>BLIW01000008.1:27881497-30381497 GCA_016586305.1 Ophiorrhiza pumila | reverse complement strand
AATAAGCAATGCAATTAGAATTTACAGGATCAGATTTCTAACTTTGGAAACTTGCTTATCTATTTATATACATTTTGATAGCTCAGATCGTTAGACCATTTCTGGATCAAGAAAATTGAAGTCTACTTATTAACAAGGCAAATTGTGTCATTCGCAAGGTGATTTCACTGCATTTCTATAATTTGGTGTACTTCATTGTGGTGCTATGATGATAAATGAGATAGTCATGTGGTTTGGTCTTTAAGCAGTTTGGTTTTAGGCTTTTAGCATTTATATATACTTCAGTCCACCTCAGTGATGATCTTCTGAGAATAAACGGGTGGAAAAGTGCAAATTCTGTATAAAGGAAAATGCTTATCTTCTGCAATTTCTAACAATTGAAACTAAAAACAATATTGAACCATTATTCAAAACTTTCGAATGAATATCTTTTGTATGTTCCTGGATTTAGCAAGTATTGTTGATGTGTTCACTGCACAGTATTCTATGTTGTAGTCATTTTGGGATAAAATATTGTATTCTAACCAACATTTGTTGGATTCGGTTCTAGAATAGCATCTTGTTTCTTGATGTGGAATGTTTTTAGGTCGTACTTTCCTGGTTGAATCCGCTTCTTAGTAACTTCAGAACATTTATTTTTTTGTCAGTTCCCTGATTATGATGAGAATCCATTTGATCCTATGCACTCAACTTGCATTTCCAATGAAGAGAACTCACAGCTTCCACCTGAATCGAGTACTGGAGCAGCTGAAGTGGACGATATTGGATATTGGACACTCACTGGGACAAAGCCTTATTTTGATTTGATTCTCGTAAAAAGCAACGTCACTCGTCCATATCAAGTGGTAATTTCTTGTTCTCTACATTCCTTTCAATTAGACAGTAAGAGAATGGAGTATTTAATTCATCTTAGGCCAGATGAATGGTGAACTACTAAACTTAATGATGCATCTCATGCTATGGCAAAATAATTATGTTTAAATGGTTGAGCTTAATTTTGAATTCCAAACCAAGTGATGATGTTTCAGTTTCCTTCCGCGTTAGTGACTTAGTTGTAATGGGACAACTAGTGAACATTTCTGGAAGCCATTTGATTATGAGACATTATGGATAACCTGACCATGAAATTCTAATTTTCTTCCTCATAGTACATTCCAACCAAATTTATCCCAAAGCTTCCTTCTGCATTGGTTCCTGTGGTTCTTACATCTCGTGGCAAGCGCTGGAAGACGTGGTACCATGGAGACAAAGTAGCCAAAAGACTTGATAGCAGCTGGAAATCTTTTGCAACTGATAATGATCTGAAGATTGGAGATTGTTGTTTCTTTGAGCTCATGGAATGCAGCAAAACAAAGATTGAGTTCAAAGTTATTATCCTCAGAGGTGAGCCGGCTGTTGATGGTGAAACAAGTGGTGACACTCCAGAGACAGCAATTTTCATTGAGTAGAGTTCATTCATTTGATCCGCGACTCTTTTGTTCAGCTATTGTATTTCAAACTTTTGGAACCTCAATCTTCTTATCAACTATCTACTAGAGCTCTCTTTTAGCATGCATGTACTGTTCAATGGCTTATCTGGAGGAGTTTGATAAGGTTATATGATAATCGACCTGGAGTTTGAAAGGGGATCAATTTTTCCAGGTAGTAGATTTTTCTTCCTTTCCTTTGATCCAATCTCACTTGCATTCAGATCTTTTCATCGTCGGGGTTTAATATATCATTAAGTTCTTCTATAGCTTCAACAAAAATTATTACATCATGCATGAAATGAACTGCAACTCTCATTAGACTATCATGGATGAATCAACCTATGTCCATTTCAAGTTCACTCTGGAGTAATGCTGAGGGATTTTTTGCACAAAGTTAATTCTCAAAACTGGAGTTTTGAACCAAACAATCACATTTCCATACACGCTTACGACACTGGGAAAGAAATTGCTGCAAACTTGTTTGAGTTTAGTAAATTTCTTTGTTTATCAAAAGAGGTATTGCCTGAGAAGTCAGCAATGAGATCAATGATCTTGCAGCTTCGAAAACATGCCTCATGGATATAGGCCGTGCTGACTGCATTGGTATGCAGATAACTACATCAATTGTGTTCACTTATATGTGTCCACTTGCAGTGTTTGTGAACACTTTCCCTTGCTTAGATCTTGAGCTTCATTTTTTCTCATTTTCTTCTCTTGGTCCTCCATTTTCTTCGTTGCCTTGAGAAGCCGAACATTGCTAGCAGCCGCTGTGCTGACACCTTCTTATTTTGCTCTTGTGAGTATATAAACTCACTTTTTTGTCATATTCAATTGCCACGCTACTCTTGTCCTTTAGACACGAACATCTCTCGTGTTTTATCGCGTTAACAACGTTAAATCCCATGTTCATCTTATAACTTCAACACAAAAATTCAGTTTTGCTCATTGTGGTCAAGGTTGTGAGCTGACAAAAACTGCATCCAATTTCTGTTCCTTTCAAAATTGTTATAGGCAGCTCTTGTTCTAAAGAAAAGCAAATAACTAGAGGCAACACCAAGCATAGAAATAAAGCTCCACCAGACAAATGTCTCAACATAGCAATTCCTACCCATGCAGACCATTGATCCATCTATTAAAACCATATGATTTGAGCTACCGATGTTTGCCTCGTATAGTAATGCAGCAACAAGACCATAAAGAACTGATCCCAGAGG
This sequence comes from Ophiorrhiza pumila, assembly GCA_016586305.1. NCBI lineage: Eukaryota > Viridiplantae > Streptophyta > Magnoliopsida > Gentianales > Rubiaceae > Ophiorrhiza > Ophiorrhiza pumila. The sequence goes on along the minus strand of BLIW01000008.1, from coordinate 30,378,814 downwards.
AATATTTGTAATAAGAATGTTATGATTGATTCCGGCACTGTTATGTCCAAACAACTCTGATGTGATTGATACTGCTGCTGAAGCCATAAAACCAGAACTTAATCCAATCAAGGCTGTGGCAGTACCCAGTGCAGTTTTGCTCCCTGATAAAACAAGCAAAAGGAATGCAGGTGGTGTTGGAACCAACGCAAGTGCAAGCCATCCAGTTCTTGGATAATACACCTTACTGCAATAATAAAATGCATCATGATTATAGACAAATGGACCAAAAAGAATCATGCTGCTTTTGCAGGAAAGGTTTCCTCCAAATGTCAAGCTCTACCACCACCAATATGTATAATTTTTTTTCAGATTCTCTGCTTCAATTACCGGGAAAATAAAATTTCATAGGATTTAGGAATTTACTTACTCTCTTAGGAAGTCTGGAGCAGCTGAAAGCAAACGTCCAAAGAATGAACAAGCAGAAAAGAGAGAGACAAATGAACTGATATCTGAACCATATCCAAGTGACTGTGTAATTTGGCCTAGATTGTTACTATAAACAATTCCCATTGTTCCACCACCAAGGTATGCCAAGTAGTACAGCCAAAAATCCAATCGACTCATGAGCAACCTTGCTGAGTGTTCTTCTCCAAGAGCCTCCAACATAAAATCCTCATAGAAATCTTCCTTCTCTTTCGGATCATATGAGTTGCCAGAGGAACTTCTTGAAGCATCAACTTCTTCAACATGAGCTGAATTGAACCTTGAGTCATCATTGTTGATGCTTGAATAGGTAGTTCCTTGATCCCATTCCCGTGCATTGACAATTCTGGTGGTAATTAATGGAAGAATTAGCAAAACTATGGCTCCTATTAAGATTGCACCACTAGCTACTGATTCACTGGATGATGTTATGTTAAGTACTAGGAGATAGACTCCAGTAAAAGCTGCAAGGATAAATAGACAGAAAAAAGTAGTCGAATCATGACGAACTCCATTGCCGTAAAGGGCTTGAGGGGAGGGTTGCTGAAGGATTGGCACAAGAACAATAGCTGATACAATAAGGGGGACAACTGCATTAAGGAGAAGAAATAATGTGTGGTCACTGGAGTTTATGGAATTGGCAATGAGGTTATATAAAGCTGCACTTACACCATTAAAACTGATGGTAAGGGACAATGCTAGCTGCCTATTAGCAGGAAAGTTCTTTATGCACAAGACATAGCAAACCGTGTTGAACCAGGAAATGCTACAACCAGCAAGCAAACACAAGAGAAATACCTGGCATGCATCAAACAGTGGCAAATATTTAGCAAGCTTACCATTGTAGCAAATTATGTATCAATTGTGGATGTTAGAACAGGGAAGCAAGCATGTTAAGGTTCATTTTGCCATAAGAAGCACCTAAAAAAGGATAAATTGGAAGAATGCTGAAAAAACCAATGTTACAAGTGCCTGTTTTTCATCAAATACCACATCTTGATTTAGCAACAATGTTATTGAAAAAATCCCTCTACTCAAAACCTTACGAACTCTCTCCATCGTCTCAATCACTGCAAACAAAGGATGCCCTCAAACAAATACGGGTAACTTGTCCAATGGACAATTTCCAGCTTTATCCACCTAAAAAGATTCTTTAAGGCAACAACGCTTTCTTTTTTGGCAGTCTGATTGACAAATATCCAAGGATCTTCTTTGTGATAGATGATGTAGCATATCTTGATGTAAGACATAGGTACAATATTATTGTTCTAACACAAAATGACCTGAAATCAAAGTGTAACAGATCTGGTCTAATACCTAATCCAAGTTCAGAAACTACTGTCTGAATAAAATGCTTGAGGGACTTACTTGACACTTTATAGGCATATATACAAACTTGAATATATAAAGCAACTTGTAAAAGCTTAAGTATTGTCTGCATTTGTAATTGTTTGGATGTTGTAAAAATTCTAATAATTAAGTCAGAAAGTAGAGACAGAAGATCATCGATGCCTAATCAATTTCAGCTCCAAATTAAACAATATCTACTTCCACTTTACTCAATTAAGAGTAGCAGCTCCTTAACTTAATGGGCACTCTCCAATCTTTTCCCAAGTAGAAACTTTAGTTGGTGGTTGACTGGGATTGCATTCTCTGATATATGAATCATACCTAACAATGTCCAGGGACTTAAGCTAGCAAGCTTGTTAGTTAACAACAACATGTAAAGAAAATCTGCATTGTTAGTCAAAAGTTTATACAAGATGAAAAGCTTTGATCAATACTGGTAAATGACATGAAAAGAAAAAAAATACTGCAAAATGGCATGATAAAGAAGATGCAGATATGGTAATGGAGACTGTTAGGTATTATGTAGCTATCACCAAGACTAACAAATAGTAATAATTTATCCAATGCTTTGCTTGTAATGCACATCACAAATGTCTGACTAACAAACTTAATTTAGTTCAAACATTATGCCAAATACAGACACAAAGCATAATTTAGATGACTTTTGCCTATGCTATTAGTTTTGATGGTTGTAACCAATCAGAGCAGGTAATCTACAAGCCCACAAATTATGAGCTCAAAATAGTCAAAAAGAAAGAAAAAGGCAACCTATAGTCTTTCAACAAATGCAGGGGAAAAAAAATTTTTTTTCTTTGAAGTATGATCTAGAGTGAATGCCCTAAAAGAATCCATGCCAAAAACTCCATTCATAAGTAGAAAAAAGGGGGGGGGGGGGGGGGGGGGGGGGGGGGGCGGCAGGACAACAAGTTGATAGGAAAAAGTGGAAAAATGAATCAAAAGATTTTCATTGTAATTAAGAAATTGAGAGAAAAAAAGAAGAAAACTCTCACCATGAAATAAGGCAAGGAAGTTTGTCTTTGAATTACAAGCCATTGAACTCCATAACCAAGAAATCCCATGAAAGAAGCAATAAAGGAAACAACCCAAATTGGGCAATACTTAATAGAAACCCCAGAACACCATCCAAAGACTTTTCCCATATCTGATGCCATGGACAGATAGTTTAGTTGAAACTGTGATATGCCTAAAACAGATTTCAAATCTGAAGAGTAAGATGAAAAATCAAAATTTGTTCCTGTAAATGCTTGTATCCATATACTTGCCACCAATATCATCCATTTTCTTGAATGTCCTCCAACCATTGCCATTTCTTCAAGAATGAGGAAGAATGCAAGAAAGGAATTATAAGAGTCCTCCTTTGAGGGATGGGTGTAAGAATTTATAGGCAGTTTTTCTTGAAATAACTGTTGAGGAAGCATGCAAAATGAAGATTTCTTTGTGATAAAGAAGAACTTTTTTATAGGGATTTTTTTTTGTTTTAGTTCATGCATGCATATGCATGTTTAGGATAATGGAATATTATCTAGGAAGAAGGTTCTTTTCACAAAATGACCACAGACATAAAAAGATGAAACAAGAAATTAAGGTCATTATAATTAACTACCAAAGCTATTAACTTGACCTTACAAGTGTAGCTCAACCATTAATTAAAGGGTTCTGACTCCAATAGTCCATTTAGGCATATCTTCAATGATTTTTATCCTAAAAATTGTCAGAAAAAAACACCCAACAAAAAAGGGGAGACAGTTTTCATAAACATGCATGTTATCTAACAAATAGACAGACAAATAGATTCTGTCTTAATGTAGTTACATTGTCTCCTAAAAATATGCACATAGCAAATCACGCTATTTATCTCTCAATAATGAAATTTTAACAAGCCTATCAAATATCCTGGCATGGAACCGGTTGAGGATGCATATTGAGTTGCATAGAATCGGTTGAATAATGGGAAAAAAAATGTCAAATCGACCAGTTATTAAACATATGTAATTTTTCCGTCCAAATTATTTAATTTTGCCTTTATGATATAACTTTTCAAAACTGTCGACGAGATCTGCGAGACTCATCGGGTTTTGCCCATTGTGTGTTGTTTTTCGACAAAAATTCATTTGTTTAAATTACTTTGGACCTCATTTAAGTTATCTTAATTACTTTCAATTTCTTTTTTGTTTTGGTTTAGGGTCTCTACAACTATATAACGTGTGTAGATTTTTATTTTCATTATTAGGACTTTCATATTCAATAAAATTTTCAAATTCTCTAAATTTGTGTTTTTGCGCTATTTTCTACCAATCTGTCCTCGTGATATGTCCAAACCAGAAGTTCCTATATAACTAATAATTGTAATATAAAAAAAATTGAGTAAAGCTTAATATACCATGAATTTGTTGTTTGATTGAATTGAATACAACTTGGGATTCTCTGAACCATCATGAATTTAGGTGACTCTAAACTTTTACTTTGGACCAAATCAATGTCACTCACCACTGGAAGTTGTTTTGGATTAGTGAATATTAATTTATCCACCTATAATGGGAGAAGAATCATTGCGCCAAATATTTATAATATTTATGATATAGCACAGATGTATTCTTGAAGTATCTAGTAATAGTTTAGATAGAAAAATGAGGAGGAAGGCTCTTAGTGTTGATGCCTAACTTTGCATTTTTCACACTCCTCTTCAATGACTATTCAATTCTAATGAGAATTTCATTGTCATTATAAGCACATTTTGGAATTGTCTACTGTATCTACCAATCCAATGTGTGCAATGTACATAATATATATATATATGTATATATATAATATGTAAAAATTGATATTTACCCTCTTTGAAGTACTTTTCTTCGGACAAAATGGTAATGAACTCAATATATGTGTAGTCATTGAATGTTAAAATGACGATTGATTATCACCACATATATAATTCTACTTAGACATGACCATGCTTCACAAACCGTCGATTACAGTTTTTGAACTGTCGATTCTCTGGTAGAATCGGAATTGGCCATTGGGCGGTCGGTTAAGGTTCTAGTTCTAGTTCCGTCTTAATTTCGATTTTAGTTTGTTCACAATTTTGAAAAAAATAATAACAATATATAGATATATAGAAAATTGATATAATTGAAAAGTAACTCATTTTATTAAAGATATAAAAGATTTTGGCATAAATATAAAAAAATTGTCATGCACAAATTAAATAGATTATATTGATACAAGACAAATCACAAGCCATAGTAATAGAAATGTTTAGTTATTAGGGTTAGCATTCTTGTTTAATCCTTGTAAAGATTTAGATATGAAAAACATAATTATTATTCTTGTTAGCAATCTCAATAAATACAAAGTTGAATATACTCTATTTGTCAGTAATTAAACATCCATTACTATTAACATGTTGCTAATGGTTGTAAAATAATGAACATCAATAATAATTGATAGTCTTTTAATATTGAACTATGAGCTTAATCATCTATTTATATAAGTTTATTCATTCATTTTACAAAAAAATGTGATAATCAACTTAATGTGGTTAATCATAAGTAATCTTTTATTTCAATATACTTATAGTTTAATAATCAACTCAATTTAATTTTATATACTCATTTTTTTCAGTAAAAAAAATAATAATATACATGATTCATAAAACACATCATAAATGATTAAATTAAATGATCTTACTTCTTAACTAATAATAAAAATTAATAAAAAAATAACTAACAATGAGAATTAGATAATAAATTAATAAAATGGAAAATATTTGTAAAAGCAAAATAAAAAAATAAAAATTTTGGAACCAACAGTTTAGACCGCCTATTTGCAATTCAAAAAAGGTTGAACTGTAATCAGACCATTTTGACTAGTTACGGTTCACGATTTAGGCCCGACAAAGGCTGATTCCAATTTTGGGCCCGAACAACCGGGCCAATTCCGGTTATATCTAGTTAACTTTCTACTACATTCTTGACCAATTGTGACAAATCTTTCAATAGTTGCAATATATAGTATGTAACCTTCTTTTAAGTTGTGCATAGTTACCAAATGGCCTGTATATATTTTATCTCAGTTGATAAAACTTGACAATGAGTTTGCCACTTTTTGATGCTTGACAAATAAACTTGAGTTTGCCAGAGCCAATGAGAAACCACGACCATGAATTAAGAACTATGCAATTATGCCATACCAATATGTTCTTGAATCCAAGGTGAGTCTTGCTCTGAAACTCTTTTGATTGCTCCATGTATATTTCTTCATTCATATCTCCAAACTAGAAACTATTCTTTACATATATTTGCCATTAGTTCCAAAACTTAAGAGCTCTTAATTCTAGTATATATATATATATATATATATATATATATATATGTTGGATATTTAATATAATCCAATAATATGTTCTAATATAAGCCCAATAGATAACGAACCTTTATAATGGGCCTGAATGGGCAAGAGCCCATTAACTGATTTTAACCCTAGTGTATTCCTATAAATATGCTAGCTGGAGGCAGCATGCTAGGTATTCCAAACTAGATACCTAGGGTGTAATGCTTCAAGCAATTGCATATTGAATTGCTTGACCTAAAACTCTAACAATCTTGAAGCATTACAAAAAAAGTTAGGGTACTGTAGAGGCGGCGTCACTGTAGCGAAGGTACTGTAGCGGCGGCGTCACTATAGCGAAGGTACTGTAGCGGCGGCGTCACTGTAGCGACTCGTCACTGTATCGACATAGTACTGTAGCGACTCGTCACTGTAACTACACGGTACTGTAGCGAATCGGCACTGTAGCGACTCGTCACTGTAGCGACTCGGTACTGTTCACCGACACTGTAGCAGTTACTTTTCATAGACACTGTAGTAGTTACTGTTCACCGGCACTGTAGAGACACTGTTTATCAGGTGCACTCCTTCCAATTTTTATTTAGAAAAATGAAAAATATGTGCCAATTGATATGGTTAAACTTTATGTGTCAATTGATATGGTTAAACTATATGTACTAATTGATATGGTTAAACTATATGTGCCAATTGATATGGTTAAACTATATGTGCCAATTGATATGGTTAAATTTAATGTGCCAATTGATATGATTAAACTATATGTGCCAATTGATATGGTTAAACTCCAGTCTTTTAGTGGGTCTGATTTTAACTCTTGGAAACAAAAGACTCAGTTTGGTTTAAAATATAAAAATATTTTTTATACTGTAATGAGTACTTTTGTTGATACCACTGAGAATGTTGATGAATCTGACTACTAAAGAAATTTGGAACAATTTAGATACTCAGTTTAAGAAGGAGGAGGAATTGTTAAAAAACATAACTTGTTAACAAATTCATGGATTTCAAATTCAAGGAAGATATGGAAATCACTCCTCAAATTAATGATCTAGAAAACTTGATATCTAAATTGACTAATGAAAATATCAATGTTTGTGATCCTTTTCTTGTTGGTGCCATTATTTATAAATTACCATCTGCATGACATTCTTTCAAAACTGAGATGTACAGGAAGAAAGTACAGGTGGGACTGGCTGATCTTAAACGGTTCATTAGAATCGAGGATGAGAATCGAGTTAGGAATAAATTGGAGATAGTTAGACAGCAACAGTCAGCTGCTAATGCAGTAATATATCCCAAGAAATTTCCTAAGAAATCCAAGTCTCCCAAAAGTGAGTCTCAACAATTAGAGGCCAAAAAACCTATCTTTAAGAAAAAGAAGGGCAAGTGCCATAATTGTTGGAAATGGGGCCACTTTGCAGCAGATTGTAGGCTACCAAAAAAGGCCAAATCTGACACACCATTAGAAGCACATATGCTGGTACAGAAGACTGAGCCTCAAAACTTTGTCGCTATGGTAGGCAATCATGGAAAGGCCAGTACTTCTTCAGTATGGTGGTTAGATTCTGGGGCAACATGCCATGTTTGCCAAAATAAAAAAGTTACTTGATGATGTTGTTGAGGCCAACTAAACTATTGCTGTGGCTAGTGGGGCGACGGAGATCGTGACTCACACTGGTACTGCAAATATCAACCTCTCTTCAAGTAAACTTTTAACTTTAAAAGATGTTAAAGTTGTTCCTGCGATCCAAAGAATTTAAATTCTACTAGTCGCTTAGAATATGCTGGCGCATGAATTTAATTTTCTCTAGTGGTAGAGTCACTTTATCTGTGAACTCTCATTATTTTGGTTTTGCATTCTTGAATGGTGGTATGTATGAATTGAGTACTGAAAGTGAAACGGTCAACCAAGTTAGTTCAACTCTAATTGAACCTAAAATATTGCATAATCGGTTAGGACATGTGAACTACAAGAAAATGGTTAGACTAGTTAAAAGACATAATATACCTATCGATACTTCAATCAGATTTAACAGATGTGAAGTTTGTGCTCAAACTAAAATTACTAGAAGACCTTTTCGTCCGGTCTCTAGGAGTACACAACTTCTTGACTTAATACATTCTGACCTCTGTGACTTTAAAAGTTCTTCCACTAGAGGTGGTCGGAAGTATTTGCTCATGTTTATAGACGATTTTTCTCGATATTGTCATATCTATCTGTTAAAATCAAAAGATGAAGTTTTTGATAAATTTAAAATTTTCAAGAATCGTGTTGAAAACCAATTTATTTTGAAAATCAAAAAGTTGAGGAGTGATAGAGGAAGAGAATATACATTGACAGGGTTCAAGGAATTTTGTGCTTCAGAGGGCATAATCCTTGAAATTACTGCTCCTTACTCACGTCAATCAAATGGCATAGCTGAATGTAAGAACAAGACGTTAACAGAAATGTTAAACTCTATGTTATTGACAGCTGGCATGCCTTCCTGTTATTGGGGAGAGGCAGCTTTAACTGCTAATCATATCCTCAATAGGTTGTCGCACTCTAAGTTGTCTTTAACACCTTATGAGATATGGCATAAACATCCTTGTAAATATGATACTTTTAAAACTTGGGGCTGTATTGCTTATGTAAGGATACCAGACCCTAGAATACCTAAGGTGGGGCCTAGAACTAACACTTGTGTGTACCTAGGTAGTGCAGAGGATAGTGCTGCTGATCGGTTTTTGGATCTATCAACCAATGTGGTTATAGAATCTAGAGATATTGTTTTCTTTGAAGATAAATTTCTTCGAGATAAAGGGTTGACAGTATCAGGCACTGTCGAAATCATTTCAGATACACTTATTGAACCTGAATTGACTTCCTCTGACACTCGGATCCCTTCTGAATCTGTACCTTTAAGAGTATCTACAAGACAACGACTTCCTAATACGTTTGGTGAGGATTTTGTCACTTACCATTTAGAAGATGATCCATCTACCTATAATGAGGCGATGAGATCTAGGGACTCCCTATTATGGACAGAAGCCATTGATGATGAAATGAGCTCTCTGTTACAAAATCAAACTTGGGACATAGTCGATTTGCCAAAAGGGGCTAAGACTATAGGGTGCAAGTGGATTTTGAAGAAGAAACTTAATTCTGACGGATCTATAGCTCGGTATAAAGCATGTTTAGTAGCTAAGGGCTATACCCAAATATATGGGATAGATTATTTTGATGTCTACTCCCCGGTCTGTCATTTGACTACGATAAGAATTCTTCTTGCTTTGGCATCTATTGAGCACTATGTTGTGCATCAAATGGATGTAAAGACAGCTTTCCTAAATGGAGATCTGACTGAGGAGATCTACATGAACCAACCTGAAGGGTTTGTCATGAAAGGTTTCGAGAACAAAGTTTGTAAGTTAAACAAATCTTTGTATGGTATGAAAGTACATTTTACAGAGCAAGGTATTACTCTTAGCTCATTACATTGACAAATGGCTTTCTACATGGGGATACAGTGAATATACCGTGGTTGAGACACCGTATGATTCTCATATATGGCTGAGCCCCAATGAGGGAGCTAGCATATTGGCTTATTCTAAATTAATTGGTAGTCTCATGTATGCAATGACATGCACAAGACAAGACATAGCCTTTTTCTATAGGCATGCTGAGTCATTTCACGAGTAATCCTGGACATGAACTTTGGCATACCCTTACGCGACTTATGCGATATTTGAAGGGTACCTCTAACCATGCACTATGTTATAGTGGTGATCCTCCTATCTTGGAACCAGTGGTTATATTTTCACACTGGGTGGTGCAGCTATTGCGTGAAAATCCAAAAGGCAGACTTGCATTGCTTTGTCGTCTATGGAATCGGTACTTTCTACTCTAGCTTCTGCAGAAGGAGAAGCAGAGTGGATAAGAGAACTGATCCTGGATATTCCACTAATCCGCTTAAAGATTACGTCTTTAAGTATGTTCTTTGATAATCAGGTTACAGTTTCAGTAGTACCAAACTCACTCTTTCATGGTAAGAGGAGACATGTTAGACTGAGACATGCCTTGCTGATTTATCTCATAGAACATGGTATTATTACTTTGGTCGATGTGAGATCGAAGGATAATCTGGCTGATGCTCTAACAAAGGGACTGAACAAAGCTCGAATCTTCAAAATTGTGGGGGATATGGGGTTAAAGACTATATAGATATGTCTTAACCTACATTCCTGGGGTTAAAGACTATATAGATATGTCTTAACCTACATTCATGTTAATTTTGAAATTTTCGAATCTCCCTTTGATAGATAAGATAAGCACTTGATAATATTTCGCCGATGATTATAGTTGTTAATATATCATTCCACATCTGATGATATATTCTTTTTGGGTGCATTGTCTCATTCCACATATGATAAGGTGATTTTATTCATTCTGGATGTTCTGTTTAGAGCGATAGTATCATTCCATATTTGATGATGCTGCTTAACTAAATTTGTACTTGACAGCTGTAACATTCCACATAGAAATATTGGAAACGGTTCTTTTGGAAAAGAAACTGTTAGGTCTTGTTCTTATAAAGAAACTGGACATTGATGCTTATTGGAAATGGTTCTTTTGGAAAAGAAACTGTTAGATCTTGTTCTTATAAAGAAACTGGACATTGATGCTTATTGGAATATGGTATTGATGCATTTTGACATTGATATATATTTATTTTCAATCATTGAGATATTGTGCTAAGTTCTTCTGCTTGAACTAGACACTTTATTTTGTTACAAAAATTATTAAGTTCATATTTGGTAACTTATAGAAAATGATGGAAATGGAGGAGCTTATTCCAACTGAAATCCTGAAGAGGATGATCTACTTGATGGATAATTCCTCTAGAGCTATGGACTGTGGGGGACTATTATTTGAATAATTGGTCCACTTACATATGCTTTGCCCATTTAGTTTTGAGTTTAGAATATTTCTAAAACTCTTATTTTCGAAGTTTAGAGATTTCTAAAACTTTGATCTTGGTAACACTTTTGTTGTGTTTGGTTGAGTTTAGATTGTTTTCTAAAACTCATAACTGTGGTTAAAGAATTCATAATTTTGAGTAATGAATCTTTTGTGCTATGAATGATTCAATCATCTATTTTGAACATTACATTATCTATCTATTGGATTGCGCTATATGTAGAACATAGGAGGAGATTGTTGGATATTTAATATAATCCAATAATATGTTCTAATATAAGCCCAATAGATAACGAACATTTGTAATGGGCCTGAATGGGCAAGAGCCCATTAACTGGTTTTAACCATAGTGTATTCCTATAAAAATGCTAGCTGGAGGCAGCATGCTAGGTATTCCAAACTAGATACCTAGGGTGTAATGCTTCAAGCAATTGCATATTGAATTGCTTGAATCCAAGGTGAGTCTTGCTCTGAAACTCTTTTGATTGCTCCATGTATATTTCTTCATTCATATCTCCAAACTAGAAACTATTCTTTACATATATTTGCCATTAGTTCCAAAACTTAAGAGCTCTTAATTCTAGTATATATATATATATAGTTGTGGTCTTTGGCAATTGGCATTGGATTAAATGTTTTATCATTGTTCAAACCATACATTGATGAGTGGAGAAGTTTTCACTTGATAAACTCTTTTTTCTAATCAAAAGGGATAATTTCCATTGAAATAACAAGCTTTGCTTTGCATTAGTCAACTGGCTTTGAATCTATTAGGAGATGAGACATCTTTTGGCAGAATTATCAATTCATATGTCTTTCTTTATCTCTTCTTATTTTCCTCTCTATCTTTTCTTTGCTTCGTTCTTGATATTTCTGATTTACAAAGTTAGATCATGACAATAATCTTCTAAAAATTCACACCGTCATCAATTTCAATCTTGTAGTTATCATCCACTAGTTTAAACTCTGTCGTGAACTTTTTGTATGGCAAGCCTAAGATGATTATATATTTCTCTTGAATTTCCCAATTCCACAACTTCCAAGAATTCCATGATCAAACTGTGTCTCAATATTATCAAATAACATTATGTATCTTTTAACCCAAACTTTCTGGTAACGTTAAAGTCACAAGTTTTAACTTTTATTGTCCATCTATTTAAGATATATTCATGTGGTAAAGATTTAGCAAGTGATTTTTTAATCAGCATTGTAAAAGTTGCCAACACAAAATTCGACAAAATTCAAACATAGTGCAAGTACTTTTACTTTGTGAAGCATCAAGCAGGACTTGTTATACAGGTTTTTCTTTATCATTTGGCATCACCGTGTATATCTTTTTTCCTTCTTCCTCATTTATCTTGATTGCCCTGTATTTTTGACGTGAGAAAAGCTCTTCTTGAAATTTCAAAAATATTTTTCTTGTATAAATCTTGGATACTTCCACTTCAATTTGATAACATTTCTTCAAAATAGGACTATAATTTCTTGTCTTTACATCCTTTTCTTTTTCCTTAAGATATCTTGAATTCAATGATTTCTCATATTGGAATACAAAATCACTCACCAAAGTACTAAAGTGAACAAAACCTTTAAAAAATTTATTCATACTTTCACTTCTTTGTGTTGTGGACATGCTTGCACAAAATGTTTACATATCTAGGAACCCATTTCTCACGTCTTTCATATAAAATTTTCAACTAAGAATTATCTTTCAAATCATATTTTTGTACTAGTCCATGCCACTCTAATTCAAAGTCTTCAATCAAACTAGTATTATATATGCAATGATGTAACTCTGACTTGAATTAAGGGTATTTATTAAAAACATGTGCCAAATGTTGAGAAATCTTCTGTAAAATATGCCACATACACAAATGATGAGCAATCTCAGGCAGTGTTTTAAAACTTCTGTAAAATACTTGGGCAATAGCTTTACCCATAGATTTATCATTGTCAATTATTATTGTTTTTAGACTATATCCACCCATTGCCTCAAGCCAAGTTTTAACCAACCAGACATAGGATTTAGTAGTCTAATTAACTAGTAATGCACAACCAAAATCTTGAAATATGGTAAATTGAAGTGTTTATGACAATTGGAATGTATTCAAATTTCAAAATCTTGAAATATGGTAAATTCAAATCATTAATGACAATTGGAGTATATTGATTGGAAAACATTATTTACTATTGATTAGGTTTAAATGCAAAAAAAAAGAAAGAAAGAAAAAATCCGAAAACCGGGTTCTAGCCGGTTCTCGATTGTCCCGATCGAACCTAGTTTTTTTATACCCAGTTTTTTCTATTGACTCGGACCAGATACCTCGCCGATTTTTGTTCCAACCGACCGGTCCAATCCGAGTTTAATAACACTGGTCTCAGGTAATACTTAGGCAATAGCTTTACCCATAGATTTATTATTATCAATTATTATTGTTTTTAGACTAGATCCACCCATTGCCTCAAGCCAAGTTTTAAGCAACCACATATAGGATTCAGTAGTCTCATTAACTAGTAATGCACAACCAAAATCTTAAAATATGGTAAATTAAAGTATTTATGACAATTGGAATGTATTCAAATTTCAAAATCTTGAAATATGGTAAATTAAAATCATTAATGACAATTGGATTATATTGATTGGAAAACGTTAATTACTATTGATTAGGTTTAAATGCAAAAAAAAAGAAAGAAAAATATGAAAACTGGGTTCTAGCCGATTCTCGATTTTTCCAGTCGAATCCAGTTTTTGATACCCGATTTTTTCTATTGACTCGGACCAGATACCTCACTGATTTCCGTTCCAACCGGTCAGTCCGATCCGAGTTTAATATAACTGGTCTCAGGTAATACCTGGGCAATAGCTTTACCCATGATTTATCATTATCAGTTATTATTGTTTTTAGACTAGATGTACCCATTCCCTCAAGCCAAGTTTTAAGCAACCACACATAGGATTTAGTAGTCTCATTAACTAGTAATGCATAACCAAAATCTTGAAATATAGGAAATTGAAGTATTTATGACAATTGGAATGTCTTCAAATTTCAAAATCTTAAATAATGGTATATTGAAATCATTAATGACAATTGGAGTATATTGATTGGAAAACATTAATTACTATTGATTAGATTTAAATGCAAAAAAAAAGAAAGAAAAATCTGAAAACCGGGTTCTAGCCGGTTTTTAATTTTCCCGGTCAAACCTAGTTTTTTGATACCCGATTTTTTCTATTGACTCGGACCAGATACCTCGCCGATTTCTGTTCCAACCGGCCGGTCTGATTTGAGTTTAATAATACTGGTCTCAAGTAATACTTGGGCAATAGCTTTACCCATAGATTTATCATTATCAATTATTATTGTTTTTAGACTAGATCCACCCATTACCTCAAGCCAAGTTTTAAGCAACCACACATAGGATTCAATAGTCTCATTAACTAGTAATACACAACCAAAATCTTGAAATATGGTAAATTGAAGTATTTATGACAATTGGAATGTATTCAAATTTCAAAATCTTGAAATATGGTAAAATTGAAGTATTTATGACAATTGGAATGTATTCAAATTTCAAAATCTTGAAATATGGTAAATTAAAATCATTAATTACTATTGATTAGGTTTAAATGCAAAAAAAAGAAAGAAAAATCCAAAAATCAGGTTCTAGCTGGTTCTCGATTTTTTCGGTCGAACCCAGTTTTTTGATACCCGATTTTTTCTATTGACTCGGACCAGATACCTCGCCGATTTTCGTTCCAACCGGCTAGTCCAATCCGAGTTTAATAACACTGGTCTCAGGTAATACTTGGGCAATATCTTTATCCATAGACTTATCATTATCAGTTATTATTGTTTTTAGACTAGATCCACCAATTGCTTCAAGCCAAGTTTTAAGCAACCACATATAGGATTCAGTAGTTTAATTAACTAGTAACATACAACCAAAATATTGAAATATGGTAAATTAAAGTATTTATGACAATTGGAATGTATTCAAATTTCAAAATCTTAAAATATGGTAGATTGAAGTATTTATGACAATTAGAATGTATTCAAATTCCAAAATCTTGAAATATGGTAAATTGAAATCATTAATGACAATTGAAGTATATTGATTGGAAAACATTAATTACTACTGATTAGGTATAAATGAAAAAAAAAAGAAAGAAAAATCCGAAAATCGGGTTCTAGCCGGTTCTCAATTTTCCCGGTCAAACCCAATTTTTTGATACCCAATTTTTTCTATTGACTTGGACCAGATACCTCGTCAATTTCCGTTCCAACCGACTGGTCCGATCCGAGTTTAATAACACTGGTCTCAGGTAATAGTTAGCTTAACCCATAGATTTATCATTATCAGTTATTATTGTTTTTAGACTAGATCCGCCAATTGCCTCAAGCCAAGTTTTAAGCAACCACACATAGGATTTAGTAGTCTCATTAACTAGTAATGTACAACCAAACATCATGATTGAAAATGGTGATTAATTCTAGTAAATGGAACAAAAGGCATGCTATAACAATTTGTCAAATAAGTAGCATCAAAAGTTATTGCTTCTCCAAAATATCGATAAGCCAATCTTGACCTTATATTAGCCTAAAAACAATTTTGTATACGATTATCTTCAACAACTTGGATAGTATAGAAAAAACCAGGATTTTTGGTTTGACTATTTTTGAAATAATTTTACATCCTTTGTGCATCTCATTTTTTGAGCAATTTTCTACTTCCACGAAGTAGTACTCTTTGGAGTACAAAGCTCATGATTATGCTTGTCATCAAACTTACTTATAACCCAAATTTTAATTTTCTTTTCTTAGACTCATAATAGCTTTGCATTCTGTCCTTAGTTATTGCTTGCTTTAAACTACTTTCTTTGTTTTCGATAGCCAAAATTTTCATGCGAAATCCTTCTTTGGAACAAACATATTCTATACCAATTAAAAATCTATACTTATACGAAAGTCGGGTGTGATTTTTTCGTATGCTAAAATCTTTTCGCATTGCATATGCCTTGTAACATACATATGCATCTTGTGAATCGTCAAAAATCATACCTTCACATGGCTCAAGAGAAGTGTTAGGTAGATTAAAAGTTTCCTCACTTTTGTGACATGATTTGCCGATATTTCATCATTTTCACCTAAATCATTCATTTTTTTTGTAAGAATTTCAGCTAATTCATCTTACCATGTGATGATATCCTCATCAAAACTATTGCAAGTTCCACTATCCATCCTGGTAATAACAATATCATTATCAAAGTACAAGAAACAAACAACAAAAATTATTTGGTGAACAATAATTAACAGTTCATCTAGTCAACAATTTCTACACCATATATGCTTGCTGAAAAATCGATTTATGCACGAGGCAAACTAATTCTCATATACTATTTCCCAGTATGAAACATTAAGGACACAAAAAAATCAGTATGTGAATTGCATCTATAGGAAGAATTATGATTAAAACCTTGGCAATAGGGTATTGATGAATGAATAAAAAAAAAAACTCATATTACCTTATTGAAATAAATAAGATATTGATTTCTTGATCTTTGAGAAAAGAGCAAAGATGTTAAGATGTATATTTTTAATTTTTTTCACGCTTAATTATACGGTGTATGTAGATGCATTTTACTAAGGTAAAACTTTAAAAAATGCTTACATGACACAATATAATTGGTGCCTGATAGCCCCTTATTAGGATGATCATCATAAATATTCTTCTCTATATATAAAGCCATTTCATAGGAATTTTTGTGTTTTTTTTGGAGACTATATAATTTTCATAAAATACAGATTTTTTTTGGTAATTAGAGTAATCTTTATTAATTTGTAATTTTTCATATGGGTATATGACTCTAATACTCCTTTATTTGGGGGTAAGTATCATTTTGGTCCTCAATTTCAAAAGAATTATATTTTTGTATCTCAATTTCGATTTTGTCATTGAAATGATTATTAACTCATTTTTCTCCATTTAATAAATAATACCGTAAGTCATGTGAGTATCGGTGTGATAATATCCTTTCGATGAGTGCTCAATCATCTTCTTAATTGCTCTTGTTTAAAGAAATTAAATGAGAACTAATACTATGTACATAGGCAAAGAAAACTAACACACTGTATCTAAATGCATGGTAAACATATTTCAATCATAAATAGAGTATATGGCCAATTATTTGTAGGTAATTCTTCTATTTTAAAAAAAAAATTGTGACAAATTATTTCAAAGCATATTTAGAAGCACAATTATTAAATCCATTGCATACTATTAGTACATTATTTTTCAAAATAATACAATTTCCCTCTATCATATAAACTTTATTATGTAAAATAATTATAATATTACTAATATCATTTGAGAGTAAAAAGGAAAAAAAATATTGCATAGCACAAACCCGAGATCAGATCCTCTATTCAAGATTATCTCTATTATATTCTGTCTAATATCCAAAATGATGTAATTTAACTAAAAATAGGGACTAAAATGATAAATATCACTAAAATCACTTTACAACCCTAACGAAGGAAAAAATGAACCCTATTGGACATGTTAAAACAAATATAATATTGGATAGAAGATCCCAACTCCACAAACTCTCGTTGGCTAAAACTATACAAAGCCTATATATATATATATTTTTGTTTCTAATCATTATATAAATTTGTCAATTAATCAGATATTTTCATTTTTTTTGCCTTATAAAATCAAATGCACAAAATTCTGTGGTATCAAATTCAAGAATATACAAAATATCTGGGTCATTATGTAATAAGGTGAAACGCAGGGGATCTCTTCTCTGTAGCTCTCCCAATACTAAACCTCCACAGTCTACACTAAACATTCACAAACTGTTCATAAATGTCCAAAATTCATCTGGGTTTTAGCTCAATTTTAGTCCAAACTCGTCCCTTTTCCCCGTTGGTACTACTCCTAGTCTTCATGCATAACCCTTTTTGATAAACACACAGTAGCACACACACAATGGAGGTGGAGTTGGAGCCCAGAGTAAAGCCTTTGTCATTCAAAGTAAAGGGCATTTCTCGAGAATCACCATCCCAGAAGGCCACGCATGTTTTGGATACAGACCTTCGGAATCATTGGTCCACCGGCACCAATACTAAAGAGTGGATTCTTCTTGAACTGGATGTATGTGTTCGCTTATAGAATGCACAATTTTATTTTTAATTTCTTGGGTTTGATTTTGTAATTTGAGATTCTCATGTATTTAATTTCAACTGGGTTCGTGTTATTTTTGCTTGTTATTTGATGGATTATAAAAGGTTTGAGTTGATTGGCTTTTTGTTAATGTTATTGTAAAGGTGGGATTTTTTTTCCCTTTTTATCTGTCTAAGATAAAGACTAGTTATCTTTGATTGAGTTGAAAAGGGGCAGAGGGGCTGGAGTGATTGGACTAACTTTAAGTTAGAATGAATTTAAGAGTAGGGGTTGGCAGCCTTGTGGAGTTCAATTGATAGTCCCTAGCGCTGGAATTAACCACATGTTTCTTTTTGGGCATTCCTCATGTACAAGTTATCAGTTTTTGCGTTGTCATATGCCACATTACAGGGTGGGGCTCCTTGGCAAAAAAAGAAATTGGATTCTAGAATGAAATGTTACAATTTTTAAGTTTAAGGAACTGTGTCTGGCAGCCATTGAAATTTTGAGGCTTATACTGAGGGATTCATTAAAAATATAATGGAGTACCAGGAGAAATTTCTCAATTGGATCTTATTTACTGGGAAATGCGATTGATTATGTGCATTGATATGCTGTTTGTCTATGATTGTCATCTACTTAAGAATATATGTCTATAAGTTTGTGCCTTGTACAGATCTTTTATATGGTTCAGTTTTTCTTTTTATTTTTATTATTGTACATGGAAGTTGGTCTTACATGCTAGCGGCACTTTGCACGCGTCTTTAAGAGGTTTTGATTTGTTTAGAGCTGGATTATTCATCATTTGTTACATGATAATTTAGGCACGTGCAGTTAGAATCTTGACGGTATTTTAACTAAGAACGCTAGTGGCGAATCTCTGAATTATGATATGAAGTTTAAATGCTAGAAATGCTCCGCTGGTAAAGAAACATAAAAGATTTCCGAACATTATGATGAAAATCATTTCTGTGATTTAGCTTGATATCCCACTTCTGGACTAGCGGAGAAATCAAAACCTCAATAACAAACAAACTGTGTGATGGTCAAATTATTTGATTAATGTTAACATAGATATTAATTAACAGAAACACAAATATGTTCTGTATCAGTGACATATTTCATCATGTTATCACTGAGTAGCATTTTTCACTTTGTAAAATAGGTGCATCCATTATTGACTAATGAACTTGTGAAAACTTTGATGGGATATTCTTAAAGCACCATTATGTTGGAATACAGTTGAATCTGTAAGAAAAATGACTCATGTTTGGGATAAACCTTGTATGAATAGGCACAGAAAAAATCATCTGGCATGCCATTTGGCTTAATGCCCTGAATTAAATGCATTTAAAAGTTTTAAATATTTATGACCTATCATTGAAGAGAATGGGGAAAGTGATAAAGATGTTACACGTAGGATTTAACTAGATTGGAATAAATGGAGAAGTGGGTCCTCTATGCATTGTGATCGTAAAGTACCATTGAAATTGCAAGGAAAATTTTATTAAACAACCCAAAATCAGTGACGCTCTGTAGATCAGAATGTTGGGTGGCTAAATATGAGTATGAACAAAAAATGAGGTAGCAGAAATGAGATTGTTGAGATGGATATGCGGATACATTATACTAGATAGAATAAGCAATTGATGTATTAGAAAGAAAGTGGAGTGGCTCCAATAGGTGAGTAAACGAGAAAAGCGCGTTTAAGATGGTTTGGACATGTGCGTACCTTTAGATACACCCCAATATGGCGTGTAGAAAATAGAGAAACATTAATTTGAAGGGAAGACCTAAAAATAATTTTAATGAAATGATTAAAAAAGACTTGCTATACTTAAATGAAATGAGTTTAGACAGATATGATTGCGGAATATGCTTCATATATCCAGAGAAAAGGGTATAGAAAAGTTGCTGTTGACTGGGAAAGTATGTATCTAACTTTCTACGATAATTTTCTAGGTTATTAGAGACCCAAGATTCTGAAGCATTTCTAAAATATCTAGTTGATTTTTAGTTATTTCAAATAAGAAAGAAGGAACTTTATTAATAAGATGCAAAGGAGGTAAGGAATTCAAAGATTACATAGGAATTGCTAAATTTATCTGAAAAAGAAAAAACTTTGATTCTTTTCTAAAGTAACTCGAAAGTCATAGATTGTTCATAAAAGATTCTGATATTGTGCTCTTTCCAAACAAGCCAAAAGATTGCAAATCTAGTGCATTGCCGTAGGATTTTCCAATGTGTGATCTCATTAAACTACAAAATTTCAATTCGATGGAAATTCAGATAGATGATACATACTTGTATGTGTATAAGTTATACAGGCAGAATATGGAAGATAGCGTCATCTTTTGTACTGTATGAACACTCTTCCTGCGTGGTCTTCTAGGGATGACGGAAAAAAAGAACAAAAAAAGAGATTCAAAACATGATGCTTCGAAAGAATTCTTTCTATTTCTCAGTTTTTTTCTGTAAATAAGCATGCTTACTACTTTATTTACTGGTGAAACTGTTTGCATCCCTTCTGAAGACCAATATCTGAATCATTCAAATGTGATGATGATCTGGACTGGAGCAGACACGATTTTCTTTTATTTGATGCTGCATTCACTACCCTTTCACCTTGATTATATACTTACTTTAGAAGTTTTGAACTTCTGCATAAATTGAAAACTCACCGACATTGTAAAATATCTTTCAGCTTGCATGCTTCATTTCATTTATTTTCTGTTTATTTCAGCATGCATGCAATGACAAAGGACATAAATTTTTGAGTAAATTTTAAAAAAAGTCACTATACTTTTCATAAAATATTATTGTTCATCACCGTACTCTTTTTTTTGGGTAAAAATGGTCACTATAAAATTTAAATTGTCTTATTGCGGTCACTCCGTCCAATCAGAATTGAAATTACGTGACTTGCATGACAGTTTTTCTCAAGGACTTTTTTGTCAAACAGATCCTAATTTGATATTTTTGCTTTTTTCCATATTTCCTCAATTGACTTCTCCGTAAAATCTGCAAGCAAGGACCGATTTCCTTTGTTTTCATCTGCAACAGAAAACAAATCTGATGTTTTCTGATTTAGATGTTTTAGAAATTGGCCGTTCTTGGGCAGCTGCTAGTAGATACTTTCATCTCTTTTTCCCAATGAAGCCTCTACAAAGCACCATAAGGCAAAAATTCAAAACAGTAGCAAGAATGAGTTAGATTCATATACCTGTTGAGGCAAAGCACATGCTGGACCACAACTGGTCCAATCTTTTTAAAACATTATATGAGCATGCACCACCAGACCACCAACTTCCCCACTTACTGAAATCCTCTAGACAAAGATTGATTAACACCATTAGCTTCTTGAACATCTTGAAGCCTTCAAACAACCATGAACCATTAATGCTACTCAATAAAGTCAAAAATTTGTGGGCATTTGAGGAAATGTAGAGAATCATAAATGCATTATTTGGATTTATATAGACAATACAGTATGTAAAAAGGAAGAAACACAAGAAAACAGAGGAAATAGAGAAATCAGCCTTTTGTTGAAGACTACAGCCAAGAAAAAAAAAAAAAAAAACAGAGGATATCAGTCTGCAGAGGAAGAAACATCTAAATAATCTAAATAGTCACTCTGATTTCCTCTGCAAAGGAAAACACAGGAATGACCGATTTGTAATTTTCACCAACCACAGAATTGAATGCACAGCACCAAATCTTCTTTCACCTCTTTTGCTGTCAAAGTCGCTGAAGAAAGTGTTGAGACGGAGGAGATTAGGTTTTTTTCCCCTTCTTCCATTAGAGTAAAATAGTCCTAATATTATTAATTTAGTGTCAAAATAGTCTTTTTAGTCTTTTTCGTCTGTCTTAATGAGTAAACTAGATTAAGTGACTTCAACATGACACTTTAAATAGTCTAGTGACTTTTTTTGCCAAGAAAAGTACCATGATGAACAGTAACATATTATAAAGTATGGTGATATTTTTTGGAATTTACTCTGTACTTTTCAAATGTGGTTATTTTGAATTTTGTTGTTATAAACATCCTTCATTTATGGAAGGGAGGAAAAAGAACCTATTACACGAATAGCTACATTTTCATTCGAATTGAGAATATGGTTTCAATATTTCTTTGTCATGTTTTTACTCTTATAAAAGTGTTTGTTAATGCATTTCCTGGAAAAGACTCATGCCACTTAGCTTTGGTAACCAGTACAAAAAGATTGAGTTAAACAAGATAAGTGAAGGCCTAAAAAAACTAGTTAAGAAAAGAAAAGAGTAGAAAAAGAATGTCTCTATGAGTTGCAAAAATTCTTAGGTGGAGGAGTGAACAGATAGTTTGAGTTGTAACATATGGAAAAGAAATGAAAAGCAAGAGAAAAAAGTATTGTAGAAGAACCAGGAGAGAGAGAGGGACTTGATTCATGGAAAGTCTGTATTTTAGAAATCTATATTTGATAGCAAACTAATTCCTTGATGTCAAAAGTTTATTTCCGTTGACTGGTGATTATTTTTCTGTGCTGCTTTCAATGTATTTCCTTTGTCACCTTTGTTTACTCCGGTTTCCTTTATTGCAGGAACCAAGCCTGCTTTCACATGTACGGATATATAATAAATCCGTGTTGGAGTGGGAAGTTTCAGTAGGCTTGCAATACAAGGTTGGGTAGATATTAGCTGTCACCTATGATGGATTATTCTTGTGAACTTTAATTTTTTAATCCAGTTATAGCAGTCATTTATAGTTCCTTTGCGTACTTCAGTGGCTTCTTTTACTAAAATGCTTTTGATGCCTCCCTTGTTGACCGTGCAAGCCACAAGTTTCAATTAAAAAGGGTCCTTTTTTTCCCCTTTCTGGTGTCTTATCAATTTTCCTTGATAGCCAGAGACATTTTTAAAAGTCCGCCCCCGATGTGAAGCACCTCGGCGTGATGTGGTGTACCCAATGAATTACAGTCCCTGTCGCTATGTTCGGATATCTTGTCTGCGGGGAAACCCGATTGCTATATTCTTCATTCAGGTTAGCTTAAAATTTGCTTTGCATATCTTGGTTTAGATTTGCAAACTAATTTTATCTTTTGATTTTTTTTTCTTTTTTCTTTCTACTCCTTTCTTTTATTTCTGTAGTAGTAATTTGTTTTTGGTTTTCAATTAGAGGAATGCTTTGAAGTGAGTAAGGAACCATGTGTTAGGTTTTGCATATCTCCGTCATAGCTGCATCTGCACTTATTTTTCATTGTTTTCAATTTTATGCTAAACGTAGTTTAATATAGTCAAATTTGAGCCGGGTTTAGTTCATTTTAGTTTTTTTTTTAATATAAAAAGAAGTACCTGAAAAGGTTTAGTTTTTTAAAGTAAAAGGGTACCTTTGGCTGTTAGGGAAAAACACCTCCAGAGGTAACAATCAAGAGTACCTAAAAAAGCTTGAATCAATTTATGTAAATAACCACCGGCCTTAGGAATGGCGGCACTAGGAGGGTCTTGATTGCTAAGTTGTATAGCTAAAATTGTACTTTGACCCAGAAATTTTATCCTTTACCGCTTCTTAAATCTTTTCATATGACTAAATCTTAAAAGGGTCAAATATCTCCATGTCCTTCCAAAACTGAGTGTGATATCCAAAATATTTGGCAAGATTTGAGTATTTAGGTGAAGGCCTTGTAGAGCAAGGAATAAACTATATTGTACTGATAGTATATTGTTTAGTTCATTTTAACTGTTGAAAAATAATGAGGGTACTGACTACTGGGATTGAAAAGATTGTCTCCCTGTAATAAAAAATAGTTAAAAGCTGTAGTTCCCTGCATTACGGAAAATATTTATTTGGAACAATACGGAGAAGGTAATGAATTTAATAATCATAATGCAATACTTAAAACATTAAGGACCAAAGAAACAGTTGTTGAAAAGTTTTAGTACAAAAGATTCAAAATTCCATTTTGATTCTTTTTGTGAATTTAAGTGCTTTGACATTTCTTAATGCTGGAAGGCTGCATATACTCATAGTCTTTCTTTTGCCTTGAAACTATTGGAACCAAGCACAGTCTTCCCGTCGCGCATATTGTGCACTTTTCAAATCTCAATTGGCTGTAAATGTTTGTGTTACATCACTTATTACCTCCTTTTAGCTTTACACTTGAGTCAATAAACTTTTCCTCATTTTTTTCCTTCCTACATTTCTTTTTCTCATTGGAAAGAAACTGTTAAAAAAGACATGATATACTTAAATGTAAATGAGAACATGTGTGTCGACCGAACTTGACGGCGAAATATGATGCATATAGCTGACCCAAGTAGTGGGATAAAGGTTTAGTTGTTGTTGTTGTTATTATTATACAATTCTTTTTCTTGGTTTCGTATAGTTTTTGAAACTTGTAGCTGCATTTAGAGTTTTGAGTAAGATTCTGCCACTGAATTATGTTCTGGTCTTCTCTGCAGTTGATTGGGATTTCAGTAACTGGTCTTGAACCGGAGTTTCAACCAGTTGTAACTTACTTGGTTCCACACATTATGTCGCACAAACAGGAAGCTAATGATATTCATCTTCAGGTGATACACTTAATTGAACCTATTCAGTAGGAGCATGAATCTAGAGCTTATATTTTGAATGTGGAGCAGGTGGTTTATGTAGGAAAATTACATGCATAATTTATGTATTCTGGTCCCCCAAATGTTTGTCTAAATAAGTTAGGTGCATAATGTATGTATACCTGTAACCCTCATTTACTGGTGCTTCTAACTTTTTGTTTGTAGTTGCTTCAAGACATGGTGAACCGATTGGTGACATTCCTTCCCCAGCTAGAGGTATTAGTTCCCATTGATGAACGTTAGAAAGTTGAAATTTCTTAAGTCATGTACTTCCATCCAAAGTTGCACTATCGCATTCAGCAAGCTATTTGCCGATGTGCAGGCAGATCTTAATTGCTTTTCAGAGGCTTCTGAACCTACATTACGGTTTCTTGCTATGCTTACTGGTCCATTTTATCCAATTCTTCGCATTGTGAATGAAAGGTTGGTGCAAAATTCTTTTCTTAGTTTATGAAACGAGTCTCTAATAACATTCATTTTTTTTAATGAACATTCTAATGTTATTTCACTTCCTTTCCTATACCTTTCAGTGCTGGTCCTCTCTCTCGTTTATACACACACACACACACATATTATATGCACAAGCACACCCACCCCAAATATTGAAATTATCGCTATTCTTTTCTAAAATCGAACCTTGTGTGCATTAGTTTCATGGAATGGTTAATTCCTGGTCGTTATTTTTTCGATGAAGCAGTTAATTTCCATATTAAATGAGTGAGGTTGCAATTTCTGAACTAGAATTCGTTTATGGGAAGTATATTTCCAAAACTCCCATTTTCAGGCATCAGTTCTTTTGGAGTATTTAAAGCAAGTTCTGAACCTTGGTTGGGTTCTCTGATTAAATTGAATCCAAAGGTCTAGTTATCTGCTGAATAAAGGATATACCTAAGTTGTTGCATGTTTGTCTGTCTATCTTTCTCTCTTTAGAAAAACATGTGTAAGTTTTTGGTATTTCCTTTCAGTTGTTCCCCTGTCAGTCCAGATTTCTAATCTTGATGGTAATTTTGGTAATCTCTTACATATTCGTCTGCAGAGCCAGGACAGATGGTTCAATCATTTTTTTTCTTCCTTATTTTCTTTGATGTTGCTATTGCATGTTCATGGATCGAACGATTACTAGTCTTCCACCCCCAAACCCCCATTGTGCTAAATGCCATCATGAGCTGTAAGAAATCTCATGGGAATCTGTCACTTCATAGCTATTTTCATTAGCTACTATCTTGTATTGTATCCTCTCATCCATCCTTCGATAAAATATCCGATAGTCATATCTGTTAGTTGAGGGTAAATGTAATAAAGGCGTGAATTTTATCTGCCCATCCATCTCGTCAGCTTCTTCATTGTGACTCCCTGAAATAATAAGTTTGGTTACAGTGTTGAATGTTATTGATGTTGCTCTGATCAGTCTGGCTCTTGTAGACCAAATTGCCAACACAGACATTTGCCTCTTAACTTCACTTAAAACAACTTACTTCTGGTTCTTTTGCTCTTCTCTTTGTTTTTCTATTGATCTGATCATTTACATTTTCTCCAGTGGCTCTGCTTCTTTCCTTGGTTCTCACAATCCTTTTGGGAGAATCTTGCCATTGTCAACTATCCAATCCAGAAAAACAACTTCTTAGCCTTTATCCCATCATGTGGGATCGGCTATATGGATCATACTTTACCATCGTATTCTATCTATACACATGTTTTCAGTTATATTTAAACATATGATATCTTTTTTATTGTTTCTTTCCAATTCTTTTTAGGTCTCCCCCTTCCCCTTTTAATTTGAGTTAATGTTTCTCTATTTTCTACCTGTTGTACTGGCACATCTAGAGCTCTCCTATGCATATGTCCAAACCATCTTAAGCATGCTTCTCTCATATCTCGTCTATTGGAGCTACCCTCACTTTCTTTCTAATGCATTCATTACTTATTCTATTCAATCTAGTGTGTCCATATATCCATCTTAGTATTTTCATTTCTGCTACCCTCATTTTTTGTTCATGCTCATAATTAGTCGCCAACATTCTAATTCATAAAGCATCGCTGGTCTTATGGCTGTTTTATAAAATCTTTCCTTTAATTTCTGCGGTACTTTATGATCAAAGAAGTGGTAAAACAATTAAATTGGTAAAAAAGAAGAGGAAACTCAGCTGATGATCAAATTTAAATATTTTGCTTCTATTCAAAGCCACAAGGATGAATGAGAGCAGTTCTAACAAGGTGCATCATAATGAACAGCTTTAAGAGTCATGAGATTATGGGAGATGCGGGTTGAAGCTGTTGTTCCAAGTATTGCTGACTGAGCTAGACTTTGACTGAGGTCTGACTTAGAGAAAGCATTTGAATAGTCTTTCCACTATGCTGCTGTGGAATTATGTATTTGCTTAGTCTGCGTTCCAACTTTAATTTTTAATTTTGATAACCCGTGCATGCTCTTCTTTGGTGGCATTGATTGCTGAGCATGCTATGATTTCTCCATTCAAGAGTCTCCATCTTCTCAGTCCTGATATTTCTTTTAACCCTGATATTGCATAATTTTGACATGTGCTGGACGAGGCAGTTTTTCAGGAGAAATATTGTATAAATTTTTTCCCCATTTTTTTGGTACTGCCTTTCAGGCTAGCTACTCTTTCTTCTGTTTTATGCAAGTAAGCCTCGTCCGGTCCTAGAGGTGCATTAACAACAAGAGATGCTTGTACTCACATTAAGATTGTAAGCAGCTGACCCAGTTAGGAAAAGACAAGCATGCGGTATCTCTCTATTTGTTTGCAGTGCCAGTTGTTCACCATTAATTATAAGTAGAAGTAGAGTGTTCTGTGACTTATTACATATTCTACTTGGAAGACTTAACTTTGTAGGAATAGTATCTTACCAGTGTAAACTGAGCAACAGTTTTTTTTTAAAGTTTGTTACAGAGGCTGGGATCCTATCAAAATCAACTGGCAGTGAATGGAGTGGCCCAAGATCTTTATTGACTTTTTAGGGAATTGTTGGGGACCTACGTGGGACTTTGTTCCTTAACAAAACCTCTCAATAGTGACTTGGAATTGACGATAGCCCTTGAAACTGAAATGTGCAAGTAAGCCTTGTTGCTGTGCGGGTGAAACAAAGCCTAAAATCATCAAAGGATGAGCTTGATATATGCTCTAACAAACCCACCCCTAGAACCTCTTGAAGGAAGGAACCAAGTCACACGTGGAACTATGGGCCGTAGTAGCCGAATTAGAAACCATACCATGTTTTAGGTCTTGGGCATCCAACTCTAAACCAATGGGCAATGATTGGAGTTGCCAAATATCTTTATTGTCTTGCTTGAAATCCTTAGGGAGCAAATGTGGTTCATCCCCTAACAAAGTTCAGATTTGAAGTTTGTGGTGTGTTCATAATATCAACATATTGTCATTTCTTTCCTATCAAATGTACAGAGCTGCTAGATCCTAAGCTGAGTTTCGAAAATAGTTTATTTACCTATGTTTGAAGTAGAGGAGGTTTTACCATCTCTCATTTCTATGGTAGAGAAACAAGAGCAGAGGTTTGTTGACTGGAGTACTTACTGCCTGAGGATGAGATTATTTGACATTTTTTTTTTTGATAAATTACTTGCATATCCAAAAAGTTAGTTTGCAGTTGATCTTGGGAATAGAAGTTTCCTTATGAAATTTATTCTGCTGTTGCAGAGAAGCTGTAAAGGTTGCAGGTAATGTTTCAGACTCTGAAGCTATAAAGAATAGTCAATTGTCTGTGGCCTTCACTGTTTCCTCTAATTTTGAGGTGATCATTGATTTCTTGAATTATCTTGACTTTTGTTGACTGGTGTCTGATTGGATTCTTTTCTCATCCATTCTCAGCCAAGGAGGCTTCGTAGTCCATCACTGTCCAGCTTGCCCTCATCCAGTTACTTGGTTTTTCGCCCTGATGCAATCTTCACATTGCTGAGGATGGCTTATAAAGATCCCAATCTGGGAAAAGTTTGTAGGATGGTGATTATGCTTGCTTCATTTTATTTTGTGGAGCCAGATATTTATTTAAGTTGAAAAAACAGTCAAATAGACTTAATACTCCAAATTTCTGTTTCAGATATACCACTGGGGAATCCAACTCTTAAACATTTGTTATTTTATTGCTTAAATTGTATTCCTAAAATCTTTCTTTGACTTTTGTATAGAATTTGAATGGCTCCTAACGAATAAAGAATTTTATGGATTTATTAAATAAGACAAAACATAACGCCATGAGTTGTACATTCAAACTTCATTTCAGTTACAATTCACTATGGAAAGAAGTACTCACATATTTAATTTTCCAATGAAGCCTTTATAGAAATAGTTGACCCTGATGACTGAAGGACTTTATTTGGACAAATGCATCTTGCATGTGCTGATTATGGTTTCATCTTGATGACCATGTTCATTATCTATTTCAGGCATCTAGGATTTTGTTGAAGTTGACGGATGCTGTGGAGCTAGAAGCTTCAAGTCCAACTTCTAATGTAGCCTCGGATGAGGCATCGAAATCTGAGCCTTGTGCTCCTCTCTGTGTGGTTGATTACTCAATCTTGTTTGGAGAAGAATTTATGACACCAAATGTTCATTTGGAACCAAGCTATCTGAATATCTTGGATATTGGATTGGTAGAAGAGGGACTTCTACATCTTCTCTATGCTTGTGCCTCCCAGGTTGGTTGAACTGTCATTTCATATGTTACCATTATTATTTACTTCTTTTCATTCCATCATTATGCCTCAGATACAACTTGAACTTGTCTGCCTTGCAGCCTATTCTCTGCAGTAAATTGGCGGATAGCGTTTCTGATTTTTGGTTGGCTCTACCGTTAGTACAAGCACTGCTTCCAGGTTTTAGACCTCATATCAATGCATCAGTCTAGATGCTTGTTAATAAATTCATGCGCTCGATACATATTAAGTGTACTATAGCCCCATACCCTTCTTATCTAATGCTTCTTTCAGTTTGAAGAATTTTCATCATCAGTAAATTTTACGATTATTCTTCACTAAATTATATTCATTTTCATTTTTTTTTGCTTGGATTGTTGGATTCTTTCAACATTTGTTTCTAATTATTCTGTAGCACTTCGTCCTAATATGAGTAGTCCAGATCAAATAGATGATAGCTTCTCACAGTGGAAACAACCATCTGTACAGCGTGCCCTATCTCAGGTTTTTATGCGGTTTCATGTGCTCTTTTTGTTCTTCTATTATTGAGGCACAATCCTTTGTCACCATTGTGTAAACAACTGCAGATTGTGGCAACATCATCTTCACCAGTTTATCGTCCTCTTCTTCGTGCTTGTCCGGGTTACTTGGCTTCATTTTCTACTTCACATGTTTGTTTCTCCAGCTTCTTTTGTCATTTTTCCTTTTAGTTATGGAAATAATAATGTACTGTTTGATTGATGCTAGAATTTGTGTGCATCTTCCTATTATTGTCTCTCTCGTGCACATGCACATGTGCAGTTACATATACTCATGAATTAAGCATGTATGTATGACCAGAGCAACCAAAGTCAGAGCGATTGAGTACTGCTCTTGACATACCCCTTGAAGTGCATATACCGATTTCCTGAATATACAATGGAAGCTATAAATTTAAGAAGAATATTATGTGAGCACTATAATGAGACTAAACAAGATATATATGGTATTTATTGACCTTGAAAAGGTTTACAATAGAGTTACTTGGGGCATATGTGGTGGGTATTAGAAAAAAGAGGGGTGAGAGTTGCTTATTTAAGAGTTTTATAAATATATAAAAGCATGTGCGAGTATGCCAGTAGTTTTAATCAATCAGATGAGGGTAAACTCCCAAGTTAGCTTGGAGGGAGGCATTAGAATTAAAAACTTTTACCATAATTAGAGGTAAAATTATATATGTGAAGTGCCACTATAGTAATCTTAGAAGTAGCAATAGGATAAATGTGAAAATTAGCTAGCATAAATTAAATGCATCTAAAAGTTTTAAATATTTAGTATCTATCATTGAAGAAAATGGGGGAATTGATAAAGATGTTACACAAGATTCAAGCAGGTTGGAACAAATGGAGAAACTCATCTTCTGTACTCTGTGACCGTAAAATACCAATGAAATTGAAGGAAATATTTTATAAAACATTCATAAGACCAGCGATGCTTTACGGTTCAAAGTGTTGGGCGACTAAATATGAGCATGAACAAAAAATGAGGGTAGCAGAAATGAAAATATTGAGATGGATATATGGACACACTAGACTTGATAGAATAATTAATGAATGCATTAGAAAGAAAGTAGGGATAGCTTCAATGGTTGAGAAAAGGAGAGAAACACGATTAAGATGGTTTGGACATGTACATAGGAGTTTTAATGCCCCAATATG
Source organism: Ophiorrhiza pumila (assembly GCA_016586305.1). Lineage (NCBI taxonomy): Eukaryota > Viridiplantae > Streptophyta > Magnoliopsida > Gentianales > Rubiaceae > Ophiorrhiza > Ophiorrhiza pumila. Next base: position 30,347,559 of record BLIW01000008.1, on the reverse strand, counting down.
GCATGCAGAAAATAAAGAATTATAAACTCAAATTAAAAAGGGAAGAGGAAGACCAAAAAAGAACTATAAAGAAATTATAAGAGAAGATGTTACACGTAAACATAAATGAGAAAATGAGTTTAGACCAAGCACGATGCCGAAGTATGATCGATATAGCCAACCCCACTTATTGGAAAAAAGGCTTAGTCGTTGTTCTGTTGTCAGCGGCATGGGGACTACCCTGAATTTTCTGAGGACACAGAGATTTACCTCTTTCCTCTTTTGCCAATCATGATGTTGGAAATGGTGAGAGGAAGTCATTGCTATATTGTGTGCTTTTTGGAGTCAGTTTACTTTGATATTTACGTCCAAGGTTTACTGGCGATTAAATTAGTTGCTGTGCTTGAAAGTAAAGCATTGTAATGTTTTATTTCTTTCTTACAGGCTAAGGCGGCAAGTGTGCTTATTGATCTGTGCTCTAGTGTGTTAGCACCATGGATGTCTCAAGTAGTTGCAAAGGTTGCATAGGATACTTTGTCTCAACTGTATCATGATTCATACTGTACCCTTTTTTGTCTATCAAGAAAGTTTCTCAATATGTATGGTTGTAAAGCAGGTGGATTTAGCTGTGGAGCTCGTTGAAGACCTTTTTGGTGAAATACAGGTTCATACAAAATTTTGAGTTCTTAGTAGTTTGAGGAGTTAAAAATGACTGATTACTGAAAGCACTTATTTGTACTTAGTGTAATTGGTATAACTACAGTATTATATCGTGATGGATATGTTATGACACTGTAATTCTAAAGTTATATAATAAGAACCTCTCTAATTGTTGCATACATGCCCATGCATATAGATAATGCTTAAAACCTGGACAAATTAAGTCATACATGTGTAGATACCCCCTCAAAACATATCATATGCATTGAAGCTTATAAAGGCAATCTTTTGAATTAGAATGTTAAACTGGAATTGATTTGAAATATTGATTTCATATTATAGTTGCAAGATGATATTAGGTATGAGCAGAGCAATTCTTTATTAATTACTTTACCCATCATTTCGCTCATTACAAGTAAAGAATCTATTGCTTATTGAGTACTACGTCGTGTTGAGCCTTGGACTCTTACTTATCATTGAGTAGTTCACTCTTTTCTAATCTGGTCTGCCATCGGTTCTTTAAGACCTATGCATTGCTTTTCCTACGTGTCCTTTTGGTAGCCACTGGAAAGCTTAACTAGGAAATGACCTATTTAAGAAACATACCAAATGGGAGAGTATGTCTGGTGCTTATCTTGCATGTTGTGAACCACCTTTTAAGATTTGAAATAGTGAGATGGACACAAAATAAACCTCAATTATGACTTCTTTTCTTCCTGATTGGTAATCAATGCTCTATCAGATATTGGTTCTTTAATGTCATTTTGATGAATTCTGCCATCGAGTATCAAGTTTAAACAAAAGAATGATTCTTTCTTCTGTTTCTTTGTGATAAATACTGATCTATGATGAAGGACACCGTGGAGGAGTATGCATGCAAAGAAATCTATCTACCCGTAGAAATCTTTAAATTCATCTATCTTCCTATGAACTGATAGAAAAAAATTCTAGAAAGCACAAGAAGAAAAACTGTATGCAGGGTAATCCTTATTGAACCATGGAAAAAGTTTTTGAGTCTTTCTTTCAACTGATTTGGTGACTTATTTCTCTTCTCAGATGTATATCGTATGCTGTCTCCTTTAGTGGCATAGTACCAATGAATGCTAAAATGCACTGCCATCCATTATTGGCATCCTCATTTTCCTTACAATCTAGCTAAAGCAGTCTTTACTATCTCCTGGCTCAGGTGTCTTTAGGTGGCACATCTACACCATACTTAAATACAACAATAAACAACAAAAACAACACTATAGGTCTGAATCAGGGATAAGCTTTAAGCCCGTACCTTTTGGCTTTAGTAATTGACGAGATTACTAAAATCCGACCCCACTTAGTGGGATAAAGGCTTAGTTGTTGTAATTGACGAGATTACTAAGCATCTATAGAAAGCCATCCCTGAATGTATGTTATTTGTAGACTGTATAGTTTAATCAATGAGATGAGAGGAGGAATAAATGCCAAGTTAGAAGTTTGGAGGGAGGCATTAGAGTGGAAAGATTTTACCATAAGTAGAGTTAAAACTGAATATATGGAGGTCATTTTAGTAATCATAAAAGTAACAATAGGATAAATGTGAAAATTAATGGGCATGGATTGAATGCATTTAAAAGTTTTAAATATTTAGGATCTATCAATGAAGAAAATGGGAGAATGGATAAAGATGTTACATATGGGATTCAAATTGGTTGGAACAAATGGAGAAGTATCTTCTCTATGCTTTGTCATCTTAAAGTACCGCTGAAATTGAAGGGAAAATTTTATATAATAGCCATAAGACCAGTGTTAATGGATCAAAGTGTTGGGCGACTAAACATGAACAAAAATGAGGGTAGCAGAAATGAGAATGTTGAGATGGATATACGACAAACTAGACTAACATAGAATAACTAACGGATGCATTAGAAAGTAAGTGGAGGTAGGTCCAATAGATGAGAAAATGAGAGACGCATGCTTAAGATGATTTGGATATGTGCATAGGAAACATTTAAATGCTCCAGTATGTTGTATAGAGAATATAGAATCATTAACTCAAATTAAAATGGGAAGGAGAAGACCAAAAAAATTAGAAATAAAGTATTAAAAAAGACATGATATACTTGATTATAAATAAGAACACGTGGATAAAGGTTTAGTTGTTGTATAGATATTTCAAAAATCTCTGATATATATTGGAAGTAGATTTATATTCTTGATCCTTTTGAATATGGACATAATATAATGGGGAGTCAATGCTGAAACATGCAGATTGTATTAGAATTGACAAGTATAACTCATACAGAAATGACCATGGTTAAGATTCCCAGGTTTCTTGGCATTTTGGTTAAACAATGAAAAGAATTAGTTTAACCTCTAATGCTTGGACTTTTGCTAATTGATATAGTGTAGCTAGGTTTAACAGTTCTCATTTCCTATTCAGCAATCACCTTTTCCCCTACTGTGGAAAAACTGAACCTTCATGTTTTATCTGGCTGTGCATCAGGGTGCTCGTTTTTCATTTGCTCATGCACGCGCTGCCCTCAAGTACATAGTGTTGGCATTATCTGGGAAAATGGATGATATAATGGCCAAATATAAGGTAGGGTTTTGATGAACTTTTCTGACCTTTCATTCTTGAATTTTGGCCTTTTAACATCTTTGAGATTTCAACACTGCCTGAAATTTTTTAGTCAGAAGTACTGGTTCTATTTTAACTTTAATTTTTCATGTGTGTTGAAACAATTACTGTGTGTTTCAGGATGTTAAACATCAAATTCTGTTTCTGGTGGAAATGCTAGACCCCTTCCTGGATCCTGCCATGACTCCACTAAAGAGTGTGATATCATTTGGAAATGTCTCTTCAGTGTTCCTTGAAAAGCAGGAGCGTAATTGTGCAATAGCATTAAATGTAATTCATACTGCTGTAAACAAACCTACTGTGCTTCCATCTTTAGAAGCTGAATGGAGGCGAGGATCAGTTGCTCCTAGGTATTACATGCTTACTATCAATATTCTGCGAAATCCATACTCGTAAAATTTTGGCATCTGGCTTTTCTTATTTTGTACAATTTGCAGCTATGACATTTTATCCTAGATTGTCTACCGACTGTTGCACTCCTTGATTGCAATATACTGATATTAACATTATATGTTTTCTCTCCAGTGTACTTCTCTCGATTTTAGAGCCTCAGATGCAGCTACCTCTTGATATTGATCAGCAGAAATTTCCTGCTGGTGAACTACAAGAGTCAGACTCATTAGTTGTTTCCTCCTCTGTTTCCCGAAATGGAAAAGCCGCTTCCAAGTCAAGCACCCAAGATGATACTGATGGAAAGACAGATAATTTAGATATCACAGGGAAGACAGATGTTTCTGAGGATTCGAGTTTTCTTTTTGCCCCGTCAGAATTAAGTAAATTGTCTCTTACAAACATGTCAGGCAGTTTAGAAGGAAAGAACTTGGATTCTAGTTGTGGCATTATGGAACAGAACAATATTAAAAAACAATCTCCAGACTGTGGTCTATCAGATAACAAATTTGCAATAGATTATTTAGATTTACAAGTTGATTATTTGCAGCTTATGAATTATCGAGATACTGAGTTGAGGGCTTCAGAATTTAGACGTTTTGCTTGTGACTTGCACTCTCAGAGTCCCCTTACTCCTGAAGGTCATAATACTGCTGTAGATGCTTTGCTCTTGGCAGCAGAGTGTTATGTCAATCCTTACTTTATGATGCCCTGCAGGGGCACTTCTCAGGAGATTTGGAAAGGAAATGCAAACGCAAGCTGCAAAACCTACAGACTAACAGATGTTAAAAGGGTTCTGGAAAAGGAAGATACTAAGTTGAATATCGTAGATGATCTTGAAAGAAAAAGGGATAAAGCTGTTCTTGAACTCCTACTTGAGGCAGCAGACTTAGACAGGAGATATCAGAAAACAGAGTCGGATTCAGAGCTTGCCTTCTCATACATGGAAGCTAATGAGGATGTAGTAAATTTGTCAGAGGATGATGTTCTATCTGCAGATGCTATAACCTTAGTGCGGCAGAATCAAGCACTTTTGTGCAAATTTCTAGTAAAGCGATTGCAAAGGAACCAGCATTCCATGCATGAGATTCTCATGCAAAGTCTTTTGTTTTTGTTGCACTCAGCAACTAACTTATACTGTGCTCCTGAGGATATAGTTGATATAATAATAAATTCAGCTGAATTCTTCAATGGACTTCTGAAATCATTTTATTATCAGTCCAAAGAAGGAAATTTGCAGTTAGACCAGTGTAAGCTGCACGAGGTACAACGTCGATGGATGCTTCTTCAGAGATTGATAGTTGCTTCAAGCGGCAGTGATGAGGGATCAAATGTCTCTGTAAATGCCCAGAATGGTTTCCGGTTTGCAAATCTTATACCACCTTCGGCATGGCTGCAGAAAATATCTGTATTCTCTTCTTCTGCTTCTCCTCTGGTTAGATATCTTGGTTGGATGGCAGTTTCTCGTAATGCTAAACAATATTTGAAGGAGCGCCTTTTTCTTGCTTCAGACCTGTCCCAGTTGACATTTTTTTTATCAATTTTTTCTGATGAACTTGCTCTGGTAGGTATCATTGTTGAGCAGAAAGATGAGAATAAGAAGACTGAAGAATCAAGAGTTAAGGAGGACAAAAGCAATGAGCAACATCTTGAACCTTCTGGTCGACAATATGTAAATGAATCTTTCCATGCTATATACCCTGAGATCAGTCAATTTTTTCCCAATTTGAAGAAAGACTTTGAAGCTTTTGGAGAATCGATCCTGGAGGCTGTTGGATTGCAGTTAAGATCTCTTTCATCTGCTGTTGTGCCAGATTTAATGTGTTGGTTTTCTGATTTATGTTCATGGCCATTTATTGGAAAAGAGAAAGACCAACTTTATTCTCAAAGCAATCCTGATCACTTGAAAGGTTTTGTGGCAAAGAATGCAAAAGCTATTATCCTTTTTGTTCTTGAATCCATTTTGTCTGAGCATATGGAAGCAATATTACCAGAAATACCCAGGGTGGTGCAAGTGTTAACGTCCCTTTGTAGTAGCTGGTACTGTGATGTGGCATTCCTTGATTCTATATTGCACTTGTTGAGTCCAATCATCTCACATTCTTTACGTAAGGTCTCTAAAGAGGAAAACCTATTGAGTGATGATTCATGTCCTAATTTTGAATCTTTGTGCTTTGACGAACTTCTAGATGATATTAGACACAGTGATAATGATCTCGGATGTCCGAAAGAGGATAGATGTTCAAGGGCACTGACTATTTTTGTTTTAGCTTCAGTTTTTCCTGACTTATCCTTCCACTGCAAGATTGAAATATTAAGATCCTCCATCTTCTGGGCTGATTTTGCTTGTTTTGAACTGAAGACTTCTTTTCATGACTACCTTTATGCGTATCAGACTCTAATGGAAAGTTGCAAAAATTTTTTGGTTGGGACATCAAGAGTCTTGGGTGTCATTCCATTGAAGACATCCATCTATTCTGACTCAAGAATTGGTGAATCTTTTAATGATAGCTCTCAGTCATGCTCAGGGTTTCTTGGTGATGTTTGTGAGCTTTCTTCTTCAGTTGAGGTGCCTCCGAACATTGAAAGCAAAAATGATCATGCTGTTGACATGAATGAAAAGATATGTCAATTGACCAGTGCAGAAATTATTAAATTTTCAGAGGAGTTGGAGCGTCTTATTCATAAGCTTTTCCCAACAATTGATCAATGTTGTAAGATTCATCATAAACTGGCAAAAACATTGGCTTTTATATCTGCAGAGTGTTTTGTGTACTCAAAATGCTTATCATTGGTTGCACAAAAGGTGGTTGCACATTCAGGTAGTGAGAAAGAAATTATTGTTCTAACCACCTCTATTGATTGGTCGGTGGATGATTGGTACATAAGTTTTCAAGAATATGCAGAAGTGATACTGGTAATTCAAGAAAATCATTGCTGGGAAGTTTCATCAGTGATGCTTGATTGTCTACTTGGTGTGCCTCAATGTTTTCAGTTGGATTCTGTGATTGATAAAATATGTTCTGCCATTAAAGTTTTTTCTTGCCGTGCACCACATATTGTATGGCGGATGCAGACTGATAAATGGATATCTTTGTTATTTAGGAGAGGCATCCACCTCCATATTAACAGTGAAATTCCTCTGGTTGATTTTTTCTGCTCCATGCTTAAACATCCAGAACCAGAACAGCGTTTTATTGCACTTAAAAACTTGAGAAAACTTATGAGTGGAGATATGGATGGAGGGGTAGCTTCATTATCTTTAACATCAATCACTGGTGGAGATTACTCAGACTTAGCTATGCCTTCTTCTGTGCCGATTTTGGCAACTGTGGTTTCTACTACCTGGGATCAGGTGACCTGCCTTATATCATCGGATTCATCACCTCTCCTAAGAACCCATGCAATGGCGCTGCTTTTGAACTACATACCATTTGCTGGGCGGCAGAAGTTGCAATCTTTCCTTGCAGCAGCTGATAATGTTCTTCGAACTTTATCAAATCTTGCACAGCCTGCATGTGAAGGCCCCATGGCAAAATTTTCTCTGACACTCATTGCAAATATTTGCTTACATTCTCCAGCTGAAGATATTGATCTTATACCTGAAATCATCTGGAAAAACATTGAATCTATTGGAATGCTAGAGAATGGTATGTTTTGTTTTTTCTCCAACATAATTTAACCAATAGCATTAAGTAGTTTCAGCATGTATTTAAATGTGTTTATTTTTCTTTCTTACTGTGTTTGTAGAAAGATGTCCTGTGGGCCTGGAGAAGAGGACTTGCAAAGCCTTATGCAGATTGAGAGCTGAAGGGGATGAGGCCAAGCAGGTTAGCAGTTTAATTTGGTTTGCTGTGTATTTTAGGTTCGTAGTTTGCAGCATGTTCCAGGCTTGCTATGCTACTGTAAATTATTTGTCTACTTGTGATTTACTTTCTCTTGCTTCAGGTTCTATTTTTTTTTCCCTTCTACTTTTTAGGTAGAGAACTTTTTTCTTTGTTGATGCACTTGCATAGCTGCCAGTCTGTTGATATGCTAACCTCTAAGCAAATTTGTTAACCTTTTGTATTAAGATGCTGAGAGATGTGCTCTCTTCAACTTCTTCTGAACATCTAGATCCAGATTTTGGAACCACTCGTGAATCAATTTTGCAGGTATGGAAGCATTATTTATTAGTTTTGAAGTTTATGTGGCTTCTTTTTCATGTCTTCTTTTACAGGGCAATTTTTTGCCCTCCCTTTTTTGGGGTGGACGGTGTTAAGATGATGGGGTGATTGGTTTCGAAATGAATCTTCGTAATGTTGATTGGTGTTGTAAATTTTCTAGAAAGATTGTTTTTCACATCCATAAGCCCTATCATTTGGAAAAAAAATCTTCTCCCTGTATTATTTTTTTTTTTCTTAGCTAATAGCTATATTTAGGCAGCCTTCTAAAGATTTCAAAAGCTGGCTCTGGTTCACTATGATCTTCATATCCTGAAGTTTTGAAATTTCTATTGGTTGTATTATCATCTCTCTGATTTTCTAGTGAAATGACTCTAATTCTGAGGCTGAGGCTATGTAACATCATTTTCTTGTTTGCTTCTTTTTTATATCATGCCTTGTATAGAACTCTGTTTCTGGGCTGTGATCAAACTATTGTCCATATGACATTGACTAGGACATTTCTTTTTTTTTTCAATTTCATCATTTCCTTTTATATTCGCACTTCCTATAGTTCATATTTCAAGAGAGATTTACTACAAAATAATTTTCTTCTCGTTCTACTTGGATTTAGACTGTGACTAAGTAAAACTATAGGTAGTTTTGTACTGTTACCTGATCCGCCTATTTCACTTTTGTCCTTCTCCACATTTTTCTAGTTGGTCATTGTAATCGTTGGGATGTCTGACTTGTACTGTGTTATTGTCCAATTCTTCCCTTTTTTGGGAATGCTTCCAAATAATCATTGATATTCATTAAGTGTACTTCTTTCCTGTCTATTTCTACAGGTTATGGCCAACTTTACATCTGTCCAATCATACTTCGATTTCTTCTCTAAGGATATTGACAAAAAGGAGTTGGTGAGTGTCAAAATCCTTGAAAGGCTTGTGGTTTGTTTTGATTCTCTGATATAGCTATAATTTTGGTTTCCTCTAGGAATTGGAGGAGGCCGAGATTGAAATGGAACTTATTCATAAAGAACATGCCTTACCAGAACTGTCTAATGGTACCAAAGATTTGTATCAGCTTCCTTACCTAGATGGTAATGTATCTCTTGTAGAAAGGTCAATAATCCAAATATTTTGAATGAATATCTGAATTAACGTGGAGCAATTAGATTACTTTGTTTGTTTTTTGCTTTACTCACTGTTCAGTTGACATGGGAGTAACTAAAATTGTAACTTTTGGCATTAGCACCAGGTGGATGACTTTTCGAATCGATGCCTTTTGGTTTACTATCCTGAATGTTATTTATTAAAAGTGTTCTAGATGACCTCCTTTGAATCATGACCTTTTGGTTATCCTGAAAGATATACTATCTATTGATAGTGTTTACATTACAGTTAATTATGCTCTGCATTTTTCTAGATGACTGTAATTAATATTGATACGGGCCTAGATAGTGGGATAAGGCTTAGTTATTGGTGTGTTGTAATTAATGTTGATCCAACCTTTATTTATTGTATTTGTTCTATGCAGCCTGTGCGAAAGATGATAACCGCCTGCAGCAAATCAAGAATGGAATTAGATCCCTGTATGTGCTGACTTGAATGGCTATTTTCATTTTACAAGTCTTTGCTTACACGTTATGGAGAAAGGAGGAAGGGATAAGCCTTTTCTGCCTGTAGAGTATCATTTATTACTGATTAGACTTTGGCTCCATTCTGCTCATTGATGTGGCTTGGATAATTGGGAAGACTATCCAACAATGGTCGAAGTTGTGCACTATTGTTTTTGGCTGTGTTATTACATCAATGCTTTATCTAGAAACATATATAACTGTTCTTTTGCCCATCCTTTACGAAAGAGCCATAAATAAGTAGCATTTGGCTTCATGTGATGTTTTATTTTAGATATTAAAGTTCAAAGATTTTTAAACTGTATTTGTCATTGATTCCTAATTAGTTTCTCTATCAAAGATGTATTTGTTTATATATGGATAAATCTGAAGACGTACAGTTTTTTTAAGAATTTTTGGGTAGCATTTCTTTACAAATTATAGAAACCTTGCCAGTTGCAGTAGTTATCTTTGTATAACGTGTAAGCAAAAACTTGTAAATGTGCTAGTGCGTCTTTCTGTTTCTCCTTTTTAAGTGATGTAGTTATCTTTGTATTGATGGTTTTACTGTGCTAAAGTTCTTTTAAATTTCTAATCAGAGAGAAAACCAAACTCAAAGAAGAGATAATAGCTCGCCGGCAACAGAAGCTACTTCTAAGGCGTGCCCGTCAGAAATACCTAGAAGAAGCAGCTTTCCGAGAAGCGGAACTTTTACAAGAACATGATAGGTTGTGACTGCTTTTCCTTGTTCATGATGTTTTTTCTTAGTTTCAGTCTAGACATCTTAATGCTGGAAACTGTATCAGAGAGAGGGCTTCTGAAGTAGAAAGGGAGATTGAGAGACAGCGGGTACTGGAACTTGAGCGTGCAAAAACCCGGGAGCTGCAGCATAATCTTGACATGGAGAGAGAGAAGCACACACAGGTATGCTGGAAGGTCATTTTAATACCTATATGATGTATTCTGATTGATTGATTTTTTTGCTATTGACTATATGTTTAAACATGATCCAGTTGTCCCAATACTCAGACATATGCAAGACATGGCAATTTTGAGCATCTGTAGTTCTGTCTCAAGAGCTCTAGATCCTTAAAAGTTTTTCTTTCTCAACTTTTTTTGTTTCTAGCTGTCAAAAACAACTTATATAAGCATAAAAAATTGTTTCTTTAATGCCTTGTCACATTATGAAGCACAATGCATGGTTTGATTTCCTAGTGCTAGAGAATGACATTTACAAATGTGTATAGATGTTCTGTTACCTCTTTGTGTGTTTATCACCCACATAGTGGGATAAAGGCTTAGTTGTTGTTGTTGTTGTCTGCGTGTTTATCAGTATTATACTATCTGGGGTTATCCTACTCAGTCTCCTCAATTTCCTAAATCTCTCCTGTCCTTGTCTAAATTGAATAATTTGTTCTTCAGGTTCCTTTTCCTTCTCTAATGTTTACACTGGTTTCGAAAGACTGATAGAATGGCTATCAGAACTTTTGCTACTTAATTGACTTGGGGTCATTATCCTTTTCACTGTTTTAGTGGCTCAGTAGATTATTGTTCGAGCCCTATCTCTGAGATGATATCAGAAATAGGGTAAATAAGAAAATCAATGTAAAACCATATCGATGTTCTATTATACAAGTCTATGGTGGTTTTCATTTTGCCCTTGGGTTTGTGACCGGTAATAAATATTTTGGCAAATCAATGTCACAATCGTGGTCAAATTTTGAATGATATTAAATAATTTTGGTTTCTTGATCCCTTGCGGATGATGGCTTGAAAGAACACATTGTATTATTTCATTTTTCAATTAAACTGCATACATTTATTATCAATATATCTGCTATCTGGTGATGATGAGGCTTGTGCTTTATTTGATTAATTTCCAAGTTCATTCCCTTGTAGAGAGAACTCCAGCGGGAGCTTGAGCTAGTGGAATCTGGTGCTCGACCATCAAGGCGAGAGTATTCGTCCTCTACTCATAGTAGGTAGGGCTTTATTAGTCGACTGTCTTGTATGACAACTTTGCAACATCTTGTATTCACCTGCTAGTGAATAAATGTTAAGACTTGCTAGGAATTCGGCACTGACACATGAGAAATTCACCTTTATATAGATTTCCTGCATTCCTCTTATACTAATGGTGGAAGGTTCCATTCTTGACTTGGAATAAACTCTGCCTGTCTATATACCCGTATCATAATTCTTCTTTCTTTTTCTAAAGGGATCAAAACCAATGCATGTGCGCAGCAGCTTGTCAAAGAAAAAGAACAAAATAGCATTTGTCCTGTTCCTTTGCCCCCTTAGAAGACAAGGCAAAATATTACATGTAGTCCCAGCTGGACCCCCAGGTCTCACATTTGTGACCAGGGGGATGCAATGGGTGGATGGTTGGGTTGGGGTTGCGTGTTTGAGGGGAAAAAAATTACACATAAAGTAATCTGAAAATTCCAAGTTTCCTAATAAGTTTCTTGGTTTTATCTTCAGTTCCCCAAAATTTGATCATGTTATTGTTGACATATCTTCCAAGTTTCCTATAAATCAACTACTTAGAACTCTCTGCAGCATAGGAATGAAATCTTCAACAGTTATCCCAAATACATTTCACAATCTTTATTGATACTGCAAAGGCACATCCACCATGGATCATGAGATCAATTGCAAGAATAGTAATAAAACTCTCTGCAGTTATCGTTTGTTGTCAAATTACAATACGAATATATCTATATGCATCATGAGCACAATATAGACATAAGTACCTATTTGCAGTCACACAAACATCTATGCACTGTGCACTTTTGTTGATTACATGCATCTGTGCTGTGTTGTCTTTCTTTATATTTATCCATTCATGTTTGTTTATATACATCATATATGTATACACGACATATGAAGGCTTAAAATCTAATATCTATGGATTGTAATCAATGGCTTTTTGTCCGGGTTATATTTTGGTTGTTCCATGTGGGGTTGGTGTGGGATCATGGAGTGTCCCTCTGGACAGTGAGGAGAGTATGGTGGCATAGTTTCTGAAACTATGAGGAGATGCTTGAACTTCATTTATCTGAAGGGAAAATGAGAAAGAAAGCACAAGGATTCATAATATTTTTCTTTTTTAAAATTTGTCTATTAAGGCAGCTTTAATCTTTGACCCCACTTCATTGCTTTAGCTGTTCATTTCTCCTGTCTTCAAATCAAGTAAATACGGATATTTTCCTCTTTTCATTTTTATTCCTTGTTTCTTTTTTCATTTGGAAATATGAGGAAACATTAACCGTGTGTAATCGTTTTTCATGTTGTAATGTTTTGCAAAAGCAGGAAAGAAAACATTGTCCCATTGCTACCGTAAGGAAACAGCAAAATAATTTGTTTTATGTATTTTCTGCCTGATATGGCTGGCCATTGGTACCATTTCACCTTTGTTGTCATTATGAAGAGTCACCTAGAGATACTGGAACTGTGCTATTTTCAGAGTTTGGAAACAATAGTTAAGAATACCAATGCTGTTTATAATCTGTTTTGAGCAAACCAATATGTTTTATTGTTCGGTACCACAGTGATAAAATACTAGCATTGACATGGAGGCTTTTTTTTTTGGGTGGTAAGTGCATTGACATGAAGTTGTGTGGCCATTATTCAAGTTTGATGACACTTGATACTATAGAAGTTGTAGGAATCCTTGTTAAATTACGATTCCTTTATGGAACAGGCCTCGATATCGCGAGAGAGAAAATGGAAGAGCTGGAAATGAAGGCAACTTGAGAGGAATTAGTGGCGGTGTACAATCTGAGTCTGCTACTACAAGTTCATCCATGGCAACCATGCCAAAAGTTGTTCTATCAGGGGGTAGGCAATTTTCAGGCCAACACCCAACCATTCTACAACCACAAGATAGATCAGATGACACAGGTAGTGCATATGAAGAAACTTTTGATGGAAGCAAGGACTCAGGTGACACGGGTAGCATCGGGGATCCAGATATAGTTTCAGCACTTGAAGGGCAATCAATTGGTTTGGGTTCCTCTTTAAGACATGGATCTAGAGGAGGCAAATCTAGGCAAATTTTGGAGCGGAGAGAACGAGACAGTAGACGTGAAGGAAAATGGGAAAGGAAACATTGATTAAGTAACTTCCATGATTGTATCATATACTGTCATCTGAAGTCTCCTGCACATACAAAATAGATAGTGCATTGTTGTGATGGATATCTTCTGCTATATCAACGGATGCAAACCTCAATGTGAGATCAATATCTTGCCGAGAAAAATTTGAGTTTAGTAAAATTTGTACCTGTTAATACTTTTCTTAAGGCTTCTTTTAGGTGTTGTACAATTGAATGAATCTGAAGTTATGATGTAAAATATTAGTGTTTTGGAGATGAACTTAGCATGTAAAAAAGTAACATTAGTATAGGTTTAACTTTAAAATTGATATGGTCTCATTTCTGATGCAAGGCATTTTGGTATTGTCTCATTCTATTGTTTCTCTTATAAATGAAAGAAGTTCCTTCAGTATGAGGTTACACAATCTCTCTAGTTTTACTCTCTTTATTGTAATGTTTCTCACTAATGCTGCTTCTATAAATGAAAGAAGTTCACTCATTACTGATTCCATAATCTCTCTAGCTTTACTCTCCTCATTGTATATATTTTCGGTTTTCTTTAGTGAAATTACATAGTGCTGAGGCTTTTATTTTAGTGAAATTATGTAGTAATGAGGTGTTTGACAAAATAACAAAGGAAGATTAGACATAAGATTTGATATGATATTTTCGACTGTTCTCTCTCTTTCCTTCTCTATCTTATGGCATGTTTGATAAAACTGAAAAATTAATTAAATTTGAAATTTGAAAATAATAAGTTGTTGAATTCATTAATTTTATATAGTTGATAATCCAACTAATTTTTATATATGAATTTAAATATAATATGTGAAAATATGTGGTGTATACTGTGTATAAACATATGGTGTGTAAATATGTATACTTTGGAAAATATGTGTAAGTACATGCAGAATGTAATAATGTGGTAGCATGTATAAATATTATGTGTGATAGGTATATTGTTTGAAAGTAAAAATGTGTGCAATGTTTATAAATATATGCACTGTGTGAAAATATACAATAAGTTTAAACATTTTGTAGATGGACACAATTGCTCAAGAACTGTCACACATCAACTTTATTAGGGAAGATTCATCAAGTTACAATAACCTCAATTCATTCACTTTCAAGCGAACCTCTTACACTTAAATTAGTTCCAAAATGAATGCTCATGAAATGACACTAGAAAGTCCATTTTTAAAAACTTCCCATATGGAGAAGTTGCATAGTTCAAGTGTGATTTTGGTAGCTATGAAAGCTGAGTTCCATCTACATAGCCAAAGTCTGTTTCTTGCAGTGCCAAAGTACTTTAAAATTACTGCATTTAGATTGCAGACAAATAAGTCCAAAATGCAAAGGATATGCAGGAGTTTGTACACGAGCTCGGTTGGGTATGGTGATATAATCAACTTATATAAACCCAATTTTCAGGTTTTCGTAAGCATATTTGATATGATTTCTGTAACTTCCTTAAAACCCTTAAATATCTCAATGTTCATTTTGTCTTCCACTTCACAAATTTCAAATTATATATTCACTCTTAAAAAATTGAAAGATGTTTTCAGAATGATGTACTGCAATTTAGCAAGCAAATAATCATTATTTTGGACCAAACAGTAACAAGTTTAATTTCTAGTTGGCCTTTAAAATTACATAAAAGATTTTTTTTTTCTTTGGATAAAGATTTTCTTGCATTTAACAAGAAAATAATCATTATATTTGTTCAATTTTTCTGATTGTTAGCGATACTTTCTAAGATATTTCTAACTTAATCGTTAAATAAGATGAGATTCTCTGTCCAAAATTATCATGTCCTATCATGTCCAATATTAAAATTACGTGGTAGCGTTCACTCATTTCTTGGGTAAGACTAAATCCTCTATCTAATATTTATCCTATCTTATTATGTCTAACGTTCAAAACGACGTAGTTTTACTAAAATTAAGGACTAAATGCATAAATATCGCTAAAATTATTTTACAATTATTAGACCCTAACGAGTGAACCCTACGAGGTAGTTTTAATTAAGATAGAATAAGATACGAAAAATCTTAGACATAAGATCCCATGTCTTCTTGGGTAGGCTCTAATAATTGTAAAGTAATTTTAATAATATTTATACTTTTAGTTCATAGTTTTAGTTAAACTACGTTGTTTTGAACATTAGACAAAATAGGATAATTTTGAACAGAGGATCCGATCTCTCCCGAAATGTCACTGACATCCATCTAGATTTGATGTATTTGCAATTTAGCAAGAAAATAATCATTATATTTGTCCAATTTCTTTTCATCATAATCTACTTCTAACTTAACCCGTATAGTCACTAGTATCCATCTGGATTTTGAGCCAAGATTTTGGGACAACATAAAATCAAGTACTCCTAAATTTCGAATCTTATAGACTAGAAGGGTGATTGGTATAAGATCTGATCCTCTATCTAAGATTATTCTGTCTTATTCTGTCCAAAATTCAAAATGACGTCATTTAAGTAAAATCAGGAACTAAAAGCATAAACATCTTTAAAATTAAATTTACGATTATTATGCCCTAACCTAAGTGAACTCTATTTATGGTTTTAGTTATTGGTTTTACTTAAATGACTTCGATTTCAATTTTGAACATAATAAGATAGAATAATTTAGGACCAAGGATTTCATTTCAATTGAAATGAGATCTTTTGTCCAAGATTATCCTGTCCTAAATTAAAACTATATCGTAGGGTTTATTCATATATTAGTTAAGATCTATTAATTGTAAAATAATTTTAATGATATTTATACTTTTAGTCCACAGTTTTAATAAAACTATATCATTTTAAACATTAAATAAAATAAGAGTATTTATACTTTTAGTCCACAGTTTTAATAAAACTATATCATTTTGAACATTAAATAAAATAAGATAAAATAATATTGGATATAAATATGGTCTCATTTCGATTTGTATCTATTTGGCAAATCTTGGGTTTTGAACCTCATACACCAAAAAAGCTGGTTGACACCCGTGTAGGAAACTCTTTAAAGTTTTGAACCACATAAACAAAGAGGATGATTTTGATACACCATCAAGATTTTGGATTTCAACATGCACCTCAATGCCAATTTAGATTGATGCCAATATTATTGGAGGAAACATATTTTGGCTACAATTTTGATTTGGCAGCACTATCCCACAATTAGGATGGTATACATCGTGACACTTTTATGTTGTTTGTTTTGTTGTTGTTTTTTTTTCTTCTTTTGGGTGGAGGGGTGGGTAGTCTAACACAATTAAGATGGTATATATATTGATCCAAGGTATAGTGACCCTAATTTTTTCTTCATATAAATAAACGACAAAATCTACCAGGCTAAATTAAACACGACATTAAGAGTTTCTTTTTGAAAAATCCTTTGATCAAACACTCTATGCAAATAGATAGTTTAATTTGTATTATTCGTTTTTTGTTGTCCAATTTTGATATGTATACATACAAAAAAAGACTTTCTCAACATGTTTTTAGGTGAATTCTAAGTTTCTTGGCTGCCAAACTGTTTTAGACTCTGTTATAATATATAAAACTAGTCTCAGTGTTGGAAATTAAACTAAACTTTATTAATTAGAAATTATATTTCTAATAGGATTTTGTTTATTAGAATGTCTTACTTTAGGAATTAGAATTTGTAAGAGATACACTCCCCAAATCCTTGTATATTTTAGATTTATTATTATCCTATAAATAGAGGGTGTTAGAGATCTTTGTGAAAGAAATAGAGAGAGGAAGAGAAAACCTCAAATAGGTGTGTGAGAAAAAGCCATTTCGGGTTTGGAGAAACTCTGTGGATCAGCGAATGTTATTATTGTGTGGCGGTTGTGCCATACGTGTAATTTTGTAATTGTATTTTTTCTCCTCTCAAATATATTTTTGACATAAATAAATATCGCTTCGGGTGTGTTATTAAAATTTATATAAGAACTACTTTCATAGTTCTTCACTTAATCTCCATAAACTATTACATTATTTAAAATGAAGAGCCCCTATGAGACCGTCTCATATATGAGATTTGCATATGAATTTCACTTTAACGTAAAAGTATAGAAAATTAACATATTAGCATATAAAGTACCAAATATTAGCGTATAACGTATAAAAAACTAATGTATTAGCATATAAGTTATAATTCACATTGTTGGGAATTAAACAGGCATAAGCAGCGGAAAATTAAAATTTTAATTCCCTAAGCCAAGATCAGTTTAAAACAACAATCTATTATATGTTTAGAACATACCGTTTTGGTGCGCCTTTCGTACTGTAGAAGCATCAACAGAACACGAACAATTAGATCGCGTCTCTACGGTATCCACACGAACAGTGTAATCTCTGAACTCGTCTCACGAACCCAGATAGAACTCACAAGAACTTGGGTGCTAGCCCTTTATTCTTGTTAATTAGTTGATTAATTCAACACTTGAATTAATCTTTGAGCAATACAGTAAGGTTTTGATTCTCCAAAATAAACTGTCTCAGAGATCTCCCTGGAAGAAAACGTATATTTCTTCTTTCTCTTTTCTCTCTCTTGCCCAGGAGGTAGACAGCTAAATTGATATATTTATAGGCTTAGGGTTTCATAAACCTTAGCCAAACAGAATATTCTTAATAGTATTCTGATATACCTTTTTATTTAATTTATTTCCTTAATTAATTAAATAATTAAATAGAAAATCAATTAATAATCAAATCATAGTCTAACTAGGAAATTAATTAAAATATATACCATATATATATTAATTAATTAATTATGACAAAATCAAAACTTAATCCTAGTCTAACTAGGAAAGTTTATTAATTGCTCAAATAAGATTCATCTAATGAATTTAAACATTCTGAATTACTTACTATTCTAAGTGTGCGACCCTGTAGGTTTCCGTAATGTTGGAAATAATTATAAAATCATATTTCATAATTATAAACAATGAGCGGTATCTAGCAACACATCATTGCTACCCAAATTACGAAGAATTATATGCTTCAAAGCAACCTAAACTGTGACTGATGTTACCATGTTGTAAATTCCTTTTGTTCTCGATATCTAGATTAAACATGAGACATGGACATGTTATTATCGTATAGTTTAATCTTTATTTCTTGATTCCTGAATTAGCTAATCAAAACAAATGACAAATCATTTGGGCATGGCCATGCACTTATTAGCTTAATTCAATCAAGAGGCCATAGATATCATCCCCATGTTATAGGAAGAACAAATCCCATCTTGATCACTCACAACCCACTACATAAATTATTATATATCCAATTACTATCTCTATAATCCCCTTGTTAAGGGTAACGTTTGATGGAGTCAAAATATACAATTCTTTATGTTGGGCACCATGGTGACCTCAGGTCTAAGGAACAGTCAACACCATCATCACTACGAAATCATTTATGACTATCATAACATGATCCATGCAATGATTTCATAGCGGGTCGGTCCAGTACATGAATTCTCTAATTTATGCACTTATGTATTGTCCTTAATATCACATATTAATCAATCACACATTAGTCTTACCGTATTATTAATGTCCCTATTAATAATACTCGACTAAGGACATTTAAGAATATACATTATATTCTAGAGACATTATTATTACAATAATTCATATAACAATTATAAATAATTGTGACAATAATAAAATGCCTTTAATTAATAAAATATTCATGATAATAAAATGTCAAACAATCATCAAATGATTGACTTTAGGACATTCATTCCAACAAACTCCCACTTGGACTAAAGCCAATCACTAACGTATCTAATACCTAGTGACTCAGTGTGCTGATCATGCTTCTGTTGTGTCAGAGGCTTAGTCAATGGATCAGCTATATTTTTGTCGGTAGAAACTCGACATATTTTCACATCTCCTCTACTAATGATTTCTCGAATGAGATGGAAACGTCTAAGTATGTGTTTGGATTTTTGGTGAGATCGAGGTTCCTTAGCTTGTGCTATTGCTCCATTATTATCACAATAGAGCTCAATTGGGTCTACAATGCTAGGAACAACCTCTAGTTCAGATATGAACTTCTTGATCCAAACAGCTTCTTTTGCTGCTTCGGAAGCAGCAATATACTCAGACTCTGTTGTAGAATCAGCAACTGTATCTTGCTTTGAACTCTTCCAGCTTACAGCGCCACCATTTAGGCAAAACACATATCCAGATTGCGATTTAAAACTGTCCTTATCGGTTTGAAAGCTTGCATCAGTGTAACCTTTTACTCGAGCTCTTCATCACCCTCCATATACCAAAAACACATCCTTAGTTCTTCTTAAGTACTTAAGGATTGTTTTAACAGCAATCCAGTGACTATCACCAGGATTACCTTGGTATCTACTCGTTACACTTAGTGCATACGAGACATCAGGATGTGTACATACCCATGGCATACATGATAGATCCTATAGCTGAAGCATAAGGTATCTTACTCATGTGTTTCTCTCATCTTGTGTTTTGGACACATATCTTTGTGAGAGTGATGCATTGACATAAGAAGTAGTCCTCTCTTGGACTCTTGCATGCTAAACCGATTTAACACCTTGTCAATGTATGTACTTTGACTTAAGCCAAGCATTTTCCTTGATCTATCTCTATAGATCTTAATACCCAACAATATAGGTAGCCTCGCCTAAATCCTTCATTGAAAAACAACTCCCTAACCAAGTCTTAACTGATTGTAGAGCTGGAATATCATTCCCAATTAATAATATGTCATCTACATATAATACTAGGAAGATAATGGTACTCCCACTGAACCTTTTATATACACAAGGTTCATCTTCATTTTGTATGAAACCAAACTCTTTGATTGATTCATCAAAACGAAGATTCCAACTCCGAGAAGCCTGCTTCAACCCATAAATAGATCGTTGCAATTTACACACCTTGCCAGGGGTATTTGGATCCACAAAACCCTCAGGTTGTGTCATATACACATCCTCAAGGAGCTTTCCATTAAGAAAAGCTGTTTTGACATCCATTGGCCAAATTTCATAGTCTTGGTATGCTGCAACAGCAAGTAAAATTCGAATAGATTTAAGCATCGCAACCGGTGAAAAGACTTCGTCATAGTCTATACCATGAACTTGTTTGAAGCCTTTTGCAACCAATCGCCCTTTATAGGTATGCACATTTCCTTCCATGTCGGTTTTCTTTTCGAAAACCCACTTGCACCCAATGGGTTTTACCCCTTCAGGTGGGTCAACCAAAGTCCACACTTGGTTGGTATACATGGAGTCCATTTCAGATTTCATGGCTTCAAGCCATTTCTCAGAATCTTGCCCAGTTATAGCTTGTTCGTAAGTTGTAGGCTCATCTTTTTCAATGAGCATCACGTCCCCTGGTTGAGTTACGAGAAAATTATATCTCGCAGGCAACCTACGTGACCTACTTAACCTACGTGGGCCTTGTGTATCTTGAGCCATTTCCTGTTCCATAACTTCTTGTGGAATTGTCTCAGGTTCCACAACTACTTGTGAAACTGGCTCAAAATTCATCATCGGTTCTATGTTTTCTTGTGGTTCTTGAACAATTTCAAGTTCTGCTTTCCTCCCACTGGTTTCTTTAGAGACAAATTGTTTCTCTAAAAATACCCCAGTTCGAGCAACAAACACTTTGTTCTCTGAAGGATTGTAGAAGTAATACCCTTTAGTTTCTTTAGGGTATCCCACAAAATAACATTTATCAGATTTTGGTGCTAATTTTTCAGAAGCTAGACGTTTTACGTAAGCCTCACAACCCCAACATTTGATAAAAGACATACTAGGACGCTTCCCAATCCATATCTCATATGGTGTCTTTTGAACTGCTTTAGATGGAACTCTGTTCAGTATAAAAGTTGCTGTCTCTAGAGCGTATCTCCAAAAGGAGATTGGAAGATCTGCGTGACTCATCATCGATCTAACCATGTCTGACAAGGTTCAATTTCTTCTCTTAGACACACCATTTAATTGTGGCGTAGCTGGTGGAGTGAGCTGCGAGACTATCCCACATTCTTTCAAATAGTCACGAAATTCTTGACTTAAGTATTCACCACCTCGATCCGATCGAAGTACTTTTATACTTTTGCCAAGTTGGTTTTGTACTTCATTTCTGAATTCTTTGAACTTGTCAAAAGATTCAGATTTATGTCTCATCAGGTAGACATAACCATACCTACTGAAATCATCAGTAAATGTAATAAAATACAAATACCCACCTCTAGCTAGCTTGTGAACTCATTGGTCCACATACATCAGTATGTATTAAACCCAATAAGTCATTAGCCCGTTCACTGTGTCCAGTAAATGAGGCCTTTGTCATTTTTCCTAACAAGCAAGATTCACATGTCTCATATGATTCAAAATCAAATGAGTCCAAAAATTCATCTTTATGGAGTTTTGAAATGCGTTTCTCACTTATATGACCCAAACGACAATGCAAAGGTAAGTCGGGTTTGATTTGTTTAATTTAACCCTTTTATTATTTATGTTATAAATGGGCATGTCAAGATCCAATTCATACAAACCATTGATCATTGGAGCATTACCATAAAATATTCCTTTAAAATAAATAGGACAAATTCTATTTTTAATATCAAAATAATATCCTTCCTTATCTAAATAAGAAATAGAAATAATATTTTTGGTAATTGACGGAACGTAATAACAATTATTAAGTTCTATAACAAGCCCAGTGGGCAAAGACAAATGATATGTTCCTATAGATAATGCAGCAACTCTTGCTCCATTTCTCACTCGTAGGTACACCTCGCCCTTGCCAAGTCTCCTACTATTTTTCAGTTCCTGCACATTCAAACAAATGTGAGAACCACAACCGGTATCTAATACCCAAGTAGTAGGAGTTGAGAGATTAATCTCAATAACATAAATACCTGAAGTAGAAGTCTCACTTCTCTTCTTCTTTAGATCTTCCAAATACTTTTTGCAATTCCTCTTCCAGTGACCAATTTCACCACAATGGAAGCACTTTGCATCCTTTGTAATCCCTCCTTTAGGTTTCAGTGCAGCAGCCTTGGGTTTAGGATTTTTGCTTTTCTTGTCCTTGCCCCTTTTCTTGCTATTACCCTTTTGAACCATCAATATGGATCCAGGGTTCTGCTTTTGCATATTGCTTTGTGCAGTCTTTAGCATGTTATGGAGCTCAGTTAAAGTTCTGTCCAAACTATGCATATTATAGTTCATGACAAATTGACTAAAACTGTTTGGAAACGATTGCAGGACAAGGTTAATAGCCAAATGTTTATTCAACATAAATCCCAACCTTTCAAGGCTGTCAATGTACCCAATCATTTTGAGCACATGAGAATTAACAGAACTGCCTTCTGTCATTCTACACTGAAACAGTGCCTTAGAAATGTCATACATTTCTTGTCGAGCTTGCTCTTGAAACAATTGCTTGAGATACTCGATCATTTCAAAAGCCTCCATGTTTTCATGTTGCTTCTGAAGCTCGGAGTTCATAGCTCCTAACATGAAACATGCAACATCCCCAGAGTCATCTTTATGCTTCTTGTAAGCATCTTTGTCTGTCTTAGGGGCAGTTACAGGGGGTTCCTCAGGAATCTTTTGCTCTAGGACATATAACTTCTTTTCTTGTCTTAGAACAATTCTCACGCTTCTGTACCAATCAATGAAGTTGGTCCCAACCAGTTTATCCTTCTCAAGGATGGATAGCACAGATATGTTGTGTGTAGTATTAGATGCCATGTTATTCTACAACAGAAAAATATGCCAATATAAATATCATGAATAAATTATTTAATAGGACTTTAATTAAATAATTCTCCCACTATTTTATTTGAATTAATATCCCTCTTATTAATTCTGAAAGTTCTAAACTTTCTAGTAGGCCAAGATCCATATTTCACCAATTATTGAGACAGCTTTGGCTGAAAAACTCAAAACTTGGCTATTTAGGTAAACAACTCTTTGCTAATTGCATCTTTATACAATTCTTGGAACAGTTGGGTAAATAACTCTTTATTTAAACTCATTTTATAGATGAAGGCCCAACTCTTTTCCTCTAGACTCCCAATCCTATTGGGCTTGTACTAGTTAAGTCCGACACAATAGTTAATCGATAGAACAATGTACACTGCTTTGGCAGACTCTACATTTTCCTCTACGCCTTTTCAAGATAGAATCAAGCACCCCACTTTGGCGGAAACTACTTTAATTCGATCAAGAATTTGACAAGAGATAACTTATTGGAAGGAAAAACTTAATATATTTTTAATAAGGGATTATCTCACTAAATCATGAATTAAACTCTTTAACTCAATTAAATTTGATCTTATCAAATTATTATTAATACATACATATTGACCCAATGAATATTAATTTTATAGAATTTGATCTCATCAAATTATATTATAAATTAATCTTATCAATTATATTTTATTTGATCTTATCAAATTGTATTATAAATTAATCTTATTAATTTTATATAATATGATCTAATCAAATCAAATATACTATGAATTAATAATATCTAATTTGATCTCATCAATTTATATTATAAATTAATCTTATCAATTCATAATGTTAAAGTAAATGATAAACATCACATATTTATTATTACTATTACTTTATATTTAAATTAATCTCATTAATTTAATATATAATTTTGATCCTATCAAATTATATTATGAATTAATCTTATTAATTCTATACAATTTGATCTCATCAAATTAAACATGATATGAATTAATCAAATTAATTTTATAAAATAAAACAAATTTTATTTTATTATTCTTTGAACATAATCTGTTGTCTTCAAAATTTTAAATTGTGATCAATACAATTTTGATACAAAAAATTTTGCAACCAGATTATTTAGCTTCAAAAGCTTAATCAGTAAAAGAAAAAACCGTCCCCACCAATTGATTGTATTTTGATTGATTCACAATCAATCAAGTAATCATTGGTTCAAAACATAATGATTACAGGGATTCAAAACATAATGATTACAGGGACTTCTTGATACGAACCCAGAAAGCCTATTATTTGGGTGGTCAATAAGCAAGTGGTTCGTGATATTCATTCCATTAATTTGTGATGAATCATATAGTTGGAGGCCTGGAATAAAGTCGAAATCACAGTTCCTAAATGTTCCATGGAGGTTTGTTGCTTCACGGCATTTAAGGTGTTGCCACCATGGAAATTACATTGTTGAGGACTTATGCCACAGTTCGGTATTATTGACATATCTCTCTCATATGATCTTCGATTATGCTGATTCAAGCGGCTGTAGAAACATAAGAGAAAGATCTACAACTTTTATGTTTTACACTTTCGCAGATTCGAAGAGCATCATGGTGAAATTGGCACGTGAAGATGACGCTGCTTGCTGGACTGGCGGGAATTCCGTTTTTTTTTAGTTTTGTTTCCATTTGTTAAGTCTTAGGATTTATTTTTGAGTTGTAATAATTAAGTCCATTAAACATTTACTTATGGGCTTAGTCTTTGTGTTTTTAATTATGGGCTAAGTAATTACTTGATCCAATTATCTTGTATGATAATGGCAAGTAAAACAAATCCTTTTTGGACAAGGATTTGGTAGTTAGTTGTAGTTTACTTTTCCAATATTGGGAAAGTTGATTAGTTTACAACTTGGATTAGTTAGTTAGCTAGTTTGTTAAGAAGTCAAGTTGTACTTTTGCAACTACTAGGGTTTATTCCTATTCCTTCTTGCATGGCCGAAACTCATCCCCTATAAAAAGGAGATGCATGTAACGTTTTTACACAATAAGTTGGTGAATAAAATTGAGTTTTTTAGCTTTGCTAAAATTCGTGAATTAACTCCTTGGTTGTTCAAAGCCTTGAAGAGTTATTTAACTGTTCATTGTAGTTAATCCCCTTTAGCGTGACCTATAGGAGATTACACCAATTGTTCTTTATTTAAAGAACAAGCCAAAATAACTAGTTTAGCTCATGAATTTCATGTGTTGAATCAAGTTCTTTTGTATTAAAACGTGGGGTTTGATCTACTTCAACACTTGGCGTTTTTCCTTTGAATTCCTTCCGCCCAAAATTCTATTTTGTTGTGTTTGTTCTAACGTTTTTGTGCAGCAACGATCCGAAGGTTGTGGATTTCGTGTGGTCAAGGACATCCATCCAAGGCCATTCGTATCAATTGGTATCAAAGCCAGGTTGTTCATCAAAAATTCAGGTTTACTCGTAGGTAAATTTTCGTTTTTTCGGTCAGGGCAATATTGTTTTGCCTCATATCTTATTCGTTTGGAGTCGGAAATCGAGTTCCGTTTTTCTGCGTTGTGATCCTTGTTTCTTCTAGTTACTGGGACGAAGTTTTTATGTTCAAAAAGTGTCATCCAAAGATCGAAAAAAAATTAAGTCTTATTTTAGTCTTTATTTTGTCCCGGGCAAATATCAGATTGACTATAACTTTTTCGTTTTAACTCAGAATTTGATTCTGCTTTTTGCAGTGTGTTCCTTGTTTTAAATACTATTAGGGATGAAATTTATTTGGTCCATTCCAGCCCAGAAAATATTCGTGAAAAAAACAAAGGTTCTTTGAGTTTCTTTTGCAATTTTTTTTTGTGTCGTCAAGTTTCAATCTTTTGATTGTTCTTGATTCTTTGTGTCTTCTTAAATCATATTCTTTGAGCTCTAGTCAAATTTTTTTCGCAACAAACATATACCTCTATTCATCAATTATGGCTTTTCAAAGTAAAAGGTATCAAAGGGAACTACGATCTATTGCGAAAGATTTAGAGGAGATTATGGTTGTTTTCAAGGAAAAAATTCGAATTGAAGAACAGCAGAAAAAAAGCCATTGAGGAAAGCACATTGGTAAAACCAACTTCTTTACCTACTCCCAAATTCGTGTTGTTAAATGCTTGAGGTGTTTAGGAGTTGGGCATAGTGCAATCCAATGCCCTCATTGCTGGTATGATGAGCCGAAAGATGAACTTCTAGTGGATCTCACCCATTTAAACATGGCAGAATGTGACCACTGTGGATGAGGTAAAGGATTTCATCGTTTTTCCTTTAAATTGGTCTTGGAGGAGTATAGCACCTTTGGCAGGTTGATATGTTCAAAATTGATAATGTCATGGCGGATCCAATTCCAGAAGATGTGATAATTCCAATTATTCCAATTGAAGAAACTTCTCAAACATATTTGTTTTCTTTGATGTATTGAATATTGTAAATATGTGTGAGAATATAATACCCAATGATGAACATATAAAAAGTCGAGGTTGTTGTTGTAAGTGGAAAAAGCCTAGAAGTGAATCTTGATGAAAAAGGCCAAAGAAGAGATATCAAATCCCGTTGGAGATATTGTTGTATTTGGTTCTTCTTGTTGTCTAACAGTCATGTAGGTTATGATTTACTTGGTGTCACAACAATCCGTTCAAGATTCGAGGTCGAATCTTCTCCAAGAAAGGGAGTATGATACGAACCCAGAAAGCCTATTATTTGGGGTGGTCAATAAGCAAGTGGTTCGTGATATTCATTCCATTAATTTGTGATGAATCATATGTTGGAGGCCTGGAATAAAGTCGAAATCACAGTTCCTAAATGTTCCATGGAGGTTTGTTGCTTCACGGCATTTAAGGTGTTGCCACCATGGAAATTACATTGTTGAGACTTATGCCACAGTTCGGTATTATTGACATATCTCTCTCATATGATCTTCGATTATGCTGATTCAAGAGGCTGTAGAAACATAAGAGAAAGATCTACAACTTTTATGTTTTACACTTCGCAGATTCGAAGAGAATCATGGTGAAATTGGCACGTGAAGATGACGCTGCTTGCTGGACTGGCGGAATTCCGTTTTTTTTTAGTTTTGTTTCCATTGTTAAGTCTTAGGATTTATTTTTGAGTTGTAATAATTAAGTCCATTAAACATTTGACTTATGGGCTAAGTCTTTGTGTTTTTAATTATGGGCTAAGCTAATTAATTGATTCCAATTATCTTGTATGATAATGGCAAGTAAAACAAATCCTTTTTGGACAAGGATTTGGTAGTTAGTTGTAGTTTACTTTTCCAATTTGCGAAAGTTGATTAGTTTACAACTTGGATTAGTTAGTTAGCTAGTTTGTTAAGAAGTCAAGTTTGTACTTTGCAACTACTAGGGTTTATTTCCTATTCCTTCTTGGCATGGCCGAAAACTCATCCCCTATACAAAAGGAGATGCATGTAACGTTTTTACACAATAAGTTGGTGAATAAAATTGAGTTTTTAGCTTTGCTAAAATTCTGTGAATTAACTCCTTGAGTTGTTCAAAGCCTTGAGAGTTATTTAACTGTTCATTGTAGTTAATCCCTTTAGCGTGACCTATAGGAGATTACACCAATTGTTCTTTATTTAAAGAACAAGCCAAATAACACTAGTTTAGCTCATGAATTTCATGTGTTGAATCAAGTTCTTTTGTATTAAAAACGTGGGGTTTGATCTACTTCAACACTTGGCGTTTTTCCTTTGAATTCCTTCCGCCCAAATTCTATTTTGTTGTGTTTGTCTCTAACGTTTTTGTGCAGCAACGATCCGAAGGTTGTGGATTTCGTGTGGTCAAGGACATCCATCCAAGGCCATTCGTATCAATTGGTATCAAAGCCAGGTTGTTCATCAAAAATTCAGGTTTTACTCGTAGGTAAATTTTCGTTTTTTCGGTCAGGGCAATATTGTTTTGCTCATATCTTATTCGTTTGGAGTCGAAATCGAGTTCCGTTTTTTGCGTTGTGATCCTTGTTTCTTCTAGTTACTGGGACGAAGTTTTTATGTTCAAAAAGTGTCGATCCACAAGATCGAAAAAAAATTAGTCTTATTTTAGTCTTTATTTTGTCCCGGGCAAATATCAGATTGACTATAACTTTTTCGTTTTAACTCGGAATTTGATTGCTGCTTTTTGCAAGTGTGTTCCTTGTTTTAAATACTATTAGGGATGAAATTTATTTGGTCCATTCCAGCCCAGAAAATATTCGTGAAAAAAACAAAGATTCTTTGAGTTTTCTTTGCAATTTTTTTTTGTGTCGTCAAGTTTCAATCTTTTGATTGTTCTTGATTCTTTGTGTCTTCTTAAATCATATTCTTGAGTCTAGTCAAATTTTTTTCCAACAAACATATACCTCTATTCATCAATTATGGCTTTTCAAAGTAAAAGGTATCAAAGGGAACTACGATCTATTGCGAAAGATTTAGAGGAGATTATGGTGATGTTTCAAGAAAAAATTCGAATTGAAGAACAGCAGAAAAAAGCCATTGAGGAAAGCACATTGGTAAAACCAACTTCTTTACCTACTCCCAAAGTTCGTGTTGTTAAATGCTTGAGGTGTTTAGGAGTTGGGCATAGTGCAATCCAATGCCCTCATTGGTATGATGAGCCGAAGGATGAACTTCTAGTGGATCTTCAACCATTAAACATGGAGAATGTGTGTGATGAGGTAAAGGATTCATCTTTTCCTTTAAATTGTCTTGGAGATATAGCACCTTTGGAGGTTGATATGGTTCAAATTGATAATGTCATGGCGGATCCAATTCCAGAAGATGTGATAATTCCAATTATTCCAATTGAAGAAACTTCTCAAACATATTTGTTTTCTTTTGATGTATTGAATATTGTAAATATGTGTGAGAATATAATACCCAATGATGAACATATAAAAAGTGAGGTTGTTGTTGTAAGTGGAAAAAGCCTAGAAGTGAATCTTGATGAAAAAGGCAAAGAAGAGATATCAAATCCCGTTGGAGATATTGTTGTATTTGGTTCTTCTTGTTGTCTAACAGATCATGTAGGTTATGATTTACTTGGTGTCACAACAATCGTTCAAGATTCGAGGTCGAATCTTCTCCAAGAAAGGGAGTATGATACGAACCCAGAAAGCCTATTATTTGGGTGGTCAATAAGCAAGTGGTTCGTGATATTCATTCCATTAATTTGTGATGAATCATATAGTTGGAGGCCTGGAATAAAGTCGAAATCACAGTTCCTAAATGTTCCATGGAGGTTTGTTGCTTCACGGCATTTAAGGTGTTGCCACCATGGAAATTACATTGTTGAGGACTTATGCCACAGTTAGGTATTATTGACATATCTCTCTCATATGATCTTCGATTATGCTGATTCAAGAGGCTGTAGAAACATAAGAGAAAGATCTACAACTTTTATGTTTTACACTTTCGCAGATTCGAAGAGCATCATGGTGAAATTGGCACGTGAAGATGACGCTGCTTGCTGGACTGGCGGGAATTCCGTTTTTTTTTAGTTTTGTTTCCATTTGTTAAGTCTTAGGATTTATTTTTGAGTTGTAATAATTAAGTCCATTAAACATTTACTTATGGGCTTAAGTCTTTGTGTTTTTAATTATGGGCTAAGTAATTACTTGATCCAATTATCTTGTATGATAATGGCAAGTAAAACAAATCCTTTTTGGACAAGGATTTGGTAGTTAGTTGTAGTTTACTTTTCCAATTTGGAAAGTTGATTAGTTTACAACTTGGATTAGTTAGTTAGCTAGTTTGTTAAGAAGTCAAGTTGTACTTTGCAACTACTAGGGTTTATTTCCTATTCCTTCTTGGCATGGCCGAAACTCATCCCCTATAAAAAGGAGATGCATGTAACGTTTTTACACAATAAGTTGGTGAATAAAATTGAGTTTTTAGCTTTGCTAAAATTCGTGAATTAACTCCTTGAGTTGTTCAAAGCCTTGAAGAGTTATTTAACTGTTCATTGTAGTTAATCCCCTTTAGCGTGACCTATAGGAGATTACACCAATTGTTCTTTATTTAAAGAGCAGGCCTAATTAACTTGTTTAACTGATTGAATTTTCATAGGTTAAATTAAGTCATTAGTAATAAAACGTAAGTTTGATTTACTCAATTCACTAGGCGTTTTCCTTTGATCTTCGTTCCATCCAATTTTGTGTTCTTGTGTGGATTATCTTGGTAAAGCAGCAACGGTCCTATAGCTTGTGTGGGAGATTCGGAATTTGGTCGTCCAGGAGTTGAGCCTCGGCCATACAACAATTCGCATCACTTCTTTCTTTAATTTTCATATCCAAATGGAAAGATACAGCACACAGAAGAATCCAAGCAATATTGTGCATAAATTCAACTATGGTAGCTGCCCACAATTGACTAAAAAACTACTTTGAATCAAAGTGGCCCCACAGAATTTTGTTAAACCACAATTCAGAATTTGGTAACTTTTATTCAATACGTTGACGGTTGACCAACAAAACCAAAACAACATATTGTTCATAATTTTATGCATTCTCATGAATTAGACATTGCGCAAATCACATAAAATATGCAATTATTTGTTCGTGTACTGAAGCATGTAATTGATCTATCAAACAATAAATAATTATATCTGATATATAAATAATTTATTTACATACTTTCAATCATAATAGACAGTGTTTTAAACATATGGCTCTGATACCACTGTTGGGAATTAAACAGGCATAAGCAGCGGAAAATTAAAAATTTAATTCCTTAAGCCAAGATCAGTTTAATACAACAATCTATTATATGTTTAGAACATATCGTTTTGGTGCGCCTTTCGTACTGTAGAAGCATCAACAGAACATGAACAATTAGATCGTGTCTCTACGGTATCCACACGAACAGTGTAATCTCTGAACTCGTCTCACAAACCCAGATAGAACTCACAAGAACTTGGGTGCTAGCCCTTTATTCTTGTTAATTAGTTGATTAATTCAACACTTGAATTAATCTTTGAGCAATACAGTAAGGTTTTGATTCTCCAAAATAAACTGTCTCAGAGATCTCCCTGGAAGAAAACGTATATTTCTTCTTTCTCTTTTCTCTCTCTTGCCCAGGAGGCAGACAGCTAAATTGATATATTTATAGGCTTAGGGTTTCATAAACCTTAGCCAAACAGAATATTCTTAATAGTATTCTGATATACCTTTTTATTTAATTTATTTCCTTAATTAATTAAATAATTAAATAGAAAATCAATTAATAATCAAATCATAGTCTAACTAGGAAATTAATTAAAATATATACCATATATATATTAATTAATTAATTATGACAAAATCAAAACTTAATCCTAGTCTAACTATGAAAGTTTATTAATTGCTCAAATAAGATTCATCTAATGAATTTAAACGTTCTGAATTACTTACTATTCTAAGTGATTCTAAGTGTGCGACCCTGTAGGTTCCCGTAATGTTGGCAATAATTATAAAATCATATTTCATAATTATAAACAATGAGCGGTATCTAGCAACACATCATTGCTACCCAAATTACGAAGAATTATATGCTTCAAAGCAACCTAAACTGTGACTGATGTTACCATGTTGTAAATTCCTTTTGTTCTCGATATCTAGATTAAACACGAGACATGGACATGTCATTATCGTATAGTTTAATCTTTATTTCTTGATTCCTGAATTAGCTAATCAAAACAAATGACAAATCATTTGGGCATGGCCATGCACTTATTAGCTTAATTCAATCAAGAGGCCATAGATATCATCCCCCCATGTTATAGTAAGAACAAATCCCATCTTGATCACTAACAACCCACTACATAAATTATTATATATCCAATCACCATCTTTATAATCCCCTTGTTAAGGGTAATGTTTGATGGAGTCAAAATATACAATTCTTTATGTTGGGCACCATGGTGACCTCAGGTCTAAGGAACAGTCAACACCATCATCACTACGAAATCATTTATGACTATCATAACATGATCCATGTAATGATTTCATAGCGGGTCGGTCCAGTACATGAATTCTCTAATTTATGCACTTATGTATTGTCCTTAATATCACATATTAATCAATCACACATTAGTCTTACCGTATTATTAATGTCTCTATTAATAATACTCGACTAAGGACATTTAAGAATATACATTATATTCTAGGGACATTATTATTACAATAATTCATATAACAATTATAAACAAATGTGACAATAATAAAATGCCTTTAATTGATAGAATATTCATGATAATAAAATGTCAAACAATCATCAAATGATTGACTTTAGGACATTCATTCCAACACACATATCACGTCTCATATATGAGACGATATCACAAGAGTTTTTGCGTAAAATGAATTGTAATTTTCATAAATGGAGAAAATTAAAAAAAAAAGAAGATTAAGCTTTATAACTAATTTGAAGACATGTAATTAACTGTGTAAAGCCAATTTTACCTTATCCACATATTAGTCAATTAGTGCACCAAATAGAACAAACTAAAAGTTTATTATGATATATTGCTCAGTTTATCTTGAATGTGCTTCTTTTAGGTAAATGTAGAAAATTTATATAATAGGAAAAATGGAAAAAAAAAAACTTATTTCGTTTAAAAAATAAATAGAATTGGACATGTAGAATAATGAATTCTGTGTAATTTGTAGCATGAAGGACAAAATTGTATCGTTTTTAATGTAAGCAATAAAAAACAATCCCAACAAATGCAGAAGATGAGTTTTGTAATTTTTTCTATTTAACATAATTAAAGAGAAATATTAAGGTCATACAAGTTTGAAGGCACAAATAGAATCAAAGTTTAGGAACTGAAAATACTTACTTCATAACCAAATGTTAAATTTGCATGGAAGTTTGTTTGATGATTTCGCAGTTTAATATCAAACTCTTCTTTACATTTCTCCAATATCCATACTTTCAATAATTGCAAAAGTAGTAATAGAAACAAGATAATATATATATATATATATATATATATATATATATTTATATATTCCTCACATTACACTGTTAAAAGTTTAAGATATTGATGCAAGGCTTTAATCGTGAATTTGTGAGAGTGTGAGACTAAAATTACGGATATGTTAGAGTAGATAGACTAGAATTTTTGTCTTTCAGAAAATGTAATTAACTTAACTCTATTTTTTAAATAGTATTGGGTTGGTTATGAAATCAATTCCTAAAATTTGCTTAATTTGCCAAATTAATTCTAATACTAAATCTAGATGGGTATCAGCCATCTTTTTTAGTATGTGAGGTAGATTTTTCACATTCCAACTCCCTTAACCCAATTAGGTTACCCCATAGAATAATGTAGGTTATGATAAAGTAGAAAATTGTATTGTTAATGATAAAAAAAACCCTCTGAATAACTGTATATTTTGATAGGGTGCTATTATCTCATAGCATCCTCACATACTCTCAACAATTTATATTTAGATTGAGTTATAATTCTCAATTATTTTTAATTTATAAAATTGAGCATGACATTCTCCATTCCAGAAAGGGCAGTGGCGGAGCCACGTATTGGGCAATGGGGCAATTGCCCCACTGGATTCTATCAAATGAGTAAAATATTTGTATAATTTTTTTAAAAAAATGGTAACTTTTTTTATTTTGCCCTCATAATTATCTTAAACTATATATCTTTGTAATTTTTTTTTTTAAAAAAAAATTACAAACTTTCTTGATTTTCCTTCATAATTATCTTAAACTAAATCTCTTATATAAGGAAAATATTTATACAATTTTTTTAAAAATGGTAATTATTTTGGCTTTGCCATACTAATTTTAAGAAATTAGTACTAAATTATTTATTACTACTCTTATCTAATGTTATTTAAGGTATGTATTTTTATGATTTGAATATATAATAACATTATATTATTTTAACTATTTCATATATTTTTTATTTAAAATATGCATTCTTATGCCTTGCGTATTTATAAAATTGTCTAAATTTTACTAATTTATAAAATTCAATAATTTTTATTGATTGAGATAGCTCGTAAAATTAAAAAGAATTAAAATAAAGTTTTTTTTTGTTTTATTAACTAAATTTACGATAGTAAAGTAAAGTGACATGAAATAGTAAATTAAAATAAACGTACAATGCTTTTTACATTGGTAGTTTATAAATTATACTTGTGACTTTTAGAAATACCTGTAAAATCATAACAATGCACATGTTTGTATTTGAAAATTGTCAAAAAAAATATTTAGTAGATTACAAGTCATACATGTATATTAATTATTAACAATATTTTAGAGTTAAATCAAATAAAAACCTTTAAAAAAAATACTAAAAATATTATATAGAATAATTGAAATAATATATTATTTGATTATAGTATAATCAATTTTGCCCCCACTAACTAAAATTTCTAACTCTGCCACTGAGTAAGGGATTTACCGATTAAAAAAAAAAGAAGAAAAAAGAGGCTCAAATTATAGAAAAAGAGGCTCCTGTAAGTTAGGAATATTTTTCTAACATGTTTTTTTGTGGGATTTCTATAGAGCATGATGGTGAGTTTCTAATTTGTTATGAGAGAATTGAATTTTAAAGCTATTTGTTTTCCTAAATACTGAAAAATATGTTCAAATTAATAAGGGTAAATTGTGTATAGTTGAGTTGTAATACACCGCTTAAAAAGTTTCGATTTCAACACTTTATCGTCTAAAATATTCTACCAAATGCTAAATATATGTTATTCACATTCATTTCCTTTTTACTGGCGTATTATTTGAACTCTAAATTAAACAACCAAATAAATCAAGAAGGATTTTATTTGCAAAAATTTAGTAAAACTAAAGTGAATAAAACAACTTATTAGAAAACTACTCAATTTTTGGAACATTTCTAAGTTGTTAGTAATTGCAAATTCTAGATGTACAATAAAAAAAATGTTATATTTATGCCTTTTTATTTTAATTTTCATTTGAAGTTATTAAATTGAACTAGCATACAAACAAATAATAGTTTAAAGAAGTAAAGCGTTAAATCAGAAGTTTAAAGAATATATTACAATTTAACTATAGTTTAACCTTGTATTTTACAATATACCCTAATATAAATGCATTTAAAATCAATTTTATAGGCTGTTGTTTTTAGCCAAATTAGATCATTGTATGGAAGGTTATATTAACACTCAAAGTATCTAAACTATTGTGCCAGGCTTAGTGCATTTCTCCAATGACTAAAGAGGACAAAGATCTCGAAAAATGCAGGGAAATGCAGGCAAAACAAAAAGCCAAAATTGTGTATAAAATCAACCAAACTTGATGTGTATATGCAGGTTTATGTAGACACACAACAAACACTGACATATTAGTATCAAAGTACGTATCTAGGAATTCGAATAACTAACAGGAGTGGTAAATAGTAATCCATAGGCTAAAAGCCAAAAATCCTTACTAACAACAGCATGCACGTATCCGACATGCATGATCTTGATCTACGTATCAAAAACTAAAGTTGCAGCAGTAATGCACTAAACAATATTACAGCCTAGCTTTTCTTTTTAGTATAATTTGTGCATATTTTTTTTTGGTCAGAAAATGAGGTTCGTATATTTTGCAATTCTCATTAGAATTACTTTTGTTTCTTTACTATTTCTTGATATGAATTAGAAAATAAGAATAAATTAGGATTTATGTCAAATTCTAGATGGTTTATGATAGATTTCTTCCATTATAAATTGCAAAAAATCTTGTGAGACCGTCTTATATATGAGATGTGATATGTGAATTATACTTATAAGCTAATACGCTAATTTTTTTTGTACATTGTACACTAATATTTGATGCTTTATACGCTAATTTTTTTAATATTTTATACGTTAAAGTAAAATTTATTACAAATCTCATATATGGTCTCATAGGGGGTTATTTACCAAATATTGCTTTTAAAACAAGAAATTAAAAAAATAATGTGATTTTTATTATTCTTCCCAAACTATGGAAGTAGCAGTTTGAGATTGCAACTTCTAAAATTGCAGTTTGAAATTGCGACTTTTGAATAATTGCGACTTTAAAAGTCGCAATTTAGAATTGCGATTTCTTTGCTTTATTAATTTTTTTAAAATTCAATTAAAATACAAATGAATGATTTCTTGACCTTTAATTTTTCAAAATTCAATTCAAACAAAGATGGATGATTTCTTTGTTTTATTATTATTATTTTTAAATTCAACTAAAACAAATTGATGATTTTTTTGTTTTATTAATTTTTTAAAATCAATTAAAACAAAAATGGATGATTTTTTTTTTGTTTTATTATTATTTTTAAACTCAATTAAAACACAAATTGATGATTTCTTTGTTTTATAATTTTTTTTAAAACTCAATTAATACACAAATTGATGATGATTTATTTGAACTATAAATTTTTTAATTGTTGTATGAAGTTTGTTTTGTTTTTCTATACAAAAATATTAATTTCATAATTTGATCATATTTGTATCTTTACAAAAAGAAGTCTCACTTCCAAATTTATGACTTTATTTAGAAAAAAATTCAATTAAAACACCTATATTAAAATATTGACTACTTAATTATATTTTATTGTTGCAACAAAACATGTATTTATCTACATAATAAAGATACAAATTTATAATTAAATTATATTCATATATTTTCATAATGAATGCAAAATAATACATAAGATTTAAAAAACACATCAATACCTACATAGTAAGAGGATTATTACGTAGTATTTTACTTTTGGGAATTTTGTTAAATATGTACTACTTACCTAATTTCTTTCCTACTTTGTAGGAATAGTTTTCTTTTAAATATTTACTACTTAAAATATAGGGAAAATTTGCATTAAGGGCGTATTACATCTCGTTATTATTAAGTAGGGAGCAACTTTAATGTATTTATTGTTAAGGACGTCAAAATAACTTTATTATTATTTTAATTAGTTAAAGACTTTATTACCCCTCTTTTTACCCAATATTAATTCCATCATTAAACAAATACTACGTTTATGAAATTATTATTCTGAATTCAAACCATAACAAACTTCATCTCTATCATATATTTCATCAAACACCTTCATCGCATCACTAATAATCCCACTCTTACAATACATAGATACAAGTGCAGAGGCCATAGAGGGGTTAGAAATACACAACAATTTATGGGCAAGCGAATGAAGTTGGAGAGTAAAAGATAACGACGAAAGTGAGACGCAATATCAGTTCGATCAGTAGTATGGAGATTCTAAGGCAAGCTGTACGAAGCAAATCATAATACAATTTAATAGAACTATATATCTACAATTGCCATTAAGACTGTTGATATGCCTATGCCCAATGACCTGCCTATTGCATCCATTCAAGAAGGTAATATGGACACAACATCTTCACAGTGTGCGTTGCTACCTCCAAGGACCAAGCGACTTCCAGGTCGACCACATAAGAGACGAATTGAAACACAATTCATTGATGGATGACCTTTGAGGTGCTCTCGTTGCCATGTTATTGGTCATAATCGCTCTACATATACAGAGTCGTTATAGATTTATTGATTCTCCATTTATTAAAGTATGTGCTCAACTAATTATGTTATTTTTTTATAATAATTTCGGAACCGAGTAATTTGACCATTGATGTTTTTGAAATTAGTTTTGAGTTTGATACATAAGAATTCGTTACACGTATTACAAATTTAGATTTGAATCTTTCGAATGACTTGAATATATTTATGCATTGGATTTGACTAGAAATTTTCATCCGTGCAACTCGAATCTATCTACGCATTAAGTTTGATTTAGATCTATCTCTACATTGAATTTGGTTTTTTTCAGCAATGCCAATGTTGTATGCTTTTTGGCTGACATCAATTTTGTAGAAACTCATATACTAATTACTAAGATCCTTGTTGAGTTGCATGCATAAGGGTTCTAATCTAATCAAATGGATCTAACTCATCATTAATTCCTTCAGTTGCAGGTTTGATCATTCCTCTTTTTTTCACAACAGTGGTTAATTTGATAAACTTATTTTTCTTTGAAGTTCTTGAAAGAGACTTCCTAGAACCTATTATTCTATCTGGAAATAGAGCAATGGTGACACAATTTCAAAAACATCAATATTTCCAATTAATATATTGCTTTTGGTGTAAAATATCAATTAAGTTGGAGGATAGACTTTGGAGTATTCAACTCAACTTTCATGTCTCCAAGGAAGTTAGATCCCCATTGAATTCATCATTCTTGGTTGCATTTACTTTAGTTACTTTAGATTTGTTTGGTACTTTCACAATGTTTGACCAAAAACAGCATTCATGCCAATTGCCAAGCTATAATACCTCAATATAAGGTGCAATATCACTAGGGATGTCCAAACACAAAATTATGCAATGAGAAATTTTACTTGTGCCCAACAATAAATGTTAATGACAAACTGTAATCTGAACAAGAATTATGTAAAGCTCTTAAAGAATTTGCCTCATAAAGTACATCAAATCCTAAAGTTTCAACCATAAAGAAAAAGAAGAGAATTAGCAATGTGTATACTAAGTAGATGAGCTTTGGGTTCTGTCATCCAGCTCTAAGGCTTGAAATATATCTTCATCATCTCTTTTGGGCAGAGGACAACCTTGGTAAAAATTTATTGTCATGGCAGTACCAAAAAAGTTTATGCCTGTAAAGATCCTGCAACAAGAAAGGATATTGGCATCAAAGCAACAGTTACTTCTCACAATAGGGAAAAATACACTCAAGAAAAAATTTACAGTGACAGATTGCACAGAGCTGGAATGTAACTATAGTTATTAATCAATTTTGCTACATAAATGAGCCTTTCAGTATTCATTCCTATGGTATTTCTTTGCAAAATCATTAAAAGAGACTACAATTCGATTTTTCGGTATTAACCCAATGAAGTGGATCTGTTTGTTTTCCCTGGATTTCAATCATTGACAAAACTGAGTGCATATTTTGGCAAGTAATGTACCATAGACAAGTGCTGCTGATATCTCTATCTAAATAAGGAAATCCATTAAAGTTATGCATAGCAGTTGATCAAGTGACCATCCCGAATTCGGTCAATCAAATGCAGTGCATGTAGGGTAATTTATTGTACTGATTTACTGGCTCATAAGGAGCTGCATTTGGCTTGTCGTTAAACTCCAGAAGGAAGTCTCAAGTGCAAGTGAAAATGAGAGCAACAGACTTGAGAGGATGATTTTCATGATGTTGATGACTGAAACTAGACTAACTTAACTCCATCAATGCTACTTCTTCTTACGATTTGCTGGAAACAAAATGCAACCTCATACACAGTACTACTTGTTGTTCTTCATTGATAAGACACTAGGAATGACATGCAAATCTCCAATGTATGAGAAAAGATTGAGTCTAGGGAGACTAACGAATAACTACACGAAATGATAGCACAAATAAAACAACTGAAGAATAAGGAGGAATTTTTACCTTACTAACAATGTGAGGATTGCCAACTATGAGAAGAAGTGACTTTGCCCATGTAACAGCAACATTAAACCTCCTAGGATTACCGAGGAATCCAAGGCTATAGATTTTGTCATGCTCGTCGTGTCTACGAGTTGATCTGACAGTAGAGACAATGATAACTTCTTTTTCTTGTCCCTGAAACTGCTCAACACTGCCAACTTTAATGTCAAATATGCCTTTTGATTCAAGTACATTGGTAATCTTTACCACTTGTTGACGATATGGCGTTATTACATCAATATCTGCTTCAATGAGGTCTGTACTGGCTCTGAGATTCATAATCAAGTTAACCACCTTGCTTGCCTCAATTCTGTTAAACCATAAGGGGTTAAAGCCTTCTCTCTCATCACATCCCTGAATGCCAATAAAGAGAACACGAAACTCTTTATCGGCCAGGAGACTTAACCAAGAACAAATAACACTAGTACTGAAATAAACATACAATTAAGTATTATAGTGCCTTTTTAGAACAGCCTGTGGCTTAATCTTGGTTCAAATGCATAAGAAACCTATTAACAGCAAATCAAACTTGAATTCAAGATGTGTCATTCATCAATTTGAGATTTGCAACTATGAAGAAAAGAAGATGATTACCTTCGCAAGACCAAAATCAGATAGTTTTACAGATCCATTTGCATCCACCAATATATTAGCACACTTGACATCCCTGGAAAGGAGGTATGGGAATTTTGAGAAATCAGAGAGTATATCAACCTTAATAAATACTACCACTGCAATCTCCATTTCAAACAATAACAAACAAGTGACACGGGTGAACTCCTGGAGAAGCACTGATACGGGTGCATACAAAGTGCAGTTTCATAGATTGGCACAACATTCAGAGAATTCAATTACATAAATAATGATTGCCCACAACTATAAACTAAAAGCACTTATCTAAGGGAGAAAACTTAAGCAACAAACTTTATTTCACCAAGCTCGTTGCTTCTAGAGTAAAAACAAATATAAAGGAAGCGAGGAAGCAAGAAAGCCAAAAATATTCCAAGCAAGTACCTTATCAGTGCCATAATATTGGACAATGTTCTCATGTTCAAACTGGCTCAAAAGAGCAATTTACTGCATTTGTAATAATCAGAAGTTCAATGAATTAAAGCAATTCAAACAAGAACATATATATATATATATATATATATATATATATAACATCTTAATGGCAATTGTAGATATATAGTTCTACTAAATTGTATTATGATTTGATTTGTATAGCTTACCTTAGAATCTTCATACTACTGATCGAACTAATATTGCGTCTCGCTTTCGTCGTTATCTTTTACTCTCCAGCTTCATTGCTTGCCCATAAATTGTCGTGTATTTCTAACCCCTATACGGCCTCTGCACTTCTATCTATGTATTGCAAGAGTGGGATTATTAATATTGGGTAAAAGGAAGGGTAATAAAGTCTTTAATTAAAATAATAATAAAGTTATTTTGACGCCCTTAACAATAAATACATTAAAGTTGCGCTACTTAATAATAACGAAATGTAATACGCCCTTAATGCAAATTTTCCCAAAAATATAAAGCAATGTGTTTTTCTTAGAAGACAAAGTTGAAAGGTTCTAAGTTTGAGATTAGATTTAACAAAGAAGTCATCTAAATTAAGTTTTTTTTTTAAAAAAAAAATTACTAGCCTATTTGGGGAAGGATAATATAATTGACATTATTTCTCTAATTTATTTTTCTTTTAGCAATATCTTTGTAAATAACCTGTATTTATTGTGTATCAATATTAAATCGTTAATATTTTAATATAGCGTTTGCATAGATTGTTTTTAAAGGAAGTGGTCATCATTTTAATAATAAAAATTATAGTTCAAATGTCACTTTATGTTTTAATTGAATTAAAAAATTAATCAAATAAAGAAGTCGCAATTCAGGATTGCGACTTCTAAAGTCGCAGTTTGAGATTGCAACTTCAGAAGTCGTAATTTAAAATTGCGATATCTGAAGTTGCAATCCTGAATTGCGACTTTGGAAGATTATTAAAAGTAGCAATATTTCTTTAATTTTGATTTTTTTTAGTATTATTCATGTAATGTGATATGTGAATTATACTTATAACTTAATACGCTAATTTTTTTTTGTACATTGTACAATAATATTTGATGCTTTATACGCTATTTTTGTTTTTATATTTTATATGTTTGTGTTTTATATTTTATACACTAATTTTTTATATTTTATACGTTAAAGTGAAATTCATTACAAATCTCATATATGGTCTCCTTTGCGAAATATGACCCGCTATAAATAGAGGTGTAAAGTTATTGATTTTCTAGTACGAAAAAGATAAAATGCAGCTGTCAAAGTCCACGTTTGTTTCCCTATTTAGTTTTGTTTCCTTGATTTAAGAAGCAGCCATACGGCTTAATAAAAATTCTGCTGCCTCGACTTTTATTTTGTATATTTTACCTGTTTTATTGAAGAAGCCATATATTATATATACATCTGTTAGGGCCAAATTTGTTTTGTCACTGATGTGGCATAATTCAAATATTCCAGATCAGCATGGAATAAGTCAAGCATAATCCCAACTAACTTCCGAGATTCAAGGAGAAATAGCTGGAATCTTATGAACGGTAAAGTAATAGTATTTAATATTTTTCATTGAGATATAACAAAAATGATATAGAAGATTAGTGACTTAAGCATCGGAGTAGAATCTCCGGGGATCACCTCGGGACTTTGCTCTAACGCTATTCTATTTTGCAGATTAAGTTGGTGATCATTGCTGGAGCTCGGGTTTTCTTGCTCGGCGTATTCTTAATTTACCCGACGTGCGAATTTGAGCTTCATCAGTCACCAATATTGTAATTTGTCACTGATGCAAATATATATTCAAGAAAGAAATACCCTGAAGTGTTGATGCAAATATGAAGGTAAGGGAAATTTAACGTTGTTTCAAATTTACCGGGCGATGCATATTTTGATTTTTGAGAAACTTTCAATGAGCAAATTGAACAATAAAGCAAGTATGTAATATTTTGAAGAAAATATCTACAGGTCATTGTGTTTTGGACAATTGTCACTTGTCAGACAAGGGGTACCAGCCGGTATGACTTGCATTTTAAACATGGTTGGTTATACTATTAATGATGAATATTTCAGATTTAACTGCAACATGAATATGAATCATAGTAGATTATTTTCTAGAAGTCTCAACTATGGTGATTCATTTAATATTGTTTTAGCTTCACTGTTTTTAATGATATATGGTTGCGGCATTGTGATTTGGGTACTTTAATTAATTTAGAAGTTTTGAATTTTTTTCCCAGAAAAATATGATTTTAGAGGTGTTTTCACTTGATTTTTTCGGTTAGTATAATATGAGTTTTGCATTAAGAGAAACAAACACACAATTTTTTTTCCAAGAGACAAGGCTTGAAGTTTCAATATAAGTACCATCTAATAGTGGTAGTAAATACTTTATCACATTTATATCGACAAAGTGTAGCAAAATAACTCTTGATGTTATAAACAGTTGATTTAATTTTTACACCATGGCGAAGACCAAATCAATTAAAGTATAAAGTATATTTTTGTTGTTCATCGGCGATTAAAGATCAAATAGAATTAAATTGACATATTTTGATAAATGAAAGTT
The DNA here is from genome assembly GCA_016586305.1 of Ophiorrhiza pumila. NCBI lineage: Eukaryota > Viridiplantae > Streptophyta > Magnoliopsida > Gentianales > Rubiaceae > Ophiorrhiza > Ophiorrhiza pumila. Next base: position 30,304,181 of record BLIW01000008.1, on the reverse strand, counting down.
TTGTTAAAAAAATTCTCCACACATTGTACATGAAATTAAGAATATAATCACATCATGACTGTGATGCAAAATACCAATGACCTATCAATATTAAAAATTGAAAAATTGCAAGGCTCATTAATTCAATATGAACAAATTAAAAATTAATAAAAAATTGAATCAGAAGGAAAGCGCAAAAAAGGTTCAGCTCATTAGATAAAGTAAAGAAAAACTTCAATGTTGTTGAGACGAATGCATACATATGTGGCCAAAATTTCAGAGGACATGGGTGGGATAGGAATAATAATCAAAATTGCGATCGAGGTAATTATTAGGGATAAATAACTTCAATAGTTGTTCAATTTAGAGTTATGTATCGTTTTTATCCACAATTTTAAAAAAGTTATATTTTTGTCTCTTAATTTGTATTTGTTGTTCAAATAGTCTCAATTTATTCTCCATCTATGGGATAACAAGTAATGTAGTTAGTCATGTAATACAAAATTAACGATGTCGTTTTGAATGATTAATAGTATCACATAGAATTAAACTAAATGTTAATTAGATATATTGTAGAATTAAACTAAGTTTCCTAAAACTAGTTTAGTTAAATTCCTATTTGGTTTGTTTCCTAATTCCTTATTGACATGAATTAGGATAGTTAAGTTTCTATTTGGTTTGTTTCCTAATTCCTTATTGACATGAATTAGGAAGTCTTTGTCTTATAAATAGAGGTATAGGGTTATTTGGTTTTGTACAACAGCCAAAACAAAAAAGTTGCTGTGAGTTTTGTGAAAAGCCAATACGGCCTGGTTCAAGAAATAAAAGAGTTGCTGCCTCTAAATCATCTTCATTATTTTTGTGATTCTATTTTGTTTAAATTCGTTCCTTCAAATTGGTATCAGAGCTTGGTTATATTGATTAACCATGATGGAAAATATAATTTGTGTTGTTCCCAAACTGAAGGGAAAACAAAATTATAATATTTGGAGAGATCAGATGGAAATCCATCTGGAAGCTTTTGATTTGATCCAATACGTTCAAAACGAAGTATCTGAAGATGCTCCTGTGGAGAAAAAGAGGCAAGAAAAAATGGCGTTGTCTCAAATTTATCAAGCAATTGAACAATCGATTTATCTAAAAATCTCAACGGCCAAAACTGCGAAGAAGGCTTGGGATATTTTAGAAAAGATATATAGAGGTGTTGACACACTTCAACACAAAAATTTCTTGGTGTTGACAAAAAAGTTTGAACTTTACACCATGAAAAATAATTTGTTGATGTTGCAAAAAAGATTCGATCTTTGCACAATGGAGAAGACAGAATCCATTGAGTCATATTTTTCTCGTCTGTTGGCGATTAAAGACGATATGAAGTTAAATGGCTATGTATTACAAGATGAAATTTTTATTGCAAAAGTTCTCAATACACTGCCCTTGAAGTTTGAGTATTTTGTAGCCTTGATGATAGAGACCAAGAATTTGGCAACATTGAATATTGAGGAATTGCAGCGTTCATTAATTCGATTTGAACAAAGAATTAATGAAAAATTGGATGGTCAGATAGAGGATACAGAAAAGGTAATTGTGATAAGAGATTTTATCTTGGATGAACAAAGAGTTTCAAATTGGTCTTCTAAAGAGTCAAAGGTATCAATTGGGCAAACACAAGTGTCTTTTTATATTGAGGAAGAAAACAATGATCACCAAAGTGAGCAAGTTCAACAACCAACTGTTGATCCTTCATCTTCAAGTATTGAATTCACTTTAGAAATTGAAAATCTCGAGAGATGGGATTATGTTGATCATCATGATAATGTTACGGAAGTGGTGGAAGAAAGAAGTGTTGATCCAATTAAGGAAGAGGGAGAGATAATTTGTTTGGTGGAACAAGATCAAGAATTGAAGTTGATGCATATGTGGAGAAAAAAGAAATTGACAATGTTGGTGAAAAATATTCGTGTGATGATACAATGGAACTTCACGTTTATGAAGATGTTGATGAATTTGTTGTTCTTGTGAATAAAGAAGAAAATGAGGTTGGTGATTTCACTTATGAAGAGAAAGACGAAATCATCCATTTTGAAGAGGAAAAAGAAACCATATCCATGGTTGAAGGTGAAGAAAATATCACTGTTGATAGTGACATGGTTGAAATAAAAGATATTGAAAATATCATTCAAATTGAGAAATATGATTTCTTGATTCTTGGAAATTATATTGGTCATTCTTTGATAGAAGGGAATATTGGTATATGGGAGTTTTGTGATAAAGGAAAAGAAACAGAAAACAAGATCCGGAGCTACAAAATTCGTCTCAAGTTACTTGTGAAGACGAAGATGAAGATTAAAAAGAAGATCAAATACAAGATTCAAACTGCAAAAGAAATCTCAAAAGAAATTCAAGCACGTGAGCTTGAAGGTATTGATCATATAAGGAAAGTTTAGTTTAAAGGGGGATTTGTTGGAAAATTAAACTAAACTTTTATTAATTAATAGTTTCCTAATATGTTTTGTTTCTTAAGTTTAAAGTTGTTTCCTAGTAGTATTTGTTTCTTAATTAGTTATTGGTAGGAATTAGGAAAGTGTGGAATTAAGAAACCTCTTACAATATAAATAGAGGGTGTTAGGGATATTTGTAATGAGAGGAGTTGGAAGTGAAAAACCTCAAAGATGGTTGTGAGAAAAAGCCATACGACGGCTTAGAAAAATTCCGTGGACTAACGGATATTATTGTTGTGTGGTGGTTGTGCCATACTTGAGATTTTGTGATTGTAATTCCTCTCCTCCCAAATATATTTTTGCTTATTGAATTTTGGTTTGATTAATTCGATCCTTCAAATTGTCCTCAACAAAATAATGTGGCAGAGAGAAAAAATAGAACAGTGATGGATTTGGTGAGATCCATGATGGTGGCAAAAAACATGCCAAAGAAATTTTGGGCAGAAGCTGTGTCGTGTGCTGTTTATATTTTGAACAGATATGGTATGAGGTGTAATCATGGGATGACTCCATACGAGCTTTGGTCTGGTAAGAAACCAAATATTAGTCACTTAAAGGTATTTGGTTGTCTAGCCTATTCTCATGTTCCTGATGCTTTGAGGAAGAAATTGGATGATAAAGCAGAGAAGTGCATATTTGTTGGCTATAGTCTACAGACAAAAGGCTATAGATTGTTTAATCCAGATACAGGAAAGATAATTGTGAGCAGAGATGTTACTTTTGATGAGCAAGGAGCATGGAATTGGTCTTCTAAAGAACCAACAACATCAGTTGGTCAACCACCAGTACCTTTATTAATTGAGGAGGATAGACAGCAGACAGTGCAAGTTGAACAACCACCTCGTGATCCTTCATCTTCAAGTGTGCAAATAACTCCTGCACAGTCTAGTCGACCACAACGGCAACGACAATTACCATCTCGATTGCAGGATTATGTTGTGGGTGATAATACTAATGATGATTTATCTGATGAAGATGTTGTGAATTTTGCTTTATTTGCAGATTGTGACCTAGTTGACTTTAAGGATGCTGCTCGAGAAGATTGTTGGATACAAGCAATGGGTGAAGAAATTCATGCCATTGAGAAGAATGATACTTGGGAGCTTACAAACCTTCCAAGTGGGAAGAAAGCAATTGGAGTGAACTGGGTTTATAAGACAAAATATAAATCTGATGGAGAAGTGGAGAGATACAAGGCGAGACTTATTGCTAAAGGTTACAAGTAGAAACCTGGAATTGACTATTTTGAGGTATTTGCTCCTGTTGCTAGACTTGATACAGTTCGTTTGATAATTTCTTTATCTGCACAAAATAATTGGAGGATTTATCAAATGGATGTTAAGTCGGCATTTTTGAATGGTGTTCTTGAAGAAGAAGTATATGTTGAGCAACCTGCTGGTTTTGTTAGAAAAGGTCAGGAAAATAAGGTTTACAGGTTGAAACGAGCTTTATATGGCTTAAAACAATCTCCAAGGGCGTGGTATACTCGCATTGATTCTTTCTTTGTGGATCGTGATTTTCAAAGATGTCCATATGAGCATACTTTATATGTGAAATCATCTAGTGGGGGTGATGTTCTTTTGATATGCTTGTATGTAGATGATTTGATTTTTACAGGAAATAATCTGGAGATGATTGCTGAATTTAGGGAGGCCATGATTAAACAGTTTGAGATGACCGACTTGGGTCTTATGTCTTATTTCCTTGGAATTGAGGTTTTACAGTCTGAACAAGGCATATTTATCTCTCAGAAAAGATATGCAGGAGATGTCTTGAAAAAATTCAAGATGGATGGAGTTAAATCAATATTGACTCCAGGCGAGGAAAATTTGAAGTTGACAAAAGAAGGGACAGGAGGACCTGTAAATCCGACATACTTTAAGAGTATAGTTGGAAGTTTGAAATATTTGACTTCTACAAGACCAGACATTACTTTTACTGTTGGTTTGATTAGCAGGTTTATGGAAAATCCGCGACAGTCACATTTGCAAGCTGCAAAGAGAATTTTGAGGTACATTAAGGGTACTCAAGGAGATGGAATTCTTTATTCATCTGGTGATCCAGTTGAACTTGTTGGGTTCACAGACAGTGATTGGGCTAGTGATACAGTTCAACGAAAAAGTACTTCTGGATATGCATTTTTTACTGATTCAGGTGTGTTTTCTTGGAGTTCAAAGAAACAACAAGTGGTTGCATTATCTACAGCGGAGGCAGAATATATTGCAGCGTCAAACAGTGCTACACAAGCATTGTGGCTAAGGAGAATGCTTGGATTTCTTCAACATAAACAAGATGGTCCGACTACGGTATTTTGTGATAGCAAATCAGCTATTGAATTGGCAAAGAATCCAGTGTTTCATGGACGGAGCAAACACATTGATATCAAATTTCACTTTATTCATGAATTGGTTCGAGATAAAGAGATTGCAATTAACTATTGCAAGTCTGAAGATCAAGTGGCGGACATTTTCACCAAGGCATTAAAAATGGAGACCTTTGTGAAGTTGAAGAAGCTTTTGGGGATGACCAAGCAAGACGACTTAGTTTAAGGGAGGCATTTGTAGAATTAAACTAAGTTTCCTAAAACTAGTTTAGTTAAATTCCTATTTGGTTTGTTTCCTAATTCTTTATTGACATGAATTAGGATAGTTAAGTTTCTATTTGGTTTGTTTCCTAATTCCGTATTGACATGAATTAGGAAGTCTTTGTCTTATAAATAAAGGTATAGGGTTATTTGGTTTTGTACAACAGCCAAAACAAAAAAGTTGCTGTGAGTTTTGTGAAAAGCCAATACGGCCTGGTTCAAGAAATAAAAGAGTTGCTGCCTCTAAATCATCTTCATTATTTTTGTGATTCTATTTTGTTTAAATTCGATCCTTCATATAGTATGAATTAGTTTGGTAATGGTATTTGTTTATTAATTAGTTTTACGCAAAAACTCTTGTGAAACCGTCTCATATATGAGACGTGATACGTGAGTAATACTTTATACGCTAATAGGCTATTTTTTTCTATATTATACACTAATATTTGATACTTTATCCACTAATTAGCTAATTTTTTATATTTTATATGTTAATCTTTGAGACTCTATATGCTAATTTTTGATACTTTATACGTTAAAATAAAATTTATACACAAGTTCTATATATGAGATGGTTTCAATAGAGAATGACCTCTTGTTCTTATATGAATTAGTAAATAAAAATAGGCAAGTATTAGTGCCAAAGGTTAGACGGTTTGTCATAGGTTTACAAACAAAGGTGCAGGTTTATTAATTTTATTGTAAAAAATAAAAAAATAAAAAACAGCCGTCCAAGTTGTTGAAAAAGTTCAACCTCGATTCAAGAAGAAGCCATAGGGCTTAAATAAAATTCTGTTCCCTGTGTTTTTATTTATTATTTTTTTATTTTCCCTGTTTTATTGAAGAAGCCATTAGGCTGTTAGGGACAAATTTGTTTTGTCGTCAGAATTGTTTTGATAAATGAGCCCATATGGCATTTATTGTTCTTGGGACAAATTGGTTTGGTTTTCTTTTCTAACAATTCAATGCAGCTGTAAAGGTTCTTGCTGTTTCTTATAACAAAATTTTTTATGAAATCGGCTTATATGTAGGACTAGTTCATGTATGAACGGAACAATTGTACATATTAACGCATTCGGTCATGAACATTTCCATATTAAAATAAATGTGATGTACAAAACTAGGGCAGAAAAAATTTAATTGTTGATTTCTTATTTCTCATAATACTTTGTAATATCCATTTTCGTTTGATAGAAGGACGGGCAGAAATACTTACAAAATACTTATAACTATTGAAGGTCATTACTTTAATTAATTCGTAATTTGAGAATTTATTTTGCTTTTATTTATATTTCTAAAAAAAATATTTTTGTCAATTGATGTAACATATTTATGATATTTCCTAAGATAAAGGGGAATAAGTCAAAATCAGTTCCAACAGACTTGGCAATTACAACTTAGCAGTATTCAAGGAGTAAAAGGTGGAAGCAGTTTAACGGTAATGTGATTTATATTCTATATATGTGAATTTCATTAGAGGGGTTTGAGGATACAACTTTTACTGACTTTAGCATCGGAGTGGAACTCCCGGGGATCACCTCGGGCTTTTACTCTAAAGCTATTCTGTTTTACAGATAAAGTTCGTGATTATTGCTTGGAGCTTGGTTATTTCAGGTCGGTCAAATACGAATATCCATAATATATTGCTTGGAGCTCGGACTTTTTCACCTCGGCCATTTATTTCCCGAGGTGCAAATTTCAGCTTCATCAATTGGCGCCGTCTGTGGGAACCAAACAAAAGGTTCACATAACAAATTTATCATTGTGATGGCAAACACGAGATCCATGAGAGGAAATGTTCAGACTAGCAGGCAAGAAGGAGAAGGACAATCGTCACCCTATCACCCGAAGGATCCTGAAAAGTTGCGGCAAGGAGGTAACCACATCACTCCTGAGATGATGAAAATTTTTGCTGAACATTACGATCAAATGGAGGCCATAGTTAAGGTGGCCCGGAAGAAAAAAGATGATCAGCAGAAAATCCGGGAGAAAACACCCCTGGTGATCCATGGCGAATCCGATGGAGAAAACAAAAGGAAGTCTGTGACACAGCCTTTGCTCCGAACTGGAGGTGGGGAAAATACAAACAATAATGAGGGTAGAAATCCCGGGAAGAGAAGACCCAGGAGAGATAGCCCTCTATCTCAGGAAATAGCTGATTTTCCTCTACCACCACGTTTCAAGTTACCACAGCTGCATGCTTACACGGGAGACACGGATCCTAACGATCATATCCATAGATTTGAATCCACAATGGATTTTTTGAAGGCACCAGAGGAAACAAAGTGCCAAGCATTTCCTACCACATTGGAAGGAAAAGCTCGCCTCTGGTATGAAGGCTTAAGGCCAAGGAGTGTAAATTCCTTTTCTCAATTATGTAATCTCTTCTTTAACCGATTTTTGCAGCGTAAGAAGTTTGATAAGTCTACAACAGAGTTATTGAATCTTCGTCAGGGAGAAAGCGAGTCCCTTCGGAGTTATATGGGTAGATTCAATGACGAGAGTTTGCAGGTAAAAAATTGTTCGGAAGATGTTCTGGTCGGGGCATTTCTCAACGGATTACGACCCGGACGTTTTTACACAAAAATGGCCACTGATCCGCCATGTGATATGGAACAGTTGATGGACCGAGCAGAAAAATATGCTAAAGGAGCAGAGGCGGACCAAAGGAAAAAGGATAACGAAAAAAGAGGAATAAGAATCCGAGATGATGGGAAAAGGAACCGAAAATTAGATGACCCCGATTTATATTTTAAGGTCGAGAAATTTACCAGAGGATAAAGTTGCAGCTCGGCGAAAATGTATGCGATCAGCTCGGATTATTTCCTGAGGTGCGAACGAAGGGATATGTCAAAATACTTATCAGGTCGGGATATGTCAAAATACTCATCAGGTCGGGATATGACAAAATACTCATCAGGTCTGGAATTTTGAAGAATTACTTGAGCTCGGGATTTTTTAAGTATCATTAGCTCGGAATTTTGAAGAATTACTTGAGCTCGGGCGTTTGAAGAATTACTTGAGCTCGGGAATTTTGAAGAATTATTAGAGTTCGGGATTTTGAAGAATTACTTGAGCTCGGGATTTTGGAAGTATCATTAGCTCGGGAGTTTGAAGAATTACTTGAGCTCGGGCGTTTGAAGAATTACTTGAGCTCGGGAATTTTGAAGAATTATTAGAGCTCGGGATTTTGAAGAATTACTTGAGATCGGGAGTTTGAAGAATTACTTGAGCTCGGGAATTTTGAAGTATTATTAGCTCGGAAGTTTTACTAAGTTCATTTCAGCAATGTAATAAGAACAATTCAGTTCTTTTTGAATAAAATATTTTTTGGTGATAAATTCCGGAGGAAAAGATCTCTGTGAAAAAATCCCAACATACGTGGCAAGCTCAAAATTTTGGGGAACAGAATCTCTAGAAAGGGCAAATGACACAAAACCCCGAGAATAAATTCTGGGGAAAATATTCAACTACTTCAGAGAAAAAATCTCTAGAGAAACAAAGGGATAAAATCCCGAGAATAAAATTCTGGGAAAACAAAACATCCATATCCAGGGACAAAATCTCTAAGGATAAAATGTCAATAAAATTTTGGGAAATAGGAACCCAAAATACAGTAAAACTAGAACAACGAAAAACTAAAGCCACTGGAGGTACATAAAAATTTCAAGATCGGCTTCCATCTTCATCTTTTTCTAGCTCGGCAATATTCACCTCGGATTATTTCAGCTCGGTCAAAAAACTCTTTAGCACTGGAGGTCGGATTATTTCAGCTCGGTCATAAAACTTCTTAGCTCGGAGATCGACAAACTCCTTAGCTCGGTCATAAAATTCCCGAGGTGAATTCCTTGTAAAGAATTATAAGGAAATAAAGAAACTTCAGGAAAGGAAATTTTATCTCTGAGAAGAATCTCCGAGAAGAAACTAAAGGGAATTTATACTGCAGGAGAAACTAAACAATTACTATTAGCAGGAGGTGAAACGCTATGAGCTGATGGTGAAGGATCCTTATGACCTATTGATTCCAGATCAAATCTGGTATCGAAGCATCATTTTTCATATTGAAGACCAAGTAGATTAGCTCGAAAATATCCAGGAGTTATTATCAAGTCGGGATAAAAGATTTTTGTACCGACTTGAGGAGGTATTGATGTAACATATTTATGATATTTCCTAAGATAAAGGGGAATAAGTCAAAATCAGTTCCAACAGACTTGGCAATAACAACTTAGCAGTATTCAAGGAGTAAAAGGTGGAAGCAGTTTAACGGTAATGTGATTTATATTCTATATATGTGAATTTCATTAGAGGGGATTGAGGATACAACTTTTACTGACTTTAGCATCGGAGTGGAACTCCCGGGGATCACGGGCTTTTACTCTAACGCTATTCTGTTTTACAGATAAAGTTCGTGATTATTGCTTGGAGCTTGGTTATTTCAGGTCGGTCAAATACGAATATCCATAATATATTGCTTGGAGCTCGGACTTTTTCAGCTCGGCCATTTATTTCCCGAGGTGCAAATTTCAGCTTCATCATCAATTATGTTGCAATTTTATTTTTGATGGTACTTTGTTTACTTAATTTTCATACAAGAAAATCCAACTCTTTTTGACATTCATATGTCAAATTTTATCAATTTTTAATGTTTTTATATTTGTCATATGTTGCAATTTTGAGTTTCAATAGTTATTTGTTTACTTTCCACATAAGAAAAATCTAACTCCAATAACCATTTGATATTCATATTTCCAATTCTATCAATTTTTTATTTTCTTCTATTTGTTATATGCGTGTTAAATAGTTATTCAAATTGGATTTTAATTGGAAAAAAGGAACAAAATTAGATTTTAATTGAAAAAAATAAACAAAAAACGATTTAAAATTCAAATTGTAACATGAAGAGTGAAAATGAAACTTAAAAAAAAAAGATAAAAGTGAAATGACCCTAATTCAACCCAAAGAGTAACCATTGGAGTGTCTGGTTGCCACCTTAATACCATTCAGGGTTAGAGATTAAAGGTTCGACTCCCTAACAATATTCTCAATATCCATAACTTAAAAGTTTAAACCAATTTAAGTCAAACACTAGTGGAGGCCCTGAGCAAGGTCCGACTCCCCCAACAACATTTTCAAGTGAGGAAGGTCCCACATTGCAACATAAATAGAATAACTTATAATAAAATAGGATTAATTGTAAAGAAAATAAGTAAATAATTGAAAAATAAACTTTCAAAAAATAGAGATAAAATTGGAATGACTCCCAAATTGAAATATGATTGAAGTAAATTACCTTACTCCCAACGTGTTTTATTTCTTCAACTATACAACCATTTCTTATTAAGAAATTAACAATGCCCACAATCTCCAAAATACCTAAAATGAGTATATTTTATTGTTCAAATACACAACAAGGAATTTTAATTCAGCAATCAACAATGGCAACAATCTCCAACATACCTAAAATATTAGTTAGGTTGTCCTATATGTAGTGCATGTGATTCAAGTCAGTAGACTCACTACCATACCATCAAGAATGTTAGTAAATCCAACTGCAGATTTTTTTTCAAGTTTCGAGGACTATTAATTTGTTTTTTAGTAAAAAGGGATAAAATATTATATTACTATAAAAAAATGAGTTTATACAAGCCTTACACAGAACAATGTTGAATACAACTTGGCTATTGTAGGATAAAAATTATTAAAAAAATTTGAAAATTCAAATTTCATTCTACAGCAAATTCACAATCGTTTTGATCTAGGCACTCTTCTCCATAAAGTTGCAACACTTCGTATCATTACAAATTATATTAATTTGTTATGTCCTGTGATCACCAATTTCTAATAGAATCATTACAAATTAATACAGTCCATGTACAAGTCTCCTCTATATATGTCCCATCACTGTTTTTGACGAATACACAACATATCTCCTTAGTAATTGCTACAACCCATGGGGATTGTCTGGATTAGCTCAATGCATGCATAAATACTATACCTTGGTTTGTGCCTAAACATACCACAATCCTTCTTGCTACGTTCTTAATTCCTTTATTGTTTGAGTTCATCATTTGGTGTGTGGACAAAGAATGCATGCTTTATCTAGCTCTTTCCTTTCTCCATTATCCCAAAATCCAGAATTTGCAACTTCTCTAACCATTTCTTCATCACCATATGTTCCTCCTCACTTCCATGTTTCATCAATTCTTCTAGACAAACAAACCATACCATCACCAAAACTTGCAAAAAATCCAGTCCAAATATCATTTCCTACAAATTTCTTCAATGCCATTGATAACTTCATAAATACACATATTGATCCTCCAATTCGCCCTTGTGTGGATCCCAAGCATGTTCTATCAAACAACTTTGCACCAGTTGATGAGCTCCCTCCGACCGAATGCCCTGTGGTGGAAGGCTCCCTTCCCTCGTGCCTGGACGGTGTATATGTCCGCAACGGCCCGAATCCTCAATTCCATCCCAGCGGCCCTTACCACTTATATGATGGTGATGGAATGCTTCACTCCGTTAGAATCTCAAGAGGCAAAGCCATAGTTTGCAGCCGATTTGTCAAAACTTACAAATACATAAAGGAAAGAGAAATGGGTTCGCCACTAATTCCCAACTTCTTCTCTGGCTTCCACGGCCTCACAGCAGCGGTGGCCCGTAGTTCACTGGCAATCGCCCGGATAGTTGCAGGTCAAATCAATCTTGCAAATGGAATGGGCGTAGCAAACACAAGCTTAGCTCTATTTGGAGGAAACCTTTTTGCTTTGGTCGAATCTGATCTTCCTTATGCAATAAAATTATCCCCAAATGGAGATATTATAACTCTCGGTCGCCATGATTTTGACGGTATGCTGACAAAATGGATGACTGCACACCCCAAAACTGATCCAGAAACTGGCGAAGTTTTCGCTTTCAGATACGGAATAACGCCTCCATTTCTGACCTTTTTCAGAATCAATCCTAATGGTAAAAAAGAACCGGACGTGAAAATTTTCTCCATGACTCGTCCAACATTAATGCATGATTTTGCAATCACAAAAAAGTACGCTATTTTTCCCGATATACAGATTGGGATGAACCCTTTGAATATTTTCGCGGGCAAGTCACTATTAGGCTCAGATATGAGGAAAGTCCCACGAGTTGGAGTTATGCCAAGGTATGCAAAGGATGAATCAGGGATGAAATGGTTTGATGTTCCGGGACTCAATATTCTTCATACAATCAATGCTTGGGATGAAGATGATGGTGATACAATTGTTATTTTGGCATCTAACATATTATCAGTTGAGCATCTTTTGGAGCGCATAGATTTGGTTCATGCATCTTTAGAGAAAGTCAAGATTGATCTCAAGACAGAGATGGTATGGAGACATCCACTTTCAGCAAGAAATTTGGAGCTTTCAGTAATCAATCCGGCTTATGTTGGCAAGAAGAACAGGTGCGTTTTTATTTGTGCTCTATGATACTTATAAGAATACCCCACTTTTTTATATTTAATAGGGTTAATTATCGATAACCCCATGTGGTTTGCCGATTTTTCGTATACCCCCATGTGTTGTTAAAATATACCAACAACCCCCATGTGCTTCGGTTTCAATTGTAAAGTGGATGGAAAACGTGTCTGTCAACGGAAATTGAGTTACACGCGCCTAATTCTGCACGTATGATTATCACAAACTCATTAAATGGTTGTACATTTCCTAAATTACCCTTATTTGACCTTTTAAAGGCATACTATCATTTTCTTCCTTTGTACTTATCTTCTTTTTTCTCTCTCCAATCATTACTCTCTTTCCTTTCTTTTTTTTCTTTCTTTAACGTTTTAGGTTTTATACTTCATTTTAATTAAATTAAATTCAATAAATCTATACTTTAATTCTAATAATAAATTAAGCTCAATCTAAATATGGATAATTATTCGTAATTATTTAGATTAAAACAAACTTATTATCTTGAATTTTAGATTAAAACAAACTTTTTTTTTCTTAATTGTTGCATTTGATTTTTTCTCTTTCAAGGCCTTCTTTTTAATTTTTTTTCCTTGTAAATGATGATATTTCACTTTCTTTTCTTTATTTTTTTTCTCTTTTCCTCTTTTCCTCTTTTCTTTTCTCTTTCCTCCCCCCGTCGGCTTCTTCCATTGTCATCTTCTCCAAAATTAGTTTTCCTGTAAAACTAATATTCCAACAAAATTAAACTTCCCACACAAAACAATTTCAATTCAAACACTAACTATGGATTCAATTTCAGAAATAATCCAATTAAAATACCACAAACCAATTTCAATTCAAACACCACAAAGAGGATAAGAAATAAGAATCATAATCCAAAAATCAATCAAGATTAGTTTACTGTATTTTCACAAACTCCCGTAACCTACCAACCCTACCCACCACCCCCACCCGACCGTGCAATTCATCATCACTACTTCGTACAACCGCAAACTCCAACCATCACCACCACTTTTACCACCATTGTCAACTCGTCCATGGAGTTGTCACCATCGAATTTCATGCTACCAACAAGAACCTCGTGATTCATCAAATGCCCACCCCAATAGAACATCAAAGAGAATGAAAATTGAAATTACAAGATGGGTTCTCTAATCATGAATCGCTTCAATTTCTTCAATTTCTCCATTACCATCCAAAATTCATCTTCAACAACACATTAGTCTCTTTTGTCACCCTCCTTGACATCCCCAACTCTACCTAAATTTGATTCAACAAGAAAATAAAAGAAGTTCAGAACAAAGAAAGATACTAAAACATCCAAGAAGTTGAAATAAAAGAACAAAGAAATTATTAACAAAAAACCCATTTAAGATGAACTTGTGAGGGATCCATTTTCAGTGGCCTGGGGAATTATCCTCGGCGGGGTCGATTGAAAGAGGAGTAAAAATAAAGGAGAAGGGAAAAATTGAATGTCGAAATATGATTGCTAGCAAAAATAAAGAAGGGAAATTGTAATGAATCGGTGAAGATGAAAGAAAAGAGGAAAGAGAAACAAAAAGGAAATAAAAGAATAAAAAGAAGGAAGGAAAAAGATAAAAAGGGTGAGATTATTATTATTATTATTTTACCTTAAGAGTTTAATAATTTATAATTTAACCCCAAAATTTTAATTATTTGAAGGTTTAATCCTTGATTTTAAAAACTAAAGGAGGGTATTATTGGAAGTAAAAATGGTGACGTTAGGGCACATGATTTCCGTCCACTTTACAATTGAAACCGAAGCACATGAGGGTTGTTGGTATATTTTAACAACACATGGGGGTTATACGAAAAAATCGGCAAACCACATGGGGGTTATTGGTAATTAACCCTATTTAATATAATATATCTTGCATGCACAACCTATGAATACTTTGACATGTATCTTCTATTTATATCATTATTCAATGCTAACATTGATTTTTTCAAATTTTACATTTTTCCCCCCAATTTCTTATGAAAATGAAAACTATTATAGCTAAGGTTCATTTTGAAATAAGGCACAAATCATTTTGTGACCACATTAAGAAAATATGACATCTTATTAGTGACAATTCATTGTGAAGTTTTTATATGGGACGATTGAGGGTAATTTGTCAATGGCTTTTCCAAGCAAACTTGTCATGAATTTTGTAGAACATTGTGTTTCTTTTCAGGTATGTATATGCAGCAATTGGAGATCCTCTACCAAAATTATCAGGGGTGGTGAAGTTGGACGTATCAGTGTCGGAAGGCAACCGCCATGACTGCATCGTTGCTAGTCGACTGTATGGAGCAGGATGCTATGGAGGTGAACCATTTTTTGTAGCAAAAGAGCCAAATGATCCAAACGCAGATGAAGATGACGGTTATATTGTATCATATGTTCATGATGAAAACAAAGGAGAATCAAGATTCTTGGTGATGGATGCAAAATCACCTACTCTTGAAATTGTGGCTGCTGTCAAATTGCCTCAAAGGGTTCCATATGGTTTCCATGGCCTATTTGTTAGAGAAAGTGACCTCAACAAATTGTAAATTTAGTAATCTTACAATGTTTTTTCGTTCTTGTTATCAAATTGTCTCTGATTTCATCGTATCCTTGAAATGTTCTAGTATTATTAACCCTGATTTTTGTCTTCTTCATTTGTTTCTTCTATATGTAAAGTTTTTTCAGTGTTGTCATAATCTTATCGTCAGAATTCTTTAATTGATACCATATAAGATGACAAGTAACCACACAATTTCCATAAGTAAGATGATGTATAGTCGCTAGTTTCGTTGTTTTATTTCCAAGAAAACTACAAAATATATACACTGGCCATTATACCACTTGTAGTATTTTATGAATTTTAACAATTGTGGTGGGTGCAAAAAAGGGCAAAAAAAAAAAAAAAAATCACAATGAACATTTTTTAGATTTTGTTCTTTTTTGCTAAAATACGTGTGTTATAACTCATGAAAAATAGAAATTTGGTGAAAATTCTAAATTTCACTTTTTTGACACCATTTATTAGAATGAATATTCATAATTGAAATTTGTGTAAAAAATGGTAGGGAAAAAAATGAACACGTTTTTTGACTTTGTCTTTGTTTACCAAAATACGTGTGTTACCATGAAAGTGGAGGTTTTGTGAAAAGTTTAATTTTTACTTTTTCTTTGAGAATATTCACTAAAATGCATATCACAAACGAAATGGGTGCAAAAAATAGTACAAAATAATTCAAAGTTAACACATTTTTTGATTTTGTCACTTTGAGCTAAAATACGTGTGTTATAACCCTTGAAAAATGAGAATTTGGTGAAAAATCTAAGTTTCACTATTTTCTGACAACGGTAATTAGAGTGAATGTTCACATTTGAAATATGCATAAAAATAGTAAGGAAAAAAATAATAAAATCAACAAGTTTTTTGACTTTGTTATTTTTTACCAAAATATATATATGTGTGTTATATAACCAATGAAAATTTGAGATTTTTGAAAATTTTAATTTTCACTGTTTTTTATAGTATTCCTTAGAATGCATTTCACAATCGAGGTGGGTGCAAAAAACGGTACAGAAAAATAGTAGAGGAAAAACAAAATTCCACATGTTTTTTCACTTTGCCAATTTTTATCAAAATTCGTGTGCTATAACATATGAAAAATGGAGGTTTTGTGAAAAATTTATTTTTCACTTTTTGATAATATTCACTAGAATTCATGTTCACAATCGACGTGTGAGCGAAAAATGGTTTAAAAAAACTCAAATCAACTCGTTTTTGAATTTTGTAATTTTGGGCTAAAATACATCTGTTACTACTCATGAAAAACACAAATTTGGTGAAAAATCTAAATTTTACTTTTTTTGACAACATTCAATAGAATGCATGTTCACAAACGGAATGGGAGCAAAAAACAATACAAAAAAAATTAAAAATCAATGCATTTTTAGATTTTGTCGTTTTTTGCTTAAATACGTTTTATAACTCATGAAAATAGAAATTTGGTGAAAAAGCTAAATTTCATTTTTTTTTACACTGTTCATTAGAATGAATTTTCACAATTGAAATGTGCACAAAAATGGTTGGAAAAAAACAAAAATCAACACGTTTTTTTTAATTTTGTCATTTTTTACCAAAAAAAGTGTGTTAAATAACTTATGAAAAATGTAGGTTTGTGAAAATTTTAATTTTTACTTTTTTTTTACAATATTCACTAGAATGCATATACACAATCGGGGTGGGTGCAAAAAAAATACAAAATAAGAATCAACGCGTTTTTGGATTTTGCCATATTTTTGGCAAAAATATGTGTGTTATAATCCATAAAAAATGGAAGTTTGGTGAAAAATCTAAATTTTACTTTTTTTACACCATTCAGTAGAATGAATGTTCACAATTGAAATATGTGTAAAAAATATTAGGGAAAAAATCAAAAAAAATTAACACGTTTTTTTACTTTGTCATTTTTACCAAAATATGTATATATATAAGCCATGAAATATAGACATTTTGCCAAAATTTTAATTTTCACTTATTTTGTCAATATTTAGTAGTATGCATGTTCACAATCGGGGTGAGTGCGAAAAAAGGTACAAAAAAACTCAAAATAAACGCCTTTTTAGATTTTGTCATTTTTTGCTAAAATACGTGTAAAACCCATGAGAAATAGAAATTTCGAGAAAAATCTAAATTTCACTTCTTTTGACACAATTCATTAGAATGAATATTCACAATTGAAATGTGTGTAAAAATAGTAGGGAAAAATAAAAATCAACACATTTTTTGACTTTGTCATTTTTGACCAAAATATGTGTGTTATAACCTATGAAAAATGGAGATTTTGTCAAAATTTTAATTTTCATTATTTTTGACAATATTCATTAGAATGCATGTTCACAGTTGGGGTGGATACAAAAAATAGTACAAAAAATCTCAAAATCAATGCGTTTTAGGATTTTGTCAAATTTGGCTAAAATATGTATGTTATAATCCATGGAAAATGGAAATTTAGTGAAAAAGCTAAATTTTAATGTTTTGGATACCGTTCATTAGAATGAATGTTCACAATTAAAATGAGTGTAAAAAATAGTAGGGAAAAAAATAAAATCAACACGTTTTTTTACTTTTTTATTTTTTACGAAAATACTTGTGTTATAACCCAAGAAAATAGAGGCTTTGTGAAAATTTTAATTTTAATTTTTTTTGACAGTATTCGGTGAAATGCATATTCATAATCAAGGTGAGTTCGAAAAACGCTACAAACATACTCAAAATCAACACATTTTTGAATTTTGCATTTTTTGGCTATAATACGTGTGTTATAACCCATGGAAAATAGAAATTTGGTAAAAAATCTAAATTTTACTTTTTTTTGAAGCTGTTCATTAGAAAGAATGTTCACAATTGATATGTGTATAAAAAATATTATGATAAAAATAAAAATTAACGCGTTTTTTCACTTTGCCATTTTTAACAACATATGTGTGCAACCCATAAAAAACGGAGGTTTTGTGAAATTTTATTTTTTACTTTTTTGACAATGTCCTCTAGATTGGATTCTAATTCTGTACATTTATTTATGCAGAGTAATAATAAATGCCCCTGGAAAATCAAACCTCATATCCAATGATTCAAGAATGCCTACCAAAAGCACCATGGATAAAATGTCAAAGAGAAGCTAATTCTGTAGCGAAGCTACTAGCAATATTAACAGCTAAACATCCCAATGAAATCTTCAATAACGAAGCACAGCTGCACCCAAAAATTCGCAAAATTATCATATTAGAAAGATTGAAAATTTCATACATTAAAAAATCTCGGCAAACCAAGCCATAAGGTTGTCACTTTGAAAACAACATAGTACATATCATAATGCATTTCATAATCTTGTAAAATAAAAAAAAAAATCAAAGAAGAAGGCCAATGGCTACTGATATTAGGCTATTTTGTCTAGTTTAGACGACACTAGTTGCTGATGTTAGGCTGTACTATACATTCAAAAACTGTTATATCTTTTAAAATAGAATTTCCAAACTCATTCACTCCAAATTTCCCTGCACTGCTATCAATCTATTGCTACTGTTTCAAAAATTAGGGGTGCTGATGTTAGGCCCATCTAGTTTAATATCCAAATGCTACTCTGGCAAGCTCATTTCATGTTGTTCCTAAATTGGCCACTTGCTCACACCTCAAACTATTTTACATGCATCATTAGGGTCTCAATCACAACATTCAACTATTATGTAATATTTAAATGCATAGAAATATTTAGCATATCAAATTTTGTGCACATCACTCCCAGTAAATTTGAAGGAGTCTTGCTTTTGGTGATGGTTACTGAATTCATTGGAAATTACCAATGGCTACTGTTTTGAACATTTTTACAATCATCGAAGCCCTGACTACTAATATTAGGCTAGATTTTCTTAAACTTTATTCAAATGGTATTGCATCAATCAGTTTTCAAAAATAGACCAATGGCGGCAGATGTTGAGCCATTTAGTCTTTTCATTTTCTGCTGACTGCTATAACTGCATTTCTGCATTCAAATTGACATGATTTCTGCATTGAGGCCCTGGCTGTTAGTGTTAGGCAAGATTTCTTAAATTTTATTTGCTTTTTCTGCTGCATACTTTATATGCATTGCTGCATTCAGATTAAACACGTTAGTCGTAGAATAGGTTCACATTTATTCCAGCACTAGCACAAGCATGTCCTATAATGTGCAAAGTTGAAAGGTGCATTCATAATCATACTACATTAAAATCACAAGAAAAATATTTTCTCTTCCTCATCTTTTGTCCATATCACTCCTAGTGAAAATTTTTTGTTAATGCGCACAAATTGGCATTGCTTAGTTGGCATTGGTTTTTTGGTAAATTGATGGATAAGGAAAGCTTGTGATTAACTTGGAGAAATCAATCTATGCAAGGAAGATTGATTTTGGAAATTAATGCTATCCTTATATTTTTGGGCTTATCTTGGTATTTTTGGAAGTTATCTTTGGAGATCTATCTTTGGAAAAGATAAGCATTAAAGGCACATGGTTTTCCATCTTTCTATGGGATTTACTTGGAAATAATCTTAGAGATAAATATGGAAAGATTTGGCGTGCCTATATGATCTTTCCAACACCACACGTTTTAGTGTGTGCAAGGCGTGCGAATTGTATGAATTGTGTGGAGCCTTGATGTTTATTTCGGTCTTCATTAGACTGTGAACACACTTCTTTATTGGAGGTCTTTGATCAAAGTGTGTTGGCTGAAGCATCTTATTTCATTATTATTGAAGATGCAATCCTTGTATTCTTTATTATAATTCAGCATCGGGAGGAGGTTGTTGAGGAGCTCGGGAGAGTTCAAACGTGGGCAAGAGGATCTTGTATCAACCACGGATTCCGGGAGGAGTCGCCATTGACAAGGGGATCTTGTCTTCATTGTGGGCAAGGGGACTTGCATTAACCACAGATTCCGGGAGGAATCAACACAAGTCGATGGAAGCTCGCACAATCCGTTCACTGTGGAGTTAGGAAGAGGTGGCGTCAAAGATAAGAGGGAGTCTTACTTTGAGTCAGACCGAGCGTCCACCATTATTGGACGGCAATAATTATGCTTATTGGAAGGCAAGAATGAGAGCATTTATCAAAGCCATTGATGAGAAGGCTTGGAAATCAATTCTAACTGGATGGGACCCTCCAATGACTACTGACGCAACTGGTGTAAAATCTCTCAAGCCAGAAGAAAGCTTGTCTGCTACTGAAGATGCATTGGCAAACTGTAATTCAAAGGCCCTTAATGGTGTTGATCCTGCTCAGTTCAGACTTATTTCTACATGTGTGACAGCCAAGAAGGCATGGGAAATTCTCCAAACTACCTAGGAAGGAACATCAGTTGTGAAATTATCAAAGGTACAAATTCTTACAAAAAGGTTTGAAAGTTTAAGGATGCATGAAGATGAGAGTATTGCTGAATTTCATGCAAAACTTTGTGACATTGCTAATGAGGTGTTTGCACTTGGTGAAAGTTTTTCTGAAGAAAAGCTTGTAAGGAAAACTCTACGATCTCTACCTCAATGGTTTGCTTATAAAGTTACTGCTATTGAAGAAGCAAAAGATATCTCACAGATGAAGCTTGAAGAACTGATGGGATCTCTCAGAACATTCGAGATGAATTTTGGAGTAGATTTGGAAGAAAAGAAAGTCAAAGGGATTGCCTTAAAAGCAGAAATGCAGAAATCAGGTAATCTTGATGAAGATGACCTTGAGGACTCTCTTGCATTAATATCTAAGAATCTCAGCAGCGTCATGAAGAGATTTGGCAGAAATAATCTAGGTGTCAAGGCTAGTGTCAGTAACTCCAAGGATGAACTTGCAAGCTATAAAAAGTACAGGGAAGAAAATCAAACATCTGATCAGTCATTCAAGAACAGAGGAATTAAGTGTAGAGAATGTGATAATTTTGGGCATGTTCAGGCAGATTGTGCAAATACATTGAGAAAGAAGAGGAATTCTCTTAACACAACTTGGAGTGAAAATGACTCAGATAAAGAAGATGATTTTTAGAATAATCATGTGGCTCTTACTTCGAAGACTGAACAATCAGATTATGGTGGGAAAAAGGATGTTACACAGGGTGTCACTGAAAATATGGATGAAGATGAAGATTATGTCACAGAAGAAGATATTCTAGTCGAATACAAGAATCTTCATGATAAGTGGACTGAACTTTTTAAAGTAAATCAGCAACTTCATATACAGATTGGAGATTTACAGAAAGAAAGGGATACTCTTCAACACTCTAATACTGAATTGGGAACCAAACTGAGAGTAAGTCAAGAGAAAGTGAAGACTTTTACCAATGAGTTGAACTACCTAAAGAAAGGTGTCAAGATGTTAAATTCAAGTTCATCCAAGCTGAATGAAATTCTTAAGACTGGTCAATCTAGTGGTGATCACTCAGGATTGGGGTATAAAGGAGAAAGCTCAGTGTCACAATCAGTGTCACAACCAGTGTCCCAATCAGTGTCACAATCAGTGTCACTACCAGTGGATAAATCTAAAGGGAAGCAAGTTGCTGTAGAGACTACAATGAACACAAAAAGGTCAAATCCTTATCATTCTTATCATGCTTCTAGAGGCAAAGGTAATAGATTTATTCCTATTTGCCATTATTGCAATCGTCGTGGATATATTCGTCCTAGATGCTTCATTTATCTCGCTGATTTGAGACAAAGTACTGCTAGAAAGTCTTCTTTTCGCAGGGATCCACAACAGAATCGGGTAATGAAGTACAATTTAAGGTGCAACTTCACATATAACTCACTAAAGGCTGCCACAACTGATGAGTGGTACTTTGACAGTACATGTTCCAGACATATGACTGGTGATGAGAAGTTTTTGAAGAACACTGTATTCGGAAATATGGGAAAAGTAACATTTGGAAATGGTGTCACAGCTCGTGTCATTGGAAAAGGTACTCTAGATGTGTCATGGTTACCAAAACTAGAGAATGTTCTTCTGGTAAATGGTCTGCAGGCAAATCTGATCAGCATTAGTCATTTGTGTGATCAATATCTGAATGTGAACTTCACTAAGGAAAAGTGTAAGGTAGTTGATCATAACAACATGCGCATCATGGAAGGAGTAAGATCTTCGGACAATTGTTATCTCATCTCTGCCTCATCTACGTGTCTTCGATCAAGCATAGAAGATTCTATCCTATGGCATCGAAAATTGGGTCATGTGAATATAAGGATGCTGCAGAAAAGTGTCTCTAAGGGAGTTGTTCGTGGGATTCCAATGCTGAAGTTTGATGAAGAAAGAGTGTGTGAATCTTGTCAGATTGGGAAACCAGTAAGGGTGTCACATCCTAAGTCTCAGACACTAGGGACAAATCATGTGCTCGAGCTGCTTCATATGGATTTGATGGGTCCTATGTCGGTAGAAAGTATTGGAGAAAATCGAGTATATCTTCGTGGAGGAACTGAGAAGACGTCCTATGAAATATGGAAAGGAAGAACTCCAACTATTAACTATTTTCATCCCTTTGGTAGTACTTGTTATGTGTTGAATGACAGGGAATATAATGGAAAGCTTGATCGCAAGAGTGATGAAGCTATTTTTCTTGGTTATGCTGTTAATAGTCGAGCTTATCGAGTCTACAACAAAAGAACTCGAACTGTCATGGAATCTGTAAATGTTCAAGTCGATGACTCACTGGAAGTAACTGCTGTTTCTCATGAAGATGTTACAGAATCTTTACATGAAGTAAGTTCCAGTGTTCCAGGCAGTGTTCCACTCAGTGTCACAAGTGGTGTCACAGATCATCGAGGATGATACTGTGGAAGATGTCCTCTCACCTCGCAGGCAGCCATCCACTCGTGTTCAGAAGAATCACCCTACTGAGAAAGTTATTGAATATTTGGACGATGGTGTTCGGACGAGAGAAAAACCAAGAGTGAACTATCGAGATATAATTCAAATTGCATGTTTTACTTCATCTATTGAGCCCAAAAATGTTAAAAAAGCCTTACTTGATGAATATTGGGTTGGTGCTATGCAAGAAAAACTTGGTCAATTCACTCGCAATCAAGTTTGGGATCTAGTTCCGTGCCCTCCTAATGTGAAAAGTGCTTTCCTCAATGGTCTTCTTAATGAGGAAGTATATGTTGCTCAACCAAAGGGTTTTGAAGACCATCATAATCCCGAACATGTCTACAAGTTGAAGAAGGCGTTATACGAGCTCAAACAAGCTCCTCGGGCTTGGTATGAAAGACTAACGGAATATTTATTGTCCAAGGGATATGAGCGAGGGGGAGTAGATAAAACCATTTTCATTCGCCGTATTAAATGTCAGTTTTTACTTGCACAAATGTATGTTGATGACATAGTGTTTGTTTCAGTGTCACAGGTGATGGTAGATGAATTTGTTGCTCAAATGACTGAGGAATTTGAGATGAGTATGGTTGGTGAGCTTAAATACTTTCTTGGACTTCAAATTCAGCAATGCAATGATGGTATCTTTATCTCTCAAAGTAAGTATGCCAAGAATTTGTTGAAGAAGTTTGGATAGGAGAATACTCGTCCAAGAAAAACACCTATGGGAACTCATGAGAAGATATCTAAAGATGAGAATGGAACTCTTATTGATGCAAGTCTATACAGAAGTATGATTGGTAGTTTCTTGTACCTAACTACTAGTCGTCCTGATATCTGCTTCAGTGTCGGTTTATGTGCCCGATTTCAGGCAAATCCTCGCGAGTCACATCTTGTGTCAGTCAAACGAATTCTCAAGTACATTAGTGGAACAACTGACTATGGGATCTGGTATTCTTTTGATACAAACACCAACTTAGTTGGTTATTGTGACGCTGACTGGGCTGAAAGTTCAGATGATCGAAAGAGCACTTCTGGTGGATGTTTCTATTTGGGAAATAAGTTGGTGTCATAGTTCAGCAAGAAGCAAAACTCTATTTCTCTGTCTACTGCTGAGGCAGAATATATTGTAGCAGGCAGTTGTTGTACTCAACTTCTCTGGATGAAGCAAATGCTAAAAGATTATGGTGTCACACAGAATGTCATGACATTCTACTGTGATAATATGAGTGTTATCAATATCTCTAAGAATCCTGTTTAGTATTCTTGTACAAAGCATATTGATATTCGACATCATTTTATTCGATCTCTTGTGGAAGACAAAATTATTTCTTTGGAACATATGGTGATAGAAAAACAAATTGCTGATATTTTCACCAAAGCTTTGGATGGAGCAAAGTTTGAAGAACTGAGGTCTGCCCTAGGCCTTTGTGTCTTGTGAAGAGGTTCTTCAATTGTTGTAAGCTTTTTTATTGTATTTGTATTTACAGCAATATAATATAAAAAAAATATAAAAATATGAAAAACAAAAATAGTAGAATAGTTGCTGTTTTGTTTTCCCGCCTCACAATTTTTAGGGAGTTTGTAGCTGTAGATTTTTGTTGTATGGATTTCTGATCTTCAGCACTCCAAGTGACACGTGGCAGTTTAGGGATTCTTGGCTGAATATATAGAATTGAAGAATTGATCTCGGTCACGTAAATTCAGACTGCAATAATTTCGACTCTTATTTCTCTATTTGATATTTCACTTGTTTCTGGACTTCTAAGCTATTACTACTCAACTTATTGAACTCATCTCAGCCGTCTTCATTGTTGTGGCAATAATCCGAAGCTGTGAAAGTCAAATTAAGTCAAGTGCTACTCAATTGCAGTTATGTCTCAGAACAAGTCTCGGGTTAGCAAGGTAGTAGAAACCCTCGATGATGATGAGCTTCATGTTGTTGTTACTCCTACATCTCTAGAATCACCAAATAGAGATGAGAACTCAACCCAGTCGGAAGAGAAAGCTCCAGATTCTGAGGCTGATCTAACTTCAAGGGCTATTGTAGTTGCTCCAATTCAGTCAGTTGACACTTCAGGGATAAGAACACGGTTTGGACAACCAAGTGGTGGTCCATACAAGACTAGTGCTGTACCCCCTAAAGCACCTGAGGTCTCTAACGTAGCTACTGAACCTAAGAGAAAAATGTTTCATCTTGTGGATGAAGATTCTTCAGATGAAGTTTGGGGTGAAAAAGAAGAAGATGTCAGAGACGATGTTCCTTCCGATGATGATGATAAGAATCTGTCTGATCCAGAACCAGTTCAGTCACCAAGGGCAAAGCGCCAGAGGAGAACTCCGGTCTCAGAATCTCAGCGAGTCACTCGCTCAAAGGCAATGTCAAAGGGAAAGTCTCCTGCTGCCGCAAGTAAGTCATCAGATTTCTCAGTCAATCTGGATGATTTTAAGTCTGAATATAATGTTGGTTTATAGAGTAGAGTCTCTAAGAGGAATATCTAGGGAGAGAGGAATATTCATGAAGGGGACTTTAAAGATCGTAAAAAATTAATTGTTCAGTTGATTAGCCAAGGTTTAGGAAGGACAATCAAGGGGATTAAGCCCTATGTCAGGAGAATGGTACAAGAGTTTTATTGCAATCTAGACTCTACTGTGAAAGATGATGAACACCCTGATGGTGGTCATGTGTAGTGAGGGGTAAGCTGTTTAAATTTTCTCCGGATGTGATTAATACCTATCTAGGTAGCCACTGGGCTAATGTGGAAGAATTCAGTCCTAACTATAGCATGATAATCACTGATATCACTGGCGGTGTCAGACGGGTATGGCCAAGAGGAAAAGATTTTCCTGCTACTCAGTTGTCCGTGAAATATGCAATCCTGCATAAAATTGCTATGAGAAATTGGCTGCCTACATCTCATGGTACTGAAGTGAATAAGTCTATGGCCACGTTGTTGTTTAAGACTGGGAATTTTGTTGAATTCGATGTTGGGTAATTTTTTATTTGACCAAATTGTGAAGCACGCGGACTACAAAAATAAGAGGATTGCTTATCCATTTTCCTGTTTGATTTATGCTATTCTGTCTTCACAACATGCTGTGATTAGAGCAAGAGAAATTCTGTTATCTGATAAGGAAGAAATCAGGATCAGTTACAAGCTGTTAAAGGGTGATCATGTCAATGACATGGAAGACGTCTCAGAGGATGTCTCTGACACAGAAGAACTGGGTAACTCTGTCTTGCTGTCGCGCACCATTAAGGTACTGGAGGATGAGTTGAAAGCTTTGATGGCTCATCAAATTGACATTGAGAAGAGAATGAAGGAAGTCTCTTTGATACTTGATGATCTGGTTGCTTTAAAGGCTGTTAAGGATGTTACAGCTGATGCAGCTGAAAGGAAGAAGAAGTTTGATGCCCAGGCTAAAACTGCTGCTGATGATGTCCCTGGATCTTCAGATGTCCCACCTGATGTCACTACAGATGTTACTGCAGGTATACTTCAAAATTTATCTCCTATTTTTACAGAGTCTGAAATAAACCCAGACAATCCTATCATTGAAGAACATGTTCATTTTGATTTTGCTGAGAAAGCTGTTGCAAAGGACACTTATGTTCCTTTTGCTATTACTGGTGAAGGCACTTCTCATGTCACTCCTAGTTCCACGGATGGTGTCACTGACAGTCATGTCCCTTTCAGTGCCCAATTTGGTGGGTTTGATGCTGGTAAAGATTATAATATTCCAGAAGCTGCTGCTGGTATTCATTTACTAGCAGAATCAGTTGGTTTAGTGTCTTATGATGCAGAGGATTCTGATTGATATGGCTCTGATGTTTGTTTATGATCCTTTGCTTAAGACAATTTTTATGTTTTATTGTTGTTTTTGTGGCCTTTTGTCTTTTTGTGGCAAAAAGGGGAAGTAATTAGGGATATTTGGGTATTTGTTTTGTAATCCCTTAAACAATTGTATGCTGGGATCTTTATGTCTCTTGATGTGTCATGCACAGTGTCTTGTGCAGTGATGCATTGTTGGTAAGATCCGATGCAGGAGGAGTTCGAATCTTGATGTCTTTTGATGGGTCATGCGCAATGTTCTGTGCAATGATTTTTTTGTGGAAGTTCTTATTCAGGGGGAGCTTCATCGAACTTCTGTTCAACATACATGGGGAGTTTGGATTTTGCCAAAAAATGCCAAAGGAGGAGATTGTTAATGCGCAAAAATTGGCATTGCTTAGTTGGCATTGGTTTTTTGGTAAATTGATGGATAAGGAAAGCTTGTGATTAACTTGGAGAAATCAATCTATGCAAGGAAGATTGATTTTGGAAATTAATGCTATCCTTATATTTTTGGGCTTATCTTGGTACTCTTGGAAGTTATATTTGGAGATCTATCTTTGGAAAAGATAAGCATTAAAGGCACATGGTTTTCCATCTTTCTATGGGATTTACTTGGAAATAATCTTGGAGATAAATATGGAAAGATTTGGTGTGCCTACATGATCTTTCCAACACCACACGTTTTAATGTGTGCAAGGCGTGCGAATTGTATGAATTGTGTGGAGCCTTGATGTTTATTTCGGTCTTCATTAGACTGTGAACACACTTCTTTGTTAGAGGTCTTTGATCAAAGTGTGTTGGCTGAAGCATCTTATTTCATTATTATTGAAGATGCAATCTTTGTGTTCTTTATTATAATCCAGCATCGGGAGGAGGTTGTTGAGGAGCTCGGGAGAGTTCAAACGTGGGCAAGGGGATCTTGTATCAACCACGGATTCCGGGAGGAGTCGCCATTGACAAGGGGATCTTGTCTTCATTGTGGGCAAGGGGACTTGCATTAACCACAGATTACGGGAGGAATCAACACAAGTTGAGGGGAGCTCGCACAATCCGTTCACTGTGGAGTTAGGAAGAGGTGGCGTCAAAGATAAGAGGGAGTCTTACTTTGTGTCAGACCGAGTGTCTTGTAACTTGTGAATTTAGTGGATTGTTTTATCCGGGCGTGGCCCCGCAGACGTAGGCAATTGCCGAACTGCGTTACCAACCTCCTGTCTCTTTACTTTCCGCATTTTATTATTGTCCATTACTGCTTTTATTATCGATGTCACACCTAGTGTTCCAACACACTAGAACACCACGTATCTAACCTAGATCTTTCATTTTTCAATATTTAGTAGGATTTGTTTGTTTCCTAATGTTTAGGTGCAATGCTGAAACTGAATATGGTTGCTATTAGCAATTGCAGATTCCATATCAACTGTAAGTATTTTGCACCTAAAATCCCGAAGGAGAAAAAATCAGTTCAAAACTAATATGATAGCTATTAGACTAAAGGCAATCCTCTTATTAGTTCTTGAACTCCTTTCCCCTCCTATACTCTAGCTTAATCTAATAGAAAAATGTAAAGGAGAAGTCCTCCTTAATTATGTTTTCTTCATGAATGTAATAACAGTATTAGGGTATATCCACCAATTACCAAAAGCTATTAATAAAATTTGGTGTGGCACCCACCCTTGAATGTGAGGTTATGCCAAATAAAAAAAGACAATATTTATTAGAATACATTTTCACAATTGTGGTTAGTGGGAAAAAACTCATAATCAATGTTTTTTCTGAAGTTTGTCATTTTTGGCTAAAATACGTGTGTTTTTATAACTGAAAATAGAGGTTTTATAAAAATTTTAATTTTTACTTTATTTTTACAATGTTCACTAGAATGCATGACAATAAAGATGGGTGCAAAACACGGTATAAAAACTCAAAATCAACGCATTTTAAATTTTGTCATTTTTTGCTAAAATACGTGTGTCATAACCCATGCAAAATAATTTTTTTTTGAAAAATATAAATTACACTTTTTTTGACAAAGTTCATTAGAATGAATATTCACAATTGAAATATGTGTAAAAAATAGTATGAAAAAATAATTTCTTTAGATGCACAAACTTATTGAAGAATTTATCAAATAAATTAATATTAAGTCTACCTTTTTAAATAGAGTACTTGGAAGAAATGTATGAGGAATAACCTACAGGTTTTGTCAAAAAAGTCTAACAAAATAAGGTTTACAAGTTAAAAAGAGTTTTGCATGATTTAAAATAATCTCCAAAGTTATAATATACACGTATTGGTTCCTTTTTTTGTTACTTGCGGCTTTCAGAAGTGTTAATATAATCATATTTTATATGTAAAATCATCTAGTCGTGGTGATATTATTCTGATATGCTTGTTATAGATGATTTAATTTTTATAGAAAATAACATATATAAAGATAAAGTAATGATATACAGAGTGAAAAATATTAGTAAAAATCAATAGTGACTGATGTGGCAGTTATAAAAAGAAAAAATTATCCATTATATATAAAAATACAAAATTATGTACCAACTTAAAAAAAAATGACACCTGTACAATCACTTATCCCTTAGGGTTCACTTATCATTTGGTTAGGGTATTAGTTTATTTTAAAAAATAAAAAAACTAACTAAAATGACACGTGTCAATTTTTTATAAAGTGTTACATGAAAATTGTACAATACACCAAATTTTATCTTTTTATACCTGCCACGTCACTCACTATTAGTTTTCACTAATATATTTCACTCTATTTATCATCCTCATAAAGATAATTGTAGAATTTAGAGATGTCAGCAATTTTAGATGATAAATTTGAGACTTATGTCTTATTTTCTTTAGATAGAAGTTTTTCATATCAAGGAATATTTATTTTTCAAAAAAAGTATGCAAGAGATATTCTGAAAAAATTCAAAATAAATAGAGCTAAGTTAATATTGACTCCAACATAAGAAAACTTAAAGAATATACATTTTCTACTAGGTCAAGGGCAGATTATTATTAGTGTAAAGTTAATCTGGATGATTCTGATAAATCTTTTGTTAAACACCAATTATTGAATGCCATCTAAATATGTTTTTAGTATTTTACAGTAATAATAATACACCCACCAATCATTGAATGTCATCTAAATAATTTTTTAGTGTTTTACTATAATAATAATACATCATTCATACTATAAATCTCACTATAACTCCTTCATGATCTGGTCTAAGATTGTTCTTTTTTTATTATGTCTATTACTAAAACGAAATCTATAATTTTTAAGCTTTAACCCATATGTGACTGAATCCTATGACATGATTTTAATCTTTGTTTTGTTTTTATTTTGTTTATCACTAAAATCAAATTTACAATTATTAAACTCTCACTCAGATGTGAGTGAAATCTATGACATGGTTTTAAAATTGATTTTAGAGAAATTACCTCATTTTGAGTATTGGATATTATATGATATAAGTTGGATGTATTATTATTATTATTATTATTATTATTATTATTATTATTATTATTATTATGGTAAAACATGAAAAAAAAACTCACGTGACACTCAAATATTAGTGCCTAACAAAATATTTATCAGGATGATTCTGATAGACTTTAAACTGATATATTATAATAACTAATAGTGCTACACAAAGTATTGTGACTCAGGATGATGGTTAAATTTCTTCAACGCATAAAAAAATGATGCAACCAATATATTTTGTTATAGCAAATATGCTATTAAATTGACAAAGAATCCCGCTTTGCATTGACGCACATCAAGTACATTGATATTAAATTTTACTTTATTCGTTAATTTGGTTCAAAACAAGGAAATTGCAATTGCTTATTGCAAGTTTGAAAATCAAGTATCTAAAACATTTTTATGTAAGTATTAAGATGGAGTTCGTGAGTTGAAGAAATTTTTGGACATGGTCAAATAAGAAAACTTAGTTTGAAAATCAAGTAGCTAACATTGATATTAAATATAGAATTTGACTAAATTTTAGATATTAGAAATTAGTTTTCTAATGGTTTTTTGTTGTTTAATTAGTTATTGACATAAAAATATATAAAAGAATAAGAACATATAAGAATTAGTGTCAAATCTTAGATGGTTTATGATAGGTGCCTTACAATATAAATAAAGGTGTAATGTTGTTACTTTTCTTGTAAAAAAAAAAAAAAAAAGCAGCAGTCCAATTTGGAGAAAAAGTTCCAGCCAAATTTGTTGTCTGTTTCGTTCGTTTGTTACCTGCCAAACGGCTATTAGGGGCAAATTTGTTTTGTTGTCAATATTGTCTTTGGAGAATAAGCCCTTAAACATGTCTTGTCGTCCTTGAGAGAAATTCATTTGATTTTCTTTTGTTGCAATTCAGCCATTCTTCGTATTTATTATAAAATTTCGATTGTACATGTAGGGATTGACTTTATATACATTGGGATTGGGATACTAAACTTGATTTATTTTGAGCAATTAAAACTAAGATAAGAACATCTAAAAGTTATACAGATCATTGCAACATCTGATCCCAGAAAATATCCATATCGATTTAAATGAAATGTAGAAAAAACTAGGGAAGAAATAGTCTAGCTGTTGATTTCTTATTTCTCATCACTTTGCATCCTTTTTTTCGTTTGATTGATTGACAACAAATGCAGAAATATGAACATTATGTTAAATATTTAAGTTATAAGTGGACTTTTATGTTCAGGTTATTAAATATTATCCCATTTAGATCACTTTCTTTTTAATTATATACTCCACTGCAAGATAAATGGAGAATAAAACACTATCATATAGGGTAGGGTAATAATTGACGGAGTAAATTACTTACACAGTTTTCTAAGAGAGGTCAGTTATTCACCTCATTACTTATGTGTACAGTTTTCTTTGAAAGTTGGGAGAAGGACAGAAGACGAATCAATTGTAGGGAATTTAGAGAGTTCTAGCGACACTGTCAATCCGAAGTACTTACACAGTATTCTAAGATAGTTAGGAGAAGGAAGGACAGGAGACTTAGGTTCGTTTAGAAAGTTATTTTTAAGTTTTATGATAAAATCTTTTTTATTGTGATTTGTTATGAGAAATAAATATTTTAGAAGTGTTTGGATTAATGAATTTTGTTTTGTTGAGATTTATATTAGAGATTTTTTTATTAATAGAAGTTTGAAATTTAAATTTGAATTAATATTTTATTAGTTTATTTTAGTGAGAATTGTGTTAAGAATAATTGTTTATTATTAAAATTTAAAATTCAAATTCAAATTCAATATTTTATTTATAAAAAATAATGTAGCAAAAATAATTACTGTAGATTTGTATTAGAGATTTTTTTATTAATAAAAG
This sequence comes from Ophiorrhiza pumila, assembly GCA_016586305.1. Classification (NCBI taxonomy): domain Eukaryota; kingdom Viridiplantae; phylum Streptophyta; class Magnoliopsida; order Gentianales; family Rubiaceae; genus Ophiorrhiza; species Ophiorrhiza pumila. The sequence continues at coordinate 30,272,091 of BLIW01000008.1, read as the reverse complement.
TTTGAAATTTAAATTTGAATTAATATTTTATTAATTTATTTTAGTGAGAATTGTGTTAAGAATAATTTTTTATTATTAAAATTTAAAATTCAATTTCAAATTCAATATTTTATTTATAAAAAATAATGTAGCAAAAATAATTATTGTAGCATTGTTTTTTGTTTTAAAAATGTTGATGAAAAACTTGAACAAAATAAACAACTCATTTTGCATTTGTGAAATAAATCACAAAAATACAAGCATCCAAATAAAGCCTTATCAATTGGCGCCGTCTGTGGAGCTCGGTATTTCCTGGTCGGTATATTTACAATATCCCGACGTGCAAATTTGGGCTTCATCAATTGGCGCCGTCTGTGGGAACCGAATAAAAGGTTCACACAACAAGATTGTATTTCGATGGTAAACACTAGGTCAATGAGAGAAGCTGCACAATCTAGCAGGCGGGAGGAGGAGAGACAGTCGTCACATTCTCACCAAAAAGATCCTGAGAAGTCGCAGCGAGGGGATAACCGCATTACCCCTGAGATGATGAAAATATTTGCTGAACATTATCCTGAAATGGAAGCTATGGTTGAGAAAGCTCGGAAGAAGAAGGAGGATCAGCAGAAAAACCGGGGAAAAGCACCCCTGGTGATCCATAATGAGTCTGGCGGGGAGAACGCAAACCGAGATGCGGGTAACAATACCGGAAAAAAAAGGCCCAGGAGAGACAGCCCCTTATCAAAGGAGATCACAGATTTCCCTTTACCTCCTCGCTTCAAGCTACCACAGTTGCAGGCTTATACGGGAGATACAGATCCCAATGACCACATTCACAGGTTCGAGTCCACGATGGATTTCTTAAAGGTACTGAAGGAAACAAAGTGCCAGGCTTTTCCTACTACTCCGGAGGGAAAGGCCCGTCTCTGGTATGAAGGCTTAAGGCCGAGAAGCGTGGATTCTTTCTCTCAATTGTGTTATCACTTTTTCAACCGATTTCTACAACGAAAGAAGTTCGACAAGTCCACGGCAGAGTTATTGAATCTCCGTCAGGGGGACAGTGAGTCCCTTCAGAGTTACATGAACAGGTTCAATGATGAAAGCTTACAAGTGAAGAATTGCTCGGAGGACGTTCTAGTACGAGCATTTCTTAATGGCTTACGGCCCGGACGTTTTTATACCAAAATGGCTACTGATCCACCATGTGATATGGAACAGTTGATGGACCGAGCAGAGAAATATGCCAAAGGTGAAGAAGTAGATCAGAGGAAAAAGGACAATTCAGGTCGGTTAAAATATCTCTGATCGAATTATCATAATTGATTGCTCAAGATCAGAAAGGACAATTCAGGTCGGTAAAAATATTTCTGATCGAATTATGTCAATTGATTGTTCAAGACCGGAAAGGACAATTTAGGTCGATAAAAATATCTCTGATCGAATTCGACAAGGCTTGCTGGAACTCCTCAAGGAGTACAGGGATATATTTTTCTTGGGACCCAAAAGAGATGGGCGGAGTTTCTCCCAAACTGATAACCCATTTGCTGAATATTCACTTGGATATTACGCTAGTGCAGCAGAAGAAAATGATTTTTGCGCCCGAGCAAAATTAGTTCATTCAACAGGATGTGAGAAAGTTGTTAGAAATCGGTATTCTTGGAGAAGTAAAATACCCGACCTGATAGCAAATCCGGTGATAGTTAAGAAAGTTTATGTTGGATGCATTGGTTATTCTGAGTACGTGGAATTTTCAGAATTTATAGAAGTATGGTTAGCTCGGAGTTTTTCTTCCTTTCTTTGAGTTTATGATCAGTAGTGTAACAAAAAGGAATTAGTTTAAATAAAAATTATTCGTTTGGTGATAATTCCGGGGAAAAGATCTCTGTGAAAAATTTCATCACATGAAATACTTTGAGAAAGCATAATTTTGGAGGATAAAATCTCTAAAAAAGCTAACGCAATAAAACCTCGGGAACAAACTCTGGGGAAAAATAACAAATTCTGGATAAATCCGGAGAAAAGATCTCTGTGAGAAATTTTGGAGAACTCCTTATCACTGGAGGTCGGCTAACTCCTTAGCTCGGTCAGAAAACTCTTTAGCATTGGAGGTCGGATTATTTCAGTTCGGTCATAAAACTCTTTAGCATTGGAGGTCGGATTATTTCAGCTCGGTCAGAAAACTCTTTAGCATTGGAGGTCGGATTATTTCAGTTCGGTCATAAAACTCTTTAGCACTGGAGGTCGGATTATTTCAGCTCGGTCATAAAACTCCTTAGCTCAGAGGTCGGCAAACTCCTTAGCTCGGTCAGAAAATTCCCGAGGTGAATATTTGAATTGCAACATTTGGCGTCCAGACGATTATCCAAGTGGGCTGTTGAGCTTGGAGAATATGATATTACTTTCAAACCCTGAACAACGATTAAAGGCCAAGCGTTAGCTAATTTTATTGCTGAAATACCTCGAAAGGAAGATGAAAGCTCGGATGTGGAACCAAATAAGGTCAAGCACAATTGTCAAAGATGGATGGGAAATCTATCCCAAGAACTTGGAGTTTTCAGAATTTAAGGAAGTATTACTAGTGGAGTATTCTTTTCTTGAGATGTAATAAGTTGATAAAGATTCTTACTGTTGCTATGGCAATTCCGGAGAAAAGATCTCTGTGAAAATCTATAAAACAACTACGACAAAATTCCCGAGGTGAATTCCTTGTAAAGAATTATAAGGAAATAAAGAAACTTCAGGAAAGGAAATTTTATTACAATATCCGAGAAGAAACGTTTACAAAATTCCCTAGGTGAATTCCTTGTAAAGAATTTTAAGGAAATAAAGGGACTTCAGGAAAGGAAATTTTATTAAAATCTCCGAGAAGAATCTCCGAGAAGAAACTAAGGGGAATTTTTACTGCAAGAGAAACTAAAGAATCACTATTAGCTAAAGGTGAAACACTATGAGCAGATGTTCTACAATAACTTGCGGAATTGATAGGCTCCGATGAATTAGAAAATGTTCTTCCGGAAGGAACCCATCCACCTGATGAATGATTGAAACCTTGAAGGGAATTTCTGGAGATAAGGTGTAATGAAAAAGCATGCAAGGATTTAAGACCAGAAGTTATTCTCTCTGATATCAAAGCATCTTTTCTGATATCAAAGCATCATTTTTTCAATTGAATGAGAATCCAAGGAGGGTCAGCTTCGGACAATATTTGGCGTGTTTGTTGTCAGGGTCGGAAATAAAATATTTATACCGGCCCGCCTGAGCGAGGTATTGATGTAAACACATTCAAACATTTCCTAATAGTATGAGGGAATAAGTCCAAACTTGGGTGATATAACAATAATTCAGATAAACCTAATTTAATCTGAGGAGAAAATCAGTCAACAGATATGGGGATTCACATACGAAACCTACCCATATATCAAGGAACAGTATATGAATGAGCAATCGGTAACCTCTATTCTTGTTTTATATATTCACTGGTTTTTTTACTAAATAGAGGAGGAATTATGTACTCATTGTCATTACTTGACTCTTAGCATCGGGAAGTGGACTCCCGGGATTCAACCTCGGGTCTTTACTCTAAACACGGCTATCTTTTTTTACAGATCAAGTCAGAATATTATTGCTTGGAGCTCGGTATTTCCTGGTCGGTATATTTACAATATCCCGACGTGCAAATTTGGGCTTCATCAATTGTCAATATGAGGAGGAATTACGGGAGATTCAATCACAAGTAGATTATCAATTGATCATCACGAAAATTACTAATTGTCTTTTAATTGAAATCCTCAATTGATTATCACGAAAATTATTAATTGTCGAGAGGGAAGTAGACTTTTAATTGAGATCAGAATCTTCTGTCCAAAATTATTCTGTCTTATCATGTCTTATATTAAAACTACGTTGTAAGATTCACTTAATTTTTTGTTAGAGTCTATTAATTATAAAGTAATTGTAATGATATTTATACATTTAATCCCTAATTTTAGTAAATCTACGTCGTTTTGAACATTAGACAGAATAGTACAAAATAATATTGAACAGATGATCTGATCTCGTTTTAATTCGTTCATAAATCTATCAATAAATTATTAAGTCATACTAATTATAAAAAGGTAAGTAGACTTTCAATCCATTCATAAATCTCTCAAAAAATTATTAAAACATCAATGACTCAATGTTTGTCCGTTTATGTATCATTATATAATATAATTTACAAATTACAACCAATAAAAAAAAGTCTAACACATTACATATATAATAATTATTGAGGGTTGCAATGTGCTGTAGTACGTACGTTTGATTTGTTCAAATCTACATCACGGAATTCTTATTTAGCAATCAACCAAAAATGGCCGGCTTCCCATCCCTCCAAGATACATAAAAAGATTAGTTGGAGGGATGGAACTGGGGATTGTCTGGACTAGCTCAATGTATGCATAAATAGTATATATACCTTGGTTTTTGCCTCAACATGCCACAATCCCTTCTTACTACTGTTCTTATTTGCTTTGTTTGAGTTCATCATTCGGTTTGTGGACAAAGAATGAATGCTTTATCTAGCTCTTTCCTTTCTTCATTATCCCAAAATCCAGAATTTGCAACTTCTCTAACCACATCTTCTTCATCAACATATGTTCCTCATTTCCATGTTTCATCCGTTCAGTTTCTAGACAACCAAACCATATCACCACCAAAACTTAAAAAAAAATTTAGTGCAAATATCATTTCCTACAAATTTCTTCAATGCCATTGATAACTTCATAACCACACATATTGATCCTCCAATTCGCCCTTGTGTGGATCCCAAGCATGTTCTCTCAAACAACTTTGCACCAGTTGATGAGCTCCCTCCGACTGAATGCCCTGTGGTGGAAGGCACCCTTCCCTCGTGCCTCAACGGTGTATATGTTCGCAATGGCCTCAATTCCATCCCCGCGGCCCTTATCACTTATATGAGGGTTATGGAATGCTTCACTCCATTAAAATCTCTAGAGGCAAAGCCACATTTTGCAGCCGAATTGTCAAAACTTACAAATACATAAGGGAAAGAGAAACGGGTTCGCCACTAATTCCCAATTTCTTCTCTGGTTTCCACGGCCTCGCAGCATCGGTGGCCCGCTGGGCGCTGGTAATCGCCCGCAGAGTTGCAGGTCAAATCAATCTTGCAAATGGAATGGGCGTAGCAAACACAAGCTTAGCTCTATTTGGAGGAAACCTTTTCGCTTTGGTCGAATCTGATCTTCCTTATGCAATAAAATTATGCCCAAATGGAGATATTATAACTATCGGTCGCCATAATTTTAACGGTATGCTCTCAGAAAGTATGACTGCACACCCCAAAATTGATCCAGAAACTGGTGAAGTTTTCGCTTTCAGATATCGGAATATTAGTGCCTCCATTTCTAACATTTTTTAGAATCAATCCCGATGGAGAAAAAGAACAGGAGGTGAAGATTTCCTCCATGACTCGTTCAACATTAATGCATGATTTTGCAATCACAAAAAAGTACGCTATTTTTCCCGATATACAGATTGGGATTAACCCTTTGAATATTATCGCGGGCAAGTCAGTGATAGGCTTATTAGCTTAGCTGTATTTATCTAATAGTCCTTTAGTTTATTTTGTTTTCATTGTAATCCCTAACTATATATACTGTTTATTGTATTCTGATTTACTTTATGCACGTCAATAAGAAATCCCTAACATCTTTTTCTCTATGTTATCATGGTATCAGAGACACCATTCATGGATTCTCTTTTTTTGGTGGTATTTCCGTTCTCCCTTTTATTTGTTTTTTTGCTTACCTTGGTTTGTCTGGATTTTGTTGATTTTGGATATTTCGAATCTGTTGATTTCGATTTTTTGGTGTTTTTTTAACTTCGGTTGGTTTGTCTAGGTTCTGTTGATTTTTGGGCATTTCGAATCTGTTGATTTCGTTTTTGGGAGTTTTTTTTTTTGGGCCTCTTTCATCATGGCTAGTCGTAAGGATGATTCACTTCAGTCGATTAGTGTTCAATTGGATGGTCCAAACTATACGTATTGGAGCTACGTTATGAAGAATTTCTTGCGTGGAAAATCTATGTGGGACTATATTACAGGTGTGCAGATTAAACCTACAGACGATAAGGCGACCGATTATGCAGCCTTCATCGATAGTTGGGAGGCTGATAATTTGAAGATTATTACGTGGATTAACAAGTTCTTTTCACCAAAACTGGAGCAACAAGAATTGCCTTAAAAAAAAATCAACTTCCTCAAGTTGAATATTTTATACAACTGGTCATATACCATCCAAAAAATAACAACAATGAACCACCAACATCAAGCATTGCAATGCCATCTGAGCTGTCCAAATTCTTTTATTCAAAATGTCCCAATCTCTTATTCAAAAAAGGACCCCAGAAATAAGTAACAACTCCAGGCCTTCATATTTGGCACCAAACTTCAAGTTCTTGATCAGAAACATGGAATGTAAGGATAAATGAATGAAAACACCCACTCTATTTAGAATGTCCAAGTATAGTGCATCTTCTGTTTCAGACTTGCTGGAATCCATCATGCCAAAACACAACACATGCAAGTTCACCACATCACCACATTTAGATACATGCTCATGAGTTATCATAGCTATAAAGTCCAAGTAACTAATGTAACCAAAACTGAGGTGGTATACAGGATCACATTTATCACAATATATGGAATAGAATCCTGTATAAATTTTGTCTGGGTATGAATAATTGGGGGTTGGAGTTTGATAATTCCTTCCAAATTAGTACCTCCCTTGAAACTGGTCACCCTTTCAACCCAAGATTTTACAACATTCTTAGTTGATTTGGTATCAATTTTCACCCTTTTCAATTCCTCAAAATTTTTCGTAGTGCATGATTTCCAAACTTATAAAAACCACTCCTAGGAGAGTCTAGCACTACACTTCTACTAAAAACAATTGAACACTGTCGTTGTCTACCACAATTATCAAAGTTAACAGTCTCAAAATGCATATCAATTTCAGAAAAATTATCTTTCTCCATCACAATATAATTCTGAATTCCATATGAAGAAACCATTAGTTTACCAATTTGGTCAGAAAGAAAAGTACCATCAATTCCATCAAGATGAAAAACCTTGTTGAAGTATGTCCCTTGAAAAGTACCATCATTAAATCAAGATGAAAAACCTTGTTGAAGTATGTCCCTTTTCCAAACTTTTCTAGACAATTCCCTTTTTGTTCAACCATTTCTTGAGATTCCTTGTTCAGATTCAAACACATTCTAGTAACTCCATTTTCCCTAGTGAATCTTCCTGTAACGATTGGCTCCATCAAATTGTTCCAAAGTTCATCGTCACTAAACTTTGCCACATAGAACTTTTGTCAAACATATGCTCTTCTACTTCCTCAAACATATCTTTCCCTGTCAAAAGCACATTCCCCATTATAGTTGGGAGTAATGACCTCAACGATGAAGGCTCTTTGATTCTTGAAAGTTACATCGTTTCAATTTCTTCAATGTTATCCACCATAATTTTCTCTGCTAAAAGCTCTGTTTCAATGTAATTGAAATCAACGGTCATTTCTTTCTAACAACATCCGTCACCATCGGCTTCCCAAACTTTTCAAAACTTCTTCATCACCAATAATTTGACCATTGAGGAATTTTATCACCAAACAGATAGTGTTCATCTTCTTTAAATTCTCTCCCCACCGATCAAAACATAATTTCCTCATCAAAGCTGGTGGTCGTAACACAGTGATTGCCAGTCTCTCGAATCTTGACAAGAAATTGTTTTCACAATCCTCTCCAACTGTTATCTTTCCACCATATACCCTCTCTGAAAGCATCCTTAGTAAGACTAATCCAAAATTTAGTTTCAAATACTATCTAAGGCATAGCATCAAATCTTACTCGTGTGTACATTGGTGATTCTCATCATCCCCATGATTGAAAACTTTAAATTTGAAACTTAAAATAGCGAATTGAGAATTCAGAATTGGAGTAGAAAAGAATTAGAAAACGCAAGAAACAGAAATGAAGAATTTGGGAAAATTTCTTGAGAGAATCAAAGAAATGAAATAGAGAGTTCAGAGAAGAAGCAGAGAATGGAGAGTTCAGAGAAAGAAGAAGAATTAGAGAAGAGGTGAAGAAGATTCAGGCCAAGAATTGATTGGCTCTGATACCATTTGTCAGGATCTGAACCTGAATTTCACGCTTTAAGTGAAGAAATTGGAAATGAAGAATAGCATCAAGAAAGAAGATGAAATTTGAGAGAGAATGTTATCAGAAGAAATCAATTTCATCAAAACTGGTCTGAAACCACTTTGCTAACTATTACATTTATAAAGGAAAAACTAAAAAAAACGTGAAATTTAACTGAGAAAGCGTGACAGATTGCAGCTTCTTGCTAGTGCGTTAAGGTTGCATTTAATTTTGGAAGTCAATTAGAGTAGTGAATAGTTAGTTTTAATGTTAGTTTCAGTAGTTCAGTATTGGTTTGATTGCATTAATTAAAAGTAATTCTTTATTACATTGATCTGAGTCAATTTTAATGTTTAGTTATAAAATTATGTTTCCAGATTCTGTTTCCATATTTTCAATGTCAATATTTTGCATGTTTTCTTAATTAATTAGTCTTTAAGGATTAAATTTAATTCTGGAATGTCTTTTTAGATTAAATAGAATTTAGATTTCTTCATTTCATGTTCGTTATTTTTCTTAATTTCAGGTTTAGGAATAATTTCAGTTTTTAAAATTTATTTGATAGTTTTAATTTAAATTAGTTAAATAGATTATTTGGTTTTAGTTCATTTAAGTTATTAAAATTCGTTTAGTAGTTCTGAAGCATTCAGAGAAGTGAAGTTAATTAACAATTTCATCAAAGCGCGGGAATTCAGATTTAGATTCATTTCCTCAAAATCAGAGGGGTCTCACAAGCTCAAACGGAAGGCCACTTCAATAGTAGAATAAGCTTTCTTCACCCTATTTTTTTTATTTATTTTCAGAATGTCAATAATGTGTTTTAAATTTGTTTTCGTGATAATGTCTAATGAGTAGATTTTTTATCCGGCATTTAGTAATGAAGCACTAATTATTAATATGTTGTGAGACCTAAATGAGCATGTATGATTAATGTTTCAAGAATTCTGAAAAGTTCTTTGTGCATATCGATAATTATTTGAATTTCTTAAATACTGGCCATATTTATTTAATTTGAATAATGCCAATTAATCTCCCATTAAGTATCTGTATTTAGTGGATAAGATTGATTAGTGTTAAAGCTACCTTCAGGTAGACAAGAACAATAGATTAACAAATTACGACTGCTGATTCTGATTGTGATTTGTTAAAATTGGGTTCCTTTAATTCTTAATGGTGTTAGGACATTAAATTTGGTGTTGGCTGATTCCAGCCGAATTGTGTCTTAATTAGAGAAATAATTAGTTTAAGCTGATTCTTGTTAATTATTGAGAAATTAAGAAAGAATTGGGTTACGTCGGAGCTGATTCTTGGTAACCTATAACTAGTTGGTTTAAGAACATTAATTAATTTTTGAGTCGATGATCAATGATTATGTAAGTAGTGTGGATTTGCTTATGTGCCGGACCTTTAATTTCTTGAATTTTTATTTGTGATAATTTTGGTTTATTTGTTTTAATTAAAAAAATTACTTATCTTGATTTGATAAACAAATTTGTGACACCTTGTTGAATTAACCGAACTAAACTGTGCTCCGTTCTCTGTGGGATTCGACCCTACTTCCTTTATGCTATATGTTAATCATTTGAAGTAGGATTTTTAAAATTTGGTATTAAACGACGTATTAAATTTTTGGCACCGCTGCCGGGGAACGGCAGATTACAGTTTATTTTAAGTTGATTCAATTTTATTTCTTGGTTTATGTCTAGATTCTCTAAACCTGATTTGTTGTTTGATACAGAAATCGAGAAAACAGCACGCAGGTTAAGAAAAGAAACAAAAGAAAAATGCCAAGGAAGAATTTCTGGTTCTATGACAGACGTCCCACTTGCTCAAGCGGAACCCCTGTTAAACACAGAATCAGAGTTAGACCCTACCACTGATAATTCAGAAATGGCTGCACAGGATCCACCACGAGATGTTGTTGATAATCTTAACATAATTCAGCCTGTGGTACAAGCGCAAAATCGTGATCGCACTGTAAGGGAGTTAACTAGTCCTGCGATTAATTATCAACCCTCTTGCATTCTTTTGCTAGCTATTACTGTTGATTTTGAATTAAGACTGTCATATTTGAATTTGTTGCCTAAATTTTATGGTAAAGTTGGGGAAGAACCTCACAATTTTTTGCAAGAATATTTAAAAATTTATGGAACATTGAAAAATATAGGGGTTACAGAAGAATATATTCGGTTAGCTAGTTTTCCTTTTTCTCAAACGGGAGAAGCTAACATTTGGTTTAATGGATTGGCACCTAATTCTATAAATTCTTGGAATGAATTGCAAAATGTTTTTTTCACAATTTCTTTCCTGCATCTAAGATTGCTTCTGTTAGAAAGGAAATTTGTGGAATTAAACAAGATTATGATGAGTCTTTACATGCATATTGGGAAAGGTTTAATAGATTATGTAATAGTTGTCCACAACATCAAATTTCTGAAGAGTTGCTAATACAATATTTCTATGAAGGTTTGCTGCCCGAAGAGAGAACAACAATAGATGCTGCAAGTGGAGGAGCTTTAATGAACAAAACTCCTACACAAGCCAGGATTTTAATTACAGAAACAGTTGAATGTAGACAGCAGTATCAGACATCCACTCGTATACTCAAACGAGTGAATGAGATAAGTACACCTTCTATAGAGCATAAATTAGATGCGTTGGCTAACTCAATGGCACAATTAGTTACAGGTTTGGGAACTACCGAGAAAGAAAGGCCATGTGGAATTTGCAAGAATACAGGACATCCAACTGATATGTGTCGAATGGCCCCAAATGATTTGACAGCACAAGCGAATGCAGCAAGCGGTTATTCACCTTAGCGTCACTATGACCCATATGCAAATACCTTCAATCCAGGGTGGAAAGACCACCCATAACTTAGCTATGAGAATAAAGCACAGCAACAACCACCGCCTAGAATACCGTATCCACAACAATTTAGGCCTCAACAGCAACCAACACCGCCCAATGCAGTGCCTGTCTCAAAATCAGGTAGACCTCTTGAAGATTTGATTGCTAGCTTAGCTAATACAACTCAAAATTTGCAACAAGGTATGATAAATTCTCAAACTGAGTTGCAAAAATTCCAACAAGAAACACGAGCCAGCATCCAAGGTTTGGGTAATCAAATCACTCAACTCTCCACGGCAATAAATGCACTAGAAGGAAATTAGGGCAGATTACCATCACAGGTACAGGTAAATCCAAGAGAGAATGTCAGCCAGATAACTTTAAGAAGTGGTAAGCAATTGGATACACCTCCACCGAAGAAGGAGAAAACAAAGGCGAGACAACAAGAAATAATTTCCCAGCCCGAGGAGTCTCGCAAAAATAAGGTGAAATTAGATTTGAATACTTCTATATCTGATATAAAATTTCACCTCTTTTCCTGGCAGGTTAGCAAGGAATGTGAAACATTATGAGATGGATGATATTTTGACCATATTCAGCAAAGTAGAAATCAATGTTCCATTCCTTGAAGCTATTCGAAAAATGCCGAAATTCGCAAAATTCTTGAAAGATTTTCTTGCCAGGAAAATCAATCATAACAATAATGAAAAAGTAGTGGTAGATGAAAATGTATCGGCAGTTATCCAACGAAAACTACCACCAAAATGCAAGGATCCAGGTATGTTTGCAATTCCATGTATGATAGGAGATAAATTAGTTGAAATGGCGATGCTTGATTTGGGAGCCTCGATAAATGTTATGCCTCTTTCTACGTATCATAAATTGAATATAGGACCTCTCAATGATACACGAGTAGTTATACAATTAGTTGATAGGTCCATGGTATACCCTATAGGAGTCCTTGAAAATGTGTTAGTCAAAGTGAATGATTTTATTTATCCAGCTGATTTCTATGTGTTGGATATGGGAAAAGGAATTGAAACTACTTCAGCTGTTTTGTTGTTAGGAAGGCCCTTTATGAAAACAGCAAAGACTAAAACTGATGTAGATAAAGAGACTTTAACTTTTGATTTTAATAAGGAGTCTGTTACTTTCAATATTTTTGATGCTATGAAGAATCCTTAAGATGTTGAAAATCTTTACTTGATTGACGTGTTTGAACCTTTTGTCCAAGAATATCTTGAGACGAATTTTTTGCAGGACAAGCTAGAAATGGCAATTACAGAAAATCTGACGGATATAGAGGCAAAAGATATGCATGATATGGCCCCGACATTGGAACTCAAACAATTAACAGAACATTTGAAATATGTGTACTTAGGTGAAGAAGAAACGCTACCAGTCATTATAAATAGGCATCTCACACAAATCCAAGAAGAAAGATTGATTCGACTTTTGAGGCAACATAAGGCAGCAATAGGATGGACTTTGGCTGACATCAAAGGGATAAGTCCAGCAGTGTGTATGCATAGAATTCTCCTTGAATCTGATGCTAAGCCGGTAAGAGATCCACAAAGAAAACTAAACCCAAACATGAAGGTTGTAGTGTTGAAAGAAATTCTTAAATTGCTTGAATTAGGTATTATTTTTCCTATCTCTAATAGTAAATGGGTTAGTCCTGTACACGTCGTGCCAAAAAAATCTGGTTTTCAAGTGGTAAAAAATGATAAAAATGAGATTGTACCTATGCGCCTCCAAACAGGATGGCGAATATGCATCGACTTTAGGAAATTAAATGCTGCAACTCGTAAAGATCATTTTTCCTTACCATTTATTGACCAAATGTTAGAAAGACTAGCAGGAAAATGTTTTTTTATTTTCTTGATGGATATAGTGGCTATTTTCAAATTTTTGTAGCTCAAGAAGATCAAGGAAAAACTTCTTTTACCTACCCATTTGGGACTTTTGCTTATCGACGCATGCCTTTTGGATTGTGTAAAGCACCAGGTATTTTTCAAAGATGTATGATGAGTATTTTCTCTGATTTAATTGAAGAGTGCATGGAAATTTTTATGGATGACTTTATTGTGTATGGTGATTCTTTTGACATGTATTTAACAAATCTTGATAAAGTGTTACACAGGTGTATTGAGAAGATTTTGGTCCTAAATTATGAAAAGTGCCACTTTATGGTGAGAGATGGAATTGTCCTTAGACATTTTGTGTCTGAAAAAGGAATTCAAGTAGACAAAGCCAAAGTAGAGTTAATTGCTCAACTGCATTATCCCATTAATGTTAGAGAAATTCGTGGATTTTTAGGTCATGCATGTTTTTATCGACGGTTTATCCAAGATTTTGCAAAGATCGCGCAACCTTTGACAAAATTGTTGCAGCATGATATACCATTTGTCCTGACGGAAGACTGTAAGGAGGCTTTTGACTTGTTAAAGGATAAGTTGGTTTCAGCACCAATAGTTCAACCACCTCACTGGGATAGCCCTTTTGAACTGATGTGCGACACAAGCAACTACGCAGTTTGTGCTGTTCTTGGTCAAAAAGAAGGAAAAGAGAGTCATGTAATCTATTATGCTTCAAAGACACTAAATCCAGCTCAATGCAATTACACAACAACAGAAAAGGAGCTTTTAGCTATTGTTTTTGCATTTGAGAAGTTTAGATCATATTTATTGGGTTTAAAAATAATTGTTTATACTGACCATGCAGCCTTAAAATATTTACTTGCAAAGAAGGAATCAAAGCCAAGACTAATTAGATGGATTTTGCTTCTGCAGGAATTTGATTGGAAAATTAAAGACAAAAAAGGAGCAGAAAATTATGTGGCTGATCATTTAAGTTGTTTGTCCCAGGAAGGCAATAACATGCCCATACAGGAGGTTTTTCTTGATGAACATCTTTTGACCCTTCAATGTAAGCAAAATAAAGAACCCTGGTTTTCTGATATGGTGAATTATCTGGTTAGCAAAGAATTCCCTAAAGGTCTAACATATGCTAAAAAATGAAAATTAAAAGTGATGCCAAATATTTTATATGGGATGAGCCTTATCTATGGAAAATTGGTTCTGATCAAATAATAAGAAGGTGTATTCCGGATAATGAATGTCATGATATTTTGGTTCACTGTCATTCATATGCATGTGGTGGGCACTTTGGCCCAAGAAAAACAGCTAGGAAAATTTTAGATATTGGATTCTTTTGGAATTCATTATTTAGATATGCATATTTGTTTTGAAAAAGTTGTGAGAGATGTCAGAAAATAGGAAATATTACTAATAAGGATGAAATGCCTCAAGTTCCTATTATTGTATGCGAAATTTTTTATGTATGGGGTATGGATTTTATGGGCCCATTTCCTAGCTCTTTTGGAAATTTGTACATTTTATTAGCTGTGGATTATGTGTCGAAGTGGGTGGAAGCAAATCCATCAGAACTAATGATTCTAAAGTGGTTGCAGGTTTTTTAAAGTCTAATATTTTCAGCAGATTTGGTGTACCACGAGCAATCATTAGTGACCAGGGAACACATTTTTGCAATCGTACAATTGAAGCCTTGATGAAAAAATATGGAGTTCACCATCGCCTTACTACACCATACTATCCACAGTCCAATGGGCAAGCGGAAGTGTCGAATCGTGAAATAAAACAAATTTTAGAAAAGACAGTTAACACTTCTCGCAAGGATTGGAGTTTACGCTTAGATGATGCCTTGTGAGCATATCGAACAGCTTTTAAGACTCCGATAGGAATGTCCCCCTTTAGGCTTGTGTTTGGAGAGATGTGTCATTTACCTGTGGAGATAGAGCATAAAGCCTATTGGGCCATTAAGCAAATGAATTTGGAAGAATTTAAGTGTGGGGAGGAAAGGAAGCTCCAACTTCAAGAATTGGAAGAGTTACGTTTGGAAGCCTACGAAAATGCCACGTTGTACAAAGAAAAGACTAAGATGCTTCATGATAAGCTTCTAAGGCGGAAACAATTTCAAGTTGGTCAAAAAGTTTTACTTTTTCAATCCAAGTTGAGTTTATTTGGAGGAAAATTAAAATCCAAATGGATTGGACCATTTCAGGTTGTTCGCAAATCCAAACGGGACGGTGGAAGTCTTGGGACTTGAATCTGGAAAAATATTCAAGGTTAATGGTCAAAGGTTGAAACCATTTTATGAAAATATCCAACCTGAAGTGGTAGACTAGCTCAAATTATCTATGCCAAATTACTTTTAATTTCGGCATATTAATTCTAGCCAAAGACGGTAAACAAAGGCGCTAATTGAGAGGCAACCCAAGGCATTTTATTTTATTTTATTTTATCATTTTATTAGGATTTAATAATTCCCTTTATTTCTTATTGCAGGAAACAATAATATATTACAAGCGATTGAGGCCCTTTCATTCAAGATTGATTCACTTCAAGTTTCACAAAATGCACTAATTCAACTATTTGCACGCTAAGCAAGGCGAGTTAACCCCACTTAATCAGGGAAGTGTTGTCCTCCTTCTTAGTGTTTTTAATTTTTCGTTTAGCATTTTCTGTTAATGTGAATTTGGGTTATGTATTGAAGCCTTTTTTATACTTTCTTTTTGCTTGGGACAAGCAAAATTTAAGTGTGGGGGGGTGGATTAGTTACAGGTTCGTATGTGTTTAACGTTTTGTGCAAAAAAATTTCTCTTTAGATTGCTAGTTTTCTTTTAAAATTTGAGTCATATGTTGCTGTTTTAGTAAAACAAAAAAATTTTAGATGTATTTTTCTTGTTTTTCTGCCAAATTTTCTATTTGCCAAGTATTTCATGAGAAATTGGAACTTTGTATGGAAGTTTTGGTTGAATCCTTTGTGTTTTAATATATGATGTTGTCCTTGGAGGATTCAAAGAAAGATAAATTTACTCAGAATGAACTTTTGTTAACTACTTTAAAGTGAAGTCTTACAATTAAGAACAAAAAATCACTTTTTGGTGCTTAAATGAATTTTTCTTTGATGAGAGAACAAGTTTACCTGGATTTGGTTACAAAATTTGCTTTGTTGTACATGTTGAAGCCACAAGTATTAAATTATGCATGAAAGTGATTAAGGCATTTAGGATTTTAGCCCTATTTAGCTTTAGTTTTGTCCAACCTTCAATTCTATCCTTAGTAAGCCCCTTTGAAGCCTAGACCTTTGTTTTCCTTGTGTTTAAACTAAGTAAAATATTCACCTTTAACCTTATTTGGCTTTCTTTTTGACTCTCAAAGTGTATATGGCAAGATTTGATTATGTAAATCATCTGTAGTGTGGTTTACCAAAAAGAATGAGTCATCTTGAATTTTGGAAAAGTGTTCTGCTGCTAAAAAAAGGGAGAAGTATCCTGTTTGTTTGAAAAAAAAAAGGGGAAAAGAAAAAAGAAAAAAAAAGAAGAGCAGAAAAGAAATAAAGAAAAGAAGAAAAAGTGAGCACTGGTTTTGATTCCATTTTGGGATGAATAACAATGGAATGATGATGATTTTGCCAAAGTTATTAATTCACTTTGATATATGTTGCCATTCTTTTTCCTTTTGTTTATCCTACCTATATATATTACTCTAGCCCCATTACAACCAATAAAAGACCTTTTGATTTGTTCATAATTCTTTTACCTTTGTGGTGGATGTTTGACAACATTGCAAGTTTATAGTAATGTTTCCTTGTGAAATTGATTTGAGTGAATAACCCAAAGACATTTTTTTTTGAGTGCTTTGTGAGATTGTGCGACTTAGTTCATTTTAGGGAATTTTGACTTTGAAGACAAGGATGGCATATATATGTTTGATGCACAGGATTGGGAATGTGGAATGATGGTTGAGTTCCAATTTTGATTGATGCTTGATTTATTTAGAAGTTTTGACAGATGTTTGTTGAGTCGAGTTTAGTTTTATTTTCTATCAATGCTTGGGGACAAGCATCGTTTAAGTGTGGAAAGGTTTGATAACTCCGTTTTTGTCTTTATTATTTTTATAGTTTTGATGTTCTTTTGCATTGTTTCTACACATTAAGGAATGTTTTTAGTGCAGGATTGGATAATCTTGGAGTAAAGGATGGTTGTGCACAAAAGAAGGGATAGACATCAGTTTGGATGGATTTGGGCAACTAAACATACGTACAAGGAATTATTGGAAGATTTTCACAATGATAATTATCAATTATGGTGAAGGAAGAGATTTTATCATCATTGGTGATATTTAGAATAGAACAAGATAGTTAGGAGATTATTATAGGTTGCATCCCCATTTTTAATAAGCCGTTTGTGGCATATTTTAGGATTGATTTTATCTCTATATTGCTTTCATCATGTTTTAGGAAGAATTCTAGATTAATTCAATTTCTTTAAAGATTTGTTTCATTTAATAAACTTCTCTATATAAAGAGAAGGAGTAAGAGGTACGTATTAAGTAGTTTTTTTAGAGTTAAGTTTAGGATTTACATATTTATGAAGAAGTATTTCTTTTGACTCTATTAATTCTTAGTTTGAATTTTACTTTGAATGCTCATTTTAATTTATAGAATAATTTGAGTTCTTGATTTCATAAGTTATTTACACGTTAAATTATTAGGAATTGATCTCAAGTATTTGCGTTGAAGTGCATCAGGTTTAATTGAATAGCTTCATTGATTTAATTCCTTTCATTAATGAATTAAAGTTGGCTTTAGAGATTCCTTCGTTTAACTCTGCATTCTTTAATTATTAAGTTCGTTGGACGATTTTTCTCCGTTATGCAATTGGTAAGTCTTAATTGTTTTGATTCTTTTATTGCACACTCATGGAATTAGTCCAGTAGAGTCTCCTATATTTGATTCAGATGTGTTGAATTTTTATACGATTAAGATTGAGCCTTTTGCGTTGGAATCCGTGAGTCCAAGTGGTAAGTTTAAATTGTTTTGAATGTTTTTGTACATGCAGGAAATTAGTTACAGTTTTAGTCTTCAATTTAGTCAAATGTTTTGAATTCATAAATGATGAAGATTGCAGCTTCTTGCTAGTGCGTTAAGGTTGCATTTAATTTTGGAAGTCAATTAGAGTAGTGAATAGTTAGTTTTAATGTTAGTTTCAGTAGTTCAGTATTGGTTTGATTGCATTAATTAAAAGTAATTCTTTATTATATTGATGTGAGTCAATTTTAATGTTTAGTTATAAAATTATGTTTCCAGATTCTGTTTCCATATTTTCAATGTCAATATTTTGCATGTTTTCTTAATTAATTATTGTCTTTAAGGATTAAATTTAATTCTGGAATGTCTTTTTAGATTAAATAGAATTTAGATTTCTTCCTTTCATGTTTGTCATTTTTCTTAATTTCAGATTTAGGAATAATTTCAGTTTTTAAAATTTATTTGATAGTTTTAATTTAAATTAGTTAAATAGATTATTTTGGTTTTAGTTCATTTAAGTTATTAAAATTCGTTTAGTAGTTCTGAAGCATTCAGAGAAGTGGAGTTAATTAACAATTTCGTCAAAGCGCGGGAATTCAGATTTAGATTCATTTCCTCAAAATCAGAGGGGTCTCACGTGCTCAAACGGAAGGCCACTTCAATAGTAGAATAAGCTTTCTTCACCCTATTTCTTTTTATTTATTTTCAGAATGTCAATAATGTATTTTAAATTTGTTTTCGTGATAATGTCTAGTGAGTAGATTTTTTATCCGGCATTTAGTAATGAAGCACTAATTATTAATTTGTTGTGTGACCTAAATGAGCATGTATGGTTAATGTTTCAAGAATTCTGAAAAGTTCTTTGTGCATGTCGATAATTATTTGAATTTCTTAAATACTGGCCATATTTATTTAATTTGAATAATGCCAATTAATCTCCCATTAAGTATGTGTATTTAGTGGATAGGATTGATTAGTGGTAAAGCTACTGTCAGGTAGACAAGAACAATAGATTAACAAATTACGACTGCTGATTCTGATTGTGATTTGTTAAAATTGGGTTCCTTTAATTCTTAATGCTGTTAGGACATTAAATTTGGTGTTGGCTGATTCTAGCCGAATTGTGTCTTAATTAGAGAAATAATTAGTTTAAGCTGATTCTTGCTAATTATCGAGAAATTAAGAAGGAATTGGGTTACATCAGAGCTGATTCTCGGTAACCTATAAGTGCGCAATATACACAAGATAGTTGATGGTAGGGTTGGAATGTTGCAGAGCCATCATAATTTTAAGATAGAAATATGTTTTCTTCCAAGAAACTGCTCTTTGAATATTGCGACGTTAGCTTGAGAAAGAAGTGATAGGAAGCATAAAAATTATGTCTAGATCAATTGTGATTGAACCATATATTTCATCAATTGTTACACTTGTTAGTGAAACGAGCATTGACAAATTGTAGGAAGGAGGATTAGTGAGTGCAAATAAGGTAAGTGATTTTGTTGCCTCAAACTTCATGGTTTTGGTCTTGTGTAAATTGGAGTTTAAGAAAAGTTATGACATTTTGAATGATATATGGACATATAATTTTGTTGTACTATATAAATTGTTGCACCAAATATGATTTATATACTTTGTTGTGCATACATTCACATCTCAAAACAATCTATTTGTGCAACATTTTTAGCACTCTATCTTCATGGTAGTTCTGTTTTGACATTGTTTATGTAATTAGCAATGAAGTGCTTGTTGATTTTATATATCATATATATGGCTATGGGGGAGCTGGTATTATTTTTGAAGTATAGGTAGCCGTCAAGCAATTGATAGCTGCCAAGGGATTAATGGGTAGCCGCCAAGCCATTAATTAAGGACTTTAGAGGAAAGTTGGCGATTCTAGATCCATTATGTTTAACAGTTTAAGTCCAGGCTTTCTGGATACATCTTCAAAGTTGTACAAGCATTTAAATTCCATGAAGACCTAGTACTTGACACTTGGAGTCTTTTCACCCTTTTGAATGTATTTGATCATATGTTAACAATATAGCTGCCTTTGTTTTAAATGAATTGTATTGTTTCACTATAGAATATCAATTTTGTAATTATATTATTATTAATGAATTATTGAATAATTACTACTCTTTAGTGTGTGTTTTTTTTTCTCACTAACATTATTCAAATATACATTGTTTTCTCACTAAACAAGACCATTAGCAAGCACTCTTTCCATGCTATTAATAGAAAAATATATTCTCGCTAATAATAAATTCAACAAATATTTAGACTTTAAGCAAGAAATAATTCCTCACTAAAACGACCTCTATAGCAAGAAAAAATGTCCTTTTAGTGAGGAATAATCATAGGTAGTTAAGACAATAGCAATAAAAAACTTTCTCACAAAATATCACTTTTAATTATAATTTTAACTTCTTTTGTGAGGAAAAGTAAAATTGTCTTTTCATTTTATATGGTTAGGAAATTGTTTTTACTCACTATAATTACACTTTTTGTTGAGGATTCTCACTCAATAGTGACAAATTTTTTATTTTTATAGTGAGAAATTGTTTCACACTAAAGGGTAAAAAAATTAGTGAGAACTTAATTGTTGTCACTAAATGCTCGTTTAAATAGTGACAAAAAAATTTTTGTTTCTCGCTAAACCCTTTTACGATGCGGATCTAGCGTCAAAATATTTTTGCGAGAAAATTTTGTCATTTCATACATTTAGCTAGAAATTTCAATGCTTCAACGACTATTTTTTTTCCTCGTTAATGACCAAATTTGTTGTAGTGTTATTACCAAATTCTATTCAATTCCAAAAGTAAACAAGAGCATAATAAATGCTATAATTATCATATAATTATATAAATCATTTTAACTCAAAAATTAATTAGTGTGTAACTAGGTTTCTAATTACTTGACAATAAATATTAATAATAATCTTAAAATTAAATTCGCTTTTCGCTTTTGTCCAAAACGAACGGGGAGAAATTTGTTTTGTCGTCAATATTGTTTTGCTGAATAAGCCCTCTTATTGTTATTGGGACAAATTCGTTTGGTTTTCTTTTAAGGCAATATTTTCAGCCATAGAGGTTCTTGCTATTTACTGTAAGATTCAATCCTACACGTACATATAGAGTTTGTATACATTGAGGGGACTAAACTAATTTATATAGAATTTTTAAAACTAGGAACATCTAAAAGTTTGTACATATTATTGTAGAAGATTATCCTCTTTTATTCTATATTAGATTAAAACTACATTGTAAGTTCACTCCTTTTTTATTCTGTCTTAGATTAAAATTATGTCGTAAATTCACTCATTTTATAGTTAGAGTCTATCAATTGAAAAGTAATTTTAATAATATTTATACTTTTAATCTTTAATTTTAGTAAAACTAATTATTTTAAATATTAGATCAAATAAAATAATATTATATAGATGATATGTTCTTCACATTATTGTAGCCTCCGGACCGGAAAATATCTTATCAAAATAAATGCGATGAACCAAACTTGTGCAGAACTAGTCTACTTGTTGATTTCTTATTTATGATCACCTTGGTGTCCTTCTTCGTATGATTGACTGATATTCAAAGGCAGACATAAGAACATTATATGTGTAATTATTGAGGATCCCAATCTGCATGGCAGAATTCAAGTCATTACTATACCACTAAGAAGTTTGGTATATGCTGCAGCAGGGTCCTTAATGTTGAAGACAACACATCGAAGCTTGAAACACCATCACAAGTGTTCAGTGGCTGCACCTAATACTCTCTATATGTCGGCCGATTCAAGGGCCACAAACCTCAAATATCTTGGGAACTGTCTAGGTCATAGGAGAGGTACCTCTCTTTTGTACATTTACTCTACTGTAACTGGTAATATATATCTATGTAGCTACCAATTTATTTGGTAATGGAAGTGGTACTCCTCTTTTGTACTCTGCGCTTGATCACTTTGCCATTTCTATTCATGCAAATGGGGATGTGATCAAGATGGTCTATTTTTGTAAAGGTGATTTTAGAGTACGTCCATCACCCGCACCTTATATTAATATAATAGGGAGTGGCGACCCAGTTCGTTTTGCCAAATATAAAAAAAAAAAAAAAAAAGAAGTTTGGTACATGCAAGCAGAATTCAAGTCATTATTATTCCACTAAGAAGTTTGGTACATGCAAGTACTGCAGTTATTTTTACAGTTACGAGGACTCTTTGTCATGTCCTCTGATGATGCCGATGGACTGCATATATATGAGCATTGTTATTAATGAAAATATCGCTTTTGATAAAAAAAAAAAAATTAGTATTATATATTTATATTGTGCAGATGAGTCAAAGTAGAATCAATTCAAATGAATATTGTGTTGCTCAAAATGAATATTGCTCAGAGAATTAGTCCAAACAGGATCACGTCCAGTACGGAAAGAAGTCGAAACCATAGAATCAAGATTAGCTTAATGTGGGAAAAATACGAAATCGTAGAATCAGTTCAGACGAGGATTGGATTGTTCGGCATTAGTTCAAGAAGGACACAAAAAAATGTAAAATCATGTTATTAACTTCAAACAGCCATTGGGACTAGCCCAGTGGTTAGGGAGTTAGCTTCCCGACCTACAGTTTAGAGTTCGATTCCTGTAGGATGCATGTGTGGGTGTATGTGTTAAAAAAAAAAAAAAAAACTTCAAACATGTATAACTTTCTTTTTCTGAGGTCAATCTGTTATGATCACGGGTTAAAATTGCTATTATGATAGGATGTTAAAGTTGTTATGATAAAGCATTTCAAAGGAAACACCAAGATCTTCAAATTCTAATTAATTTTAACCACAGTCAAGCCCTTTTCAAGTTGTAATTAATTTTGATCATTTTTTTTTTTCATTTACTTTCACTTTGTTCAAATTATATAAAGGTTTTATTTTTTATGATATAACATTATTATTATTATTCAATAAAGTCTTTCAAATCCCTGTTTTTAAAATTTTTTCTGAAAAATATATACCCATATATATCTGACACAGAATCTTCTGTATAAGATTTTGTCTATGTTATTATGTTTTAATTAAAACTACGTAGAAGGATTTACTGATCTCTTGGTTAGGATCTAATAATTGTAAAATAATTTTAGTGGTATTTATGTATTTAGTCCATATTTTTAATGAAACTATGTCGTTTTGAACGTCAGAATAAGACAGAATAAATATTGGACACATGATATGGTCTCTTAATTAATATCTATATAGACGAAAAGAGTATAATAGAATAAAAGAATATAGATTGGGACGTCTATATATATTAATTGGACCAATGACTTTTCATAATTGTAAATTGAATCAATTCCATACTACTCCCAAATTAAGAGGAATGTTAAGCTAAAACTTCAAACTTGATTTGAAACGATGTGGTAGAAAGCAAGAATCATCACATACAGACTCCAAACACCGTTTTTTGACAAATACACATTATCTCTCCATAGTAGCCGCCAGGCGGTGCCGCCACAAACTATTGGATTGTCTGAGTTAAACTCAATGCGTAATATATAAATACCCTACCTTGTTTTGTGCCTCAACATACCACAAACCCTTCTTACAATTCCTTTGTTTGAGTTCATCATTTGGTGTGAGGGCAAAGAATGAATGCTTTATCTAGCTCTTTCCTTTCACCATTATCCCAAAATCCAGAATTTGCAACTTCTCTAACCATTTCTTCATCACCATATGTTCCTCCTCACTTCCATGTTTCATCAGTTCTTCTAGACAACCAAACCATACCATCACCAAAACTTGCAAAAAATCGACTACAAATATCATTTCCTACAAATTTCTTCAATGCCATTGATAACTTCATAAACACACATATTGATCCTCCAATTCGCCCTTGTGTGGATCCCAAGCATGTTCTTTCTGACAACTTTGCGCCAGTTGATGAGCTCCCTCCGACTGAATGCCCTGTGGTGGAAGGCTCCCTTCCCTCGTGCCTCGACGGTGCATATATCCGCAACGGCCCGAATCCTCAATTCCATCCCGGCGGCCCTTATCACTTGTATGATGGTGATGGAATGCTTCACTCCATTAGAATCTCTGAAGGTAAAGCCACGCTTTGCAGCCGATTTGTCAAAACTTACAAATACGTAAGGGAAAGAGAAACGGGTTCGCCACTGATTCCCAACTTCTTCTCTGGCTTCCACGGACTCACAGCATCGGTGGCCCGTAGTGCACTGGCGATCGCCCGCATCGTTGCAGGTCAAATCAATCTTGCAAATGGAATGGGCCTAGCAAACACAAGCTTGGCTCTGTTTGGAGGAAAACTTTTCGCTCTGGTCGAATCCGATCTTCCTTATGCTATAAAGTTAGCCCCAAACGGAGATATTATCACTGTCGGTCGCCATGATTTTAACGGTACGCTCACACAAAGGATGACTGCACACCCAAAAATTGATCCAGGAACTGGCGAAGTTTTCGCATTCAGATACGGAATAATGCCTCCATTTCTGACATTTTTCAGAATCAATCCCGATGGACAAAAAGAACCTGACGTGAAAATCTTCTCCATCACTCGTCCAACATTACTACATGATTTTGCAATAACAAAAAAATTCGCTATCTTTCCCGATATACAGATTGGGATAAACCCTTTGAATATTACCATGGGCAAGTCACTAATAGGCTCAGATATGAGGAAAGTCCCACGAGTTGGAGTAATACCGAGGTATGCAAAGGATGAATCAGGGATGAAATGGTTTGATGTTCCGGGATTCAATGCTCTTCATATAATCAATGCTTGGGATGAAGATGATGGTGATACAATTGTTATGCTGGCACCTAACATATTATCCATTGAGCATTCTTTGGAGCGCATTGATTTGATTCATGCATCCATAGAGAAAATCAAGATTGATCTCAAGACAGGGATGGTATGGAGACAGCCATTGTCAACCAGAAATTTGGAACTTGCAGTAATCAATCCGGCTTATGTTGGCAAGAAGAACAGGTAAGTATTGTTTGTGCTCTAAGCGACATATAAGAAGATACCACTTTTTTATATTTAATATAATCATGCATGCCCAGCATAATAATACGTGACATATATCTTCTATTTATAATCATAAATTATGCAATTAGTTACTTCATATTTTATTTTTAATGGTAACATTTCTTTTTTTCAAAATTTCCAATTCATTTTTTTTTTTTTTTGCGATTTCTTATGAAAACATGAAACTATTATAGTTAAGGTTTCTTTTTGAAATAAAGCACAAATCATTTTGTGGCCACATTAAGAAACATGACATTTTATTATTTGGGGCGCCCAAATTTAGGTTCAAACCGAATAGAATTAATTTTTATTTTTTCTAATAATATTAGATTTTGTAAGAGAGAGTTGGACTTTAGAGTTTGGAACATAGACTAATGGACTTGCTACTAATTTAATTGGGTTAAATTTATAATTGCAACTTATAATACACTTGATTTGATTGATTGAATGTACGCATGTTGAGTTATTATGTGATATTTAATATTGAGGTATTATGTGAATCCAAAATAATAGAATACTTAAAAAGCAAAAAAATCGAATTGAAAAGCGAAAAAATCGAATATTGAACCTATTCTCATCCATACGTTTTAATATTATCGTTGTCAAGATTTTATTTGGGACAATTGATGTAATTTGTCAATGACTTTCCCTAGTGAACTTGACCACAGAATTTCATAGAACATTGTTTTTCATTTCAGGTATGTATATGCAGCAATTGGAGATCCTCTACCAAAATTATCAGGGGTGGTGAAGCTGGATGTGTCCGTGTCAGAAGCCGAACGCCGTGACTGCATTGTTGCTAGCCGACTATACGGACCAGGGTGCTACGGGGGCGAACCATTTTTTGTAGCAAAAGAGGCAAATGATCCAAACGCAGATGAAGATGATGGTTATGTTGTGTCCTATGTTCATAATGAAAACAATGGAGAATCAAGGTTCTTAGTGATGGATGCAAAATCACCAGAACTTGAAATTGTGGCGGCTGTCAAATTGCCTCAAAGAGTTCCATATGGATTCCATGGCATATTTGTTAGAGAAAGTGAGCTCAACAAATTGTAAATTTAGGAATGTTAGCATTTTGTCTCTGATTTCATAGTATCCTTAATCTAGTATTATTAATCCTGATTTTGTCGTCTTCTTTCTATTCGATATGGTTTTTTCAGTACTTTTATCATCATCTTATCATTAGAATCCCATAGTTGATACTATCTCTGTTCTAAAATGTGTGTCGTTTTAGTAATGTGCACATCAATTAAAAAAGTGATAAATTCTCCTATTTATCCATATGTATAATCATAATTTTCTCTCTATTCTTTTAAATAATATTACATAGATAAATGAGACGGAAGGTAAAATTAGAAGTTTTTAGACTTTTTGTATTAAAATTTGTAAAATAACACTCATTTGAGAACAAAAAATGAGAGTTACAACACGATTTTTTCCATAGGTAAGATGGCATGGTGGGCAGCAAGCAACGTGCCTCTTCTCGTACCCACTATTTCTTTATCCATTTATAGTTTTCTGCCGGAGAGGATTTGCTTCAATTGTTTGTCTCTTTCAAATATTTCTATTTAGATAAGTATGTAGTGTCCCAAGTTTTGTCGTTTTATTTCCTAGGAAACGACAAAATACATTGGCCATTATACCACGAGCAGTATGGTAGTCTTGCAGCTCCTGTCTGGATCTCTTGACTCTCTGTCATTCTTTGTTTTTGGTTAATTAACTTACAAGAAATTAAGACCATCCATATGTTTCATAATTTGGAACTAACTTGGTTTCCCAAGGTGTTCACCAGCACAAAGTTAGGTTTTCAATGATAGGTTTGAAATTTACAAAGCACTTAATATTCATTTGTGGTACAGTCATTCTTCTTATTTGCGAGCCACACTTTTGATGTGTGATTTGGGTTTTTGTCCATTCATTGCTTAAAATCTAAATCTAAATGTAATGCCAACAAACCACTTAAAATTTGTTATGTGAAGTGTGTTTCTATAACTCATTGTTTAAAATTTAGATACCGTATCAACCACCAACTTAAAATTCATAGGTGTTACGTTTGAGACTTTGAGTTACTATTTTAATGTGTTAGTTGAGTTATCTTTGTCAAACCTTTCTTAGGTTAGTAATAAGGAAAATGTTGTCCTAACAAAAAATATATGTTTTATAATTTGAAAAATTTTAAATTATTTTGTTGTGATTTGATTTTTTTTTTAAAAAAATACATGAATCTCTATTGGTTTAAATATTTATTTTTTTATCAATTTATTTATTTCAATTCATAAATTATATTAAATTGTGTTCTTTGCTGTCAATTCGAGATAGTAAAGAGCAAGTCATATTTGCTTTTGCGTGTAATTTCGGTTTTTGTTCAAGTTTATAGCCGGAAACAATGGCTTATTAAAGGGAATTTATGCTTAACTAAAGGCATATATATCCTCATTCATAGTAGAAATGGATTCCCTTATTTTAGTACAGACACAACAAGGTAAAGGTAAGCATCCATGGAAGATCGAAAGAAAAATTGGAAGTATATACCAAATCATGCCAACATCCGAGTCTCATATTGCTACAGGAAGGTCAATATTGTATGCTCTAGCTGATTTTCTTGCTAATTATGGTATATATACTATAATACTAATATATGTATATTTTTGCTTCAAAGATAGAATTGCCAACCAGAGTGAATTGTGCAGTTAGAATTAGGGCCGGTAATCGATCACTCGCGAGTAGCTCGGTCAACTACTCGACTCGAGCTCGGTTTGACCGAGCTCGAGTAGAGTTCGAGCAGTTCGAATTGGAATTCGAGTCGAGCTCGAGCTCAGATTATATGGGCTCGAGCTCGAGTCGAGCTACTCGAGTATGTATTATTTTTTAATTTTTATTGTTATATTTATATTTTAGTCCCTAATATTTAATAAATTCTAATTTATGCAACTTATATTTATATTTTGGTCCTTAATTTTATATAAATTATTATTTTACCATACTAATTTTGAAAAATTACAAATACATCATATAATTTTTTATAAAAATTAAAAAAATTAAAAAAATAATAAAAAAATCGAGCTCGATACTCGGTGCTCGAAGTCGAGCTCGATACTCGGTGCTCGAAGTCGAGCTCGATACTCGGTGCTCGAAGTCGAGCTCGAGCTAAAAAATTAGGTACTCGATCGAGTTCGAGTCGAGTTCGAGTACCACCCTTAAAAAGATCGAGCTACTCGATTAAAGGTGTACTCGAGCTCGATTCGGCTCGATTACACCCCTAGTTAGAATAGATAGACTTGTCTATCATATGTCAGGAGAACTTATTATATATAGATTCAGTACTTGTATATATTTTATTTATATTTTGTTCAAACTAAAATAATCTATTCATAAATAATTCATTGTTGGATTGCGAGTAATTCTTTAAATCTTATTAGTTATCTATAAAATTTAAGGCTGGCACTCCTCTCACGTTCACGGGGTTTGCCACATAAAAAAAAATTGAAGCGAATTTTTGTCAGAATTGTCAATTTTTTGTTTTTCTTAAATATCAAAATACAATGGTGTAACTTATCACAGTTTGGATAAGAAATTTTTTATTTTTGGGAATTAAAGAAAAAGTAAGTCCATACATTTGTTGTTTTTCAAAGAAAAAGTAAATCTCGATATGCAATTTAAATAAAGAATATTTTTAATGGAAAATTAGGTGTTTAGATTAATAAATTTTATTATTTTTTGTGTAAGAGATTATTTTTTAATTGAAAATTAGGTGTTTAGATTAATAAATTTTATTATTTTGTGTGTAAGAGATTATTTTATTATTAAATAAATTTTAAAAATTCTTTAGTAAAGTTTGACCGACAGCAATTAACAGTCGATCGGCATTGGTTAACATTAACCATTGTTGATATACCAAATTGTCAGAATTGAGCTTGACAATAAGGCTATTAAAATGGGCCATTATTAGTGAATGGGCTAAAAATAAAATCACTTGTAGTAATGGATAGGTTCTAATAAAAGCTCTGTCCAATTGGAAGTAGTTGTGATTGTATAGTTGTGAGGAATTAGCATTTAGTTAGATATTGTTTAATAAATACGAGAAGTGAGGTCTGAATAGACAACGGTTATTTTGTAAAAGCAAACTCCAACTTCTCTCTACTAAATTTTCTTTTTCTCTCTTACTGTATTTTTTTTCTTTTACTGTTCTTATTTTCTTCCCTTATTCCTTGCTATATTTCTTAATTTCACAAGTAGATTGTGACACAAATTTGGGTTAGATTCTAGCCCCTCAACACCGGTCAACTATTGAACAATTCTAGTCAACATTTCCATTTAAAAATAACTTCACAAAAAGACCAAAATAGCATTGTTCCCAAAAATGAAAAAGGTTGAAATTTTTTTCATTCCAAATTAAAACCATATTTTCATTTGAGAACAAAAAAAAAGGCTTGTTCAAATAAAGCAATATTTATTTCTACCATAGGATGGTAACTTAAAAATCTTCTCAACTAAATATTTACCAACAAAAAGGGCTATGAGTAAATAGTAATATGGTAATAACAAGCTCCATTCATGTAAACAATAAATTTTTTAGGGAAAATTTGGAAAAAGGGTGTGTCTCAACCCATTATAAT
Organism: Ophiorrhiza pumila; assembly: GCA_016586305.1. Taxonomy (NCBI): domain Eukaryota; kingdom Viridiplantae; phylum Streptophyta; class Magnoliopsida; order Gentianales; family Rubiaceae; genus Ophiorrhiza; species Ophiorrhiza pumila. The sequence goes on along the minus strand of BLIW01000008.1, from coordinate 30,242,519 downwards.
TAATAAGGGTGTAACTTTAATATATTTATTATTAAGGGCGTTAAAATAACTTTATTATTTTATATAATTAGTAAAAGACTTTATTATCCTTCCTACTAACTATACAACTTATGTAAGTTCAAATAAAAGTAAATATATTAGTGTACGCTCAAACAAAGCCAAATCTTTAACACAATGAGAAAACAAGAATAATAATTGAAGAACAAAATCAATCAATGAAAATAAAAACTAGCAAATCAGTATGGTAAATTTTTTCTCAATACTTAAAACATTAGAAAGAACAAGAAATAATAGGGAAAAAAAGAGACCACTTGTTTTTTTTTTTAAAGTAACTTGTAATATTAGTAATTCTCCCTAATTGGTTTACAATAACAATTCAAAATTTTAGAAATCTCGCAATTTAGGTCATTTTTGCAATCGGTAAGCAATAATCATCCTTAATGTTTAGCTCTTGATATTACTAAACCAAAAACCTCACATATTTCCAAATCACTTGGCTGAATGTTATTTGCAAGTTTCCAATTAAAACGATGCACCAATTGTGCTAACACAAAACGGAAAACAGTGAAGACCCAATCGCAAACTGACAACTTCTATCAGATCAATTAAGCTGACTTTTGCTTGTACGGTTTACTATATTTGACTTACTAGGAATAGACTATATTTTGAGGACTTGGTGCCTATTCAGCAGGACATTATTCATAGGATAAAGACACACATATACAGGGTAGGTGCATCTATATTAGACTAAATTTGTTTGGATATTACTGTGTTTGACTTGGATATATGCCCGGTGTACTTTGTACATTATTCTTTGATCAATATAATTTTTACATTCGATAAAAAAAATGGAAGAAGTCAGAACTATTGTCCATGAATATCTATATTATTCTCTTTGAATGTCTGTGCTATTCTCTTTGAATCTTTCGGGAATGAAGTTCTCAGGATTAGGCAATACACTTGGATCACGCCCAATTGCCCATATGTTAATGATAATACGGAGACTTTGATGAATTTCAAAACCATCAACAGTGCAGTTTTCCATAGACTCATGAAGGAGCAATAGAGGTGCCACAAGATGAAGCCTCATGGATTACTTCACCACCATGTTCAAATAATTCGTACCTTCAAGTTTTGATTCCTCCACAATTATGTCTATAGTAGTTTTCTCATTGCCTCAGGGTCTATGAGGAGATCTGAAATGACCCATGTAATTGTTGTCACTAAAGTTTTCAGGGAGGCAACAAACACGTCCAACAAAACAGCTTTGATATGCAGACGATCGAGCTTGAAATCAGATTCTCCAGACTACATAATTTCCATCATGATATATACCAAGTCCTTGGTCTTCTTATACTCCTAGTATTGAAGATGTTCGTCAATAATTCTCTAATGGTTTAAACATTAGAAAGGTAATCTCTATGGAATTCCTTAACAACAACACCTAAAGTCTCGGCCTTAAGACCTATTTCACAATTCTTCAATAACTGTCAATATTAGCATTAGATTTCTACCTTTAAACCCCAATCAAAATTTTCTATTTAAGTGCAATTTCGCAGATTCTTTTGCATATAACCACAAGAAAACGGGAAATGATTGGAGATAATATTGGAAAAAAATTTACATGCATGTTGAAAAGAAACCACACGATGTTCGAATTCTAATTAATCATAAAAATTAAAGGGTTAATTACATTTACCACCCTCGAGGTTTGGTGAAAGTACCAAACGAACCCTGTGGTTTCAAAAAATTGTGGTCACCCCCATGCTGTTAAAGTTAACCAAAAAAATTGATGAAAATATCAAAATGCCATAACATCTTTTGTTAAAAAAATAACAAAAATATATAAGTAAACATGAAATGACAATAAATACTTTTTTCACTTTTTAATTATTTGTTATAAATTATAAATTTCATATTCTTTATTACAAATGGGTTTATCAAATTAATCAAATTTTAATCAAGAAATCTTTTTCTATATAAATTTTAAATTTTTGGAAGAAAAAGATTATTTTTGGAGAATAAAATAGTTAGTTTGATTAATTAAGTAAGAAGATTTTTCTTTTTGAATTTTTTTATGTAAAAAAAATCTTTGATTTTAGTTTAATATTTAACATATGCATTTAGTTAACTAAAATAATATAATTATTATAGATAAGGTTTTAAGGGCATATTAGGCAATACACAAACATTTTTTTGAGGGAAGGGGTGATTTGTTTAAAGTTTGCTAAGCCATAGGGGGTGATCGTAATTTTCTAAAACCACAGGGTTCGTTTGGAACTTTCATCAAACATCGAGGGTGGTAAATGTAATTAACCCAAAATTAAAATCACAACACACGGATGAAATCCTCCAAATGGAGAGTTTAAGGGTTAGGGTTTAAATTAGCCATAAAAGTTTAAGAAAGATAATGTTTGAACGTAGGTTATTGTTATATAGGGGATAACAAAGTCTTTTACTAATTATCTTAAATAATAAAGTTATTTTAATACCCTTACTAATAAATATGTTAAAGTTATGCCCTCTTTAATAATAATGGGTTGAAACACGCCGTTTTTTCAAATTATCCCAATTTTTTATTCTAAGACTTTGTAATTCATTTTAATAGTTTTCAAACACACATGCAAAATATATAAGTACACGAGTAAACTACCTTAATAGCCCCTTAACTAAGGGACAACTATAATTTTGTTCCTCAATATTAAAAAAGTTATATTTGATCTCTTAATTTCAACTTGTCACATAAATAATGCATAAATATTTAATATTCTTCTATCATTGTGAAACTTTGTTTCCTTCAAGTTATCAAATTAAAATCAACTCTTCATTCCAATGAGAATCGGTCCTTGGTCCGGTCGGGTTATCATGCAAAAAACCGTTTTTATAAAAAAATCGGTCAAAACTGGTCAAAACTCAGGTTTGACGGGTCAAAAAATCGATTTTGACCTTTTTTTTCCTTTTTTTCCTTTTTTTATTTTGGACTGATTATTAATTTGGATTTCAACCCAATAACACTTGTGGGCTATTATCAATTTTGGGTTTTGAAATGTTATCTTTTACCTTTTAATATTGATTTTAATATTAATATATTTGGGCCTATTGCTATTTTTTATGAATAAAATTATACTCTTTAATTTCTTTATTAATTCACTAAGATAAATCAATAACTAAATAATATATAGGTGATTTATTATCATATTGAGTTATTTGTTAATAGAGTAAAATGTTTAAATAAAAGAAAATTTCACAAATTTTGAGATATTATGATTTAATAAATATTTATAATTAGATAAAAGTATTTTTTAAATTATTAATATATTTAATATTTAAATTTATTTATGACATCTTTATGACGTCATCTAATTTTTTGTCCGAGTTGACTCGAGTTGACCCATTGAACTCTTAAATTAACCGGTTCATAGTTCGGTCTGATTTTCAAAACATTGGTTTAAACTACCACTTCATGAACATGGCCCTTCTTAAATCTTTCTTTTGATTTTTATTCTTTAAAAAAAAAAGTTTCATTTTAATCCTTAGATCAACTTGGATATTTTATCGATGCACATAAATGGTTTTGTCACGTGACACTCATTAATGCCATTTTAATGTTAAATGATGTTATAATGTGTTCAAAATGAACTAAATAGCATTTATATAACGAAATTTAAGTTGAGAAATGTATTTTTTTTTTCAAATTTAAAAGTCAAACAATATAGCCATTTTTAATACGTACTAAAGAACTTTTACTACAAGACTAACACCATAAAAAGGAAAATTACAATTCAAAAATTCAACTTTTTAATGGGACAATACGTAAATTCTCTTAAGTGAATAGCATAAATCTAAAATCAAAACAATATGCCGTTAAAAAAAAATTTGGTCAAGTTTTCTAGAATTTTAAAAGACCAATACAAATGTGATGCTTATATTGTGAGTTGTAACCTCAGCTATGACCAAATAATAATAATAATAATAATAATAATAATAATAATAATAATAATAATAATAATAATGAAACATATGAATTTTAGAACTTGGACAGGTTTGCTTAGATGCTCACTGACGTTTCTAGGTTATCTTTTTCAAACCTTGAAGTTTGAAAGTAAACTGATCCCACCGTCAAAGTTTTCAAAAATGTCAGTTTTTTTTTATTCAACAAACGATTGATCATATGTTATTGACTATATATTTCCGTCCAAAATAACATATATTATCAAAGTGCAAATTAATAGCAAGAAGCTTATGTTAAACATATATAGATATATATAGGCAATTTGCAGAGCAGGAAGCTTATGTTAAACATATATAGATATATAAAGGCAATCTCGGCTTTATATATGCAACATACAAGCATGCGTGTTTCTTTTTTCGCATATTACTTTTTATTTTCTATTTCATATTTCTTGATAAACTAATTATAGTGAAACTTTATATGCGAAAGTGCAATAGATGTGCGTATGACTGCATGTCATTATTCTGTCGCATATATAAAACGTTTGTACAGAAAATTATATTCTGTCGCATATATAAAACGTTTGTACAGAAAATTTTCTGGTATATATTTATATATATAAATAATTATTTTTGTTGAAGGAGTAATTGCAGTATTTATAGAAATTGAGTCAAATTGTTCTTGCTAGAAAATGAGCCTTCGAATAATTGATGTAGTCAAACTAAATTAACAAAAGAGTTCAAAAATTCAATGGAGCATTGAACCAATTTGTCTTTAAAAAAATGTCCCAATCAAAATAATTGTGGGTCAAAAATCTTGGGCTGAAAGAGATTGTTGCTTTCTATGTTAGCACTTTGATCTATTTTATTTTTTATTTTATTTATTTTGTTGAAAGTCAAAAAGAAAACGGTTGGAAACAGCAATTAATGTAGCTATATCGTTTCTAGGCGTAATCAATCGAGAATTTCCATTCACATAAAAAATTTCATGTGACAATGTTTTTTAATTTAGTTTGTCAATGACTCAATATAACTACAAAAATTTAGTTAAAAAAAATACAAAATAGCATGTAAATTTACACTAATAATATCACTAGCAATAATTTTTTTTCATAAAAACTCTTGTGAAACTGATTCATATATGAAACGTGATTCATACATTAAACAAACAATTAATGGTCGTTGAAATAATAATTCTAATTTTTTACTACTTTTAATGCGTGTTGAAATTATAATTAACTCTCATTTCATATATAAACACACTTTAGAAGAGATCGGTCGTTCCTTTGTTTAACCCCTACATATAAATCAATGATGTTTTGGCATGAGAAAACTCCATCTTTCCAACTTTTTTTAAACGTTTTTCACTGGTTTTTTTCTATTATTAGGATATTGATGATGTATTACATAGAGGTAAAGTGATGTGGAATGGGTTGCACATAAGTATCGAGCCACATGGATCTGTTCAATACCAAAGACAATTTAGATTTCTTTTCTTGATTTGGTATTTGTTTCCTTAAAACTATATACATCCTTACAAGAGCTTGTTTGGTTGGTAGAAATTTAGATTTGAAAAGTAATATATATATATGTATATTTTAACTTTTAAATTCCAGTGTTTGGTTTTAAACTTTTAAAAAGTTAAAGTTAATACAAAATTTATTGAATTTTTAATCATTTGCTCAAATATGTTATTCTGATTACTTTCCACAGAAAAGTTAGGTAATCTCTTATTAAATATTACAAGAAAGTTAGGTAATCTCTTATTAAATATTTAATATAACCTCATTCGATACAACTCACATAAAAAATAATTAAATAACTTACTAATTTTCATTACAAACCTATTTCTTATTAATTCAAACTTTCATCGAAAAACTAACTCACGTTTAAAATTCATATTACTAAAACACTTTACTTTTCCGACAACTAAGCACCCTATACGATTTTATTTTACAATACATAATCAATATTATACAATAATAAATTTTTAAATTTTCAAAAATTTGTATTCTTCGTGACAATTGTTACCTTCTATTTATTTGTCTGATATTATAAGGCTATGTGTACTTCTCTTTGTATTTTAAATCTTATTATTAAAACTCCTCGTAGGATTTTTCACCCTATTTCCCTCATCATTATAAGCGTTTTTTTGGGGAAAAAAGAAAGAGATTCATACACAATTATTTGTAGTAGTAGTAGTTAGACATGGCCATTCTGACAGTTCTGGAACTGAAACTGCCAGAACCGGGATTCCACAAAACCAGAACTGTAGCTGAATCGTTTACAGACGATTCGGTTACGGTTCTCCAAAATCGGGACCAGGATCAGAACCGTAGATTCTGGTTCCTATTCCAAACAGGCAATTAAAAAAAAATTGCCACGTCAGCAGCTGGCCAGCAGTGAGCATTCATTCGGTGCGTGCTATAAAGTTTTATTAAAAAGAAAAGGAGCGTGCTATAATAAAAAATTAAAAAAATTGTAACGATCAAATGACTGATGCATTAGAGTAATGATATATATAATGAAAAATTATAGTGAAATCCCATAGTGACTGACGTGGCAGTTATAAAAAGACAAACTTATCCATTATCCAGTAGGGTTCACTCATCATTTGGTTAGGGTATTAGTTTGTCTTTTTACACATGCCACGTCAGTCACTATGGGATTTCACTATAGAATTTCACTCCCCCTATCATTGCTCGTTGTATTAATATACCAGTTCAAATTAAGTGAGGAACGGTCAATTATTTGACCATTCCTCACTTCCTCTCTCTCTATCTTTACTTTTTTTTAATTTTCCTAATTCTATAAATATCTCCTTAATTTTTCATTTTTTCACACAATTTTTACTCCTCTTTCTCAATATTCTAATTCTCTTCTTCTCAATTTTCAAGCATCAAAATTCTATAAAATTCAATTCTAATTATTGTTTCTATTATAATTGTTAATTAAATTATTATTTTTTATATATTGTTCTTTCAATTTATCATTCTTTTTTAATATTTTTGAATTATTTTATAAAATGGATAGTTTTAATTGTTCATCCCATCCAATTAATATTGGTGATGAAAGTATAAATCCATCACTATCAAGTCGTCGTCCACTAATAAATCCAAAATTCGACATATTTGTGAAATATTTCACAAAAATTTTTATTGCCGATGGAGTTCTTATTAGAGCAAAATACAATTTTTGTGAGAAATCATACACCTTCAAAATTGGGAGCGGATATGGTACAATAACCAAGCATTTGAAGAACAAGCATCCTCAAGAAATCGGCATTCAAAAGTTACAAGTGCAATTAATCGGTTTCGCTCAACAAGGTTCTTCTTCTTCTAGTAATTTAAATTTAGTGATTTAAAATGGAGAGATGATGCAGCTAGGTTTGTTTGTACACAATATTTACCATTTTCATTTGGTGAAAAATAAAATTTTGTGAGATTAGCACAAGAAAATACAAATCCACAAGTTAAATGTACGTCTTCCTAGAATAAAATTAACACTTGATATTACAAAATTTTATAAAAATAAAAAAAATAACTTATCAGAATATTTTTTAAAATTAGATTCTCGTACTTCAATATGTTCGGATATTTGGAGTGATCATTGGCAAATGAATAGTTATATGAGTATAACTTGTCATTGGGTAGGTTCAAATTGGTTTCTACAAAAAAAAAAAGTAATTGCATTTAGAGTTTTTAATGATTCTCATACGGCCATAAATATATATAGATTAATTAGTGTTATTTTATAAGAATATAATTTGAATGATAAAAATTTTTCAATTGTTTTTGATAATGCGTCGGCTAATAGTGCATTTATTGTAGAATTAAAAAAATATTTGTGCAACAATTATAGATGAATTTTTTTTTTCATGTTAGATGTGTATATCATGTTTTAAATTTATCCGTTAAAAATAGTTTAAGTGCATTAGAAAGTTATATTGAACCAATTAAAGATGAAATTAAATATTTGAAGTTTAATAAAAACATGGTTAAAATATTGTATACAAGATGGACAAAAACCTAAAAGATTTAAAAATGATGTTCTAAATCGTTGAAATTCAACTTATGATTTACTTTATGATTCTTCTAAATATAGTTCATTTTTATGTAAGTTTTACATTGATAACTCTTATCTTGGAATTGTATTACTTACTACTTATTGCGCTTCATGTTTAAAATTGTTAGAAGTTTTAAAAGTTTTTAAGAATGCTACTTGTATATTTTTATGTGTGTATTATCCAACTTCTCATTTAGTTTTAGTTGAAGTATGTAATATAGTTGGTGTGTTAAAATTTCATATAAATGATGAAACTTTGACGCAAAGTTTTATTCACATGCTAGAAAAATGACTTAATTATTATAAAGAAATTTCAATTTTATATTTAGTTGCTACTGTTCTTGATTCTCGTTTTAAATTTAAAGAACAATATTTAAAGTTTTATTATGATATGTTAAAAGAATGTTTTCTATTAGATCCGAACATAATACAATTATAATTAAATGTAAGTAAATACATAAATGACACTAGAGATATAATAAATACATTATATGAAGAATATTCTATTAATTTTCATCAATAAGTTCTTACTAGTAGTACCATTAACACTAGCACTAGTCACAATAGTATTTCAATTTCCAATATTGGATCTTCCTTTATCCCTCCCGATTTAGAAATATTTCAATTGTTAAAAAACGCAAGGGTACTACTAGTACGGAATTTGAGGAATATTTAACCATTTCTTTTGATTTTAGTGATAACAAGTTTGAATGTGATAGTATTAAGAAGTTTAAAATATTGGAATGGTGGAAGAAGAAGACAACAATGTGCCCCGTCATCTCTTCGATAGCCAAAGAAATTTTGGCGGCCACATCAACCGTAGCAGTGGAATAAGCTTTTAGTCAATGTGACAATATTTTAGATGAGACTTGATCGTATTTGAACCCCATGTCCATGAAGATTCAAGTTTTAGTAGATGATTGGATTAAGTCACTTATAAAGAACAATAACAAGACATAGAATAAGATTTTGATTTAGAATTAGACGTCACCATCGATAGTAGCTCTACTTGTACAACTAATTCACCTATCACCGATGCCGAGAGAGCTAATAATAACGACGAACGACTATTAGTTTATTAAAATGAAGAAAAATTTAATATTGTATATTCTTAGATTATTGAAAATTTGAAATAATATATCATGTTTTTCAAATATTATAATTTTCATATCTATATATTTGTTTATATAAATGTCATAGTTTTATTGTATAGACTATAGTTGTATTATTGTATATCATAATATATTTTGCAATTGTATTATTGCAATATTCAAATTTAAAGTTTACTATCAATTATGAATAAATTTAGTATTTCTTCATTTATTAATTTCTAATTTGTAAATTTTTCTATCCCAGTGAATAAAATTTAGTAGTTTTTTCATTTATTAATTTCTAACTTGTAAATTTATGATTTAAAATTCTTAACTTGTAAATTTTTCTATCCCAATGAAGAAAATTTAGTAATATCTTCATTCTAACTTGTAAAATTTAGTATTTCTAAGTTGTAACTACTAAAACCTAATTACCTAAAATTTGGTATTTCAAAATTAAATTCGGAAGTTGAAATTAAAATTCGATATTGAAATCGAATTTGAAACGGGAATAAAATCGTAACCAAAACCACAATAAAATCTTAAATGTAACCGTAATCGAGAATAAAATCATAATCAAAATCGGAACGGAGATAAAATCAGAACAAAATCGGAACCGAAATAGCTGATTTCGGAACTGTAATCAGAACTGCCCGGTTGAACCGGAAATCGCCGGTTCCGAAACCGTGGCCATTTCTAGTAGTAGTGATAATAATAATAATAATAATAATAATAATTTGTAGCAACTATAGTATATTCCTCACCCTATTTCCTATACAAACAATCAAACACTAGAAGTGGAGATGACATGAAACCTAGTTGACATGAAGCCCGGAGGCGGCTAACCTCCTCATGTGGCCAAGTTGCCAAATTCATACTGTGTTTCAAGTTTCAACATTGCAACATGCAAGGAAGAATTTCTTTAGCTCAATACTGCATAAATATTCAATTCCCTCCCTTGATTGATTTAGACCATACCCCAAACTTTGAATCTCCACTCTTTAGTGTCAAATCTTTGAACCAAAATCTATAGAATGAATTCTTTCAATTCTTCCTCTTTCTTTTCCCCTTTAGCACAAGATTCTAAACTTGCAACTTCCTTAATCAATCCTTCATCAACAAACAGTACTCCTCTCATACATATTTCATCAATTCCTGGAATTGATGAAGTTAAAACCACCATAAAACTGCCATCAAAACCTCTAAAAAAGCAAACCTCAGGCCGAACACGCCCGCCGCCTCCAAGGCCTAAAAAACAAGAAGTGCAAAGTTCATTTGCCCGTCATTTCTTGAATGCCATTGAGGACTTCATTGACACAAACATTGATGTTCCACGCCATTCTGTGGATCCCAAGCTTGTCCTCACAAACAACTATGCACCGGTTGATGAGCTCCCACCGACCGAATGCCCTGTGGTTATGGGCTCCCTTCCATCGTGCCTTGATGGTGCATACATCCGCAATGGTCCTAATCCTCAATTCTTCCCCCGTGGCCCTTACCACTTATTTGATGGTGATGGAATGCTTCACTCCATCAAAATCTCCAAAGGAAAAGCCACATTCTGCAGTCGATTTGTGAAAACTTACAAGTATATAACTGAAAAGAATGCTGGTTTGCCATTGATCCCGAATTTGTTTTCCAGCCTCCACGGCCTCCCAAGCTCGGCTGCACGCTTTGCACTGGCTGCCACACGAATATTTACCGGTCAATTCAATCTTGCAAACGGAATCGGCGTAGCAAACACAAGCTTAGCTCTATTTGGAGGAAGCCTTTACGCTTTAGTTGAATCTGATCTTCCTTATGCAATAAAATTAGCCCAGAATGGGGATATATTAACTCTCGGCCGCCATGATTTTGATGACAAACTCAAAGAAAGGATGACTGCACACCCCAAAATTGATCCCGAAACTGGCGAAGCTTTTGCTTTTGGATGTGGAGCAACGTCGACTCCATATCTAACATATTTTCGATTCAATGCTAATGGAACTAAAGAACCAGACGTGCCAATCTTTTCCACAAATCGTTCCGTATTGAGGCATGATTTTGCAATCACGAAACGATACGCTGTTTTCCCTGAAATACAGATTGGGATTAAACCATCAAACATTTTCGCTGGAAAATCACCACTAACTTCAGATACGGAGGAAGTTCCACGTCTTGGAGTCATTCCAAGGTATGCAAAGGATGAATCAGAGATGAAATGGTTTGATATTCCGGGACTTAATATCCTCCACGCAATCAATGCATGGGATGAAGATGATGGTAATTCAATTGTTATAGTGGCACCTAATATATTATCAATTGAGAATATGGTTGAGCGCTTGGATTTGATTCGGGCATCCATGGAAAAAATCAAGATTGATCTCAGGACTGGGATGGTATGGAGACATTCACTCTCAACAAGAAGTATGGAACTTGGAGTAATCAATCCTGCTTATGCGGGCAAGAAGAACAGGTACATATTTACATATATTATGGTCAATATAGTACCATTACAACATCCCACACTTAATTTAACAAAGTATAGTTTCATGGGTTTTTCTTCTTTTTGGCAAAAACCGTACACGGTAAAGGGATGTCATCTCACATTTTACTAATTCATATCATCAACAAAAACAAATCACTTGGGATCTTTTATTCAATTATCTGTTTTAATCCTTATTTTAATTTATAAATATACATCATATATATTTTACTAAAATCGTGTTAATACAGGTAACCTATTTTTATAAATTTAAGCAAAGATTGAAATAAGAAACATAACAAAAGATTCATGGGAGAGACTAACTCATAAAAGCAACTCAATTACAAGAATTAGTGATAAAAATAAATAAGAATTACTGCCCCTTACAGAAAGATAACTAATCTATAAATTTGAGACTTACACACAATGCATGATATTTTAGTAATCATAAAGTATTAATTGATCTCATGTCGGTGAGGACAGATTGAAATGGATTGGATTACTAATCTAAAAACTCAATAGTCTCATTTTGATTGAGTCCACACTAATGCTGTCATCCTAAATGACTCCTGCTTACATAGATCAAGTCTAACAGCTTGCTTTCAACTTGGGAAAGCTTTATTTCCGTCATTTCTTGCAAAGTCAAATGTGGCCCTTTGCTCCTTAGAGCTGGCTGGTCATGTACACGGCTCTTTCATTTGAAAATTTTCTAGATGCAATTTTTTTTTTCTCTTTGTACTATATGATGAAATATCTAATATGTGTTAGATTATTTGTATGTACATTTTTTTTAAGGAAAAATTGCAAAAATTATCTTTCGCATAGGTTGGAAAATGGTTTTTCATTATGCACATTTAAAACAATAAAATTTTCTTATTTACACTAAAAATTCTCAGTAAACTAGTCCTTTTTTATATACTTTTTTTATTAAAAAATAACACGTGTCATCATTACACAATATACAATTATATACTTTCCTTAAAAAATTATACAAAATTTGATGGAAGTATAAATTTGTTACAATTTTTGAATGTGAATAAGGAAATTGCATCATTTTAAATATGTGGGATGAAAAAAAAAACAACAAATTGTTAAACATGATTTTTTTTTAATTTTTCATTTTTTTTAAAAACAAATTGATCGGAAGTATAATAATTGGAAATCGGCTGGGAAGTTAGTTTGACTCTTTCTAAATTGACTAAAGAAATGAAATATAAATATATAATACTTCCTAACTGACATGATAGATAAAGAAATGATAGTTAGTTTGACTCATTACTTTAATGGAAACATTTATTAATTATTATTCTATAGGTGTATATATTATCACAGTATTATATTATTGAATATTCCCCGAATTACAATTGAAAAAGATAGTGTTTTGATTGACCATAAAATAAGGTATATATACATGCACAAAGACATCAACGAAATATCAAATAGTTTTCTAAAAAAAAATTAAAAACTCTTAAAGGCTTAAAGCGTAGTTAATATTTCAGAACAATAATATAAAAGAAAAAAACATTTGTTTAGTCAATACATTTCATTGAAAGAAATAAAGTGAATATTTTGCATGTGATGGTGTTATACGAAAAAAAATGTTTTGCATATGTATAATTTTAGTATGAATGCAACTTTAGGTAAAACTTTACTAATCATCAATGGCTTTGCTAGTCAGCTTCTTCATAAGGATTAATCTTACTCATTAGCATCTCTTCTCAGGTATGTATATGCAGCAGCTGGAGATGGTATACCATTAGGTGTGGTGAAGCTAGACGTATTGATATCCGAAGGCGAGCAGCACGACTCCATCGTGGCTAGCCGAGTATATGGACCGGGGTGCCACGGCGGTGAACCATTTTTCATAGCAAAAGAGCCTGATAACCCTAATGCAGATGAAGATGATGGCTATGTTGTGTGCTATGTGCATGATGAAAACACAGGAGAATCGAGGTTCTTGGTTATGGATGCTAAATCATCGAATCTTGAAATTGTGGCTGCTGTCAAATTGCCTCAAAGGGTGCCTTTGGGATTCCATGGCCTCTTCGTGAGGGAAAATGATCTCAACAAATTGTAAATTTAGTGTTGGTAATTTTGCTTTTGAGAACCACTTACAATTAGTGACAAATTCGGAAAATAGAGTTTTGGGGTTGAAGTTGTGTAATATTATAAATAAAATTAATATTTTCATTCTTGAGATATAAATTAATTTATAATTTAAAAAAAAAGATTAATAAAAAAATTTTATTTTATATTATAAAAAGGCTCACATTTTCAAATCTTGGAATCCGGCTTCTCCCCAAAATTAATCTGCCAGTGATTACAGTGGCATGGAGTTCATATTAAAACATTTTATTAGGCAAAATTGACATAACTAGATTTTTTTATTATTATGTAAAGGTTTTCATACGTAAGTGTTAAAATTTATGGTAAGTGAATAAGAATTACACAACGGAAAAGTTAAGATAACCGGAATACCTAATAATTGGTATGCATATAAAACTCAAAATTTAAATTTTTGGCTCCATTGTGTTCTATCTTTTTATTGGAATTCTATCTGCAGGTTTCTTAATTTAATCTTTTGGGTTCGAATTTGGTTCATTTTTCTTATTCTTGTGGGTCTCTTTTAGTGTTATTTTCACGGTAATAGATTTTCTTTATCATTGTTGTGTATCATTTCTTTTATCACTTTATAAGATTTTGGCACATATACAACACTTATTCCTCATATGCACTAATCACTTAATATTGACACTTTTGTATATCACTTCTTGTATCACTCTATAAGATTTTGACATATGTACAATCACTTATCCCTTACATTCACTAATCACTTGATATTGTCATTTTTTTGTATAATTTCTTATATCACTCTATAAGATTTTGACACATTTACAATCACTTATCCTTTAGATTCACTAATCACTTGATAATGACACATATACAATCACTTATCTCTTAAGTTCACTAATCACTTGATATTGACACATGTATAATCACTTATCCTTTATATTCATAGATTTTAGTTTTTTTAAAAAAAGATACCTATATAATCACCACTTATTCCTTAGTTTTCACTAATGACTTGATGGTTTTAGTTTTATCTAAGAAGACACGATGTCACATTTATAAAGAATGATACCCAGATTAATAGGGTGATACACCGATAGTATTGAAAATCCAAAGCCTATTTCGGCAATTGATCTTTTGTATCACTTTTGTGTATCACTGTATAAGATTTTGACACATGTATAATCACTTATTCCTTAGGGTTCATTTGGATAGAGTTTTAGTTTTATCTACAAAGACACATGTTACATTTATAGAGAGTGATACATAGGGTGATACACCAAATGATACAGAAGATCTAAAGTCGCCTATTTCTATGTCGCCTATTTCCTCGAATAAATAACAGCAATGGATCTTCTGTATCACCTTTGCGTATTACTTTCTGTAGCACTCTATCAGATTTTGTGAGACATATAATCACTTATCCCTTAGTGTTCAATTATCAGATTTTGAGACATATAATCACTTGATAGGATTTTAATTTTATATAAAAAGATACGTATTATATTTATAGAGAGTGTTGCACTAGGTAATACACCAAGTGATTAAAAAATCCAAAGTTATAATCAACTTTAATTAACGGGTCTGTTTGTGTACAAACAACCCGAATAGATATGAATTAATTGTATTGAGTTTGCAAGCCTGCTAGAGAAGGTCGGAACAAAATTGAAAAGTCTCTGATAGAGGATAGATATGAATTGGATTGAGTTGGTAAAAATCAACTGATCAAAATTCTATCAAAGATTTAATGCCCAATTTTCACATCTCTTCAACTACTAAACTAATCACAACATGCACATCGATAATTTTTAGAACCAGATATTTTGCTATACTCTAACTATAATCAAACACCATTTATTCCGGCACCCTCCAAATATAATAAAGGTTTACAAAAAAAAAAGTATATTTTTAAGATGATTAACGTCACTGAAATTCAGTTAATATTATTTCTTTGAAGCGATTAAAAAATGTCCCTCCTTTAATGGAACAATTTTTAACCTAATTTGATTTATTTCAAAGCTTTTAACTCCTCATTTGATTCTCTTAATTAAATATTCAAATATCCCCTCAATCTTTACTTGTTTGCCTCAAGATAAAAACTTCACCTAATAGTAATAAATCCATTGAATGGAATCTTTTTACAAATGAATGTTATTATTTTACATGTTGCTCTAGTTATAACATGTTCTACAAACTTAAGATATGATACATTGGAACTTAAGAGATGATATGTTTTGTTATAACATGTTTTACGAAATGATACAATCGGAACTTAAGAAATGGTATGTTTTACACATGAATGCTATTTTACATGTTGGTCTAGTTAATTATAACATGTTCTACAAACTTAAGAAATGATACAACTATAACTTAAGAAATGATATAGTTGGCAATTGCCAGGCATATCATATGGCTAAAGGCTAAAATTGTAAGTAATATTGGAAAGCCAAAGAAAATAAAAATTCTGGTGAGGGTACACGATGTAGCCATGGACCATCCTTATGGAAGATATTTTCTCATAAGAACTCAAATAAAGTTTGTTAGGATGACTCATGCTTATCTATATGGAAAAAATGTGTGATAAAATTTTTGGTTGTACTCGCAACTGTGATTGGGCTTATAGTATTGTGACATGTTCGATTGTAAACAAAGAGTGAATAGTTAACAAGATGTGTATATAGTTTTCTAAAACTTAAATTTTTATTTCAAAAATTCAAAACTATAACTCATAAAATAACGAGAAATCCTTCCAAATTTGCACCTTTCTTTTTTTTTTTCCTTTTCACATAATCTATTAATTTACCGATTTTTTCTTCAGTTCAAATTGAGACATGATAGAAACGGGCAATGGATTTTCTGTATCACTTTATAAAAAACTGACACATGTACAATCACTTATCTCTTAAAATTCACTAATCATTTAGTTGTTTGATTTTTAAAAATTAGATAATTAACTAAAAAAATCTATACTTGTCAGTTCTTATAAAGTGGTACACAGAATGGTACATGAAAGAGATACAACATATCTAAAGCCATTGAAAAGACATTATAGGTATGCAAAGATAGTCTTTTGCAAATCAATCTCTGGCTCGAAAACCTAGTCACGGCTACAAAGCACAAAATGAATATTTTTTTTCTCAATTTTTAACTTTTCGAATGATTTAGGAATAAAAAACACAACATTATGAATATGTGCGGATAATTTTAAAAAATATATATTTTTCTATCAGAAACTCAAGGTGATAAAATTCAACTCGAAGTTATAGCCTAAAAAAAGAGAATTTTTTAAAACTTTTATCATTTCATTTTTTTGCCGTGATATTAGTGTACACGTTTTCCATTGGTAAAAGTATGTGCAAAAAATATTTTAGAAATCACATTTTTTTCTCCCAAAAATTCAATGTTACACCTACAAATTGAGATTTTCTTAACATTTAACTGTTTTATTTTACCATAATCGTTTAGTTTACATATTCTCCATTAAGTTGGAAACAAAAAATGATCATTTATAGTATGCATAGAGAGCTTTTACAAAAATCAGATTTTTCTTGCCAAAACACAATTATGTAATCCACAAAACAAATATTTGTTCAACTTTTTACCTTTTTATTTATTTATTTTTCTATTTTCCATTGACTTGAAAATAAAAGATGCACCATTAATTATGTGTAGAGTGTCAATTACAAATCATCTGTTTCTTTTAAAAATCCAAGGTTATAGCATACAAAATGGAATTTGTCAAACTGTTCACTACTTTTCCATTTTTATGCTGCAATTACCTATTTTTCTTTTAGTTGAGTATAAAAAAATGAACTGTTGTAAGTATGCACAGCCATTTGTTTTTTAAATCGTACATTTTTAGTGTAAATCCAAGGCTATAATTTATTATAATAGGGAATTTCAGACCTTTTAATGGAAGGATAAATTTGTTACAAATTTTAATGTGAATGAGAATATTATGTCATTTTAAGTATGAGTGATAAAAAAAGTCTTCCAACAAATATCAAGAATAGTTTTTGCAATTTTCCCATTACATCGATAGTTTTTTAAAATTTGTATTTTTCTGCCAAAAACCTAAGGTTTCAACACATGGAAATAGAGATTTTTCTAAATTTTTGTTCTTCACTTTTTTTTTTTGCCATAATTTTCTAGTTTTCATAGTTTTCATTAACTTTAGAACAAAAAAACAAAATAGAATTGTAAAAGTAAGTGCACCTCTTTTTCAAAATCGCAATCTTTTCTTGAAAGTTCAAGGTTATAAGCTATTAAAGCAAAGATTTTTTCCAAAAATGACCATTAATATTATGCATACAAACATTTTCAAAAGTGGAGTTTTTCTCCCGAAAACTCAAAACTATAACTAAAAAAGCCAAAAAAATCTAGAGTTTACATATCTTGATGGATGAAGAAAAAGCAATCAATCAATTAATTGGAGGAAAAATACGAGAATGGGAAGAAAGAACTGCATCTTGAACATAAGTTTTGGAAGAATTATTTGGATTTGGCGGCACCCAACGGATCTCACTCATATTAGGAGTCTCAACAAAGGCCATTGTGAACTCTCCAACCTTTTCAACTTTGCCTCTCTTGCCTGCCCTCAACACAAGGTTGTTCCTGTTGTAAGAGAATATCCCATTACTAAGCTTTAAAATGTCTCCAGTCTCAAATGCATCGCACTCCTCTCCCCACATTTGAAAGTGAACTGCCGCTGTCTCGTCGGCTACCAGCGCTAAACATGTCTTGTTTTGCCCTTCTAACGTCGCGTTACCTTTCTCCAATAAGATGAACCTGCTGTTGATATTGTTCTGAGCCGCCGGTACGATGTCTTTCAGAGATTGCATTCTTGCTTTGTTTCTTCTACCAATGAATAAATGTCTTACTACAACAACAACAACTAATTAACCCTTTATCCCAATAATCTACAGTCGACTATATGAATCATATTTAATTTGATATTATATTTTATTTATACACAATGAATAACAGGCTTAATTTGTACCAAAATTTAGTTGGTGAAAAACTGTAGCACACTATTGATGAGGTTGAAAATTGTTATATGATCAATAATATTAACCTTTGAGCTAGTACTGACTAAGTAGACTCTCGTCTATCGAATAATGTGTTGCCTTCTTCAAAAGAGATTGGGTTGTACTTAGGAATGATTGGGAAATTCTTACGACATTTGGCTAACTTTGAATTACAGATCATGTGAAAAAGATTTGTATCCCGAGTCATCTACAAGGATTTGTACCACAGCTAAGAACAGGATCCCAATTCATTCCCACTGTACGCTTGACAATTTTCAACCTATTCAACTAACAGTAACACAAAGTGATTCGAAAGTTAAAAAATGGCTCAGATTTTTTGAAGATGGGAATGTTTCTTTCAATCAAATTGACGAACACCTTGTTGGCATGCAAATAAAAAGAATTGTACAAAACTACATTGACGGCGGAACAAACCGAAATCTAATTGTCCAAACTACAAAGTGCAAATGGAATCATTGCATGAATTGCTTCTTAGTTCTTATAAAAACATTTCACGAAAACTTAGCTCATTCTTAACAAGAATAAAGATAAATACTCCAATCCCATTTACAGATACATTTCAATCCAACCAGTAATGGTTGTTTATAGCACCCAGACCACAACAAACCCGTCATTCTTCCATCACCAAAGAAACAATCCAATCATAAAAATAAAAATAAAAAATAGCAAAACACTGAAAGGAAAACAAACCAAGTTTCTTAAAGGATCAAGCTTATAATTAAGCAGTTACCGGAATATTATGGAAGAAATTTTCTGGGCTCAAAATGATGCTTCTTCAAGGATTGCACCGAGAGCAAGTTTAGGAATTTCTTCACCTATACAACCGCAAATGGATTGAAGGGTCAAGGGTCAGAACCGCACGGCTTTGAGGTGAAGTGATTGGTTGTGTCGAAGACGACGGTATTAATGTTGGGTTAATTACATTTTATCCCATTGATGTTTGATTAAGCTAATAAACCCACACTGATATTTAGTCAAATTACAAAATAGATCTTAAAGTTTAGATAATTTCAACTAGTAGTTGATCATTTTGATTGTTAATTAACTAAAAATTAATATACTATGAAAATTTTAAAATACTCATAAGATTAATTATATTTACCACTTACGGAATAATTAATTTTATAATAATTTGAAAGTTATATAATCTTTTTCCTTGCTTGTTTAATGTTCGTCACGACTAAAAAGTAATTGTAATTTAGTTTAATTTTGAAATTAATTGCATAGTTTCACTTCCAAGTAGAAATAGATTTATTTACTTTGACTTGTAATTGAGAATGGAGATTGTTATTTTTTTTTACTTTTTTTTTTCAAAACGTGATAAATCTCCATTGCTTAGAAAAATCAAGATAAACATAAGTTAATTAGCTGCGAATCCAAATACATTATTCTAACTAGCCAAGATGGGAAATGATTTTTCCATTCTAGTTGGAACAATGCATGGTGTCACGGTGATGCGTACACATTAGCCAAAATCTTATATCTTGATTTTTTTTTTTTAAGGCAAAAGTCCCTCTCCGCGGGTTGGGAGCGCCAATCCCAGAAATTTTATTAATAAATTACGGTAACCATTACAATATAAAATTAGAAAAGAAGCCAAATAAAAGATACTAATTAATGAATCTATAAAATAATTATATAACAGTTAATTAGAATAGGATCAATTAATTGTTTGACATATTAGTTTGTAAGTTTCTAAGTTCTGAATCCCGATATTAGATCTTCTGTCTAATATTTATTATGTTTTATTCTGTCTAACCTTCAAAACGACGTAGTTTTATTAAAAGTAGGGACTAAATGCATAAATGTCACTAAAATTACTTTACAATTATTAGACCCTAACCAAAATATTAGTGAACCCTACTACGTAGTTTTAATTAAGATAGAATAAAACAGACAAAATTTTAGATAGAAGATCCCGTGTTCTGAATCCCCGTTGAAACTTATAATTTACCTATCTTTGCAGTGATTTCCTTCGGTTACCTTAATCCTTAAGATTTCGAGCTTGGTGGACAAGACTTTGTATAAGTACATTTATCCAAAGGCAACAACATTCCATTTAAGAAATTAACCATTTCTGTGCGCTAAGACAGAAAGGATCGCTTTGGATGATCTGTAACACTTTCTCTATAATATTTTATGTAACATTGTTTATAAATGTATTATGTGTTCTTTTCATTAATTATCTATTTTTTAAAATTAAACTAAAATTTTATCAAATAATCAATCAACGCAAAGGGATAAACTATCATACACTTGTCAAAAGTTGAAAATTGTAAAGTGTTACAAAGGATATAACGGGTTGAAAGGATTTGCCACATCTCTATTTAGAAAATGACGAATTTGGGCAAATGCATGTGCTTCCATGTTCAACAACATGACCCAAATTTCATTCTCTTTTGCAACAAAACAAATGGATGAAAAACGAGTTGATGAGAACCACTTGTGTAACAAAATTCAAGTTGAAAGATTAAAATATAATTTTTCAAAATTTAAGATTAAAATTATATTTACTCAGATTAAGGGATTATTAGAATTATTTACTGAAAAACAAGTATGAGGATATGTGTGTGGAAGAAAACAATAATATATTGAGAGTATTCATGCGGCAGAAAAGGAATAAAATTACAACATAAAATTTCTCTGACACAATCGCCACATTACTATAGCACAATTTTTCTTGCGCCCTCTTTGAGTTATTTTTAGTATTTTCTAATTATTTTAAGCTCCTTTTCTCACTACAAAGATCATAACAAAACAACACTGCGTTGAACTACAATTTTCTCTCACTCTCTTTGCCGTATTTTTACTATTTTCTAATTATTTCGCTCTCCTTCTGTCGTTACATAAATCATAACAATTACAACTTTTCAATATAAAAGGGATTTAGAGAATTAATCCTTGGCAAATTTGGAAAAAAACCTAACTAATATATATCCTAGGAATATAACCAGAGGCGGATATAAGGGGGGCGGGCGCACCCCCAAGATTTTAAAAATTGTATTATGTCCCTTTAAAAAATTTAGAATTTTCAATTGAATTCTTACAAAAATTAGAATTTTGCCCCTCCAAAAATTAAAATATAACTTTTACTATCAGTATTATGTAATTTTGCCCCCCAAGTCATAATTTCTGGATCCGCCACTGATATATAACTATTATATAATTTAATCCTATAAGAATAGATCTTAATTAATTAAATTTATTTTAATACACCAACAACTGAATATATAGTTCGAAATGGTTAAACTAACCAAACTCAATGTAGTTTTTCATCTCATTTTTTAAACATCTCAAAATTTTGTCACTCTTTTTATAATTTTTATGACCTTCCACCATCAAGAAAAGACTAATTTTCTCAAAGATGTACACGTTAATTTAGGAATCAGGTCGATCATGATAGTAATGGCTGCCAAAACCATGTCCTCTCTAGTGAGTTAGGTCGTTCTCTGTCTAAGCTCTTCAAAACCAGACAACGTTTGATGGCAATAGCGCTCAACACATTAGCCTCTAACTTTAGATCTCTTTAATTAAGTGAACAAACATATTTGGCTATTGGCATTGATTTAGTTAAACCATTCCACAATTAGAATGGTATCATAATCTCCCTTTAAATATAGGATTTATGTTTTTTTTTGGCTAGAATAAAATCTAGTAGATGATTTTCATTAAAGTACATAATTAATGATTGAATTTCAAAGACACAACAACAACAAATCGATTTTATCCCACTATATGGGTAAGCTACATTGATCATAGGTTGAAAGGAAATAGTTAAAAACAATTATACATATAGGCTTTTGTTATTTTTGTTTATACAATCGCTATTTTCTCTATAAAATCCAAGGTTATAACAAAAGAAAATTGAAATATCTTTTTAATATTTTTACTTATTTATTTTGGTTATAATATAGTCATTTACAATTCCCTGTTGAAACTAAAATTAAAAAATATTCAATAAGAGGGATGCATAAAATGTTTTCTAAAATATTGCAAATTTTTTTCAATAATTGTCTGGATTAGTTCAATGTATGTATAAATACCCTATCTTGACTTGTGCCCCAACATACCACAACCCTTCTTAGTTCTTACCACTCTTCTTAATCTCTATCTTTGATCTTCCTTTGTTTGAATTCCATCATTTGGTGCATGAACAAAGAATGAATGCTTTATCTATCTCTTTTCTTTCTCCATTATCCCAAAATCCAGAATTTGCAACTTCTCTAACCATTTCTTCATCACCGAATGTTCCTCCTCACTTCCATGTTTCATCAGTTCAGCTTCTAAACAACCAAACCTTACCATCACCAAAACCTGCAACAAATTCAGTAAAAGTGTCATTTCCTACAAATTTCTTCAATGCCATCGATAACTTCATAAACACACATATTGATCCTCCAATTCGCCCTTGTGTGGATCCCAAGAATGTTCTCTCAAACAACTTTGCACCAGTTGATGAGCTCCCTCCGACTGAATGCCCAGTGGTGGAAGGCTCCCTTCCCTCGTGCCTCGACGGTGCGTATGTCCGCAACGGCCCGAATCCTCAATTCCATCCCAGCGGCCCTTTCCACTTATGTGATGGTGATGGAATGCTTCACTCCATTAAAATCTCTAGAGGTGAAGCCATACTTTGCAGCCGATTCGTGAAAACTTACAAATACATAACGGAAAGAAAAATGGGTTCGCCATTGATTCCCAACTTCTTCTCTGGCTTCCACAGCCTCGCAGCATCGGCGGCCCGTAGTGCACTTTTGATCGCCCGCATAGTTGCTGGTCAAATCAATCTTGCAAATGGAATGGGCGTAGCAAACACAAGCTTAGCTCTATTTGGAGGAAAACTTTTTGCTTTGGTCGAATCTGATCTTCCTTATGCAATAAAATTATCCCCAAATGGAGATATTATAACTCTCGGTCGCCATGATTTTAACGGTATGCTCACAGAAAGTATGACTGCACACCCCAAAACTGATCCAGAAACTGGTGAAGTTTTCGCTTTCAGATACGTATCAATAATGCCTCCGTTTCTAACATTTTTTAGAATCAATCCCAATGGAGAAAAAGAACCGGACGTGCCAATCTTCTCCAAAACACGCTCCACATTGATACATGATTTTGCAATCACGAAAAGATACGCTATTTTCCCTGATATACAGATTGGAGTGAACCCTTTGAGTATTATGGCTGGAAGGCCACCAATAGGTTCAGATCCTACGATAGTGCCACGACTTGGAGTTATTCCAAGGTACGCCAAGGATGAGTCAGAGATGAAGTGGATTGATGTTCCGGGACTGAATTTGATTCATGCAATAAATGCTTGGGATGAAGATGATGGTGATACCATTGCTCTTATAGCACCAAACATATTATCTGTTGAATATGCATTGGAGCGTAACGATTTGATTCATGGATCAATAGAGAAAATCAAAATTGATCTCAAGTCTGAGAAGGTGTGGAGACATCCAATATCAACAAGAAATCTGGACTTTGCAGTTATCAATCCGGCTTTTGTTGGCAAGAAGAACAAGTACTACATACAACACTCTGCTTTTAAGATACATATAATAGAGTTAATATTTCTCCTTCACCCCCCACACTGCCACACACACACATACACACACACAAAACTATACCTATTTATATGTTCTTCATAGAATTTCAAAAGCTCTCAGAACATGATCAAATTAGACATGGTTTTTTAAAAGATTAGACCAATAAAATATGCTTAAATAGAAAATAAAATCAAAATTAAAGACGTGCATTTATTTTGTTTGTTTTCAGATATGTATATGCAGGAGTACTAGGAGACACTGCGCTGAAAGTATTAGGAGTGGCAAAGCTAGACATATCAATATCTGAAACCGACCGCCGAGACTGCATCGTTGCTGCTCGATTTTACGAAGCAGGGTGCTATGGAGGCGAACCATTTTTTGTAGCAAAAGAGCCAAATGATCCAAACGCAGATGAAGATGATGGTTATATTGTATCATATGTGCATGATGAAAACAGAGGAGAATCAAGGTTCTTGGTGATGGATGCAAAATCCCCTACTCTTGAAATTGTGGCTGCTGTCAAATTGCCTCAAAGGGTTCCATATGGATTCCATGGCCTATTTGTTAGAGAAAGTGACCTCAACAAATTGTAAAGTGCTAAACATTAATTGGTTTGTAGTAATTCCAAATAATTGTTCTTGGAGTTGGTGGAAAATTTTGAGTTTAAGGTTAATTGTAAAAGTATTGATACCAAATATTGTTGTAGATTTGTGGCAAAATATATACCTCTTTCATGATTTGTGGCATCCAATTAATATTGTTGAAGGACTTTAGAATTTTTAAAAATGCAATTGGTAGTTCTACAATTTATATTGAGAGTGGGAATTCACTTTTAAGAAAGAAAAGATCTATTGATGTATTTAGGGTCCACTGCCTGTGCTTCTAGAGAAGCCAACATTCCACGTTTAAAGCAAATGCTTGTAATGCCTGTATCTATGGCTAAACTCTATTAAGTCTAACATTTATAAGATCATATACTCTGAGCAATTAATCATAACTGGATTGTATGTATATTTATTAATTACTTGTTTAATCTATAAAATTGGGGTTGCCATCCCATATATGGAGTTTGTCACTAAAAATATTCCCTCTGATTTTCAATGTGGTTTTAAGTAAACATTTTTTGTTGTTAAATAAATATCGTTTTACACATATCAATACAAAAAGTATTAAAAGTTTCAACTTTATCCTTCATTTTATTCATGTAAAATTAATTACATTAATTGCTTTATTTATTTTCTAATAAAGTTAAGGATAAAAAAGATAATTTATTAATTTTCTTATTAAGTGTGTATTGAGACAAAATGTCACTTAAATCATATCAGAGGGAGTATGTATTAAGTTGATCAAAGCCACGTCGAAATCATTTATGCCTAATCTAGTAATTTAGATGTTCCCCTTGTAAACATTTTCAATAATTGTCTGGATTAGCTCAATGCATGCATATATACCCTACCTTGCACTACTACAAAAATCGCCTGTTACACCGGTTAAAAAAGGCTATTTTACACCGGTTATTTGAAAATTGTATAGGTGTATATATAGGCGCGGTAAAATGTGCATTATTTTTACACCGGTTAAAAAGACCGGTTTAAAAAAACTATTTTTACACCGGTTATTTATCAACCGGTGTAAATTATTTATTTTTACACCGGTTTTACTAACCGGTGTAAATATTTTACTTTTACACCGGTTTTATTAACCGCTGTAATATTGTCTTGATTTGTTAGACTCGTGGGAATTTCTTCTTACACCGGTTCTGGAAAAACCGGTGTAAAAAAATATTTTACACCGGTTTTATTATCCGGTGTAAAAAAAATCATTAGATATTTTACACCGGTTATAAGAAACCGGTGTAATATATTGATTGAATTTTTTCTTACACCGGTTATAGAAACCGGTGTAATATATATAGACATCTTTTTTACACCGGTTAATTATCAACCGGTGTTAAAAAAAACGATTTAATTTTTTAAATTGATTGATTGTTTTATTAGCCCAGAGTTTACAAATATCAATCCAAAATTACATTACATTCACAATGCAATACAAAATTTCCATTACAAGTAACAAGAACTGTTCACTTATATTTCCAAACGAATCTGTCTACATTTCATAAGTATTGCCTATACATATATTTACATCTACATATCTATAAAATGTCCGAAGAAAATAATGAATCAACTTTATATGTCAGTTATTACCCGACAACGCTTCGATCTCATTAATCATTACATACTTGGCCCATGCTTGTCGAACACCTTCCAAATCTGATTTTGTTAATGCCTTCTCATCTTTTTTGAAGAACTGAGACATTCAAAATAAAGTCATTACGTTGATTAATAACTGATATGCAAAACAACATCCGGATTTGAGTATCAAAATATTATGAAAATGAAATTACACAACAAAACCCAATAACCTTCTTGATATCCTTATGCTCTATGGCTCCTTGGAGTATGATCTCTCGCATGTACCACATCACATAATAACCACATTCCCAATTTGAGCCTTGCTTCTTGTGCTACAATTAAATAACCCTCTGTCATATAAAAAAAAATCATGTACATTTATTAGAACCTTTTTCCGAACAATTGGAGCACGCTTACCTTTATCTCTATCCATTTAATTGGTTTATGTGTCGACACATGATACCCTTCAATTTCTTTCTGATACACCGTAGCTACACTGTACAAGACAACATGTAAAATCTTATAAATAAGATTTACCTACTAAACATGGGTTAATATCAAACTAAAATTTTCGAAAAAGTATGAATAAATATAAATACGTGTTCATCAAATTCGTAGCATCATCTCGTGGGCCTGAATGCACTGGATCAAACCAGTACACAGTCATGTCCTGTGGTCTTATCGCCATTAGCATCCAGTGTGCACTGAAAAATTATATGGAGATAAAATATTCCAACATATCAATGAATAAACCTATTGAAAATGCGGTTAAAAAAGAAAATCTATTGAAATTTATTTACTTTAGAAAATACGGCGCTAGGTATATGCTCTTGTATCCAGTCTTCAGGGTAGACACGATGTACTCAACTCTATCTGACCTGATATTCCCGTACGGTTGTATATGATGTGGTGATAGGAACCCTATCCCACTTTGACCCCGTTCTATACATAATGCATACATTGTCCTACGACATAAAATTGACAAATATAAGGACACGCGTGATTAGTTAAACTATATTGTCCACAATAACGAATAAAAAAAAAATAAAGTTGAAACTTTAATAACATATACGAACTTACTTTATGAACACGTGCATGCAATCACCCGTCACCTGTTCACACAAGAAGAAGTCATTGAGGCTCTCATTAGTAAGCAATATTGGAAACTCAGTGCCCGCTATTACTTCCGGCATATTGATTGTGTAGAGAGCGTCACTCGTATGTTTGGTCACCAGCTTGCACAATAACCGTAGTGATCCCTCGAGTTGTGATAATAATGGCTCATCCGTTTCTCGCGGTTGGGGCACCACTTTTGTTTCTTATGTTGGGGAGAGTTCGTTACCTCTTTCGAACCTTTCGGGTCCGGTACCTTCACAACATTAAATAAGTAATTAGAGATGTTCATTAATAAAGATATACAAAGAAACTCATTGAATAATATATAATTACACCTCCAACTCCGCATCGGTGCAAATCGCAACCAATTCTCTCGGCCACTCTAAAAACAATCCAGATCCTTCCCTAACTGTCGTGGCCTCCTCGTCCGGAAACGGCAACGGCGCATCATCTTCGATAGAGGTAGTGATATTTACCTTCACTCTGTTCTGCATTACCTCTTTCCCGTGATGCATGGATAATTTATACAGCTTCCCTTTAGCCACAAGTCGCCTCCCTTCGGTGTTATCAATCACAAAAAAGCTACATTGTGATCCCTCCTGTGAATAATAAACAATTATAGTATATATTTATAATTGTCTAACTTGAAATAATTTGAAAAGGAAATAATTCATATTTGGTACCTCGAACTCTCCCAATGAATCTGGGGGTCCATCACCGGAGCATACCGGTTTCTGCTTTGTCCCCACCTCAATGCTTATATTCTCCTGTTGTTTCATTGATACTTCGGTGCTAAGAAATTGTAAAACATCTGGTGTAGGAAAAACAGGAACTGGTCTGCCCAAATCGCTGAACAGTTTCTGCATTTGCTCAGACCAGAACTTCATCTCCGCTCTGCATTGAGCGTGAATGTCTACATTACTAGTTCCACTAGAAGATGAAGCCCCGAATACTTCAGATTTCCTCATCCGACCCCCAACACCCCGTAATCGACCAGGGTGATCTTTCTTTCTCGTAGCCAGCACAAGAATGTCTGTGCTTCCCTCGCCAACGGTCTCTCCTTGACTTGAGCGATTTGTCAACTCATCCTGATAAATATTTTAATGTACTTATCGGAGTATAATTCACATTACAAATTAATATTATTATACACTTTATTTAATTCAATAAATTATACTTACAATTCTGGCACTAACGTCTCTGGCCGCTTCGCTAGAAAATTCACCGTTCTTGTTCTTGTGCCCTTCCTTGAAGAGAATATGACGGGGAATCGGTGAAGGCGGAGAGGTTGTTGCACGGGCCTCCTCTTCCGTCTTACCGGACTGGATCTGACTTTGTATTTTTGCCTCAAGTTTTTCACGCATAAGCTTCTTTTTCAACTTCTTATATCCACCACGAGACATTGTATGGTGGAGTTTGTTTTTGTTCGAACTCTCTTGGCTTGCAAGCCGCTTTGGCTATTTCTCCGAACAGCAGGAAACACATATCATTCAAATTCTAACGTCACATTAAATGAATAAACATTGGATACAATAAAATAGTACCTGCCATTCTTCGCTTAATCGAACTTTTCGGAACATATCCCATGTATCCCTAGTAAGATAAGGATATTTAGCACATGGGTCTACATGCGTTAGGCTTCCAAATATAAACCTGCTCAAGCTTGTCTTCCACCCCCGCCAACGTTCCCTAGCGTGGACTAACCACTTCTTCTTCAGCTTCGGTGTGGACTCAAAGTCAAAGGTACTCTAAAGAAAACACAAAATAACGTTACTGAACGGAAACCATAATATATATAGAAAGAAAATATGTGAAAACACATTAAGAAGGACAAGTAATATGTTGCACATACCATTACTTCAGCCCAAATCATTTCCTTGATGTTGTCATCGACCGCACGCCACGACTTAAATTGCACAACATTAACTCTACTGCGCGTCATCAAGGCAATAAAATTAACCCATTCATTATGTGATTTGTCAGTCATCGGCTCACCGTCATCATCGAAAGAAATAGCCGTCTTTTCTCCTCGTGCCCTCCTTTCCAATAGATCGCGACATTTGGTTCATTTTCTTCCATATTGTGCAAGTGTTTGATCAGCCCCATCCCCGGTGTTTGATTTTGGGTTATTATCCATGAGAAAGCTTTTGTAGTATACAAAAGTTAATGTCAGGAAAGGATATTTATCATGTAAAATATCACCAGAAACAGTAATGAAATTCCTTGCAGTGATTTGCGTGATTTTGATCATATGTGTAAAATATTCATTACTAGACATACTAATTCAAGCACTGCAGCAAAATTATTGTTGATGAGAGCATAAATTGTAATATCCAGATTCCAAAATCAATATAACATTCCTTGTGCATAATGAGGGGTAACCAGGAGTCTCAAAAGAACGCATATTGCAGTATACTTCACTATTATCATCCAAATTCCATATATGTATTAACAATCGAAATTGGAAAACCCGTTTGCATGCAAGCCGTATACTACACTATTACCATATCCAATTTGTCAAAGAACCCACCAACATTAACACAGCAAGATAAACCGATAAGCTTTTTTACTATTAAATTTGCAATTATTTCTTTCGGCATGCTAATATTACATCAACTCCCCCAATCAAAGTCAAAGATACTCCCTTTCCAAACTGTCATGAAGGAAAAACAATTGAAAATCAACATACATTATAACCATTTCATTCTGCTACATTATGAATGCACAATACCTGGAAGAGCGTCAAATAATCGGAAATGGAGAGTAATAAAAATTGAACGAAAGTCGGAGGCGGTGTCGACGGATGTGACGGATACGTCGACGTTGGAGATTGCAAGAGATATCGCAGACGGAGGTGTATACGATTTTTTTTCACAATGATGGAGGTGAAATTAGAGGTGAAAATGGCGGTGTATTTTGGAGCCTAAAAAGACGAGGGCGCGCCGACTGAAATAGACAGACTTTGGAGAAGGCGCCAGAGCTGATTAAAAAAATACTTACTACACTGGTTAAACGAAAAAACCGATGTAGAACGTCTGTTTTAACACCGGTTATTACATAACCGGTGTAACAAATGATTTTTAAAACTTGTGTTTTAATTTTTCAAATTGCTATTACAGTGTGGGTACAACTATCCACAATAAAATAAATCCACAATAAATAAATAACATAACATGTTTTTATTGTATTTTATTTCCATTTAAAAATTCGTACCAATATGCTTACGTGTAAACCATAATAAATAAGATAAAAAAATTAAACTTGTTAATTTATGTGGTAACTGTGATGTTTTAGACATAATTTGATATTTTCTTTAAAACTTGTAAAATGCATATATAATGCAACTTGTAAACTATATATAAGTTACAGTTATAATGAACTATATTTACTGAAACTTGTAAACTTGTAATTTAAAAACTCTGTGCCCTATGTATAAAAATTCATAATTAAACATTACTATAATCGTAGTTATAAGATTAATGCATAGTTACACAATATGAATGTAACTAAGTTAATAATCCAAAAATAATTGTAATTTACCAAAACAAATTTTTAATTACCAAGAAATCTGTACATGAAACGTTTTTTTTAAACCGGTTACTACATAACCGGTGTATTATTAACATTGTTTACACTGGTTACTAAATAACCGGTGTACGTAGACAGTTTTTACACCGGTTATTTAGTAACCGGTGTAAACAACAGGTGTATCAACTATTTTAATATTGCAAAATGCATTACTTCAATTCCACGTTTTGAAATTGTTTTCAACTATTTTAATGTACTATTGCAAATTGCATATAATTGTTGTTCCAATTCGACTTGGAATACCAAATCATAATAATCATACAAAATCATAAACGCATAATTAAATATATGTAATTTGAACTTGTAAACTTGTAATTTCAACTATGTGTGTCCTATGTATGCTATATTCATAGTTACACACTACTAAAATCGTAGTAATAATCCAGAAAAGCATATTTACATAATATTAATGTAAATGAGTTAATCATACAAAAATAATTCTAATTTATCAAAACAAATTTTAAATTACAAAAAATTTATTAAACCGGTTACTACATAACCGGTGTAATAACGACAGTAATTAATATGCTAAAGTGTGAACTGTAAAGCATAACAACACTAACGAAATCATAGTTAAACAGTAATAAAATCAAAGTTACACCCTACACAATAATTTCCTTGAATAATATGAAAGTTATTAAGTACAATTCAAATCTATTTACAAAATACGTGAATAATAACTTAAACACTACATCTCACGCCAAGGTCTTTCTTTTATTTGACAGAGGATCGTCAACCCATATGCCTCCCACGTGATCAGTTCGAAGAATGAATGCATCCATATTCCGGTCCTCTTCAATTGTGCTCAGTGCGGGGAAACCTGATGAGAAGGGGGGACATCGGGATTATTATCATTATCAATTTCATCACCGACCTGATTTTTCTTCCCGTGTAGGACAATGGACCATTTTTTGTCAATAGGATCTGAGACATAAAATACTTGTTTTTCCTGGGAAGCAAGTACGAAAGGTTCCCCTTTGAAACCTTCCCTTTTCAAATCCACAAGTGTAAATCCCGATTCATCAATTCGAACGCCGTTCTTGTTGTCCACCCATTTGCATTTGAAAATTGGGACTTTAAATTTCACATAGTCAAGCTCCCATATCTCCTGAATCGTCCCATAATAAGACATATTGGCGTACACTGGATTTCTATCTCTCGAACTAGACTCGTGTAAAGCCTCAGATACTAATGTAACGCCACTATTTTGCGTTGCGCTACTGTCATCTGCAGCCTTCCTAGCAAATGAAAATCCATTAATGTCATAGCCTGAATACGATAGCACAACGTGACTGGGCTTATACGCTAACCAACTTAATGTGTCATGAACAGTTTGGTCACGAACAGCAGCACTTAACCAATTCACAAATGTTCGATTGTGTTCATTGAGTACATACCTGTCTGTCCAGCTACGATGACTTTCATTTATTTCACAAATATGAGCATTCACATAAGGCTGCAACGGTTCAGAATTTCGCAATACATATAGATGCGCATTGTTCAACTCATCATTAGAAGGGGTAAACAATTTACCTGCCGATGTCCCTTTTCCTGTGATTCGTTCGTCATGGCCAGGCTTTGGTAGTCCAATAGCATTCGTATCATGCAAGTATCCAGTGCAAAACCCAATAACCTCTTTAGCTATATACCTTTCAACAATGTTTGCATCAGGACGATAGCGATTTTTCACATAACCCTTCAAGACTTTCATATATCGCTCAAATGGATACATCCAGTGCAAATATACAGGCCCACAAATCTTTATCTCCCTAACTAAATGAACCACCAAGTGCACCATAATGTCAAAAAAACCTGGTGGAAAATACATCTCAAGTTGGCACAAAACTACGACAATTTCATCTTGTAGCTCATCAAGCCTGTCACGATCAACTACCTTGCTACATATCGCATTAAAAAAGTAACAAAGTCTAGTTATACTGTACCTGACATGTTTAGGCAAGATAGATCGAAGTGCAATAGGTAGGAACTGCTGCATCAACACATGACAGTCATGTGATTTCAATCCAACCAATTTCAAATCTCCCAAAGAAACTAGGCGGCTTACATTTGAAGAATATCCTGATGGGACCTTTATGCTCTTGAGACTCTCACAGAAGCTCTGTTTCTCTTTCCGTGACAATGTATAACAAGAGGGGGGCAAGTATGTGCGATGTCCTTGAATCACAGGTGCTAAATTTGCCCTAATACCCATATCAACCAAATCAAGTCTCGCTTTATAACCATCTTTTGTTTGTCCAGGTATATTCAAAATAGTACCCAACAAACTTTCACATATATTTTTTTCAATATGCATCACATCGAGACAGTGTCTAACATCAAGTGTCTCCCAATATGGAAGATAAAAAAATATAGATTTTTTCTTCCAACAACTTTTATTATGATTCTTGCGAGACTTTGTATGTTTTCCAAATTCCACATTGATATCCTTCACACGATCATGAACCTCCTTCCCACTCAAGGCAATTGGAGCACGTCTGATCTCCTGTTTCCCATTGAAAGCTCTTTTCAATCGACGATATGCATGGGCCTGAGGAAGAAATCTACGATGTCCAAGATAGACTGTCTTGCACCCATGTACAAGCTGACATGATTCTGTATTCTCATCACATATATGACATGCTTGGTGTCCTTTAACACAAAATCCAGACAAGTTCCCATATGCAGGAAAGTCATTTATAGTACAGAATATCATGGCACGCAATGTGAATGACTCCTGACGATGTGCATCAAACATCAACGCCCCTTTATCCCACAACTTCTTCAATTCTTCAATTAGGGGGGCTAAGTAAACATCTATGTCATTTCCAGGTTGGCGTGGACCTGAAATCAGTAATGACATCAAAATGTATTTGCGCTTCATACACAAGTAAGGAGGTAGATTGTAAATAACCAACATTACTGGCCAAGAGCTATGTGTACTGCTTAGACTACCGTAAGGATTCATCCCATCCGTACACAATCCTAATCTCAGATTTCTTGCATCTCTACCAAATGAGGAGTAAACCGAATCAATCTTTTTCCACTGATCAGAATCAGCAGGATGCATTATCATCTTGTCGTCTGTGGAAATATTGCGATGTGCATACAACGTCAAATTTTTAGCATCTCCAGAATTGGCAAACAATCGTCTGAGTCTCGGTATTATAGGGAGATACCATAACACTTTCACCGGTGATGATTTCTTCTTCGCATTTATATTGTCTTCAAAACCATCACGAACTTGCTTCTTTTTGAAACGAGAAACATGACATTTAGGACAGTACAATGAATTTTGGTATTCATTCCTATATAGTATGCAATCGTTGGGGCAGGCATCTATTTTCTTATACTCCATACCCATAGGACACAAGATTTTTTTAGCCTCATAAATGCGATTCGGAAGTTCATTACCTTTTGGCAGTACATCCTTCAGTAAAGTTAACAGTGCTGTAAAACTAGAATCAGTCCACCCATGTGCAGCTTTCAAATTGTACAGCTTTAAAGTAACGGATAATCAGGTGTAATTAATACACCCAGGATATAGAGGCTTTTCCCTATCATTCAATAACGAAGCAAGAATATTTGGCGTATCCGCAAAACTACCGACCATGTCCTCAACCATATCATCCAATCGATCATTTTTCATCGCGACATCATCTTCTACCGCATATTCTCCTTGTTTCGATGCATATTCACTCTCGCCGTGCCAGATCCATATTTTATAAGCCGGATCAAAACCCCTCCGATACAAATGGTCTCTTATAATGTCAGGGTCGTCGAACAAAGCAAAATTCTTGCAATCCTTACATGGACAGTAGATGTACTTGAAATTCTTATAAGCAGATTTAATAAATTTCTCAACCTCTTCTTCATACGCAGATGTTGTCCGATCACCAAATATAATATCATTACGATCCATTAATATCGCACCCTTTGAATCATTCCAAAGATAATTATAATAAGTTAACCAACAAAATAAGTGCATTAATCGATGCTAACGTAATTTTACATCATATGACTGAAGCAACTAAATAAGAAGAAAAACTAATAAATATTGGTTATGCAACTGTGTGAATAAAGCTGAAAAGTATACACCTGAACGCCTAAATAAAACAACAAAACAAACATTTAACTAAATTTTTTACCAATATGAAGCAAATATATATTGAAATCTACAATTGTACAAAGGCTTTTTATAAATGAAACGCAGAGCTAGAAATATATGTCAAAAATCCAACGAATGAGAATTAAAACTATGTAAAAGTGATCAGTTTATATGTAACTACCTAACCTCAGATGGTTGCGTTGAAAGAAGAAGAGTGATATTGTAGCTTCTGATCTGTTATTTTACCGGTTTTCGGGCGCAGCTATTGGAAAAAAGTCGTAGTTCTTACGATGGAGATAATGCTGATGAAGCTGTTGGAAATAATTATATTTGTTATTTACACCGGTCGTAAGAAAACTGGTGCAAATTGTTAACTTTTTACACCGGTTGTAACAAAACCGGTGTAAATAGACAAATAATTACACCGGTTATAGAAATACCGGTGTAAATAGTTAATATATTTAAGCCGGTTCTAGAAAAACCGGTGTAAATAGTTAACTATTTTACACCGTTTTTCATACAACCGGTGTAATAAGTATAAAACCTTTTTTAATATTACAATAATGCCACCGCGTTTTTCTATTACACCGGATTATGTGTAATCGCTCTAAAATATAGTTTTTCGATGTCGGAAATAAATGATTATTACAACAAAGCATTATTATAATAATATTACAACATATAAATTAATAAACAACATTAGTTTTTAATTTTAATTAAAATAGACATTGCGATAAAAGATGAGAAGATAACATAGTCTAAATTTTTTTACAGGCAAATAGAACAAACTTTCATCATCTGCCCATCAAAAGCCAGCAACGAACACTTCTACATGATTACACCAATTTCTGATTAGAAAAATTTTGGAAACATAATCTTCAGCATAGTTATAATTCCTTTTTGGATCTCTGGGTCGGCGTATAGCTCTCCTGCATCAAAGTGTATTTTATTCGAATCAAGTTCATCACCAATATGGAGATTGATGTTTTCCGGTTGGTCATTCGCTTCTATTGATTCTGAAACGAACGAATCACGTCCATCATGAATATGGAGATTGATGTTTTCCGGTTGGTCAGTTGCTTCTATTGATTCTGAAACAAACGAATCAAGTCCATCGTCAATATGGAGATTGATATATTCTGGTTGGTCGTTTGCTTCTATTGATTCAGAGACAAACGAATCAAGTTCCTCTGAAATTTGAGTGTCGTCCATCGCAATTGGTGTTGAAGTTGTTTTCATGGTGGAGTAGAATATAAAAAGAAGAAAAACTAAATAATTACCACACAGATGGTAGTTAACTAATATGCTAAAAAACGTAATTAATTACGATTCTTTTAATTAACGAAAAACATAATTGCGTATCTAATATTACATCATATAAATTAATTAACAAAATCAGTTTTTGATTTTAATTAAAACAGATATATATATATATATATATGTCAATGTTATGGCGCGAATGAGAAGAGAAATAATATAAAAGTTATCAGTCACTAACCTCAAATGGTTGAGTTGAATGAACGAAAGTTAAATTGTAGCTTCTAATGATGGATTCAAAAAGATTTCGTGCGCACCTTTTCGAAATAATTCGTAGTTCTTACGGTAGAGATGATCCAATTTCAGTACCTGTACAGGATAGACCTCAACAGAAAACAAGTAGCTCACTGACTGAAGTTGGAGCAGAAGGAAAAATATGTGGTTATACGACGTTGTTAAAGTGGTGTATAAAAACTACCACTTTTGACACCTGTTATAAGAAACCGGTGTAAAAGGAACACTTTGTACACCGGTTATAAGAAAACCGGTGTGAAAAGTGCACTTGTAACACCGGTTGTTTGATAACCGGTGTAAAAGCTTCTGCATATCAATAAAGAAAACTAGGGAAAGAAAATTACTAAGCATATCAAATTACTTAAATAAAATGTCATTACAAATAACATAATTAAAATTGTCCATAAAAACAGATTTAGATGCTTATTTTTGGGATTTTTTCATTGGACTCTCTTCTAGCTTCTCTTCTTCCTCATTTATGTCAACTCTCGTGCGCTTCTTGCTTTGCGTCATCTGACCTCCTAGACGATGTATCTCCCATTCTAATGCATGCTTTGCGTCAATATAATGTCCCAGTTCAATAGATTGCTTGCGAAATTCCTCCTTTTCGATCTGCAAAGTTATAACTCCCAGTTGATTTTATTGAAGTAAAATTGTCGTAGTTTGCTTACTTTAAAAGCATATAGAAACAGTACCTTATGCCTTTCTTCCAACTGCATAACCCTTTCAACTGCCTTCTTCAGTTCCGATGTTGCTCTTGCATTCTGAAATAACAAAAAATTGCTGACCATGCCAAATAAACAGCATTCACAAAAGTTGACAACTAAAATATTTCATTATAATTGAGATTGACATAGCAACCTCAATTTGGTACCTTTTGCTTCTTAAGTTCAAGCAATTGCATAGCCTTTTCATCGACAGGCTGTTGTTCTCCAACTCAACCTCACGAGCTATAAGCTCGTTTTGCTGTTCTTGTAGCATCTTTGCGAGTCCCTCCATCTTCAGTAACTCTGATAAACACATTCAAAAAGTCAGAAGAAGTAAGCAATGGGGTTGTGTCTATTCTCTGCAATAAGCAAACCCACAGACCAATAGTTGGAAGAAACAATTTTGATTAAATTCAACAAATATACAGTGTATTTAATGAACTTTAATTGGACAACAAAACGAAAAAAAACACAGAAAATATGAAATTGTCAGCTATTTTCTATCCGAAGCAATAAAATTCATAACACACATCTCAAACTCAACAATATGGAAAAAGGAAAAAACCCCATACCAGTGCCCTAAAAGATTCTGATCAATACAAAAAAAACCCTAAATTTTAGATTTATTTAACATGTAAATTAGCAAAACCCACAGAAGTATCATGACTATTTATAGGAATGAAGGATCATGACTTATGGGAATCAAGGGTCGTGACTTATCTTCATTGAATTTGCCAACTAGGATACTGTGAAACCCTTCAGTTTTCTTCAGCCCCTTCAGCTGTCTTCTGCCCCTCCAGTTTTCCTCAGCCCCTTCAATTTTATTATGCCCCTTCAGTTTTCTTCTGCCGACGTATCCACTACGACCTAAGCAAAACCATTCAGTTTTAATTTTAAACTTTTAATGTACATTACATTTGAAATATTCGTATTTACTGAAGGTCTATAGTGCTCGGAGTTCAAATCAAAGAGATTTTTTTGGTCGATATAAAGATAAAGAAGAAGAACTTAAGAAATCATAGTGTTGAATCAAAAATAGTAAAAACTTCTTACACCGGTTATGCTTATAACCAGTGTAAAAAAAACTTTCAAAAACTTTCTACATCGGCTATTATTAAAACCGGTGCAACAAAAACTTTCAAAAAAATTTTACACCGGTTATTCGTATAACCGGTGTAAATAGTCTAAATTCTTGTTTAATATTACGATAATGCCATCGCGTTTTTTTAATTTACACCGGTTTCTGTTTGACCGCTTTAAAAAGGGCGATTTAACAAGGCTATTTTGTTGTAGTGTTGGTTTGTGCCCCTAACATACCACAACCCTTCTTACTACTCTTCTTAGTTCCTTAATTAATTTGTTTGAGTTCATCATTTTGGTGTGTGGACAAAGAATGAATGCTTTATCTATCTCTTTCCTTTCTCCATTATCCCAAAATCAAGAATTTGCAACTTCTCTAACCATTTCTTCATCACCGTATGTTCCTCCTCACTTCCATGTTTCATCACTTTGTCTAGACAACCACACCATACCACCACAAAAACTTGCAAAAAATTCAGTGCAACTATCATTTCCTACAAATTTCTTCAATGCCATTGATAACTTCATAAACACACATATTGATCCTCCAAATCGCCCTTGTGTGGATCCCAAGCATGTTCTCTCAAACAACTTTGCACCAGTTCGTGAGCTCCCTCCGACGGAATGTCCTGTGGTGGAAGGCTCCCTTCCCTCGTGCCTTGACGGTGCATATATCCGCAACGGCCCGAATCCTCAATTCCATCCCAGCGGCCCTTATCACTTGTATGATGGTGATGGAATGCTTCACTCCATTAAAATCTCTAGAGGTAAAGCCATACTTTGCAGCCGATTCGTGAAAACTTACAAATACATGACCGAAAGAAATATTGGTTCGCCATTGATTCCCAACTTCTTCTCTGGTTTCCAAGGCCTCACAGCAGCGGTGGCCCGTAGTGCACTTTTGATCGCCCGCATAGTTGCAGGTCAAATCAATCTTGCAAATGGAATGGGCGTAGCAAACACAAGCTTAGCTATATTTGGAGGACAACTTTTGGCTTTGGTCGAATCTGATCTTCCTTACGCGATAAAATTAGCCTCAAATGGAGATATTATAACTCTCCGTCGCCATGATTTTAACGGTATGCTCACAGAAAGGATGACTGCACATCCCAAAATTGATCAAGAAACTGGCGAAGCTTTCGCTTTCAGATATGGACTAATGCCTCCATTTCTAACATTTTTTAGAATCAATCCCCATGGACAAAAAGAACCAGACGTGAAAATCTTCTCCATCACTCGTCCAACATTAGTTCATGATTTTGCAATCACAAAAAGGTACGCTATTTTTCCTGATATACAGATTGGGATAAACCCTTTGAATATTATGGCGGGGAAGTCATTTATAGGCTCAGATATGAGGAAAGTCCCACGAGTTGGAGTTATACCGAGGTATGCAAAGGATGAATCAGGGATGAAATGGTTTTATATCCCGGGACTCAATGCTCTTCATACAATCAATGCTTGGGATGAAGATGATGGTGATACAATTGTTATTTTGGCATCTAACATATTATCAGTTGAGCATCTTTTGGAGCGCATAGATTTGGTTCATGCATCCATAGAGAAGGTTAAGATTGATCTCAAGACAGGGATGGTATGGAGACATCCACTCTCGGCAAGAAATTTGGAACTTGCAGTAATCAATCCGGCTTACATTGGCCAAAAGAACAGGTAAGTAAATTATTTGTGCTCTATGATCGATACATATAAGAAGATCCCACTTTTTTTTTTGTTTTTCTTTTTTTGGGTAAAGTGAAAATTTTCTTTGTAGAATAGACAGAATCAGAGTACACAAAGTTTGAATTATATACAAAAACATACAAAAAGGCTTACTAAGAACATAATCTTTCATAGTCGGGGAAAAAACTAATTCAATTCTGGAATTTAATCACATAAATATTCTTTGATGAAATCTCATCATAATGCTTAGTTCCCAATTTTCCTTGCTGTTTTTTGTATTTCTCTATGAAGCAACACAGCTTTTAATCTCAGTGAGCCATCTCAAGAGGCATAATTAATCTATTATGTTAAAAGGCAACATTATTTCTTATATATCCTCCAAATGTGATCATAAAGGAGCAAAGAAAAAAGTAAGTCTAGCTAATATTTTGGTATATATATATAAAGCAACACAGTATATATATATATATATATATATATATATATAAAATACTACTACTAACATATATGTAATATGCATGCATTAAGATGTTAATATTTTGATGTGTATTCTATTTATATCATCATTAATACAATTAGTTATCTCATACTTTATTTTGAAATGCTAAAATTCTTTTTTTCGGTTTCAATTTGACAATTTTAATAATTTTCTTTTCACTTTCATACTTTTTTGCACCCAAAAAGTTGGAAGATGTAAAATAAAAACAGTAGAAGATCTTGTGCCATGGAATTATTAGTCATGGAAAACTATTATAGTAAAAGTTTCTTCTTGAAATAAAACACAATTATATCTTTTGTGACTGCAATAAGAAAACATGATATTTTATTAGTGACAATTCGTTGTCAAGATTAATTTTATTTGGCACAATTAATGACGAT
Source organism: Ophiorrhiza pumila (assembly GCA_016586305.1). Taxonomy (NCBI): domain Eukaryota; kingdom Viridiplantae; phylum Streptophyta; class Magnoliopsida; order Gentianales; family Rubiaceae; genus Ophiorrhiza; species Ophiorrhiza pumila. The sequence continues at coordinate 30,201,383 of BLIW01000008.1, read as the reverse complement.
AATTTGTCAATGGCTTGTCCTAGTGAACTTGTCCGCATAGATGACTTTAATTTGTAGAAATTTTCTTCTCAGGTACGTTTATGCAGCAATTGGAGATCCTCTACCAAAATTATCAGGGGTGGTCAAGATGGACGTATCACTGTCAGAAGACGACAGACGTGATTGTATCATGGCGAGCCGGCTGTACGGAGCTCGGTGCTACGGAGGTGAACCATTTTTTGTAGCAAAAGAGCCAAATGATCCAAACGCAGTTGAAGATGATGGTTATATTGTGTCCTATGTGCATGATGAAAACAATGGAGAATCAAGTTTCTTGGTGATGGATGCAAAATCAACTGATCTTGAAATTGTTGCTGCTGTCAAATTGCCTCAAAGGGTTCCCTATGGTTTTCATGGCCTATTTGTTGGAGAAAGTGACCTCAACAAATTGTAAATTTAGTAATCTTAAAGTTTTTTCATTTTTCAAGAGATAACCAAACAATAATTAAAACATTAATGGTCTCATTAGTACCTTTTTTTATAATTAATTTGCTAACTTTCATAAGTTTCTCTTGCATTTCTATATTTTCAATTCTTCTCAAACACTCAATCGATAGTCAAAAAGCTAAAACATCTATTTTAAATGAGGAAGTTAATTTGATTTTGAAAGTTTAAGGGAAGTTCAATACTATATTAAGATTTTGGGAAAATTGCAAAAGAAAAAAAAAACTATCATTTCACAATTTTTTGAAATATTTTATTAATCACTTACATTTAAAAAGATGTAATTTGGTCACCCACACTAAAATACACACTAGATTGCTTATTTTATTTAATTCCATCTATTTTTTTAATGAAATTTATACATACTCGTGTCACTGTTGGATGATATACACGCGTATAATTTTTATTAAAAAAATTAAACAAATTAAATGAAAAGATAAATTTGGTAATCTTTTAAAATGAATAACAAAATAAATTTTCCAACAAATGTTTCGATGATTTTTGCGATTTTCCCTAAGATTTTACATAATACAAGGAAGAAGCAAGAGAGTTAGCCTTGCATTTGTTTGTTATTAACTATTATTTCGACGTAGTAGCTAGATTCTACTAAAAACTAGGGGCATTGTATGATCCTTGAGATTAGGCCTAGAAAGAACAAGTATATTTAATTATTCTCTTCGAAATTAGGAACATCAAATGATTCTTGCCCCTTAGAAAGGACAAGTCTCTTAAGCTTGTCAAAATTAGGAATATGGGGTGATTCTTGTGCATTATGCCGTAATGAAATGAGTCTTTTTATATCATAGAAACTTCGGGCATAGAGTGATTTTTTTCGGATACCAAATCCTCATTCTAATATTATCATGTTTTATTGAATCCAATGTTCCAAATGATTTAATTTCACTAAAACTATAAACTAAAAGTATAAATATCACTGGAATGACTTTACAATTATTAGACCCTAACCAAGAGATCAGTGAACCATAGTTTTAATCTAAAACAAGATAAGACAGCATAATCTTGGACAGAAGATCTCATCTCTTTTTTTGTGTGCATTAGCCCTGATGAAACAAGTCTCTTAGGCTCCGTTTGGATGTGGTATTTTTAAGTTTTATGATGAAATTTTTTTCTTGGTATTTGTTATAAGAAAGCAATATTGTAGAAGTGTTTGGATTGATGATTATGTTTTGTTGGAATTTGTATAGGAGAATTTTTTTATAAATAAATGTTTGAAATTTGAATTTGAATTAATATTTTATGAGTTGGTTTTGGTGGGAATTGGGTTAAAAAGAATTGTTTATTATTAAAAATTTAAAATTTGAATTTGAATTTAATATTTTATTTATAAAAGATATTGTAGTTAAAATAAATATTGTAGTATTGTTTTTTATTTTAAAAATGTTAGTAAAAAAACTTAACTAAACAAACAAGTAATTATGATTTTATAAAATAAACCATTAAAACTTGTTCAACCAAACAGAGCCTAAGTTCGAGCATCAGGTGATTCCAGCGCATTCATTCTAAATCAACAACCCTCTTCACCTCAAAGTCAGGAGAATCTGGTGATTCTTATGGATTTGACCATGAAGGAACCATCCTTAAGACGTCGAAGTAGAATTTGCCTGATTTTGTTTGGGAATTAATAGCTTTAATTTATGTGACCTCGACACTCTTCAAAACAGTTCGAGTAAGCCTCTTAAACTTCAAAGTTTTCTGGGGTTTGGTAGAGTAGTTGTTTATGGAGCTTTCGATTGCTCAGCTCTGTTTAGTGCCTGTAAGAACTAGCCAGTTGGGTTTCACAAATCATTGAACTAAATGAAAATGGCCAGCACGAATCAAGTTAGGCTGCAAAAGCATTAGAATGATTATTGTAAACAACTAAACATGTACCATTTTGTCGAGATCGGATCTTCTGTACAATATTATTTTATCATATTCTATCCAATATTGAAAACAACGTAGTTTAACTAAATTAGGGACTAAAATTATAAATATCACTAAAATCACTTTACAATTATTAGACCCTAACCAAGAAATGAATGAATCACGTAATTTTAATCTTGGATATGATAATACAGGATAATCTTGGAATAGAATCCTATCTCCATTTGGTCATATGCTCAACCAAAGACACAAGCATTTAAAAAATAGAGAAAAAGGTAATTTTGGTCCCTTAAAGTTTAGATAATGTCAATTTTGGTCTCAATAATTTTCGACTACCTAATCTGATTTTGAATGTTTCAAGTTTTGACTGATTGACGGATTTTTCTGGAGGTGGTAACAGAAGTTATCATGTGATATGCACATATATGTTATATGTTAAAAGTCAATATCTTCACATTTTTCCAAAAAAAGTGAACTTTTTTTTTATACAATAACAAATAATAAAACTTATTTTTGTCTTTTAATTAAACAAAAGTCTCGTTTAATTATACCCAAACCACTGACATGAGATATTCTGTTCAAAATTTTTCCTGTTCTATTTTGTCTTAAATAAAACTACGTCGTAGGATTCACTTATCTTTTAGTTAGGGTCTAATAATTGTAAAGTAATTTTAGTGATATTTATGCATTTAGTCCCTAGTTTTAGTGAAACTACGTCGTTTTGAAAGTTAGACAGAATAAAATAGAATAAATATTGGACAAAGGATCTGGTCTCCAAACCACTATCTCCACCTCCTTTCTCCCCCTTCCCCCGCCATCACTGCCACTGCCACTACACCACCATCACCACCTCCACCTATCAAAACCAGCCAATGAACAACACTATTTACAAGCAACAAGCAGCACAAACAAGTGTAATTTTATCTAAAAATTCATATGCAACACCATTAAGACCAATCAATGATTATGTTCCCATTCATCAAGTACTCCACTCCAAATGTAATGCCACCAATTATAAACATAAGACTCTCATGAACTACATAAAGATCGAAACCTTCCTTACAAATGATAAAAATTAAGAGAGTTCAAAACTAGAAAATCACATAAGAATGTTTAATTTTTCCCCTCCGACTATGAAAAATACCATGATTTGACATGTATTGAAATGAGTTCTTGAGATTGATAAAGATCCAATGAACATATGAAGCAACAAATGCCTAATTGGAGAAGGAAATTGAATGCTAAGAACCGAGTTGCGAATAACACCATTTTGAGTCTATTCTTGGAGTGAAAAACTAAAGGCTCTATTTAGTTAGCTGTTTTTGCCCATTTTCTCATCTCATCTCAAAATGGTGTGTTTGTTTTGCATTAATTCTTAAAACAAAATTTTTTATCTTTTTCAAAAAAAGATGTGAGGGTATTTTAGTCATTTTATTTTTAAAAACATTTGTAAAAGAAGGGGTTGCTGTTGACCGGCGGCAGTCACCGCCAGTGACCACCGGCCGGATTCCAGTCATTTGGCTAGAATTTGGCCGGAATTCGATCTGTCGGTGGTGGTCAGTGCTCCGACGTTGACCACTGCTGGTCAACTCCAAGAAATGAAAAAAAAAAACAAAAAGAAAATTTCAAACTTTATTTAATACAATAACTATTTTACACAAAAACCAATAAAAACAAAAATTATCTATCCAAACACTCATTACTATTCTCAAAAATATACCTTTCATAAAACGTACCCTATCCAAACATACCCTAAATTATTGTGTTTATTTTAGTATATTTTAAGATTGTATTTCGATAGTAAGAAATCTACAACATGGCCTTTCAGCGGACATGTAAGATAGTGGTAGTGGTGACAGAAATGGAGGTAGTGATAGTGGTGGCTGTGGTAGAGAATAGAGATAGTGGTTATTAAAAGAGTATTTTTTACTTTTTTTTATTAGTTAAAGAATATGTTTTATTTGTTATTTGTTTATCATATAAAAAGAAGAATCTTTATGTTCAAGATTTTATCTTTCCTTCTGCGTACGATTAGCCAGCCTTGCGGCGGCAAAAGGATTAGACGTCCCCCCATGCTATGGTTCCCAGCGGTCTTTTTCTTGGTCGGACCAACCCTTTCACTTTTTTTTTCGAGAAAAAAATAAGAAGATATTGACTTTTAACTGATATGTGCATGCCACATGATAACTTCTGTTACTATTGCTAAAAAATCCGTCAATTACCCTAAATCGGTCAAAATTTGAAATATTGAAAACTAGATTAGGTAGTCAGAAATCATTATGGATCAAAACCGACACACCTCTAAACTTTGGGAAGCAAATTTGTCTTTTTCTCTAAAAATTATGTTCAAGTTACTTTAATTATCATATTTTTTAAGGTTAATTGCATAATAACACTCTAACTATAGTTGAGATATACTATACCGATTAAAATTTTAAATTTGGTACTTTATATTTTTAAATTATTTTAGCATGCTAGTCAATTTAATAATGATCATGTGAAAATTAAAATTAAAATACATAAATAATCTTTTATATTATAAGTTTAAGGCTAGCAATCACTAACAACTCTTTTCGAAATACTCAACAAATTCAACAGTCCTCTATGTTGTTTTCTGTGCTTTATTTTACGAAATCATCGTAAATAAAATCCTTGTTAATTTTTTTTGGTTGATTTAGAGATTAAATAATACTATAGTAAGAATGTGAATGGCTCATATTTAGCATCTTATTAGTTATTTTAAGAAATACAAAATGATAACAAAGGTAAATTGGTTTAAAATATTTACTTTTTATGAAATTATTGTACTTTACAAAAAAAATAATACTTTAAAGAGATAAAGTATTAAAATTAAAAGTTTAAGTAATATATTACAACTCAACAAATAAGTAATTTTGTTTGCGATTTTTTGTTCTTGAAGATTTAAAAAAAAAAGTTAGTAAAAAAACTTAACTAAACAAATAAGTAATTTTGATTTTATAAAATAAACTATTAAAATTTGTTCAACCAAACAGAGCATTAATTTCGAGCATCGGCTGATTCCAGCGCATTCATTCTAAATCAACAGCCCTTTTCACCTCAAAGTCAGGAGAATCTGGTGATTCTTATGGATTTGACCATGAAGGAACCATCCTTAAGAACTAGCCTGTTGTTTAAGCCTCTTAAACTTCGAAGTTTTCTGGGGTTTGGTGGAGTAGTTGTTTATGGAGCTTTCGATTGCTCAGCTCTGTTTGGTGCCGGTAGGAACTAGCCTGTTGGTTTCACAAGTCATTGAAATATATGAAAATGGCCAGCACGAATCACGAATCAAGCTAGACTGCAAAAGCGTTAGAATGATTATTGTAAACCTGTGCCGTTTTATCGGATCCTCTATCCAATATTATCATATTCTATTTTGTCCAATGTTTAAAACGACGTAGTTTAACTAAATTAGGGACTCAAAGTATAAATACCACTAAAATCACTTTACAATTATTAGACCCTAAACAAAGAAATTAGTTAATCATACGACATAGTTTTAATTTTAAACATGATAATACAGGATAATCTTGGAATAGGATCCCATCTCCATTTTGTCATATACTCAAACAAAGACACAAGCATTTAAAAAATAGAGAAAAAGGCAATTTTGGTCCCTTAAAGTTTAGATAATGTCAATTTTGGTATCCAATAATTTTCAACTACCTAATCTGATTTTCTATGTTTCAATTTTTTAACGATTGATGGATTTTTCTGGAGATGGTGACAGAAGTTATCATATGATACGTACATGTCTGTTAAAAGTCAATATCTTCACATTTTTCATAAAAAAAAAGTGAAAACTTCTTTTTATACAATAACAAATAACAAAACTTATTTTTGTCTTTTAATTAAATAAAACTTTCTTTTAATTACACCCAAACTACTATCTCTACCTCCTTTTTCCCCCTCCCCCACCATCACCGCTACCGCCACCACCACCACCACCACCTCCACCTACCAAAATCAGTCAATGAACAACACTACTTGCAAGCAACAAGCAGCACAAACAAGTGTAATTCTATCTAAAAATTCATATGCAACACCAATAAGACCAACCAACAATTATGTTCTCATTCATCAAGTACTCCACTCCAAATGCAATGCCACCAATTATAAACACAAAACTCTCATGAACTACATAAAGATCGAAACCTTCCTTACAAATGATAAAAATTAAGAGACTTCAAAACTAGAAAATCATAGAAAACTGTTTAATTTTTCCATTTCGACTATGAAAAATACCATGATTATGTATTGAAATGGGTTCTTGAGATTGATAAAGATTCAATGAACATATAAAGGAACAAATGCCTATTTGGAGAAGGAAAATGAATGCTAATTAGAACCGAGTTGTAAATAACACCATTTCGAGTCTATTCTTGGAGCGAAAAACTAAGGCTATGTTTAGTTAGCTGTTTTTGCCCATTTTCTCATCTATTCTTAAAATAGTGTGTTTGTTTTTCACTAATTTTCAAAACAAAAAATTTTAACTTTTTCAAAAAAAGATATGAGGGCATTTTAGTCTTTTTTGTTTTTAAAAAAATTGTAAACAATTGGTTGATGTTGACGGCGGCGGTTAACGCAGGTGACTGCCAGCCGGATTTCAGTCACTTGGCTGGAATTTTCCGGCCGGTTGGTGGTAGTCGGTCGGCGGTCAATGGAGTTGACCGACGGTGCTCCGACGTTGACCACTGCTGGTCAACTCCAAGAAATGAAACAAAAAATAATAATTTTTTTAAACTTTATTTAATAATATAACTATTTTACACAAAAACCAATAAAAATAAAACTTATCTATCCAAACACTCGTTACTATTCTCAAAAATATACCTTTCATAAAACGCAACTCGAGACCTCATTTTTTCTAATTCTCAAAACAAAACACCTATCCAAACATACACTAAGTACTTGTGTTTATTTTAGTGTATTTTAAGATTGTATTTCAATAGTAAGAAATCTACAATATGGACTTTCAACGGACATGTGAGATGGTGGTAGTGGTGAAGAGATGGAGGTAGTGATAGTGGTGGCTGTGGTAGAGAAGAGAGATAGTGGTTATTAAAAGAGTATATTTGACTTTATTTCTTTATTAGTTAAAAAAGATGTTTTATTTGTTATTTGTTTATCATATAAAAAGAAGTTTTCACTTTTTTTCCAAAAAGAATAGGATTATCTTTAATTTACCACCATGAAAGATGATATTTAATCACTTTGCCCCCATAAAAGATTTTTATTAGCACTTCGTACCGATAAGGATATTCTGTTACTATATTTAACTGAAAAGTTTAAATTTTGCATTAAAAAAATTATTCTTTTATATATTTTTTATATTTTAGACTATTTTACCCTTAAGTTTAATTTTCAAAATCTTGTCCTACTTTATCATCATTTTGTTTTCTTTTTGCTTCGTATAAACTTTTACAACTAAATTTTTTATTATTATTTTAAATAATAGAATAATATATATAATTTTACTATAAAAAAAAAGATTTTGGATATGGTTTACTATTTTTTATAATTTGTTAACTATTTTTAATGTACTTAGTCAATAAAAACCTCATATGAATTATTTAATTTTTTTGAAGGTAATAAAATAATACATACTTTGTCCAATTTTTTTTTTAATTCTTTAATAAAAAATTAATGAAACATTTTTTTACCACTATGATATCTATGGATTTTAATTTAGAGATAATTAATTTTTTATTAAATTTATTAAGTATAAAAGATATCTCTATTAAGAAAATATATATTTATAATAAATATACACCTTATAACTAATAAGCAAATAATTATTTTATTTATTTATTTTGTCATTATATAATTTTATTATGTTTATTAGATTACTTTAATATATATAATAATATAATAAAAAATTTAAGATATTAAATCAATGCTTTAAATTGTCAATAATACAAATAAGATAAATAATCATATTATAAAGACACAACATCTAAAATGAGTAAAAAAAATCATAAATTACAAGAAACATGACAAAAATTTATTTATATAAAAGAAGATGAAATAAAAGGAAATGAAAAAAAGATGAAAAAATAAACAAGTATATTAATTTGTTAAAAAAAATTGATCAAATATTTTATGCCTCAAACTAATAATATTTAAGTATTAACACAAATTTATAGAGTAGATAAATTGAAATTAATGTCTAAATATAGGAGGGACAAATATAATATAATTTATTTCTTATTGATGGATAAAATTGTCATTTAAAATTAATAATTAATGAAGTTATCAATTAGCATCCACTACTACAAAAATCACTTTCTAAAACGGTTATTATGAATTATTTAAAACGGGTTTTTGATTTTCCTAACCGTCTTAGATATGGGCGTTCTAGAAAGTCCTACATTTTTTAAAACGGTTAAGAAACCGTTCTTAATAGTATTTTTTCACAACGGTTTATAACCGTTCTAGATATTTTAAGTTAACCGTCTTTAAAATCATTTTTAATACGGTTGATGAACCAATCTTATACGTCTGTTTTCTACCACGGTTGATGAACCGTTCTTAAAAGTCTGTTTTCTAACGCGGTTTATGAATCGTTCTTAAAAGTGTGTTTTCTAACACGGTTCATGAACCGTTCTTAAAAGTCTGTTTTCTAACACGGTTCATGAACCGTTCTTAAAAGTATGTTTTTTAACACGGTTCACGAACCGTGTTAAAAGGCAGTTTTTTAACACTGCCCATGAATAACACATCAAATATATATTATTTGAACTTTTTCTTATAATTGACTGCTTCCTAAAGTTCGCAACACAGCATACATATGAATAACACATCCATTTCAAATTGAAAAAACAATTGCCGTACATACAAGAAATAAACTATATATATACAACAAATATACTATTATCTACAGAAAAAATACTATCATATATAGTAATGAATGAAAAACAGTACATAATTGCAAGTATGTTCTATCAAACTTGTAGTAGTGAAATCTATTCAATTGCGAATGCTTTGAGCTCACATTTCATTGCAAACTTGCCCCATATTTCTCGAACCTCCTCCAAATCTTTGTCTGGAAATGGTTTCGCGTCCTTCTTGAAGAGCTAAAACATTAAAAAAACAGTAGTTCATTGTATTTGATTGAGATATTAAGAAAATTATAATAACACATGCAACCATTAATAATGAAATTGAAAAACAAGCCGAATACCATGCTCAAGTGATCATTCGCATATAGAGTGCGATCATTCGCATATAGCACATGACATAATATCCACACTCCCAATCTCCCATTTGCCTTTTGTGCTACAAACAAAAAAAAATCATTTTTTCAGATAATAAATTTTCTTACGAATATATAACAAGTTGACAAAATAACAGAAGTTTACTTTAAGCTCTATCCAATTAATTTCTGTTTCTGTGGTTGAGCTTTCTTCACACATAGAATGATATAACCTCGCAAAGCTGCAAAATGAAAAAGAAGCAAAAACCGGCATCAACTCTCCACGTGTATGAACAAGTAATAATGCGTGTCATATTATAATATTTTAAAAAGTTAATCACAAATATAACCTACGTGTTCATTAATAACTTAGCATCGTCTCGGGGTTCCGAATGTACAGGATCAAACCAATAAACAGACATATCCCGTGGCATTATGGCCATTAACATCCAGTGATCACTGTTTAAGAAAATGCAACATATATATCAATTATTAAATTCATTATAAGATTGACAGGAAATTAATTCGCCATAAGTTGAATTACCTTAGAAAATATGGCGCAAGGTAGATGCTGTTCTTGCTATTCTTCATGGCTGATGCCATATATTGTGCCCTATCCGTGTAATTATTCCCAAGTTTGACTATATGGTCTGGGGATATGAACCCTACTTCAGTCTGACCCAGTTCATTAGCCAATGTATAAAGTGCCCTATACACAATACATTAAACAAACATAACAGTCAAGTTCATTAATCTGTAGAGTGTGTAAACAAAATGGAAATTGCAAAATATATATGTAAAGTATTGCAATAAATTCTAACTTACTTAATGAACACTTGCATGCAATTACTTGTGACCTTGTCGAACCTAAAAAATTCGTTTAGGCTCTCCTTTGATATATATAGATCATATGCATGGCCCACAATTTCTGGTATCATCTGTATTGTGTAAACAATGTCATTATCATGGTTTTGTACCAGGTCATATAACTGTCGTAAAGAGCCCTTCAATTTTGAAATTGCATCTTGTTTTTCTTCTGTGTGGGCATCTTTCGAAGTTCAGGGCTTAGGGGTTTGCTCTGCCTTTTTGGGAGTATAACCTTTCCTCCCTTTCTTCGGCACCTGCGAAAAAATTGTAGTGTAATTAGAAAGATTGACAGTTGTAAGGTATTAAATACTATTATGGATCTTATTAAAACCTGAACGTGTAGCCCTGAACTAAGCTCAACTAGTGATCTAGGCCATAGCAAAATCTGTCCGACTGCTCCCCCCACTGTCGTGGCCTCATCGTCCGGAAATAGTACCAAAGCATTGGCAACATGCGAAGTCAATATGGTGACTCTCACTTTATCAGCCGTTACCTCTTTTTCATGATGAAGTGATAAAGTATACGCTCTGCCGGTGGCCACAAAACACCTCTCTTTAAGTTCATTGTTAACAAACAGTCGAACTTCAGCTCCGTCCTACGATAAAATTCAATAATAACATAAATTATACATGGATAAAATAATTCTTAAAGCCACGTGTATAAAAAAAAAGAATACATTACCTGAAAATCTCCGAGTGAATCTGGACTTCAATCCAACAAATTTCAGTTCTTTCATCGAATAGCTATGGCTTGAATAGCTATAGGTAACAACTGCTGCATCAACACATGACAGTCATGGGACTTCAATCCAACAAATTTCAGTTCTTTCATCGAAACAGTTCGGCTTACATTTGAAGAATATCCAGATGGGACTTTGGTGCTATGAATACTCTTACACAAACTCTGTTTCTCTTTACGTGACAACGTATAACATGCAGGGGGTAGGTACGTGCGATGTCCTCGAAGCTGAGGTGCTAGATAGGCCCGTATGCCCATATCGACTAAATCAAGTCTCGCTTTATAACCATCCTTTGTTTTTCCAAGTATGTTCAATAGAGTACCTAACAAACTATCACATATGTTCTTCTCAATATGCATTACATCGAGACAGTGTCTAACATCAAGTTTCTCCCACTATGGAAGATCAAAAAAGATAGATTTTTTCTTCCAACAACTCTTATCCACCAAACGAGACTTCGTTTGTTTGCCGAATTCTACATTGATGTCTTTAACACGAGAATAAATAGTCTCACCACTCACTACAGATGGAGCGTTCCTGAAATCTTGCTTCCCATTAAAAGCTCTTTTCATTCGGCGATACGGATGAGAATCAGGAAGAAATCTACGATGCCCAAGATACACTGTCTTGCTCCCATGCACAAGCTGGCGGGAATCCGTACCCTCCTGACATATAGGGCATGCTTTGTGTCCTTTGACAGAAAATCCGGATAAATTACCATAAGCAGGAAAATCATTTATAGTACAAAATACCATGGCACGCAAAGTGAATGACTCCTGACGATATGCATCAAACATCAACTCCCCTTCATCCCACAACCTTTTCAAATCATCAATTAATGGGGCCAAATAAACATCTATGTCATTTCCTGGCTGCCGTGGACCTGGAATCATTAATGACATAAGTATATACTTGCGTTTCATGCACAAGTAAGGAGGTAGATTGTAAACAACCAACATCACTGGCCAAGAGCTATGTGTGGTGCTTAGATTGCCATAAGGATTCATCCCATCTGTACACAAACCCAGTCTCAAATTTCTTGTCTCTCTACCGAATGACGGATACATTGAATCAATCTTTTTCCACTGATCCGAGTCAGCAGGATGCCTTATCATCTTGTCTTCCAGGGGAATAATCCGATTTGCATACCACGTCAAATTTTTAGCATCTTCTGAATTGGTAAACAATCGTTTAAATCGCGGTATTATAGGGAGATACCATAATACTTTTGCTGGAGAAGCTTTCCTCAGTGTATGACCATCGACAGAAGATAAAGTTTTTTTGAAACGAGATGTCTGACACTTAGGACATACCTATAGTTTCTCGTACTCATTTCTGAACAGTATGCAATCATTTGGGCAAGCATGTATCCTTTTATACTCCATGCCCAAAGGACACATAATTTTTTTAGCCTCATAAATGCGATCCGGCAATTCATTACCATCCGGTAATATGTCATTCAGTAACTTCAATAAAGTTGTAAAACTTGTATCAGTCCACCCATTTGCCGCTTTCAGATGGTACAATTTCAAAACTCCAGACAACCGTGTGTACTTTGTACACCCAGGATAAAGAGGCTTTTCTCTATCAGTTAATAGGGAAGCAAGCACTTCGGGCTTATCACCAAAACCACCGACCACATCATCCATCATGTCATCCAATCGATCCTTCTTAATTGGTTCATCATCACGTGTTTCATGATTTTCTTGAATTGATGAACTTCCACTCTCACCGTGCCATCTCCAAATTTTATACCCAGGATCAAATCCTCTACGATATAAATGGTCCCGTATCGTATTAGGGTTGTCGTATACGGCAAAATTTTTACAATCTTTACACGGGCAATATACGAACTTAACATCCTTAAAAACAAATTCAATAAATTTCTCAACCTCATGTTCAAAAGCATCTGTTGTCCGATCACCAAATAGTATATCTTTGCGGTCCATTACTTTAGTAAACTGTAAATTATAAAAAGACATGATTTATAATAAGAAACCCAACCGAATAGAATGCATACTTCATAAGAACATTATGTATTTTAATTGAATGGAACAAACATTATGTCAAATAAGTGAATAAATGTGCAATTTATTATAGAAATATATCACTACATGCATGTATCAAATTAATATTAACACATTATGAAGCATATATCGATCATTATTCAAATCAACACGAAATTTTCAATCCCACAAAAAAATGTCTGAAATACAAAAGTCATGACGACATGCGGTTTATCAAATGAGAAGCAATATCGAAGAATGTAAAGAATATATAACCTCTCAAAGTTGGGTAGAACTTAATGCAAGTAGTTGTATCTTTCTACATAAGCCCACCGATCGGTTTTTACTTTTTCAGAGTTGCACATCGATACCCAGATCTGTTCTACAGGACCTGAAAATGCGGGGTGAGGTTTTTATGGGTACGTTTTCTAAAACGGTTAGTTAGAAACCGTTCTTAAAAAGGAGATGATATCAGTTTCTAGAACGGTTGTCTCCCTAACCGTTTTAGAAACTGACATCAAGAGTTTTTGTAAGACGGGTATAATGTAACCGTTTTAGAAAGTTTGCGGACCTCCCAATTATCTAAAACGGGTTATCAATAACCGTTTCAAATAAACCGTTTTAAATTATATATGTTGTAGTTTCTAACACGGTTATAGTGTAACCGTGTTAGAAAGTTTGCGTTTGCCTATTTCTTATTTAAAAAATGCGACCAGCCCTATGCAGTTTCTAACACGGTTATAAAGTAACCATTTTAGAAAGCACCCGTTTTCCTAATGTATCGATCAGTTAGAATTTCGGTAACTTTTTTACAATAATTAGCCTCATTCGTCTTATTCTATACTACTCACCAGTCAAACATTTTAGAGAAGATGATAAGATCACAATATTAATAGACGTATAAAGGCTAATACATTGTTCAGATTAGAAACAAGGTAATTGATATGCTAGGAATTAACTAACATAGAAACAAGGTAATTGATAAAACTTCTACATGATTAGTACATTTTCAGATTAGAAAAATTTCGGATACATAATCTTCAGCATAGTTACAACCTCTTTTTGGATCTCTGGGTCGGCATCTAGCTCTCCTTCCTCAAAGTGTATCTTATTCAACTCAAGTCCATCATCAATATGGAGATTGATGTTATCTGGTTGGTCATTTGCTTCTATTGATTCTGGAGATAAAGAATCTTGTATAATATTTACTTCTTCGGAAGAAGTTTTTCGTCTTCCATCATCAATTCCTGTTGAATATTTGGGGCAAATCGACTTTGCTATGAATATTTACTACCATAAATTCAATGAAGGACAGAATCAGTAATAATTAATAAATTTGTATTATGCAATGGATCAATATAACAGGCTAACAGGCTTACCTCAGATGGCTGTTATAATTTGTTGCAGTTCTGATTTGGCCTTCAAAAAGAGTTTGTGCGTAGATTTTTGTAAAAAATTCGTTGTTCTTCGCCGGAAGGATAAACTTACTGAAGTTTGAGCAGAAGCGAAAATGAGTGGTCCCTTTTACTCTACTTATTTACACCGGTTACACGCTAACCGTACTAAATAACCAAAAATTTCAGTTTTCTAGAACGGTTAAACTTTTAACCGTGTTAGAAAATGAAAATTTTCACTTTTCTAACACGGTTCAAGTGCAACCGGTCTAGAAAGTCCGAAAAAGTGCAAATTCTTGTTTAATATTACGATAATGCCACCGCGTTTTTATAAATTAGAGCGGGTTATGTTTAACCGCTCTAAAAGGGGTGGTTTAAATTCGCCATTTTGTAGTAGTGATCTTTAATTAATAGTCAACGGTGCAAAGTGTTAATAAAAATCTTTTATGGGAACAAAGTGATTAAATGTCATCTTTCATGGGGGTAAATTGAAGATAACCCAAAAGAATAAGATATTGACTTTTAACAGATATGTGCATGTGCCACATGATAATTTCTATTACTATTGCTAAAAAATCCGTCAATTATCCTAAATCGGTCAAAATTTGAAATTTTGGAGACTAAATTGGGTAGTCAGAAATCATTATGGGTCAAAACTGACACACCTCTAAACTTTGAAAACAAAATTTTCTTTTTCTCTAAAAATTATGTTTAAGTTACTTTAATTGTATCATATTTTTTAAGGTGAATTGCATAATAACACTCTAAAATATAGTTGAAATGTAATATACCGATTAAAATTTTAAATTTGTTACTTTATATTTTTAAATTATTTTTTTATGCTAGTCAATTTAATAACGATCATGTGAAAATTAAAATTAAAAATACAAAAATAACTTTTTCTATTGTAAGTTTAAGGCTAGCAATCACTAACAATTCTTTTCGAAATACTCAACAAATTCAATAGTCCTCTATGTTGTTTTCTACGCTTTACTTTATGAAATCTTCGTAAATGAAATCCTTTTTAATTTTTTTGGGTTGATTTAGAGATTAAATAATACTACAGTAAGAATGTGAATGGCTCATATTTAGCATCTTATTAGTTATTTTAAGAAATCAAAAATGATAATAAAGGTGAATTGGTCTAAAATATTTACTTTTTATGAAATTATTGTACTTTACAAAAAA
Organism: Ophiorrhiza pumila; assembly: GCA_016586305.1. Lineage (NCBI taxonomy): Eukaryota > Viridiplantae > Streptophyta > Magnoliopsida > Gentianales > Rubiaceae > Ophiorrhiza > Ophiorrhiza pumila. The sequence continues at coordinate 30,185,609 of BLIW01000008.1, read as the reverse complement.
ATAATAATTTAAAGAGATAAAGTATCAAAATTAAAAGTTTAAGTAATATATTATAACTCAAATTAAGGGAGTATTTTGCAATTTACCCTATTTTTTGTTCTTGAAGGTTATTGATAGGATACTCATCATATTCCGTGAAATTCGTGATAAAATGTATATATGAAAGTTTGGAATAGGTCCATTGTTCAGTTCTAGTCATTGAAGTACATATACAGCCAGTTGGCTTTATTGCATGAATTATTCTTCATTAACATGAAGTTGTGGGAAAAAAAAAAACCCAAGTTCCAATGATGCATTATATAGCTTAAATTGAAGATCCAAGATGATCAAATGGTATATATAAGTTAACTCAAGTGAAAGTTTGAATCTGTTCACATTGTTGCAAGTTGATTACTTGAGCCTAATTGTCGATGATCAAAGCTTGGCTGCCATATGTACATAGCATTGTACGCCTATGGTGCATGCATGTTAGCTCAAAGAAAGTCTGCGTCTCTATTCATATTGCTGCAGTTGAGTGTCGAACTCAACGGTTGATGATCAAGACTTGGCTGCTATATATATCATTGACGCCCATATGTTGGTTGAACGTCTGGAAATCCCTAACCTATTGACGAAGATACATTGGACGTGCACTTCCGAATTTTGGATTGAGAATATATAATAAGATAAACTATTCATGATATGGCCATTCTCCTAATGCATCCAATACATTATTTGTCATTTACTTGTTTTGATTCAATCTTAGTGTCAAAATCAAATTAGGGAAGCATATCTTAGATTACTTTCCTAATCTAGCCCATGTAATTAAAGCACTTGTCTAAATTGTTGGCTTCCAAATCGAAGTGTTTAATTTAGATTAAAACATTTACACTACTGGATTTAAGTATCTTTCTATTATTCAATGGCAACCTTAACAAATCACACGTGACAGCTCTTTATTCAATGGCAACCTTAACAAATCACACTTGACAGCTCTTTACACTATTTTACGGCAGTCCCAACGAATCTCACCTTACAAATAAGAAGTTTTTACACTATTTTATGGCAATTCCAACGAATCTCACTAAACAGCTCTTTACACTATTTTATGACAATCCTAAAGAATCCCACCTCACAGACAAAAACAAACGGTCATCCATCAGGAGTCAGGACCATCACAACAGCACAAGATTTATCCCAACAGTAAAGTCTTAATTAACTCTGTATAGGTGGCTAAGAAAATCCCAAGTTGGTTAAGAATCTTTCTTTGTTTGGATAGTCAATTAGTCATTAAGGTTAGTTACCTAAATCTACCCTACGAATTTCTTGTCATTAATGTGATTGGCACCCTTCCTAATTAATCACCAGAGGTGTTTTAGAAAAGATCGAAAACGCTGTTTAAACTTCTAAAACCAGCAAACAAGTTGTTTAGAGTTTTCAATTCGTTCAAGGCAGCCTCTATATAAGGCTGGAACATTATTTTTCTAAAATAATTCAATGCAATTTGGATTCAATAGAAAGACAATTAATTTTGACTCTCTTTGTGATAGGATAGGTTGTTTTTTTTCAACATATTTGAGTTGGTATTTTGCTCTACTTGTTTTCAAGCCTCCATCCTTGATAACTCTATTGATTTGGATTCTAGTTCACAAATTGGAACAGGGTTGGCTATCAATTATTGTGGTCAAAGTTGTGTTACTTTACAGACTTGTAACTACAAAGTTTTTCACCATGATAAAAACAATTGTACTAATTAAAGCTCTAAAATATTCCCCATCCCTTACATGACATGAACTTTCCCCAACCACTATGGCAATCTGATCCAGAAAACACAAAGCATATCCAACGAGTTTCTCTCTATCTTTGCTTTAAACATGCATAAATACACTAACTTGGCTTGCACCCTATGTTACTTGACAGAGGAGAGTATGCATGTAGTCCCTACATGTTTATAAATTATAACCTTCCTAAAAGACAATTGAACTAAAGCTCAAAAATTAATCATCCCTTGTACCAATATTTTATACCTTTTCCTTTAAGCCAAATGCATAGATAAATACATTAACTTGGTTTACAACCAATGACACACTTGAACCACTCACAACTAGATCTTTTCAGTGCCTTTCTTCCCACCATCAACAGTTTTGCTGTTCACTTGTTTTTCTGTCTTGATTGATTAAGTATGGATGCTTTTTCTTCCTCTTTCCTTTCTAAACTATCACAAAATCCCAAAATTGCAACTTCTCTAGTGAAGCCCTTATCATCAAATATTCATATACTAAATGTTTCATCCATTAGAATTGAAGATAAACCTCAAATCACAATCAGAATAACCACCACCACCACAAAACCACCATCTCAGCTGCCTCTAAAAGAACAAGTCATATTACCACCATCAACAAGCGAACTCGAGGAATTCCCATTTCCTACTAATTTCTTTAATGCAATTGATAACTTCATAAACACTTCCATTGATCCTCCCAACCGACTTCATGTCGACCCGGAGTATGTCTTATCAAACAACTTTGCACCAGTTCCTGAGCTTCATCCAACAAAATGTGAGATTGTGGAAGGATCCCTTCCGCCATGCTTAGACGGTGCATACTTCCGCAATGGCCCAAATCCTCAATTCTTCCCCCGCGGCCCTTACCATTTATGTGATGGTGATGGAATGCTTCACTGCATTAGAATCTCTAGGGGCAAAGCCACAGTTTGCAGCCGATTTGTGAAAACTTACAAATACATAACGGAAAGAAAAATGGGTTCGCAATTGATTCCCAACTTCTTCTCTGGCTTCCACAGCCTCGCAGCATCGGCCGCCCGTAGTGCACTGTTGATGGCCCGCATAGTTGCAGGTCAAATCAATCTTGCAAATGGAATGGGACTAGCAAACACAAGCTTAGCTCTGTTTGGAGGAAAGCTTTTCGCTTTGATCGAATCAGATCTTCCTTATGCGATAAAATTAGCTCCAAATGGAGATATTATAACTATCGGTCGCCATGATTTTAACGGCATGCTCACAGACAGGATGACAGCACACCCCAAAATTGATCCAGAAACTGGCGAAGTTTTTGCTTTCAGATACGGAATAGTGCCTCCCTTTCTAACATTTTTTAGAATCAATCCAGACGGACAAAAAGAACCGGACGTGCCAATCTTCTCCAAAACACGGTCCACATTGATACATGATTTTGCAATCACGAAAAGATACGCAATTTTCCCTGATATACAGATTGGAGTAAACCCTTTGAGTATTATGGCTGGAAAACCACCAATAAGTTCAGATCCTACCATAGTGCCACGACTCGGGGTTATTCCAAAGTATGCGAAGGATGAGTCAGAGATGAAGTGGATTGATGTTCCGGGACTGAATTTGATTCATGCAATCAATGCTTGGGATGAAGATGATGGCGATACCATTGTTCTTATAGCACCAAACATATTATCAGTTGAACGTGCATTGGAGCGCATGGATTTGATTCATGGATCAATAGAGAAAATCAAAATTGATCTCAAGTCTGGGGTTGTGCAGAGACATCCAATTTCAACGAGAAATCTGGACTTTGCAGTTATCAATCCGGCTTTTGTTGGCAAGAAGAACAAGTACTACACTACACCTATTTATAAGTTCTTCATAGAATTTTATGCTCTCATAACATGATCGGATTAATATCCTTATTCATTTCTTAAAAACTTTGATCTACTCTATACACTTTTTTTTTAAAAATTTCTTAAAAGATTAGACCAATATAACATGTTTGAATAGTAGTAATATCAAAATTGAAGACATGCAGGAATAGACATATGGATCAATCATATCAGGATACGTACACGATTTTTATGGCTTCCAACAATCCAAAAGTTGTTTATCATAGAGGTTGGATTGTTGGAAGCCATTATCTGATAGACATATGGATCAATCATAGTGGCTGTTTTGATTTCATGTTGTCTTTAGGATTGAGTAAATTGATATCTTGTAATAGTATAAAAGAATAAGGCATTAATATGTTATGATCATTTTCTCTATCATTTAATTTGCAGCTGGTGTCCTCTAAAAGGTGTTCTGCAATTAATTATGATTTCAATGCACAATAAAAATAACAAAAAATTAGAATCAGGATTTTAACGACTATTAGTTGCTCGTTTGGTATGTTAAACACGTCTTATATATGAATGGGTTTCATATGAGTTTTTGTATTTAATTCAAAACGAGTAGACAAGTTTTACATTGCATTTGGCATGTCTGTTTTCAGATATGTTTATGCAGGAGTAGGAGGCCCTATGCCGAAGATATCAGGAGTGGCAAAGCTAGACATATCAATATCTGAAACCGACTGCCGCGACTGCATCGTTGCTACTCGACTATACAGACCGGGGTGCTATGGAGGTGAACCATTTTTCGTAGCAAAAGAGCCAAATGATCCAAACGCAGATGAAGATGATGGTTATGTTATATCATATGTGCATGATGAAAACAATGGAGAATCAAGATTCTTGGTGATGGATGCAAAATCACCTACTCTTGAAATTGTGGCTGATGTAAAATTGCCTCAAAGGATTCCATATGGATTCCATGGCCTATTTGTTAGAGAAAGTGACCTCAACAAATTGTAAAGTGTTAAACATTGATTGGATTCATATCATGCTCTTGATTGGCACCAAATTTCCTGATTTGTACGTTCTACTTAATTGTGTATGCATAACCTGTTACCCCATGCCTGTAACAAAGTAAACAGTGGATAAGTACTGTCCTAGCTCTCTTTCTTTTGGGTGGGTGTTTTATGGGAGCAGTAAGTTGGGATTGGGAAATATGCTTTAATATATAAATACATATGTTGGGATATTGAGTACAATTGATTTGTAAATTACAAATGATGGATATTTCAAATCAGGTAGAAACTACAATTTGTTTTAAACTTTATTTGCATATTAATTGATACTTTCATTTATAGATTCTTGTCCCTGATCGAGTCATGCTTCACTTGAAAATTTTTGTTTTTTTCACACGAAACTAAATAATTATATAGCAAGACCTTCAATAGTGATTTCTGTCTTTTTCATGTTTGAGATCTTTTTGAAATGGTTCCAAAAAGTGAAAAGTGAGTGTAATAGAAGTAACAATAATAATTTCATCCATAAGCAACTTATATTTATTAATCAAAATGGTTTAATATTTTCTCTAATTTAGAAAATTATTCCAAAATACCTATGGAGTCAACTATTTTATAATTTAAAAAATTCAAAACAAGAAATTTGTTACTAAATATACTTTTTTTTTACATGTATTTGACTTTGGCTTTTCCTATAATTCCTTAGTGATTGAAATTGTGTGATAGACGTCTAAAAGGCTGTCTCATTCATGGTGTTCAAAACGTGCTACCTTGGTATTTCATCATTATTCCTTTTTGTACGCACATAATTTCAAGTGCATCATTTTCATTATCTCTTAGTGCATGTTTGGAAGTATTGAAAACATATGCCAACTTGAGTGGTACAAGAAAGAAAATGTACTAGTTTCTGCCATCTCATGAATTGGCCATCATCAATCCACTTCAACTTAATAATGTTAGTTGCCAAATTTTTAATAGGATCGACTTGTCATTATCATTACAAAAAGTAATGTCTGAATATTGTTGGGGTATAGTAAAATGTAAGTTTTAATTTATTACAATTAATGAATTCAAATAGTGTCGTAATTACACATTCTTTTGGCCTTTATATGCCCTCTTTGCAGCTTGCCCTCAAAACACGAAAATAAAGAAAGATTTTTGTATTAATTTTTAAATTGTTGGTATGATTTTCTAAACTAAATTTAATCCAAGTTAATCGTTAAATAGAGTGCACAAGTTTTAAAACTTACACTTTTCATGCTGAGTTAGAGCTCTTTATTATAAATTAAAATTGGCAAAAACTCTTATGTAACCGTTGCATATATGCGGCATGATACGTAAATTATAATATTTTGATACGCGGATGTTTTTACACTTGATATGCGAATATTTTTTTTATACGTTAATGTGATTGTGCTTGACATGGTAATTTTTATACGTTATACGCTAATTTATTATATCTTAAACGCTAATTTTTTATACGTTATACGCTAATACGCTAATTTTTTTATATCTTAAATGCTAATTTTTTATACGTTATAAGCTAATATGCTAATTTTTTATATGTTAGATGCTAATTTTTTATACGCCAAAGTAAAATTTGATACGCTGATTTTTTTTATACGCTAATGTTTGAATTTAATATGCGAGTTGCATATATGCGACGGTTGTACATGAGATCTTCTCGTTAAAATTATAAATCTTTGTGTAAATTGGAGTTACAATGATTCATTATGAGTTTTCATATATATTGAAAATTTTCTCAACAACATGAAGTTTTCTTTCCTAATTTCTTTTTGTGTTTTCAATTTGGAAAATTGATCTTTTTTTATTATTAATTCACCATTGATGAAGAGAAATTCTTGTTTAGTTTGTCCAACTTAACTGTGAGTAATGAATTCAAAACTTAGAGGTTAATATTTTAGTTAAATCAAAATAGATGCAGTCTAATTTAATTCAAATAGACACAACAATATCCTTATAATGGCAGAGTTAATTTACTTTTTTTTTCAACTTATTTGACTACATTACCATCTACCCTTTTTGAATTTCGATAGGGTAGCACATACATAACAAAGGTAGTACCTCTATGAATTAAAAGATAAACCTTATGAGAAAAAAATGCAGAAAACTATCGAGAAATTATGGACACAAAAAGTGTTAGTGATTAAGAATTTCCTTACTAAATGCCAATCTCTAATTTCATATATTAGAGCAAAGATAGTTGCTACAAACCTTTAGCCAATTCTTTTTTTTAAGCAGAAAAATCCCGCCTAAAAGGAGGGGATATTAACCTCGAATTTTATAAATACTAAAATTAGGACAACATTCAATATTGATCGATTCAATTATGAATACATAATGAACATGCGATGAAGAGTTATTTATCAAAATATACAGACACTCGCATTTAGTTATTTACATTTCCTAAACAATGAGAGTTATAATCTATCTACTCCTAAACGAGAAGAGATCTAATCTATCTACACTAATAATATGCACTCCTTACCTTAGTAGTTAGTTCTGCTTCAGCAATAAAACACATCTGTTTTTGTTTGAGTTTCAAGATTTGCAAGATAGTCAGCTGGGATATATTTATTTGTGTTTGAGTTTCAAGGTTTCCAAAATAGTCAGCTGGAATATTACCTTCTTTAGCACACCCTACTTTTGATCTTTAATTTGAAGTTGATTAACTGCTAATCTTCTTCCCATACATATTTTTGCAATTCAATTATTTGTTTGGCATATTACAAGTTCATTTCTGTGAATACAAAACTTCAACTAATATCACAACATGATGTCTTTTTGGCAGTTATACTAATTCCATTTGGAATTAATGGTTCTAAAGTTTCAATGAAACTTCCCGACATTTTGTTTGTATTATGGAAGTCAGGGCTTTGAATTGTTCACTCTTTCCAATAATATATGCTGGGTGTTGTACTGTTGTATAAATATTGTTGTAGCTTGCTGATTCAATATACAATCAATTGAACAAACAATGCGCATAGCCTAATGCCCATTTCTGCAATGCTTGTGAGCCCCAAATTCGTACACTTTCAAAGCATCAATTCAAGAAGAAAACTTGTGCGGATACAATGAAAGAAAGAAAAGGCCCGACAAAGAAAGACTGGTCCTTTTCTCTCTTTGCAATTTTTCTAAACCTAAAGCTCACCAACTTTTTCGGACATTAAGGGAGAGTTCTACTTTCCAAAATCCAAATTTCTAACCTAATTTTCCTTTGTCTCTTTTATTGGGAGTGATTTGTGATAGACGTAAATATAGATATAAAATAAAATCGTAATTGCTAAATATTCATACTTTATAAAAAATATTGTCCTACAATTACTTAATCGTGACAATATAGCAAAGTTCATATCCATAGGAAAAAGATTATATTGAAATCTTAATAGAATATTTTTGAATTTTTATTTGGTTTAATTTAAAAACAAGAATGTAAATGCAACAGAAAACTAACAAGTTGGTGACTTAAAATGATATTAATTTAAGCAAATGTACTCCCATGATTATTTTTAGGGTTCATAGAGTACACGTGCGAATTCTATCTACGGTCATACAAAATAAGAGTAAACACTTATTCATAATCTAGGTCTCTATACCAAACACCTATCTTATTCATAAGAACCTATCACATTCCCCCATATGCTGTAAGAGGCAATGAATGGTTTAGGCGTCTACCTACTAGATATTAACGAGTAATTAAACCCTCCTATATGATAAGAGGCATGCTTTGCTTCTTTAATTAATCCAGAATCTAATGTTAACTACCAACAACAAACTCTCTAATTCAACCGCTCCTATGTTGTAAGAGGTAACAACGAACCAAGTCATGCAAATGTTAAACTAATCCCCAAACTCCTCCTAGTTGGTAAGAGGCAAGAGTTATAGTAAAACTAGTTTAAAAAATTCACAACAAACCACAAGAGATTCTGAATAACCTACCATAATCCTCTTATGTGGCAAGAGGCAAAATTAAAACAAGTTATCTCTAAGTAATTTACTGTACTAATTAAACATATTCATCATACATAATTCACGCATCAAATCATGCATAACTATGAAGAGCATGGCAATAAAAATCATTAAACATATACCATAGAATAGAACATAAAACCTGTAAATTAAACACAAAAACCCCTATTCATAATTTCGAGAGCACAATTAATTAGCCGAGCATGGTTAAATTTAACATCGTAATAGATATAAGTATTAAGAATACAATTGAAGACATGTCTTGAAAAGAAAGATATAAACTTGAATTAATGAAAATCCTTGAAAGAAATTCTTCAATCCAAAACTAAGATCGCCAAAAGATAACAAAGTTTAGTCTCCTAATAATAGCGTAAAGATGAAACCCTATCTATTATAAAGAGAATCTCTTGCTCAAAACTCTATGGAAATTATCATCTCCTAAACATATGAAACCCTAAAAAAAAAAAGAAAACCTAATCTATTCTAAACTATAACCTCCTCCTTGAAAATTACATAATAGATGGTCTTATATAGGCAACAACTTAAAACCTTATCAAATATTGATAAGATGACACATTTTGGGCCCTAACATGTAAGGAACAAGTTAGGAAACAACCCACAATAAAAAGACATCTTAAAAACCTTAAAACCCCAAAAAAGAAAATTTTCGACGCAGTTTATGGTCCTTTGGGAAATTTTCACGAACAGTGAGCCACATCGCGACGTGCAACTTTGCACGTCGTGACATCCAACTTCTCGGTCATGTTTGTCTATGATATCGGTAGAATTTGGAAACACCTAAAATAGCCATCTCTTGACAGATTTTCTCAACATTTATTTTTTGTCGCCTTTTAACGTATTTTGCTATGTTAACCCTTCTTGGAGTCTCGAGTCTCTATGGGATCTATTAAGACTTTTTTACCACCCTATCCAAGGTCTTAATATATAGGATTGATTATCAACAATTGGAATTAACACCTTGAATATCTTATGAAACAAGTAGCCAACTTCTTTGCGATGCAAGACACTTTTTGGCCTAAATCGCATCTTTCTTAATGTTTTTCTCTTATTTTGGCCTCCATGCTCAATAACCTATAAAATACACAAAAATCATATAAAATAGGTGCAAAACATAAGTAAAATAGCATATATAAGTTGAACATATTTCGCCGTATCAATTTGTCTCCTCAAGTGAGAGATTTTCTCTCTTTATGTGAGAAACAGTCTCCATTGCTAGAGTTTAAAAAAATATGCACCTTGGATTGTATGGAGAGCATGGATAGATCACTATGTGGGTAATATGAAGCCTCCATTTTCGGGTAGAGTTTAAAAAATGAAGATGGAATATCTCTTCAATTGGTTGATTAGCAATTTAATGTCTCTATTTCACCACAACTTTCTTTCTCAAATCTTGGTTTTGGTCATTGGAGATGGATTGATTTTGAATTTGGTACAACTTATGAACTTAATGATCTGATGGATCAACGTAAATTATAGCTATGTGGAGGAGAAAAATTTGTTTTTAAATATTTTATTTAGGGTTAAAGTTTTATTTTGATAAGCTACTAGAGAAGAAAAAAAACTCCTTTCACATCTTTGCTATTAGGGAGAAGTTATCACTCCAATTTTAACTATATTAGAGATGATAAGATACTATAGTTTTATCTTTCAATTAACTAAGTGAATATTTTATTTTTCATGTCTTGTGAACGATTATGACTTTTGTTCAATTCAAATATGCATAGCTTTAGATCATTGGATTATTTGCCTGTAATAGAGGTCATTGTCATGCACTGAATATAAGAGTTTAACTAACTCAAGTTTATGCATTTATTATTAGTTATTTAGTTGTAATGTATGTATTTTGTTTTTGTTAAGCAATAATTGTTGCTTTTGAAAAAAAAATTAAGAAGAGAACAAATGGACAATACTTTAGGTAGAATTAACATTGAAGTAATGATAGGAATCCAGACGCACTTAATGGTGAACAGCATTCTGTTGACTCGTTACGTGGAATTGGTGGACCAATGACTCGAGCTAAAACCAAACAGTTCAAGATGGCTCTTAATGGTTTGATCATGGAAGTGTTGGACGATGCATATAAGTTGTTGGAACAAGGCTTTGATGAAGAGAAGACTGATTTTAGGCCTTGGAACTTCGTGATTTTGACATTACATGAAGACACTTCGATGGAGAGCAAGATTGGACAAGAGTTGGAAGCTCAGAACTTCACGTCGCGACGTCCACAGCTTCACGTCGCGACGTGCACCGACGTCGCGACGTTCACCGACCTCCAAGTCGCGACGTGTGTCTCTGAGAATTGAGATTCACGTAAAAGTTTGTCCGCACGTCGCGACGCGTGACCTTCCACGTCGCGATGTACACCGACGTCACGACGTCCAGACTCCCACGTCGCGACGTTGGGAATTTCTTCAGTTTTTTTGGTTTTGATTTTTAATCGTTTTTGTTTTGATCTTTTCAACAAGGAACGTGATCTAATGTTCTTGCATGAACATTGATATGTTCTATATGATGTTTTCACATGGCTAAAGATCTTGCATGATTAAAGCATGTGTTAATTACATTTTTTGGAAGTTTATTCCAATTAGGAAACTATCGTTTAGGAAAGTAGGGTTTACTTTGTTGGCAAGTTTTTGTGCCTATTTAAAGGCTTGTAAACCCACGAATTTTAGTAGTTGAATTTTGAATTAAGAAGTCATAATTTTGCAGAGCAAAATTTGATCCCAAAACCCTTAGAGACCTTAAGCTAATTTTGAGCTTTTGATTTCTAAACCCAAAGTGAGATTAAGCCAATAGTTTTGCTTTTGTTCTAAGTTTGAGAACAGCCAAATCTGATTTGATTTAGGTGCCGCCTGAGTCAAGTTAGTTTTGTAATAGCGTTGGGACTTTGGACAAGTTTCCATTGAATCGCGCTCAATATCTTCTTTGTTTTCTTTGTCTTTCTTTGTTTCTTGTTTTATTGTTTGTTCTAACCCGTTCTTTGTTCTTGATTCTTTCTTTGCTATTCATCCTTTGTGTTGTTGGTGGAATTTTCCAAGCTAGACCTGTCCTGTGGATAAATAAGGTTGTCAAATCCGCCCAAAGGTGGATCAAATCAACGAGAACCTTATCAAGTGGTATCAGAGAAATTTTGGTGCTTGAAAAATTTCAGGTTAAATTTTCCATCTCATAAACTTTTCAATTTGTGATTGAATCTCGTGAAATTGGATTGAATTTCGTGTTGCTAAATATTGAGTGATTGAATTTTCTTGCTGATATTCAAAAAAAAAGAAGAGAAATTCGTGAAAAAAAAGAATCACGTGAAAAAAAAATACGTGAAAATATATATATATATTGCAGCAATAAATCTGAAAAAAAAAATAAAATTCTGGTTATACAATCACGGTTGAAATTTGTTCTTGATATTCGATATTAATTCTTGGTGTATCTATTTCTTTTCTTGCTAATTTGTCCAAAATTGTGCCTTAACGTGTTCTAAATTGCAATTCTTCATAATTCTTTCTTCAATTCCTTACTTGATTTGTGTGCTATTTGAGTTGAATTATTGGTAGGCGGTTTAAGAACTTAGTACTTGCAAAGAAAACTACGAGTGACTCCACATTTGGAGAGTAGATTAGGGAGATCAATTATACACGAGAATAACCATATTAAAAGAGTGAAGTGAACCGACCATACCTAAAGCGAGAACCCGTGAGGAGCAATAAATTTTATTATTGTTTCTTCTGTTGTTTTGTCTAACTTGCAGGTATCTTAAATGGCGGAGGAAACTTCAAAGAATCAATCTGAACAACAAATTTCAAAGACTCAATCTGAACAACAATTTCAGATTAATACACTTATGAACATGATGCAAAACATGAAAATTGAATTACAAAATCTTACAGAAGCTCAACACTCTACTTCTAGGAAAATGACCTCAACGAACTTGAAGATGAATTTGATGAGGCTGATTTTGATGAAGAGGAGTTCATAGAATCTGAATAGTCCAAGGGCCGAGGCAAGTCCGAATTTGATGTGGCTTCAGTGAAGTTGGATTTTCCAAAATTTCAAGGTACTTCAGATCCTGACACATTTCTGGATTGGATTTATACGGTGGAGCAAATTTTTGCTGGAAATTCTTATTCTGAAGATAAGAAAATGCGAATGGTGACATACACTTTAAGGATTATGCAGCTCATTGGTGGACTCAATTGGTGAAGGATAGACAGCTCAATGGGAGCGCCCAATCCGAACTTGGAGAGAGATGCAATCAATTATGAGGAGGCGATTTGTGCCATTTATTTCGCAAATGAATTGCGGATGCAAGTTCAAACTCTTACCCAAGGAAATTGATCAGTTGATGATTATTTTAAGGAAATGCAGTTGCTCAAGATAAAGGCAAATATTGTGGAAGAACCCGAAACAACAATGGCTAGGTTCTTGGCAGGAATGACTCCCGCATTAGCCTACAAGATTGGTTTTCAGAAATCTTATGATTTGACAGAGATGTTGCATAATGCTATTCAAATAGAGCGTCACATGAAGCAAAAGGGACGACTTACACCTCGTCAACCTCCTTGGCAAAAGAACAACCGACAGGTTCCACCTAATCCAATTATGAAGAACAAGCCTTTTGGAGGCAATGCTACACCCAAGCCGGTGGAAAGAACACCACCATTTGTTCATAAGTCAGCCCAAAACACACCCCAAAGATCTAGTGAGGTTAAATGTTATAAATGTCAAGGATATGGTCATATGCAATCAAATTATCCCAGCAAAAAGGCTATTTACTTCCTTGACAATGGGGATATTGCTAGTATTCATTCAAGTGATGACGAGATGCCTGAGCTTGAAGAAAAGACTTATGGTGACGAATATGATGAAGATACTCCAAAAAAGTTGGAAGTTGCTAAGTCTCTTATCACCATGAGGACCTTGAGTACACAACCACAGTTGGATGGTGAAACAGTGCAATGTGAGAATATTTTCCACACCAAGTGTATTATTCAGAATAAGCAGTGCAGTTTGATTATTGATGGTGAGAGTTGCACTAATGTGGCGAGTATATTGTTGGTATCCAAGTTGAAGCTTACTTGTTCAAAACACCCCAAACCATACAAGCTTCAATGGTTGAATCAAAGTGAGGAGGTTAAGGTAAACAAACAGGTGCGCTTATCTTTGTCTATTGGAAGGTATACTGATGAGATTCTTTGTGATGTTGTTCCAATGGAGGCAATGCATGTGTTATTTGGACGTCCATGGCAATTTGATAGACATGTCATGCATGATGGACGGAAGAATCACTACACCGTGGAGAATGATGGTAAGAAGTACATTTTGGCTTCTTTGAAACCATGGGAAGTGTATGAAGATCAAGCCAAGATCTCCAAGGAATGTAGTGCAAGCCGAGCAAATGAAACAAGAAGTGGGAAACACCTCTACCCCTTCTAGCATAAATGCCAAGAGATTGGAAGGCCAAAAGATGAAGCAAGAGGAAAAAGAAAAGAGATTAACAGTCTTTGCTCAAAAAAGTGAAGTCAAAAGAGCAATACTAGATAGGCATGAGATGTTTGTACTTATTTACAAAGACTTGTATTTGCTGTCTAGTGATCACTTTTCTACTTTGCCTAGTGCTGTGATTTCTCTTATACAGGAATTTGAGGATTTATTCCCCGAGGAGTTGCCAAATGGTTTACCTCCAATTCCCAACAGACCAGCATATAGAGCAAGTCCTGAGGAAACAAAGGAAATTCAAATGCAAGTGGATGGTCTTCTAGAAAAAGGTATTTTTCGTGAAAGCCTTAGTCCATGTTCTGTGCCTGTTATTCTTGTTCCTAAGAAAGATGAAACATGGAGAATGTGTGTTGACTGTAGAGCCATTAACAAGATAACAATTAAATATCGTGTCACCCTATCCCTAGGTTAGATGACATGTTAGATGAGTTATATGGTTATAAAATCTTCACGAAGATTGATTTGAAAAGTGGCTATTATCAAATTCGCATGAAAGAAGGTGATGAATGGAAAACTGCCTTTAAAACTAAGTATGGTCTTTATGAGTGGTTAGTTATGCCTTTTGGATTGACTAATGCACCAAGCACATTTATGCGTTTAATGAACCATGTACTTAGATCTTTCATAGGGAAATTTGTGGTAGTTTATTTTGATGATATAATTGTTTACAGCAAAGCACTTGAAGAGCATGTATTCCATTTAAAAAGAGTGTTTGTTGTACTTCGTGAAAATCAACTTTATGCAAATTTTAAAAAGTGTGAATTTTGTACTTCGTCTGTTATCTTTTTAGGATTTGTTGTAAGTGCTGACGGAATTTCTGTTGATGAAAATAAAGTGAAAGCAATTAGAGATTGGCAAACACCTAAGTCAGCTAATGATGTTAGGAGTTTTCATGGTTTAGCTGGATTTTATAGGAGGTTTGTGAAGGACTTTAGTACAATTGTAGCCCCCTTAAATGATCTAGTTAAAAAGAATGTGACTTTTGTTTGGACTGATGCTCAAGAAAAAGCTTTTAATACTTTGAAGTAGAAATTAACCAATGCTCCTGTTCTTATGTTACCTAATTTTGAGAAAGCTTTTGAAATACAATGTGATGCCTCCGGGAAAGATATTGGTTCTGTTTTGATGCAAGAAGGCAAGCCCGTGGCATACTTTAGTGAGAAGCTTAATGGAGCAACACTTATGCATTGGTGAGATCTCTACAAGTTTGGCAGCACTACCTTTGGCCGAAGGAATTCATCATTCATTCAGACCATGAGAGTCTTAAGTTCCTTAAGACCCAAGGTAAGTTGAATAAAAGGCATGCTAAGTGGTTAGAGTTTATTGAGACTTTTCCTTATGTTGTTAAATATAAAGCTAGAAAGGAAAATGTGGTTGCTGATGCATTGTCGAGAATTTATAATTTACTTACTTTCTTGCATACTAAACTGCTTGGATTTGATGTCATGAAAGGATTGTATGCTGAAGATGCTAATTTTAAACTTGTATATGAGAATTGTTTGCATAAATCCGAAGGAGAGTATTATTTGCATGATGGTTTCTTGTTTAAAAAGGATAAATTGTGTGTGCCTAATTGCTCTATTCGTGATTTATTGATTATTGAGACGCGTGGGGGACGATTGATGGGTCACTTTGGTGTTAACAAGACATTACATATTTTGCAAGAACATTTACATTGGCCTCATATGAGAAAAAGTGTTCAATCTGTTTGTCAAAGATGTATTGTTTGTAAACAAGCAAAGTAAAAAATAATGCCTCATGGTCTATACACACCACTTCCTGTACCTTTGCATCCTTGGTTAGATATTTCAATGGATTTTATTTTAGGGTTGCCTAGGTTACCAAGTGGTAAGGATAGTATCTTTGTGGTAGTTGATAGGTTCAGTAAAATGGCACACTTCATTGCATGTTCACGAACCAATGATGCTACGCACATAGTAAACCTTTTCTTTAAAGAAATTGTGAGATTGCACGGTATTCCTCAGTCTATTGTGAGTGATAGAGATGTCAAGTTCCTTAGTCATTTTTGGCGTACTCTTTAGAGTAAATTGGAAACTAAATTGTTATTTTCTACTGTTGCACACCCACAAACTGATGGGCAAACTGAGGTAGTTAATAGAACTCTATCTGCATTATTGTGTGCTATCATACAAAAGAATCTGAAGAAATGGGAAGATTGTTTACCACACATTGAGTTTGCTTACAATCGTACTATTCACAGTTCTACTTCTTTTTCTTCATTTGAAATTGTATATGGCTTTAATCCTTTGACGCCTTTGGATATTTTGCCGATTCCTATTAACGAGTTTGTTAATGTTGATGGCGCAAGCAAAGCTACTTTTGTTAAGGACCTTCATGCTAAGGTTTGTGACAATATTGAGAGGAGAAATGAGCAGTATGCCAAGCAAGCCAATAAAGCGTGCATGGTGTTCCATTCGGGTGATTCGGTTTGGGTACACTTACGTAAAGAAAGATTTCCTGAGCGACGAAAATCAAAGCTTCACCCAAGAGGCGATGGACTATTCCAAGTTTTCGAGCGCATTAATGACAATGCATACCGCATTGATTTACCCAGTGAGTATGGAGACGTTAGTGCTACTTTTAATGTTTCTGATCTCTCTTTGTTTAATGCAGGAGATTCGAGGACGAATCCTTTTGATGAGGGGGGAATGATAGGAATCCAGACGCACTTAATGGTGAACAGCATTCCGTTAACCCGTTACGTGGAACTGGTGGACTAATGACTTGAGCTAAAACCAAACAGTTCAAGATGGCTCTTAATGGTTTGATCATGGAAGTGTTGGACGATGCATAAAAGTTGTTGGAACAAGGCTTTGATGAAGAGAAGACTGATTTTAGGCCTTGGAACTTCGTGATTTTGACATTACATGAAGACACTTCGATGGAGAGCAAGATTGGACAAGTGTTGGAAGCTCAGAACTTCACGTCGCGACGTCCACAGCTTCACGTCGTGACGTGCACCGACGTCGCGACGTGTGTCTCTGAGAATTGAGATTCACATAAAAGTTTGTCCGCACGTCGCGACGTGCGACCTTCCACGTCGCGACGTACACCGACGTCGCGACGTTGGGAATTTCTACAGTTTTTTTTGGTTTTGATTTTTAATCGTTTTTGTTTTGATCTTTTCAACAAGGAACGTGATCTAATGTTCTTGCATGAACATTGATATGTTCTATATGATGTTTTCACATGGCTAAAGATCTTGCATGATTAAAGCATGTGTTAATTACATTTTTTGGAAATTTATTAGGAAACTATCTTTTAGGAAAGTAGGGTTTACTTTGTTGGCAAGTCTTTGTGCCTATTTAAAGGCTTGTAAACCCACGAATTTTAGTAGTTGAATTTTGAATTAAGAAGTCATAATTTTGCAGAGCAAAATTTGATCCCAAAACCCTTAGAGACCTTAAGCTAAGTTTGAGCTTTTGATTTCTAAACCCAAAGTGAGATTAAGCCAATAGTCTTACTTTTGTTCTAAGTTTGAGAACAGCCAAATCTGATTTGATTTAGGTGCCGCCTGAGTCAAGTTGGTTTTGTAATAGCGTTGGTGCTTTGGACAAGTTTCCATTGAATCGCGCTCAATATCTTCTTTGTTTTCTTTGTCTTTCTTTGTTTCTTGTTTTATTGTTTGTTCTAACCCTTTCTTCTTGATTCTTTCTTTGCTATTCATCCTTTGTGTTGTTGGTGGAATTTTCCAAACTAGACCTATCTTGTAGATAAATAAGGTTGTCAAATCCGCCCAAAGGTGGATCAAATCAACGAGAACCTTATCAAGTAAGGTATTAACTTTCATGAGATGAGATCTTCTCTATGAAATTATTTTGTCTTATTCTATCCAATATTTAAAACGATGATGTTACACTAAAATTAGGGACTAAAAGTATAAATAAGGTTCATTCATCATTGGTTAGGGTATAAGAATTATAAATTTAATTTTAGTAATATTTATACTTGTAGTCCCTGATTTTAGTGAAATGACGTCGTTTTGAACACTAGATCGGATAAGACGAATAATTTTGAAAAGATGATTTGATCTCCAAATTTCCTTGTTAATCAGTGGGAATTCAGAATTATACTTTGGCATAATTTAATTTTAGAGGAGGAACCAAATTTTAATTCTCTAAAAGGTTTCATAATAATTTTTTATAAAATAAGAAAATTACAAAAATCATCCTTCATCATTTGTTGAAAATAAATTTTTTGTCACTCACATTTTAAATGATGTAATTTCATCATTCAAATTAGAAGACTATACTAAATTTATAAATCTATCTAATTTGATTTGATTTTTTTAATGAAAAGTATATATGCATATATTGTCTAAGAATGACATGTATACATTTTTTATTAAAAAAAGTAGATAAAGTAACTATGATAAAAAAAAAGTTGTGTACACATTATAAGATGTCCAAACAAACTCACTTAATTCAAATTTGAATCAATTAATTTTTAAATTTGAATAGTGTTATCAAACTTCTCCTTATATTCTCACCTAGTTAGGTGAATTGTGTACCACATTTGAGATATTATGTAAATCTTGTTTCTTACTAATAGAAATTATATTGTTTTTGAAAAAAAAAGAAGGTATTTATAAATTTTAGAAATTAAAAAAAAATAGTTTTTTTGGGAAACAGTTTGGAACTGAATTGGCATCGCCGAATCTGGTTCTGATTTTATTTGTACCTTAACCATAGTAGAACCACCCAAAAATAGTTCCATTATGGTTCCGAACTGCTAATTCAATACACGCAATTCCAAAACCAAATTGGTAGCCATATCTACAGAAAATGACAAGGTTTGGCGTTATATATCTGCCTGATTTTTTTTTTTTGAGCAAAATAATAACAACCTTTATAAAAGATGAAATATTGAGAAACAAGATTTACATAATATCTCAAATGAGGTACACAATTCACCTAACTAGGTGAGAATAGAGAAATGATAGGGGGAGTGAAATTCTAGAGTGACTGGCATGGCAGTGATAAAAGACAAACTTATCCCTTACCCATTAGGGTTCACTCATCATTTGGTTAGGGTATTAGTTTGTCTTTCTATCACTGCCACGTCAGTCACTCCAGAATTTCACTCCAGAATTTCACTCCCCCTATCATTGCTCGTGAGAATATAAGGAGAAGTTTGATAACACTATTCAAATTTAAAAATTAATTAATTCAAATTTGAATTAAGTAAGTTTGTTTAGACATCTTAATGGATTAACCAACTTGGACAAACTTGACTTGTCCAAGTTGGCCACCAAAAGGGAGTTAGCAAAGTTTTGGAATCAATTTCCTGAATATGCTTAATTTGTTAGATTTACATTAGCACTAAATGTTGGGGTAGGTGTTGGAATCAATTCATAGGGCCTACTTACTTTGTCAGGTTTACACTAACACTAATTCAAGATTTACACAGCCTCGAAATGTTGGGGTAGGTTTTGGGATCAAATGTTGGGGTAGGTCTTGGGATCAATTCCTATAGACTACTTAATTTGTCAAGCTTATGGATCTGGTTAATTTGCCAAGTTTATGTTGGTACTAAATGTTAACAGAGGTTTCTGGGATCAATTCCTAGGGTTTACTTAATTTGCTAGGATATGTATTAGGATCAATTCCTAGGATCTGCTTAATTTGTCAAGTTAACGCTGGCACTAAATTGAGGTTTACACTGGCACTAAATGTTTGGATATGTTTTGAAATCAATTCCTAGGGTTTGTTTAATTAGCAAAGTTTGCGCAGGCACTAAATGTTTGAGTAGGTCATGGGATCAATTACTAGAGTTTGTTTAAATTGTTAGGTTTATGCTTCCACTGAATCTAATGATAAAATTTGACTGAATTTTTTAATAGGTCATGCTTAATTTGTTAGGTTTACGTACTGAACCCAATGATAAAATTTGGCTTAGTTTGTTAATTTGAAAGTAAGGTCAACTATAGAATTTTAAAAATATATATATATATATATATATTTTAAACACACAGACTCTCACATGCATCCCCCAAATCTGCAAGTTTTAAACTCTAGAGCTGGAGGTCGGGATGCTAACTTCCTGACCGTTACGTTAACCATAGTGGATGAGTTTTAAAATATTTTAATGTGATATAATTAACACAATTTAAATTTTTTTCTTTTCACTCGTAATTACACACCATACAAATATTTTCACACATTACACATATTTACACCTATTACACACATTTTCACACATTTTCACACACTACATATTTACACATATTACACACATTTCACACAATATACATATTTATACCTACTATACACATTTTCAGACACTACATATTTACACATGTTACACATATTTTCACACACTATACATAATTATATATACCACATACATTTTCATACACTACACATATTTACACATACTACACATTTTCACACTCCACATATTTAAAGCTACTTTACACACTTTTATACACCACATATATTTACAATTATTAAACATATTTTACATATCACATATTTATATTTTACACTAATCATCAAATTTGTAAACAATTTGTACAATATTTTTTAAAAAGTGTAGTGAAAGATCTAGGTTAGTAGCGCGGTGTCCCAGTGGGTGAGTGACACTGGATGTGACACCGATAATAAAATGCAAATGGACAGTATTAAAAATGCGGAAAATAAATGGACAGGAGGTTGGTAACGCAGTTCGGCAATTGCCTACGTCTGCGGGGCCACGCCCAGAAAGAACAATTCACTATGTTCACAAGTTACAAGACATTCAGTATGACACAAGGTAAGACACCATCTTATCTTAAATACTGCTGCTTCCTAACTTCTGCAGTGAACGGATTGTGCGAGCTCCCCTCGACTTGTGTTGTGAATCCGTGGTTAAGCAAGATCCCCTTGCCCACGTTTGAACTCCTCCTGAGCTCTATGCTTGAATCAAGAAACACAAGGATTGCATCTTCAATGATGTTGCGTTAAGATGCTTCAAGCCAACACACTTTAACTAAACTCTCCAACAAAGAAGTGTGTATACAGTCTTCAAGAAGACCGAATGGAATAATCAAAAACTCACACAAGAAAACCGTGTGATGGAAAGCTTCATATAGGCACTCAAAAATCCTTCCATGTTTATCCCAAGATTATTTCCAAATAATTCAAATGGAAAGATCATAGAGACGTTCCAAGTCTTCACGTTTATCTTCAAGATTGTTTCCAAAATAATTTAAATGAGAAGATAGAAACTCTTGTGCCTTCAAGACTTATCTTTTTCAAAGATGGATAACTTCCAAGAATACCAAGATAAGTTCCATAATTATCCATATGACATTAATCATCAAATCAATCTTCATTGCATAGATTGATTTTATTTGATTTTGCCTTCAATAAAAGCTTTCCTTATCTTTGCCAAAAATTAAATGCCAATTAAAATAAATGCCAACTCACGTTTGCACTAACAATCTCCCCCTTTGTCATTTTTTGGCAAAAATCCAATCTCCCCTTGTATGCTGAATCCGAAGTGCTTGAAGAACTCCCCCTGAATATTCACTTGGTAAAGAAACATCTGCACAAGACATTGTGCATGACACATAAAGAGACACCAAGTTTCCCAGCATACATAGTGTTAGGGATTACATACCAAATATCTAAAATTATCCAAAATTACTCCCCCTTTTTGCCATAAAAGGACAAAAGCGCCACAAAAGCAATAATAAAACCATAATAAACTGTCTTGAAAAATTAGCATAAATAAAATATCAGAGTAATCAATCAGAATTCTCCTCATCTTGAGTCACAAGACCTACTGAATCAGCCAGCAGTTGAACACCAGCAGTAGCATCTGGAACTCTTACATCTGAACCAACATCAAACCCACCAGATTGGGCGCTGGAAGGGACAGAACTATCAGGGACATTAGGTGTGACACTGTCAGGGACATCATCAGATACAGTAGTAGGAACAGTAGTGTCTGCCTCAATCATGTCCTCATCAGGATCAGAATAATCAGCTTATTTAACAATAGGATTTTCAGCATCCCTTTCTGTCTCTGCAAATACAGGAGATAGAGTTTGAACTATACCTGCTGGGACTCTGGAGTAACATCAGCTGGATTGTTTGAAGGTTCAGTCTCAGTAGTGACAGTCTTGGCAGCAGCATTCTTCTTCTTTTCAGCTGCAACATCTCTGGATTGCTTGACAGCTGCCAGGTCATCAAGAACAGCAGAAATTTCCTTTCTTCTCTTTTCAATCTTAGCTTGCTGACCCATTAGCGCTTTCAGCTCATCCTCCAGCACCTTAATGGTACGTGATAGCAGCACAGTGTTACCAAGCTCATCAGTGTCAGAGACATCCTCTGTAACATCCTCCATGTCATTGACATGATTTCCCATCAGCAGCTTGTAACTGATCCTAATCTCCTCCTTGTCAGTTTCCAGGATTTCCCTTGCTCTAATCAATGGATGTTGTGAAGACAGAATTGCATAAATCAAGCTAGGAACTGGATAAGCCAACCTATCGTTCTTACAATCTGCATGTTTAACTATCTGATCAAACATAAACTGCCCAACATCAAACTCCACAAAATTTTCAATTTTAAACAGCAAAGTGGCCATGACCTTATTAACTCCAGTCCCATGAGAAGTTGGCAGCCAGTTTCTCATTGCAATCTTGTGCAGAATGGCATATTTTACTGACAATTGGGAAGCTGGAAAGTCCTTTCCTCTTGGCCAAACTCTTCTGACTCCACCAGTGACATCGGATATTATCACACTGTAATCTGGTGTAAAGTCTTCTACTTCTGCCCAATGACTTCCCAGATATGTATTAATTACATCCGGAGTGAAATCAAACACTCTCCCCCTCACATATACACGACCGTCATCCGGGTGTTCAAAATCCTTTATACTAGAGTCAAGATTACAGTAAAACTCCTGCACTACTCTTCTAACATAGGGTTTAATACCCTTGATTGTCCTGCCAAGTCCTTGACTAACTAACTGATCAACCAATTTTTGATATTCTTTAAAATCACCCTCATGTATATTTCTTTCATTCCATATATTTCTCCTGGACACTTTAGCCCACAAACCAGCATTGTACTCTGATTTAAAATCATCTAAATTCACATTAAGATTTGACGACTTACTCGGTGTAGCATGAGACTTTCCCTTTGACATTGATTTGGAGCGTGTCATCCTCTGTGATACAGGAGCAGGGGTTGCCTTTGGGCGCTTAGCCTTTGGTGACTTTACAGGATCAGAATCTGAACGGTCATGAAATTCAGCATCCTTAGAGGAATCATCATCAACAGGAGAGTCATCATTTTCTGAAGATTCTTCTTCACCAGCAGAGGAGTCCCCCTTACCAACATCAGACTCACTTCCTTTCACATTGTCTTCATCTTTCCAGTCCTCATCTGAAGAACTCTCATCAACCAGTTGGAACCTCTTTCTTTTGGGTTCCACAGTCACCTTAGAACCACCCGGTGCCTTTGATGGTACAACACTTGTCTTGAATTGAGTAGTACTGGTCTGCCCAAATGGTGTTCTAACGCCGGAGGAGTCAATGGATTGAATTGGGATAACATCTATAGCCATTGAAGCCATATCAACCTCAACATCTAGAGTCACTTTGCTTGTTCGTGATGAAGACTTTCTCGGAGACATCTCTAAAATTTTGAATATCTTGACTTGATAAAAACTTCAAGAGTTCTGATTGTGCTCAAAATAGTGAAGACGGCAGAGTAGAGCTCAAAAGTTTATGAACAATAGAAGTTGAGAAGACCAAAAACCCTTGAATTTCAAATACCGAAATAATTGCCAAAAATACTGCAGTCAGATTTTGCGTATTCAAAGCCAACTCTTCAATTTCATGTAATTGACCGAGAAATCCGATGATGCCAGATGTCACTTGGAGTGCTGAACCGCTGAAGTTTCCAAAAATCATAAAACACAAAATCTGCTACTACAAGCTTTCCAAAAATATTAGGCTGGAAAGCAGACAAGGATAAAATAGCTATTCTACTATATTTTTGTGTTTTTTTCATATATATTATATATATATATATATATATTACTGTACATAAAAATACAATAAAATACTTACAATATTGAGGAACTTCATTACATAACACAAAGGCCCATAGCAGACCTCAGTTCTTCAAATCTTGCCCCATCCAAGGCTTTGGTAAAAATGTCAGCAATTTGTTTTTCTGTCACCATGTGTTCCAAAGCAATTATTTTATCTTCTACAAGAGATCTAATAAAATGATGTCGAATATCAATGTGCTTTGTACGAGAGTGCTGAACAGGATTCTTAGAAATATTGATAGCACTCATATTATCACAGTAGAGTGTCATGACATCCTATGTGACACCATAATCTTTCAGCATTTGCTTCATCTAGAGGAGCTGAGTACAACAACTACCAGCTGCAATATATTCTGCCTCGGCGGTAGACAGAGAGATAGAGTTCTGCTTCTTGCTGAACCATGACACCAAATTATTTCCCAAATAGAAACATCCACCAGAAGTACTTTTCCGATCATCTGAACTTCCAGCCCAGTCAGCATCACAATAACCAACTAAGTTGGTGTTTGTATCAAAGGAGTACCAAATTCCATAATCAGTTGTTCCACAAATATATTTGAGAATCCTTTTGACTGACACCAGGTGTGACTCACGAGGTTCTGCCTGAAATCGAGCACATAATCCAACACTGAAGCAGATATCAGGACGACTAGCAGTTAGGTACAAGAGGCTGCCAATCATAGTTCTGTAAAGACTTGCATCAACAGGGGTTCCCTTCTCATCTTTGGAGATCTTCTCATGAGTTTCCATAAGTGTTCTTCTTGGACGAGCATTTTCCAATTCAAATTTCTTCAGTAAATTCTTTGCATACTTGCTTTGAGAAATAAAGATACCATCATGTCGTTGCTGAATTTGAAGTCCAAGAAAGTAAGTATGCTCACCAACTATGCTCATCTCAAATTCGCCAGTCATTTGAGCAACAAACTCATCCACCATTGCCTGTGACACTGAGCCAAACACGATATCATCAACATAAATTTGAGCAAGTAAAAACTGAACTTTCACTTGGCGAATGAAAAGAGTTTTATCTACTCCCCCTCGCTCGTATCCTTTGGCTAACAAGTACTGAATCAGCCTCTCATACCAAGCCCTAGGAGCTTGTTTGAGCCCATATAATGTCTTCTTCAATTTCTAGACAAACTCGAGATGATGAGGGTCTTCAAAACCCTTTGGTTGAGCAACATACACCTCCTCATTAAGAAAACCATTGAGGAAAGCACTCTTTATATCCATTTGATACAACTTGAATCGCAATACACATGCAATGGCCAGCAAGAATCGGATAGACTCAAAGCGAGCAACTGGAGCAAATGTCTCATCAAAGTCAACTCCTTCAATTTGCGTATATCCCTGAGCAACCAATCGAGCCTTGTTGCGAGTGATATTCCCATGCTCATCACTCTTGTTCTTGTATATCCATTTGGTGCCAATAACATTAACATTAGGAGGACATGAAACTAGATCCCAAACTTGATTGCGAGTGAATTGATCAAGTTCTTCTAGCATTGCACCAATCCAATATTCATCTTCCAGAGCTTCTTTCACATTCTTTGGTTCAATAGAGGAAGTTTAGCAAGCCATTTGAATCATATCTCTATAATTTACTCTTGGCTTTTCTCTTGTACGAATACCATCAATCAAACTTCCAATAACTTCAGCAGTAGGATGATTCTTCTGTACTCGAGTAGAGGGCTGTCTGTGAGGTAAAGTGACCTCATTCACATTATTATTTTCTGCATTATGATCAGTGACACCACCTATGACACTGGGTGAAACGCTGCCTGAAACACTGGAACTTACTTCAGGTAGAGAATCTGTAACATCTTCATTAGGAACAGCACTTACTCCCAGAGAGTCATCGACTTGAACATTTGACTATTGATAACATATCCAAGAAATATAGCTTCATCACTCTTGCGGTCGAGCTTCCCTTTATATTCCCTGTCATTCAACACATAACAAGTACTACCAAAAGGATGAAAATAGTTAACAGTTGGAGTTCTACCTTTCCAAATTTCATAGGGCGTCTTCTCAGTTCCTCCACGGAGATATACACAATTTATAGTGTAGCATGCTGTGTTCATTGCTTCAGCCCAGAATTTTTGTGGAATATTTTTTTCGTGTAACATGATGCGTGACATCTCTGCTATAGTCCGATTTTTTCTTTCCACAACTTCATTTTGCTGAGGAGTTTTAGGTGCAGAGAACTCATGACCTATTCCATGCTGATTACAGAAATCTGAGAAATTTGAGTTTTCAAATTCTCTTCCATGATCACTACGAATCTGTACAATCTTCAGAATAGGACATCCCTTTTCACGCTGAAGGCGTAAACACAATGCTTTAAATGCTTTAAATGTGTCGGACTTTTCTCGCAGAAATTCAATCCATGTATAACGAGAAAAATCATCAACAGTCACATATGCATATCGTTTTCCTCCAATACTTTCTACAGACATAGGACCCATCAAATCCATATGAAGCAGCTCTAGCACACGAGTTGTTCCTGGTGTCTGTGACTTGGGATGTGACACCTTTGTTTGTTTACCAATCTGACATGGTCTGCATATTTTGCTTTCATCAAATTGCAGTTGAGGAATCCCACGAACAGCTCCTTTAGTAACTATGTTCTGCAGCATCCGTATATTCATATGACCCAATTTTCGATGCCATAGAATTGAATCCTCCATACTTGATCGAAGACATGTTGATGTGGCAGAGATGAGATAGCAATTATCCCTTGATCTTACTCCTTCCATGATACATTTGTTGTTTTGATCAATTACCTTGCAATTTTTCTTTGTGAAATTTACATCCAAGTCTTGGTCGCACAAGTGACTAATGCTGAGCAAATTTGCCTTGAGGTCATCTACCAGCAGTACATCATCTAACTTTGGTAACCAAGGTACATTTAGAGTACCTTTTCCAATGACGTGAGCTGTGATACCATTGCCAAAAGTGACTTTTCCCATACTTCCAAACACCACATCCTTCAAAAAATTATTTTCACCAGTCATATGCCTGGAACATCCACTGTCAAAATACCACTCATCTGTTGTGGCAGCCTTTAGTGACGTGTATGTGAAATTGCACCGGTAATTAGGCTTCACCACCCAGCTCTGTTGTGTATTTCTGCGAAAAGTAGAGTTTCTAGCAGTACCTTGTCTTAACTTAGCAAGATAGATAAAACATCTAGGACGAATATGACCACGACGATTGCAGTAATGACAAATAGGTATAAATTTGTTACCTCTTTCGTTATGAGCATGATAGTAATAAGAATGTGACCTGTTCACAGCAACCTGCACCCCTTTGGATTGATTCTCTGTCAGTGACACTGACTGTGACATCATTTGTGACATGGGCTGTGACACTGAGCTTTCTCCTTTGTACCCCAGTCCTATGTAGTCACCACTCGATTGACCAACCTTAAGAATTTCATCCAGCTTGGAAGCACCTGAATTTAGCATCTTAACTCCTTTCTTTAAGTGATTTAACTCGTTGGTCAATGTCTTTACTTCCTCTTGGCTTACTCTCAGTTTGATAACCAGATCAGTGTGAAATTGTTGAAGATTGTCCCTTTTGTTTAGCAGATTTCCAACCTGTGTATGAAGTTGCTGATTCACTCTAGAAAGTTCAGTCCACTTGTCATGAAGATTCTTGAATTCCACCAGAATATCTTCTTCTGTAACATAATCTTCATCTTCATCAAGATAGATTGACATATTTCCAGTGACACTCTGTGTAACATCCGTTTTCTTGTCATGATCAGATTGTTCTGTCTTAGTGGTAAGAGCCACATGGTTGTTCTGAAAATCATCTTCTTTGTTTGAATCATCTTCACTCCAAGTTGTGTTGAGTGAGTTCCTCTTTCTTCTCAGTGTATTAGCACAATCTGCCTGAATATGCCCATAGCCTTCACATTCTCTACACTTAATTCTTTTAAGTTTGAATGATTGATCAGACATATGATTTTCTTCCCTGTTCTTTCTATTATTTGCCACCTCATTCTTGGAGTTACTGACACTGCCTCTGACACCAGGATTACTTCTGCCATATCTTTTCAGTATTTTGCTGAAGTTTTTAGATATTAAAGCCAAGGAGTCCCCAAGGTCATCATCTCCAGAATTGTCCAACTTCTGCATTTCTGTTTTTAAGGCAAGCTCCTTGTTTTTCTTTGCTTCCATGTCTACTCCCAGATTCATCTCAAATGTTATAAGGGATTCTATCAATTCTTCCTGCTTCATCTTTGAGATATCTTTTGCTTCCTCAATGGCAGTAACTTTATGAGTAAAGTGTTGTGGTAAAGATTGTAAGGTTTTCCTCACAAGCTTTTCTTCTGAAAAACTTTCACCAAGGGCAAATGCTTCGTTGGCAAAATCACACAGCTTGACATTGAATTCTGTAATGCTTTCTTCTTCAAGTATCCTCAAGTTTTCAAATCTTGTAGTCATAATTTGCATCTTTGATAACTTTACACTTGAGGTTCCTTCATGAGTAGTTTGCAGAATTTCCCATGCCTTTTTAGCAATCACACATGTGGAAATAAGTCTGAACTGTGCTGGATCTACTCCATTAAATATGGCATTAAGCGCCTTTGAGTTACTGTTTGCCAAGGCATCTTCAGTAGGCGACCAGCTTTCTTCAGGCTTGAGTGATTTGACACCATTTGCATCAGTAGTCGTTGGAGGATCCCATCCAACCAGAATTGATTTCCAAGCCTTCTCATCAATAGCTTTAATAAAGGCTCTCATTCTTGCCTTCCAATATGCATAGTTGCTTCCATCCAAGAGAGGTGGACGCATTGTTGAACCTCCTTCATTCATAGAGTCCATTGCACCAAACAACCAAGATCAAGTCCTGCGGATCCCGCCTAAGAAACAAAGACGACCCGCGCTGACACCAATTGAAAGATCTAGGTTAGTAGCACGGTATTCCAGTAGGTGAGTGACACTGGATATGACACAGATAATAAAATGCAAATGGACAGTATTAAAAATGCGGAAAATAAATGGACAGGAGGTTGGTAACGCAGTTCGGAAATTGCTTACGTCTGCGGGGCCACGCCCAGAAAGAACAAACCACTATGTTCACAAGTTACAAGACATTCAGTATGACACAAGGTAAGACACCATCTTATCTTAAATACTGCTGCTTCCTAACTTCTGCAGTGAACGGATTGTGCGAGCTCCCCTCGACTTGTGTTGTGAATCCGTGGTTAAACAAGATCCCCTTACCCACGTTTGAACTCCTCCTGAGCTCTATGCTTGAATCAAGAAACACAAGGATTGCATCTTCAATGATGTTGCGTTAAGATGCTTCAAGCCAACACACTTTAACTAAACTCTCCAACAAAGAAGTGTGTATACAGTCTTCAAGAAGACCGAATGGAATAATCAAAAACTCACACAAGAAAACCGTGTGATGGAAAGCTTCATATAGGCACTCAAAAATCCTTCCATGTTTATCCCAAGATTATTTCCAAATAATTCAAATGGAAATATCATAGAGACGTTCCAAGTCTTCACGTTTATCTTCAAGATTGTTTCCAAAATAATTTAAATGAGAAGATGGAAACTCTTGTGCCTTCAAGACTTATCTTTTCCAAAGATGGATAACTTCCAAGAATACCAAGATAAGTTTCATAATTATCCATATGACATTAATCATCAAATCAATCTTCCTTGCATAGATTGATTTTATTTGATTTTGCCTTCAATAAAAGCTTTCCTTATCTTTGCCAAAAATTAAATGCCAATTAAAATAAATGCCAACTCACGTTTGCATTAACATGTAGTTTCAATAATTTTGCCCCTATTAATATTTTAAACCAAATCTTTTATATATTATGAAAATATTTATACAACTTTTTAAAAAATAGTAATTTCTTAGTTTTGCCCTAAGCTGATAATTTTAAACAATTACTACAAAATTGGTTGTTACTATTCTTTTACAATGTTTGTTTAAAGTATATATTTATATAACTTTAATATGTGATAATATCATATTATTTTTATTATTTTATACAATTCACATATAATTTTTATTTAAAATATGCATTCTTATGCCTTGCGTATCTAATAAAATTTTCTTGGTTTACTAATTTATAAAATTCGATAATTTTTATGGATTGAGATAACTCATAAAAATTAAAAGAATTAAAAAAATATTTAGTAGCTTACAAGCCATACATGTATATTAACTATTAAAAATACTTTAGAGTTAAATAAAATGAAAAATAAAAAAAATACTAAAAATATTAGAGAGACGAATAAAAAGAATGTATTATTTGATTATACTGTAATCAATTTTGCCCCCACTAACTAAAATTTTTAGATTCTTTTCACACACACACACACCATATATTTACATATATTGCACATATTTTTACACATAATATATTTGAGTAAAATATTTATCAGGATCATCATGATAAACTCATTGTCAGGCACCAATTATTTTGTGCCATGTCAGCATTTTTTAAAGTCTCGCTCCAAAAAAAATGTATCCACCTACACCATATAATTAATTATTAAACTATTTGATTTTATTCTCAGATCGTAGAGTTCACTCACATTTGGTTAGGGTTTAATAATTGTAAATTTTAATTTTTGTGATATTTTATTCTTATAATTCCTAATTTTTGTGAAACAATATCGTAGGGTTCACTCATATTTGGATTAGAGTTTAATAATTATAGATTTAATTTAAGTTATTTTTTTTTAATCCCTAATTTTAATGAAACAATGTATTAGGGTTCACTCACATTTGGGGGTTAGGGCTTAATAATTGTAGATTTAATTTTAGTGATATTTAATTTTTATATTTTTAGTGAATTGTAGATTTAATTTTAATGATATTTATTTTTTAATTTTTTTAGTGATTTGAATTAGATAGAATAAATACATAATAATTTTAAACAAATTATATGGATGAGTTATGGAAGGATTTATGTGCATTTAATATTTTTAAACAAATGATATGGATAAGTTATGGAAGGATTTATATGCATTTAATATTTTTTCTAAATTTAAGGATTTTAGTTAATTATATGGTATAAGTGAAATGTATTATTACTATGGAGAAACACTAAAAAAAAGCTTATATAGCATTCAAGGATTGGTGTCTGATAAAGGCTTTATCATGATGATCTTGTTAAATATTACACCCAATATATTTATACATATTGTATAAATTCTTATATACTACATCTATTCATATGTTGTAATTTTATATGTGAAAATCATTTGGATTATCAAACATATAATATTAATGAATTCAACAACTTAATACTTTCAAATTTTAAACTTCAGATTTAGTCAGTTTTTAATTTTATCAAATGAGCCCTAAGTAAACTGTCAAGTAAAAAGAGTGTATTACAAGAGAATAATGTAACAAATGCTCTAAAGTCAATTGAGAATTTTAATTCCACAATTCTAAAATCCTCAAAGCTATTGTCCTGTCAAAATATAATAATCAACTAAGGATGAAAGGAAGGAGAATGAAATGAAAGAGTGATACTTACTAAGATATAATCATTACCTTAAAATTATTTCTATATCCCACTTTTGGGTAATACTCCATACCCTTATACTTTGGGAGGAATGAATGTGCTTATCATATCCATTAATCACTATTATCATTATCATTGCCACTACCATTTATCTCCATGAACCAAGCATATCCTAAATTTGAAATAAATATCTTTTCCCTCACGGTTTTTGGTTAAAATTGATAGAGATTTTGTCTCTCACATAGTAATTTTTGGATAAAATTGAAAAAGATATATTCTTCGTAATTGTTTATTTGATAAACTTCAAATTCATTATCGAGAAAGTAGAAGAACAGTGTTGTTATTAACATTATCAATTGGTGCATCTTCGCCTTAACCTTGAAATCAATAGTGGAAGTTTTTTTTAAAAAAAAAAAAAAAAAAAAAAACCTCATCTTGGAGATGAGGGATATTTTCTATCCAACCACCATTGAAGATATTTATTTAGAGTTTAAAGTGTTGAGATAGATGGGATCTACTATGAAGATTTGAATTTTGTTTTTGAAATTAAAAAAAAAAAAGAGACAATTCTCTAACTAAGGCTATGTTTGTATTGAGGAAAATGGAGAGAAAAGAAAGTAAAGGAAAAGGACGGATTAATATTTGTATGTTTGGATATTTTTTTAGGAAGGGATTGGGACGGATTGGATATACTTATTTTAGTCCATGTCTCTTTCCATCCAAAATCTCCCGAAAGTGAGTGAAAATGGAAGGAAACGATAATTCTTTTATAATTAATAATTTATCATTTCAAAATTATCCACGTAAACTTTGATTTAAAATTATAGCTTAAATTATCGTTCAAAACTTATAGGATTAACGAATGTATAATAGTTAGAGAAAAACTTTGAAGTCTAATACAATTGATATTACTATCTACCTTTATTAGAATGTTATTAAAATTTTATTTGATATCTAAAACTTTATTAACTTCTAATTCGTTGCAAGATTATCAAATTATTATTTCTTAATAAATAAACTAGAGTTTCAATGTACTATAAATTCTAGCCGCCCATAAAAGTAATAATAGAGTTGTACTCAATTAAATTCGATTTCATTAAAAAACTTTACTAATCTCAATTTTTTTTTTTAATTTTAATAAACTTTTAACTACTAAATTTATGCTACAAGAATATCTAAACTCTAGAATAATTTACCCATAATAGAAAAACTATTTTATCTATGTTTCAATCATTATCTTATATAAAAATATAGATATACAATATTTATCGTACTATAAAACATCATCAAAGCTATCCATAAATAATAGCTTTAGATTTTTGACACAGAAATAACAAGTTTATCTAAAATTAGTACATTTTTTATTTGATTGTTGTGTATATTTTTTTAATTTTATTGATTCTATGATTTTCTTTTTTTCCTAAATTATATATATATATATATATATATGAGTAATGAATGACTGACGTGTAAAAAGACAAAATTATCCTTTATGTATAAAAAGATAAAATCATGTAATACCTTATAAAAAAACTAACATGTATACAATCACTTATCCCTTAGGGTTCACTTATCATTTGGTTAGGGTATTAGTTTAATTTTAAAAAATGAGATAACTAACTAAAATAACACGTGTCAATTTTTTACAAAGTGCTACATGAAAATAATACAATAGACCCAATTTTGTCTTTTTACACCTGCCATGTCAGTCATTATGGGATTTTACTGTAGAATTTCACTCTGTCTATCATTGCTATATATAGATATATATATATATATGTATAGTATATCATTTTCTTTCTTTTCCAATTTATCCAAACAGGTTTGAAGGAAATTCCAATACTCCTAATCCGAAGACAAGAAAAGAAATTTCAACATAATAATATAATGTTGTTTAGAAAGATCATATGTAAGAGAGAAAAAGCGTTTTCTATTTTGGTTCCCCCAAAATTTATAAATACCTTCACCCCTCTTCATTTTCACAGTATAATTCTCTTCCTAATGTGTTAATTACAATTAATAGTTCAATTCTCTTATTATTTTTTATATATTTTTCTCAATTTTCTAATCTTACTAATTCTCTATTACTCTAAAAACTGTATATATTAATTCAATTTCAATTATTATTTTAATTCTATTATATATTACTATTTGAATTCTAATTTGTAGTTCAATTATTCTTTTAATTTCTTTATTCTTTTCTTATCTTTCCTTCACTTCTTCTCAAGACTCTACATATTAAGTCAATTCTAATTATTATTATAATTATATTATTATATTATTATATTATGTAATTTTCAATTGAATCAATAGTTCAATTATTATTAGTATATTTTTTTTATACAAATGTCATAACAAATATCCAAATCCACTTAAATTCTTAAGTGTAAAAAATGTACAATTTCACCCATGAATAAATTTATAACTCATAATTTTTTTGACTTACAATTTCTGAATAAAGAAGTTAATTTTAACAAAAAGTAAATTAAAAATCAAAATCAAAATCGAAAGTGAAACCCAAAATTGGAATAGAAGTTCAGATCCGGAATTGGAATTGGAATTGGTGGTTCCAAAATTGGAATTTCCACCCTTACTCGGTTCAATTTCACCGACTGCGAAATTGGGAACTGTGATGTGCTTTCGAATGTAAGCCATCGTTCCAAATAAAAGAAAAGTATATATCAATTACAATTTATTACTCCATTTGTTTTTAAACATGATTTATACCTTGCTTCCTCCATGGTTGCTGCAATTACACTTCAATTCTTGATGAGGGCTAGTATGTTTTTTGGCTCATAAGATGAGAAACTTTGGAAACTGACTAAATATTTGTATTCATTTGATTGTTGGGGTCATTTTAAATGTGGTCATGTCATGTTTTCCAATTAAGGAAATTGATCTAATGCACTTTTGGGTTTTGGTTTCTTCTTGATGAATGACCAAAGCCATTGATAGAGTTGGAAAGAGTTGTTCATTGATAAGTACTATGGAACATAGGTTGGATATTTAATATAATCCAATAATATGTTCTAATATAAGTCCAATAAATAATGAATATTTGTAATTGGCCTGAATGTGCAAGAGTCCATTAACTGTGTTTTAACCCTAGTGTACTTCTATATATATGTTAGCTGGAGGCAGCATGCTGGGTATTCCAAATTAGATATTTGGGGTGTATTGCTTCAAGCAATTGCATATTTAATTGCTTGACGTAGAAACTCTAACAATCTTGAAGCAATATAAAGTTAGAGTACTGTAGCGGCCGCATTACTGTAGTGGCACTGTTCATCAGGTGCAATCCTTCCAATTTTTATTTAAAAAAATAGAAAAACGTGTGCCAATTGAAATGGTTAAACTTCAATCTTTTAGTGGGTTTGATTTTAAAATATAAAAATATTTTTTATACTATTTTGAGTAGTTTTGCTGATACCACTGAGGATCGATGTTGAAAACCAATTTACTTTGAAAATCAAAAAGTTGAGGAGTGACAGAGGAGGAGAATATACATTGACAGGGTTCAAGGAATTTTATAGTTCAGAAGCATAATCCTTGAAACTAATGCTCCTTACTCACCTCAATCAAATGGCATAGTTGAACGTAAGAACAAGACGTTAACAGAAATGTTAAACTCTATGTTATTGACAGCTGGCATGCCTTCCTGTTATTGGGGAGAGCAACTTTGACTGCTAATCACATCCTCAATAGGTTGCCGCACTCTAAGTTGTCTTCAACTCCGTATGAGATATGACATAAACATCCTTGTAAATATGATACTCTTAAGACTTGGGGCTGTATTGCTTATGTAAGGATACTAGACTCTAGAAGACCTAAATTGGGGCCTAGAACTAACACTTGTGTGTACC
Organism: Ophiorrhiza pumila; assembly: GCA_016586305.1. NCBI lineage: Eukaryota > Viridiplantae > Streptophyta > Magnoliopsida > Gentianales > Rubiaceae > Ophiorrhiza > Ophiorrhiza pumila. Next base: position 30,150,069 of record BLIW01000008.1, on the reverse strand, counting down.
TAGGTAGTGCAGAGGATAGTGCTGTTGATCGGTTATTGGATCTATCAACCAATGTGGTTATAGAATCTAGAGATGTTGTTTTCTTTGAAGATAAATTTCTTCGAGATAAAGGGTTGACAGTATCAGGCACTATCGAAATCATTTTAGAGACACTTATTGAACCTGAATTGACTTTCTCTGACACTTGGATCCCTTCTGAATCTATACCTTTAAGAGTATCTACAAGACAACGAGTTCCCAATACGTTTGGTGAGGATTTCGTCACTTACCATTTAGAAAATGATCCATCCACCTATAATGAAGCTATGAGATCTAGGGACTCCCTATTATAGGCATAAGCCATTGATGATGAAATGAGCTCTCTGTTACAAAATCAAACTTGGGACCTAGTCGATTTGCTGAAAGGGGCTAAGACTATAGGTTGCAAGTGGATTTTGAAGAAGAAACTTAATTCTGACGGATCTATAGCTCGGTATAAAGCACGTTTAGTAGCTAAGGGCTATACCCAAGTATATGGGATAGATTATTTTGATGTCTACTCCCTGGTCTGTCATTTGACTACGATAAGAATTCTTCTTGCTTTGGCATATGTCGAGCACTATGTTGTGCATCAAATGGATGTAAAGACAGCTTTCCTAAATGGAGATCTGACTGAGGAGATTTACATGAACCAACCTGAAGGGTGTATTATGAAAGGTTTCGAGAACAAAGTTTGTAAGTTAAACAAATCTTTGTATGGTCTCAAACAAGCACCTAAATTGTGGCATCAAAAGTTTGACAAGGTAGTAATGAGTTTAGGATTTCGATCCAGTTATTCAAATAAATGCCTTTACTATCGTTCTATGTCAACTAAATTTGCGATTATTTGCTTGTACGTAGACGATATGCTAATACTTGGTTTAGATCATTCTATAGTGAGTGACGTAAAAACTGAGTTAACAAACGCATTAAACATGTCCGATCTTGGTATGGTCGATACCATTCTTGGTATAAAAGTACGTTTTACAGAGCAAGGTATTACTCTTAGCCAAGCTCATTACATTGAAAAACTGCTTTCTACATGGGGATATAGTGAATATACCGTGGTTGAGACACCGTATGATTCTAATAAACTGTTGAGCCCTAATGAGGGAGCTAGCGTGAATCAATTAGCTTATTCCAAATTGATTGGTAGTCTCATGTATGCAATGACATGCACTAGACCAGACATAGCCATTTTTATAGGCATGCTGAGTCATTTTACTAGTAATCCCAGTCATGAACATTGGCATGCCCTCACGCGACTTATGCGATATTTGAAGGTTACCTCTAACTATGCACTATGTTATAGTTGTCGTCCTTCTATCTTGGAAGCATTTTCTGATTCTTTGTAGTGCTCATCCTTAGGGGATAGTCAACCAGTGGTTATATTTTCACACTGGGTGGTGCAGCTATTGCGTGGAATCCAAAAGGCAGACTTGCATTGCTTTGTCGTCTATGAATCAGAACTTTCTGCTCTAATTTCTGCAGGAGAAGAAGCAGAGTGGATAAGAGAACTGATCCTAGATATTCCACTAACCCGCTTAAAGATTACGTCTTTAAGTATGTTCTGTGATAATCAGGCTACAGTTTCAGTAGTAAAAAACTCACTCTTTAATGGTAAGAAGAGATGTGTTCAACTGAAACATGCCCTGCTGGCGTATCTCATAGAACATGGTGTTATTACTTTGGTCAATGTGAGATCGAAGGATAATCTAACTGATGCTCTCACAAAGGGACTGAACAAAGCTCGAATCTTCAAAATTGCGGGGGATATGGGGTTAATGACTATATAGATATATCTTAACTTACATTTATGTTAATTTTGAATTTTTCGCATCTCCCTTTGCTAGCTAAGATAAGCACTTGATAATGTTTCGACGATTATTATGGTTGCCAATATATTATTCCACATCTGATGATATATCCTTTTTGAGTGCGTTAACTCATTCTACATATGATGAGGTGATTTTACTCACTCTGAATGTTCTGTTTAGAGCGGTAGTATCATTCCATATTTGCTGATGCTTAACTAAATTTGGACTTGACAGCTGTAACATTCCACATAGAAATATGAAATAGTTCTTTTGGAAAATAAAATGCTTAGGTCTTGTTCTTATAAAGAAACTAGATATTGATGCTTATTGGAATATAATATTGATGCATTTTGACATTGATATATATTTACTTTTAATCATTGAGATATTGTGCTAAGTTCTTCTGCTTGAACTAGACACTTTATTTTGTTACACGAATGATTAAGTTCATATTTGGTAAATTACAGGAAATGATGGAAATGGAGGAGCTGATTCCAACTGGAATCCTGAACAGGATGATCTGCTTGATGGATAATTCCTCTAGAGCTATGGAATGTGGGGGACTATTATTTAAATAACTGGTCCACCTACATACGCTTTGCCCATTTAATTTGAGTTTAGAATATTTTTAAACCTCTTGTGTACGAGGTTTAGAGATTTCTAAAAGTTTGATCTTGGTAACACTTTTGTTTGTATTTGGTTGAGTTTAGATTGTTTTCTAAAACTCATAACTGTGTTTGAAGAATTCATAATTCTGAGTAATGAATCTTTTGTGCTATGAATGATTCAATCATCAGTTTTGAACATTACATTATCTATTTATTGGATTGTACTATATGTAGAACATAGGAGGAGATTGTTGGATATTTAATATAATCCAATAATATGTTTTAATATAAGCCCAATAAATAATGAACCTTTGTAATGGGTTTGAATGGGCAAGAGTCCATTAACTGTGTTTTAATCTTAGTGTACTTCTATATATATGCTAGCTGGAGGCAGCATGTTAGGTATTCCAAATTAGATATTTGGGGTGTATTGGTTCAAGCAGTTGCATATTCAATTGCTTGACGTAGAAACTCCAACAATATAGACATCAGAGACATTAGAAGTTAGTTATAATAAGTACTACCATGCACAAAATTGGCCTTTATTCAGTTTTCATGCTTAGCTGGCTTTACAGCCTTTGCCTACATATATATGGGATGTGGAACTGGAATTGAAAGTTGAAAGTTGAAACCTCCCTCTAAAATCGTCCCACAGGGCCACACTTCATGGGTTTTTTTCTTAGTCATCCCACAAGGCCAAGGGTTAGACAAATTGTTTGGTTGAAATTTGCTCCCTGTCCACTTCAATTTCATAGATATTTGTGCTCACTTCTGATCTCTTTAATTTGACTGAACTGAAATTATCCGCATCAATGAATCACAGACCCATGCTTACCCTTATTCTAGAGCATTGGCGGAACCAGAACCAAAATTGAGCGGGTGTTATATTTAATTAGTATAAAATAATTTTTTTCATTAAATAAATATGTATAACTAATAAAGTATTAATTAATTGACAATCATAATAATCAATATATATATATATATATATATACACCACCTACTAATAAAATACTTATTTATTAACATTTAAACATAAAACAAATGTGTCATATAAATCTACAATTGTTATAAATATTGAAAAAATTATTTATTTTATTCTTATCCTCCTTGTATACTAAAATTGTCATAAAAAAGAATTCATAAAATACCTTTAATTTATTATTTCAATAAGTTCAAAATTTTCAATTTTGACAAAATAGACAAAAACAATTCAAATTTAGCACATGGCATATAGATTTCTCAACTTGAAAATTTTATTTGATTGTCTATTTTTCTAAATTTAGTGGACAATTTTAACTTTTTTTTATGATAAGTCAAACTATCAAAATCAAATTAAATTTTAACTCCCTTATTTTATGATAAGCCTAGTCATCAAAATCAAATTCCACTTGGACTTTTACTTACTACGTATTAAAAAATAAAAAAGAAGAAGATTATATTCTCTTTCCTAAATCTCATCATTTCAATTAATTATAAACTAATCTCTAAACTTCAATTCCTTTTTTATCTCTACCACCTCTAGTTACCTACCACCATCAAATACTATGATTCAAATGTATAATTATCTTATATTTTATTGTATTTTTCACCATATTGAATGGCCAACCAGACAAGATTACTGGTGCTAAAACAGTGTGGATAAGAGTATTAACTCTTACTTTTAGGAGAAACGGGGGTGGCCGCACCTGCTCGTCCCCCCTTAGATCCGCCAATGTTCGAGAGAGAAGTTCTCCATCCATTCTCTGATAAGTGTCGTCTTAGAGATGTGCATACTAATTAAAAAAATAGGTAAATTCTCTTATTTACTCATATTTATAACCACAACTTTCTCTTTCTTCTTTTAAATGATATTACATATATAAATGGGATGAAGGGTAAAATTGAAACTTTTTAGACTTTTTGTATTGATATTTATAAAATGACACTTTGTTTAGAATAAAAATGTGAACTAAAACAACACTTATTAAAAAAAAATGTAGTATATGATTTGAAAGTCTTCCTATTTCTTTAATAGCAATTCTGGAATACTTTTTACCTCTGAATTTTTAGTAGTATATATCTTGCAAGAAAATCATCTATGACTAAGTGAATGCATCTGTTTTCGAATAATGTAAAACCAAGAAATGGTTTTATCCAGTTTAATTTGTTCACAAGCTTTACTGAGAATGCTGGATTTGTTTCTAAGATTTTTCTTGATATTGACTCATTTTTGGTTGCATTAGGATGTTACCATTGTTATGACTACTTTCTTCATAGTACAATTAGATCGATTTATAAACATTATTTTTGTACATAAAAACTGGTGTGAAATTGATTCTTATATGTTTTATATACTAAATGAATAATTAATGGACATTAAAATTGTGATTTTAATTTCTTATAACTTTTATTGTGCGTTAAAATTGTGATTAATTCTCATTTCATCTATGAACTTGCTTCACATGAGAGATGAGACCAACCGATTTTTGTTTGTGTATAGAATGATTAGTGTATATGTTGTCCAATTTAATGGTGTTTAAGGAAAGTCATATATTAATTGGTATATTTTTCTCGTTAGGATGACAGCATTATCTAATGATAATCGCGAATTTAAAAAGTGAAATTAATTTGGAGCGAAATTATATACTATTATTTCTAGAAATTATATTTTAGTTTTTAAAAGGATAACATTCTATTTTTTTTAAAGATTTAATTTGAATATTTTTTATTTTTCACAAGAAAGCATAATAAAAGTTTTCAAATGGTGAGGTAGACATTACAAAATTAATATGCACTTGTTATTTTAACTTGTTGCTTAGTGAACTTCTGAATATTATTACACAGATGATCATGTAAAGTTTCTTGAAAAGAACATGTGAAGCAATGCATATAAATTTTTACTTTTTATAGAGAGGTAAAAGATGAACCTTGTTTAGAACATTTAAAAGATATGAATATGATGAAATATAGATATTTTTCAATTATTCTTAAGATTAAGATAAATTTTAAGTTTTTGTTTTCATTTACATTGATTTCTTTGTTAAATTTCTAAAAAGCTTGTTTGTACAAAAATTTGCATCTGATATTTTTTTTTTAATTTTATATTAGAATTCACATTCTTGTATAGTTGCGAAAATAAAAATAATAACTTTTCAATTACATCTAAAGTTTGCATTTTTCAAATTCAAATTCTAGAAAAAAAATTAATTTTATATTGGAGTTAAAAATAATAAACTTTGTAATTGAGTTTCTAATATAAACGTATATATATTCTTTTACAATAGTTCAACGTTTAGTGGATCGATGTGTACTCAATAAAATAATAGACATTTTTTAAAAAAATTATTTTAATTTATTTAAAACTTAAATTCACTAATAGCTCGTAGTTGAGTTTGCACATGTGAATTTAATAATTTTTAAGTTTTGAATTTTTTTAAAAGAAATTCTTTTATTTGATATAATTTTAATTGAAAAAAATTTCAAAGTAAAATCTATAAATAAACTTTTTTAAAATAATATTTTAAAACTGAATAAAAATTTTATAGAGTCAAACATATAGTATCATTTTGTGTCACATCATATCAATAGATGCATCTGATAGCATACAAAGATGAAGATGAAAAGTTTTTAACTCATTATTAACAAAACTTTTTTTCAACCAAAAATAACTCAATACTAGAAACATTGGTCAATGAGTGGAAGATCATCAACTTATGTATATGACCATAACAAATTTGGGTCAATTTTCCTTTTTAATCTTTTTCGTTCTTTTGACGAATGATCGCCATTAGGGGTGGTGCACGCGCAACCTAACTCGCGAGTAGCTCGTTCTCGAGTGACTCAAATCGAGTTTGAGCTCAAATTAAAAATATTAGCTCGAACATATATATTATTTTATTTTTAATATTTATATTAATAAATTATAATGTAATTTACTTATAATTATGTTTTAGTCCTTCATTTTATAGTAAATTATAATTTAACTTCATTAAATTTTAAAAAATTACAAATATATCCTATAATTTAGAAAAAAATTAAAAAAAATATTAAAATAATCGAGCTCGAACTCGGTACTCGAAGTCGAGCTCAAGCTCGAGGTCCAAATTTGGTGCTCGATCGAACTCGATCTTGAGTAGCACCCCTAATAAAGTCGAGTAGCTCGATTAGAGGTGTACTCTAACTCGATTCGGATCAATTACACCCCTAATCGGCATCATTTGGGATTTGGAAAGGGATTCATTGAATAACTTAGACCAAATTGAAAGTCCCTGTACATGTTTTATTATTTGAAAAGGACATTGTAATTCGCTTATTATATTGGATTGGAAATATTTACAAGCATAAGAGTTCAAGTTTTGGGTACAAAAAATATGCTCTCGTCTTACATTTTATTGGGTTTTGCTCATAGTTGGCAACATCAGTTGGATGTCAAGTAAAACCATAGCTGATGTATTGGAGGTTGGATCTTTGAAACATAGGCTAGGCTCCAAGAGTAGGGGTGTGCAATATTTTAAGTTAAACCCAATCCTGTTGAACACCCCTAGCCAAGAGTGTTTATTTTTTGCTTTTTGCACTGTATATGAATTAAAGAGCTATACAACAGGATTGAGAAATATGACGTAAAGGAGAATTGAAAACAACTGAGATTTTACAAAATTCAAGCTTTACATTTTTATTCCTGTGGGAAGTGCAGGAAGATAAGATGGGATTATCTAAATTTTGCTTTATTTATTTTGCTAACTATTTCCTACTTAGGCATCACTAATTGTGCAATGCAAGTGATTCAAATCAAAGCACTGAAAGGCCAATCAGCTTGAATCCTCAGTCGACTCCTCTCCTCGCAGGGACTCAATTGAATCAGCCGAAAAAACTCTACGGTACTGCTGCACCACCAAAACTGATGCACTTGTGGAAAAGTCTGGGGCTGTCAACAAGTTCCCTACTGGCCCCAGTTCAGGGCAGTCGGTCTTGTTGTTGAGAGCTGCAATCAGTTGACCCTCAGGCATTCGTCCTACCATAATCAAATTGCAGCGACTCACTGTATTGATTACTTCAACAGTTTCTTCAGCATTCTTCAGAGTCTTTTCTTGGAATGTTATTGATCCAACCTTCTTGGCACGCTCTTTAAATTCACCAAGGAACTCTACATCCTCAGACTTTCCATCCGGAGTGGAGCTGTCATTCACATCTAAACGGACAACTTCTCCAACAACTTGAGGATCTACTAAGAAACGAACTACCACTAGGTTGATGCCAGGGTGCTCAGCCATGCGTGCAGCATATGAAAGAGCTTCTCGATCGTCATGACCCCCAAAGAACAAGGCAGTTATGTTATAGTCAACATTGCTTGCGGATACATGAGATGTTCCGCCAAGTCCACGATCGACAAGAATTCCAACCGAACATTGTGCCTGCTGTAGAACCCTCCTGTTAATATGCCTAAAATCCGTTCTTGTGGTTTCCAAATGCCCATCAAGTCTCTGATGCTTATGAAATGGAAGAATGATCATAGCCGCCTTCTTTCTTGCAGCACTGCTACAAATATCCTCGTGCATGGTTGCTAGTGATGAGATTGCAGTTGTGGGCCGTATGTGCACCCGGCTTAATTGCCGGAAAGCCTCAAAAGCAACAACAATTTGACTTGAATCAGAATCCTGAGCCTTGTTCCAGAAGGGAACCCCATTCTTTCTAGCCTTGTGGACCATCAGAATAGCAGATGGCCTTTCAGAAAGCTCCATCAGGTGCATTGCATACACTCGAAGTCCTTCTCTCTTGTCGATACCACGTGAAGCCTCAATGAGATTAATGAGTGAGGGAATGTTTCTTGAGCTGTGAAAGCAGGTCAATAATCGAAGTTCGGTACTTGCATCCTTCCTCTGGATGGTTCTGTGCTTATACTCAGATTCCGCCAGTTTAGCCGGCTTATATATTTTTATAACAATAGGTGTCGTTATGAATGTTGTGAATAGAGCCATCAAAACCATGATCGCAAATGTTTGATCATTAAGCACCTGAAAAGTGATATAAAGGTTTAGTCATTGAAGATTTCAACAACAAATTGTGATAGTTATAAGTGGAGAAACAAAATTACCCCTCTGTCTTTGCCAATGTTGAGGACAATGAGCTCCACTAGACCTTTGGTATTCATTAAGAAACCCAAAGTTAAAGCCTCCCGAAACGGCACTTTGCAAAAGAGTGAGACCAGGACAGTGCCAACAATCTTCCCAAAACAAGCTGTAAAAATGACTAAAGCAAGAAGACCCCATGATTGACCACCATGAATGCTGGCAACATTGGTCTTCAGTCCACTCGAGACGAAGTATAAGGGAAGGAATAGGCCAGTGACGAGGTCCTCAACTTTTTCCACTAGAGCACCGGCAAATGGCCCCTCCTTTGGTACAAGAATACCCATCACGAAAGCCCCAAACAGGGCATGAATTCCAATGGAATCAGTGACAAATCCGGCAGCTAAAACAGCTGCTAATGTAGAGCACACATACACCTCATCTACTGGCTCACCTTCACGGCATCGTCTTGCCATCCATTTAAATATAGGAGGTGCTACAAATGCACACAACAGAACAAAGCCACTTCCACATAACAAAACCCATAGTGAAACAAGGGGTGAACCACCTGAACCTGAGAGGGCGACAGCAAGAGCAAGTAGAATCCACGCAGCCACATCATTGACAGCAGCAGCTGACATGGCCATTCGACCAACATCAGTTGTTAAAAGCTTCAGTTCAGCCAGGATACGAGCCAAGACAGGAAACGCAGTGATAGACAGGGCGACACCCATGAACACCAAAAAGGGGGCCTGATCTACACCTTTTGAAATACTTCCTCGAAGAACAAATGAAGTCCCAATTCCTAATAGAAAGGGAAGAGTGATTCCTGCAAGGGCGATGCTTAAAGCCTTCTTTCCAGTCCGACGAAGGGATTTCGGATCAAGCTCAAGTCCAACAAGAAACATAAAGAAAAGGAGTCCTAAGTTTGCTAGTGTATCCAACACTGTCAGGCTCCGTTTAGGGAACACCGCGTTGAGAAATTTATGGTTGCGGCCTAACGCGGATGGACCAAGTAGAATTCCTCCCTGAAAACACACTACTATCATCCATGAAATTCTTTCAACTTGTGAGTTACAGGTCAAAACACAAATGACTGGTTTGATACAAATAGCAAGAAAAATATCCAGTACATACAAACGAGTTTCATAATGTTTGAGAATTGCTTACTGTACTCTAAGGAGGAGGATATCAAAACCTGTAAAAATTGAAAGATAATCAGCAAAAGGCTATAGAAACTCACAATAATCTCAGCAATGACTCGTGGCTGCCTCATAGGCTTGAGAACATATGCAAGGATCCGAGTGAGTAGCACCACTAGGCATATCTGCAAGATTGCCAGAGGAAGTGCAAAATCAGGGGGGCTATCCCCTTGGAAGGCTCCATTTGAGGTTGCCTTCATTGGCGGTGGACATTTTACCGTAGCATTCGAAGCCATTTTGCACCAGAACCTCCGAGACAGACAAGAAACTTCTCACACTTTCTCCTTCAAGCCTACACTCTGCAATGATTTCATCCAATCAGATAATTAACAGTATCACAAGTACATATAGAACACAGGTTAAAGAAACAATCTTTTCTCTTCAAAATTATTATCTTATTCCATCGTACAGCTCTTACAACCGCATCAAAACATATAATTATGCCTAACATAAAAATGATCACGTGAAAAGTGCAGAAATTCGCAATCACGGAGTCAGAAACAAGAAACAGCATTTGAATAAATCATCGGAGTACAATAAAGAATTGCTGCTAGGATATTCAGTATCAGAGAAAATCAACGTAACTTCATCAATGGACACACAGACAGAAAGAACGGATTTTGATGTTACAACCATTGACAAAATGGGATGCAGATAACAGAATGAATATCCATAAATTGCCAAAATTAAAAATCAGCCTTTAACAGCACCTGGGATACATCCCTTTTAACCATAAGCGGATCAAGAATTGAATATTACAGAAGCGCACTTTTTGTTGGAAGAACCAACAAAAACAAACGACACGAAATCACAAAATGCTTCACCAAAATCGCATTAATACTAAATATGAGTAGTATTTATTAATAATTGCAGTGGGACATAAGAATCTCTGATGTTATTATTTCAAGAAGACCTACTCTGTAAAATGAATCTCTGATTTATAGAATCAGCCTTCCTCGGAAAATGACTGCGCATGGGTTGACTGCAGATAGATGGAGTATTATTAATCCTAGTCTTGTCAAAGTATAGATGAGTCTGACATGAAACGAAAACGTAAGTAATGATGTAGAGAGGAAGAAGTTCATAAGGAAGCGATAGGGACCCAACAACTCGAAAACAAACTTACATCATTGATTTGATGTTGCAGAATCTATGGCTAAACACAATTGTTGTGTTCCAATTAAATCAGTTCCATCACCAGTACTGAGTTTTCACTTTTCATGGTTTTGTAAAAAAAAAAATATATTTTACCTACCTTTTCACTAATATACGTGTCGTAGGCAGATTCATATGTGATTATGTCTTGATTCAACTCTAATTAATTTGGAACACGTTATCAAGATATTCGTTTCTCCAGGTAATTTTTGGATTTCAATTTTTATTTCTGTATTATCAGATTATAATAAAAAATTCAAATTTCAATATATAATTATTATAATTTATCAACTTCACTGTTTTTGATGATGATATAAAATACGGAGAAACTCTTCTAAAATAATAAATCGTGCTACCTGCTACGTAAATTATATTTATATATTAATATTTGATAAACTAATTTCGTGTCCTCGTACTTTAGGAAGCCTCAACCTTAGCTAAAGACTATTTGCTGTTTTATAATTTTATCTCTCCTTGGATAAAACTAATCTAACTTTTTCAAAATGGATTAGGATGAGTTATTATTTTATTAAATTACTTAGACTTAGTGTGGTTAACTTTAATTTCAAGTTTGTTTTCGCTACTTTAATCAATATATATATATATATATATATAATAAAACATGTCATAATTCCAAAGGTTTTCACCAAAATTTACAATCCTGATCAGAGTGATTGCTAATAAGTGTTACTTTCATTCATGTAAGCATCCAAATCAGTGATTATCACCGAGAAGTCTGCGTAGTTTTAACTCTTTATTCTATGTTTGATAAACTTATGATCTCACGGTTAATAATCCTAGAAGAAACTTCAACCAAGAAAACTTCAAAATCGCCACTGCACAGGTTCCTCATTTTCCAGACGCAACGCCACCCTTTCTTGAAAAAGAGAAAGAAACTAAATGGAATAATTAATACACAACCCACCAGCCAGAATGCACAAATTCAGCAGTAAATGCGTCAACAATGTAAACCCTTCATCTATTCATAAATACGGATGAGAGAGAGAGAGAGAGAGAGAGAGAGAGGGAAGAAAGAAAGGAGGGAAAGAATCTTTGAATCTTGAATCTTTAATCTTTAATCTTTAATCTGAATATGTAATGGGGTGGATGAAAGATACAAGAATTTTGAGATTTTTACGGAATTTACGAACGCCAGGACTCCAATACAGCAGCACTAGTACTAGTACGGTATCAGAAGAAACGGCTCAGAGAATGAGAGGGAGCCGGCCTGCAATCTGCATCCTTAAATCTTAATAACAGTTGACTTTGTATATGTTTTATTTATTTATTTATTTATAGATATTTGTATCCTGTTTTCATGTCATGTACACGTCCCTTTTCATATTTGAAACGTCTTGCAAAAAGATATCTTATATTTAATTCACAATCTAAAATAATTCCAAAAGTTACCAAAAAGATATCTTATTTTTAATCCATTCATCTAAAATAATAATTCCCTAAATTTGATAACATTTTTCAAAAACAAATACAAAGGTCGGTTGCTACTAATAATAATAATAATAATTAATCACATAATTATTATTAACAAATATATATATATATATGAAAAATCTTATGCCATTGATGGAATCACCAAAAACCATGAGATATAAATATTTAACACACAAAACAATATGGCATGCAAAGATATAAATATTAACCACAATAATTTAAATAAAACCGATTCATATATAAGAGATATTATTCATATATAATTCCAACCATTAATAATGATACGATGAATATATGCTTTATGGGAGATCATGAATAGTTGTATAACTGTTCGTCACTCACTTATTTATTCCATATAAAATGTTCCTATACAATTTTGTCTGAAAATACTCCTACACAAAAAAAAACTATCTTGCAAGTCGCATCTACGTTCACAAACAAAAGTTCAAAGCGCATCCTACCCTTAACCATAAAATGTTCAAAACTTTTTTTTTCTTTCTATTTTCAGCCTCCTCCAATAATTTTCAATCAATCTCTTTATATTGGCTCTACTTCTTAAATTATATCTACTCTATAAAATAACTACAAATTTGAAAAATAAAAAGATTTTGAAAATGAATCTTTCACAAATTAAAAAGATCTGAAAATGAATCCCTCACAAATTCTTACCAAAACAAATTTTTAACAGAATTCTTAATTAGCTAAAAAGGTTAACTTAGGTTCAATCGCTTGAGATTTGTATGTTTCCAAAAGAGTTGAGAACTTAAAGACAAAAAAAATAGTAACAAACTAAGAAAGAAACAAATGCAATAAGAATGGTGAAGGCACTAACTGTTTATTTAGACTTTAGAGCTTTGGTGGTTGTTGTGTTTGCAATTTGCATCAAGCAAGGCAGGTCCGCAGGAGGATTCAAGACTCACGAGTGATGAAAAAACTTTGAAGTTTGCAGCATCATAAATACTGTAGCCGATTGTTACGTGGGACTGCTGCAGTTATGCACGCACTACGTACCATTACCAACCCTGCAATTCCATACACGTAAACAACTACTGCCAAGTGCCAACAAAAAACAAAAAAAAACTAATGCCAAGTGCCAATTTTATGCTTATATATTACGTAAATACGAAGGATATCTTTTTGATGGTTGAATTGTCACGAGGCTACACCATCAAATACTATGATTCAAATGTATAATTATCTTATGTTTTATTGCATTTTTCATCATATTAAATAACCAACCAGACAAAATTACCGGTGCTAAAACAGTGTGGATAAGAGTATTAACTCTTAATTTTAGGAGCAACGGGGAACTATGATTCAAATGTATAATTATCTTATGTTTTATTGTATTTTTCAACATATTGAATGGCCAACCGGACAAAATTACCGGTGCTAAAATAGTGTGGATAAGAGTATTAACTCTTACTTTTAAGAGCAACGGGGGTGGGTGCACCTGCTCGTCCCCCCTTAGATCCGCCAATGTTCGAGAGAGAAGTATTCCATCCATTCTCTGATAAGTGTCGTCTTAAAGATGTGCATATATACTAATTAAAAAATAGGTAAATTATCTTATTTACTTATATTTATAACCACAGCTTTCTCTTTATTCTTTTAAATAATATTACATATATAAATGGGATGAAGAGTAAAATTGAAACTTTTTAGACTTTTTGTATTTATATTTGTAAAATGACACTTTGTTTAGAACAAAAATGTGGACTAATTAAAACAACCCTTATTAAAAAACTGACGGAGTATATGATTTGAAAGTCTTCCTCTTTCTTTAATAGCAATTTTGGAATACTTTTTACCTCTGAATTTTTAGTAGGTATATATCTTGCAAGAAAATCATCTACGACTAAGTGAATGCATCTGTTTTCGAATAATGTAAAACCAAGAAATGGTTTTATCCAGTTTAATTTGTTCACAAGCTTTACTGAGAATGCTGGATTTGTTTCTAAGATTTTTCTTGATATTGACTCATTTTTGGTTGCATTCGGATGTTACCATTGTTATGACTACTTTCTTCATAGTACAATTAGATCGACTTATAAACATTATTTTTGTGCATAAAAACTGGTATGAAATTGATTGATCTTATATGTTTTATATACTAAATGAATAATTAATGGACATTAAAATTGTGATTTTAATTTCTTATAACTTTTATTGTGCGTTAAAATTGTGATTAATTCTCATTTCATCTATGAACTTGCTTCACATGCGAGATGAGACCAACCGATTTTTGTTTGCGTATAGAATGATTAGTGTATATGTTGTCCAATTTAATGGTGTTTAAGGAAAGTCATATATTAATTGGTATACTTTTCTCGTTAGGATGACAGCATTATCTAATGATAATCGCGAATTTAAAAAGTGAAATTAATTTGGAGCGAAATTATATACTATTATTTCTAGAAATTATATTTTAGTTTTTAAAAGGATAACATTCTATTTTTTTTTAAAGATTTAATTTGAATATTTTTTATTTTTCACAAGAAAGCATAATAAAGTTTTCAATTGGTGAGGTAGACATTAGAAATTAATATGCACTTGTTATTTTAACTTGTTGTTTAGTGAACTTCTGAATATTATTACACAGATGATCATGTAAAGTTTCTTGAAAAGAACATGTGAAGCAATGCATAGAAATTTTTACTTTTTATAGAGAGGTAAAAGATGAACCTTGTTTAGAACATTTAAAAGATATGAATATGATGAAATATAGATATTTTTCAATTATTCTTAAGATTAAGATAAATTTTAAGTTTTTTTTTTCATTTACATTGATTTCTTTGTTAAATTTCTAAAAAGCTTGTTTGTACAAAAATTTGCAACTGATATTTTTTTAAATTTATTTTATATTAGAATTCACATTCTTGTATAGTTGCGAAAATAAAAATAATATTTTTTTAATTACATCTAAAGTTTGCATTTTTCAAATTCAAATTCTAGAAAAAAAATTAATTTTATATTGGAGTTAAAAATAATAAACTTTGTAATTGAGTTTCTAATATAAACATATATATATATATATATATATATATATATATATATTCTTTTACAATAGTTCAACATTTAGTGGATCGATGTGTACTCAACAAAATAATAGACATTTTTAAAAAAAATTATTTTAATTTATTTAAAACTTAAATTCACTAATAGCTCGTAGTTGAGTTTGCACATGTGAATTTAATAATTTTAAAATTTTGAATTTTTTTTAAAAGAAATTCTTTTATTTGATATAATTTTAATTGAAAAAAATTTCAAAGTAAAATCTATAAATAAACTTTTTTAAAATAATATTTCTAAACTGAATAAAAATTTTATAGAGTCAAACATATAGTATCATTTTGTGTCACTTCATATCAATAGATGCATCTGATAGCATACAATGATGAAGATGAAAAGTTTTTAACTCATTATTAACAAAACTTTTTTTCAACCAAAAATAACTCAATACTTGATGGCGATGTGAGTGCGGAATCCTCACGCCAATATATATTAAAGGATCTAGCTAAGAAATTCAAACCAAATAATGGATAAAATTGCGGGAAAGAGATATGTAACCAGCAACCTTGGATATATTAAATCCAAGACCTCTGTGTTATTACAAATAATTAATTCAATTCAAGAACTCTTGAATTAAAAAAACTATCTAGCATGTTCTCAATTAAGAACAAAGATCAATTTTAAGGGTTACGCCTTAAAATCAATGGTTCCAATTTAAGGTTACGCCTAAATTGCGTTTTCTAAGCACACAGCTTACAAAAACAAAGAAAAATAACTTTTCAAAATTCTCCAATAATAAAAAACGAAATTTGATGCCTATTTATAGGCTACAAGCTTAACCCTAACTTGCTAAACAAGTAGTCTTATTGGAAAAGAAAACTAACACTTAACTAATCCAAATTAGGAAACTTTTCCTATTTGGAAACAACTTATTAACCTAAATAAAATAAATAAATAAAACTGGAAACTTCCTAATAATTCACATGTTAATTCCATGCAAGGATTATTAAACCATGTGAGACAAAATTACTAAAAATTTAATAAAACATAAAACTACTAAATTTTCCAAGACGTGGAGAGCATATTTCTAGCAAATCAGAATTTCCTATCAAATTCGTCTATTTTTTTGCTATCATTCCCTCCCTCTTGAAAAGAATTCGTCCTCGAATTACGTCGGAGTGCTCCTGGATCAAACACAAACAGAAATTCTCCACATCGACAAACTAACAAGCACGATATAACAAAATGGTGGTTCACCTCATCAAAGAGTTTGAAACGCCCAAGTGCAGGCCGAGCTAAAGCACTTAGCTTATGAGTAAGGTGAACATCCGTTGATATGGCACCATGAACATTAGTTCCTTGGTCACTTGCCCTCATCTTTGCACATTTGGTAGCAATGGTCACTTGATCCTCATGAACTTGATGGGGCAATAAAGCAGCAAGATTGAATTGGCGGTCATCTTTTGTAAGACTAAAGACATTTTTCCGAGCATAATAGATGGCGTCTCTATCATATTGCCAAGGTCTACCAAGCAAGATGTGGGAAGCCTCCATATATACAACATCACATAAAACTTCATCTTGATATTGACCCACAGAAAACGCAACTTTTACTTGCTTATTTACCCTTGCGCCTCCTTCTTGATTTAGCCACTGAAGCATATATGGCTTAGGATGCTTTTGACAAGACAACCCCAATTTCTTAACAAGCAACACACTAGCAACATTAGTACAACTACCAGTGTCAATAATCATATTACACACTTTACCTTGGATTGAACACCGAGTGTGGAATATGTTCTCCCTATGCATCAAATCATCATCAATTGCTATGTTGAGCACACGTCTGTTGACTAGCGTTAAACCTGTTTCGTCTGGATATATCACCTCTCCAAATTATTTCTCCTCAAGAGCTGGCATGTCAGCATCACTAGAATGTTCACTAGTAACTTCTCCACTTTCAAGTACGTACATGACCCTTTTATTAGAGCACTGAGATTGATAATGACCATATCCCTGGCACTTAAAACACCTTATTTCACTTTGCCTTGGGGCAATCTGATTAGTTCTTTGGGAAGATTCAACATGGCTTTTATCAAATTTTGAAGTAAGGTCAGCACTAACAGTAGTGGGTTCAACTTTAGACGGTGGAGTCGAGAAGTTAGAATTAAAACCTTTTTTCCATGGTGGTGGTGGCATGGCTATCCCCTTATACTTCATATGCTTCTCAATTTTAATAGCTTTATGTAACAGTTCTTCCATATCAATAAAACTTTGAATATCAACATGATATGCCAATTCAGGATCCATACCTCGTAAAAACCGCTCAATCGTAGTGTCTGGATTTTCTTCTATACCAGCCTTAATCATTAAAGCTTCCATCTCCCCATAATACTCTGCAACTGGTATGCTCCCTTGAACAAGGGTTTGTAATTTTCTGTTCAAGTCTCGGCTAGGAACATATTTTTTTCTCATGATCACCTTCATCTCAGTCCAAGTTCGAATTGGTCGTTCTCTATTCCTCCTTCGTTCCATAACAAGTTGATTCCACCATAGGCGGGAGTAATCTCTAAGATGCATAAAGGCTAAGTCATAGCACTTGTCATCGGGGTATCTACTTCCCTCAAACATGTTGTCTAGATCACTCACCCAATCAAGAAAAACTTCGGGATCTGCTTTACCATGAAAAGTAGGAATATTCAATTTATAGGTTCCAAGACTAACATCAGAATGTTTACCTCCTTTTTGCCGCTGCGAATACTCATCCTCAAGATTGAGTTCCTCCTCAAAATTAATCCTTCTTGCGACAGCTCCTTTATTGACGGATTTGATCTCAGTTTCCAAGCGGTCCAACCGATCCATAATCCGATTGAGTAAATCATCATTAAGTCCTTTTTGGTCATGAGACGTTTTTGAGCTTTCAGCAGCCATGATACCGGAATTTCTTGCAATTGAGCTCTGATACCACTTGATGGCGATGTGAGTGCGGAATCCTCATGCCAATATATATTAAAGGATCTAGCTAAGAATTCAAACCAAATAATGGATAAAATTGCGGGAAAGAGATATGTAACCAGCAACCTTGGATATATTAAATCCAAGACCTCTGTGTTATTACAAATAATTAATTCAATTCAAGAACTCTTGAATTAAATAAACTTTCTAGCATGTTATCAATTAAGAACAAAGATCAATTTTAAGTGTTACGCCTTAAAATCAATGGTTCCAATTTAGAGTTATGCCTAAATTGCGTTTTCTAAGCACACAGCTTACAAAAACAAAGAAAAACAACTTTTCAAAATTCTCCAATAATAAAAAACAAAATTTGATGCCTATTTATAGGCTACAAGCTTAACCCTAACTTGCTAAACAAGTAGTCTTATTGGAAAAGAAAACTAACACTTAACTAATCCAAATTAGGAAACTTTTCCTATTTGGAAACTACTTATTAACCTAAATAAAATAAATAAATAAAACTTGAAACTTCCTAATAATTCACATGTTAATTCCATGCAAAGATTATTAAACCATGTGAGACAAAATTACTAAAAATTTAATAAAACATAAAACTACTAAATTTTCCAAGACGTGGAGAGCATATTTCTAGCAAATCAGAATTTCCTATCAAATTCGTCTATTTTTTTGCTATCAATACTAGAAACATTTGTCGGGTCTACTTAGTGAAAAAAAGCAACTTAACTCAAAATTACCCAAACCCAGTTGATGGGCAACATTAGAGGTAGTGGTGTAGTTGTCGGCCAGTCGAATGTAGAAATTGAAAATCATGATGACGTCCCCAAAATCATCAGGTGAAATATGAGGTGGGCAAGCGGGAAAGCGGTCAAGGGACAGTGGGGGTGATAAGGTGGCCCAAAAGGTTGGCAGTGATTAGGAGACGAGTAGAGGTGGCAATTAGGCGGGTTTGGGCGGGTAGTGAGCTGGTTGTTAACGGGTATTGAAAAAAGGGGCAACTACCCGCTCATACCCTATTTTGTTAATGGGCGGATTTGGGCGGGTAATAATAAATTTGAGGGTACCCGCGGGTGTAGTAAATTATGGGTAGTTGCAGGGTAATTCACGGGTAGTTTGCGGGTAGTTGCGGGTACCCATAATGGGTATTAGTTAAAAGGAGTGACAATCATAAACCTTGACCCGCGGGTCCAACCCAACACAACACTACACAGTTTTTACACATACTACACATTTTTTCACACACTACACACATTTTCACACACTACACATATTTTACACTTAGTACACATATTTTCACACACTTCACACATTTTCTCACACTACACACATTTTCACACATTACACACATTTTCACACACTACACATATTTTACACATATTACACACATTTTTACACACTACACACATTTTCACACACTACACATATTTTACACACACTACACAAATTTTCACACACTACACATTTTTTCACACACTACACATATTTTCACACACTACACATTTTTTCACACACTACACATATTTTCACAAATTACACATATTTTACACATATTTTACACACACTACACATATTTTTACACATTACACATTTTTTCACACATTACACATTTTTTCATACACTACACACATTTTCACATACTACACATATTTTACACATAGTACACATATTTTTCACACACCACATATTTTACACATAGTACACACATTTTAGACATAGTACACATATTTTCACACACTACGCATATTTTACACATAGTACACATTTTTTCCCACACTACACACATTTTCACACACTACACATATTTTACACATAGTACACACATTTTCACACACTATACACATTTATACACACTACACACATTTTCACACACCACACACATTTTCACCCACTACACATATTTTACACACACTACACACATTTTCACACACTACATATTTTTTCACACATTACACATATTTTACATATACTACACACATTTTCACACATTACGTGTGAAAAAATATGTACTATGTGTAAAATATGTGTAGTGTGTGAAAATATGTGTACTATGTGTAAAATATGTGTAGTGTATAAAAGAATGTGTAGTGTGTGAAAATGTGTGTAGTGTGTGTAAAATATGTGTAGTGTGAGAAAATATGTGTGGTGTGTGAAAATGTGTGTAGTGTTTGAAAATATGTGTACTATGTGTAAAAAATGTGTAGTGTATGAAAATGTGTGTAGTGTGTGAAAATATGCATACTATATGAAAAATGTGTGTACTATGTGTAAAATATGTGTAGTGTGTGAAAAATGTGTGTACTATGTATAAAATATGTGTAGTGTGAAAAATGTGTGTACTATGTGTAAAATATGTGTAGTGTGTGAAAATATGTGTAGTGTGTGAAAAAATGTGTAATGTGTGAAAATGTGTGTAGTGCGTGTAAAAATGTATGTAGTGTGTGAAAAAATGCGCAGTGTGTGAAAATATGTGTAGTATGTATAAAATATTTGTAGTGTGTGAAAATGTGTGTACTATGTGTAAAATATGTGTAGTGTGTGAAAATATGTGTAGTGTGTGAAAAAATGTGTAGTGTGTGAAAATATGTGTAGTGTGTGAAAAAATATGTGTAGTGTGTGAAAATATGTGTAGTGTGTGAAAATATGTGTAGTGTGTGAAAATGTGTAAAATATGTGTAATGTATGAAAATATGTGCAGTGTGTGTAAAAAAGTGTACTATATATAAACTATGTGTAGTGTGTGAAAATATGTGTACTGTGTGTAAAATGTGTAACTGTAAGCTTTAAAGGCAACCTAAGAGGGGGGTGAATTAGGTTTCTAAAAATTTCTTATACCAATCAACTCAAATCCAATAACAATGAGTGAGTAGTGTGACTTGCAACAAGTGTAATACTAAAGAATGTTAAACTTGATATTTCAACAATACAATGAATAAATACTTCAATCCAATTGCAGTATATTAAAGCATGATCAAGATGAAATAATAGTAAAAACTGAAAGCAATAAAGAGCAATTGACACAATCAATTTAGACTGGTTCAAGTCTCCCCCTTGGAGCACTCTACATTCACTACCCAAGTTTTCCAACTTAGGATTTCAACCTCTTCACTATGAAGTGATCTCTTTTCTAGTGGCGAGATCAAAACAACCACTTTTACAACCCAAGTATCTCAACTTAGGATTTCAACCAACCAATTTATAGTTGTTCAAGTCTCCCCCTTGGAGCACTTTACTTCCATTACCCAAGTTTCCAAACTTAGGATTTCAATCACTTATAATAGATGTTTAAGAACAAAATAACAGCCCTCAAATAGGGTGGATATGATAAAGTGAAGCTCACAATATGATTCCTATAATAAAATTTACAACTCAAACTATATAGCTCAAGAATGGTATGAAATACTCAAAGATAGGCTCAAGAACTTTTAATCTTTTGATTCTTGTAAAATCAAAGTGTTGTGCAAGAGTTGGAGAGAGTGTTTTTCAAGATTAGAAGCTCAAGGAATCAATGGGAGAGATATTTTAACGTTTGTGCATTTGGTGGTATTTAAACCCTTAAGAAGATGACAAAAAAAACGTTCATGTTTGACATTAAAAAAACTAGCCGTTATGAGTTTCGGACGGGTGTTTCGGAAGGGTAGGTCGTCCAAAAGGGTCGTCCAAAAGTTTCGGACGGGTGTTTCGGAAGGGTAGGTCATCCGAAAGAGTCGTCCTAAACTCGACAGCAAGAACATTTTCTCTGGACAGTTTCAGACGACAGGTTTGGCCGGCCGAAACTTGGCCAAGGTCCGAAACTTTGTGAGCCATTTTTCGATATGATCCTGAAGGAATTTGGAAAACCGTAAAACATGAAAGTTGTAGCCATTTCTCTTAGCTTTCTAATGGCACCAGAATCACTCCATTTGGATTTAAAATTAGAGAGATATGATTGAAATACTGAACCCTGGCAGATTTCTTCAGCATCATTTGAAGATTAAAAACACTTTGAAAACATTTTTACTTGAGCATCATTTGAAGATTAAAAATACTTTGAAAACATTTTTACTTGAGCCTTAAAAGAGTAAAAGAACTTCTTGAGCTATTTACATAATATAAGGTTTTAGGATTAGGGAAATAGCCTAACTTACCAAACTTTCATATCTTTTGCACCTCTAATTCTTTCTCCATATGATAGAGCTCCATGCTTGGCTTCTTCCAATTCTTTCTCCAGATGATAGAGCTCCATGCTTAGCTTCTTCGTATATCTATTTCATTGAAACACTTTTTCATCCATTAGCATAAACATAATTGTTTGTTAATCATCAAAATAAGTAAGATTAAAATTCTAAGTCTCACAGTAACTCTTCTCTTTTTTTTCTTTTTTTCACTTGAAAATTAATGAAGGTAATTTAGGGTAGTTAATTAGGGTAGTTTAGGGTACCCGTTGATACCCGTTAGGTACCCGTTAATACCCATTGATAGCGGGTATGAGGGTACCAGTGGGTACCCTGATACCCGCCCGCATATTACCCGCGTCCATTATTACCCTACCCAATAATACCCGTTGCCAAAATGTAGTGGGCTTGGGCGGGTAATTTTAAGGACGGGCCTGGGCGGGTAATGGGTAGCTGGTAATTTTGTCACCTATATGAGTTAAGGGGTCGGCAGCGACAGGACGGCCGCCCAACTGGAGGCGACAACAAGGAATCGGTCCAAGGCTTAATCGGTGACAATGGAAACTAGAGTTTGAAGAGGAAAAATTATTTAATATTATTAATAAAAGTTATATTTTCATTTTTAAAGTGATAAAATTTTAATTTTTAAAAAGATTTAATTGAAAATTTTTAGTGTTTTTTAAAGTAAAAAAACACAAAATTTCAAATATTGGGAGAAGCCATGCCCTCCCGTTCCGTCACTTGTCGGATCCAGATCCAATGAAACCCAAAACTTTAATAATGAAGCTGAGCTTCTATACTATCTTCGCAAAGAAGGGCAACCTTTGGGAAGGGGATGAAAAATGTTGATGTGGCATTATTCAAATATTTCAGATCAGCATGGAATAAGTCAAGCGTAATCCCAACCAATTTTCGAGATTTAAGGAGAAAGAGTTGGGATCTTGTGGACGGTAAAGTAATGGTATTTAATACATTTCATTGAGATAGAATAGGGATCTAAAGGATGAATATACAAAATTACCGACTTAAGCATCGGAGTAGAATCTGCGGGGATCACCTCGGGACTTTGCTCTAACGCTATTCTGTTTTCCAGATTAAGTTGGTGATCATTGCTGGAGCTCGGTGTTTCCTGCTTGGTCTATTCATAATTTGCCCGACATGCGAATTTGAGCTTCATCAATTGGCGCCGTCTGTGGGGACCGTACGAAAAGGTTTTCACCATTAAAGTGTATTCTGATGGCAAACACAAGATCGAAAGGAGGGGCTACTCAGACTAACAGGTGCGAAGAAGGGAGGCAGTCATCGCTTTCTCATCAGAGAGCTCCCGAGAAGTCACCACAAGAGGGGAATCGTATTACCCCTGAGATGATGAAAATATTTGCAGAACATTATGACGAGATAAAGGCTATGGTCAAAGAAGTTCGCAAGAAAAAGGAGGATCAACAGAAAGACCAGGGAAAGACACCCCTGGTGATCCGAAGTGAGTCCGATGGGGAAAACGATGGGAGGTCTGAGACTCAGCCTTTTTCTCGAGAGGTAGGCAATAATCTAGGGAAAAGAAGGCCCCGGAGGGAGACCCCTTTATCCCAGGAGATTTCTTATTTTCCTTTACCACCCCGGTTCAAGTTACCTCAGTTGCAGGCTTATACTGGGGATACTGACCCCAATGATCACATTCATCGTTTCGAATCCACAATGGATTTCTTGAAGGCACCAGAGGAAACAAAGTGCCAGGCTTTTCCTACCACTCTGGAAGGAAAAGCCCGTCTTTGGTACGAGGGTTTGAGGCCAAGGAGTGTTAATTCTTTTTCCCAACTCTGTGATCTCTTTTTCAACCGTTTTCTACAACGAAATAAGTTTGATAAGTCTACAGCAGAGTTATTGAATCTCCGTCAGGGAGATAATGAATCTCTTCGGAGTTATATGGAGAGGTTCAATGATGAAAGTTTGCAAGTGAAAAATTGTTCTGAAAATGTTCTAGTGGGAGCATTCCTTAATGGTTTATGACCCGGGCATTTTTATACTAAAATGGCTACTGAGCCACCGGGTGATATGGAAGAATTGATGGACCGAGCTGAGAAATATGTCAAAGGAGAAGAGGCAGATCAGCGGAAAAAAGACAATGATAAGCGAGGAGTAAGAACCCGGGATGAAGGAAAAAGGAATGTGATGCCAGATAGGCGGTCAAAAGCATTTGATCGCCTCAACCCTCCCCGTCGTATTACGGAGCCAACGATAAGGGACAGAATAACAACCCCCCTTAGTAGAACTCGGTCAGAGATTTTAGCTATTGCTAGTAGACAGGGTATCTTGAAGCCCCCTGCCAAGATGAACGCTCATAATCATAAAAGAAACAGAGATCTCTTCTGTAGTTTTCATCAGCAACATGGGCATGATACCGAAGACTGTACCGACCTGAAGAAGGAAATTGAGGATTGTGTTCGTGAGGGATGCTTGCAGGAGTTTGTTAAGACAACATATAAAGTATCCCGGAGAGGCCGATCTGCTGAAAGACGTTCACCATACCGACCTCAGTTTGGAAGGAACGCTGCTCGAAATGAGGATAAGCGTCAGCGGCCTAATAATTATCCCCCAACTCGGGATGTCACCGGTGAAGTTCACGCTATCCTCGGAGAATTAGAAGAAGGAGAAAACAATTCTGTGCGTAAAAACAGGTGCCGGAGAATTCCCGAGCAAGAGCCTGTAGGAAAAAGGTTCAAATCTTCAGAGACCATTGTCTTTTCTGAAGAAGATGCTGTTCCTACCAAATTTTCTCATTCAGATGCTCTCATAATAAAAGCCAACATCACCAACAAGCTAGTACATCGGGTTTATGTGGATGACGGCAGCTCGGTAGATATTTTATACATCGATGTGTTCGAACAGCTAGAGGTAGAACCCAAGTACCTCCAAAGGAGCCCAACTCCATTGGTTGGAATCTCTGGGGAAGCAGTTCAGCCCATAAGGATTGTAACATTGCCGGTTACCATAGGAGAATATCTGAGGAGCAGAACGGTGTATACGGATTTTGCAGTGCTGAACTCACCATCTCCTTATAACGTGATAATAGGCCGACCTACCATGGTGAAATTGAAGGCAATATGGTCACCTTATCACTTGGTAATGAAATTCCCAATCGAAGCTGGGATAGCAACAGTACGGGGGATCAAGAAGCAGCTAGAAGGTGTTATATTGTGGCCATGAGAGGGAAGAATCAGCTTTCTCGAGATGTTCGTGTGAATTGCATATAAGGGAAAACTGGAATTAAAGGCCCGATGAAGGTACGGGAACAGCATCCCGTAAAAAAGGTAGACTTTGATTTCAACGACGAAGAAATATTGAAGGTTTCAATTGATTGTGCCGTGCCTGAAAGGACAATCCAGATCGGTAAAAATATTTCCGAACGCATTCAACGTAGCTTGTTGAAACTTCTCAAAGAGTACAGGGATATATTCGCTTGGGATCCAAAGGAGATGGGCGGAGTTTCTCCTGAATTGATAACTCATTCCCTGAACATTCATGAAGATACAAAACCAGTGTAACAGAAGAAGAGGAGTTTTGCTCCTGAGCGCAAACAAGTTATTCAACAAGAAGTTAACAAGTTGTTGGAGGTCGGAATTCTTGGAGAGGTTAAATACCCGACCAGGATAGCAAATCCAGTGATGGTTAGAAAAGTTGATGGTCGATGGAGGATGTGTATTGATTTTACAGACCTGAATCGAGCTTGCCCGAAGGATTGTTATCCTCTGCCATCTATTGATCAGATCATCAATGCCATAGTGGGTTTTGGGATGTTAAGTTTCTTGGATGCTTACAAATGGTACCATCAGATTCTAATGAACCCAAAAGATGCTAAAAAGACAGCATTTGTGACCGACCAAGGGATTTTTTATTATAAGAAGATGCCGTTTGGACTAAAAAATGCCGGGGCCACATATCAGCGCTTGGTGAATCAGGTATTCTATGAACAGATAGGTCGGAACCTGGAGGTTTACATAAATGATATGGTGATAAAAGCAGAGCAGAGGAAAACATGTTGGATGACTTAAATGAGACATTCACAACACTCCGGCAGGTCGGTCTAAAGCTTAATCCAGAAAAATGTGCCTTTGGAGTTAGCTCGGGAAAATTTCTCGGGTTCATTGTGTCAAAAAGGGGAATCGAAGCTAATCCCAAGAAGTTGGAGGCCATAATAGCAATGGAAGCTCCCAAGAATATAAAGGAAGTGCAGAAATTGACATGATGCATGGCAGCTCTGAATAGGTTCTTATCCCGAGCAGCAGGGAGGGGCCTACCATTCTTTAAGCTCTTGAAGTCCGCCAAGAATTTCAAATGGGATGAAGAGTGCCAGCAGTAATTTCGGGCATTGAAAGAGCATTTGAAACAATTACCCACTTTATCTGTCCCAACATTCGGTGAGCCATTATTTCTATACCTAGCTGTGTCAGAATTCACGATTAGCGCAGTTCTAGTGCGGGAAGATGAGGGAATACAAAAGCCAGTTTATTTCGTGAGTAAAGCTTTGCACGGAGCAGAGCAAAGGTACCCAGAAGTGGAAAAATTGGTAATGTCTTTAGTTTTTGCAGCACGGAGATTGAGACCGTAATTTCAAGGTCATCCAATTTGCGTTTTAACTGATCAGCCTATCAGGCAGATTTTATACCGACCAGAAAATTTAGGCCGGTTGACTAAATGGGCTATAGAGCTCGGAGAATACGATATTAGTTTCAAACCGCGAACAGTGATAAAAGGCCAGGCTCTAGCTGACTTTATTGCAGAAATGCAGAGAAAAAAAGAGGTGAAAGAATTACTCGAAATAGGGGCAGTTTTGCCAAAGGCAGTTAAAGAGTGGCAGTTGTTTGTTGATGGACCTTCAGCTGGTGAGGGAGCAGGAGCTGGTCTAGTGCTGATAAGCCTTGAAGGTAACGAGTTAGCATATGCTTTGAAATTTGAATTTATTACTTCTAACAATGAATCAGAGTACGAGACACTAATTACCGGGCTGAAGTTAGCACTATCAGTAGGAGCTCGGCATATAAGAGCTCATAGTGATTCTCAACTAGTGGTTGAAAAATTGTCTGGGAAGTATGCAACTAAGGATACAATAATGAGGAAATATCTGGGCATAGTGCAGAGTTTGATGAAGAAGTTTGAAAGTTTCCATATGGAGAAAATATCCCGATCTCAAAATCGTAGAGCTGATGCACTAAGCAAGCTTGCCTACTCTACTTCGTCGCATTTGAATAAACAAGTACGGGTAGAGACACTTCCTGAACGTAGCTTTGTTACAAATGAGGTAATGAATGTTGAAAGTACCAGAAACTGGATGACCCCGATCTACAATTTTCTAAGATCGGGGAACCTACCAGATGATAGAGCTGCAGCTCGACGAATTCGAATGCGAGCTGCTCGGTATGTGATAGAAGATGGGGTTCTATATAAGAAGGGGTACTTGAAACCATTGCTGAGGTGTGTGGATTCTGAACAGGCTCAGTACGTGCTTTATGAAATCCACGGAGGAATTTGTGGGTCACATGTTGGATCTAGGATGCTGGCAAAGAAAGCACTCCTGCTCGGTTATTTTTGGCCAACAATGTTTGAGGATGCTGCTCAAGTGGTGAGAACATGCGAGAAGTGCCAAAAATTTGCAACGAGGACACATAACCCCCAGGTTCCATTAAAATCTTCTGTATCTGTTTGGCCATTTTATCAATGGGGTGTGGATCTCCTCGGGTCTTTTCCAGAAGCCCGAGGTCGGTACAAACATCTCATCGTAGCTGTTGATTACTTTACCAAGTGGGTGGAGGCAGAGCCTTTAGTGCACATCTCGGGAAAAAATGTTATCAGTTTTTTCTGGAAAAATATCCTTTGTAGATATGGAATTCCTGGGGTAATTGTTTCTGATAATGGTAAGCAGTTTGCGGAAGAACCATTTAAGTCCTGGTGCTGTTCGCTTGGGATTCAACAGAAGTTTACGTCTGTGGCGCATCTGCAGACTAATGGTCAGGCAGAGGTATCTAACCGGATACTATTGCAAGGTTTAAAGACGCGATTGAGACGTTCTAGTGGAGATTGGGTTGAGCACTTGCCTATGGTATTATGGTCATATCGAACCACACCAAGAACTGCTACTGGAGAGACACCTTATAGCCTTACATATGGCACCGAGGTTCTTCCTCCTAAAATAGGACTACCAAGTCCTCGAATTTTTCTTTTCAGAGAGGAAAACAATCAGGACAAACTTCAGACAAATCTTGACCTACTGGAGGAAAAAAGGATGTGGACTCAGTTAAAAGACGCGAAATACAAAGAAGGAGCAGCTTGGCTCTATAATAAAAGGGTGAAGGGTAAATCCCATAAAGTTGGCAACCTGGTACTCAGAAAAGTAGAAGCTAGCCGATTCGGGAAAACTGGGAAGCTTGATCCCACATGGGAAGGACCTTACAAAGTTGAAGATGTTTCACCAACAGGTTATTGAAGACTGTCTCACTTAGATGGAAGGATCGTTCCAAGAACATGGAATTTTCAGAATTTGAGGAAGTACTATTAGCTCGGAAGTTTCTAAGTGTTATGAGCTCATCAGTTTTATTATTCTTTTCAATTATGTAAGGAATCAGTTTTCTTTTAAATAAGATATATTCTGGCGATAAATTCCGGAGGAGATTGATCCCTGTGAAAAATCCCGATATATACTTTGCAAATTTTAGGAAAAGAATCTCTAGAAAAAGCAAGTCGTATAAAATCCCGAGGACAAGAGCCCGGGAAAAGAAGTAATTAACTTTGCAAATCCCTTGGAAAAGCAAGTCATAAAAACTTCGAGATTAAGAGTCTAAGGAAAAAGCAAAACATCCATATAATCCTGAGAATAAAATTTCGGGAAACAAAATATTCATATTAGGAGATAAAATCTCCCAAGATGAATTGTCCATGGACTTGGGAATAAAAACTCAAAACATCCAATGAAATTATTACAAGGCAATATAGCCAATAAAAGGAAGAAATAAAGTCATTAAAGGAACACATAAATTTCAAGGCTAATGGCCGTCACCCTCCTTCTCTAGCTCGGTAAGATCCACTTCGGGTGCTTCAGAGAGAGGAGTAGAAGGAATAAATTGGTTCATAGAGAATCCGAGTTCTCCCCCAGTTATTTCTTTGAAAGCAACGTTGACCTTTTCCCCCGCTTCAGCATTAAAACCCAACTCCTAAGCTCTTGTCTTGCAGATGTGCTTGTTGAAGACTCCTGATTGCCTCGTTATAGCCAAGTTGAGCCACTGGAATATTCATTTTGGCAGCCATTTCAGCAAATTCCTTTGATTTCAAGAAGTTCCCCTCTGCCTGGCTCGAGCCTTCATTCTTATGGGAGTTATACTTACGCTCCATACTTTTGCAATGTTTTTCCCAAACCAGTATAGAAGAGCTAAGCGTCTCGACCCTTGAATGGAGGTCGCCAGATTTTCTCTCCTCTGTTGCCAACTTGGAGCGGAGATCCTCAGAGTTCTTTTGCTCAGCTGTCAATTTAAAATAGACATCGGCCTTTTCTTTCTTTTCTGTCTCCAACTCAGCCTTAGTTGTGTTCAATTCTCGCTGAGCTTGAATTTCCAAGTCTTGATATTTTTGAGCATCTTCTTCCAAAATTTGGATCCTGCTCTCCAGCTCTGCCACTTTTGTCTTTTCATTTTCCAGCTCGGCCCGAAAAGTAGATAAACTCTCTGAAGAGCGAATGACTTCAATGGCTCTAGTGGATAAAGCTGCACTCTATACAGCAAGATAAAGATAAAGTGAGTATGAATTGGATAAAAAGGAATGAGGTAAAGAGAGGGACACTTACTTACATACCTGCGCAACATATAAAGCCATAAGTTGTCGTTGTCCAGTTGCCTCAGTGAGTCCAAATCCCGAGGTAAAACTCCTTCACCCAACCAATGATGAGCTAGTGCTGGGGTGAGTACTCGGGAATTGCAATTGAAGCCCCAGCTCGGACAAAATTGGTCCCCAGGTTGAGTAACAGGGACATAAGAAATTGGAACTCTAGCTGGGTTGATTTGGGACAGGAATCCAAATTTAGAGTCCTGAGAAAAATTAAAAGGAAGGGTGGAAAAAGTAGGAGTTGGAATAGCTGTTGTTGTGTCAAGAGGTATGTCTTGGCTAATTTCCTGAGCAGAGGAGATCGGTGTAGTTGGAGTAGCTGTTCTCTTGCTCGGGAGAATATCCTGTTTAGCTGAGGTCGGTAAGATTCTTTTGGAACCTTTTTGTCTTTTTCTCTCTCTCCTTGGGTAATGGAGGTAAACCCGAGCTGACAACTCTAGGAACATTGGGTGATGTTGAAGTACTTAATGGAGGAGCAGTATCCGCTGCAGGGCTCACTGGAAGTGTGGAAGTTCCCTGACTGGAGTTACCCGAGGAGGAAGCAGTCGTTGTAGTTTTAGCCATGCCCGACTTAATTAATTGTGCAATATCCATTACTGTAATAAGAGAAGGCATCAGAGAGAGGAAATATCAGAGTAAATTTTCAAAAGCTCTGAAATGAAAGGGAAAACACTTACATTCAACTCCGTATTTATCCTTGGAGCCTTTATATTTAGAATCAAGTACGGCAGAACTTAGCCCGCCTTGAATCAAAATTTTCTCAGATAGTCGAGACACATCGAAGACAGCTCCTAAAGATTCTAGTATTTGTTCTCCACTTGTACTAGAGGATTTTTTAGGCTGCCTATCAGCTATGCTACTGACAATTTTCCAATGATGATTTTGGTTGAGAAACTCTGAATTGATAAAAAAGAATCGCTTTTTCCAGTGTTGAATAGAGCTAGGAAAATTTTGTAGAAGGGGAACTGTGTTAGGGCGTCGGTTAAAATAAAACCATCCTAGCTCATTGGGAACTGTTTTTAAAGAGAAAAAACGTCTAAATAAAGAGAGGCTGCAAACTACTTTACAGTGCACACAGAGCAGCTCAAAACATATAACCGTCCTGATGGAATTTGGGGTGAGCTGACTCAAATTCACTTTGTAGTGATCTAAGATATTTGAAAGCAAGCTAGTAATGGGAATTCTAAGACCGGCTTGGAATTGGTGTTCATAGAGGGCTATAAAACCCTGAGGGGGGTGCATGGCCCGGTCATCTCTAGATGGAGCTCTAACAGGCAAATTTTCTGGAATAAAGTATTTTGTCAATATTCGGTCAATATTTTTTCTACCCAAAATAGAGGAAATAGAGTTTGCAAGAACTCCCTCAGTAATGTCTTCTACATCTTCATCGTTTGGTTTGGGAGTTTCTACTTCACTGCTCTGCTCAAATACAACTTGTTCAGAGGTCTCTGTCTCGACAAGCTTGGCCATAAGAGTATTCGAAGGATTAGCTTTGAAAGACTGCCTAAGCGACCTTCTAAGAGGAGTTGCCAATTTAGAAGAAATTGGAGACTCGCTGGTGACTGGAGGTAGAGCACTGTGAACCGATGGCGAGGGATTTTTCTCGCCTATGGATTCTATACTGACATTCATCGATGGGGTATGAGAAGCAGAAGGTTCAACATAGGATGCAGAATTAATGGGTTCAGATGAATTAGAATGATCTTCAGAAGACATACCTGATGACAAGTGTAGACTTGAAGGAAATTCTGGAGATGGTGGAGAAAAGTTCAAGCACTTGGTTTAACTTATGAGGAAGCAAATAAGGAAATCAACGTTTCTGATTGCCTGAAATTAAATTTTAATTCGAAAAAGGAGAACGTAGAAATAGGGATTAGGTCAAGTTTGAATTGAGAAAGGGGAGTTTTGATTATCACAGGTAATGTATACGTTAGCAGGATAATGACCGTTTTTTGAATAAAAGCGCATGCAAATTAATGATTAGGGATTTCTATTCTTCACAATCGAGGCGTTGGTTTATGAGTTATGATTAGAAATAATCTTTGATGATATCGAAGCATCAGCTTTTGTTTTAAAAGTCCAAGAAGATCAGCTCGGGAATATTTATATGCAATCATCAAGTCGGGATAAAAATATTTATACCGACTTGAGGAGGTATTGATGTGGCATTATTCAAATATTCCAGATCAGCATAGAATAAGTCAAGCGTAATCCCAACCAATTTTCGAGATTTAAGGAGAAAGAGCTGGGATCTTGTGAACGGTAAAGTAATGGTATTTAATACATTTCATTGAGATAGAATAGGGATCTAACGGATGAATATACAAGATTACTGACTTAAGCATCGGAGTAGAATCCTCGGGGATCATCTCAGGACTTTGCTCTAACGCTATTCTGTTTTGCAGATTAAGTTGGTGATCATTGCTGGAGCTCGGTGTTTCTTACTCGGTGTATTCTTAATTTGCCCGACGTGCGAATTTGAGCTTCATCAAATGTCATAGCAAAAATTGAACCTCCAGTTTATAGAGCTTTCGTTCCATTTATTGGTTGCAAGATATTTTTATGTGTATATAGTGAATCATTTATAAGCATTATTTTAGAAAAGTAGAAAAAAAAACTAGATACTTCTGGGAAATTAACACTTATTCATCGTGTCCATCAAAATGAGATTAAAACTTAGGAGTGTATATGATATACTTTGGGCGATTTTACATAATATTTTAACTGCATCATGTCTTGCAGTTTGTGAAAAATGAAAACTATAACCAATTATTAAAATTTAAAAATTATAAAATATGGTATTTATTTTTTTTTATGCGGTATCTTATGAGATTTGAACTTATAAGAAAAAGAATATGGGAAATAACAATAAATTTGAATGTGACTGGCAAAAGGAGACAATCATTTAACTAAATATTACATTATATAAAATCATGTTAAGATTAATGCGTGTTTAAACTATGATTATGCTTTAGGGATTATATTTATAGCTAAGTACGGATCTTTTAATCTACATTTAATCTAATGTGATGATATATTTTTTATATATTTTTATAATCTAGTAATACAATTATGTTAGTGGATAAAAGAAAACTAATATTCGTACAATATGAAAAAAATTATCACAATATAATAATTAAAAATTAAATAAAATCATTATTCAATTAATTATATATAAGCATGCATTGATCCAATTAATAGTGCATAAATAAATGGTGGGTATCCCATTATTTCATGTGAAAAGAAAAATGTTCACAGGTATAACTAATATAATATGAAAACATGAATAAAAAAAATATATGTGATAATAAAAATAAATTATATTAACTTACTTAAATTTTAAAATATATGACACCTGTATATTTTTTTTATAAGACAAAAAACACTAATTAAAGAAAGAATAATGAAAGTAATGTAAGTAGCTAAGAGCAAGCACTTAAAGAAAATTGTGAATACTTACTATATAAATTAATATATAATTATACTACTAATATTATATTCTTGCAGTGCAATTTTTTTTTGAGGTTTTAATTGTATAAAATACAATTGCACTGCAACATGAAAATTTAAATTATTGAAACTAAACCTAACTATTAAAAAAATAAAATCACAATTTACACATTGTTATTGTGGTATGATATAGTTTCGTCAGTATAGTTTGTTTTTCAATTTTGTTGAACACTTATATTAGAACTTACTTTGTTCACATTAAAATTTATATATATAACAGATCATTTCAACCTAAAAAAAAAAAAATAAGCCTTTGAAATCAGATCAATAGGCTAATAAAGTTGCGCACATTTTGTCAAAACATTATCTTGGTGTAGGATTATTAAACAATCGCTACTTGCGATTAGCTCCTAAGTAACTTGTTCAATTACTCGACTTTGACCGACCTCAAGTTGAGTTTGAGTTCAAATTATATAGGTTCAAGTAGCTTGCGAGTTACTTGAGTAGTTTCATTATGTATTTTTAATTTTTTTTTGTACTTATATTTATGTTTTAGTTCTTAATATTTCAATAAATTTCAATTTAAACTACTTATATCTATATTTTAGTCTTTAATTTATAGTAAATTATTATTTTACCTTATTAAATTATAAAAAATTACAAATAAATTCTATAATTGCTTTTTGAAAAATTTAAAAAAATTATAAAATAAAAAAAATCAAGCTCGAGCTCAAGTTCAAAAAAACGTGCTTGATCGAGCTCGAACTCAAGTTCAAATGCCTCGCCTAATGAATTCGAGTAGGTCAATTAAGGATATATTCAAACTCGATTTGACTTGATTACCCGTATCTTGGTGTATAGGTACCATTGAGAAGGTAATTTGACACACCTATCGGGGCACTTGTAAAATACTTTCTTACAAACTTCTAGATAGACATAACCATGGCTTTGAAATCGCTAGTTCCCGATTTTGTGGTCATGGAGAGAGGGGCGGTTTCAATTTTGGTTCTGGTTTCTTGTTTCCATTTCGATTTTGATTTTGATCCCACCTTTAATTTGTTTCTTAGAAATTAAGTTATTTAATTTTGATCCCACTTTGAAATTGGTATATTTATAATATTATATCATTCTATTTGAAATAATATAATTTTTATTTATAAATATATGAAAAGAATAAAGGAATTAAAATTTTAATTAAACTGTTATTAGCCCTAGATGCAACCAAGAGGGGAGGGGGGTTGAATTAGGTTATCCAATTAAAATTATATCTAAAACTAGTTCTCCTAATTTAATATCTATTTTGTGAAATTCAATAACAATTGAATTCACCAAATCCAATTCACAATCAAACAATTCAATTCATAATAATTGAAATCAAATATTCACCAAAATTTAATTCAACTCACAATCATTCAACATAAACACAATAGACTATGATCACAAGATGAATGAAGATATAGATATGAAATCAACTCAATACAATATTGAAGGAAATAAATCAAAGCATAAAAATGAACAAAAGATTTATAGTAGTTCAAATCTTCCCTTGGAGCACTCTATATCCATTGTTTAGACCCTCAAATTTAGGATTTCAACAATCCATTAAAAATGATCTCTTCATCAAATGTGAGGTCCAAACATTTACAAACTTGTAAGGTTAACCAATCTTACTAGCAATCAATGCTATAAGAATTGGTTTTACTCTTCCTTTTGGAGAAACCTTTACAACTTAGCAAAGGGTAGATTACAATTCTTGAAGTCCCTCTCAATAAGGTGGATAATTACAAATGAAAGCTCACTCCTACTCCTCTAAAAAATGGCTTTTACAAGAGGAAAATATTGGCTTAAGAAGAATGAAAACAAATTAAAACTCAAGATTTTGATCCTTTGATTTGATTTTTCATAACTCTTTTCTTTTAATCTTTTGAAGAGTAATCTTAACAAATTTTAAAGCTCTAGGAATATAACAATTCATTTGTGAAAGTCCAAGGTATTTATATAAAATTATTTGTGAGGCAAAATGGACAAGAATTTCGTTTTTCAGAAAACTAGCCGTTACTCACTTGAACAGTAATTTGGAAGGTAGTTCGGATGGGTAAGGTTGTCCGAATATACTTTTCAGAAAACTCAAAGGTAATTCGGAAAGGTAAGATCGTCTGAATGTACTTTTGAAAGGGTACATAGTTCGGAAGGGTAAGGTCGCCCAAATGTACTTTTCTGGATTGTCAAAAAACTTTGCAAAACTAGTTTCAAACGTTCGAACTTTGCTTGAGGTCGTCTGAACCTATCTTTTTTGTCAATTTTTGAACTTTTCTTTTTCAAAACACTTTGAGAAAATATAAAAACTTTGTGAAATTATTTTTCTCAAAACATACATTTCAAAACACTTTTGTGAAAATATAAAAATTTGAGAAATTATTTTCTCAAAACATACATTTTGAAATCTATTTTAATTGATCTTTTGAATTGTTTAATATTTTATGAGCCAATGTACAATGTAAATTAGGGTTTGGGGCTTGGAAATCTACTTTAATTTATCTAATGCTTATTTCTTCAATGTCTTCAACACTTTAAAATTCATCTTTGTCAATTTGTATACCTATAACTTCAAGAAGCTTGTTGAAACACTAGTGTACATAATTATTTGTTAAACATCAAAATAACAAGTAAATTTAAGGCACTAGGTCTTTCAACTATTAATTAGAATTCAAATAGTATATATATACATATATATATATATATAATATATAATAATAGCAATTGATCAGTTAATATATAAAGTTTTGAGATGAAGAGAATTATGAAGGATTAAATAAGTGAGAAAGAAATATATAAAAAAGAATAAGGATATTAAAAAAATAATTAAACTATTACTTGAAATTCAAATAGTATAATATAATAATAGAATTAAAATAATAATAAGAATTGAATAAATATATAGAGTTTTGATTAAAGAGAATTATGAAAGATTAGATAAGTGACAAAGAAATA
Source organism: Ophiorrhiza pumila (assembly GCA_016586305.1). NCBI lineage: Eukaryota > Viridiplantae > Streptophyta > Magnoliopsida > Gentianales > Rubiaceae > Ophiorrhiza > Ophiorrhiza pumila. The sequence continues at coordinate 30,113,327 of BLIW01000008.1, read as the reverse complement.
TATAAAAAAAATAAGAGTATTGAAATAATAATTGAACTATTAATTGAAATTCAAATAGTATAATATAGCAAGAAATAGAATAATAATAATAATAGAAATTATAAGTTAATATATAGAATTTTTAGATGAAGAGAATAGGAAGGATTAGATAAGTAAGAAAGAAAGATATAAAAATAATAAACGTATTGAAATAATAATCGAACTATTAATTGAAATTCAAATAGTATAATATAATAATAAAATTTAAATAATAATAAGAATAGAATTAATATATAGAGTTTTGAGATGAAGACAGTTTGGAAGGATTAGATAAGGGAGAAATAAATATATAAATAGAGAATAAGGTAGTAAAAATATATTTAAACTATTAATTGAAACTCAAATAGTATAATATAATTAGAATTGAACTAATATAGAGTTTTGAAAAAAAAGGAGAACTAATAAGAATTAAAAAAGTGAAAAATAACATTATCTGACAAAAATGAAGAGAGGTAAAGTTATTTAAACAAAAATGTTCTTTTTTTTTTTTGCTCGATTTGAATTAATCAAACCAGAACAGCCACTTTCGATTTTGGTCCCATTTTTTTGGAATCAGAACTGAACCCCCAAGGAATCAAAACTATGGCCATTTCTACTTCTAGTGCTAAACTTAAAGATTTGTATACCTTAGAGGACTATGGGGCAATTAGTACGAAAAGCTTGAAATATCAAAATCAAAATCAAAATATTTTTAGGGGTGGGAAAAAAAGGGTTAAATCATTAAAATTGTTGCATTTATCTTCCTTCCTTTAGCTCAGTCATAAATACACTACACAAGTTTAGACTATTTTATAGACTTTATCCACACTCTTTTTGGTGACCTCTGTATATCATCATCCATATATTGTTTGCTTTTTCATGCTTTGTTGTTTGGACAACAACAAAGAAGACAAACAATGGATGCCTTCTCTTCTTCTTTCCTTTCTTCACTGTCACAAAATCCCAAAATTATCTCTTCTTTATTAACTCCTTCATCATCACCAAATAAAACTTTCCTGCATGTCTCATCTGTCAGAATTCAAGATAAACCTCAAACCATTATCAGCACCACCACCACCACTAGATCACCACCATCTGAGTCTTTAACAAAGCAAACTCCACCACTTCAGGCAACCCCAACTAGGCCATCGCCACCGCCGCGAAAAACTGCAAGAAAGCAGCCAGTTGAATTAACATTACCTACACTTTTTTTTAATGCAGTGGATGAATTCATCAACACATTCATTGATCCTCCCATTCGTCCTTCTGTCAATCCCAAGTATTCTCTCTCAAAAAACTTTGCACCAGTTGATGAGCTCCCTCCAACTGAATGCCCGGTGGTGGAAGGCTCCCTTCCGGCGTGCCTTGATGGTGCATACTTCCGAAATGGCCCAAACCCTCAATTCCTCCCTCGCGGTCCTTACCATTTATTTGATGGTGATGGAATGCTCCACTCCATGAAAATATCCAAAGGAAAAGCCACACTTTGCAGCCGTTATGTGAAAACTTACAAGTATATAACTGAAAGAAACACTGGCTCCCCGGTTATACCCAATGTTTTCTCCGGCTTCAATGGCCTCACAGCCTCCGCTGCACGCGGTGCACTGGCTGCGGCCCGTATGGTAACCGGCCAATTCAGTCTTGCCAATGGCTTCGGCCTAGCAAACACAAGCTTAGCTCTATTTGGAGGCAAACTTTACGCTTTAGGTGAATCTGATCTTCCTTATGAAATAAAATTAGATCATAATGGAGAGATTATAACTCTGGGTCGCCATGATTTTGATGGTAAGCTAATCATAAGCATGACTGCTCATCCCAAAATTGATCCAGAAACCAATGAAACTTTTGCTTTTAGATATGGACCAATGCCTCCATTTCTAACCTTTTTTAGAGTCAATCCCAATGGAATAAAAGAACCCGATGTCCCAATCTTCTCCATGACACGTCCATCATTTCTCCATGATTTCGCAATCACAAAAAAATACGCTATTTTTCCTGACATACAAATTGGGGTGAACCCTTTTGAGATGATTGCCGGAGGGTCACCAGTGGGTTCAGATCCAGGAAAAGTGCCTCGACTCGGAGTTATTCCAAGGTACGCAAAGGATGAATCGGAGATGAAATGGTTTGATGTTCCGGGACTTAATTTTATTCATGCAATAAATGCTTGGGATGAAGATGATGGCGACACGATTGTCATTGTTGCTCCTAATATCTTGTCGGTTGAGCATACTTTGGAACGCATGGATTTAATTCATGCATCCGTAGAGAAAATCAAGATTGATCTCAAGACTGGGATGGTGTGGCGACATCCAGTTTCAACAAGGAATTTGGATTTTGGAGTCATTAATCCGGATTATGTTGGCAAGAAGAACAAGTACGTATAAATTACTTGTATTAATTAATCCGGCATGTTTTTTGTTATTCTTCCTAAACATTTATAAAGCTCTTAGATAAACTTAAACAGAATCTGAGATAAACTTAAACAGAATCTGACCATATTCTTAGATTCACTTCTAGATATGATAATAATAGTTGTATATGAAATTGAAAGTTTTAGCAACATAATGTACTTATTACAACATAGGATAAATTTTTAAAGATGAAAAGGTTGGTAGCTAGAAACAAGGGAGCATGGTCTGAGTATGACGTTTTTTAAAAAGTTAATAGAGTTTAGTTGAGTTGCGAATATAGAATGTTTTTTTAAAAAATGAGTGATTAGAATACATCATTTCTAATTCGAGTGAAAATAAATAATTTCGTGCAATGTAGTGACGATTTTGATAATTTCCTGTAAGATTAGTTAAACTTTATGAATTTTATTTATCAATTTATAAGGGTTTTTTTCTTAGTATCATCATGAGAATCCTATACAAGTATAATAGGACTTTAATTAACTAACACAACCATATAATAATGGTGAATTTTATTTTTTGTCTAATTATATTGTGTCATTAGCAAAATTAAAGTACAAAGCTGTATAATTATCCCAAGTTATAGGGGAAACGGCATATATCTTGTTATAGCAATGGTGATAGTGGCCTTTAACTCTTGCCAGCTATTCTTTTCATAATAGTGAAACATGGCCGGTTAGATTAGATATTTCTGTAGTACAGACCAGATTTTTTGGCATAAAATTGTTGATTAGCCACAAAAGAGGGCTCTTAGAGATGCCATATGTGTGGCAAAGGTTATCCAGCTACAAAATATCTAAAGCAGCACAAGTTTATCATGCAGAGGTAACCTTTTTCACCTGCCACTGAAATCAGAGAGTGCAGAACAGCATAAATGCTGCATGCAGTTCCCTTTCTCATAAAAATTCATAAGCAAAGTTGGTTTGATTAATATTAATTGGTCCTCTGAAAAAAAAAATCTAGAGAACTGGATATAGTTTGTTTTCTTTGGCTTTTGAAGGGGCTATGGGTAAGGAAAGTCTAAGAAGTTATTGGTGATTCCTAGCTTCCCACTTGAACAAAATAATCTCTCTCTGCTTGTGGATGTGTATAATTTTTTTTTTTTTTTTGACAAAACTAAACATTTGAAATTAATGTAACAAGGTTAATAGACAGCCTTTCATGCATCTTATTGCTCTTATGTGTAAACAATTGTTTAGTCTATTCACTATAAAAATTTATTTATTAAGTAATAATAAGATTATATCGTAATTAATTTAGAGGATTTGTTGTTTATTTTGTTGAATGTTGATGTTTGACTAGTGGATACTTATTAGGGCATAATTATCATGTATGTTAAAAAATTTATTGCTAGATTGAATGTAATTTAGTTATTATAATTAATAAAATTGAGAATGACATCCCCAACCGGCCGTATACGGAATTGGCCGATTAAAAAAAAACGTATTGGATACTTATAAACATCTATAAATATAGCTATTATGTTTCAGTAAAATTTTAGCTTACACAAAAAAAAAAACAAAAATTACAATAAATCTTACCTCTATCATCCCCCAAACCAAAATTGTAATAAGTAGATATGGGATTTGAGATAGTTATGGGCAACCATCAAATATCTGGCCTAATTTCTGGTATATACTACTTTAAGATAGTGATATGTGTAAAATCCAAAGGTTGTGCAAGGGCCATCAAAACTCATTAAAGGATAAATATTTGGAATACATTTTTTTTTTAGTTTGGCATAACCTCCTTTTGAGGTGGGTCGCCACTCCCTATTTTATTAGAATCTTTGGTGGGAGATGGAAGTACCCTAATATTTCCCTTACACAAAAGGAACCCCTTGAATTTAATTCCATTTACAAGCCTATGGCGTAATGGAGCCAAATTCATAGGGGTATTGAATACCAGTAAACTTGGAGGACTTCCTTCATTTACACATGTCTCGTTTAATCCTATTCTAAATCTCAATATACAAAAGACTCCTTTGTACACCAGGAGTGACAAAAGGTCCCTTATGATTGGGACAACATATGTGCATTCTATAGGACTATGCCAAGCATTCACGAAGCTGTAGTAGTTCCAGGTTAACTTGTTGTCTTTATCTTCAGCTCTTTTTGTGATGTTCTTGCCCAGGTTAACTTGTGATGTTCCAGGACAAATATTTGGAATACATTGCATTCAATAAAATGAGATTATTTAAAATCAATTTCTCTTTATAATGATTATGAAAATGTACCCACAAATCATGGCAACATGAGATTTTGATTCTTTTTTTTCTAATAATACATATAGTTTGTTGTGCAAATATGGCTTCTCCTAACACTTAATCATAAAGATTAAGCTTAAGATTTTATTTTTTTTTCTTTCTTAGGTTTGTATATGCAGCAATTGGAGACCCTATGCCAAAGGTAACAGGGGTGGTGAAGCTAGACGTATCGGTATCCGAAGGCGACCGGCGTGATTGTATCGTGGGAAGTCGGCTATATGGAGCAGGATGCTATGGAGGCGAACCATTTTTTGTAGCAAAAGAGCCAAATGATCCAAATGCAGATGAAGATGATGGTTATGTTGTGTCATATGTCCATGATGAAAACAATGGAGAATCAAGATTCTTGGTGATGGATGCAAAATCACCTACTCTTGAAATTGTGGCTGCTGTCAAATTGCCTCAAAGGGTTCCATATGGCTTCCATGGTCTATTTGTTAGAGAAAGTGACCTCAACAAACTATAAAATTTTGTGGTCCTAACTTTGAAGAACATTACTTGAGGGGTTTATTGAATGGGACTGCTTGATTTTGTTGGGACTTAATTTTCATCATTATGTAGTTGAAATAATTGTTGTGTATATAATTGGATTGATTTTAACCAAAGGGAAGTAATAGTAACTTCATACTTATATGTACATACATATGCATGCATGAGAAATTCTGCTATTTTATCATTTTATGGCCGATTAACTTCACTTCAATTGCTTTTCTTTCTTGTCAATTATTAGAAGTCATTTAATTTTATGATAATCATAATGTTTTTTTCTTCATTGTTAGGCTAAGTAGTTTATATTTAAATATGTATCGATCAATGAGAAAATATTTTTAGATCAGGTCGTGCGGATGGTGTGATGTATATAGGGAAAACTATTTAGAGGGGAGAAACGCTTAGGCTCCGTTTGAATGAGGTATTTTTAGCTTTTATGATGAAATCTTTTTTCTTGGGATTTGTTATAAGAAAGGAATATTTTAGAAGTATTTGGATGAATGATTTTTGTTTTGTTGGGAATTGTATTGGAGAAGTTTTTATTAATAAAAGTTTGAAATTTAAATTTGAAGTAATATTTCATGGGTTGTTTTAGTAGGAATTGTATTAGAAAGAATTATTTATTATTAAAAATTTAAAATTCAAATTTAATATTTTATTTATAAAAAAATACTGTAACAAAAATAATTATTATGGCATATTTAAAAAAAAAATTGATAGAAAAATTGAAGAAAATAAACTAATCATTTTGCATTTGTGAAATAAATCACTAAAATGCATGCTAGCAAACAGAGCCTTAATAGTTATAGTTGATTTTGTTAAGCCAAGTAGTAAATCATGACATTGCAAAAGTACCTTCTACGTACTAATTACTTTTAGGCAATTTTTGCTCATTAAAAACTCATAAATTGCATATTGATGTTATTATTTGTAAGGAATTAATATCATAAATATGAAATATTTTGTGTTATTGAGGGCTCAGTTACTATTTTATGAATCCGGAAATCTGCTATAAGAAAATTTTAAAAATTGCCTAGAGTATGTAAGACAATATACAAACGAACTACGAAGAAAAGATTTTGCAAATTGTAATTTTTCATAATTAAACACTATGAAAATTACTATTATAAATTAATATTTAAATTGATATATAATTTCAACAATATAATATCTAGAGAGGATTCTTTTTGCAAGTTAAATCTCTCTTGAAAAGCAGAAGAGTGGGTGACTAATAACTACGAACTAAGTATTTATCAATACTAAAGGACCGTACTATAATATTCCATTATTACGCAATCCATTGTATTGAATAAAAAATCATATTATTTATGACTCTTTATTATTAGTAATTAACTACTAATTTAACTAATGAATTGAAAATTATTAATCAAACAATACCCTTTCCGAACGAAGATTTGATATTCGATTTTCATGACCTCCCCTTCAATCTCCTTCCTCTATCTATCCCCGTAATAAATTTGTCAAAAAGAAGTACTCCTTTTAAGAATATATAAAGAAAGAAGTAGTACTCCTTTTGTATATATGTAATATTGTAGTTTTAATTTATTCATCACCAACATTTGCTGCTAAAATTAATAATATTTGGGAGTCGTCGTGGACGGGTTAGCCCATAAAAAAAAAACGTAATTTGTATTGAAGTTTTGCAATCAAACGGACTTTTACATTCCTATGCAATTGTTTGCACCACAATTTTTTCAACTTGACTATGACTTCTTAATGAATTTGATCAAACAATACTCATCAGATCACCTTGAAATTTTGTTGTTATTGAAAGGAATATAAAGGAAAAAGAAACTTGTAGTGGCAGCAATGTTGAGTGTGACATGTTATCAAAACTCTGGAAGGTACAAATATTTATAAGAAATTTGAGACCTCCAAGTTTTAAATGATAGGACGTTCTATTATATGCTGCCAATTATATTTACTTCGCTTTTATTATTCCTTTTTGCCTATTTTTTTTTTCTGCTTTCAATGGAATTTCAGTACAATCCCTGAGATTAATTACGAATTGTATAGTCATGTTTCCTTCACTTAAAAATTATCTATATTTATTGACAAAAGATAATGGCACCATGTCTATTTTATTAAAAAAAAGAGAAAACAATATTAGCAAATAGGAGTTTTTTTTTATGTTATATTATAATTTTACTCATGTAAAATCTGATTATTACTCAATAAATGAATATTTATTATTTATAGGTGAATGGAATTACGATATCAAAAAAAAAATTGTAATTCTTATTATTAATTTAAAAAAATATTAATCCAAGCCATTAATGATATATCAAGACTCCCCAACAAGTAGAGATAATTAAAATTAGCTAAATTGAAAGCTTATATTTTGAGAACTCGAAAAACTCATGCAAGAAGACAAGGGATGGAGGGATTTAAACTCACTAATAATAATCGAATCCCATGCATGCATGCTCAAAGAAAAGAAAAGATCATTGGAGTTTACATGTTCCAAAGAAGAAAAAAATTCATAACATTGTTTCATTTTGTGGGCTTCACACGCCTTTTAGTGGTCCATTTCTTTTGACATTCCAATGTCCAAGTTTTACTCCCAAATGCACTGATTGCTTTTCAATGATCTCAAACGCAATTGGGACATCTTCCAAACTCTTATCCACTTCCATATTTCATGCTTTGCATACTCAAAAATACCAACAAAGAGAAGCAATAAGGAAAACAAAATGAAATAGTTAGATATTATATATTCACCTTTCAAGATGACTACAATAATATATCCCATAACAATCAATCTAGTTGGGGCTAAAAAGAAAGGAGATAAATACCATACCACAAGCATGCAAGATATTTATATTTGTGATACAATAATTCATTGATGCCATGTGAAAAGTACTTGTAGATGTGTGACAAGATACAATAATTCTTCATGACATGTAAATATATATAACTTGCTATCACTGTTTCGTGATTTTGATTATATCTCCCTTCCTATCATTTGGACATCAGTGTTAACAAAACAGTGGTTTTTGTTAAGCGAGTTTATACATAAAATGAGAGTTAATCGCGATTTCAACACATAATAAAAGCGATAGAAAATTAGAATAACAATTTTAACGGCTATTAATTGATGGTTTTATATATGAAACACGTTTTTTTTATATATAAACTCATTTCATAGGAATTTTTGTACTGATTAAAATTAGGGATGTCATCCCTCAACCGGTCTTGGAAGCTTGACATTTAAAAGAAAAAAATGCTCTAGTTGGCCACGAGTAAGGATGTAATAGATTATGGAAAGTGAAAGATCTAGGTTAGATATGTGGTGTTCTAGTGTGTTGGAACACTAGGTGTGACACCGATAATAAAAGCAGTAATGGACAATAATAAAATGCGGAAAGTAAAGAGACAGGAGGTTGGTAACGCAGTTCGGCAATCTGCCTACGTCTGCGGGGCCACGCCCAGAAAAACAATCCACTAAGCTCACAAGTTACAAGACACTAAGTCTGACACAAAGTAAGACACCATCTTATCTTTGTTACCGCCTCTTCCTAACTTCACAGTGAACGTGATTGTGCGAGCTCCCCTCGACTTGTGTTGATTCCTCCTGGAATCCGTGGTTATGCAAGATCCCCTTGCCCACGTTTGAACTCCTCCCGAGCTTCTTAGTAACCTACTCCCGAGGCTATGATTGAATCAAGAACACAAGGATTGCACCTTCAATAATATTGCATTAAGATGCTTCAACTAACACACTTTGATCAAAGACCTCCAACAAAGAAATGTGTTCACAGTCTAATGAAGACCGAAATAAACATCAATAATCCACACAAGAAAATCCGTGTGATGAAAAGATCATATAGGAACTCAAAAATCCTTCCATGTTTATCCCGAGATTATTTCCAAATAATTCAAATAGAAAAATCATAGAGGCGCTCCAAGTCTTCCATGTTTATCTCTAAGATTATTTCCAAAATAATTCAAATGGAAAGATGGAAACACCATGTGACTTTAATGCTTATCTTTTCCAGAGATAGCTCTTCCAAGAATACCAAGATAAGCTCCATAATTATCCTCATAGCATTAATCTTCAAATCAATCTTCCTTGCATAGATTGATTTAATTTGATTTATGCATCCAATAAAATCTTTCCTTATCTTTGCCAAAAAATCAATGCCAATTAATAATAATGCCAACGTGCGCATTAACAATCTCCCCCTTTGGCATTTTTGGCAAAATCCAAAGTACCCATGTATGCTGGATAGAAGTTCGATGAAGCTCCCCTTGAATTGGAACTTTCACAAGAAACATCATTGCACAAAATATTGCACAAGACCATCAAAAGACATCTAGATTCGAACTCCTCCTGCATTGGATCTTACCAACAAACATCACTGCACAAGACACTGTTCATGACACATCAAGAAACACCAAGATCCCAGCATACAAATGTTTTAGGGATTACAAAACAAATACCCAAAAATCCAAATTACTCCCCCTTTTTGCCACAAAAAGACAAAAGGGCATAAATACAACAATAAAACATACGAAATTGTCTTAATCAAAGCATCAGAAAAATATCAGAGTTATATTAAGCATAATCTTCTGCATCATCAGGCACAAGTCCAACTGAATCTGCAAGTAAGTGAACACCTGCAGCAGCTTCTGGAAGACTATCATCTTTACCAGCATTATACCCACCAGATTGGGCGCTGAAAGGGGCAGTGATGTCAGGGACATTAGAAGTAACACCAGTAGGAACATCACCAGAAGTATCAGCAGTTGCAGTCACAAGAATGTCCTCATCAGGATCAGACTCAACATTCTCTTCAGCTGGAGAATTTTCAGCCTGCATGTCAGATTCTGCAGAAACAGTAGATAGTTTTTGAGTAATACCTACAGTAACATCTGTAGTGACATCTGGTGGGACATCAGAAGATTCAGATCATCAGCTGCAGTTTTAGCCTGTGCATCAAACTTCTTCTTTCTTTCAGCTGCCTCAGCTGCAACATCCTTAGCCTCCTTTAAAGCTGCCAGGTCATCAAAGACAACAGAAATCTCCTTCCTTCTTCTCTCTATCTCAGATTGCTGTGCCATCAATGCTTTTAATTCATCCTTCAGTACTTTGATGGTACGAGACAACAAGATAGAGTTACCCAATTCCTCTGTGTCAGATACATCCTCTGTGACATCATCCATATCATTGACATGATTTCCCATTAACAGCTTGTAGCTGATCCTGATTTCTTCCTTATCAGATTTCAAAATCTCCTTTGCACGAATTACCGAATGTTGTGAAGATAAAATTACATAAATTAAACTGGGAAACGGATAAGCTAGCCTTTCATTTTTACAATCCGCATGCTTCACAATCTGATCAAATAGAAATTGCCCAACATCGAATTCAATGAAGTTGCCAATTTTAAATAGTAAAGTGACCATGGATTTATTCACTCCATTTCCATGAGATGTTGGTAAACAATTTCTCATTGCAATCTTGTGCAAAATAGCATATTTCACAGACAACTGGGAGGCAGGAAAGTCTTTTCCTCTTGGCCATACCCGTTTGACTCCTCCAGTGACATCAGAGATTATCATACTATAATCAGGAGTAAAATCTTCAACATCTGCCCAGTGACTATCCAAATATGTATTAATCACATCAGGAGAAAAATTAAACACATGTCCTCTTACATAAACATGTCCTCCATCGGGATGTTCATGATCTTTCACTGTAGAGTCTAGGTTGCAATAAAATTCTTGAACTACCCTCTTCACATAAGGCTTTATTCCTTTGATTGTTCGCCTTAAACCTTGACTAATAAGTTGGTCAACAAGTTTGCGGTAGTCCTTAAGGTCACCCTCGTGAATATTCCTTTCATTCCAAATATTTCTCCTAGACACACTACTCCACAACCCAGCATTGTATTCAGATTTAAAGTCATCCAAATTAACAGTTGAATCTGATGACTTACTTTGAGTAGCAGGGGACTTGCGCTTTGACATGGCCTTTGAGCAAGTGACTCACTGAGATTCTGAAGCCAGAGTTTTCCTTTGTCGCTTTGCCTTTGGTGACTGCACTGGTTCTGGATCAGAAAGGTTCTGATCATCATTTTCATCATCATTAGAAGGAACATCTCCTCTGACATCTTCTTCTTTTTCGTCCCAGGTATCATCTGACCAATCTTCATCTACAACCCTAAATCGCTTTCTCTGAGGCTCCACAGTAACCTTGGACACATTCGATGCTTTAGAGGGTGCAGCACTTGTCTGAAATTTTTCACCACTTGTTTGCCCAAATCTAGTTCTCACGCTTGACGGATCTATTAATTGAATAGGTATGACCATCTCGGCTTCTGAAGTTAAGTCAATCTCAATACTTATAGACTTCTCATGTGAGTGAGCAGAACTTCCACCTGCACTTAATTAATCAGGGGGTGCAAGAGTAACAACTACATGAACTTCATCTTCATCCATAGTTTCAACAACCTTTGCAGCCCGTGATGAAGACCTTGTATGAGACATCTTCAGAATTTGAACCCCTTAAATCAAAGTAATTCTCAAAAACTTCGATTATGTTTACAGTAGTGAAGGTCGGCTGTAAAGAGTTCAAGGCTTTGAGTAGTAGAAGTTTAGAAAATCAGAAACCCTTGAAATATCAAAAACAGAAATTAGTGCCGAAATTATTGCAGTCAGAATTTATGTATCCCAGGCCAACTCTTCAATTCCATATATTCAGCGGAGAAATCCCAAAAAGCTACGTGTCACTTGGAGTGCTGAAGATCAGAAATTCATAAGACACATCCACAACTGCAGTGCCGCCTAAAACCTTGAGGCGGGAAACCAGAAGAGACAAAAACTCCAACTATTCCATTATTTTTGTTCTTCTTTTCATTTTTCATTATATATATATATATATATTTTGTAGATACAAAAAAATATAATACAAAAAAAACTTACAACTTTGAAGAACTCTTCACATGACACAAAGGCCCAGGGCAGACCTCAGTTTTTCAAACCTTACTCTATCCAAAGCTTTGGTGAAAATATCAGCAATTTGTTTTTCTGTCACCATGTGTTCCAAAGCAATAATTTTATCCTCCACAAGAGATCGAATAAAATGATGCCGAATATTTATATGCTTTGTCCGAGAATGCTGAACAGGATTCTTAGAAATATCGATAGCACTCATATTGTCACAGTAGAGTGTCATGACATCCTGTGTGACACCATAATCTTTCAGCATCTGCTTCATCCAGAGAAGCTGAGTACAACAACTCCCGGCTGCAATATACTCTGCCTCGGCAGTTGATAGAGAAATGGAGTTTTGCTTCTTGCTGAACCATGACACCAAATTGTTTCCCAAATAAAAACATCCACCAGAAGTGCTCTTTCGATCATCTGAGCTTCCAGCCCAGTCAGTGTCACAATAACCAACTAAGTTGGTGTTTGTATCAAAAGAATACCAGATCCCATAGTCAGCTGTTCCACTGATGTACTTGAGAATTCGTTTGACTGACACCAGGTGTGACTCGCGAGGATTTGCCTGAAACCGGGCACATAAACCGACACTAAAGCAGATATCAGGACAACTAGCAGTTAGGTACAAGAGACAGCTAATCATACTTCTGTATAGACTTGCATCAATAGGAGTTCTCTTCTCATCTTTAGATATCTTCTCATGAGTTCCCATAGGTGTTCTTCTTGGACGAGCACTCTCTAATTCAAACTTCTTCAGCAGATTCTTGGCATACTTACTTTGAGAAATGAAAATACCATCATTTTGTTGCTGAATTTGAAGTCCAAGAAAATACGTGAGCTCACCTACCATGCTCATCTCAAATTCACCAGTCATTTGAGCAACAAACTCATCCACCATTGCCTGTGATACGGAGCCAAAAACTATGTCATCAACGTATATTTGAGCAAGTAAAAACTGACATTTAACTTGGCGAATGAAAAGGGTTTTATCTACTCCCCCTCGCTCATATCCCTTGGCCAATAAGTACTGAGTTAGCCGTTCATACCAAGCTCGAGGAGCTTGTTTGAGCCCATATAATGCCTTCTTCAATTTGTAGACAAACTCGGGATGATGAGGGTCTTCAAAACCCTTTGGTTGAGCAACATACACTTCCTCATTAAGAAGACCATTTAGAAAAGCACTCTTCACATCCATTTGATATAATTTGAATCGCAACACACATGCAATGGCGAGCAAGAACCGAATAGACTCAAGGCGAGCAACTGGAGCAAATGTCTCATCAAAGTCAACTCCTTCAATTTGCGTGTACCCTTGTGCAACTAATCGAGCCTTGTTGCGAGTGATATTTCCATGTTCATCACTTTTGTTCTTGTATATCCACTTTGTGCCAATGATATTCACATTAGGAGGGTATGGAACTAAATCCCAAATTTGATTTTGAGTAAATTGATCAAGTTCTTCTTGCATGGCACCAATCCAATATTCATCTAACAGAGCTTCTTTCACATTCTTTGGCTCAATAGATGAAGTGTAGCAAGCCATTTGAATCATATCTCTATAATTTAGTCTCGATTTTTCTCTTGTCCGAACACCATCAGTCAAACTTCTAATAACTTCAGCAGTAGGATAATTCTTCTAAACACGAATGGAGGGCTGTCTGTGAGATGAAATCACATCGTCCATATTCTCATCTTCGGCATTCTGATCAGTGACACCACTTTTGACACTGGGTGAATCACTGCCTGGGTCACTGGAACTTTCTGCAGGTAGAGAGTCTGTAATATCTTCATTAGAAACAGCAGTTACTTCCAGAGAGTCATCGACTTGAACATTCGCAGATTCCACCACAGTTTGAGTCCTTTTGTTGTAGACTCGATAAGCTCTACTATTGACAGCATTCCAAGAAAAATAGCTTCATCACTCTTGCGATCGAGCTTCCTTTTATATTCCCTGTCTTCAACACATAACAAGTACTGCCAAAAGGATGAAAATAGTTAACAGTTGGAGTTCTACCTTTCCAAATCTCATATGGAGTTTTATCAGTTCCACCACGAAGGTATACTCGATTGATAGTGTAACATGCTGTGTTCATCGCCTCTGCCCAGAATTTCTGTGAAATATTTCGTTCGTGTAACATAACATATGACATCTCTGCTATAGTCCGATTCTTTCTTTCCACGACTCCGTTTTGCTGAGGAGTTTTTGGTGCAGAGAACTCATGACCTATTCCATGCTGATTACAAAAATCCTAGAAATCTGAGTTTTCAAACTCTCTTCCATGATCACTACGAATTCGTACAATCTTCAAGATAGCACATCCCTTTTCATGCTAAAGACGTAAACACAATGCTTTGAAGGCATTAAATGTGTCGGACTTTTCTCGAAGGAATTCAACCAATGTAAAACGAGAAAAATCATCAACTGTTACATATGCATACCGTTTTCCTCCAATACTTTCTACTGACATAGGACCCATCAAATCCATATGAAGCAGTTCCAGCACACGAGTTGTTCCAGGTGTCTGAGACTTGTGATGTGACACCTTTGTTTGTTTTCCAATCTGCCATGGTCCACATACTCTGTTTTCATCAAACTTCAGTTGGGGTATCCCATGGACAGTTCCTTTAGTAGTAATGTTCTGCAGCATCCGTATATTCATATGTCCCAATTTTCGATGCCATAGAATTTAATCTTCCATACTTGATCGAAGACATGTTGATGAGGCAGAGATGAGATAGCAATTATCCCTCGGTCTTACTCCTTCCATGATACACATGTTGTTTTGATCTATCACCTTGCAATTTTTCTTAGTGAAATTTACATCCAAATCTTGGTCGCACAAATGACTAATGCTGAGCAAATTTGCCTTGAGGTCATCTACCAGCAGTACATTATCCAACTTTGGTAACCAAGGCACATCTAAAGTACCTTTTCCAATGATACGAGCTGTGACACCATTTACTTAAGGTTACTTTTCCCATACTTCCAGACACAATATCCTTCAAAAACTTGTTGTCACCAGTCATATGCCTGGAACATCCACTGTCAAAATACCACTCATCAGTCGTGGCAGCCTTTAGTGAAGTATATGTGAAATTGCATCGAAAATTAGGCTTCATCACCTAGCTCTATTGTGTATTTCTGCGAGAAGTAGATTTTTTAGCAGTACCTTGTCTTAAGTCAATGAGATAAATAAAGCATCTAGGACGAATATGACCACGCCGATTGCAATAATGACAAACAGGTATAAATCTGTTACCTCTTTCGTTAGGAGCATGATAAGAATAATAAGGATTTGACCTTTTTGCAGCATCCACAGCAACCTGCTTCCTCTTGGATTTTTCCACTGATAGTGACACTGACTGTGAAATGGTTTGGGACACGGGTTGTGACACTGAGCTTTCTCCTTTGTACCCCAGTCCTGTGTAATCACCACTTGATTGACCAATCTTAAGAATTTCATCAAGCTTGGAAGCACCTGAATTTAGCATCTTCACTCATTTCTTTATGTGATTTAACTCATTGGTCAAGTCCTTTACTTCCTCTTGACTTACTTTCAGTTTGGTAACCAGATCAGTGTTAGATTGTAAAAGATTGTCCCTCTCGTTTTGCAGATCTCCAACTTGCATATGAAGTTGCTGATTCACTCTAGAAAGTTCAGTCTACTTATCATGAAGATTCTTGAATTCAACCAGAATATCTTCTTCTGTAACATAATCTTTATCTTCATCTATATATATTGACCTATTTTCAGTGACACTCCGTGTAACATTCATTTTCTTACCATGATCAAATTGTTCAGTCTTTAGTGGTGAGAGCCACATGATTGTTCTAAAAATCCTCTTCTCTGTCTGAATCATCTTCACTCCAAGTTGTGTTGAGAGAATTCATCTTCCTTCTCAATGTATTGGCACAATCTGCCTGAACATGCCCGTAATCGTCACATTCTCTACACTTAATTCCTTTATATTTGAATGATTGTTCAGCTGTATGATTTTCTTCCCTGTACTTTTTATTGCTTGCCAACTCATTCTTTGTGTTTCTGACACTGCCCCTGACACCCTGATTATTTCTACTATATCTTTTCAGTATTTTGCTGAAGTTCTTAAATATTAATGCCAAAGAGTCCTCAAGGTCATCTTCCCCAGTATTATCTAACTTCTACATTTCTGCTTTTAAGGCAATCTCTTTATTCTTCTTTGCTTCCAAGTCTACTCCTAGATTCATCTCAAATGTTCTAAGGGATCCCATCAATTCTTCCAGCTTCATCTTTGAGATGTCTTTTGCTTCCTCAATGGCCGTTACTTTATAGGCAAAGTGTTGAGGCAAAGATCGTAAGGGTTTCCTCACGAGCTATTCTTCTGAAAAATTTTCACCAATAGCAAATGCCTCATTGGTAATATAACAGAGTTTGACATTGAAATCAGCAATACTTTCGTCTTCAAGCATCTTCAAGTTTTCAAATCTTGTGGTCAGAATCTGCATTTTTGACACCTTTACACTTGAAGTCCCTTCGTGAGTAGTTTGGAGAATTTCCCATGCCTTCTTTGCAGTCACACAAGTAGAAATAAGTCTGAACTGTGCTGGATCAACTCCATTAAATATGGCATTAAGAGCCTTTGAGTTACTGTTTGCCAAGGCATCTTCAGTAGCAGACCAACTTTCTTCGGGCTTGAGAGATTTGACACCGTCAGTATCTGTAGTCATTGGAGGATCCCATCCTGTCAGAATTGATTTCCACGCCTTCTCATCAATAGCTTTGATAAAGGCTCTCATTCTGGCCTTCCAATAAGCATAGTTGCTTCCATCCAAGAGAGGTGGACGCACTGTTGAACCTCCTTCCTTCATAGAGTCCATCACACCAACCAACTAAGATCAAGTCCTGCGGATCCCGCCTAAGAAACAAAGACGACCTGCTCTAATACCAATTGAAAGATCTAGGTTAGATATGTGGTGTTCTAGTGTGTTAGAACATTAGGTGTGACACCGAAAATAAAAGCAGTAATGGACAATAATAAAATGCGGAAAGTAAAGAGACAGGAGGTTGGTAACGCAGTTCGGCAATTTGCCTACGTCTGCCGGGCCACGCCCAAAAAAACAATCCACTAAGTTCACAAGTTACAAGACACTCGGTCTGACACAAAGTAAGACACCATCTTATCTTTGTTACCGCCTCTTCCTAACTTCACAGTGAATGTGATTGTACGAGCTCCCCTCGACTTGTGTTGATTCCTCCCGGAATCCGTGGTTATACAAGATCCCCTTACCCACGTTTGAACTCCTCCCGAGCTCCTTAGTAACCTCCTCCCGAGGCTATGATTGAATCAAGAACACAAGGATTGCACCTTCAATAATATTGCATTAAGATGCTTCAACCAACACACTTTGATCAAAGACCTCCAACAAAGAAGTGTGTTCACAGTCTAATGAAGACCAAAATAAACATCAATAATCCACACAAGAAAATCCGTGTGATGGAAAGATCATATAGGCACACAAAAATCCTTCCATGTTTATCCCGAGATTATTTTCAAATAATTCAAATGGAAAGATCATAGAGGCGCTCCAAGTCTTCCATTTTTATCTCCAAGATTATTTCTAAAATAATTCAAATGGAAAGATGGAAACACCATGTGCCTTTAATGCTTATCTTTTCCAGAGATAGCTCTTCCAAGAATACTAAGATAAGCTCTATAATTATCCTCATAGCATTAATCTTCAAATCAATCTTCCTTGCATAGATTGATTTAATTTGATTTATGCCTCCAATAAAATCTTTCCTTATCTTTTCCAAAAAATCAATGCCAATTAATAATAATGCCAACGTGCGCATTAACAGAAAGGTTTATTTTGACCTGATGAATTTGGTAGATCTATCCTGGCTTGTAAAATTCAATTGGGTATCAATCACCTTTCTAATATGTGAAATGATGTTCTCTCCCTCTAGTCCTTGATCCAATTTGAGTCTTCCCCTATAGTAATCGTATAGATAGGTAAATTGTGATGTGAAATTCTGTCCTTTCAACTTTTGACCCGATTCGAGTCTTCCGTTAGAGTACTCACTTCGATATTGACATGACATTTGTTACATACATATCCCCTAATTAAGTTCCACCATGTTGAGTAGGGAATTAATTAGTTTATTTACCAGTAAACTCTAGGTTGCACCCTTAAGTTCATCCCTTCCCACTTTCCTCCTTTACTTTGTACAGGTTACAGTCCACTTAATAACAATAGAAAATATAAATTTCATTCATATATATATATATATATATATATAAAAGTATTTTTAATTCTTTCTGTGAAAAAATCAATTATAAAGGAGAGGCGACGAATTGATCAAATTCAACTTTCAAAGATAGAATAATACACAACATAAATTAAATGATGTTACTTTACTTCAAACATAATATGTCTACACTAACACTTAGGGGTGGTCTCGGTTTCGGAACTAGTGGTTCTGGTTCCATCCCAGTTTTGGTTTCGGTTCCGGTTCCGTCCCGATTTCGGTTTTGGTTCCGGTTTCAGTTTCGGTTCTGGTTTCGGTTCCGGTTCCGTCCCGATTTTGGTTTTGGTTCCGATTTCAGTTTCGGTTCTGGTTTCGGTCAAATTCAGATTTTTTTTTTCGATTTTTAGTTTCGAATTTCAATTGTAATCCCACTTTTAAATTTGATTTCTATTGAAATAATGATTAAATTATTAATTGAAACTCAAATAATACAACATAATAATATAATTAGAATAATAATAGTTACAATTGAACTTAATTAGTATATAGTTTTTAGATAATAGAACTAGGAAAAATTATATAAACGAGATTCAAGGATATAAAAATAATAAGAATATTTGAATTATTAATTAGAATTCAACTAGTATAATATAATAACATAATTAGAATAGTAGTTTAAATTAAAATAATATATGAATTTTTTAGAATAATAAAATTATGAATATTAGATAAGTGAGAAAGAAAGATATGGAAAGAATAAGAGTATTGAGAGAATGATCGAACTATTAATTGAAATTTAAATAGTATATTAGCATAATATAATAATAGAATTAGGATAATATAAATTAGAAAATTAAGTTGATACATATTATAATTGGATTAATAGTTGAAATTGAAATAATATATGGAGGTTTTAGAAAAATAGAATTATGAAGGATTAGATAAGTGAGAAAGAAAAATATATAAATGATAAGAGTATTGAAAGAATGATTGAACAATATAATAATATAATTAGAATAATTAATTAAAAAAATTGATACCCTAAACTATAAATGTTAAAACTGACAATATAAAGATTAGAAAACTAAGAAATTATGTGATGAAAATGAAGTGGTATAGAAATATTTATATAATTTTTTTTTGGCCGATTCTGACAGTTCCGGAATCGTCGGTTCCTGTTCCAGTTCAGATTTTGCGGGCCCTCAGTTTCGGAACCGGAATTTTGGCCATCTCTACTAACACTCCAAGCATGGATGATATTGATTTGTAGTTAATTAATTACAAATGTATGTAGGTTCAGTCATTTAAATTTATGCCTATTTGTTATGGTAGGTGATTTTTGTTTTTTCAATCTTATATTCCATCATTGCAAATGAAAATGATGATTTCAGTTTCAATTTCGATTTTTCAAAAAACAATATTATTTTTAACTGTTCATTTTTTGCCCAAAAATTAATAAAGTAATCAAAAGTATTTAAATTGATTGACTCTGGCAAAAATAAATAAATAAAAGTATAAATTTTGAAAAATCGTAGCTTTTGTGGCTGTAACCTTGATTTCTCGAAAAGAAAATAACAATCTTTTATAAAACTATATATGCATTTTTAATAGTCTCTTACTGTTCTCAACTTATTATAGAAAACATGTAAGCTAGTACGTTATGGGAAAAAAAAGGTTGAAAAGGTCAAAAAAATTAAAAAAAAAAAATTCATGGACGGAAGTATTTTGTATCCTTTGAAGTGAAAATTGCAATTTTTTAATAAACTATGTATGCATATTTTAAGAGTTAATTGCAAAAAAACACCAATGACTATGGATTGATTGTAAAATATCCCCTAAATTTTTAATTTTAGCACTTTATCACTCTTAACAATTAATTTTTTTGTAATATACTACATTTTGATAGAAATTGTATTGTAAAAAACCAAAATTAGTGCTTATAATTTTTAGTTGCTAAAGTACCCTCATTTAGTTGTCTTTATTTTTTCATAAGTTAATTCAATTGAATAACTTTGCTCAACGTCAAAATTATTTCTCTCCAAAAATTTTTATTTCTCTCTTAAAACTTCTATAAATTTTTGGAGAGAGAAAGAATTGTAACGTTAGAAAAAAAATTATTCAAAGATAAAGACAATTAAATGATGATACTTTGAGTGACTAACATTTATTAGGTTAATTCTATCTTTTCACAATA
This sequence comes from Ophiorrhiza pumila, assembly GCA_016586305.1. Taxonomy (NCBI): domain Eukaryota; kingdom Viridiplantae; phylum Streptophyta; class Magnoliopsida; order Gentianales; family Rubiaceae; genus Ophiorrhiza; species Ophiorrhiza pumila. Next base: position 30,092,747 of record BLIW01000008.1, on the reverse strand, counting down.
CAATTTCAATCAAAATTTAACATTAAAAAAAAATTCTTGAAGATCCCATAGTGCTAAAATTAAAAGTTTATAGAATTTGTTTGCAATTGAGCCATAGTCCAATGGTGTATTGCAATTAACTCTATTTTTAAATTTCTTGCTTTTGTTTTGGATTTAATGCAAAATATCTAAATAGGTAGATCATGGAAAAAATAATTAGAAATTAGCATTTTTAAAATTTTCAATTTTCATTGTCTATGGTCTTGGTTTTCTAGGAGATAAAAGCGATTTTCTAAATAACTTTATATGCATGCTTCTGAAGGTCCGTGTTTTTTCTTACCCAATTGGAAATTTTTTAACTGTTAGACTATTGCAAGAAAATAGAAAAATAAAACTTTTGAAAAATCTTGATTTTTGTGGATTATAACCTTGAATTTTCTGGAAAGTATTGCTATTTATAAAAAAGTATGCATGCATAATTTTAATCTTCTTTTTTTACTTCTAACCTAATGGAAAATATGTATACTAGTATATCTTGATGAAAAATAGAAAGACAAATTTTTAAAAAGCTTAATTTTTACTAGTCATAGATAGCCTTGTGTTCTAAGAGAAAATTACGATTTTCTAGAAAGTATGTACATATGCTTTTAATTGTTCATTTTTGTTTAACTCTCTATTTTTCTATGTCATAGTCTGCAAGATTATTTATTTCTCACTGAGTTAGGAACCAAAAAAAGATGATTAAAAGAACGTGTGCATAGAATTTTAAAAAAATGCGATTTCTCTAGAAAATCACAAGATTATATTGTGTAAAAACTACGTACGCATGATTAACCATCCGGTTATTGTTTGAACTCAATATGAAATATATAAACGGTTAGATTCTGACAAACAAAACATAAAAGCTAAAATTTTAATAAAATCTCAAATTCCGTAGGTTATTATGATTAGTAAAAAAAAACTCCTGTGAAGCGGTTTCATATATAAAACATGGTTTATACATAAAACAAACAATTAATAGCTATTAAAATCCTTGTTCTATTTTCGTACTATTTTTCTTGTACATTGAAATTGCGATTAATTTGATTTTGCAAATATGAACTTGCTTCACACAAGATCATGTGAAGTTAAAGTGTTTTATCTTTAAGAGTGACTAATATTGGTAAAAAATTACCTTTTCAAATGGTATTATAGAAAAACGTGTGTTTAAAAAAATCAAGGAAAATCTTTTTTAAAGTATTGAGAAAATAGAAAGATGACTGTGCCAATGCGCAGTGGCGGAACTAGAATATTTTTTTAGGCGGGGCTTAACCGGATTTAGAAAAAAAATTCATTGCTAAATTATAAAATTAATTATCATAATAATAAAAATATAATATATACACATATCAATAAAATACTTATTTTTTTTAATTAAATAATTATAATTTATAAATTCAAAATTAATTGATCACAATTCACTAATAAATTATTAATAAATATTTAATTATGATAATTAATTATAATTCACAAAAATATGAACACAATAATTTAAATATTACCAAAACATAAAAATATAAAAAAAAAACTTACTTACACATATTACTAAAAACTTGCATAAAAAATTTAAATATTAATAAAAACTTAAATATTAAAAAAATAAACATAAAAACGTACAAAATTACTTCAAGATATTACATTATTACTAATTACTAAAAGTTTAAAAGCTAACATAAAAAATTTAAATATAATTAAAAACTTAAATATTAAAATATAAGGCTGGTGAAATGTGCATTTTGTAAGGCTGATTTCATTTGGTTTGGGCTTCTGATTTTGAGGCATTGTCTGCATGGAAACAAGGGCTTCTGGTTTGGCTCCAGATTCTGATTTAAAAAAAAAACACTTAAGTAAAACGACGTCGTTTTACTTAAGTGTAAAAATAAAAAAATTGAAAAAGTCTTCGTATTCTTCAAAAGGCTGGGCGGCGGTGGAGGGCGAAGGGTGGACGTGGCGGGACAGCGGGTGCTAGGGGCAGTGGCGGAACTAGAAAGTTTTTTTTAGGGGGGGCTTAACCGTATTTAGAAAAAAAAAATTTCGGCGCTAAATTATCAAATTAATAATCATAATAATAAAAATATAATATATACACATATCAATAAAATACTTATTTTTTTTAATTAAATAATTATAATTTATAAATTCAAAATTAATTAATCACTATTCACTAATAAATTATTAATAAATATTTAATTATGATAATTAATTATAATTAAAAAAATATGCACACAAAAATTTAAATATTACCAAAACATAAAAATATAAAAAAACTTACTTACACATATTACTAACAACTTGCATAAAAAATTTAAATATTAATAAAAACTTAAATATTGAAAAATAAACATAAAAACATGCAAAATTACTTCAAGATATTACATTATTACTAATTACTAAAAGTTTAAAAGCTAACATAAAAAATTTAAATATAAGTAAAAACTTAAATATTAAAAATATAAGGCTGGTGAAATGTGCATTTGTAAGGCTGATTGCATTTGGTTGGCTTCTGATTTTGATGCATGGTCTGTATGGAAACAAGGGCTTCTGGTTTGGGCTCCAGATTCTGATTAAAAAAAAAGAAAACACTTAAGTAAAACGACGTCGTTTTACTTAAGTGTAAAAAAAAAATTGAAACAATCTTCGTCTTCTTCAAAAGGCTGGGCGGCGGCGGGACAGCGGGTGGTAGGGGGTAGAATATAGATACCACCCACTTGCTCTCCAAAACGAAGGTGGGGCGGGTGCACCGGCTGGCCCCCTAGTTCCGCCACTGGCTAGGAGGTGGAATATAGATACCACCCTCTTGCTCCCCAAAACGAATGGGGGGACGGGCGCACTGACTCGCCTTCTAGTTTTGCCACTGCCAATGCGAGTAGGAAGGACGAAATACGTATTTGATTTCTAATTTAAAAATATTTTATCAACGCAATGAACATTCATAATTGCTCTTTTTATAAAAGCTTCATTAGTGCATCTTCTTGCAAAACTTCCATGAACATTTTCTTTCTGTAGCTTCATTATCCGTTTGATGATCAATCACTATAACTATCAAGCTTCTCTTAACATTTTATCAAAGTAACTATCCGCAATTATTTTGTTGGATTTAATTTCCTCATGCTAGGATACGTATTGGTCGGCGCATAATTAGTTCAAGAAGGAGAATACAAGGTTAAACTGCAATCATTAACTTTAAACGGACATAACATTTTCAATTCGAACTCAGAATCGCTATAATATAACGTTTCGAAGAGACCGAGATCTATAAAAATCATCATACTTTGCTCCGCAGTGCAAGCCGCTATTTGCCGGCCACATTCCTTTGTTTGGTCATTTTCAAGCATTAAGTGCTCATATATTCAACTACAATATATGGTTTGTTTTTTTCGTCCTAGTGGCAAACCTCATATATTGGATATATTGGATGGGATGTCAGCATCAATTTGCAATCCAATAATGAATTATCCAAAGGATCCGATACATCATTGATGCGCAAAATATATATAGCCTCTAATGATACACAAAATATACAAATGTTTTAGTTTGCACGAAATATATATGACAACATGCACTTTACATTAAATGTATTTGGGATTTCTAAAATTCGAAACCCGAATCTATCTACTCTAATTGAGCCTCTAATTTTAGTTTGCACATACAAGTTTTTTTAAAAATTAGAACAAAATGAGAAAAAATAAGAGAAAGGAAGAATCAGATTAGATGAGAAAAGCTGGAGAAATTAAGAAAAGAATTGCTAATAACCACATTTAGATAGTTGCTTACAATCATTTATACTCAAATCTCACCAATGGAATTCTCCATTGATTAGTAGCATCAGCATCAGTTTCAAAAAGCATTTGATCGTTCAGCCCAACTGTAGGAAAGGGTGATAGAGAACTCTGTGAATTTCCATTTCTTTTTCTTTTAGAAATGAAGCATGAAATACTGGATGAATCTTGGAGGCAACAAGTAATTGCAATCTATACTCTATAGGCCATGGTTTCTATCCTCTGCACTACGAGAAAAGGTCCATAGAACTAATTAGAATTGAGCTTCAACTGCCTACAAATAACTGCTGAAGACTGTCAATCTATATGATTGTACGTAGCTTCAAAAATACCATGTTTCCTTCCTGAAAGCTTCTTTCAATTTCCCATTCTCTCATCAGTATAGCGTTTCATCCTCTACCATGTTTTGCCATTTTTGTCCAAAATGCATGTATTATAACTCAATAAAATGCCAATTTTTTAAAAATTTTAAAAGTTTCTTTTTTCCACACATTTACTAGATTGCACATTATAAATTAGGAAGAATAAAAAACAGCGGGAAAATAACTCCCATCGGCTAGTTTTTGAGTCTTGCCATTTTGTTGTCAAAAAAATATGTATTATAGCTCACAAAAAATAGAGATTTTTAAAAAAAATCTAAAATTTTCTTTTTTCCACACTATTCACTAGATTGCACATTCTCAACTAAAATGGGTATAAAAAAATGGGTTGAAAAGAGTTTCGATCAAATAGGTTTTGAATCTCGCCGTTTTTTGTCAAAATGTGTGTATTATTATAGTTCAAAAAAATGTCAATTTTTTTAAAATTTTAAAATTTTCTTTTTTTCACACATTGACTAGATTTCACATTCTAAATTAGAAAGAATAAAAAACTGACGGGAAAAGAGCTCACATCGGGTAGTTTCTAAATCTTGTCGTTTTTTTACTCAAAAAAGATGTTTTATAGCTCACAAAAAATGGAGATTTTTCAAAAAATCTAAATTTTTCTTTTTTTCGACACTATTCACTAGATTGCACATTCTCAACTAAGATAGGTACAATAAACGGGCGAAAAGAGTTCTGATCACCTAGGTTTTGAATCTCGCCGTTTTTTAACCAAAATGTGTGTATTATTATAGCTAAAAAAATGTTCACATCGGGTAGTTTCTAAATCTTGTCATTTTTTTACTCAAAAAAGATGTTTTATAGCTCACCAAAAATGGAGATTTTTCAAAAAATCTAAATTTTTCTTTTTTTCGACACTATTCACTAGATTGCACATTCTCAACTAAGATAGGTACAATAAACGGGTCGAAAAGAGTTCTGATCACCTAGGTTTTGAATCTCGCCATTTTTTAACCAAAATGTGTGTATTATTATAGCTAAAAAAATGTGAGTTTTTTAAAAATTTTCTTTTTCTCACACATTCACTAGATTTCACGTTATAAATTGGGAATAATAAAAAAATTGCAGGAAAATAGCTCACGTCGACTAGTTTTTAAGTCTTGTCATTTTTTGACCCAAAAAAACATGTATTATAGCTCATCAAATTGGAGATTTTTCAAAACATTTAATTTTTCTTCCACACCGTTCACTAGATTGCACATTCTCAACTAAGGTGGGTACAAAAAACAGGCCGAAAAGAGTTCCGATCAACTAGTTGAATCTCGCCGTTTTTTGCCAAAATGCGTGTATTATTATAGTTCAATAAAAATGTTAATTTTTTTAAAATTAAAAAAAAATCACACATTCACTAGATTTCATGTTCTAAATTGGGAAGAATTAAAAAAATAGCGGAAATAGAGCTCACATCAGTTAGTTTTTAAGTCTTGTCATTTTTGTCCAAAAAAAACATGTATTATATCTCACAAAAAATGGAGATTTTTCAAAAAAATCTATTTTTTCTTTTTTTTCTACACTATTCACTAGATTGCACATTCTCAACTAATATGGGCACAAAAAAGGGTCGAAAAGAGTTCCGATCAACTTGGTTTTGAATCTCGCCATTTTTTGCCAAAATGCGTGTATTATTATAGTTCAAAAGAATGTCAATTTTTCAAAAATTTGCTAGATTTCAAGTTCTAAATTGGAAAGAATAAAAAAAACAAGAAAATAACTCTCATCGGTTAGTTTTCGAGTTTTGCCATTTTTTGCCAAAAAAACATGTACTATAGCTTACAAAAAATGGAGATTTTTCAAAAAAATATATAAATTTTTCTTTTTTTTTTGCATACTATTCACTAATTGCACATTCTCAACTAAAATGGGTAAAAAAATGGGTCAAAAAGAGTTCCGATCAATTAGGTTTTGAATCTAGCCATTTTTGGCCAAAATGCGTGTATTATTATATTTAAAAAAATGTCAATTTTTTAACAATTTAAAAGTTTTCTTTTTTTCACACATTCACTAGATTTTACGTTCTAAATAAGGAAGAATAAAAAAGTGGCCAAAAAAGAACTCAGATGAGCCAACTTTTAAGTCTTACCGATTTTTTACCCAAAAAAAATGTATTATAGCTCATAAAAAAGTGAAAATTTTTCAAAAATCTAAATTTTTTTTAAACACTATTCACTAAATTGCACTTTCTAACTAAGATGGGTATAATGAACGGGTCGAAAAAAATTTCGATCAACTAGGTTTTGAATCTTGCCGTTTTTGGCCAAAATGTGTGTATTATTATAGCTAAAAAATGTCAATTTTTTTTAAAATTTTAAAATTTTCTTTTTTCACACATTCATTAGATTTCACTTTCTAAATTGGGAAGAATAAAAAAATGGCGGGAAAAGAGCTCACATCGACTAGTTTTTTAGTCTTGCCGTTTGTTGGCCCATAAAACACATGTATTGTAGCTCACAAAAATAGAAATTTTTCAAAAAAATCTAAATTTTTCTTTTTTTCCACACTATTCACTAGATTAAACATTCTGAACTAAGATGTGTACAAAAAAACAGGTCGAAAAGAGTTCCGGTCAACTAATTTTTAAATCTCGCCTTTTTTTGCCAAAATGCGTGTATTATTATAGTTCTAAAGATGTCAATTTTTTAAAAATTTTAAAAATTTCTTTTTTTCACACATTCTCTAGGTTTCACGATCTAAATTGAAAAGAATAAAAAATGGCGAGAAAATAACTCAGATGAGCTAGTTTTTAAGTCTTGACGATTTTTTACCCAAAAAAACATTTATTATATCTCACAAAAAATGGAGTTTTTTTATAAAAATCTAATTTTTTTCCACACTATTTACTAGATTGCAAATTTTGAATTAAGATGGATATAAATAATGGGTCGAAAAGAGTTCCGATCAAATAGATTTTGAATCTCGTCATTTTTTTGCCAAAATGCGTGTATTATTATAGTTCAAAAAATGTCAAATTTTTAATAATTTTAAAAAAAAATTTGCACATTCACCAGATTTCTCGTTTTAAATTGGAAAGAATAAAAAATGGCAGAAAAAGAGCTCACATCGGCTAGTTTTTAAATCTTGCAGTGTTTTGGCCCCAAAAAAAAACATTGTATTATAGCTCACAAAAAATGGAGATTTTTCAAAAACAAAATCAATTTTTTTCTAATTTCCACACTATTGACTAGATTGCACATTCTCAATTAAAGATGGGTAAAATAAACGGGTCAAAAAGAGTTCCGATCAACTAGATTTTGAATCTCGTTGTTTTTGGCCAAAATGCGAATATTATTATAGCTAAAAAATGTCAATTTTAGAAATTTTAAAATTTTAATTTTTTTTTCACTCATTTACTAGATTTCACATTATAAATTGAGAAGAATAAAAAAATGGCGAAAAAATAGCTCATATTGGCTAATTTTTTAATCTTGCCATTTTTTTGCCCAAAAAAAACATGTATTATAGCTCACAAAAAATGGAGATTTTTCAAAAAAAATCAAAATTTTTCTTATTTCCACACTATTCACTAGATTGCAAATTCTCAACTAAGATTGGTACAAAATAATACACGCATTTTGTATTATAATAGCTCAACTAAGATAGGTTTTGAATCTTGCTGTTTTCTACCAAAATGCATGTATTATTATAGCTCAAAAAAATGTCAAATTTTTAAAAATTTAAAAATTTTATTTTTTTTCACACATCATTAGATTTCACATTCTAAATGGGGAAGAATAAAAAAATGGCGAGAAAAGAGCGCACATTGCCTAGTTTTAAGTCTTGCCGTTTTTTATCCAAAAAAACATGTATTATAGCTCACGAAAAATGGAGATTTTCAAAAAATCTAAAATTTTCTTTTTTCCACACTATTCACTAGATTGCACATTCTCAACTAAAACGGGTACAAAAAAATGGGCCGAATAGAGTTCCGATCAACTAGGTTTTGAATCTCGCCATTTTTGGTCAAAATTCGTGTATTATTATAGTTCAAAAAAATGTCAACTTTTTAAAAAATTTAATTTTTTTTTACACATTCACTAAATTTCACGTTCTAGATTGGGAAGAATAAAAAAATGGTAGGAAAAGAGCTCACATCGGCTAGTTTTTAAGTCTTGTAGTTTTTTTACCCAAAAAACTTGTATTATAGCTTACATAAAATGGAAATTTTTCAAAAAATCTAAAATTTTCTTTTTTCTACACTATTTACTAGATTGCACATTCTCAATTAAGATGGGTACAAAAAAAACAGGTCCAAAAGAGTTTTCGATCAACTAGGTTTTGAATTTCGTCATTTTTGGCCAAAATGCGTGTATTATTATAGATAAAAAATGTCAATTTTTTAAAAATTTAAAAATTTTCTTTTTTTCAGACATTCACTAGATTTCACACTCTAAATTGGGAAGAATAAAAAAATGGTGAGAAAAGAGCTCACCTCGGCTAGTTTTTAAGTCATGCCGTTTTTTGGCCCAAAAAAAACATGTATTATAGCTTAAAAAAACGAAGATTTTTCTAAAAATCTAAATTTTTCTTTTTCCACACTATTTACGAGATTGCATATTCTTAACTAAGATAGGTACAAAAAACGAGTAGAAAAGAGTTCCGATCAACTAGGTTTTGATCTTGCAGTTTTTGGCTAAAATGTGTGTATTATTATAGTTCAAAAAAATGTCAACTTTTTAAATTTTTTATAAAAAAAAATCACACATACACTAAATTTCACTTTCTAAATTGGGAAGAATAAAAAAATGGCGGGAAAATAGCTCACATCAACTAGTTTTTTAAGTCTTGCAAATTTTTGGCCCAAAAAACTTGTATTATAGCTTACAAAAAATGGAGATTTTTCAAAAAAATCTAAAATTTTCTTTTTTCCACACTATTTACTGGATTGCACATTTTCAACTAAGATAGGTACAAAAAAAAAGTCGAAAAGAGTTTCGATCAATTAGATTTTGAATCTCGTGGTTTTTGGCCAAAATGTGCGTATTATTGTAGCTAAAAAATGTCACTTTTTTAATAAAATTTTCTTTTTTTTCAGACATTCACTAGATTTCACACTCTAAATTGGGAAAAATAAAAAAATAGTGAGAAAAGAGCTCACCTCGGCTAGTTTTTAAGCTATGTCGTTTTTTGGCGCAAAAAACACATGTATTGTAGCTTACAAAAAACTGAGATTTTTCAAAAAAAAAAAAAAAAAAATTTCTTTTTGTCACACTATTCACTAGATTGCATATTCTTAACTAATATGGGTACAAAAAATGGGTCGAAAAGAGTTTTGATCAACTAGATTTTGAATCTTTCCGTTTTTTGCCAAAATACGTGTATTATTATAGCTCAAAAAATGTCAATTTTTTAAAAAATTTAAAATTTTCTTTTTATCTGGAAGCGCTGCTATGACTGCTGCAACTAGATATGTGGATCCCACCAACCTAGTGGCTCGTTTGATTGGCACTCTTGTAAGCTCTTCTTGCATACAAATTCTGGGGTCCCAAGTCCTGTATCTACTAAGAACAAGCACAATTTCCCCCTATCACCTAATTGGTTTCATACAAAAAGTAGAATTTACGTTCTAAATTAGGAAGAATAAAAAAATGACGGGAACATCGACTAGTTTTGAAGTCTTGCCATTTTTTTGCCCAAAAATAACATAGTCCAGAAGCTTCAAAGGTTGTAATTATACAAAGCTTCCAAAGGTTGCAACATAGTCCAGAAGCTTCAAAAAAAAAAAAAAAAAAACATGATCCAATAATTAATGGTCCAGAAGAAAACGATTTCAGGTTGTAATTATACAAAACTTCAAAGGTTCACTACTCATACACCTCAAGACAATTTTCACACACTGATTATGCCTGTTTTTGAGTGTCCATCAGTTTTTGATCAATGGCATAGATGCAATTTAACTCCTGGTAGTTTAAAGAATTCCTACTTTCCTAGCTACCAAAATGTATTTGTGAATTCCTACTTTCCTAGACTAGAGAATAAGGGCGACCGTGCAATTTCCCTTCACAAATCCAGAAGTTGTTTTGCCACTCTACTGAGTGTATAGGTGCTGCAGAAGAATAAAATGGGCAAATTTCATGAGACAATCTATAACTGCTTTAATAATGTATGGTAGAGGTGTTCATCGATTCACTTTTCGAGTTTTTCGAATTGTTCGATTTGGTTTGTTCGGCTTGAAAATCTCTGAACTCAAATTCAAAAATCGAACCGTATTGAATTCAATTTGAATTCGGTTTTCGTTTCGAATTCGAATTCAATTCGAAGAAACCGAAAATAATTATTGAATTTAAAAATCAAATTTTAATTCGAATTAACTAACAAAAAAATTGAACTCAAATTTGATTTTAACTTCAATCAAATTATCAAATTACATCATAATTTAAGATCCAAAACAATAATTTAGTTAATATTATATATTTAATAAAATATTTTATAGTAATATATATGAATTCGATATTCGGTTCTATATTTCGAATTGATACCAATTCAAAAATCAAACTATAAATCGAAATTTGAATTCAATTTACCAAAATCAAATTAGAATTCGAATAATTCGAATTCGATCGGATCAGTTTAACTAGAATATTGCACACTCCTAATGCACGGTATGTTTGCCCTCAGAAAGTGTGACAGTTTCTCAATCAAATCCATTGTAATTTGATTCAAAGTTTGAGCAGGAACAAGCTGGTTGTAGCAGCCCAACGTAAGCAATATTTTTTGTGTTTATTATATTAATAAACTTCATAATCCATCACATATTGAGCAACACCCTTCTTCAACCCGGGGCAAGTGAAAACACTTGAATTAGTTATATTTACCACTTTTGAGGTTTGATTAAAGTAGTGAATGAATCTTGTGATTTCGAAAAATTTTGATTACCCGTTAAGGTGGATGGAAGTTAAAGTTATTAACCGGTTTAAAAATAAGACTAAAATCCGGTTTTGGGTTTTTCGCAATGGGTCTATTGTACCACTTTATTAAAAATAGACACGTGTACAATCACTTATCTATTAGAGTTCACTAGTCACTTAATTAGGATTTCAATTTAATTTTTAAATTAGATAACTAACTAAAAATGACACATGTAATCTTTTCATGGAGTGGCACATAATAGTAGTACAAGAGATCCAAAACCCTAAAAACCTATCACTTAATTTGTCCAGAAAGTTAAACAAAACTCAAAAATAAATCTTCATCTTTATTTTCATTTCATATTTGCTTATTTATTTTTGAATTTTATTCATTTTGTCCACAAATTAAATGATGAACTTTTAGTTTTTTATTGATTTTGTTAGTCAATTTTAACCACCCTACACATTAAATGAATAACTGAAATTTCCCGAAACTACAATATTTATTTGTGATAATTTTGATTTGTCAATTAAATCTTAAATTGGTAAATGTAATTAACCCAGAAAACTTTTCACCTTTCTTAGACAAGCATCTGGTTTAATTGTCCACTAGACAAGTCATCACTCCCTCTAAAGTGTTAGATGATGCTCATCCAGCGAATACCGAGCCCACATGGCCTCACTCCTACATGTAATTGTCCACTAGACAAGTCATCAGTCCCTCTAAAGTGTTAGAGGATGCTCCTCCAGCAAATACCGGCCCCACACGGCCTCACTCCTGCAGCCACTAGACAAGTTATCACTCCCTCTAAAGTGTTAGAGGATGCTCCTCCAGCGAATACCAGCCCCACACGGCTTCACTCCTGTGTGTAATTGTCCACTAGACAAGTCATCACTCCCTCTAAAGTGTTAGAGGATGCTCCTACAGCGAATACCGGCCCCACACGACCTCACTCGTGCGTGTAACCCGAGAGGACTTGATGTTTCACAAATTTTCCTCCATCCTATTTGTCCATAAATAGGAGGGATTTTTTGTTGGGGGTAGGAATTGAACTCCTGACCTCCAACTCTCCTAGGCACTTAATGCCTAGGTGATGACTATTGAGCCAAGGCTCATGTTCATTCCCCGTTATACTTGAGTAAGAAGTGGGGTAAGAATCGGTTCAGTTTTCATTTTTTCGATTTTCTAATTTAGTTTTTTCGGTTTTTAAGTTTCTAGAAATATAAATAGAAATTTAATCGAATTTAAAGTTACTGAAAATAGAATTTTGAATTTGGTTCAGTTTCGTATTCAGTTTTTTGATATAAAACTGAATTTCTTATCCCTAACCAAAAATATATTATTATAAGATCCAACAAAAAAATTTCTCTTATTCTACCCAATATTAAATGTTATATCACAATCTAATATGTTTAAAGTCTAATCAATTAAATCTTTGATTTTTTTGACATTAAAATAATTAGAGATGTGACTATAACTATATTTATATTTCTTCGAGGAGCCGAGAGATTTTTTAGAAATTTAAATAATCGAAACTTATGTAGGAATAGTTATATATAGTTTTTATTTTATTGATATCAACATTTAAAATGGATCTTTAACTTGATTATTGAGATTATTGAGTAATAAAGAATTAAAATTTGAAATTAAACTGATTATTAATTTTTCTTTATAGTAGAGTTTGAGATTAAACTATTGTTAAAATGTAAGAAATTAGAGTTTGAGTCTTTGAAATTAGATTGATTATTGAGGTATAGGGAATTAAAGTTTTAGATTAAATTGATTATTGAGGAATAAGAAATTAGAATTTGATATTAAATCTATATTAAAAGAAATATATATAGTTTACATATATAATTGGTTGAAAAATATTTTCATTATTATCAATTGTGTAAGTTAAATATCAGGTATAGTTTAAAATAAATTTGAAAATTGAGATTGTTGACTATAACATAAAAATTGTATGTAAAGAAATATAAAAAGCATTAAATTAAAAATATGAAATAAATTCAATTAATTATTTAATATGAATCTATATTAAAAATGTATAACTATGTATAATTTATTGATTAAGCATTGCTGTTTATTTTAAAAAATATTAAAATATTACATTTACCTTGAACGCTATAGTTCAAATACATTTTTATAACATATTAATGATTAAATTAAATTTGGTTTTTGGTTTAAACCGAAATCAAAAGTTAAAAATTGAAACTAAACCGAAAACCAAAAATCAAAAGTTAAAATTTGGTTCGCTCATTTGGGTTAGAGTTTAATAATTGTAGATTTGATTTTGATGATATTTATGCTTTTAGTCACTAATTTATGATTTTTGTGATATTTTGGTTTGTGATTTTGATGATATTTTAATTTTGTTTCACAATAAACAATTAACAGATTGAGCTAATTATGTTGTATAGGTGGGGGTGTGATTATTAAGGTGAAAAAATTAAAATAAAACCTTACATGGCACTCAATTATTGAATGTATGATAAATGTTTATTATGATGATTCTGATAAACTTTAAACTATTTATTTATAGAACAAACTCTTTCCTATTTAATTTTGTGCCAATTAGGACTCCACGTCATTGAAGTTCTCAAATCACGTAAAAATTTTCATACTCTCTATAATTACTCTTACACAAATACACGGAAGTGGCACATTTATTTATCATAGGAATATATTTGGGAGGAGAAAAATGCAATTACAATATCACATGTACGGAATAACCACTAAAATAACACCATCTGCTAATTTCTTCAACCCAAATGATTTTTAATCTCACACCTCTTTGAAGTATCTCTTCTAATTATCTCATCCTCCTCTAAATTACAAAATCTGGTACCACCCTATATTTATAGGGTAAAACATTTTCTAATCTATATCAGAACTAATTAAAAAATAAAATCTATTTGAAAACTAACTTATGCTTTAAGCTATATATTAGCTAGGAAACTACTAATTAATTAATTAAACTTAGTTTGATATTCCAACAGTATTATACGACATTCAACTTTCACTATTACATCTTGCATTGTCTCTTCCCTGATAGAGCATCTGTTACTCCATATTATCCACTCTTCTCTTATATTGAATTTCATAATTAATGCCTAGTAATTTTGTTAATCTCTTAAATTATAAAGTGGTGTGTAACTTCTGTTACAACAAATGTTTAAGGCCTTAATGATGTCATGACAAATGCTAACAATTTCTTGTCATGGATGAAAAGATCTAAATCTTGAACATTCAATCCCTTACTAAAAAAGCAATAAGTTGCCCTTGATGCATTAGTGCTGTTCCCACCCTAGCCCCACAGGCACCAATCTCTATATTTAACATTAAAAAAAATAGAAAAACAAAATTTCTTAATTAAAAAAAATATTGTTTTCTATATATTCCATACAGATATTTATTTTTTCTTTCAAAAAACAAAAAATACGTTTCCACAACGTACCCTTTGTGGTCCATTTCTATTGACATCCAATTTCCAAATGTTATTCCCAAATGTGCACTTACTCATTGCTTTTGTTTTCAATGATCTTTAAATGCAATAGGGAATCCTACCCTACTCCTATGATCACTTGTCTATTTCATCCTTGTGTAGATTCCAAAGATCCAACAAAAGAGATAAGCCAAATTTGATTTGAAACAAAAATTAGAACAATTAGATATTATATATTAATTCACCTTTCAAGATGAATACAAAAATGTATTTAGAATATCTTACAGTGATAACAATGGATCTAGAGGAAGGGATCCTAAAAAATAAAGGCAATCCCACACAAAAAACATGCAAAATATAAATTTATTGTGATAAGGTAGGTACAATAATTAATTATTTGGGGCCCTATGAAAAGTACATATATATGTGACAAGGCACATTAATAATTCATTCTATGACTTTTGGATCCTCATCATTTTTTTATTAATTTGTGTTAAACAACATGAAATTCACGACATGTTGTGCTTTTAGAGAAAGGAATGCACATATGATAAAGGAGATAAAGTAGACATACAAGTTTGACATATAAAGTAGCCATATAATTTTAACCGTGGGGTCACTCAAAGAACGATATTTTGACTAGTGATGATATTTCAGAGTGAATTTTCAATAAAAATAGGAATTAATTATTTATTAATTGATAATAAATATAAGTGGGCAATTGATAATAAATATAAGTGTATAATTTGCAGATAATTAATCTACATCAATCATTCTATATTTTTATTGAAATTTTTAACTCTCTCTATTATTACTCTATTTTGATTTTGAACAAGAACGAGCAACAAGGGATTGTTTCTTACTCCCAGTTGACCAGTAATATTTCCAGCCCAATCCGCATCAAGGTACAGTTTTAACTCCAAAGAATAGGAAAATCAAAGTGTATGCCGTTTACAAAGTATAGGATTCCCCCTTTACGTAGCATAGGATTCTGAAATTTGCTGCATAGTAAGAGGATTGTGGGGGCAGCTACAAACTAAGGCTATGTTTGGTTGAATGATTTTTTTTTATTTATTTTATAAATTTAAACTAATTTGTTTTTTTTAACAAAAATTTTAAAACAAAAAACAATGTTACAGTAATTATTTTTACTATAGTAAATTTTAATAATAAATAATTATTCCTAACAAAAAAAAATTATTAAAACAAAATTATAAAATATTAATTTAAATTTGAACTTCAAAAATTTATTAATAAAAAATTCTCTAATACAAATCCTAATAAAATAAACTTTTCAATCCAAACACTTTTAAAATATTCATTTATTATAACAAATCCCAATAAAAATTTTTTTATCATAAAACAAGAAAAATACTCTATTCAAATGGAGCCTTAATTGACCAAGCGCACAACATAAGCAATATTTGGCCTTGTGATTATCAAATACGATTAGACTCCGATCAATTAATGATGGTTGCTGTTATTGCCAGAGCAACAATTAGCTTCCAGAGCAATAAATCACATATCTTTCAAATTTACCCTTAATCAATCAACTCTTTTATTTTTTCTTCATTTATCATTATAACTTATCATTATCTTCTTTCTACCTTATCATTAAAACTTATCAATTTTTTATAACATTTTCCCGCAACTTCTATTTTCTTCTCCTTTACACTGATTTTTCTCCCAAATTTTTATTAATATAACATTTATTTTCACCCTCAAATTATAAGAAAAAAATTATGTAAAAATAATATGACAGTTATTTCTATTAATAACTTTTATTGTTCTCTTAATTAAATTATAAAATATTTACCAATATATATTTAAAAAATTTAGGCTCCATTTGTTTACCATTGTCTTAGTGTTTTATTTCACAAATTCAATTTGATTTATTTGTGTTATCCATTTTTTCTATCAAAATTTGTAAATAAAAAAAATAATGTTACAATAGTTATTTTTGCTATAACAATTTTTATATTTTTATAAATAAATTATTAAATTTAAATTTAACTTTTAGATTTTTAATAATAAAAAATTCTTCCTAAGACATTTTTTTACTAAAATAAACTCATAAAATATTAATTCAAATTTGAATTTTAAACTTTTAATAATTAGAAATTCTTCATGGCTTAATTATATTATGAGCAAATTAACATTTCAAAATGTCAGTAGATCACAAGGAAAAAAATTGCTAGGAGTATAAATGGAAGTAAATATACGCATCCAAATTATAAAGTAAAATTTGTTGCCTTTTTATTATTTAAAATTTATGAATTAAATTGTAGCATAAAAAAAATACATGAAATTAAGATTTCTATTATATATATAGTGATGGTGTCTTCCTTTTAAGTTTTAATTTATGGGAATTATGTTGATAAACTATAAGTATGAGCATTGTTATTAGAAACAAAAATAATAATTTATAGCTGCCATATGTTTATGTATTAGTATTTTAACAAAAAAAATATAACTCGCTTTGGATAGAGTATTTTTTTAGTTTTATAGTAGGATTTTTTTTCTTGAGATTTGTTATAAGAAATAAATATTTTGGAGGTATTTGGATTGATGAGTTTGTTTCTGTGGGCACAATTTTTTATTAATAAAATTTAAAATTTAAATTTGAGTTAATATTTTATGAGTTTATTTTAGTATAAAAATGTCTTAGGAAGAATTTTTTATTATTAAAAATTTAAAAGTAAAATTTAAATTTAATAATTTATTTATTAAAATATAGAAAATGTTGTATAAAAAATAATTATTGTAATATTATTTTTTAAAAAATTTTTTGATAAAAAATGGATAAAACAAATATATCAAATTGAATTTGTGAAATAAAATACTAAAACAACCGTAAACAAATGGAGCCTAAATTTTTTGAAGTATATATTGGTATATATTTTATAATTTAATTGAGAGAACAATAAAAGCTATTAATATAAATAAGTGTCATATTATTTATATAATTTCTTTCTTATAATTTGAGGGTGAAAATAAATGTTAGGAAAGTAGAAGTTACGGAAAGATGTTATAAGTTGATAAGGTAAAATAAGATAAAGATAAGTTGTAATGATAAATGGATAAAAGATAAAAGAATTAATTGATTAAGGATAAATTTGGAATATGTATAATTTATTGCTCTCGAAGCTAATTATTGCTCTGGCAATAACAACAGCCATTAATGATATTGAGTGGGATTAGCAAGAGGTAGGTATGAGGAAAGAAAAAACAAACAAAAAAAACTATTTTATGAACTTAGTTAAACGAATAAACAGAATTCATTTCAATTTTTAATTAAGTCATTTCCAATTTGATATTGTTTTTCTTTTTAAAATTTAATTAACCTAATAAATTATGAAAAAGTACAATCTATGTAGCCAACCTCATATAAAAAGATAAACGCTTAGTTGTTATTATTGTTAGTTAACTGAATGAATCAAATTCATTTCGATTTCAATTTGATTTGATTATTTGATGACATAATTAATCAAATAGTTAAATAATTGATAATATATATATATATATTTATATTTATATCACATAAATATATTTAATCAATAAACTACAAATAATTACGCATTATTATACATAGTTTTTGTGATAAATCTAAATTTTTTGTAATTAATAAGGTATTCCATTATTCTAATAATTAAACAAAATATTTTAGAAAAAGATGTAAAAGTAAAAAAAATCGAATAGTTAAACCAAATAGATCGAAATCGAATTTGGTTATTGATTTTTTTGTTTGTTTAGTTTTTAATTTCGATTAGGTCAAAATTTTTAAAATACAAAAAATTGAATTAATCTAATCACCAACTGATGTTCACCCTATTAAAAGGATGGCCCATCAGGAGGTGGAGTTTAACACTAGTTTGAAAAAAAAAAAAACAAAATTACATCTTCTTCTTCGCTTCGTCTTCAGACTTCAGAAGTCAAAACACCACCAACAACCAAGAGCTCCAGCCTCCAAGCGGCGCCCTAACAGAGCCACTATAGGGTGGGCGATGGAGGCAAAATCATATACCACTACCTTCATCTTCAAAATGAAGGGGGGCGGCAGCACTGGCTCGGCTCCCTTAGTTCCGCCACTGGGTAAAGTCATGAGAAATTGGATTAATTGTAGATTGTGGCAGTAAGCATCAAACATATCTCCACAATCTTTGCATTTCCATTGTGGCTGATCTCAAAGATTGATAGTTGCCTCCCAAGAAGGCCATTTATTTGAGATATTCCCTCAATTGATTCACCTCTATAGCTTATCAAATGAGATGTAACAAAAAAATCTCCCATGGATAGTCTGTTCTATATTTTATTCTCGATTTCATTTAATGGATACACGATTGTGTATTTTAACATTTATTTCTTAATGTTCATTAATTATTTGATGAGATTTTATTAGTTTTTATTTTACGGGTGTTTTAACACTATAATATATTTTATTCTCAGTTTTATTTTATAAATATAGGTCACACGTATTTTTAACACTTATCATTTAAAATTTACAAATTACTTGATAGCCTTTTATTTAAAAACATATGGTATATTTATAAAATGAAATAGGTAATGAAATAGAAGATTCAAAATATAAAAAAAACTCTCAAATTATTAAGGAGAGATTCAATGGTAATAGTGGACGTATTAATAAACAGTGAGAGGAAATAGAAAATAAAATAGGTAATGAAACAAAACATAGATCAAACACCATATTATCTTTTCAATATTATTCCGTATAATGTTCGAAACAAAAATCCTATTTTCTTTATTGAGTTTTTAATTTAATTTATACGTGCGTTATTGTTGACGGTTAAAAAATCAAACCAAATTGGATTAAAAGGATAAATTTGCTACAAATTTTTAATTTTACTGTAAGTGATCAATTTTTTGCAATTTTTTCAAATAAACCTGGAAATTTTAATGTCAAAATTAATCCCAAAGTTTAAAGTAGATTGAAGAAATTTACTCTATATGTGCACATGACTATGTACTAGCACGTGGATTAGTTAGAAATTGAAGAATTCCCACCAAGGGGGAGCAAGTGCATTTTGACCATGGCGGTTCTCCTGGCGGTCACGTTCCAGAACGTAAACACCTCGAACCATGCTAGCAGCAACATATCTCCGATAATGTGCGTTTTCCCTGTAACACATGAATCAAATTGAATTTAATTTTAAGATTATTATATATATTTATTATGATATAATTAGAAACATAAAAGATCACACAATCCAATTATTTATTAGATTGAAATGATTAATATAATTATAACATAAAAAAAATGCACTATCTTGGATTTACACAAAAGCCTACATTATCTGAATATAGTAAAGCACAAGAACTGCAGCTCCTAGCAATCTTTCTACATCAATAATTACCTCGATCATATTCAGTTCTCCTGAAAATGGCTGCAAAATCGTCAGAAGAGGCACAAAGAGTGGAAGCCTATGGATGGGCAGCTAGAGACTCATCTGGGATTCTCTCCCCTTTTAAGTTCTCGAGAAGGTGAAAACCTCAGATTGAGAATATTAGTGAATTCATAGAGTATATCAT
The DNA here is from genome assembly GCA_016586305.1 of Ophiorrhiza pumila. NCBI lineage: Eukaryota > Viridiplantae > Streptophyta > Magnoliopsida > Gentianales > Rubiaceae > Ophiorrhiza > Ophiorrhiza pumila. The sequence goes on along the minus strand of BLIW01000008.1, from coordinate 30,072,732 downwards.
TACTCATGATCAATTGATTGCAAATTGTTATTGATGGTACAGGGCAAAAGGTGAGCAAGATGTTGAGCTTAAAGTATTGTATTGTGGGATGTGTAACTGGGATGTCAATGCACTCAAGAATGGATTTGGCACTACTCAATATCCATATGTGCCTGGGTAAGATTGTATTTCTTGCAAAGCCCACCAAAGTTCTATCATAATTTTATTTATAGTGGCTGTTAGAATACTAATATGATCCATATAACAGATCCCACCAAATGGAAAAGATTTTTGTTGTTGTTGTTGTTGTTGTTGATGTATTCTTGCACATCTGAACTGCTAGTGTTATAATGAATGAAGAAGAATTTATTATATTTACAATGAATGAAAGAAGAATTTGCACTTTTGTGATGTACTTTTGTATCCACTGCTAAATTTGTAGGCATGAAATTGTTGGGGAGGTAACTGGCGTTGGTAGCAAGGTCCAAAAATTTAAAGTTGGGGATAAAGTAGGAGTTGGATCTGTCCTTGGATCGTGCGGAAAATGCGATAGTTGTGTCAAAGGTTGTGAAAATTACTGTCCAAACTTTATAATAACTGATGGCATTGCAATTCACGACCAGAGCTTGAAAATTGGTGACCAAACTGGCAAACTTGAATCGACCAAGATATACGGTGGCTATTCTAATATGATGGTAGTGAATGAGTACTTTGTGGTCTTATTGCCCGAGAACTTTGTTCTTCATACTGGCCCCGCTCTCCTCTGTGCTGGTTTGGTTCCTTACAGCCCTATGAGATACTTTGGACTTGACAAACCTGGATTGCATATTGGTGTTGTTGGATTTGGCGCCCTCGGGCGGTCTTGCTGTCAAGTTTGGTAAAGCTTTTGGTGCAAATGTCACTGTGATCAGCACATCCATTAATAAGAAGCAAGTAGCCATTGAAGAGTATGGAGCAGACTCATTTCTACTTAGCACTGATACTGACCAAATGCAGGTAAATATGGGGCAATTCTCTGTAGATATGCAATCATTCTAAACTAATTACTAATATCTAATACCGATTAATGATTTAACTTGTATGTAATCTGCACTATATACCTTACGTCGAGGTAGTTTTTCGAGATCTCGCGTGCACAATCTTTTTCTGTTTCTATACCATTTCTACATATAGAGCACTTCCTACTAGTTTATTTATATTACCGGATTTAGATGAATGTTGCATTGTATAGTAAGATGTATTATACTTGATCAAATGCCAATGTAGCCGGCTCCATTGATAATGGGTGAGGTTCAATGTTGTTTGCTTTATTGAATTATTCTAAACAAATTGAACTATACACTAGCAAGACATTAAGGATAGTAAATTTGCAAATGTGTATATTCAGGGAGGAAGATGTGGTTGGAAGCGCAGCTGGAAGTGTGAAAGAAGCACAGGAAATGGTAGATTTTGCGGCGAAGCACAACGTATTGCCAGAAGTGGATATCATCCCAATTGACTACGTTAACACAGCGATAGAACGTATAGCAAATGGAGATGCCAAAAACCGTTTTGTTATTGACATAGGGAACACTTTGAAATGTCCAGCTTGAGATATATGCATTGTGTTTGTGCCAATAATAAGCGCATAATGATATGTTTGTGTGTATGGCGAAGAATAAATGCACTTTGGTATGTTTGTATGCAGGCCAAGCATAAACATTTCTACTGGGCAACTTCATGTTCTTCTTTGATTTCTGCTGGACAACTTCTTGTTGTTATCATTTATGTAAATTGCAAGTATATCTTACAACCATCAATTACAACAACTACGCCTTTATTACCATATAGTGGAGCGGCTGCATGGATCATACTTTGCCATTGCCTTCATACAATTTCTAACGTGATTCAAATTGTTAATAATCTATATACGATTTCTAATATGATTTATGCCATTTGAATGGTAAACTTTTTCAAATGACAAAATTTTAGGCCGGAAGCTTGACACAACCATCAATTAGTATGAAAAATCGGAGTCCAGATCTTATGTCCAATATTTATCCAGTCTTATTCTGTCTAACGTTTAAAACTACGTAGTTTCATTAAAAGTAGGGACTAAATGCATAAATATCATTAAAAATTAATTTACAATTATTACATTCTAACCAAGATATTAGTGAATTCTACGACGTAGTTTTAATTAGGACATAATAAGACAGACAAATCTTGGAGAGAAGATCTCAAAAAATCGTTATGCCAATACATGAAATTGAAAATTATAGGAGTTGCACACATGCCTTGCCTTGTAAACGCCTTTTAACATTTTTGTCTAGCTTTGTAACCTATACCTAAAACATTTCTACCCAAGTCAATTTACTGTAAAACAAGATGAGATTGGAAAGCTGTTAGTGCTTTGCTGTTTAGTATCAATATATGAAAAGACAAACTCATCGATTCTCGTCATCAGGACATAGAAGCAGGATACAATGAGAATTGTCCTGCAACAATATACAAGGAGAAAATACGTGCTTATGATATGAAGATTATACAACAAATTGATCATTTCAAAAGAAGCACTATAATGATGACTGCACTGCCAGCAGACAAATTTGTAATGCCAGCAAACATCCCAATTCTACAAGACACAAAAAAAAAAAAAAAAGTCCATACGATAAGCTTTGATTGTGAAAGAGTATTCTTGAGAACATTCTAAACTTTTTTCACTTTGATCATTACTCCTTATTAACTAATAAACCTGGAGATGCACAATGTTTTGTAATATTCTAAATTTTTATTTTATTTTTTTGTTATTAGCCACATATTTCATATTTTATCCTAACCTACACTATTATATGATTGAATAAATCTGACAAATTAACTATACCTACACTATTCTAGAGTTGAATAAATCGGACAAATTAAGCAGATTTAGGAATTAATACCAAGACACTATTCTATACCTACACTATTTTATAGGTTGAATAGATCTGACAAATTAAGTAAATTTAGGACTTAATACCCAGACCTACTCCAATAATGGAGTTTTAACTTGCTATTGGTGACCAATTTAAATAAGATAGCATTTCTTGAGCAAGTTTAATATTCACTTTCCATGGCCTTTCATTCCCCCCTCCTTCTATTAAATTAAAAAAATATATTTAATAGTACAATATTCATTTACACAAAAACATACAAAATAAAATTTTTAATTAAAAAATATTCTTTTTATAAATATCATACCAAAATTTATTTTTTCTTTCCAAAAAAAAACAAAAAAGCCAAACGAGTGTTTTTACAAAATAACATAATTTCTAAAAAATATTCACAATCTAATACACTTTCAAATTTAATTCCATAACTAATATTTTCTTCGCAAATCATTATTTGCCACACAAGACAACTATTTTTTTTCCTCTCTCCTACTAACTATAATAAATATTACAAAAATAAAACATTTTTCAATTATATTCCCTTAATAACACTCTTTTTGTCACGTAAGTATTAATTAGCCAATGTGAAAGACAATTATTATCTCTCTCCACAAATTATTCTCTCCATAATTTTCTCTTTCCATCTATCTCTTTCATCTTTCCTTATTTTTTTCTTTTATTCTCTCTTCACAAATAAATTTCTCTCTCCACCTTTCTTACAATTTTTTTTCTTATCTTCTTTTAATTATCCCTTATTTTCTTCTTTTAATTTTTTTTCCCTTATCAAAATTCACATATTTTTTCCTTTATCAAAACTCAAGATCATGATGAACAAATTTTAAAACACAGTAAAATAATTTAAAGTAAAATAGTTACAAAGAAAACTAATTATAAATAAAAGAATCAATTGAAAATAAAACTAATTATAAATAATTTTAAAGAAAACTCACTCATCCCCATTTAGACATCATTCGACTAGTTAAAATTGAGAAAAGTTCTAACGATAGAATGTATCAAGAATATTGACAGCATTATCAAAGCATGGAAGTTGCAAGGATTGATGTCAACTCAATAAACTACCAACTTTAAGGCTTGTTCTAACCTGCTTGCCAATTCGTAGATCTTGTATCACACGACAATGTTTATAAAAGCTAAAACATAGATCAAGTTATATAGTTATCCAAGAAATTATGGGGAAAAAATCGGATGTTACACCAAAATTTAACATATTCACCACACGAAATAAAATCTATCCCTTAGCTAGAATATCGTAGGAATATTAAATAAAAGTTAAATAAAAATAGTAAGCAATTGAAGACCAATCAAATTAAAATGCACAACAACAAAAAGAGAACATAAGGCATAACGATTTTTATGTTGAAATCTACTTCAATGGGAAGAAGAAAAAACCAAGGACTATGTAGTCCGCCTTAAAATCTCCACTATAATCAATCAAGAGAATAGCACAAACTTTCAACAATCACACAAAAAAGATATGTTTCAATCATCCAACAAAATATAAACTTGTGAAAAATTTTATTAAAGAATTACAGCAATCTTAGAAAATTAATAACTCAGAGTATAACTGTTAAAATTCGATCTCCATTATTCGGAATGTGAAATAAGATTTCATCTACCTCCGATTAAAACACACAATAGAAAATTGCTAAAGAATGTTCAGAACCCATATACGATTTTTGGCTTTTTTTCTGTTCTCTTAATTAATTCAACCCATCTATCAACTATAAATAACTAATGTTACATCTTTAATGAGTTTACAACTTAACCTATTAGTTTTGGACTTTTTTTAACATAAATTGGGAGTAAAATAAAAACCCAACACAAATAATAAGTTAAAAGACAAGTTAGGAATAAGAAATGTATAATAAATAATAAATTTGTCAGTTGTATTTGTGCTACCATGACTTATGCTTAATGATGAACCATTAGTAGTGTGAAATGTGAATAGGAGAAAAATAAGAAAGCGTTGTTTTGGTAGTAAATAATCCAGAGTTAGATATCATATGATTGAAACAACGAGATTTTATTAGGCCCGCACGGGCTGGTTCAATAGTAAGACGTAGCAGATTGAGTACAAGCGCTCAAGTTCGAGTCCTGACAGCAGCTGCGTGGGGGTTCAGTGTGTAAAGCACTGGTTCCTTGTGCGCACCAGGCACTGGGCCTCCTTCGTCTTGCTCTGGACTATGAATCTGTGGTTTACCTCCTCCACCGATGTCAGGCCGGATGTGGGGGCCCTGAGGGCGAGGGTATCGCCTTTTGAGTACAAACGAGATTTTATTAGTTGGCCTAGTACAAGTGTTTCAGTCAGAAAAGGTATTTGATTGAACAGTGGGTGCTACTTTATGTCAATCTTGTTATATATGTAGTGTTCAGAGTCTTGAGACTTGAGATTGTCCACCAAATTTCTGAACAAGTTTGGGATTGATTGATCTCTTAAAACTAGACTTAAACTCATTTATTTAATAAATAAACGAATACTAATAGAATCTTAAGGTCTGTTTGGATAGGTGTTTTGTTTTGAAAATTGAGAAAATCGAGGTCTCAAGTACTTTATAGAAAAGGTATATTTTTGAGAATAGAATTGTGTGTTTGAATAGATAAAGTTTTGTTTTTATTGATTTTTGTGTAAAGTAATTATTTTATTAAAAAAAATTTAAAATAAAATTTAATTTTTTTTTTCAACTTTAGCTGTTGATCGGCAGTGGTCTAACGCCGGACCAACACCAGTCAACGGCCGTTTACCGCCGGCCAACTTCCGGCGAGGTAGTCGAAATTCGGCCGGCCGACGGTCAACGATCGTTGACCGGCGGCGGTTCGGTGTTGACTACTGTAGGTCAATCTAATAAATAAAAAATCAAAAAATAAAAAATAATTGCAAAAGACCAAAATACCTTTGTTTTCTATTTAGAGAAGTTGATAATTTTTGTTTTGAAAATTGGAGATAAGCAAACATGCTATTTTGGGAAGAGAATGGAAATGGGCCAAAATGGCATAACCAAACAAAGTCTTAGATTTGATTAATAAATAAATAATAAATGAATAAATGGGTAAAAATTTGTTTACGTTGGATACCTTTTGAGGGACGCCACTAGTAGAGCCCGAATCTTAAATACGAGACCACTATATGCTAGGCACTTCACTCTCTTTAATTACTCAGCCTTGCCTCTGAATCTCAATGTTTAAAATCCTTTCGTCTAAAAGCTCATATCCCACAAGTTTAATCCACATGTTTGATTTAATAACTTTCTGATAAGTCAGATTGGAATAATCCGCAAGCTTAAAGCATACTCATTACTAAATCTGGAGTAGCAAATAATATAAAAGAATCTAATCTAATTCAAGAATCATATCTCTTACGAGATAGAGAACAAGAGAAACTTAGAAAAATATTTTTTATTGAAGAGAGGAATGTTACAAGAGAAGGAATGGCTAAGTTCTGGTTTCCAAGAGCAAATGGCTACTCTTTATATAGGAGAAGGCCTTGGAAAGCAAACAAAATAAGTGGTCCATAATTGACAACTAGCCTGAGCTTCCCACGAACTTGTTCAAATCTTTTATTAACATAAAAAACCTCACATGGCCATTGAGAACTTGACTGCTCAATTAAATCTTCATTGTAGTAAACACTGACACTCTTTCTTTGCTTGCTCTAACAGATCTGGAGACATGCCAAAATGACTGGCTTTGGTAGGGTTGATATCTTCATTAAGTTTGAATAGGAGGTGGATGAAGAAGTCTGAATTTGTCCATAGAGGAGAAGAACATTTCTTCATAAACTCATTGTCTGAATCGGCACAACTGATAGTTATTAGTTTTTGCTTGAATCCTTCGACAAACTCTTGAAAGTTAAGTTGATAGAAATTTGTAACCTTGGAAAAAGGTTTGAATTTACCCTTCCAGTGCAAACCATCAGCTCCTATAAATACCTTATGCCTTTTCTGAAGTTCTCGATAAATATCAAAGCCAAGAACTAGATCTTTTTTGGGAGCATCATCACCTAGAAATTTTGTTCTAATAGAACAACCAGGAAAACTTCTATGGTGATTGGCCTGCTGATAAGATGTATAGTGTAAGAATCGCTATTTGCATCAGTAAACGTCTGATCATGTGGCTTCTAATAATTCTCAGGGAGAAGCTTTGGATTGAGAATAGACGTAGATGCTCCTGTGTCTAAGAATGCAATCAAATGAACGGGCCTTTGGTATTTTTCAAGAACGAGAGAGACCTGTATTTAAGGGACAACCGATGATTTTAGTTTTTCTGAGAGCTTGTAGAATGATGATATGTTTTCATAATTATCAAAATCAGAGGATCCATCAGAGGAGTAATCATCTTGATAATTAAGACTGCATAATGCTTCTGGAGAGTATTCATTATCCATTGATAAGATAGATTCGAGATCACTATCTTCAAGATCCATCTTATTGTAGCTCTGGATTGAAGCGAACGTATTTTTTTTTATCCCTTGACTTCGTAGGATAATTTTTTGCATAATGGCCTTTTTAGTTGCAGAAAAAACATCGATCAGATTTTTTATGAGATCTCTTATTTCGAAAGAACTTTCTCGGTCCCATGGAATTTCTTTGCCTTGATGAGTGTATAAACTACTGGGAGTTTCCGCCATGTTTTTTGAAATGTCATTTCTTTTTCAGACTACACTTACATCCTTTTTTCGGACACTGAATATGCATGTCACCACATGCTACTTATATCTTTGGGTTTTCAACAAAAGGCTCTAGATCAGGATAATGAACTCCCGAAGCTGCTGATGCTTGAGGATTTGCCATGAAGATTTCTCTTTGTTTACTTGAGTCTGAACTAGTAGAGTAACTAGAATTGAAGGACGAATCTGACGATGAAGTTTCGGGGGCACTTTTATCTTCAATACTTCCTTCTTCAATAACTGATAAAAAATCTTTTGGAATTGGATTTTGTTAAGCAGCCATATTCACTAATAAATCAGTCATAGAAAATTCTTGGTTTTCAATGATGTACTGACTATTTGAGGACGAAGCCTTTAGAGAAATAGGCTTCTGCTCTGGAGGGATAACCTTTTCTTTTTGCCTTAGTGGGTTTGCTGGGGCAGTACTTCTTTTAGTTGGAGTATTGTATATTGGAGAGCCAACAAAGAAGTGATTTGTTCCAGATGGCAAAGACGGAAAAGAGTAAGGTTGAACTGGAGGTTGACTTACAGTAAAATGTGCTTGGAAAGGTTTTGCATTGTGAAACAGTGGTGGGAGATAGCGCTGGCTATTTTCTTCTTGTTGCAACCTTCTTTTTTTATTCTCATCTTGAAAATAACGGAATTGGTTTTCCATATCTCTTTTATCATTCTCCTTTATTGTGAAAAAAGAATTATTCACATCAAACCTTCCTGCCATAAACATAAGTTCTTCATAGAGTTTCATAATCTTTGTTTGGATTTTTGAAATTATACTCGTGATGAAATCCACGTTTGAAGAGACTTTGTGGTTGAGGCTTAAGATCTGAGAGGATATCTTTGTGAGAAATCTGTTTTGGCGAATGGCATTCTGTTTACCAATTCAAGACTTTCTCTTCTGCCGAGATAGCTTGTTGACTGCTTTTTTTATCTACAACATTGGGGGTTGAGATCTTTGGCTGGTGCTGAAGATTATCCTTAGTATAAGTACTAAGAGGAGGGAACTCTTTAGGCTGAAACATATATAGATTTGACCATCCTGTTGGGGTCGTTGGAGAAGTTGATGATGACAGATCTGGATTATTAACTTGTGATGGAGAATCATACAACACATAATAATCAAATTTGCCGCTTGGTTGGCCAAGTAGGCCAATTGTTTTATCTCCTGCATCATATCTATCTTGCAGCTTTTTCTTGGTAGAAGTGTTGTTCTTTAAACCCTTATCAAAACACCATTTTTTTTAGTATTGTTTCTGGAAATAGGAGCAGTCACAGAATAGATCATCATTATTGAATTGGAATACTGGTCTTCCATCTGTCAAGAAATTGATAATCGAAATTTCTAAATAGCCATGATATGTGATAGCGAACTGAGTAGGAAATATAGATGGCATCTTGGAAGATTCTGCTTTAAAAGAGATCTTTGTATTTCCTTCAGCCAGTGTGACTTGTATTTTGGCTCAGAATGCTGGATTGGCTTTTGACATGCCTGATGGAGTTTTTCATAACCAGTGATCCATTTTTCTAGAAGGAGTTTGAGTAACTCTTCCCGTGAGATCTGTTTAGGGATCTGGATTTGGTTAGGTGCTGTCGAAGATGAATTGATGTCAATGAATGCTGCTTCATTTAAGGATGAAAGTGCTAGATCTAGAGCATGGTTTTGCACTCTGTACACCATTTGGTAGTGTAGCGTAGCCTCAATAGAATCTTCTTGCATTTCAACCCCAGTGATTTGGACTTGAACTTTAAGAGCCTTAAGGAGATTTGGATCTTTAAAACTGATGTTGAAGTTTGGAAACCAAGTGACCATAACTGTGCCTGCATTGAGTGTGGTCTGGATAGTACCGATACATGCTTGATTGTACCTCTTGATTCGTGAGTCAAGAAGAGCAATTCTTGCCACAGAGGCAAGACCTTTCATGGCATGCAGTGTTAGACCAACTCTAATTCCTCCAAAATGAAGATGAGAATATCCCTGCTTCATCAACGTTTGTGGAAAGTAAGAGGGAATATTTAGAGATACAAATTGTTCTTCACCGGTTGCCAAAATAGGACATGATGAGAAGTTACTAGCCTGGACATATTCTTTAACTAGAGAAAAAGATGTAGGCTTTATCAACTGAGTAACTATTTTTGTTATTATGGAATTTGGTTTTTTAAAAAATATGTGGTAAGGATTTTGATACGATCCTAGAATCCTAAGGCTCTAAGAACGTAAATCCAAGATCAATTTGAGGATTAGATTAAATAAAACGTAAAGGAGGCAGCCCCAAATTCAACAAGAATTAGAAACTTACTTATCAAAATCAGTAACGAACACCCCAAGAATAATCGTTTCTTAGAACCCTCGTTATCAAAAATCCAATCAATCAAACCCTTGATTGAAATAGAATTGTTGTTCTTCACAAAGAACTAAAGAAAGTTTTATAACTCACTATTCAAAAATTGTCTGCTCAAAAACGTACATAAGGTTGCCTTTTATAGGCTTTTAACCCTAAGGAAATAACGGCTAACAAAATTTAAAACAAACAGCCTGTTTTCCCGCACGTCGCGACGTCGAGGTCTCCACGTCGCGACCTGGGAATTTATTCATGAATTAAATGTCGAATTTTTTTGTCGAATTTTCTTCCGATTAAAATTTCTAGTGTGCCACATCGCAACGTGGAAGGGGGCTGCACGTGCGACGTCGGCGCATGTCGCGATGTCTGTGGTCGCACGTCGCGACGTCGATGAACTCCTCTGGATGTCGCAACGTCGGTGGTCGCACGTCGCGACGCTGGCGATTTCCTTTGAGCTCCCTTTTGCGATTCTCCACGTCACGAAATGGGACTCCATGGACGTCGCGACGTGGAGCTTTTTATGTTCCTTGTCTATCTTTTTCAACCATTCTTGCCTCCATTGCTTCATTTTGATCCACCACGACATTGTACTCCATTTGGGACACCTCCAAACATGAAATGAATACTGCATCTTCGTCACGAGCTTCACGAACTAGTTCACGCTAAAAAAGATCTTCCATCAACAAACATAACGTTGTCTTCATTCGTTTAGTCCTCTAACGAGTCAAAGGTCCCCCAATTCCTTGCAATGGATTCTCGGGTTGGCATCCTCATCAGATTTATAAGAGGTAACTGGGTGTCTGGTAATTAGTCTTCAGGAGAATAAGTAATATCATATAAAGAATCAATTTTGTTAGATGAAGACAATCTACCAAAATCTAAATGGTTTAGAGAAGTTAAGGTTGAAAGAGAAAATGGAGAATCTAAAATTTGTGGTAAACTCATTCAGGAAATGATCTCTATCTCTTCAGGGTACGACTCTTGAAAGACAAAAGACATCTAATGTAAATTTCGACATTTATGTAAACTAACAGAATATATTAATATAGCTAATTATACTCTTTATACTATCGATGAAGTATTCACGAATAAAATTCGGATTCGTTTCGAATCGAGTGAAGGTCGGCTTTATCTCATTTATTAATAAATAAACAGATACAAACAAAATTTTTATTTCGATTAATAAATGAACAGAATCCGAATACAAATAAGGGCTCGTTTGGTTGGCTAGAATCTGGGGCTGGAAAGTAATCTTTTTCCTGATTTTTATATTCCAGTGTTTGGTTCATTTTTTGACTTTTGGGAAAGTAAAAAGAATCCTGCACTCCAGGAAAGTTAGTATAAAATTTCTGGATTCTTAATTCTTGTTCCAAGGTTGTATTCTGATTACTTACTTCGGGAAAGTGAGTCATCTTTCATTAAATATTTATTAATACAATCTTATCCCTTATGATACAACCCACATGAATAAATAATTCAACCTTATTGAACGTTAATTAAATAACATAATAATTTTTACTATAAACTTAGTTCTTGCTAATTATAATTTTATATATTTGTTCCTTAAACTTTCATTGTAAAACTAACCCACTCTTAAAATATAAAAGATTTAAATAAACAACCAACATTAGTTTTAAAAAAATTATTATGGAAATAAATCACTTTTAAGAAATAAAAATAGACAACATTAATTTTAAAAAATTTATAAAAGTATATGTGATTTATATAATAATGACAATATAGCGTTAAATATGTAGTTTACATTTGTTAGCATTTTGAATTATTTTTATTTATTTGTTTGTTATAACACATAAATTATATAATAATACTTATTTTCGACATTATAATTTACAAGCATTTTATATTTTGCTAGATAATAATTATTTATTACATATAAATGAAAATTTTTAAAGAATAATTAGAAAATAATTTTGTTATATAACCCTGTATATATCACAAATATATACTTTTTTTATAATTGAACCAAAAATGCATTGCATTTTTTGGTTGATTAATTTAAATGAAACACTACAACATGAATTTTAATTAATTTTTCTCTTAACATTCCGTGATTTATCCAAACATATAAAAGAGAAGTTGTTGATTCATTTTTCTCAGAATCAAAATCCAAAAAATCATATTCTCAAAATACTTTACTTTCTCGCCAATCAAACGAGCCCTAATACTTCGGCTGGGCTCATCTAGATATCACCCTTGCATATATTCGTATTATTTGCTTTCATTGATGGTGTGCCCCTCACGATGATCATGTTTGCATTCATTCTACTTTTTTGAGGAAAATGGTGTAGGTGCAGATGTCGAAGTAGACCCCATGAGTCCACGAGTCTGTTGAGAATTATTCTAACGAATCCGTTTAGATATCAAATGGGATAAAGCTTGAAGAAAAGTGGGCAGTGGATGTTGATGGAGTAAATTTGCTCTTATGGGTTCAAAACTGGTATTTAAATTTGTAATGTCATGATATATTGGATTAATAGTAGATTGTGGCAATAATTAAGCAGCAAATATATCTCCACAATCTTTGCATTTCCAATATGGCTCAAGAAAAATAGTTTCCGCCTTGAAGACAATTCATTTGAAAAAACCATGAATTGATTGACCTATATAGCTTATCAAATTAAAGAAGGTGTATTTTCTTGGTTAAATTGATATCACAAAACTTATATGAAACATATTCATATATTTATATATAAAATCGATAATTAATGACATATTCTATCTTTTTTTTTAGTTTTTCACTTTTTGAGTATTTGAAAAATACAAGTTAAAAATTAATAAATGAAAAAATATTAAAATTTATTTATGAATGAATGGTACATTTGTTATACTTAAAAAATTAAGTGTATTTGGATATTTAACTAAGATACTAATATAAAAAGATGTTAAGAAAAATTAAACTATTAGTTCGAATTCAAATAGTGTGATATAATAATAAAATTGAAGTAATAATTTGAATTGAATTAATATATAGAGTTTTTAATAGGAATTGAAGAAAGAAAAATATACAAAGATTAAGAAAATTAAAAAAAATAATTGAACTACTAATGGAATTCAAATAGTACAATATAAAAATATAATTAGAATAATAATTGAAATTACTTTAACATATAGTGTGCTTAGAATGATAGAATTAGTAAGGTTTAGAAAAGCATAAAAAAAAAAGTAGAAGGGAATTGAAAGAATAATTGAAATTAATACATTGGGAGAAAATTATGAGGTAATAAATAAAGAGGAAGTTTGAAAAAAGACTTGTTTCAAGACATTATTATTAACTAGGGCGTAAGTTCAACATATTTATTATTAAGGACATAAAAATAATTTTATTGTTTTATATTATTAGCAAAATACTTTGTTATCTTTCCCACAAACCTATGTTCAAACACAATTTTTTTCTTAAATTTTTTATTACTAATATAATTTCTAACCCTTAAACCCTGTACTTGCAGGATTTAGTGATTTTAATTTTTGTGATTAATTAGAATTCTAGAGATCAGATCCTCGGTTCAATATTATTATGTCTTATTGTGTCTAATGTTCAAAATGATATAGTTTTACTAAAACTACGAACTAAATGTATAAATATCACAAAAATTATTTTACAATTCTTAGACCATATCCAAGAGATGAGTGAACCCTACAATATAGTTTCAATCTAAAATATGAAAATTTTTGTACAAACAATCCCAACTCCGAATTCAAATATCTCTGCCCTCTTTAGAGCATGTGAATTAACATATAAAGCGTTTGTAAGAAAAATAGTGTTTGAATATTGATTGACGTGTAATTGGCAGGAAGACAATAAAATCTTTTATTAATTATATAAAAAAGAGAACTTTGATGATAAATATACTAAAATTATACTATATTTAATAATAAATACTTGAGGTGTAACATTTTTCTAAATTGTTAAAAAATGGAAAACAAAATTAAATAAGTGTTGTGAGATAAGATCGTCTTTCCATTTTTTATTATACAACAACCTCTATCCATCTTCTAGCCTTTTTTTTTTCGTTTATATCTCAAGTTCCTAACTCTACAACTATATGTCTTCCCGACACTTCATTGTTGTTGACTCAAACTACTCCTGCGTCTCGAACCAACCGTCCTCTAGCCAGTTGAAGATGTAAACTGTAGGATGTGCACGCAATTGATACTAACCTTATGGTAGTAAACCAAACTAGATACCAGACCCAGTCTTCAATTATAACTTACCAAGTCTAACACCTCCCCATAGGTGTTGACGATACTCCTCCGACCCCACACGGCCTCACTCCTGCCTATTTATATTAAGCGTTTGTAATCGCGGTTCCGGTCGAGTGGAAACGATGGATGAACACGTGTATGACCATGCACTAAGCGGTTGACGTGTGTATGACTGACCATACAGAAAAACTCTTTAAGTACTGCAACTTCTGCCATCTTTCTCCATCAATAATTAACCTCGATCGTATTCAGCTCACCTGAAAATGGCTGCAAAATCGCCAGAACATGCAAAAACAGTTGAGGCCTTTGGATGGGCAGCTAGAGACTCATCTGGGATTCTCTCACCTTTTAAGTTCTTGCGAAGGTGAATTAATTAATTATGTTAGTGAATTTGTAGAGTGTATATCATTACTCATGACTAATGGATTTGCAAAATTGTTATTGATGGTGTCAGGGCAAAGGGTGAGCAAGATGTTGAGCTTAAAGTATTGTATTGTGGGATGTGTAAATGGGATGTCAATGCACTGAAGAATGGATTTGGCACTACTCAATATCCATATGTGCCTGGGTAAGATTGTACTTCATGTAAAGCCCAATCAAAGTTGTATCATAATTTTTTTTATTTATTCATCTTTTTTTTTTTTTAAATATCCTTGAAGCTAGGCTGCAGCTGATTTTTATTCTTGTTTCACTATCTTGCCATATTGTTTATAATTAGTTGGATGTGAATTGCTATACGTTTAAGTGCATAAATGAAAATATGGGTTATGACAGAATACGGAGGCGAAATATGATTTATATAGTAAAATCCCACAAAATGGAAAAGGGTTTGTTGTTGTTGATGGCAAAATATGATCTATGGCCAAATATGATCTATATAGACAATCCCATATAATGGAAAAGGGTTTTTTTGTTGTTGTTTCGCCTCTCTGTATAATGAAGTCAAGACTGTGCTATAGTACTTTTCCTCATGGATTCTTGCACATCTGAGCTACTGGTGTTATAAGCAGGATTAGATAATAATCTAGTTCTATTTTATTGACGTTGAATGAAATGGAATTTGAACTCTCAAGCCATTGTACTTTGTGATGTACTTTTGTATCCACTGCTAAACTTGTAGGCATGAAATTGTTGGGGAGGTAACTGGTGTTGGTAGCAAGGTCCAGAAGTTTAAAGTTGGGGATAAAGTAGGAGTTGGATCTGTGATTGGGACGTGCGGAAAATGCGATAGTTGTGTCAAGGTTTTGAAAATTACTGCCCAAAATTTAGAATAGCTGATGGCATTGCAATTAGCAGCCAAAACATGAAATTTGGTGACCAAACTGTTCACCTTGATTCAAACAAGATATACGGTGGTTATTCTAATATGATGGTAGTGAATGAGTACTTTGTTGTACTATTGCCCGGGAACTTTGCTCTTCATGCTGCCTCTGCTCTCCTCTGTGCTGGGATGGTTCCTTACAGCCCTATGAGATACTTTGGACTTGACAAACCTGGATTGCATATTGGAGTTGTTGGACTTGGCGCCCTCGGCCATCTTGCTGTCAAGTTTGGTAAAGCTTTTGGTGCAAATGTCACTGTGATCAGCACATCCATTAACAAGAAGCAAGAAGCCATTGAAAAGTATGGGGCAGACTCATTTCTACTTAGCACAGACACCGACCAAATGCAGGTAAATATGGAGCTATTCTCCATAAATGTACAATCATTATGAACTAACTAGTAATGTCTCATGTCAATTAATGATTTAAATTGTATATAATCTATACTATATACATCAATTCAAGGTAATTTTTTTGAGATCTCATGTCTACAATCCACGGTCTTTTTCTGTTTCTATACCTATTTCTACATCAGAGATAGAGCATCGGCATAACTAAATCCAAAACGTTTGTAATAATAACTATTAAAGTAATATCATTTTTAAAATTCTTCACTCCTATTTTTGCTCTTCCTGCTAGTTCATTTGTATTATCGGATTTACACTACAAGAAAAATGATCTTGTCTAGTGACGACAAAAAAACTAGTGACTAAAAATTGTAATTAATCATCAAAATAAATGTCGTTAGAGTTGGATGAGTATTATTGACGACATATGTCGTCAAAGAAAACAGCGGAACTTTTTTGTTAGTGGTAGTAGGTAATTGATTACCTTGGAACCTATGCACTCTAAAAATTTTTCTTTCTTTATATGTTTCCTGGTAGATATTCCATCCCTCTTCCAATATACCTCGTATTTTCATTTGTGCTTTCGGGAGCTTATATGTTGGCAGACATGTTTAAGGTGCATACTTTTGGGGCTTATGTGGCAAATATCTAATAGCTAACATGTAGTTCATGAAATTCCTTTTTTTTTTACGTCAATCTTCTACTAATGCGTCGTGCTGATTGTTTTCACTATGTTCCTTCTTGATGGTTGTCTTATTGCTTAATTATTTCTGGCAGGAAAAACTACTGTTTGTGTTGAATGCATACTTGTAATTTTATTACTTTGCTCTGAACGGCATTATTAACCATACATTTTTGGCATTATTAACCTTACAGATTCAGGTCCTCTTGTCAACAGCAACCCAAGGCTGAATGGTATCACTGTGGACAAATCTGTTGAATTCTCATATATAGTTCTCCTTCAAATCATGGACTGCTCAGGTTTGAAGCATTGGGCCATGATAAATGTGCAAGCAAGACAGCCAGAAGGAACACTTGAACTAAAACAGGAAAGGTAAGTTAGTTTTTATTTTTTTTTCCGTTTTCTCAAATGAGTTGTTTCCATGCGAAGAATGGATTTTTAGTACTTGACCTTTTGGTTGCTGGTTCTTCTTATG
This sequence comes from Ophiorrhiza pumila, assembly GCA_016586305.1. Taxonomy (NCBI): domain Eukaryota; kingdom Viridiplantae; phylum Streptophyta; class Magnoliopsida; order Gentianales; family Rubiaceae; genus Ophiorrhiza; species Ophiorrhiza pumila. The sequence goes on along the minus strand of BLIW01000008.1, from coordinate 30,055,774 downwards.
TTTAGGCACAACAAGAGCAAGAGGTAGTGTCCATTGGCAACCATGATAGCTGGCAAGAATGGTGTGTTTAGGCAATTAGATGGATTTGATAATGATACTCATCATATTTTTAGATACTATTATTGTATTATTGAATGAATGAAATATATTTGATATTATTTAATGCAAATGAGTTTTAGACAATTTGATTTGATATTTTTGTAAATGTATTAATTGGTCAGGTTTCAATAATTTGTAAAAAAATTTGCCAAAAAAAAAAATAGTAGTAGTTGTGCTCAGTGACGACAAAAGTCGTCACTGATACATTTTTACATTGACAACCTGCATGTAGTCAATGTATGCTATTGACGGCAATATGTCGTCACTGATACACTTATGCATTGACAACCTAAATGTAGTCAATATATGCTATTGACGATAAAAGTCGTCACTGATACCTTTATGAATTGACGACCTAAATGTAGTCAATATATGCTATTGACGGCAATATGTCGTCACTAATGACCTTCCACATCAGCATGCCACGTAAGCTTATTGTCCACGTCATATTGCCACGGTGGCAATAAATTCACATGCTATTGACGACTTTGTGTCGTCAATGAGTGTGCAAGTTTTATTGACTACAACACAACATAAATGTCGTCACAGAGAAGTTATTGCGACAGGGCATTATTGACTATACTGTGACAACACCAAACTCGTCACTGTTAGATAACAGTGACTACATTTTGAGAATTACTCACAATTTTTTGTCGTCACTAATAGCCATATTTTTTGCAGTGTTAGATGAATGTTGCATTATATAGTAAGATATATTGCAATTGATCAAATGCTTGTGTAGCCTACTTGTGTGCACAAAACGTGTATATATCATTGATTTACTCACTAATAAAATGTGTGGATGGACTAAATAAACAGGCTGCGGTTGATTCAATGGATGGTATAATCGACTCTGCTGGAAAATTTCACCCTCTTCTACCATTGATCAACTTATTGAAGCGTGATGGCAAACTTGTGTTGCTTGCTACAGCAGAAAAGCCATTTGAGTTGCCAGCAGCTCCGTTGATCATGGGTAAGGTTCAATGTTGTTTGCTTTATTGACTTATTCTAAAAAATTGAACATTTCTCTAGCAAGAAACTAAGGATAGCCAATTTGGAAATGTGGATAATCAGGGAGGAAGATGGTTGTTGGAAGTGCAGGTGGAAGTATGAAAGAAGCCCAGGAAATGGTAGATTTTGCAGCAGCACAACATATTGCCAGAAGTGGAGGTCATCCCAATTGACTACGTGAACACTGCAATTGAACGTATAGTGAAAGGAGATGTCAAATACCGCTTTGTTATTGACATAGGGAACACCTTGAAATGTTGAGTTTGAGATATAGCCATTGTGCCAATAATAAATGCATTATGATGTGTTTGTATCATTGTATGTAGGCCAAGTATCAACATGCATTGTGATATTTTTGTATGTAGGCCAAAGTATCAACATTTCTACTGGGCAACTTCATGTTCTTATTTATGTTAATTGCAAGTATATCTTACAACCTCCAATTACAAACAACAAATAAGCCTTTATCCCACTGCATTGAGCTATTATCCCATTGAAATGTCGTCGGCTGCATGCATCATATTTCGACAATTAAGTATTTATTCCACTATATTGGATCACATGCATCATATATACATATTTCGACAATTAAGTATTTATTACACTATATTTATTCCACTATATTGGATGTGGATGGTATTTTATACGATTTTTAATATAATTCATGTATATCGGTGCATCAAGCAACTATCAATTGAGTGTGAAAAATCATTATGCGAATACATGAAATTTAAAATTTATAGGAATCACCCCAAATGCCTAGTTTTGTAATCGCCATTTAACATTTCTGTCTAGCCTTGTGATCTTTACCTAAATCATTAAACAAGATGAGATTAGAAAGCTGTTAGTGCTTTGCTTTGTTTAGTATCAATACATGAAAAGACAAACTCATCAATTCTCGTCTGCTGGGCATAGCGGCAGAATACAATGAGAACTGTCCTGCAACAACAGAATACAAAGGAAAGACATGCTTATGATATGAAGATTATACAACAAATTGTTCAGAAGTGTCAGCATATGTTGTTGTTTTACGTTCTCTTCAGGAAAAGAGGCCTTCTATTTCAAGTCTCAGTTTAATGCCAAAAATTATTTATCCAATTCATGCATCAAATGTCTTCCAATAACTTGAGTCGCAAACTAGAAAGAATCATAGTCCAGATGAGCAAATGGTCCAAAATTGTAAGAGTTCAGGCAAAACAATAGAAGGACAAAGAGAAGACTGATTTTCAAGAATATTACCTTCCCAAATAAATAGGACTCCCCAGAAAAATTCTTGAGAGAAATGCTGAACAAGCTGAACGACCAAGAATCTTTGTTGGACCGTGTCAAGAGTCCATAGTTGCAATTCCCTAGGAGAGAAAATGATTTGGGGGTCATGGATCATACACTTGATTTTAATTTAGAGGGATAGAATTAGTACAAATTAGAAAACTGAGAAAAAGAATATAAAAAGTATAAGAAATTTGAAAGAATAATTAAACTATTAATTTTTAATTGGATTTAATACGTTAAGGAGAAAATTATGTAGGAAAAAATGAAGGGAGGGACGGGTGAAGGTATTTATAAATTTTAGAAAATGAAAAGAACAAATGGATGGGTTTAGAACTGAACCAAACTATCAATTCTGATTTTAGTTCCATTTTTATCAGAATCGTTCTAAACCGTCGGTTCAGTTTAAGTTAGAACGGAAATGGTGGATGAACACGTATAGGACCATGCACTAAGTTGTGGATATTGTTATCATATTCGGATTGGACTGGCTAGTTCAACCATGTTGTTCGGTTCGAACTTGTATAAAAACATAGTGAATAAGAAAACTGGTCAAACCAGTCAAAAACCAGATTCAACCAGAAGAATTAGGAACCGATTAAAACTGAGTTTTTTTTTTTTGGAATTTTGGGGGTTTTTTTACATTAGACCAAATTAATTGTAATTGTAATGAGTACTGATGATATAATAATACTTTATTATATCTCATGTGTTTTAATGAAATTTATTATGCTGCAAACAAAATAATTATTAGCTTTACAAAAACTTTAAAAGCAATAACTATAAAACCTTGTATAAAAACTAATAACTTTATTTAATTGGATTTGTAAGTTCAAAAAGAAATGAGATAAAATGTTTTTTTATCACCTTCTATTCATAATCAAATTTTTTTTAAAAAAATAAAATATTAAAAGAGTCAATATTCTTGCTTTTGCTTTATTATACTTATTTTTTTCATTAATTTATACTTAACCAAATATATAATTAAACATTTACACTTATTTACCAAATATATAATTATCTACCGTGCCCTGCACAGTGGGTTTAATTTGTTTTGCTTTTTCTAAAGAATAATTTATAAATTATATTAGGTTGAAAAAAGTCGAAAATCACCACAAACGGAATCATCACTACTCATTAAAGAGACCAAATTCAAAAGTATGTCCAAGAAAACCATGCAAAACAAAAACACAAAAAACAAACAATAATCTCAAAGGTTAAATAAGATTGAAAATCAGTTGAAATTGAAAGACGCAAAAGAACAAAAAGGAGAACAATAAAAAAGGTGAGAACAGATCCTGAGGGAAGCTAATTTATTTGTTCAACCTTATACTTAAAAAAATTGGTATAAGGAATTGATTAGGTTAATTTCTTTAATATTAGTAATAAATGTCTATAGGCGTTGGGAATATGAAGTTTGGGAAAGATAAGAACAATAACTAAATGAAAGAAAATTAGTTTTATGAAATTGATTATATTAATTATGTGAATATTAATAGTAAATATGTATAGGGTTAGGAATATAAAGTTTTTACAAATAATGGCAATTGAGACTCTTCAATTTAGAGAAGCAATTAATGTTATTGAGGACTACTATGGATGACATGGAAGAAGTCTCCCCCCACTTATTCTTATAACTTATATAACTCTCTTACTTCTTTTATAATTATTATGAATAAAATACACTAAAACTAAACTATTTATTTATGTTGTTTAACTAGTTAGATTAGGATTTTTTTTATTTGATGAACAACTAAGAATTTATTTTATTTTATTTTGTAGTTTAATTAAATATTATATTTTTATTTCACTTGGTTATTTTATTTTTAGATAAAATGTGAAATATATTAATATTTAATTAATATATTTATACTAAATATAACGTCATTCGATTTTTAACACCGATTCGACCAATTGAACTCTGATCCAATAGTTCTACAAGTTAGCACTCTGATTGGAGTTTAAAACACTAGTTGTGGAAGTAAGATAAAAAATGAGGATGGTGAAGGTATTTAAAAGTTTTAGAAAATGAAAAAAATATATAAGGATGAGTTTAGAACTAAACCAAATTGTCAATTTCGATTTCAATTTCATTTTTGTCGAAATCCTTTCAAACCATATGTTCGGTTCAGGTTGAAATGAAATGGGTGGATAGACATGTGTATAACCACGCACTATGCGGTGGACGTGTGGTAAAAAATGAGGACGACTGAAGAAACTTATAAATTCTAGAAATCGAAAAAAAAATTGAATGGGTTTAGAACCAAACTGAATTGTCAATTCCGATTCCAGTTCCATTGTTACGGGAATGTAGACATGGCCACGGCTCCGGAACTGCCGGTTCCGATTCCGTCCAGGTTCTAGTTGCAGTTCCGGTTTCGGTTGCGATTTTGTTCCAATTTAGATTTTTTTTTTTTTTAGTTTTGAATTTCGATTGTAACCCCATTTTTAAATTTGATTTCTATTGAAATAATGATTAAACTATTAATTGAACCTCAAATAATACAACATAATAATATAATTAGAATAATAATAGTTACTATTGAACTTAATTAATATATAGTTTTTAGATGATAGAACTAGAAAGAATTAGATAAGTGAGATTCAAAGATATAAAAATAATAAGAATGTTGAAAGAATAATTGAATTATTAATTAGAATTCAACTAGAATAATATAATAACATAATTAGAATAGTAGTTAAAATTAAACTAATATATGAATTTTTTAGAATAATAGAATTATGAAGATTAGATAAGTGAGAAATAAAGATATAGAAAGAATAAGAGTATTGAGGGAATGGTCGAACTATTAATTGGAATTCAAATAGTATATTAATATAATATAATAATACAATTAGGATAATTGATAGACACAAATTATATGATTTATCTTGTGTTATTTTGGGGATAAACTTGAATGGAATCTACACTTAATTAAGAATATCTTGCAGATTTGGATGAATTGATGATGTGGAGTAATAAGGAAGGAAGAAGATCAATTTGGAAGCTTTTGGACTCTTTTGGAACGTGAGAGAGCAATTCTTGTAAGAAAAGATTCTTTAATCTAATTTGGAAATAATAAAGAATTTTGGAAGATTAAGAACTCCTTTCCATTGCCAATTTGGAGGAGAAGAGCAATTAGGGAACTAAAAGGAAAAGGCTCGCATGCCTTAATTAATGGCCGACATGTGTCATATTTATTTGAAAACAAAAGAGTTGTTTCTTTATTAGAGTTTTAGAAGGTTTTTAGTTGCCTTTATTACTTGAGAATAAAGCTTCATTTCCTATAAAAGGATAGCAATTTAGTAGAAGAAAATTCGTAGGTTTAGTTGTAGTTTATAGCCAGTAGTTTAGGGTTTATTTTCGTTCGTAGTAGCTGTCCAGTTTTTCATAGCTAGAACAACAGTGTTGTTGTCTGCCCAGACGACGGTCGACTGGTTTGATATTTTTAATTCAATTTATTTCTTTTAATTATTGTGATTGTTTTTAATTATGTTCCTTAAGTAGTTTATTTTCCGGCATATAAGTAATGAAGCTTTAACTGTTATTTACTCGTGAGACCTAATTGTTTTAATATAATTAATATTTTATGAGTTTCGAAAGTTCTCTTTGTATAGCGTTAATTGTTTGGATTTGTTATACACTGGCCATGTTTAATTAATCTAAATAGTGCCAATTAATCTCCTATTATTTCACTGGATCTAGTAGATAGGATTAATTAGTGGCAAAACTACTGTCTCGATAGACGGAAATTTTAGGCTAATAAATTATGACAAGCTGACCATGATTGTAATTTATTAGAATTGGGTTTCTCTATTGTTTAATGCTGTTTTAACATTGAATCTGGTGTTCGGCTGATTCCGGCCGGGTTATGTTAGAGTTAGAGAAATAATTGATTAAACTGATTCTTGTCAATTATCGATAAATTAAGGAGAAATTGGGCTATGTCAGAGCTGATTCTCGGTAGCCTATAACTGGTTGATTCATGATATTAATTAATCATTGAGTCTATGATCAATAAATAATTAGTTAATATGAATTTACTTGTTTGACGGGCTTTTCTATTTTGTGTAATTATTTCCATTAATTTGTTTTAGTTATTTTAGTTTAATCACTACTATTCGTGACAATTTTCTTAAATTAACTAGAAGAGATAGTGTTTCCGTTCCTCGTGAGATCGACCTTACTCTCGTTATATTATTGTTATTCTTTATAGTAAGTAATTTATTTTGGTACAAAAACGACACTACCAAAATTGGCGCCGCTGCAGGGGAACGGCAAAATACGTTTGATTTTAGTTAATTCAATTATTTTATTTTATTTTATTTTTTTACTTGGTGTAATTCCAAATTTTCTAACTCTAATATGTTTATCTTTAGATACTGAAAAAAAATCGCACGGGTTGAGAAAAGAATTGAAGGAAAGACACCAAGAAATAATTTCTGGTTCTGAACAGTAAACATGTCTTTATTGGAAACTAGATTAGAAGTGTTAACCTCTTCAGTGGAAAAATTACTTACAGGTTTAGGTGCAGTTTAATAGAAAAATTCACGTGGAATACGCAGAAATCTTGGTCATCCTACAGTTAGATGTCAATTCGTTCAAGAGTATCCAAGGGTACAATTCAATACAATTGGGAGTTTTCATCCACAACATCATCACAGCCCTTATTCCAATGCATACAATTCGGAGGGGTGGTGTTAGCTCTAAGGCAACCTTAGAGGGAGGGGGGAGGGGGTGAATTAGGTTTCTAAAAATTAAGTATACTAATCAATTCAAAATTCAACAACAAAGAGTGAGTTGTGTGAAATGCAACAAGTGTAATATACAGCAATGATGAACCAGAAACACAATGAATCAATATTCCAATTTCAATTGAACCAAATCAACGCATAAACGAGATAAGATAATGGTAAGAATGAAAGCTGTAAAAAAAACAGAGACACAATCGATTTATAGTGGTTCAAGACTCCCCCTTGGAGTACTCTACATCCATTACCTAAGTTTCCCAACTTAAAATTTCAAACCTCTTCACATAATCTGATCTCCTTTCAGTGGTGAGATCAAAAGAGCCACTTTTACAACCAACCAAGGTTCAACCTTCTCACTAGCTATCCCAAGCTATGAGTTCTAGGTTTTTACTCTCACTTGAGAAACCTTTTACAATCACTCACAATGTTTGTTTAATAATGAAATAACAGCCCACAAGTTGGGTGAATAAGATGAATTTAAGCTCACAGTATGATTCCTATAATGAAAATTACAACTCAAACTATATAGCTCAATAATGAAAATGAAGAACTCAAAGAAGGCTCAAGAACTTTTAATCTTTTGTTTTTTGTAAAATCAAAGTGAAGTGCAAGAGTTGTAGAGAGTATTTTTTTTTTCAGATTGGAAGCTCAGGGAATCAAGTGTTGTGTGTTTTTAACGTTCATGTTTAAGCTTGTATTTAAACTCTTTCAAAAGATGACAAAAAACGTATATCTTTGACATTTCAACAACTAGCAGTTATGTTGAGAAAATCAGTTTCGGACGCTCTTTCGGACCCTGGAGGTCATCCGAACCTATTTATCTGAAAGAATGTAAAACCCTATCTCGACACTTTCGGACGGCCCCAAGGGATTCGTCCGATCCTAAGTTTCGGACGGCCGAAACTACCCTACATCGTCCGAACCTAAATTTTATAGTTGCTTCATTTTTCACCAAAATTTAGGACGATCAAATGACCAAGAGGGTCGTCCGATCCTATTTGTTTTCAACTTGTTTTCAATTTTCGTTTTCCAAATCATTTGTGCAACTCTTTATGACTTTGTGCAAGTGCGTTTCTTACTTTTACTACTTCTTTTGAAGTTCATTTTAAGACTAAAAACATTTTGAAATCATTTTTACTTGAGCCTTAAACGAGTAAATCAACTTCTTGAGCTATGTACACGAATTAGGGTTTAAGGTTGGGAATTTGACCTAATTTACCATTCTTCTATATCTTTTGCACTTCCAATTCTTTCTTCAACCGATAATGCTCCATGTTTGGCTTCTTTGTATATCTATCATATTGAAACACTTTTTGAACCATTAGCATAAACATAATTGTTTGTTAAACATCAAAATAAGTAAGATTAAGACCCTAGGTCTCACAATCTCCCCTTTTTTAATGATGACAAACCAATTATGTGATGGAATGAATAATAAGTGCAATAACTTACATTTTGTTGAAATATAAACATTTTGATAAATGCTCCTCCTATATGTGTACTTCCTTTTCTTTTTATTTTTCTCCCCCTTACTATCTTATAACTCCTAACTTTAAATGTATGTCTTTTCTCCCCTTACATCTTACAACTTATGATTTTCATCACTTAATTACATTCTTTGTTAGAATATTTTTCTCCCCCTTTTGTCATCAATAAAATAAGTGAGCTAAAATCAACATGATACCATAATACATCTATCTCCCCCTTTCATTCTTTTGTGTTTCTTTTTCTCAACCAACACAGTTTTCTCCCTTTCATTCTATTTTGTTTCTTTTTTTTTTCCCTTTTCCATCTTATGTTTCTCCCCCTTAGAACAATATGAGTACATATAAAACTATGTTACACATTTTCATTTACCTTGGTTCCCTAACTTTTTGATCAACAAGATATGAGATTAGGGAAACATTAACAAAGCATAGGACTACCTTTCTACTCCTTGCAACCTAATGGGTGGCTAGGCAACACAAAAAAAAAAACGGTTAAGTTCAATAAATTTGGGAAAAATTTTGACAGAGTGCCATTTGTTTGTAGACCAATTCCACCTGTCAACAACCCAAGCAAAGCCAAAAGAACGCACAATATACCATTTTCCAAAGTTTTCAAAGCATAGAAACACAATATATAAGCACAATAACCATAATATAATGCACCATCAAAGAAAATCCATCAAATATCAAATAACCACCAAATATCCAAAAGAATTATCAAGTATCCACCAAGAAAGGAAACAAACCACTAATGAAAGAACATCTACCAATTTAAACATAAGAAAGCTTTTAACCAATGACCTAGTTTATTACATTGAAGAAGATAACTAGTCAAGTGTCGGTGCCTTCCCTTTGCGACGAGCTTGAGCCAAGGCATCTCGTTGTTCATCCGTCATAAGTACTTCATGCCCGTAGTGAATCTCGTTCCCCATGTCATCAACCCTAATCGTCAAAGCATCCAATTGCCCTCGAATCTAGACCATGCTACAATCCAACCTAGTATGTACGCCGGCGATCCCACTATCAAGACGATCGTTTAAAGACTCAAAATATCCTTGAGTAAGGGCCTTGAAATCTTCATCCACATTAGGTGCTCTCGCAGGCTCCGGTGCCTCATGTCCTTGATCCTCCCCCTCACCATCACTCTCTTCTATGTCGTCATGATTGTCTTGGCCTTGAATTGGCTTGTCGAATGTCCAAGTCCCATTTACCACATATATACCCATGGTCCTAAGAAAGACTGGATCATAGTAGTTGCGAGGAGACACGGGATATATGGCTTGGTTTTCTAATGGGATACCTTGTGACCTAAGGATTTTAGTGATGAGCATTCTATAGGATAGGCTGCGACGTTGATCCTTAATATGGATGTCAAGGTACTTAAGCATGAGATATCCAAAATTGACGGGAATTTTGCTTAAGCAGGGCATACAAGAGGTAGAGATTCATGGTGTTCGGGTCGGTCTTATGGCCATGGTTAGGAAGTACTACCTTAGTGATAATATGAAATAGAACGCGAAGTTGAGGACTTAAATTTTTTACGAGAGCCTCACTTGCCCTAGCAAAGGTCTCACCATTGAAGATACTAGCCACTAAATCATTGAAATTAAAGCCATGAGTGGCATCGGCCCAATAATGGAGCCTAAAGTACTTAATGGTCTTTTTACCATCCTTGGCTAGAGTGGTTGGGTGATCAGTTTTGAACAATTTGTTGAGACTTTCAGGAGTTAAAGTGATATCCTCAGAGTTCACTCTAGTGTAAAGACGGTCTACTCCAATGGCCTCAGTCTTAGAGTGTAAATTTGCAAAGAATTCATACACTAAGAGGGTATGGACAGGCTCATTTGCAAATAAGACTTCTTTCCAATCTTGGTAATCAAATAAGTCTAAAATATTTGAAAAACCACTAATGTCCTCTTCTCTAACAACCCTAGGCATGACAATTTTCTTTTGATTCTTAACGTAATTGTTATACTTAATGGCACATTCATTATTGACGAATGGAGAGGTAGGATTTGATGCAGTGGATTTACCATGTTGAATATGTGAGGGAGCCGCAACCTTCGTCTTCTTTCAACCCCTTGAGGAACTCATGTTGATGACTTACAACGTATGAAACTCTTGAGTGAAGGAGGAGAGCACACTTTGATTGAAGAAATTCAATCAACCAACGCCAAATTTAGACAAATTGATATTCACCCAAATTCTAGGGTTTGAAGTAATTTGATAATATTTGTTGGGAAATTGTGTGTTTGGAATCGGTGAAAGTGTTCTTTAGATGACAAGGAATGATTCTAATGGAACAATTTTAAGAATAATCGGTTAAAACTCAATATTGAGTTTGAATGGCACAAATAGGGTTTGGAAGCTTTTGAAGAATTTTTTGAAAAGTGTTTGAAAATCAAGATTTTTAAGCCTGGTATGACAGTTTCGGATGGCCGAAACTTTGGAGCTCGTCCGAAAGTGTCGTCCGAAACTCCAGAAAATTTCTACTCCTTTCTGATATTTAGGTTCGGACGGTCTAGGCATCTGAAACGTGCGTCCGAAACTCTGAAAAATTTTACTCCTTCCTAAAGTTTAGGTTCGGACGGTCTGCTCGTCTGAAACCAGCGTCCGAAACTCAAAAAACAAATCTTACCCTTTTCTGAAATTTAGGTTTGGACGGTCCTGTGCGTCCGAAACCTGCGTCCGAAACTCCATTTTGTTTTAAAATTCATTTTTGAGAAATAAAATCAATGTTTTCGAATCACTTAAGTTAGACTACACCAATGTTATCTCTTAATAGAGAAAATTGATCCTCATGAAGTGGCTTGGTAAAGATATCCGCCAATTGTTCTTTAGTGGAAACATATTCTATATGAATTTCCTTATTTTGAATAAGATCACGAATGAAATGGTGTTTAATGTCAATGTGTTTTGACCTAGAGTGTTGAATGGGATTCTTGTTTAGATTAATGGCACTAGTGTTATCACATTTAATGGATACACACCCAAAATCTAAACCAAAATCAAGGAGAGTGTGTTTCATCCAAAGAATTTGAGAACAACAACTTCCGGCGGCTATATATTCGGCTTCCGCCGTTGATAAGGATACGGAAGATTGTTTTCTACTAGAGCAAGATACAAGAGACTTTCCTAGGAATTGACACGTTCCACTCGTGCTTTTTCTATCAATCCTACACCAGGCAAAGTCGGCATTGGTAAATCCAACTAGTTCAAATGTGTTCGTTCTAGGATACCATAGTCCATGTTCTATTGTTCCTTTGAAATATCTAAGTATTCGTTTTACAGCCAATAAGTGTGATTGTTTAGCACATGATTGAAATCTAGCACATAAGCACACAGCATACATAATGTCCGACCTACTAGCCGTCAAATAAAGTAAGCTTCCTATCATTCCTCTATATTGTGTTTTATCAACTTTTACCATCTTCATCTTTATCTAACTTAGTTGAAGTGCTCATGGGTGTTCCATTAGGTTTGGAGTCTTCCATACCATATTTTTTAAGTAACTCCTTAATATATTTTTCTTAACTTGTGAAAATCCCATCATCCATTTGTTTTATTTGTAATCCAAGAAAAAATGTTAATTCTCTCATCATACTCATTTCAAATTTCTCTTTCATTAGGTTTGAGAATTCTTCACATAATGATTCATTTGAAGCACCAAATATTATATCATCAACATATATTTGTACAATTAGCAACTCATTATCACAATACTTAGTAAACAAAGTTGTGTCAATTATGCCTTTGTGAAAGTTCTGTTCTATTAAAAATCCACTTAGTCTTTCATACCAAGCTCTAGGAGCTTGTTTTAGTCCATATAGTGCTTTGACCAGTTTATATACATGATTAGGAAATTTACTATTTTCAAATCCAGGAGGTTGTTCCACATATCCTTCTTCTTGAATGAATCCATTTAAGAAGGCACTTTTAACATCCATTTGAAAAGGTTTAAACCCTTTAAAACAAGCATAAGCAAGTAACATGTGGATAGACTCAAGCCTTGCTATGGGAGCAAAGGTTTCATCATAGTCTATACCTTCCTCTTGCCTATACCCTTGAGCCACCAATCTAGCTTTATTTCTTACTATATTTCCTAATTCATTTAGTTATTCCTGAAAATCCATTTAGTTCCTATAATTGAAGTGTCTTTAGGCCTTTCTACTAGATTCCACACTTTACTTCTTTCAAATTGGTTTAATTTTTCTTGCATAGCTAATATCCAATTATCATCTTTTAAGGCTTCATTTATGTCTTTTGGCTCAATTTGTGAGAGGAAGACCAAGTTATTATCTAAATGCAATGATGACCTAGTGTTGACTCCTCTAGAGGGACTTCCTATGATTAAGTCTTTAGGATGATTACGGATAAATTTCCAAGCTTTTGGAAGATCATTCTTTTGTGGACTTTCATCTAAAGTTTGAGTGTCATTTTTGGGAGGAAGGTCAATTTGTTGAGATGGATTGTTATCTATTTCATTTTTATCTTGTTCATTAGATGGATTTTCTTCTATTCCTATTTCTTCATCACTTTCTTCATGATTTTTAATTATATCACCTTCATCAAAGTTTACATGAATTGCTTCTTCTACTATCAAGGTTCTTTTGTTATATACTCTATATGCTTTTCTAATTTCTGAATATCCTAAGAATACTCCTTCATCCGATTTCTTATCGAATTTTCCTAAGGTGTCTTTTACATTTAGAATGAAGCACTTACAACCAAAGACTTTAAAATATCCTATATTTGGAGTTTTCTTATAGATCAATTCATATGGAGTTTTCTTCAACATTGGTCTAATTAATGCACGATTCATAACATAACATGCGGTGTTAACCGCTTCAGCCCAAAAATATTTTGGCAAGTCATTTTCACAAAGCATAGTTCTAGCCATTTCTTGAAGTGTTCTATTCTTTCTTTCAACTATTCCATTTTGTTGAGGTGATTTAACTACTGAAAAATTATGTGTAATACCATATTCATCACAATGATTTATAAAGCTTTCATATACAAATTCGGTTCCATTGTCACTTCTTATTTTCACCACATTTAAACTTAACTTATTTTGAACCTTTTTAAACAGTCTTGCATATTCTTTAAATGTATCACTTTTATGTGCCAAGAATATTACCCAAGTGTACCTAGAATAGTCATCCACTATTACAAATGCATATCTTTTGCCACCTAAACTTGTAGTTTGTAATGGCCCGAACAAATCCATATGTATTAACTCCAAGGGTTTTGAAGTTGTTACCATGTTTTTAGGTTTGAATGTACTTTTAGTTTGTTTTCCATTTTGACAAGAATCACACACTTTATCTTTTTCATATTTTTGTTTAGGTAAGCCTCTAACTAGTTCTTTAGCTACTAGATTATTTATGTGATCTATTCCCACATGAGCTAGCCTCCTATGCCACAACCAAGTTGTGTCATATACTACACTAAGACATTTCATGTCTTGTTCCATAATATCACATAAATGAAGGGTATACACATTGTTATGCCTAGATCCGGTAAGAACAATTTTACCATCTATTGGATCAATAACTACACATTTTTTACGTCTAAACAACACATCAAGATCTTTATCACATATTTGACTTATATATGCTAATCAAGTTGAATTTCAAGTCATCAATCAAAAGCATATTTTCAATCACATTACTATTATTATTGGCTACATTGCCAATACCAATAATTTTCCCTTTTTTATTATTGCCAAAAGTAACATGTCCTTTATTTCTTATTTCCAATTTATTAAGCAATGAGGGATTACCGGTCATGTGTCTTGAGCATCCACTATCAAGGAACCATTTTGTATCCAAAATTGTATTTTTTACACATACCTACATTCAAGAATCAATGTGTGACTTTAAGCACTTAAGTTTTCATAGCATTGATATCTTTTCTTATCCATGTTTTTGATCCATTGTCAACTTCCATTCTTGCAAAACATTTTCTTGAGGTGTTTCCCTTTTTACAACAATAATCACATATTACATGATATTTAAAAGATTGTGAAGTCCTATAATAAGGATAAGGTCTAGCATTGTTAAATCTAGGTTCAAAGTTGTATCTTTCATATCCATAACTTTGGTTATGTGTGTTATGTATTTCATACCTATAGTGTTGGTGGGGTATAATTCTAAGATTCTTCACTCCTTTCTCATGATTTTGTGACGAATGAGTAGTTTTCACCGGTTTGGTGGTGGAGCTTTAACCTACCTCATATGAATATCCTAATCCATACTTACTATTTTCCATTCTTTGACTTCCTAAAAGTTTCTCTAAGTTATCCTTTCCTTGAGTGAATTTTGCTAAACAATCACTAAGGTCTTCAATTCTATTTCTTAATCCTATATGTTCTTTCTTAACTTCATCATATTTTTTGGCTTCTTCCCTAACCTTATTACTCTCTATTGTTAACTTTTCATTTTCAGTTTTTAATGTACAGTTTTCTTTTACTACACAATCAAGCTTAATGATTAACTCTTGATTACATGTAATGATTTCTTCTACTTTTGCCTTAAGCTTCTTATTTTGAGTCTTGGATTTCTTTAACTCATCTACTAACTTAGCAATGTATAGCTCAAGTTCATCTTGATCATTGCAATTATCATCATCATCATCATCACTAGAAGAAATACTTAACTCATGGTCTTCAATTCCCATAAAACACATGTTAGCCACTCCTTCTTCTTCTCCTTCAGTTTCCTCTTCGGATTGGTCATCATCCCATGTTACTTTGAAACTTCTTCCTTTGCCTTTCTTGTCATGTTTGAACTCCTTCTTTCTTCTTGAACAATCTGCCATAAAATGACCAGGTTGGTTACATTCAAAACATTTGTTAATTTTAGAGGTTTCTCCCTTTTCTTTCATTCTATCTTTGCCTCTAAAGTTTCTTCCTTTGTTAAACTTGTTTCTTTTACTTTGGATCATCCTAGATAATTTTCAAGTAAGAAGTACAATATCATCATCATCTTGTTCAGTTGTATCTTCCTCATCTTCCTCATCATCATTCTCATTTTTTGATATTTTAAGAGCTATGTTCTTTCTAGCCTTAATATCTTCTTCTTTTTGTGTTTTAGACTTGACTTTCAGCTCATATGACATAAGAGAACTAATTAGTTGATCTATGGGTAGTTCTCTCAGATTTTTTGCGACTTCAATGGCTATGGCTTTTAACTCCTATTCCTAAGGTAATGAATTTAAGATCTTTCTGTTTTGCTCACCTAAGGGATAGATTTTTCCTAGATTCTCCAAGTCCTTAATTATGCTATTGAATCTACAAAACATTTTATCTATGGATTCATTACTATCCATTTTAAAGCTTTCATATTGTGTTACTAACAAAGATTTCTTTTTCTCCTTAACATCTTCAGTTTCCTCATGTATTTCTCTAAGTTTCTTCCATATATCATGTGCATTTTTACATCTCTTAACCCTACTTGATTCATTTACATCTAAGGAGTTGTATAAAGCATTTGTAGCTTTGGCATTCAAGGTTAGATTTCTCCTATCAGTTTCATTTAGTTCACTCATCTTCTTTTCTCTAGTCTCATCCCCTATAGTTATCTCAGCCTTGTAAGGTCCTTCCTCAACAATATTCCACATCTCAATGTCAATGAATTTGAGATAAATTTCCATTCTATCTCTCCAACTGCTATAGTTGGTTCCATTAAACATTGGGGGCCTAGAGATAGATTGTCCCTCCATAAACGTAGCATTGTTTGTTGCCATAATCGTTACTCTAAGGTTGTTAAGCCTAAGCAAGTAGAGACCAAGCTCTGATACCAATTGTTAGCTCTAAGGCAACCTAAGAGGGGGGTGAATTAGGTTTCTAAAAATTAAGTATACTAATCAATTCAAAATTCAACAACAAAGAGTGAGTTGTTTGAAATGCAACAAGTGTAATATACAACAATGAAGAATCAGAAACACAATGAATCAATATTCCAATTTCAATTGACCAAATCAACGCATAAACGATATAAGATAATGGTAAGAATGAAAGCTGTAAAAAAAACAGAGACACAATCGATTTATAGTGGTTCAAAACTCCCTCTTGGAGTACTCTGCATCCACTACCTAAGTTTCCCAACTTAGGATTTCAAACCTCTGCACTATAATCTGATCTCCCAACTTAGGATTACTTAAGCAAATTAGAATTGGTATGGAAGGTTTGGTTGATCCATTGTGTTAGATTTATGTATGACTTTGTATGTTTTCAAGTATGATAAATACATGAAATTGAGCTTATTATGCCTACTTAAAGTGAGGTTTTGAGTCTAAGCACACAATAACCACTTTGTTGGTGCTTAATTAAAATATTTTTTTGTGAGTGCTAATTGTACTTGGATGATATTACAGAATTTGCTTTGTTGTACATGGTACGCCACAATATTGAAATTGAATATGAATATGATTAAGGCATTTAGAAATAACCAATTTTGACTTTAATTTTCATTCCTACCCTTAAATTTACCCTTAGTTAACCCCTTTGAGCCTTACCATTTTTCTTTGTATTTAAACTATTACAAATTTTCATCTAAGAACTTTTTAGCTTTCTTTTGGCCCCCCGAGGTGCATGAAGTTAGGAACTGAGGTATGAGTTATTTCCTCTTTGATTGAACAAGAGAAAATTGCATGTTTAAGTCTCTTTGGAATAAGTTATTTCAGTATGTTCTTTTGATATGACTGTGTTGATGCCCACTGTCTGCCCAAACAACACTGGGCAGAAAAGAAAAAAAAACTGCAGTATTCGATTTGCCTAAACTGTGGCAGGAAAAAGAAAGAACAGCAGCAGAAAAAAAAGAAAAAAAATGAGATCTGAAAAAGAAAAAAATATGTGAAAAAAAAGAATGATTATTGTGCTAAAATTATTTTGAGTAGTTATCAATTATCAATTTTGAGACTTGATGCAAGATAAGTGTGGGGAAATACTTTGTTAAGTTACATTGCACATTGGATTTATTTATTTTTAGCCCATTTTATCTATCTCTTTTATCCTACCTTAATTACCCTAGCCCCATTACAACCCAATAAAAGACCTTTTAATTCATGTTTGATTTTGGCTTTGTGGTGAATCTTTGACATATTTGCAAATTCATAGTAATGCTTCTTTGTACAATTAATTTTGAGTGGATGAACCCGAACTTCTAAAATTTTGAGTGCTTGGGAGTGATCCTAGAGAGTTGCTCATATTCTTTGTATTTTGACTTGGAAGAAATTGCTTATGCATGATTTGCTCCAATGGATTTGGAATTAGGATTGAAGGTTGATGTTCCGATTTGTTTGGGTAATGCTTAATTTGTAAAAGTTTGTATTGGGTGTTTTCTTTTCCTACTTTTTTTGTCTTTGTTTTGTTTTTCCCCTTGCTTAGGGACCAGCAAGTTCTAAGTGTGAGGATATTTGTGTGTTTTTGATTAGGTGTTTCTTTATGTAAATTAGTTGTTTGTCATTGCATGTTTTTATTTCTCACGTCTAGTTTAGGTTAGTTGATGTTTAGTTTGATTTATTTTTGTTTTAAATGCTTAGGGACAAGCATTGTTTAAGTGTGGGGATGCTTGATAGACACAAATTATATGATTTATCTTGTGTTATTTTGGGGATAAACTTGAATAGAATCTACACTTAATTAAGAATATCTTACAGATTTGGATGAATTGATGATGTGGAGCAATAAGAAAGGAAGAAGATGAATTTGGAAGCTTTTGGACTCTTCCTTAATCTAATTTGGAAATAATAAAGACTTTTGGAAGATTAAGAACTCCTTTCCTTTGCCAATTTGGAGGAGAAGAACAATTAGGGAACTAAAAGGAAAATGCTTGCATGCCTTAATTAATGGCTGACATGTGTCATATTTATTTGAAAACAAAAGAGTTATTTCTTTATTAGAGTTTTAGAAGGTTTTTAGTTGCTTTTATTACCTGAGAATAAAGTTTCCTTTTCATATAAAAGGATAGCAATTTAGAAGAAGAAAATTCGTAGCTTTACTTGTAGTTTATAGCAGTAGTTTAGGTTTTATTTTCGTTCGTAGTAGCTGTCCAGTTTTTCATAGGTAGAACAGTAGTGCCGTCGTCTACCTAGACGACGGTCGACTGGGTTGATATTTTTAATTCAATTTATTTTTTTTAATTATTGTGATTGTTTTTAATTATGTTCCTTGAGTAGTTTATTTTCTGGCATATAAGTAATGAAGCTTTAACTGTTATTTACTCGTGAGACCTAATTGTTTTAATATAATTAATATTTTATGAGTTTCGAAAGTTCTCTTTGTATAGCGTCAATTGTTTGGATTTGTTATACACTAGCCATGTTTAATTAATCTAAATAGTGTCAATTAATCTCCTATTATTTCACTGAATCTAGTAGATAGGATTAATTAGTGGCAAAGCTACTGTGTCGGTAGACGGGAATTTTAGGCTAATAAATTATGACATGCTGATCATAATTATAATTTATTAGAATTGGATTTCTCTATTGTTTAATGCTGTTTTAACATTGAATCTGGTGTTCGGCTGATTCCGGCCGGGTTGTGTTAGAGTTAGAGAAATAATTGATTAAGCTGATTCTTGTCAATTATCGATAAATTAAGGAGAAATTGGGCTACATCAGAGCTGATTCTCGGTAGCCTATAACTGGTTGATTCATGATATTAATTAATCATTGAGTCTATGATCGATAAATAATTAGTTAATGTGAATTTACTTGTTTGCCGAGCTTTTCTATTTTGTGTATTTATTTCCATTAATTTGTTTTAGTTATTTTAGTTTAATCATTACTATTCATGACAATTTTCTTGAATTAACTATAAGAGATAGTGTTTCCGTTCTTCGTGAGATCGACCTTACTCTAGCTATATTATTGTTATTCTTTAGAGTAAATAATTTATTTTGGTACAAAAACGATACTAACAATAATATAAATTAGAAAATTAAGTTGATACATAATATAATTGGATTAATAGTTGAAATTGAACTAATATATGGAGATTTTAGAAAAATAGAATTATGAAGGATTAGATAAGTGAGAAAGAAAAATATATAAATGATACGAGTATTGAGAGAATGATTGAACTATTAATTGGAATTCAAATAGTATATTTGTGTAATATAATAATATAATTAGAATAATTAATAAAAAATTCTAAACTATAAACGTTAAAACTTATAATATAAAAATTAGAAAAGTAAGAAATAATATTAAAAAAAGAATTATATGACGAAAATGAAGAGATATAGAAATATTTATAGAATTATAAAAAAAAAAAAAAAAATTACCCGTTCTAATTTCGATTCTAAAAAATCAGGAATCGTAACCAAACCGTGTCAATAGATGGTTCCTCCAGGGTTCTGGAACCGCCAAATGGCCATGTCTATCGGAATGGTTCCAAACCGTCAATTTGGTTCGAGTTAGAACTGAAACGGTGGATGTACACGTGTATGACCATGCAAGCCTTGGACGTGCGTATGACTATACACTAACTTTTTCACACTAACAATCCAAATTATTCGTTCTCCTAAAGATGGCTGCAAAATCGCCAGAAGAGGTCAAAACAGTGGAGGCCTTTGGATGGGCAGCTAGAGACTCATCTGGGATTCTCTCCCCTTATAAGTTCTTGAGAAGGTAAATACCTCATATTGAGAATATTAAGTATAAATTTGTGTTTTTCATGTTCCTATTAATTATGTTAGTGAATTTGTAGAGTGTATATCGTTACTCATGATTAATGGATTTGCAAAATTGTTATTGATGGTGTCAGGGCAAAGGGTGAGCAAGATGTTGAGCTTAAAGTATTGTATTGTGGGATGTGTAACTGGGATGTTAATGCACTCAAGAATGGATTTGGCACTACTCAATATCCATATGTGCCTGGGTAAGATTGTATTTTCTTGCAAAGCCCACCAAAGTTCTATCATAATTTTATTTATAGTGGCTGATTTTTTATTCTTGTTTCACTCTCTTACTAGATTTTTTATTAGTTTAATGTGAATAAAATTTGTGTTTAGACAGAATAGAACACTAATATGGTACATATAACAGATCCCACAAAATTGAAAAGGGTTTTTTTTGTTGTTGTTGTTGTTGTTGTTGTTGTTGTTTCACCTCTCAATATATGAAGTCAAGATTGTGCTATAGTACTTTGTTCTTTTCCTACTGCATTCTTGAACATCTGAACTACTAGTGTAATAAGCTGGATTAGATAACAATCTAGCTCTATTATGTTTACAATGAATGAAGTTTTGTGATGTAATTTTGTATCCACTGCTAAATTTGTAGGCATGAAATTGTTGGGGAGGTAACTGGTGTTGGTAGCAAGGTCCAAAAATTTAAAGTTGGGGATAAAGTAGGAGTTGGATCTGTGATTGGGACGTGCGGAAAATGCGATAGTTGTGTCAAAGGTTTTGAAAATTACTGTCCAAACTTTATAATAACTGATGGCATTGCAATTCACGATCAGAGCTTGAAATTTGGTGACCAAACTGGCCCACTTCAATCGACCAAGATATACGGTGGTTATTCTAATATGATGGTAGTGAATGAGTACTTTGTGGTACTATTGCCCGAGAACTTTGCTCTTTATACCGGCCCTGCTCTCCTCTGTGCTGGTTTGGTCCCTTACAGCCCTATGAGATACTTTGGACTTGACAAACCTGGTTTGCATATTGGTGTTGTTGGATTCGGCGCCCTCGGCCGTCTTGCTGTCAAGTTTGGTAAAGCTTTTGGTGCAAATGTCACTGTGATCAGCACATCCATTAACAAGAAGCAAGAAGCCATTGAAAAGTATGGGGCAGACTCATTTCTACTTAGCACTGACACTGACCAAATGCAGGTAAATATGGAGCAATTCTCTGTAGATGTGCAATCATTATAAACTAATTACTAATATCTAATACCGATTAATGATTTAACTTGTATGTAATCTACACTATATACATAAAGTCAAGGTAGTTTTTCGAGATCTCACGTCTACAATGCACAATCATTTTCTGTTTCTATACTATTTCTACATCAGAAGTAGTGCATTGGCATAACAAGTAGAGCACTTTCTATTAGTTCATTTATATTATCAAATTTGGATGAATGTTGCATCATTTAGTAAGATGTATTGCAATTAATCAAATGCTTATGTAGTCCGTGTGTGAATGAAACGTGTGTAAATCATTAAATTACTCACTAATAAAATGCCTGGAAGGACTAAATAAACAGGCTGCAGTTGATTCAATGGATGGTATAATCAATACTGTCGGAAAATTTCACCCTCTTCTACCATTGCTCAACTTATTGAAGCGTGATGGCAAACTTGTGTTGCTTGCTAGAGCAGAGAAACCATTTGAGTTGCCAGCAGCTCCTTTGATCATGGGTAAGGTTCAATGTTGTTTGCTTTATTGAATTATTCTAAAAAGGTTGAACTATACATTAGCAAGAAATTAAGGATAGCCAATTTGCAAATGTGGATATTCAGGGAGGAAGATGGTGGTTGGAAGCGCAGCTGGAAGTATGAAAGAAGCTCAGGAAATGGTAGATTTTGCAGCAAAGCACAACATTTTGCCAGAAGTTGAGATCATCCCAATTGACTATGTTAACACTGCAATAGAACGTATGGGGAAAGGAGATGTCAAATACCGTTTTGTTATTGACATAGGGAACACCTTGAAATGTTGAGCTTAAGATATAAGCATTGTGCCAATAATAAGAATAAATGTATTGTGATATTTTTGTATGTAGGCCAAAGTATCAACATTTCTACTGGGCAACTTCATGTTCTTATTATTTATGTTAATTGCAAAGTATATCTTACAACCATCAATTAGCTATAGTCAGGCGGTTACATGAATCATACTTCAGCAAAATTTTACGTCAAACGTTAAATAAATCATAATAAAATAAATCATAATATGATTTAAGTCATATTATTTAAGTGACAAAATTTTAGATCGATTGATATATTAAAGGGCAAAATTTCATGACCATCAACTGAGTATGAAATATCATTATACCAATAAATTATAGGAATCGCCCCAAATGCCTTGCTTGTAAACTCTTTTTGACTAATTTGTGAAATTATTTGAACCAAACATTATCATCACAATAATATTCATTTTGTGAAATTATTTGAACCAAACATTATCCATCACAATAATATTCATTATAGAGTTTGAACCAAATCTTCTCATCAAATCCCCATTGTGATTCCCTTTCATCAAATCCATTCTAATTGCCTTTCAAGAATTTGAACCAAACACCACCTTAACATTTTTGTCTAGCTTTGTAACCTTTACCTAAAACATTTGTACCCAAGTCAATTCAGAGTAAACAAGATGAGATTGCAAAACTGTTAGAGCTTGCTTTGTCTAGTATCAATATATAAAAAGACAAACTCATCAATTCTCGTCTGCAGGACAAAGCAGTAGAATACGCAACAAATGACATGCTTATGATATGAAGATTATACAAAAAATTGATCATTTTAAAAGAAAATCTATAATGGTGACTGTCAGCCGACAAATTTGAGATGGCATCATACATCCCAATTCTACAAAACAAGAAAAAAAAAGTTCATAAGATAATCTATGAATCTTGAGAACATTCAATATGACAACTCTGTGTATCCTGTGTGTTGATTAATCTACCATCTTTGGTATTGAGGTGGAAGTCCCTGAGAAAATGCTTCCTATCTGGTACGGAATTTTGCTGAAAGATGAATCTCTGGGGATGAGCGGTTCTGTCGGTCGAGAAGGATGAGGAATAGTCCCTGCGGCTCCATATCTTTCTCTGTAGGATGCCCAAGTGACCAAATAAAGACCCGCTATGATCAGAAATCCTCCAAAAATGCTGCTTCCATAATGCAGATTGTTCAGAAGTGTCAGCATAAATTGTTGTTTATGTTTTCTCACACGACAAGAGGCTTTTTATTTCCAAGTCTCAGTTAAATGCTAAAAATTATTTACCCAATTCATGCATCAAATGTCTTCCAATAACTCAGAGTCGCAAACTAGAAAGAATCATAGTCCAGATGAGCAAATGATCCAAAATTCTAAAGAGTTCAGGCAAAACAATAAAAGGACAAAGAGAAGAGTGATGTTCGAGAGTATTACCTTCCCAAATAAATAGGACTCCCCAGGAAAATTCTTGAGAGAAATGCTGAACAAGCTGGTTGAAGCGGATTGTAGAGGGCAACCAAAGAAGGACCAAGAATCTTGTTGGACCATGTCAAGAGTCCATAGTTGATGGCAGATGCCACAACTCCCTGTAGGAGAGAAAATGATCTGGGGTCATGGATCATACACTTGACTTTAATTTAGAGTGAAACCAAGAACAGCTCAATCAGGGAAGCTAATCAACCAGGTAAATAATTAGAAAAATCAGGATCTCAGTCAAGTTTTACTAGGATCATACTTTGTGATTCTGATCCTGCAATATGGCTTAGTTAGGTTACAGAACCTAGGTTGTTTCCACTTCACAAAATTGACTATTCTGTATTTGGAGGTTTTACGTTTGATGTCCCACTCCTTGTAATCTTTATTCCATTTAATAACACTGGCAAGGACCCATGCCAAATCCCCCACACGTTTTCCTTTTTCTTTTTTTGTCTCTCTCGGTTACAAACACCAGTTGATTTATTTAACAAATTGAAATCAGTAGTAGGATATAGAGAAAAGTGGGATGATACATTCAACTGGATATGCATATGCAAGCTAGTAGCACATCCAGATACGAAATCAAGTTTATGAACATGTTGAACGAAGCCCTAATACATAGCCACAACTGACACATGGAGAGCCCCAAACACCGAATCATGATGAGATGATCAATAAAGATAAATAACCAAACTACAAGGAGGTGCAGAAATTAAGGTTTACAAAATGAAAACCGCTTTAACCCTGCGTTTTAACCCCGCACATGCACATGTATGCCTGTGGGCAAAAATTTATAACCAAGCTAGCTGAAATTTGCATTAGCCACTTAAATTTTTAGTGGTTAAGTGCTTTCTCATTACATACCAACAGCATCTGTCCTAATATTTTCAGTTCATTATTATCAGTTACCTAATTTACAATTCTGAATATTTCACACCACAATAAACAAGTCCAAATTGAATTTAACAGAAACTTACAGCATAGCATACTGCAAAAAACTCAGACAACGTCAAATTCCAATCTGTTGATTGACTTGTTGTAAAGCATGCAGTCACTACCATGAATAAAGCACCAAAAGAATATGAATATGCCGTTACTGAAATGCTTGCAGGATACTTTGCCAAAACTGGAGCCTGTAACATATCAAAGAAGGGGGTCAAGCTCAGCCGATATTTAAGTAGAGATCTAGAGAAACAGCAATGACAAGCACAATTAGAAGATTAAAAAAACTTCAAGAGTTAAGCCATATTAGCCTAAATGAGCAAACTCTTACACCTCTCTTCAGTTAAGATAGGCTACTAAAGTTGCTGAATTTTACACCATTTGCAATATCATTTTGAAAACTTTGGCTCTCGAGCCCCCGGGCTAAGCGCTGGTCTCTTACATCATGTCTTTTCAGTTCTGATGGTCATGAAAGTTAAAGAACTGGATCCATGTTCCATTCTTTATCCCTCTTCACTTTCCTTAGCACAGGACCATACATTCTTACGACTTACCTTAACATATCTTGAAAACTTGTTAAACAGTTTGAATGGACAGAAAACCACAGAATTTCCATTAAAGTGAGCTCCTTATTTTTCACCCAAAATCTTTAGTATAGAATTACTTCCAACCTTCCTTTTTTTTT
This sequence comes from Ophiorrhiza pumila, assembly GCA_016586305.1. NCBI lineage: Eukaryota > Viridiplantae > Streptophyta > Magnoliopsida > Gentianales > Rubiaceae > Ophiorrhiza > Ophiorrhiza pumila. The sequence goes on along the minus strand of BLIW01000008.1, from coordinate 30,030,380 downwards.
TCTCCATGATGCATCAACTGAAAGACTAATTGCAAAGACAAGTCTTGAACAGTAGGAAACAGGTGCTAGATAAGCCAATTTTGCATTTCAAACATCCAGAAATGTTAAAAAAAAATATTCCAGAAATGTTAGCACTGCAGTGTGGCCCTAGCATTTTGCTGTGGAGTTAAGTGATGAAGGACTGTTCAATCACTTTCATTGGAATAATAACACCTTATTCTTTTTATATTAAAATATTTGATATATCATCAGCCATATAAAACTGACTAAGCCCTAGTTGACGACTGTTGTTGATTATATGTATCTAGTTTACTACATAAATGATGAAACAATGGGAAACTACTCTTGGATTGAGAACCATTTGTGACACTAGATCATACGCCATCAACTTGCGTCTTGTTTGATGAGGTGCCGGGTATTGCTGTTCATGTTCTATATCTTCACTAAGCATTGTGAGTCTCGCTTATCAGACAGAACTTTCTTATCCAACACATATTTCTTTCCCATCAATATAAGATGCACAAAGTGCTTTACAGAACTACCTACTTAAACTATATATCCTTTATTCTTCTATTGCCAGTCTTTATCAAGCATATGCAACGCAAGACACTTAGACAAAGGTTGCAGTAAAACAAATGTAAGAGCTCCTGAACATAGCTAACAGATGAGGCTCTTATTCTTATGGAGAACAAAACTGAAAAAGTGCAATTCTAACGGGAAGGAAATACATAATGAACAGATAAGTAATCAAACAAAGATAGAACTTTTGTCAGAACAGAGAATTGTGATAAGAAACAAGTTTCTCCATCCATTTGGAGTTGTGACCTTGAAATAATTCACTTAACATAAAGAAATGAGGAAAACCTTTTTCAAGGGTCCAAAGAGATAAATCTGTAATTCAAGAAACATTTGAATCTATAGGAGGAAAGATAAGCATTTTGAAATGAGATAATGGCCGTCACATTAGAAAGATCCCCTGACTCATAGAAATTCAGCAAAAGAACAAGTGTTGAGAAATCAATTTCAAAATAGAATTCTGCCCACAAATATCTATGAAATGAATCAATACACATGCAGAAGTTTTTGTACATAAAAGCCTCAACCCGACAAACTCCCATAAAGACTCACACAGTTAATTGCTCATGTACTTGTTTCTAAATTCATCAGTCTCTGAGGGCATACTTATCTTGCATCTTTGCTCAAAAGTAGGGGGTGTTCTCTAAGGCACAAGTTCTTTTACCAAAAGGGGTATGGAACGACTGGTTTACCAGAGGAAAAGAAGCAGAGACTATAAAGAATCCGTCACGCCACAAACTGCGCATCACTTAGATGTCTTATTGAGAAGGTAGCATAATCAGCATCACACTAGCAATTCAGCATCATGTACCATGATTGTTGAAATTTTATAGAAGCTGTGTACAATTTCTGAAAGTATCAAGGTCAGCAAGTAAATGGTCTAAACAATTAATAACATTTTTAACCAATGAATGTGTTCTTGATTTTATTAACTGGAAAACACAAACTATGGATGTCGATCTTTCTCTATGCTCGCCCAGAGGCACACACTTTTAGGTTTTCCTCCCTCAACAAGTGACCTTGGGATGTCATAAGCAGTAAGTTCCATACTAACATCTGAAAGAGGGATGACAGTTAAGTACCTGAATGGCCAGGAACGCTGCCATACACATGCAGTTTCCTATTAAGCACAGAACACCCAAATGCCAATGATCAAGCCCATAGTCCATAAAACTGGACATCAGCCATCCAGTAGGCTCAGGCTGACCTTTTGCACTAATTTCATTTTGGGCTGGGAAGTCTGATTCCTGATATCCAAACACAGCAGGGCCACGGAACATAGCCATTAAAACTGCACCAGAAACACATACAATTGTACCGCCCACCTTAGCTTGACCTTCGGTTGTAAGTAAATTCACCGTTTCTGTACTGCATAAACAAGATTACATTTCATATTGAATAACAAACCACCAGTTCCATATGTTGAGCATGCCATGCACATAAAACAAGTAAACCAACATAAACAAAGCAATGAAGGTTTGTACGAACACATATAAACAGAAAATACGAAAACCAGAGCATGATAGACAACACTTACCCCATCAATACAGCTAATATGAATGTAAAAACTGGAATTGCAGGCTGAATTGCAGCAGCATATGTTGGATTAGTGTATCCAAGGCCAATAAGAAACAAAAGTTGGTTTCCAAAAATCCTGTAAAAATTGAAATAAGTTTTAGAAAATTGGAAAGAGTCGAGACCAAGAAATCAAAAAAAAAAAAAGTAACAAATTTAAATTATTAGACTTACCCAGTTAATCCAAGAAAGAAGAATGACAGGAGTAGACGTCTATTCAAAGGAGGTCTCACCCTTCTGCAATGTAATAAGCAATAAAAATTGCTTCAAAAGGCTTCAATGTAAAATATTAAGCATAAGAGTGACCAAATTCTGGAGACAACAATGATAGAAAGCTGTCAATTATACTTGCATTTAAATGACATTTAGAATTTTATCTCTTTTTGCTGTCAGCACTGAAGGACATGTCAGCATACCAATGCGACCAAGATACGTGATGCTAGGTATTCCACTGAAGCAACAATGCACAAAGAATTCTCAGTAGAAGCCAGATGCATATACCTTCATAAATCTACTCTAAGAATGGACAAAGAACCACAATCTGTCTTTAGCTATGCATGCAATTCCCTCCATTAGCATGTTGGAACTAACAACGAAAACAGACTGTAGCTAAGTGTAGGCAAAAGTTAGAAACTTTAGTTTGAGTGTCACTTCATCGGATAATAAATTCTAGATTTGCTTAAAATATTCTCTTTGTTACTTTCAAAGCTCACAAGAAATTGTGGCTGCACAATAATTAGGATTAAGAGACCTGCTCATGAATTGGTATAAACATTACCAAATACTTATCTGATCATCCTAAAAAACCTAGTCCTACAAGGAACAGTTATTTAGTTCAGATCCCTGTCCAGACACTTTTGTACAACACTTAAATGATAAGCATATAATGAAACCAAATTATGAAGTATTTCAAAGTATGAACTAACGGGCTACAAATATTTCCTATAGCACAGTTATCACTAGTTCTCAGAACAGTTGTTAAAGGACCAATTTCGAAAAATCTTGCATTTTGAATTAAAGATAGAGGTCAAATCTTGTTGAGCTGTTAAAATACCTATAAAGCTAGTACATGATATTTGGATACTGGGAAGACCAAAGATTAATTATGTACCTTCGTGGACCAAATAAGGCAAAACTTCTCACGAACACTGGTTCATATTACTAATCCAGAAACACTACAACCGTGAAATGAGCTGAAATTCTTAAGAAACCCCCAGCATCTGTCTCCAACCTACCTATCTATTTAGAACAAGTACAAAATTGCACTAGCATGCCTATTAATCTATTACAAGCTATGCACCTAGACCCTTCTGTATAAGATTCTCCTTTCAGAAATACTCCTTTGACAGCTATATCCATTCTCTCAAACCTCTACAAATTCCACAAATCGATAATACTGTCCAATGTCTTTTTATGTGCTTATGCCTCTATTCGAGTGTCTGTACAACTACAGATTTTCATTTCCATTTTCAAGAGTTTCCCAATATACATGTCCAATAACTTCTCTAAAGGTAACCCAACAGACGGTTTCTCTTCGTACCAATCCTACAGTAATTTATCCCACCCCATCAACCTTCTAACCATTCTATGCATCAACAAAAGCAAACAAATCCACAATGATTTCAAGCAAAATTTCAAACACGAAACAAAAATAAACAGACGCTTGAAATTTAAGAAAGGAACTAAATTTACATCCACAATGAATTCAAGGAAAAACAACCATAACCAAACAGTTCAAATTCAGGTAAAGCAACTAACTTTTCGCGAATATAAGCAATTGGGGCGAGAATACAGAGAGCAAGGACGTCCCTAAATACACAGAAAACGATCTGATTGACTCCCACATTAAGGGCCACTTTAGTAATCACATGATAACCTCCATTGAAGACCTGAACCATAGCCATTGCCATATGGGCTCTCCAGGCTTCATTACCATTAGCATTAGCAATAGCACCAGAATTAACACCCGGTAATATTGCAGCCATCTTCAATACCATATCAGTTCCTCCAGTCTCCCTTCACTGTTTACTCCAACATACAAACACTACTGAATTCTTTTGAAGATTTTGACAAAAGGGATGGTAGGTAAGAGTGAAAAACAAGATGGGTTGTGACTGGATTGGAGTTTAACGCAGCAACAACACGATTTGGATGTGAAAGGCGCGATTTTGTGTTCTGTGTGTGTGTGTGTGTGTGTGTGTGTGTGTGTGTGACAGGAACCGTGAAGAGATTGTTGACGTTGTTCACACGTTGTTTTGGTCAGGACGGGAAAAATTTTCGTGGGTCACGAAAGGCTTAAGAATGAAGTCTGAATCGTGAAGACAAATCTTAACTTATTCAATTCTAGAAATTCCAGAAAATTGCAGCATTTCAATTCAGTTATTTTTCGAAGGCAAAAATCGGGAAATTCTTGTTGGAATTATTTTAAGCCCAGGATCAGGATGACGACCCCGTACCCAACTTGGGATTGAGTGTGTATGGATCCAATCTAATTCTGTTTGTCTGGGTCAACTTTTCTTTTGTGCCATAATTGCCTTTAATATTTTGTTCCAACGTAATAATTGTGAGTCAAGTTAAGCATATGACCAAACCAGAGTTTAAGTACTCCAAAGGTTTATATGAAAGGTGAAGAGCGAATTTAGTCATATTTGATACTCTAATTTTTATTTTTTTTTAATACTTGATACGCTAATTTGATGCTTGATAAGTGAAAATTGATAGATTAATATTATAATTTATATATTAATATTTGATACTTTATACGGTAAATTAAAAATTAAAATACTAATATTATATTTGATACGTTAATTTTAGTATACTTGATACCTCTTTGATCTTTGATACTTAATTGATACGCTAATTTATTATTTATTGATACTTGCTAATTAATACGCTAATTTTTGAATTGATATTTTGGACTGAAAATTAATGTGTGATACGCTAATTTTTAAATTGATACGCAAGGCGCATATATGAAACCATTCAAAGGAGAATGCCCATTTTTTTTGTATATAGTTTCTCATGATTGAACTTTTTTTTAAATAAAATTTGAAAAAAATAAGAATAATATGTACAAGTAGTGAAAAAATAACTCATTTTATTATAGAAATAGATATTTTGACCTAAATACGAATTCGGTGTATATATACAAAAGATAATAAAATGGAAAAGAATAAGCCAAGTATAAGTTTACAAATATTAATTAATTTAAATTTAATTTTTAATCAATCAAATCTTTAATTTTAGTTTCCTTATCCAACTTATTACCAATACTAATTGAAAATCTGTTGGCACTAATTGTGTTCTTTTTTGAATATCAGTGTCATAATCTAAATTTATGTATCATTTTTGTTGCACCCTCAAAACTGCCAAATACCAATCAGCTAACTAATGTTATGGTTTCTAATGTTTGTATTTAGGATTTTGAGTTTTTTTTTTTTTTTTTTTTTTTTGGCTTTTGGAAACCGACTATTCTAGTTTTCCTAAAAGGTGAATTGTAATTTGAATTACAGTTCACGGTTCATAATTACAATCTCCAATTTCGATTCGTGAACAAAAACAACCAGTCGGTTCAGGTTCAAATCAGAATCGTGTCCATGGCCAATTCCAATTTTGATTCGACCCATTCGTATTCTTTCATGATTGATGCATAACGAATAAATAAGATTTTCACAAAAAAAGAAAAATATTTAATAATTCGGACATATTTTACTGTACACAATAATTAGTTTAAATAGTAGCTATCAAAATTAAATAAGATGATTTAATAGTATCGTCAAAATTAAACCGTAGTTACTATTAAAGTATGATTTTTCAACATAACGAATAAATAAGATTTTCACAAAAAAGAAAAATATTTAATAATTCGGGCATATTTTACTGTACACAATAATTAGTTTTAATAGTAGCTGTCAAAATTAAATAAGATGATTTAATAGTAGCTGTCAAAATTAAACCGTAGTTACTATTAAAGTATGATTTTTCAAACCGTTTATTGTGTATAACAAAATATTCACTAGATATGGGTGAATCTTATGTATTCATTATCCAACAATTATGCATAAATTATGTAAGAATGCGGATATGATTGTAAAATTTATATGTTTTGTGTAAGAAGAAAAAGTATGTTTTATAAAGTAAGTATTAGATATTTAATAAGTACTAACTCATTTGGTTATACTTTCTCCTTTTGTGTGGCAATTCTAAAATTTATTATTAAGACAAATTTAGTCAACATTTAAATAGGTGTTCTAATTGAAAAACTTTTTTTAAAAATTAAAATAAAAAGTCACAGTTCAAATTTTAAACTTTTGAAATCGCAATTTTGAATTTCAGATTTCAGATTTCAGATTTCGAATTTCAAGGGTAACTGAAATCTGAAATTCGAAATCTGAAGTTTGAAGTTTGAAATTGAATTTAAATACTGAAATAAACAAGTTTAAATGTCTGAATCTTAAATCTGAATTAATTAAAATTGTTTCATAAACATGTTGATCTGATATCTGAATGGTCCAATTAGTACGATTTTGGCTTTCAATTGCTTATTTTGTTAATAAATATATCTTATATTATTTTCTAAAATTATAAATCAAAATTATTATAAAAAATTGAATAAAATATAATTTTCTAACAAGATAACAATTACAAAATTGCAATAATGAAATAAATTATTAAAATATATAAGAAGTAATCACACATAAAATAAAACAAATATTCAAAATCTCCATGTTTTTAAGAATATAATTTTTAATTAACTAATTTTGATTTTAAATACATAAAAAATATGAAAGATTAATTAAATTTTAAAATCTAAATAATTCATTATTAAACTATGAATATTATTTCTCTTTATGTATTGTATGCATGCCTTATAAGAGTTAAAAAATAGAAGAAATTGAAATATAGTAGAAATAGAAAAAGAATTTGAAATATAGTAGGAATAGAAAATTAGAAAAGGGAGAAGGAGAAAAGATGGAAGGAATTGAAGGATAATTATGTCATATTAATTTTTTTTTTAAATCCAACATCTCACCGCATTCTGAAATTAAACGATAAGTTGGAATTTATCACTTAATTTCAAAGAGTAATTTTGAATGAATTTCCATAGCATCTAAATCTATTCAGAATTTTAATTTTTACGTATTAAACATACTTAAGCCATTGGGGTTAGCCCAGTGTTAGAGAGTTAGCTTCCCGACCTACAGGTCTAGAGTTCGATTCCTGTAGGATGCATGTGAGGGTGTGTGTTAAAAAAAAAAACGTATTAAACGTACTTAATTGTTTAATGTATGAACTAAATTAATTTTCAAACTTAATACCTATTATCAAACAGACTCTAACTGGACTTCTGAAGCCACAGTTCCAAATTGCGGCATCATTTTTATTGTAGTAGCAACTTCTCTATTTTTAAAAACATTAATAAAAGAGCATTATTTCTTTAATATCCATTTCTTAAAAATATTTACATAAATATTCTCTAAAATAAATGTTGGGCTTTTAACATTATCTCCTCTATTGTGACACCTCTCGTCTCTCCTTACTTAATCAACTTTCTCATATCAAACAGATTATGGATTCAATTTTTTTGGCAGTGAATATGTGTGTTGTAGTAAAGAGTTGGTAGATGATTTTTATATTTAGATAGTTTGATCAAACCTTTAAATGATTTATTAAAGGGTAAAATACACTAAATTCCCTTATACTATGACACGGGATCTTTTGTCCAAGATTTTCTCTGTCTTATTCTGTCCTAATTAAAACTACGTCGTAGGGTTCACTAATCTCTTGGTTATAATTGTAAAGTAATTTTAATGATATTTATGCATTTAGTCCCTACTTTTAATGAAATTACGTTGTTTTAAACGTTAGACAGAATAGGACTGGATAAATATTGGACAGAGGATCTAGACTCTTATACTATTGCTTCGTTCCACAATCACCCCTTATAGTTTTAATTGAAATATTTAACCCCCTTAGTTTTCTAATTTTAGAATAATTAGTCTAATATATTAATTGTACTTAAATAATTAATAGAAATTGAACACATGACTTTATTATAAGATAATTAAATGACAAGATTAACTTTAAAACAAAGAATTATTTAATAAAAATAATCAATAATTGAAAATCTAAAATTCTAATAAAAGAATAAGAAGGAATCCTTTTGTGCTTTTCTATGGAAGAAATCATGACAAACATTGTAGGATATATCTTAAATAATCTCTTTCATTAATGGTTAGTTTCATGTCAATTTATTATATTTTATATTTTTTAAAGTTTAATTAGGTGTTTTAAATATACAATTCTAATAGGAATACAATTAGTGTTGTAGGTATTGAACAATTCTAATAAAGTTAAAATTATATTTACATTAGCCCTGTTCATTTTTTTATAAATTAATTGGTTGTCGTATGTATTAAAGAGTTTTAGTCGGATTAAAATTATCTTTTCATTAACTATATTTAACGTTGTTATATATTGATTTTCTTTAACTTGAAAAGTTAAGGAAGTTAATTGTTGTAATTAATACTATAGGGGATAAGGGTGGAACAAAGCAATAGTATAAGGGGGTTTAGTGTATTTTACCCTTTATTAAATTTGAAAGTTCTTCAATTTTGTAGCTGGTAACCCTAAGTTTTCATGAGAAAAATATGATTTCTTTCTTTACTCAAAAGCAATATATTTCCATTCCCTAAAACTTTTGAAAAGACATCAGCTAAAAAGCTGTGTGAATCTAAGGACATTGCTCTTATAAGTCAAGCTGCAAAATGATTTTTCCATTTCAATTGTGACAGTATATAACACGAAACTTTTGTTAATTTAAACTTTTTTGTATATTTGATATGCTAATTTTTTATACTTGATATGTTAATTTTTTTATATTTAATACGCTAATATTTGATACTTTATAATTGATACGCTAATTTTTTATACTTGCTTGATACGCTGATATTTGATACTTGATACTTGATACACTAATATTCGATATTTGATATGCTAATCTTTGATATTTGATGCGCTAATTTTTAATATTTGATACTTTAAATTCAAAATTTGATGCGTGATACTCTATATTTTGGACCGTTTCGCAGGAGAATGAACCACTATATTTTCTGTGCATGCTTGCAAAGATATCTTCATCGAAGCAGTATAGTAACAAAAAGATGTATTCAGCTATGGACCTATGGTTACTGTGCTTTCTGCAACACTGGCTCCATTTTTTAGTTTCTATCATCTATTCGTATTTCTCAAAGGGGTTTTTTTTTTTTTTTTCAAACTCAATAAGAAATGTATAAATTAATAGATTATCAGGATTTGAACAAGGGTAGTAGTTGCCCCATCCGCACAGACCATGAAGATGGTGTAGATCGAGACAAGCTTATGCTGTCATATCTCTTGCTCAGCTAACGAATCAGAACAATGCAGATAAATTAATTACATTCTTGTTTAATTGTCTTAATCATGAACATCAATATTTGTTTAATCAATGATCATTATTGAAGGGGTTGTTGAGACAAAAAAAAAAAAAAGAAGAATTATTAATTAGGTTGAAAGGAACTAAGGAAGAAATATGAATTGTGATTGATCACGAGAATTAAACAAAAGAAAAATGTGAATGAAAATTTGTTCCAAGTTGGATTTGGAAAACTCTTAATCCACCAAGGACGTGCTTCTATTAAAACGCAATTATAGTCCAATATGGTTCAAAACTTTTTCATCAATCCTTGTCCATTTCAAAATCGAACAACCCTCTTATAAATATCGACCCTCTCCACAACCCTTTTCGTCAATTATCTACTTTCTTGCTTTCCTTCTGCTCAAAAACTATTATTTTCTCTTGTGGGCTTTGTTTTTTCGTTGTGGGTTTTTGTTAGTTTGTGAAAAAAAAAAAACAGAGAGAAGATGGATCTTGATCTTTCTCCAAAGTTGCCGAAACAAGTTTATGGTGGTGAGGGTGGAGCATACTATGCATGGTCTTCAGATGAGCTTCCCATGCTACGTGAAGGTAGCATTGGCGCAGGCAAGCTTGTTCTGCAAAAGAATGGATTGGCTCAACCTAGTTATTCCGATTCTGCCAAAGGTTGCTTATGTTCTTCAAGGTAAGGGCTTTCATGATTTCTTCCCAATTTGTAAATTAATATTGCATGTTGATTTTCTTTAGTTATTATTTTGTTAATGGATTTTTAGTTTGATTGTATTCTTTGGCATAAATTGTGATATTTTTGGTACTGATCGATATATGTATTTTGATATATTTTTATTCGGTTCTGTATGATTTTTTTTCTTGGTTAATTTGTTTTGACACGTGCAATTTTTATTTATAGTGTTGTATAGATTTTGACTTTGATGTATAAGGTTAAAGTGTTAGTTTAGGATTTGATGTGAATAGGCAAGGTTGACGCTCTGTTTTTTATCTTTGATTATATATTATCACAAAATAGACAAGGTTCATAATTTTGTATATTTGATACGCTTATACTTGATACGCTGATAAGCTAAAATTTTTGTATATTTATACATTAAAAATTTGACTTAATTAAATCCCTTGCCTGAATCTTATTCAGGTAGAGGTATAGCTGGCATTGTCCTTCCAGAGAAAGAAGAAAAGGTTGTTGCAATTAAGAAGGGCGATGCTATTGCTCTTCCATTTGGAGTTGTTACATGGTGGTTCAACAAAGATGACACAGAGCTTCTTGTTCTGTTCTTGGGAACAACAGATATAGCAAACAATGCTGGTTCATTCACTAACTTTTTCTTGACAGGCTCTAATGGAATTTTTACCGGTTTCTCAACTGAATTTGTCAGCAGAGCATGGAATTTAGAAGAAAGTGTTGTGAAAACCCTTGTCACAAGCCAAACAAACAATGGAATTGTCAAACTTGATTCAGGGTTTGAGATGCCTGAGCCCAAAACCGATGATCGAAATGGCATGGCACTCAATTGCGAAGAAGCTCCATTGGATGTTGATATCAAAGGGGGTGGAAAGGTTGTGGTTTTGAACACGAAAAACTTGCCATTAGTTGGTGAGGTTGGATTTGGTGCAGACCTTGTTAAACTAGATGGACATGCCATGTGTTCTCCAGGATTCTCTTGTGACTCAGCTCTACAGGTTACTTACATTGTAAAGGGCAGTGGCCGTGTCCAGATCGTTGGCGTCAATGGTAAGCTAGTTTTGGAAACAACGGTGAAGGCCGGTAACCTTTTCATTGTTCCAAGATTCTTTGTTGTTTCTAAGATTGCTGATGCTGATGGCTTGGAATGGTTCTCCATTGTTACAACTCCCAAGTGAGTATTATTGAAATTCTTATTTTTTCTTTCCTAAACTTTCTTTAAATTTTCCATTTTCACTCAAATTCTAATGTTATGATGGTTGTCTGTTGCAGTCCTATATTCACTCATTTAGCTGGAAGAACTTCAGTTTGGAAGGCATTATCCCCACAAGTTCTTCAGGCATCTTTCAATGTGTCCAAAGATATAGAGAAGCAATTCAGTGCCAAGAGGACTGCTGAAGAAATTTTCTTCCCACCAAATTAATGAAGTCAATAGGGTTTTCTGTTTTTTTTTTCTAGAAGTTGGTTTTCAGTAGTTCTAGAAGTTGTGTTGTAGGATAGGATTCTAGGTCACACAATTGATGTTAGTGGTTTTATATTTTTTATTTCAATAATGAGCAACTCTGCTCATACACTAGAAAGAGTTCCTTTTTTCTGCAATAAATTTTTTTTTTTGGGACATTTTCCTAGGGTTCATTAGTTTTGCGTATTAAATATTAAAGACTAGCATATCAAATATCAAAGATTAATATATCAAGTATCAATTATAAAAAATTAGCTTATCAAATATAAGTATCAAACATTAGCGTATCAAGTATAAAAAATTAGCGTATAAAAAAATTAACGTACCAAGTATCAATATAAGCGAATCAAATATAATATAACATCACATATATAAACCCGTTTCACAGAAGTTTTTATTATATTACTCAATCTTCTAATAGAGATTAATTTGATTCTATTCTTATTATTAAATGTTTAAAATCTTTAAAAAGTATGTACACAAATGGCTCAAATATTTACCATGAATATCAGAACTGAGTCAAAAAAATTGTCAACAATTGCATTAATTAGTATATTAGAATAAAGTTCAAGCTTGGAGGATGGTGAATTAATGGAGTCGTGATGACAGGATAAACAATGCTTGTCCAAAGAATCCCAGCAAAAGTGAATAAGCTTAAGCATTTCATCAATAAACATTAGTAGTATTATTTTTCTAGTTCCAAAAAACTGTGCACTATTACATTAATTTCTGAGAGTGTTTACATAATAAGAAGAATGAATTCTGTGGTTTCCTCGACAAACTCTAACATTAATACATATAGAACTAAATCAGGCCAGTGCTCAGTTCAGAAGTGAGAATATTTGGAGAAGAAAAAAAGAATGACAGACTTTACTTCATTGTTAAACCAAAACAGTATGGATTACTAATAGATTATTAATAATTTGAAGAACAAATACCAGAATTGAGGCTTCCGAGGCTTTAGATTCCCAATATGGTTCTTATCTGGTCTGGAGGATGTCTTGCAAGTGACTTGGGATCAGGGTAGTGATTCTTCGGATCCATAACCGCCTTGTAGATAAGCTCATATGCTTCAGCCAGTGACCTGGCCACCTGAACACAAGTTTCTGCTCTCAGCCTTGGTACTTGCATCTGCTCAAATTCCGGCAAGGAGCTTTCACTTCCCAAAATAAGCCCGAAGAAAGCCTTCAAACCATCTGAAAGAGAAGCTGGAGTAGTGTCCTCAAGCTCAGCTAGTGGTTGCCCAGCAATTGTGATGTTGGCTTCATTGTTCAGTGAACTATGGAAGTGAGTCATCTTGTTTGACAAGCCACACCTTTTTAAAATAGTATCGACCTCTTTTTCCACAAGGCCACGCATGTGAATTTCAACCATCAAACCAATCTTCTCAACATAATCAGTTGCAACCTCATGTCCCAATAATGGTTGTTGGATCGCACATAAGCAGTTGATGAGAAAAATCTTTGCCTGTGTTTCAGTAGTCTGCATGAAAGAGGACAGTAGGTCAAGGGAATACGACCAATGTTGACATGAAACACAACAAAGGGACAATTGGCATTTTATCTCAGCCTTCTTGCAAACATGCAATGTCTACAGCTAAAATTACCATTTGCAAGCAAAATAAAATAGCATACCTTGACTGACTTAACTCAACCAAAACTAAAAGAATAAAAAGTGCCACTGAGTCGTGCCACAATACAGCAACATGGGTTTCCATTTGTGATAAGTACTCCCTCAGTTCTTTAGCAATGGACACACTAATTAAAAAAAGAGATAAATTCTCTTATTTACCCTTAATTCTTTATTGGAAAATGAATATGTGCAATTAATGCCATTTGACTGTAGATAAATGGGATGAAGGATAAAATTGGAACTCTATAGGTTTTTTGTATTGGAATGTGTAAAATGACACTTATTTGAGAACAAAAAAAGTAGTTTTAAAACGACACTTATAAAAGAACAGGGAGTATTTTGGAGAACCAATTTATAAGATAAGATTTTAGAACAATGCTTTCAACTCTTAATGAACTATTTAGCAGGCTCAGGTTTAACCGATAAGTGGCCAAATCCACCAGCAGCATCTCAAGATTCATTTAAGACCTTCAATCCAACTATTTAGGATAACCACTTGAAATATCAATAGAAAACAGCATGTACAGGAACTAAGGAAAAAGAATATAAACCTGGGACAAAGAAATGGAACGACCACTCTCCAACATAGCATCTATAGATGATTTGTTCAGTTGATTTGGGTCAGAACTTGTTCTACTTCTCCTTAATGACTGGATGGCGCCCTTGGACTTGTGTGCCTCAGCAGCCTGTTCACACATCTGCATAATTCGCATGTATAATTAGGTAAGGTAAGGAAAAGATGCCAGTAAAAACACTGATTATGTTGCAGCCTATACCATTAGAATTCATTCCAGTTTCCGAAAGTGTTCTAAGTATGTTTAACATAGAATGGCAGAAGAATCCAAGTTACCCATATATTCAATTAGCACAAGTGTTCAAGTAACTATATCTGATTAAATTGGGCCACAAAATGAATGTCTCCAGGATGAATTGGCCTCCTCCTAATGCTTTCACAAGATCTCTCAAGCAGATATGGCTTCCGTGAAGCATTATCTTTTTAAAACTACAGCACTACTAATGGCAATCCCTTTTACCGAATGAGAACTTGTCAATGCCACAAAAGGTGGGTCGAGAATTCAAACTGAAGGACACAAGACAACAGTAAGCTTTTGAATGATATAAACAACACGGTTGAGCATAGGCTATGATCTTGTGTGAGGGGTAACATGAAAAATGTTCGTTTAAATCTTACTTATTACATCTGAAAAGGTTTACAACATTGGAAACAATTGTAACCTATGCACAGGTGACCACTCAAATAGGATTTCTGACCAAAAAAATCGGTAATAGGGGTAGATAATAATTTCTTTTTCAGGTCACAAGGTCTATATGTGAAACAATCTTCAGTTTAATCCTGATGAGTTTTGTAAAACATCATGCTTAAATCAAGGCCACAGTAGTTGGGAGAGGCAACTTGATAGCATATCTCACCTCCCCTCATTCTGAAAAAGAGACCCCATTCACCAATTGTCCAAAATGGAATGCTTATAATTGCAATAGCATACCAGTATCTCCTTTTTATTTTCTTTAACACTACCCTCTATTTCTAAATTGCCGCAGACCTATTTAAATCTTAATCATAATATTGGGAGCCAATAGCATAAAAGCAGTACATTCTCCAACATAATCCCAGTAACAGAAAATTCGGAGCTTTTAAAGTTAGATATTCTTCTTGAAAACTGTCTATCTCTCAGGGGCACCAGAACTATATCAGGAATGCTTCTTCATATGAAATCAACCTACTTTACATGGCATAAGTCTACCATGACTCACCTCTTCAGTTTTGGCCAAACATAGTTCACAGGATCATAGTATCCTTCTTAAGTGACAAGTATAAGGGGTTTAAAAGTGATTACGGGCCTTGCATTCATTCGACTCTTTTGTATGTATCGATAGGATCTGGAAGTGTTTGCAATTGTGTCATAAAAAACATTCCTAGTTCAACAGCAGATAAGAATCTAGAAGTGAAGAAAAGATTGGTCTATGACAGATTATATGACAACTTAGATGCATTTTAACCGAGCTGCAAATGCTATTTCATTTTTTACAGTTGTTTTTTGTTTTCCAGATTATGTTTAGCTACTTCTCTTTGTTCTTTTGTTCTTCTTATTACACTTGTGATCCTCCCAGCTAATAACTTGCTTCTCTTAAAAGCTTATTGAAGATCTACTCGTTTGTGATCCTTAGCCAATAGGTAGGAAAGTTTTCTCTAGCAATTGGAAAAAAAATATGAAACTGACAAAAATCCAGGAATCCCAAGGTCATAAAAAAATCGCGTTCATTTATCTGCTGAATATAGAAATGAGAAGAGTCAAAACAAAATTGAGCTATTGGATAAGATGTCAAAGAAAATGCACCTGGATAATAGGATCTAGCAAAGCAGATATGACCGGGTGAAAGTCAGGCTTCTTTCCTGATGCAGGAAACATCATACTGTCATGTGTTTCAATTATTTCACATAGCAATGAGACTCCATCCCTAAGTGCTGTTGGTGGGGAAAGATCAACAGCAACCGGAAGTGGATATCTTAAAAGCTTCTCCCCTCGAGTTTTTAGCATGTCAAAAAATGTTTTCTGTGCTGCTTCTTTGAGCATCCAAAGTGTATTACAGAGAGCTGTATCTCTTCCTAGCAAATCTGATATCTGTCAAAAAGAATAAGCTGCTGTCATGCAAACACAAAGGGAAATGCAACAAAAAAGTTAGATTTTCTGATTGAAAGTAAAGTGCAACTCACAGTATAAGAGTAAAACTCCAGGGTGTTACTTAGTTTGTAGGAAAGTATGAGATTTGATTGAGACTGCAAAACCTGTTCAACCCGCACTTTAAATGGTCGGCAAACTCCTTCAAATATCCGGTCTAGCACAAATGTCAAGTCTGATTCTGACTTTACAATATTATTCTCAGAAACTTTGGACAATTGGGAAGCAGTTGGTCCTGTATCTGCCACTGCATCTGGATCAAGCAAAGCATGGACAAGTTCTCTTTCAGATGCCAAAGCCTGTCAAACAACAAGAGGAGAAAAACAGTAAAAAATTCAATTATTCTAACTTCAGATTGGATAAGAGGCAAGTACCAAAACTAATATTTCCATTTCATACCTGATGGAGCCATCCTAACATGTCTCCAACATATCTTAAAGGATCATGGGCATGCACTTCAATAGGTCTGGGTAGTCCACCAGGTCCTCCACGTGTGAGAGCACTAATAAACCTTCTGAATAATGCATTATGTCTCATATTTGCCACCTATCAATTACAAGATATGCATATTAAAGCAAATTGCAGAAATGGAGGTCTCTTGGTTACTGCAGGCACTAGCTCTAGAACAGAGATACCTCTTCGGCACAATACTTGAAAAGGACGGGTCTTTCTTTGAGGCAGCGGACAGCTGCTCTCAGAAGTTCATTAACTTCAGGATTATCAATGTCACTCAGCCTCCTACATTCTGTTTGAACCCACCTGGATTGGGAAATTCACTATAAAAAGCCAAAATTTAAGCAAAACCAAGGGCACACCCAACATAAAACAGTTCTACGTGACTTCAACGTGTGCCAGATTAAATACACAGGAGATCCCCAACAAAACCATGACTTTATTATTTCTATACAATTAGAAGCACCAGCATGTGCCAGGGATGTATCCTAGTTTAAACAACAGTGACAAAAGTCCTAAAATCCAGAAAAACAATTGCACAAGTCATATGTTTAGACATAAATGTTTTAAGATGATAAATGTTTATGCATAAGTCACATTACAAGGCAGAAATGTTTTTAATTCAAAGCTCAACAGGATGGCCGGATGATTGCCAAGGATGTAATGATCTCTCCAATCTATGAACTCAGACAAAGATTAGCAACAAATAACTTGAATAAAATGTGAGAAAACAATGAAATGCAACTCTACTGCTAAGAAACCTGATTCATTTACCCAAAAAACTATTAAAGATTCCGGCATCTACATCTTACATTACCATATGATGGGCAATGCACAATAAGCAGCAGAAAGAAACTTGAGCCATTTTAGCTTTACCTACACAGTCGTTCATAGGCTCCTTCTTGATAAACAGCCATCATGTCCATAAGCTCCAGGCCGGCTCGCTGCCAGGGGTCTTCAAGTTAATCTCAAGTACCCAGTATTTTTTAGAAAGTCCTATATGAGAAAAAAAATGAAAGAATACCAACTACCAGAGATGGGTCACACAGTACAAGTTGTTTTGAATGGTCCTGGGGCCAATAAACACACTCTAGAATGCGAAGAAGGAAAGAATGACCCATCAAGAGGAGATTTTCAATCAGGAAAAGGGGTAAATTCAAACAAACTACCAATCCCATATCACCATGTTAAATCACCCTCCAAAACAGACCTCTCATAACTAAATCAAGAACAATTGCAGAATCTTGCAAGAGATGGGCTTTTGATTTATTTCAGTTCTTAAACAATTAAGCATTTAGAAGTTGAAGAAATGTTCTCCAATTTTTACCTAAACAAGGGACCTGACTCATATAGGTATTTTAAGAGAGCAGCACAATATCTTCAGCAAAATGGAATGTAGACAAAAATCAAAAGAATCCAATCCAGGGTGGACGACAGATGTGCTAGGTGCACAGTATGGAATACATATGTCAGTAGGTTCCACGCAAGCATGCACACCAAAAGAAATTCCAAAACTTGAAAAAGACCAGATGGTTTGATATCAGCTATAGTTTTGGTTTGGAAACACATCAGAAGCAGAAATGGGCCAGATAAATTTTATATACTTAGTGAGATAAAGGCTTAGTTGTTGTTGTTGTTGTTGTTGTCATTATTGTTGTAGTGCATGTAAATGCCTTTGAACTATCATTTCTACCAGGAAAGGAATGGAGAGAAAATTACCTGGTGATGTGTCCTTAGAAGCACTTTGCAGTTTGAATGGATCTCTTGAACATGAGCAAGTGCCTTGAAAAAATTTTCGTTGAGATCTTCCTCTCTTAGTGCATTTATCTGCAAAAGAGATCCGTCAATACCAATCCATAAATCAAAAGATCTTAACTTTGCTTTGGAAGACTATTAACAAAAAGAGCTCAAAATTTGAGGATCAGCGAAGAGCCTAAAACCTCTTCATTGGACAGCTGGTAATCACGAAGAAAGCATGTCACAATCTCCTGCCTCTGTGTTGTAATTTCCAGATCCTGTTTGAGCCTTTCCGTTGTACTAATAATGTCACCAGTGGTAGCATTACAACTGCCTAAAGCATTTGCAATTCTGCAAAAAATAACAAAAAAAATCAATGGAGCTTATAAGATCCCTTCCTTTTTGTCCACAATATTCCTCTAGACTCTTATTAAGATTGTAAAGAATACATAGAACAAAAATGTCACACAACCTACCATATTTTCCAAATATGTAACCAAGTACCTGTGATGCAAGGACTGCAACTGGAAGCTACACTTGCATAGCAAGACGGTCATTTGAAACAAAGTAGGGCCAAAATTTTTAGTGGAGCATTCAGATTAAATTTTCTTTTGATTGCAAGACTAATGAATATTTCTGTTGGAAGAAATATGACAAAACATGCTACAATACTTTGTGTAACAATAAGTATTCAACTTCTAGGACACAAATCAAAAAACAAAATAGGGGCTATAACGTGCTAAATCGTCTAGTCATTTCTTCAAGATCAGAATTTTGAAATAATAACGATAGACTGAATCAAAACTTCATCTTTCACCGAGAAAATATCTTCTTCCAAAACAATTAAACAATGGCACCATAAGTTGTACATTTCACCAAAATCAACAAATTACAATTACATATTTTTAGCAATTCCACAATAAATCAATAAAATCATAACCAAAACAAGTAAACGTACAAGCATTACTACACTTTTTTCACATTCCACGATAAATCAATATCAAAAACAATAAAAATATATATGTAACAATTAAATTCCAAGAAATTTGAAAACTAAATCATACTTATCACAGCATTCTGCCAACAAATTAACTTCCTCTTCCACTCGATCCAACGCCTACATCAAAAAAAATTCAAAAGTTAATAAATGCACACATAATTCAACCAGTTTTACAATTGATTAGTAAAAGTAGCATACTTGTTGAGCTGCGAGGGAGGAAAAGAGGAACTCTTGATTAATGGAGAGACCGCGCTTCTCAATTGTGGATCGGAGATTACGCCGGGAGTGAGGAGTGTTTTCCGTATAGAAATCGGAGAGCGTATTGAGAGAAGAGAGTAATTCCGCGCTGTCCGTGCGCGTTTCCAGAACCTTCTTGAGCTTCCTTGATAGTCCCGGCGCCAATGCCGTCACCGACCCCATCGCTTTTCTTGCTCTCTTCAGTCGTCACTGTGAATATATATGTACACGATGACTGTATCTGTAGGTTGTGTAAGTAGAATTATACGTATACGAAATGTACAGTTTCAGTTCTTAATACAGTTCGTTTTTCTGTTTTTTTTTTCATGCTCAAATGCGTTCAATAAGATCTTCTTCTTCGTTTTTGGTCGGGTCTCGGGTGTTGTATTCGGATTTATTCCGTTTTGGCGGTCGGGTAGTGTGATCCACCCATATTTGTGACGGGTCAGGGTGGGACACATTTTTTTTGGGTTGAAAATAAGTAAATATTTGTTTACATATACTATCACCAATTATAGATTTTAGTCCTTTTTGAGCAAAAACAAATAGATTTTAGTCCCTCAGGCTCCGCTTGGATATGGTGTTTTTTGGTTTTATTTATGAAATGATTTTATTGGGATTTGTAATGAGAAAGGAATATTTATAAAATGATTAGATGTGTTTGGATTGATAAATTTGGTTAATTTATTGAAAATTGTGTATAGAAAAAATTATTATTATATTGGGATTGATTATTTTATATATTATTATATAATTAATTATTTAACATTTTTTAAATATATTGCTTTGCATTATATAGTGTGTGCATGTGAGCCTTATTATGCGTATGACCCACATCTGATGTGCATATAATGCTTTGCATCCGTATGAATTGCTTGTGTGTGCATGCGATTCTTGTCATACGTAGGACCCACAAACACAATGAAAATATATGTGGACATCCGGCTGTTTGTTGCTTTTCAGTAGTAAGACCCACAAACAAAAGACTTTTTGTGTGCTGCCAATTATGAAGCTTAATATGAAGAACAGGAACATTTCAATAATGCAATTTCAACGATAAAATGGGAGCAACATAACCGCATAAGATTATATTCACAGTCCGACGGGGCTGCTAGCAGGAAGAGAAAGGGAAAGAAGAGGAAAAGAAAAGGGGCAGCATCTCAATCCAGTGACGATTTTAAAGCTTTTAACAGGTAGGTACACTGGTAATAAATGTTTCTAAGTTGAATATTACACTAAATTTATAGTAGAGGTTTTAGAGTAGTGACTTATGATAGTTGTATATTAATCAATATTTTTTCTCATAAAATAGATCATATGTATACATGTTTTAACCTATTTCAAAAATTGTTATGATGAATGATTTCCTATCGTGCATACAAAATGCAAACTTTTGTATATATGCACTTGTAGGCTCGTTCTGTACTAAAATGTCTTCAAGTTTTTATTTTTACCAATTTTCACACGTTGCAGAATATGGACGGTTCGTCTAGCCATAATAACAGTAACCCGCTTGATTCAAACGATGAAGATGCAATTGCAAGCGTTGCATATATATTGGCTTCATCGACGATGTCAAATATTCCTAGACAACCTTGCTGTACTTCAACTCTTACTAGCCAAGAATGGGTACAAGAATTAATTAATGGCCATCACGCTCGTATTTTTGAAAGCTGCAGAATGGACATCTCTACATTCTTATTATTTTGTCGCATTTTACGAGATGGGGGTTATATTGAAGAAAATCCTAGGACACGTGTGTCTGTTGAAGAAGCAATAGCGATGTTTTTAGTTTTAGCAAGTGCTAACAGTAGACAGCATTGGCTGAAAGATTTCAACACTCCACTGAAACTATAAATCGCAATGTGCGTCGAGTGGTCAGAGCTATTGTCAACTTTAGCTCCGTGATCATACAACCACAAAATGTGCACACCACTCATGAAAAAATACTTCGCAGCTCAAAGTTTTATCCTTGGTTCAAGGTGAATGAGCTATTTACTCATCAATATTCGTATGAATTTCAATTTCAGCGCAAAGTTATTACTTACAAATAAAAGTTTTGGTGTCTTGCAAGACTGTGTTGGAGCAATTGACGGTACTTCAGTCGCTGCATGGGTTCCTACTTGTCGGCTAGATGCATTTCGAATTAGAAAATCAGAAATCTCTCAAAACGTGCTGGCTGCATGTGATCATGACATGCGATTTTTCTTTATTCATGCTGGTTGGGAAGGAAGTGCAAATGATGCTAGAGTATTTTTAGATGCATGCACTCGAACAGGTGTCAATTTTCCTATGCCTCCACCAGGTACTAATATTGATTAGGTTATCGTCAAATTGTATTTCAAACTTATTATTTTTTCCTTTCATTTTATTATAGGATATAATTTTTCATCCATTGTAATTATTTGTGTATACACATATATATGTATACACTTTTTCACATGATCATAACTTTTTTTTACCTTTTGGTATGTATAGAAAACTATTATGTTGTTGATTCGGCTTACAGAAACATGCCTGGATTTCTTGCACCGTTTCGTGGTAATTGTTACCATTTACAAGAATTTAGTGCCACAGGTGGAGGCCCAAGAGGGTGTAAAGAACTATTTAACCACCGACACTCATCAATACGTAATGTTACTGAAAGATCATTTGTTGTGTTGAAGAAAAGGTTTCCATTTTTAAAAGGCCCAATGCCAAATTACTTTATGGCTAGACAAACCTCGATGGTGATTGCATGTTGTGCACTTCATAATTTCATCATGGAAAATTTGCCATACGACGCATATTTTTTACAATATGCAGAGGATGAAATGATTATCGATGGAGAAGGTGAGATGCACCGAAACAATGTTTCACAAGAGTTCGAGTGTTCAGACCCTGGTGTTATGCAATGGAATCATTTTCGTGACGAAATGGCTCATAATATGTGGGTTACGTCTAGAAATAGCAGTCAATCATAGTAATCCATCATGGCTTATGGGACTAGTATTTCATATTGTAATATGTTGGAATAAAGTATATTTTTTAAAGTTGTTGTCCATGGATGTAACCGTTGATATTGAATTAGCATTAAGAATGACAACTTTGCAGATATCGAAATTACAATAGGACCAAAACTTTCCTAGAATTGATTGAATTGATTAAAATGTGCTTTCAAAAATGCATAATATTACCAAAATATATTGACCTGAATATCGATTTGCTTGAATGATCTTCCTATTAATGACAAGAATAGCATTTTCAAGTCTATTCATAGGTTCACAACTCCCGCCAGGCCTTAAAATACAATTCACAAAATCAGAACTCACATACATGACAACATGACACAATGTTAAAAAATCCGTTCATCCTTCACTTCATAGTACAAGAATTCATCCATAACGACACCTACTGGCATGCTTACAGAGACATAATCCAAGCAATCTGCAAGGATTCATCCATGTTCAAAAACATTTGTCTCCAATTGACATCCAGAAAATATTGACAACTCTTCAGTACCTTTGCATGATCGGGGATTCCCAGGGATGTTACAACCTGCATGCATTTCGCTGCCGATGAAGGATCTTCAGCAGGCATGTGTGCACTCCCCATATGCTCATTTTTCTTCTGGAAATACTGGCCAATGGAATTAAGCACATCCTCTTGTGCACCATCCGTTGAACGCGATTTTTTGCTATTTGAACTTCCACGACCAGTTGGAGAGATGTCAAAATTTACTCTAAGCTTTCCAGCAGCTTTGCTTGACATGGGCATTGAAGGTCCACTGGTAGACCCAAATCCAGTAGCATCAATCGTTACATTTCCTTCAGCTCGTCCAGCTTGTTGTCGCATTCTTCGCTCCATATCTTGCTCTTCATCTGATGTTTGAGCTGGTTGAGAAGAAGCCCGTGCAAAGTCTCCAGTAGCTGTCGTAGTCAGAAATAATTTCATCAATTTTTCGTAATTCGGAAGTCCTCTTCCTCTAAATTTGCCATACTCCTTATTAACCTATAAAAAATTGAGAAAAAAATTAGCTAAGTGAGAAAAGTTTAGAATATGTATTCATACCCACGCACCCACACATAGAAGATTACACATGTAAATGTAACAATGGTGCAAAGCAACGACAACAATTCATTGTTATTACACATATAATAGATATTTGATGAATATTACACATGAACCAAACAATTCATTTTTATTTACATAATAGTGAAAGTATAAACTAAAAGAAAATTATCGAAACAAGTTGGCGCCAATTTTCTTCAGATGCGATAACTTGATTTGCAATAGCATCATAACCAAAGCCTGTGTGATTTTTCCTTAAATCACGAAACAACCGCCAGTCCTTCCTCAACCTATTATATTTGCTTTGCAATTTATCTACTGCAAACCTTTTGTTCGTCCTACAGAACAACTCCTGCGCTATTAGAGTGTAGGTTGAAGGTTTGAAATTGTTCGATGTCAAATGACCATTATCTTTGTACTCTATTAAAATGTGAATGAAGTGGGCAATGTCTTCTTCTCCCCAGTCCACTCTTCGGCTTCCAAGGTCAGAATCATTGGAAATGTTGTCCATATTCTATGTGCACAATAGAGAGATGATATAGAATTATTGCACACTAATATTTATATGAATGTATATAATTCATAAGTAAGCAAATACTACCTTACAGGAGGTCAATATGCACTCTATTAGGTCGTTCGAATCTGACTGCGAGTGTACTGATATGGATGAAATGTACTGCACTTTAGGAGCTCGAGGACCTTGCATTTTCAAAAAAAATTTTACTCATCGTATGCACATGAACTACAATGACAATAGCAGTCTATGTAGCGCAGTAAATATATGTAAAATAAAAAATTGAAAGTTGTCAAATTTTATAAGAACTGACAGTAAAGGCATATACATACCTGGGTCAGATTTGGAAGGTCTATGGGACATTAACAGCAAATGATGAGAACCACAGCGAAATCCCTCTTTGTAACAAACTATGCAAAATTTCCCATAATATGGGCTATCCTCTTTATTTTCTTGCAGTTAAACAGGAACAGAACCCTATAAAAAACCAATTAAAATCGGGCTCAAGGATTGAAGTAGAACCAAAGTTGATTGTTATAAGTTATTCCAAATTATTTGTAAGGATAACCAAATTCGAAGCAATTTATATGAGCAGCAAAAGTTAGGAAAAGAAAACACATATTAAAAGGGTAACTTTATTAGAATAGGGTCCCAATTCAAACAATATATTCCTACAAAGTGATTTGTAAGCACAAATAACCTGAATGAGTGACATAAAAAACTTGTAAAAAATAGTCTTAAAGGCAGTTAGAGATTTGGCCAGCAAAGGAGGACAAAAACACATTCTACTCAAAATATAAAATTTCACTTTTGTGAGTCATGCTGCACAAATATCAAATTTGCTGCTAGAAAGGACTCTCCATTTATTACCCTGTGAAAAATGGCATATTTTGGTGTAACTAATTTCCCACAATACACACGGCGTAATATGCAGCGGTAAATGGACAGTTCACTGACCACTATAAGTCTAATTTATATACACTAGGGGAGGGCTGCGCAAATCGCAGGATGGTGCCCGTGAGAAGTGGGAGGGGAGGAGCATGTCATATTAAGTTGACAAACGAATAAACTTTACCAAATGCATCCTATTAAAACCCTGAGGAAGGAAATATCTATCTTCCAAAACATTGTTAGTTGTTACTATTCGCAAAGATGCACTGGCAGGCAGAGAAAAAGCATAGTGAAATGGATTTAACTCTAAGCAAACATTATAAACATGGACATGCTCCTAATTTTATCATAAGATCAGCTCTTTTATGCTAGCCAAGTACCAGCATTTTATCTTTAACAATCAAATTTATTATTTGTCATTATTGTGTTAGCTGCATATTCATATGATCCACCTATCGTGAAAATGTATTATGGTAAACTATACTCATTATTGTCTCAATAAGCCAACAATCCCTCAATTACAATAACACTTGCATTAATTGCACAGTGTAGATCAAAGGGAAACCTAACTCCAAGATATTGTTTTGGTAGCTGTGATTCTTGTCTTTACTACTGTATTGCCTTTGCTTTGCATCACTTCTATTACTTTGCATGAAAAACTCTACAATTGTCATCGCGGGTTTGGAAGTTAGTAAAGCAACAACGTTGTGGAGCAATAAATCAATATATTGTTAAGCTCCAAAGAATTCCAATTCACATATATTTGCAAACAATCTCAAAAATTAATACACTCAAATGGGAAAGTGCATACCACTAGTATACTAAATATGATGAACATAACACACTAGTTAGTTCACATAAACCAGCTATTTGGATGGAATCATTTACATCGTGATATTCATATGATGTGCCCCAGTTTTTGGGGACATATTTTTCAGAACCCCAAGATTGGGCATTTCATCACTTTGCGAGTGGCAATAACAAGAATGCATACACTAATCCATATAAATTCATATTTAATCAAACATACAACCTCATCACCATTAATCCCTAAATTTCAAGAACAAAACACGATAGATAAAAATATTCATCTGAACAGACAAACTTTCACGCTGCAATTTGTCCCAAAAATTTAAAAACACAAATGTTATATTAACAAATTCAAAACACCATTTCAAAAAATCTTTACTCCCATTTACCCACACAGCATCAAAACACCATTTCAAAAAATTCAGATTCAGATCCATACTCAAGTAAGGCCAATCTGACCAAACTCCAGCAGTCAGGGGCCAATAAAAGCAACTGAAAAATTACCGTCACAGATCCAAGGAATTGGCCCGGCGAGCGCTGAAAGGATGTTGAAATCCCACTCCGTTCAGAGCCGGTTTTGTAGTTCGGCCTCCGTCGCAGCCGAGGGAGATCGGAGCTCTCTCCAAGTCCGAATTGCAGGACTGTGAAATCGACCTCGGAGCTGTCCAATGATGTTGAACTGCAGTCGATTGGAAGCCGAGATGAACACTTTTGTTGCAGGACTGTGAAATCCACCTCGGAGCTGTCCAAGAATGTCCTACTGCAGTCGATTGGAAATCGAGATGAACACTTTTGTTGCAGGGGAAGAAAAAATTTGTAGAGGTCCGAAGAAGGGGAAGAAAGAATATTTGCTGCAGGGTAATATTTGCTTCAGTCGCGGTTCTCTCAGCATGAAGATGAACACTTTTGTGCCTTGTCTGAAAAAAAAAATTCCTGACCGTTGTGTAATATTTGCACCGACAGTGAAAGTGTACTGTTTAACTAGAATTTAATAATATATTTGTAAATAAGTTTACTGTAGAGGGTTTTGCAATCGTAATTGCAAAAATTCAGATTCAGCCTTCCCAAACACAATTACTATTTCTTTTACAAATAGGTTGAAAAAATGCGAATCCAAACGGAGCCTCAACTTTTTGTTTTGATAGATTTTAGTCCCTCATGCACTTCTTCCCCTTCTTACACATCAAGTTTTTTTTTCAAACTGAATCTTGTTAAAATAATGACATTATACTGCACAACCATAATATCTTTTACAAAAAGATTCTCATTTACTCTTTATACATCTGTTCCTCTTCAAATCTACAGATCTCTTCCATTTTTTGTAACCTTATTCTGTATGAAAAAATAAGGAGAAAAATGTTTGAATGTTGAAGAACGTCGACCGTGGCTCATACTCACCAATTTTGTTGTAAATGCTTGAAATTGGTATGTTGATTTTTTTTTCATCCACTTTGTATTTTTGGGCTTCATAAGTGTAGAGGTCATCTTCAAAGTACAAATGGTGGTGGTACATAGTGATATAGGGTCTCTTTTTCCTTCAATTATTTACATGAAATATATTTCTCTTACTAATTTTGCCTTCTTTTGTTCATGGGTATAAAACCCCGTAGTTAAGAAAAAAATTATAATATTTTTGTTAAAATTCTTGAAATTAAATTTGTTCAATATTACCATTTATTATTCATCTGATGTGTTATCTTATTTCTTCATTTAGATTTAATATTTGGGTAAATGAATGTTTTTATTTGTCCAATACTGAATTCGAAAGGGTTTAGAAACCTTTCAGATCTAGATCTTCTAATTTTTGTGAGAAAAAAAAATAAAGGATATCTAAAATGATTAATTTACATGGGATTGAGGTTCAACTGCAGTATTGAGTGACAAAGTATAGAAGGAATGAGAACATTGATTACTATTCTTGAAGAAGCAAGAGAGCCTGGGTATTTGAACATTCAGAACAGTAGCAGAAATATAAGAAATACAACTCTCATTCATTTATCAATTATTTTTGCACAGTACTATAATGTTGCCCTCCAAGATTATCTGAGACTATAGCATGCTGAGAAATCAATTCTTTTCAACTTGTCTGGCTTTCTCTGATTGGCTCTTTTTAGTCTTTTGGACTTCATTTGATCTTAATCAACTTTATGTTGCAGATAGCACTGAACAACCAAAGAATGAAATTTACGCCACTAAAGCTGAGTTGAGAAAGAATTTTTGGAAAATGAAAATTGTGCCTGGACGGAAGCACTGCTCTGTTGGTAGAGTAGAAAAGTCGTAAGGGTTTTTGCCAATTAGCTTTGATTGGGTTATCCTAGATTCTCCTTTTTCTGCTCTTGGTCTTAGACCTCGATTATTTGCTGGAGAGGTAAGATAATTTCTTGATAGTAATCACGTTCTAAGCATATCCTTGTTGATGCAATACCTAAGTATAATCTAAGTCTATGTATTATTGATAATCACATTGTAAGCCTCATAGCTGCATAATAATCCACATCATCTTTGAATTGTTTGGAGACTAAAGTTACAAAATGAAGACATTTCCAAATAGTATCAAAAAGTATAATCAATAAGAGTGACAAATGCAGTTTGCCCCTCTATATATCTTCTAAGGAAAGTCCTAATTTTCTTTAGGAAAAAGCAGATATGCTGCAATTATTTTTCAACAAATTTATGCATTGGTTTCTTGGCTTTTTTTCTAGAGAATTGGGTTTAACATAAGTTATTCTATACGTATTAAAGATCGAGCTTCTACGCAGTACCATCTTGGAATGATGTTCCAAAAATAAGAAAAATTTAGAATTTTTATGCTTACATAGGGACAAGACCAAGAGAGATTCACATTTATAAGTTATGATTTTATTCTTATATTGAGTTTTAGTTTTGAGTTTGAGCATACTCCTTTACGGCTTAAAGTTTCAATAAATCATGCTTCTAGATAATTTATGGAGAATCAAATCAACTAGGAGATGCAGTCGCTAGCTGACATTTTTAGCATATATTCAAGAAGATCTCATAAAGTCTGGATTTGCAAACTTATTTAGTTTTATGATTTGCAAGAATGTACCAGTTCCCCAGATAATAAACCATATATATACAGTCAAATATATAAGGCATATATCTAACCATGCATCTTTCTTTTGCATTATTCTGAAATTACCTCTCTTCATTAATTGCATGGTTCAAAGTTTCAATGCTTAATTCTTTGTTTTCAGCAATTAGCCTTTTTGTCTTTGAAATATGCTTAGGACGCATAGGTTTAGATTGTATATTATATAATGTAGGTATTAAGTTATCACTAATCCTTACTTGGATCCTCGGTCTTTTAAATTTTGTAATTGAAAGAACTGAATGTGTTGAGATATTGAACTTATCAGTCCAATTAATTGTAGTCCAATATTAATGCAACTCAAATTCTCTGAAGAAATCCATATTAAAGAGCATTTAATATGCTTAAACACTTAAACTTGGCTTGGTATTGAAAAATTATCGAATTTGATCAAAATCACATTTTTTGTTTTCCTTATTTTTCTTTTACATATTGCTTAGATGAAACTTGCTCCGTATTAGGGTGGGCTGGACAAGCTATCTTGCTGATCTAAAATTGCCTTTTAACAAGCCTTTTATTAAGTGGTTGCTATTTTTATCTGCAATTTTTTTCCATTGTGACATTGAGGTTTTCCTATTTCTCTATTTTGGGATTGTATTGTTATTTTTCATTCCAAACATTTTTGGTTAAGATGAGGCCTAAACTTTCATGTTAACATATAATTTTCAAAAAGCACTATAATTTTTACATTATGTCACATTTTCTTGTTTGCAAAAGCCTTGATCACTGGAACTGTTCATTTGTAGTGACCATTTTTTTTGGAGGGGGATGGCGTGGTAGGGGAGAAAAGTTGAACTTATCTTATTTGTGATACTATTCAGATTTCAACGATCTAATAGTGTGCATCTTGAACTCCTTTAAGGTAGTAATTGCTTTATTTTGAATTATATGCATTCATATCATTATTAGTGTGCAATAATTGTATATCATCTCTTTGTTGTGCATATAGAATATGGACAACAATTCTGATGACTCTAACATTGGAAGCAAAATAGTGGAGTGGGGAGAAGAAGATGAGGCCCACTTTTTTCACATATTAATAGAGTTCAAAGATAATGGTCATTTGACTTCTAACAATTTCAAACCTTCAACATACCATCAAATAGTTCAAGAGTTGTACCGTAGGACCAACAAAAGGTTTCAAATTGATAAATTATAGAGCAAATATAACAGGTTGAGAAAGAAGTGGCGGTTTTATCATGACTTCAGGAAAAATCGAATTGGCTTTGGTTATGATGCAATAACAAATCAAATTATTGCATCAGAAGATAATTGGCGCCAACTTATTTCGGTAATTTTCTTACTTAGTTTATACTTTCACTATTATTTAAATAACAATCAATTGTATGGTTCATGTGTAATAATCATCAAATATGTATATTTTTTAGTATCTTTTTATTGTTGTCGTTGCTTTGCACCATTGTTACTGATAGAATATATGTGTATATGTGATAGGATATTCTTTTAGTATTAATTGTAATTGATAGCAATCCTCTTAGATGAGGAAAGTGTATATTCGATTATGCTTGATTGTAGGCTATGATTTCTCTTGTAGTACTTTATGAGACAGACAATACGTCAATGAAAGGGATCAAGGAATTACTTTCTTTCATGGTATCAGAGCTCTAGGGAACCTTCTTCCTTTTCTTTCCTCTACCAATCTTTCTTTCTTTCCTCTACTGTTGGCCACCATGACTGACACTAAATCAACCTTCAACCCCGCTCTTGTTGTCTCCAATATCAAGAATCATATCTCACTTACCCTTGAAATGGAAACCGTCCACTATTCTACGCGGGCTGAGCTGTTCAAAATCCATGCTAAATCTCATAAGGTTCTTTACCACATCATTCCACCGGAAAAAGCTCTCGATACGTCGTCCACCACTGCTGCCGAAAAAGAGTTATGGTTGACTTTAGATGCTACGGTTCTTCAGTGGATTTATTCCACGCCTCAAGGGCTTGTCAGATCAACTCAAGAATGTCGGCGCCCCAATATCCGATCATCGGCTTGTTCTTCAGATGGTTTTGGGACTCACGGTGGCCTATAGTGGTGTTGGAACTCTTATCCTCCAAAGCAACCCCTTCCCCTCTTCTATCAAGCTCGTTCTATGCTCTTTCTTGAAGAAGCCACCTTGACTAAGAAGGCCGCAACAGCCATGGCGACTGCCACGACCAAGGAGTCTAATGATACTCTATTTTTGTCTGATGGCTACCCTCAAAACCATAATAACGGTGGTGGCAGCAAGGGTCCCAACGGCAACAATTCTGGGAGACATCTTGGTGGTGGCGGCGGCGGTGGCAGAGACGGCAACCGCGGTGGTGGTGGCCGACGTGAGGGAGGTTACCAATAGCCCCGGCAGCAGCAGTCGTGGTCACAACCACGGCCAGGTGGAAAACAGTGGCCTTGGCAGTGGTCTCCTTGGGCCATTCCCCCTTGTCCATACCCTATCGCTCCTTGGACCATGCCCAATTCACAGTGGCAGCAACCTGGGGTCCTTGGGCCACGACCACAGCAAGCCTATTCTACAACAGCCCAACCTTCTCCCACCGATATTGAATCCGCAATGCACACTCTTGGGCTTACTCCTCCAGATGCAAACTGGTACATGGACATTGGTGTCACGTCTCATATGACATCGAATCCTGGTAATCTCTCGTTTTATTTTAATTTGAGCATTAATCGTGGTATAATTGTTGGTAATGGTCATTCAATTCCAATTCGTGGTTAAGGTCACACAACTCTGCCTTCCCCACACCCACCTTTATCTTTAAAAATGTCCTTCATGCTCCTCAACTTATTAAGAACTTGGTTTCAGTTCGAAAATTTACTACTGATAACTGGGTTTCTATTGTATTTGATCATTTTGGGTTTTCTGTGAAGGATTTTCAGACAGGAAAACATCTGACGAGATGTAATAGTCAGGGTGAGTTATATCCCATTCTCACCACCATTCCATCTCAAGTCCCACCATCCACTTTTGCTTTTGCAGCTTTAGCACCTTCTTTATGGCATGATCGTTTGGGTCATCCGGGAGCTCCTATTTTCGAATCTCTTCAGCAAAATAAATTTATTCAGTGTAATAACAATCTTAGGTCTCATGTTTATCGATCTTGCTCTCTTAGCAAACATGTTAAATTGCCTTTTGTTGCTTTTACGTCACGCACTTTTATGCCATTTGATATTATCCATTGTGATCTTTGGACATCTCCCGTTTTGAGCTTTTCGGGACATCGTTATTATTTAATTTTATTGGATGATTATTCTAATTTTTTATGGACATTTCCCTTATCCAAAAAATCTCAAGTTTTTTCCACATTCTTATTTTTTCGTGCCTTCATTTGCACTCAATTTGAACGGGATATTAAAAATATTCAATATAATAATGGTCGAGAATTTGATAATGGGCCGTTTTGGAAATTTTGTAGTGATAATGGTTTGTTTTTTAGATTTTCTTGTCCACATACTTCTTCTCAAAATGGTAAAGCTGAAAGAAAAATCCGAACCATTAACAATATGATTCGTACTCTTCTTGTCCATGTTTCTCTACCACCTTACTTTTGGCACCATGCATTACAAATGGCCACATACCTTCTTAACATACTTCCAAGTAAACTATTAGCTTATCACTCCCCTCTCAAAATTCTTTATCAAAAGGACCCATATTTTTCTCATCTCTGGGTGTTTGGTTGCTTATGCTATCCTCTTTTTCCCTCCACCACTATTCACAAACTTCAACCTCGTTCCACCCCGTGTGTCTTTTTGGGTTACCCCTCTAATCATCGTGGTTACAAATGTTATGATTTTTCTTCTCAAAAAATCATTATTAGTCGACATGTCATTTTTTATGAGACACATTTTCCCTTTGCTAAACTACATAGTTTAACTCCTCCTACTTATGATTTCTTGCATGAGGACTTGTCTCCATATTTGATCCACCATCTGACTTCACACACAAACACATCATCTCCTCACCAAGACATCACACCCCATCCCACCCAACCACAAGACACTCCGACCCCACTACTCCTATACCCGTCCACAGACCTGTCACACGTAGTCAACATGGAATTTTAAATCAAAACCTGTCTACGACCTCCATACTAGTGTTTCTAAATCCCCACTCCCTTCCAACTCCATGTCTGCCTTTCGTGACCCGAATTGGAAACTGGCCATGAAAGACGAATATAATGCTCTTATTAAAAATAAGACGTGGGAATTAGTACCTTGTCTGCCAGATGTTAATATTATTCGGTCTATGTGGATTTTTACTCATAAAGAAAGATCTGATGGTTCTTTTGAGAGGCATAAAGCCCGTCTTGTAGGTGATGGCAAGACTCAGCAAGTTGGCGTAAACTGTGGTGACACATTTAGTCCGGTAGTCAAACTGGCAACCATTCGCACTGTACTCAGTTTAGCTCTCTCTAAAGCATAGTCCATACACCAACTTGAAGTGAAGAATGCTTTCCTGCATGGTGACATCAAAGAGACTGTGTACATGTATCAGCCCATGGGATTCTGCGACCACATTCATCCTGATTATGTTTGTTTGCTCAAGAAATTCCTGTATGGACTCAAGCAATCACCATGGGCCTAGTATAAGCGATTTGCGGATTACGCTTCTACTATTGGTTTTTCTCATAGCAAGTCTGATAATTCATTATTCATATACCGTCACAATAATGATATGGCTTATATTCTTCTCTATTTTGATGATATTCTCTTGACTGCTTCCTCTGATGTTCTTCGCAAGTCAATCATATCTCTTCTTAGCTCCGAATTTGCTATGAAGGACTTGGGACTATTGAGTGATTTTTTGGGTATTGCCGTCAGCTGACATGGAAGAGGTTTGTTTTTATCTCAGTGAAAATATGCAACTGAGATTATAGAGCGAGCTGGCATGTTTACTTGCAAGCCTTCTCTCACACCGGTTGATACTAAACCGAAGATGAGTGCTACTTCTAGCCCACCATTTGAGAACCCTTCCCATTATCGAAGTCTTGCAGGTGCTCTGCAGTATCTTACATTCACGAGACCCGACATCTCATATGCTGTGCAACAAATTTGTTTGTTCATGCATGACCCGCGGGACGAGCACATGCATGCCCTCAAGCGCATTGTGCGCTACATTTAGGGTACGCTTGATTATGGCTTGCATCTTTATCCATCTTCGACTACCACTCTCCTTTCTTATACAAATGCTGATTGGGGTGGTTGTCCTGACACCAGACGCTCCACCTCTGGTTATTGTGTTTTTCCTGGAGATAATTTGATTTCTTGGTCTGCTAAACGGCAAGCAACTTTATCTCGTTCTAGTATGGAGGCAGAGTACCGAGAGGTAGCTAATGTGGTTTCTGAGTCTTGTTGGTTGCGCAACCTTCTTTTGGAACTTCATTGTCCTATTCAGAAAGCTACATTGGTATACTGTGATAATGTTATTGTAATATATCTTTCTGGCAATCCTGTTCAACATCAGCGCACTAAACATATTGAGATGGATATTCACTTTGTTCGCAAAAAGGTTGATCGTGGCCAGGTTCGTGTCTTACATGTCCCGTTGCGCTATCAGATAGCTGATATCTTTACGAAGGGTCTACCATTGATTTTGTTTGATGAGTTTCGGGACAGTCTCAACGTTCGTCCCCCTCCCGTTTCAACTGTAGGGGTGTGATAGAATATATGTGTATATGTGATAGGATATTCTTTTAGTATTAATTGTAATTGATAGCAATCCTCTTAGATGAGAAAATTGTATATTCGGTTATGCTTGATTGTAGGCTAGAATTTCTCTTGTAGTACTTTATAAGACAGACAATACGTCAATGAAAGGGATCAAGGAATTACCTTCTTTCAGTTACTTTTACATATGTAATCTTGTGTGTGTGTGTGTGTATGCATGTCTATATGTATGTGTGTGTGTGTGTGCGCGCGTGGATATGAATACATGTTCTAAACATGTAAGTGAAAGTTATTACATTAATACATCTTCTAAATATGGAAATGAAACTTCTGCCTCACACACCCACAATGACACACAAAACAGAAATATTAGGAACCTTTTGATTTCATTCTTGAATGAAATATACTATAATTAACACGCAGGTGTCTACCATGGGTTCCACAAAAGTAATGAACCAGACCCACCAATCATTAACTATTTTTTGGTCACTGGTGTGCTGTAGAATCTTTTTTAGCTTTTCTTTTCAGCCACTGCCTACCACATTTGTTTTGTCTCCCCTTGTTGAAATTTTGGTATGAATAATTTGTCTTCATTATTTTCTATCGTATGTACATATTTTGTATTTTCTTTTTCATTTCATTACATTTTTTTCTCCACATTTTTTGTTAGGTTAATCGTGATTATGCAAAATTTAGAGCAAGAGGGCTACATAATTAAGAAGAATTGACCAAATTATTTCAGAATACGACTGCTACTGGAGACTTTGCACGGAGACTTTGCACGGACTTCTTCTCAACTAGCTCCAACGTCGGATGAGGAGCATAATATGGAGAGAATATTTCGACAACAAGCTAGAAGAGCTGAAGTTTTTGTAGATATAGATGCTACTGGTTTTGGGTCTACCAGTGCACCTACTATGCCCATGTCAAGCAAATTTTGTACATCTCTCCAAGTGGTCGTGTAAGTTCAAATAGCAAAAGATTGCGTTCAGCAGATGTTACACAAGAGGACGTGTTAAATGCCATTGGCCAGTATTTCCAAATAGTGAGTGGTGTCATGGCTGCTGAAGATCCTTACTCGGCTGCAAAATGCATGCAGGTTGTAACATCTCTAGGAATTCCTGATCTCATGCTAAGGTACTAAAGAGTTGTCAATATTTTCTAGATGCAAATTGGAGGCAAATGTTCTTGCACATTGATGAATCCTTGCAGATAGCTTGGATTATGTCTCTGTAAGCATGCCACTTGGTTTCGTTATATCAGTATTTCTTAATTTTGCAACCTTGTAGTCATAGTTAAAGTTGTGAATTTTTTTTAACGTTTTTATTGTTGTCATCTATGTGAGTTGCGATAAGTTGTGAATTGTTTTATTAAGGCCTTTGGGAGTTGTCTCTATTTTAGGAACATATATAAATTTTCTCCACCTATACACAGGAATGCCATTGGGATGAACACATGAATGTGGTCGTGGACATGACCAAGTCCACTAGATCAGTTCAACTTGTTTCAAATTTTGTAGTATCCGGTTGTATAAACATTTGTGTTTAGTAAATGCTAATTGAGTGGATGACTGCGTTCATAATTAATCTTGAAAGTTATTGTGAATCATAGTTCATGTTATTAATTTTTTGAAAATTATATATTCTACTTGTTTTCTACTACTACACTATTGGTTAAAGAAATGGAAATAGAACACAACAAACCATTATTATACCCAAAAAAAAGAAAACAACCATATAAAACTCCTTAAAATTATCAGCACACCAATCCATGCATATAAACCATGAGAATAACATCTTGCATATAAACCATGAGAAAAACTTGGAATTTCAAAAATCGATGGGTTCAGACGTCCGAATTTAAGAGAGGTCGTCCGAATGCATTTTTCAGAATGGCCTTTAAACAAATGTCTCACATCATGATTCCCACATTTCACGCGGCCGGATGATCCTACACTGCTATTCTTGGCCAATGGTTACATTTATATGTAATTTGCATATAAATCTCATACTTTTCATTAACATCTTATAATTCAAACTGTCTCACGTCATAATCATCATCTAAAATACAAATATTATCAAACAAAAATAATGGACATCATATCACCAAAATGGTTGCAAAGCTAACATAACATATAATCCATTTTCGCTTAAGAGATACCACTAAACATCTATCATTAAACAATTCAAACTTAATACACAATGCACAACAATATCAAAGGTAACATCCCAT
This sequence comes from Ophiorrhiza pumila, assembly GCA_016586305.1. Classification (NCBI taxonomy): domain Eukaryota; kingdom Viridiplantae; phylum Streptophyta; class Magnoliopsida; order Gentianales; family Rubiaceae; genus Ophiorrhiza; species Ophiorrhiza pumila. Next base: position 29,993,615 of record BLIW01000008.1, on the reverse strand, counting down.
AAATAATTCAAAACAAAAAGATACATTCTTCGAACGAGTTGCAATATAAAACACTTGTCCCATATGCCATGATGGATTATAGTGCTTAAAATTAATTTGTAGACGTAACCCACATATTATCAGCCATTTCCTTGCGAAAATAATTCCAATAAATAACAGCATAGTCTGAACAGTCAAACTCTTGTGAAACATTGTTTGGGTGCATCTCACCTTCTCCATCGATAATCATTTCGTCCTCAAAATGTTCTAAAAAATATGCGTCATATGACAAATTTTTCATGATGAAATTATGAACTACACAACATGCAATCACCATCGAGGTTTGTCTGGCCATCATATAATTTGGCATTGGGCCTTTTAAAAAAGGAAATCTCTTTTTCAACACACCAAATGATCTTTCAATAACATTACGTATTGACGAGTGTCGGTGGTTAAATAGTTTTTTCCACCTTGTTGGGTCTCCACCTATGCCACTAAATTCTTGTAAATGGTAACGATTACCACGAAATGGTGCAAAAAATTTAGGCATGTTTTCGTAAGCCGAATCAACAATATAATATTTTCCTATACATATCGAAAGATAAAAAAAATGTTATGTTCACGTGAAAAAATGTATATATATATATGTAAATCAGAACACATGAAAAATATTTATTTCCTATAATAAAATTAAAGGAAAAAGAATTGTATTTCAAATAAAATTTGACGCTAACCTAATCAATATTATTACTTGGTGGAGGCATAGGAAAATTAATACCTTCTCGAGTGCATGAATCTAAAAATACTCTAGCATCATTTGCACTTCCTTCCCAACCGGCATAAATAAAGACAAATCGCAGGTCATAATCACATGCAGCCAAACATTTGAGAGATTTCTGATTTTCTACTTCGAAATGCATCTAGCCTATAAGTAAGAACTCATGCAGAGGCTGAAGTACCATCAGTTGCTCCAACATAGTCCTGCCACCAAAGTTTTATTCGTAAGTAATTACTTTGCGCTAAAATTGAAAATCATACGAATATTATGGAGAAAATTGCTCATTCACCTTGAACCAAAGATAAAACTTTGAGTTGCGAAGTATTTTTTCATGAGTGTTGTGCACATTTCTTGGTTGTATGATCACGGAGCTAAAGTGAACAGTAGCTCTCACAACTCGATGCACATTGCGATTTATAGTTTCTATTGAGTGCTGAAATCTATCAGCCAATGCCCATTGTCTACTGTCAGCACTTGCTAAAACTAAAAACATAGCTACTGCTTCTTCAACAGACACACGCTCTTCAATATAACCTCAATCTCGTAAAAGGCAACAAAATAATAAGAATGTAGATACGTCCATTTTGCAGCTTTCAAAAATACGAGCATGATGACCATTAATTAATTCTTGTACCCATTGTTGGCCAGTAAGAGATGAAGTACGACAAAGTTCTCTAGGAATATATGACATCGTCGATGAAGACAATATATATGCACAACTTGCAATTGCATCTTCATCGTCCAAATTTTGAGAACTATTATTATGGCTAAACAATCCATCCATATTCTGCAAGGTGTGAAAATTGTTAAAAATAAAAAATATGTGCATAGTAGAAGACATTCTAATACCCAACGAGTCTGTAAGTGAACATTTACAAAATTTTGAAATTTTTATGCACGAAAGGAAAAAAATTTCACCCGTAATAATGAAAATGAGGTTATTCACATGTTCAAATTTTTGTTCTTTATACATATAACTAAAATTAACACGACAATATTATACTTCAAAACATGTATAAATATGATCTATTTTATGAAAAAAAATGTAAAGCAAACTTTAAAAAAAGTGTGTGAGCAAATAAAATAGGGGGTTGGCACCATATCGTATATCTCATTCGTAGTGAATAATTTTGGATATAAACTTGAAGCAAAAATTGAATATTTTCTGTATTAATAATATATTTCATATTCATAAATTCATATAACTGTTGGCAATATCACAAAAAAAAATTATTTCAATTGAGAGATTGTAAAAAAAATTTACAGTCATTTCAATACAATATTAAAAAATAAAATTATAAAATATGATGAAAAGATGTGAGTGATAGTAGCAGTTGTAACTCACTATTGCTGTTGTTGATCAGAGATGGACATGAGTCTTATTTGTGATAGAGTATATATGACAGAGGGTGTATAGAGAGAAGAAGAAGTTTTGGTAGAATGGATGTATAAAGTATGATGAAGAGAAGATCTGGTTATTTGTTCAACTATTGCAATGACAAATGGAAGTAGACAAAATGGTACCAGTGGAGTAATATATTTCTGTAAGAAAAAAAGACAGCACGAAGTTGAATAATAGAGGTTTTAGAAACAAAAAGGAGCAAAATCACATGGTTTGATATAGATGTAGGGCCCACATATTTTGGGGTAAATAGAGTGACAAGAAGGGCTAACAGTGAAAATATATAAATAATACTGACAGAATCATTTATTTCACTTATAGCTCGGACCCATATATTAAAAATAATAATTATTCAATAATATATAATTCAATCATTAACTATATAATAATAATTTTTTCTATACACAATTTTAATAAATTAACTTATTTTATCAATCCAAACACATTTAATCATTTTATAAATATTCTTTTTTCATAATAAATCTCAATAAAATATTTCACAAATAAAACAAAAACATACCTCATCCAAGCGGAGGCTTAGATATTTACATTTTTGAAGTGTGAGCAAATATTTTGTTTCATTCTATATGTAAAGGACTAAGGACAATAAAACGTAAAATATAAGAGACTTTTGCTATCATTTTCCTATTTATAAATATGAGTATATAAAAATTTACCGTGAATGTATTTCGGACGAGATCCAATGTCAATAACAACCATCAATAAAGTCGCTTGTGCTATGGTAACAAATTTGTTGGGAAATTTACCGTGAATGTATGTGAGCAACAAATTTGTTGGGAAATTGGGGATGGTTCAGTGGATGTTTTCCATGATAACTGGTTAAAGGTTGGAGCCTTATCGCGGTTTGGAAATGGGAATAGGTATACTCGTTTGCGGGACTGGTGGAAGAATGGTGTTTGGGTATTCCCTGAGGCTCCCATATCGGCTCATATAAAGGAAGTGGTTTCGAGTTTGACTTTGTCATCTCATTGTTCGGTTCCCTTGTGGATGTGTGGGTCAACTGGACAGTTTTCGGTTGCTTCTGCGTATGGGTTGGTCCGACATAAGCGCCCTCGATCTTTATTTTTTGAAATGATTTGGCAGCCTTGTTTACCTAATAAAATGTCTTTCTTACTCCTTCGCTTGTGCTATGGTAGAGTGCCTTTTTCTGGCTGGCTTCAGAAATTGGGAATATGTGGCCCCTTTCCGTGTTTGTGTTGTGAGAGGCCTATGGAGGAGACGTTAGATCATGTACTTGGGTATGGTGAATTTGCTAGTAGGGTCTGGCAATTTTTTGGAGACGCAATTGGACTTCGGAGACGGCTTTTATCCTGGCGGGAGAATTGTCTAGTATGGTGGCAGTTAAAAGGAAATGTGTATGGCCGAGTGTTGTTTCGATGGGTGTCTGGCATTATTTCTTGGCACCTGTGGAAGCGGAGAAATAGTGAACATTTTGAGAGGAAGGGAGTGTCATGGGAGAGGGTTTGTGTATAGGTTCTGAATGATCTTTCTGTATTATGGAAGATACGGTTCCCTAACATCACGGTTCCGAACAATTGGAATGATGTAATTGATGTGGTGAGCAACTTGCATGTCCCCCGGTCTACTTTGTGGGTGGTTTGGAGTAGGCCGCCTTTTGGGGAGTTCAAACTGAATATTGATGGTTGCTCGTTTGGTAATCCAGGTCAAGGGGGTGGTGGAGCTTTGATTCGTGATTGGATGGGAAGAATGGTTGCTGCTAGATCAATGGGGTTTGGTATTGTGACGAGTATAGAGGCTGAAGCTTTAGCGCTTGTTATGGGGCTGGAATTGTGTGGTATGTTTGATATTCAGGCAGTACATGTGGAATTAGACTCTAATTTATTGGTATCTATTATGAACGGGAATGGACAAGTGCCATGGAAGATTCGGGATACTGTGGATAAAATGCGTCATTTCTCCTGTGTGTTGTCTTTTCGATGAAGTCGTCATCCTTTAAAAATTAAAACTTTTTTTTTTGGATGGCCTTGTATCACTAAACTATTGGGCCTACTTGATTTGTTAATTTTTTTTGGGTGTAAATATTTATTTGGGTCCTCTAAAGGCCCAATACAAAAGGCCCTAAATGTTTGGGTTTTTATCAAATAGTTCTTTATTAAAACTTCAAACATTGGTCAATTTCATTTGCAAACATAGCAATAATATTGGAATTTTGCAACATTTGATTACAAAGTTGAAGCTGTGCTTCAGCATATTTGTTGAATGATCTTTCAGTCCCCCTCCTAAAGATAAAAAAACAAATAATAATAATAATAAAACTTAAGTTCAAATTCAAACAATCTATCACCACCGACATCTAAGTATTTATCTCACTATATCGGTGGATTCCTATTTCAAAGAGTGCATAACTGCATCGATAAGCTTACCCTAACTCGTCAATTTGGGATTTTGAGTTAGCATGAAGTTTGCTAGACAAACACTATCGAATGGGATTTTGAGTTAGCATGAAGTTTGCTAGACAAACACTATCGAATAGTGCCATTTGATACAAAATTGGTGTTTTCTTAATTATATTAAGTCAGTAAGTTAACAGAGAATATATTTGTGGGCTTTCTTTTTTGCCATTTTTTTCATCTATGATCAATTGTTAATTAATCCATCTCATTTGTCGACTCTATATATGAAATCTAATATTGCCAATATGGATAACATTTTATCATCGTAATAATAAGTATGAATACAAACTATGCGCGCCTTAATTTTGACACATAATATGTACACTAACTTAACTCATATAATTACACTTTTGTTTATTTTCTTGCTTAATTGTGTAGTTCTTTCGGAAAAATGATTTCGATCTTTTTTAAAAAAAAAAAAATTTTGTTCCAAATATCATTTTGAGATATATGAACTACGAAGTGGTCATTTCATTGTGTAAAGTATCAAAAGATGACTGAAAAAATAAAACATATTCAATTAAATGTGATGTTTTTTTTTCTAGTTCTTTCTCTAGCTATTACACTTTGATTTTTGCCGTCGTCCAAAAAGGATCAATTAATTTGAAAATAGATTGATTAAACATAATTTTACACTTATGGGTATAGATGGGCTCCTTTAATTTCTTTGTCTTACTTTTATTTATTTATTTTTTTAATCCAAAGCTATAACTTTGTTAAGAATACGAAGAACTAACTCTAAAAATGCTCTAAACAGTCAACCAAAGGGAATGAAAGAGCAGTGCTAAGAATAACAAAATCTTTGTTTAATAGCTCGTATTATGTGAAGTGTGTTCATATATGAAATGTGAATTAATCACGACTTCAACATACAATAAAAAAATATAAAAAATTAAAATCATGATTTCAATGGTTATTAATTGTCCGTTTTATATGTGAAATACGTATAATATATGAAACAGTTTCAAGGAATTTTTGTGTTATTTAATTTCTTTCTTGAGTTGTACTATTTGGTTTCAAATGTTTTATTGGCTAATCAACCATTTGAACTTTTCCAGTTTGATCAATTGCTTAAACCCAGTGACCTATAATGAAAGCATGTAAGAAAATTTTGTGTTGTTGCCCAGGAAATTAACCCGGGCTTCCAATATTCCATACTTAGGAGGCGTATGGTTCATGAAAATGAATGGCAATAGAAATGACAATAATAGTAATAAAACATAGAAATAGGTGTGGTGAATGTATTAATGTTGCTTAGTTGAAGAGAGAAAATAATTACCATTACCATTGATCGTGTTTGATATGCTAAATTATTTAGAAATGAAAATTATTAAACTTTTTGTTTTAATTTGTATTAAATTGCTAATGAAAAGAGTTTTTTTTTTCTTTTTTTTTCAAGAGAATCACGGCTCATTCCTTTCCTTTCAAAATAGAGGGATATGGAGTATTCTCCAAACTGGTGGCCATATAGAAATGATCATAACTTTACCAGGCATTATTTATCTTATTCTATTCCCTTTCTTTTTTTTTCCTAAACTCACTAACAATGCAGAATCTTAGTGATAGAAAATTATATTATAAGCAGCATTTTAGTCTTCAAAAATTGTTTAATTATGCATTTTAACTAATTAAAATTTATCTACAAGTCAATCTACTGACTTTATTAAGTCATGGAGGTTTGGGGCACAACCGCACAAGCAATATGTAGTTGGACAAGTTGATATATAGTATATATCCATTGGCTAGCTGCAGCAGAATAAATGCTTCATTGCGTGACACTTAACTGCTCATGCATGTATAATACACTTTGAATTATACCGATGACACCCAATCTATGTTGATCATTGAATCACTAGAGCTGGAACACAATAAATATTTGGTTCTCAAAAGGCAAGTCTAAGATACATATTGATTGTGTGTCGAATATAGACTTAATCATTTATAGCATGCCACATCTTGTCATGCATATAAAGAATCTTGTTAGGTTGTGTAATCTGTTTAGAATGATGTATATTATATGCCCAGCGAAAAATTCCAATGAAAATATAGGGTGAATGACATAAACTAATTACATTGGCAATTAGTAATAAATACGAGTGAGTAATTGGTGATAAATATGAGTGATTAAACATGAGATGACATACAATAAAAGCGGTAAGAAATTAGAATCACAATTTCAATGACCATTAATTGAACACTTTATATATGAAACACGTTTCATAGGAGTTTTTGTGATTTCCATTACTTCAGGCCAGTCACTCTATATTTTTGTTGAAATTTTCGCTATCCATATTGTTACTCTATCTTAATTAAGATCACCAAATATGTTTCTAAACATTTTCTTAATAAAAAATACACTGAGCTAAACATGAGCTGATAAGCATCCCCAGCCAAATGAAAAGGGTAGAAGAGACTAATTGAAGTGGGGGTTGGCTGGCCAAATTAAGCTTCAAATCATGCTCACTTTCTGATGATTGGAGGAACCTAACTTTGGTTTTAGTCATGAGAAGATAGAAAAGATATCCCTAAACATATATATATATATATATATATATATATATATATATATATATAAATGATATTGCTTTGCAGTTTTCTCATGAATAATGCTCATGCTTACGTGAGAATGAGAATTTGTGCGCATGCTTTGTAGGCATGTAAAAATTTTGAAGATTTTCTATGCACACAATGATGCCAATATTATCACACTTTGTTCCACTTGCAACAACAACCTAAGAGCTGTCTTTGTTTCAATGATTTTTGATAATTAAGTATAACAATCATCATTATCATCATGATCAATTTCCAACATCAGCAGCATCAGCATAGCATCCTCCAAGATTTTCTGTTAAACAATAATAACTATATATATATATTATATACCACCCAAAATCCCATTTATCCTCTCTCACGCTCTCCCTTATAAAATAATGTCACAAGAAAAATTAATCATGTAAGTATATTTAACCATATACATATTTCTTCTTTTTTTGTTATATAATTTTTTTTACCCGTCTTTCTGTGCATCGATCTTATAACACATGCAAATCTCAAGTCTTCAAATTTAGATTTAAGGGTTTGGGACATATTTAAATGATCCCTTTTTAGACAACACATCCAATATAGGTTGATTGAACGTATACATATTAATTTCACATTTACTGTGGCAGCAAACGGCTATGCGAGCAGTGGCGGAACCAGGACAATTTTTCAGGGGGGGCTCGATTATAGTAAAAAAAAAATTCTCGTGAAATAAATATATTGTCTTCTTCAAGTCTTCAACTTCAGCGCAAGCGGGGCTCGGTGGCATCGGTGGCGACAGGACCAGCAGCAGTGGCAACGCCAACAAGCTTACCTCTCTAAAGTTTTCGGCGACCATGGCGGGGGCTTCAGTCCCCGCCTAATTCCGCCCCTATATACGTGTGTTCGTAAAATGAAACACTGAATATAACAAAAAATACGTTGACAGTGAACTAGTGAATTAATATAACAGAAAATACATGGACAATTAAATATGAAGTTATATGATGATGAAGTGGCTGAAATTCATCTTTTTATTAGTTATCAAAATTCAAAACAAAAATCAGAACAAGTAAGAAAACGTTTGAAGGGGATTATCTATTAAATTGAATATGATCTATACACTGCACATAACCTAAATGATTTGATCACCTTTTCTGAATTTTTTAAGTTTAGTTTAGAAATTAAAATTAATTAATTAAGAAACACCAATAATAACTAGGATGTGTCCAATTGCTTGTCATTCTCATTCATGATTGGTAAATTAGTTTACAAACTTCTTAAAGCTTAATTGGCCTAAATTAGAAAATCAATTTATTGGCTAATTCTCTAATTTGACAACATTGGTTAATTAATCATTGACGTCGTATGTCACTGTCTAACCTAGAAACAACCTACAAAAGCTTTTATATATATATATATATATATATATATATTTATAGAAAAGAGAGGGAGAGATTAATTTATAGATTGCAATAAATTTTTATTTGACTTGCATCAAAGAGAAATCACAAAGTTTTGTGATTTGGCAATTAGGCAAGTGAGCGACAAGAAGTTGAACTACAGTCAGTAGGGTCTTGGGGGAGAGGGGGGCCTGCGGCAGTGATGGGCCATGGTGAGGATTGGGTTATTTCTCCATTGGGCTTCATATTTGTAACTTTTTTTTTTTTTAAATCTGAAGTAAAACGACGTTGTTCGTTTTACTTAAGATTAAAATAAAAAAAGGTCAAATCTTTTCATTCTTCTCTTCTTCATCGTCTTCAGAACAGCAACAACAACAACAACCCAGCGGCAGCTCTGAACTCCAAGGCTCCGGCGCCCTAACTGAGTCACCATAGGGTGGGCGGTGAAGTCAAAAATATATACCCCTACCTTCTTCTCCAAAATGAAGGGGGGGGCGGCCGCACCGGCTCGCCCCCCTTAGTTCCGCCACTGTATGCGAGTCACATAAAGAAAAGGACTGTGTTTTATTTTATTTTCATTTATTTTTAAAAGCGATGAAAAGGGTTATAAAAATATGTGTATAGATAAAATGCCATAGAAAAATATAATATATGTAACCGACTCTATATAATGGGATAAAAGCATAATTGTAGTTGATATTTTTAATTAAAAGCAATATTTTTTATTAATATAGGCAAAGTTTAATAACATATAAGTACAGGTTAACTTAATTAACTAGTTAAACTCAAATTACATTATTTAAAGTCCATCTAAATTTTCGAATTATAGCAAGAATTCACTCCTACAATTATTTATTTGTTAAACCTATAAATAAATATAGTCTATTTGACAAATGATTAATTTAAAACTAATCAAAATTGAGTTGTTTAAATAACAAAAAGTTCAAATCGATCCACACTACATAATCACGAAAGGAGATCTAGTGCTTATTCCCAATAAAAAAAAATTAGATTGGATAACTCAATGTAAATCATGCATGTAATATACAAATAAATTCATAAATCAAATCGAATTTAGTAGTTTTTCTATCTTTCTTTTTTTTCCCCTCTTTTATGTTCACCAATTTTTATTTATTTTTTTAAATTCTCTGAAATGGGAGTACGACCTAAATACATACTAAAATGATGAAGAATCAAAACATTTATAAGGCATACGCATGGCTTTGTGGGTTCTGCTGTCTTCAAAATTTTAAAACTTCGATAAAGTCTACGTACGTTAAAACTGTCTGCAATTCCTTGGCTTCCTCATGAAATCAACACACACTCACACACTCAAATATATTATACACATGAAACATGAGTCCAGATCCTCTGTTCAATATTTATCCAGTTCTATTCTGTCTAACGTTTAAAACTACCTAGTTTCATTAAAAGTAGGAACTAAATGCATAAATATCATTAAAATTACTTTAAAATTATTAGACCCTAACCAAGAGATTAGTGAACCCCTTAGTTTTAATTAGAACAGAATAATACAGACAAAATCTTGGACAGAAAATCCCGTAGTTTTAATTAGAACAGAATAATACAGACAAAATCTTGGACAGAAAATCCCGTATCATGAAACATGGCCTTCACATCAACAACTAACCAAGAACGATTATTGTCTTGAATTATTGCAAACATGAACTCCATCGGATCCTTACTTGGCCTCCACCTCAAAATTTTCTGCATCTATATCAATTACTATGTATCTTTAAAAAAAAAAATAATTCGAGGTCTAACACGCTACTCAGGATCAGTCTAAGAAGGCGAAAAATGTGAAATCACTTTGTTAAATCCAAATGAGAATGAATTTTTATTTTGGATTCAAAATTGCTATAATAACTAAGCATTTCAAAGAAAACAACAATAACTGCAAATTTATCAGGCCGGCATGCATAGCCCCATAATGGTGTACCGTTTTAGACTAAAAAATTCCTTTATGTTTGTTCACTTTCGAACTCATTTAATTTTCTTGGTCGGCTTCGATTTCTTTTCAAATTTAGTTCGAATTTGTTAAAATTATATAAACACTTGTAAAGTTTTATTTTAATTCATTTATTATTATTATTATTATTCAATAAATTCTTTCAAGTTACTCATAACCTTTTGTCTTTATAGCGATTGTTTGTTACGTTTTTCATCAATCTGTCCATTAGTTGTCTAATCATAATAACGAAAAATTTGTTCCCAAAACTTGTTAGGGACAATAGTTTAGGTCCTTAAGTCCCATCAATATGCAAATGTCAAAAAAATTTGGTTTTGCCTACAAAACTTGTCATTCTTTTGCTCTAGAAAACATAATGTCATTCTCCACACATCATATATCCCACTTGTCCATTTCATGCACTCTTTCTCACCATGCTGTCTAGCTGTGGCAAAATGAATGGGAAGAATTGTTTGATTTGGTGCACAAAAATCATGCACATGGGCGTGCATTACACAAATTGATTGGGGTCAAGGGGAAATGAATCTATGACTCTAATCATCAAAATGATCATATAGAATTAGCTAGGTATAGCTAGACATGGATGGAAAATTTTGTTTGAGAAACTTTTTCTTTTTGATAAAAAAAAAATGTATATATTTGAGAGTGGGTAAAAAAGAGAGAATCATGCAAAATCCCTTGAAGGGGATTTCTTTGATTTTATTCTTTTATCAATGGTGTCTCATCATGCGATCATTGTGAAGAATTCCATATATGGTTAATGATTTGACAACATTGTTGTTGTTTTCAAAACAAGTATTGAGGAGAAGCATTCCTCCGATGTCACATTCACAAGATCAATAGATTAAAGGATTACAACATAAATAAAATTCTTTTTTTTTTAACCCAAAAAAGAGAGGAGGAGGAAGAAGAAGGAGAACATGTATGAAATAAGAAAAGGAAGAAAGGAATGAATATTGTTTGAAGAAGTACTCAATCTGTTTGGGTGAGTATATATATATATATATATATATATATATATATATATATATTATATTTCAATTCATAAATTGTTGTTAATCCATTGGTAAACAATCTTAGCAACCGCTAGATGGACGATATATACATATATATACATATATGTATATATGTATTGGTTACTATTCATTTTTTATTTTAATTTGTCTACTTATCTATAAAAAGTTGTATATTAACAACGATCCATTCTTTCAAATTAAACAGATATCTTTGAAATTTTTCATTAAATTTATTTTTTTTACAGTAATATTATACTTAGAAATGAGATTAAATTGAGAGACGGTTTAGAATTGGGAATAGTGGATATTCTAGCAAAGTTGTATCTACATTTAAACACATAGAAATATAGTTTTAATAAAAAAAATATTTAAATTTAACAAAAAAAATTAAAAAATAAAGGTTGAATTTAACAGAATAATTATAAGTATACCAATATTCATACCTGATTGGCCAAATTGAAATAAAAAAAATAGCAGTTAAAAGTATACCGAATTAATTAATGGATGCCATAGTAATTCATACTTAATCTATTTGTGCATATTGTCTTAAATTGAATATAAAAGAAAAGTTTATTTATATTTTATAAAATCTACCAAAAGTGTAATTTTTTTTTTGGCATAATGCATACAGCTAAAATGTACTATTTTAGGCTATTGTCAACAAACTAAAATTAGCTGATTATAGGTTGTTTTGTTCCAATCCAAAAGCTACAACATAAAAGGAAGAAAAATATTTAAGGATGAATTACTTCAATTGCCTCTCACTTTGAAAATTCATTTTGCTTTTATCTCCATTCTTTAAAAAGTTTTATTTAAGTCATAATGTTGCAATTTTGATTTTTAAGAGTTCTTTGTTCGTTTTTCATATAAGAAAATTTCAATTCTAATGACCATTTAATATGCACATATCTGATTTTATTAATTTTTATACCCTTTTATTATTATGTGTATATTAAATAGTTGTTCAAATTGAATGAAAATTGATAAATGACAATTTAAAATCCAAATTATAATACGAGTGATTAAAATATAAATTTTTAAAGAAGGGAGATAGAAGCAAAATGAATCTCAAATTGAGTAACGATGAAAGTAATTTATCCGATATTTAATAGTATTTGTAATGCGTAGATGATTTACAAGTATTCTAACTTTAAAAAAAAAACATTATGTCACCATCATTCCTTAATTACTCATGTTAACTTTTTGACAAGATCACATTATTATTGAAGATAACGTAACTAATGTCAGTTAAAGAGACCTTTCATTTGCAGTTGTCCTGATCAAAGAAAGTTGTGTCCCACTATATTAATTCGATACTACATGAGATGCGTTATTGACGTAAACCCATCACAAAAATTCATTGCCATAACTTCAATTTAATTAATTTTATCGTTTAATTTGCTGAAAACAAAGTTAGAACATCATTTAGTTATCAGTACTTTCAGTTGTTGTCACACCAACATTTAGCTCAACTCACCATTTTCAAGACTTTTAAGTCTTCCCATCTCTCTTATTTTGTTGTGTAATTACTTGGACGAAATTTTATGTTCATGTGAATCTAACACTAGCCTTCTTTTTTTTCATGAAGTAATTACTTATACATGGATGAAATTTTAAATTTATCTGTCTATATAACGTAACATTTGTTTTTTTCCGAATGTGGAACTATTTATTTATAAAGGTTTTGGGTCTGCCAGCTATATTACTTTCATGTACCACTCTGTATATCACTTTATAAAAAGTTGACACGTATTCTTTTGAATTGTGAAATGATTAGTGAACCATGTATAAGTGATAATTGATTGTACACGTCTTAATGTTTTATAGAATAGTACATAGAATGATACATCAAAATGGTATAGAAAACCCATTGACATTTATAAATCTAACACAACCCTTTTTTTCCAACGTGAAACGATTACTCATAAATATACATATAGATTGCTTATATCATACGGGATTTCTCTTTTCCAATTGTATAGTATGGAATTTCAATTCAATTGTGAAAAAAAAAAAGGAAATAAAGAAGTGTTGCTCATATTATATAAACAAAAAGTTAAAAGTCCGAACTTGTGGACATGAGAAAGCACTAAGTTTAAAGAAACAGCTTTTTATCCAGCAAGTAGTGCAAAACACTTTTTCTTGAACTCTTTGGAGATAAACTTGAACGATGACATTGAAGATTAAGAATTCAATTTGCATTTCAATATTAAAGATTAAGCAACACGTCTGGGCTACTTCTTCTGACGATTGGAGTTAGTTAAAGCAATTCCAATATGCGCGTAAGATAAATGCTTCATCATTGGCAAAGAATTAAAGGCAAAACCCACAAAAAATCAGTATAGGTTTGATTCACTACTTGTGTGATATTGGAGCATAATCGAGATGTAGTTTTACGTACCGATTGGCCTATTCGGTTTGCATGCAAACCAGCAAGTATTATCACTACTTTATATATACAATACCTAATTTTCTGGCCACCAATTCTTTACCTTAAACATTACAATAGAAGTGTTGATATATAACGACAATTAAACATTTATGAAGTTGTTTATATATAAAATCGATTCATATATGAAATGTGATTTATATATAAAACGGATAATTAATTATTGGTGATATCGTAATTTTAATATTTTATCATTTTATTGTGTATTCAAATTACGATTAATTTATATATATGATTCAACTTCACGAGACAATTATATAAAATATATTTGGCCTTGTATCTATACACCTACAACATATATTAGAGGACATTACAAACGTGAGCGACATGTGTATAATTAGTTTTACACCTTATAGGTTAGTTTGTCTGACATTCGATTGCTTTTAAAAGGATAGTGGCCTACTCAATAATTAAATATATATGAATTGATTCAAAGTTTTCGGCCGACATGCCAGAATGCGTGTGGTTTGATGACAGAGTTGCGATATATATAATCTTTGTCCTAACACTAGCGCATAACCTCTTGCCCATGCATATCAAAGCATTTTCTGCTCAATGTATATAACGCCGGGACAAATAACGCCGGGACAAATTAATGGAATACAATAATTTTCGCAAATAATACCAATTCGGACGAATTTGAAAGACTTTATTTAATAATAATAATGTCGTATGATAAAAAATAATCACTACAAGCGTTTATATTATTTTAACAAAGGCGAAACTGAATAAAAAAAATAAGTTAATGTTTTATAATAACTCAATAAACCGTAAAAGTAGTCAAAACAAAATAATTTGAAAGAAAGACAGTGCAGACCATGGGACATAACCCATAACTCTTGTGATTCTTGTCGTTCGAAATGTTTGATCATAATAGCAATTTTAAATCCATAGTAGAAAGTTATTTCCGTTTAAAATTAACAATACGATTTTGCTTTTTTTACCGCTTCTTAAATTGATTCTACATAGCCCAAAACTCATCTGCAATTGTTCCAGGTCACGCTGGCTAGTTTGCGCTTGCAATATGTGTATAAATATTGATCCGGAACGCAAATTGGAAGTACCCTAAATTTATGTTAATTGGTTATAATGCTAATTCGACTCTCAATTTCCCTCCCTCCTTATTTTTGAGTCTCTCTTTGAACAAACATAAAAAAGAAAAGAGAAAGAAATGCAATGTAAAAAATGAAGCATTAATTTTATGGTTTATGGCCTTAGTTTAGGAAAAATTACATGAGAGACTTGAAAGATTGTTACAATATGGCATTAGGGTTAGCCTCATCAATAGTATTATATATTTGGTAAGAGTAACTTGTACAACCAAATGGAATTAGGGTGGTTTCTTGCTATATATGTTTTTCAGCATTTACTAATTAGTATCACTTGTCTCAATCTTTGAAGTGGTAAGGATCTGCAAGAAAGAGACTAAAAGTATATAAAATATAGTATGTTTTGTCCTAGTAGTAAAATTTGGTAATTATGAATAATGGTATGAGTTAACCAGAGATTGAATGGAGAAAATCTAGACGTGTCAGTTGCCAAGTGTTGGGACCTTAAATGTTTGATAGTGCCAACACTTAAAAACAAGCCCTTTGGATCTTTCTTCACCACTTGTGCTTTTTTGTGCATCATTTTGAGTGAAGGGATTCATGGTTTCTCTTTTGGCATACTTATTTGATAGTACATATTGTCTAATTCTATCCCTAATGTTGAGGCTTTTTGTAGGAAAATAGATGGATGGATGGACTCTTGTCTTCTCTTAAGTCCCTTTCAAGACAGAACAGAGAAAATTAAAATTCTAGCTGCCATGCAACTTTAAAGATGATCAATGGAAGCAGTTGGTAGCATAAGTCACAATCTAGAATCACAATGCTAGTGGTGCACCTGTTGGACATAAATCTTTTGCAGAGATCATTCTTGTCTACTCTTATCTTGTGGCTATATTAAAGGATCAGTTTGTATGATCAAAGATAGTTTTGAGATTTAAATAGATTTACACCACAAATGCCAAACATAGCTAGGTAAAGATAAGTAAAGAAATTTTGTGTTGTCCAATCTCTTAAAGCAACTTTTGCTAGATTGGTTCATTAATTCAGATTATGCATGTTTGGAAGATTTTTTAGTAAACCATAAATTGCATTTTCATCTTGATGTTTTTTTCTTGAACAATGAAAACATTGAGCACCATTTGTTAGTCTATACATGGTGTGGGATCTTTTTCCAAACATAAAAACAAGGTGGGATATATTGGCTGCAAAATAAAGGCTCATTGTGTGATCTATGTTGTGATTTTGATGACAAACATATATATGGAATGTAACCTTTTTGGGAGTTGGAATAATATTATAGGTTAAATTACTTTAACTGTATATCAATTTGGGACTTCATTTCACTTTTGTTTTTATTCTTTAAAAAGTTTATTTTTTGTCTTTCATGTTGCATTTTTAATTTCTAATAGTCATTTGTTCACTTTTCATATTAGAAATATGCATATACCCAATTATATAAATTTTTATGCTCTTTTATTTATCATATGTATGTTAAATAATTGTTTAAATTGAATTTTAAGTGGAAAAAAATGAACGAATAAAAGTGAAATGAACTCCCAAATTGAGATACGATTAAAGAAATTTACTCTAATATCATATTCAGCTACCTATACAATTCATTTCTATATTATCGATCATTATTTACATCAATAATTGAACCTCTTTTTCAGATAATAGTAGAAGTATAATCATGAGCGATTATAATTTGACAAATAAAAAACAACCAAATATTTATTATTGAAATAATATCACAAAATGATTTTGTAGTAATTCATGAACTAATTAATAAAATCTTTGAATTACTCAACTGATTGCCAATCAATTGGTTTAAGTTGGATTTAGGGATTTCTAATGTAATATCAAAATTTCAGATTTACATACACCCAGTTTCTAACAATTTACATGTAAATTTTAGAAGGGATTGTTATTATTTTTTTTAATTGAGAAAAAAATTCTAAAAATATCTTGGAAAGGAAAACAAAAAAGTCCAAATACTCCCATTAATAAAAGTGAGAAACATAAAAATCTTTCAAAGGCCAATCACTTTTTTGTTTCTCTTCCCTATAAAGAGAAACACAAAGTTGTTGCATCAATTGGCTATTCAATAACATAATTGATATACCTCAATCTTTAAATTTACAAAAGGAGATTGATAATATTATATTTTTCATAATGAAGACAGTAGAAAAGTGAACTTGTATAAAGATTTGGGTAAGTAATCTCAATAATCCCTCAATTTAGAGATAAGGATCATTTTGTTTTCTGATTTTAAAAAAATTATATTTTAATCCATTAATTTAAATTTTGCTATATAAATAGTTCTTATTTTTCATCTATCTGATAAGTAATATTGTTTATCAGGTGACACTATTTAACATTCAAAATTGTATCTTTTTGTATCATGTTACTAACGGCGTTATTTGCCAAACAGATGTAAAATAAGTTGAGCACAATTCGTGCAGCAAAATCCAAATGAACGAACCAAAATATAACTTTCTCAAAATAAAAAATTAAATCGATACTTACCCTAAATTGAGAGACTGTGTTGGGGTCATTTACCCTAAAAATTTAGATGCAATAAATATAGAGAAGATTTACTTTGAGCCTTATCATTCTATTAGTTAATCTCTTGCTCGATTTTAATGATCTGATTTAAACTCTCACACATGTAAAGAAAAATTACGTGAACAAACTCTTTTCTAATGACATATTTGAAACTCTTTATTGTTTCAAATGGTAAAAAACAAAGTTAATTTTCTAGATCCACCCCCTTTCATGATCCATAAATTAGTACTCTTGATTAATTGATCATCTTTTTTAATTAGTAATTTATACTTGAATTTCAATAACTCATTTATTCAAGAAATTGATAAAAAGAAATGAATAAAGCCTAGCTATATCAAATTCTTCTATTTTAAAGCATGTGAAGTTAATATTTATTCCTCTAGTCACTTTTTTTTTTTTTTTTTCAAGGGTTGGTGTTTTGTCCACTAATATTCAACTATGACAAAAATGGCATAAAACTTACAAGAAAAATAGTGCATTAATAAGAACTCAGAATGTTTCACAAGAACGGACAAGAGGCAGAATGTGTTTAAACATTTGTAGCTTAAATGTCTACCACAGACATAAATGATATTGTGGCTCAACTCAGCCAAATAATATCCAAAATAAAACTTACCAAGGATTCCAAAGTTCAAAGAATTCTCTTTTATTTATTTATTTTTTGATTTGTTTTGCCCTTGTTTTTGTTGTGTGACTCAAATAAACATTAATAGCTGTATTTAGTTGGAAAGTAATAGTAGCATAGCACCTAGAGACCCTAATTAACTTACAACATAGCCAATATAATATAATTATGCATAAACTATCAATCAAAATCAAATTTCTTTTCTCTGTCCTTATATATTTGTTATAAGACAGCACTACAACATAAACTCTTTAAGTATAAACTTTTACCCATTAATTAAGTTTTTAATTTAATCAAATAAATAAAGGATCAAATATTTAGTTTGTAACTTAGGGACTGATGAAGCTGAGAAAATATTTTAGCACAGTGCTGACTTCGGTAGCAAGTAACTTCTGGACTTGCGTAGGTGTTTACTTACAAGACCGGCAATGGTAAAAACTTTCATGAGATTTTTCTGAGGAAAAGTTCCGAAACTAAGTTAGTCTTTGTTTTTGGGACTACGACATCCCTATTTCTTTCCATTCATTGATAGATATATTTGAAACTAGGAACTATTTTTACCTTCATTTATTTAAAACAATATTTCAAAAATCATCCGATTAATTTAGACAACCTTGCATTGAACAAAAGAATTTAAGGGGAAAAAAAGAAAATAAGAAGAAGAGGAAAATGCCCACTTTTTATGGTTTTGTTCAGTTGTATGAGTTAAGTGTTTTATTTCACAAATTCAAATTAACTTGTTTGTTTTGTACATTTTTTCTACCAAAATTTTTAAAACAAAAAACAATGTTGCAATAATTATTTTTGTTACAATATTTTTTCATATATTTTTAAAAATAAAATATTAAATTTGAATTTGAATTTAAAATTTTTAATAATAAACAAATTTTCCTAACACAATTCTCCACCAAAATAAACTAATAAAATATTAATTCAAATTTGAATTTCATTAAAATTTTATAAATAAAAAATTCTATAATACAAATTCCAACCAAAACAAACTCATTATTCTAAACCCTCTCAAAATATTCCTTTTTTATAACAAATTCTAAAAAAAAAAATTCAAGTTTTAGCCACTGCCTTCTTTAGCATTAATCAAAGAAAGAAAAAAGAAAAAAGAACTCTCACTTGGCCACTTGTAACTTAACTTGTTAGAGTTAGCTTAATTAATTTGTTTGTTCTTGTTGGTGATTGAACAAGAAAAGAAGATGTTTTCTTTTTTGGTGAGTTTAGAATAAATTAAACCTCTGCTTGTCACTCCATGATCTACGGCCCACTAACTTGTGATAAGGACTATATAATAGCTCTCTATTGTCTACAAGTCTACTATTACAATATTAATTCAGTCACTATTAGGTATAGAAAAGTCTTTTTCAAGTGTAATCCATAGCATTTCAATCCAATAAACTCAAAAGCAATTGAAAGGGCACACATAAGTGCACGAATTTCCTATTAAAAACAATATCATTTGAGAATAGTCATGCACTTATAGATCTCCCACTTATTTATGAATAAAATAATGATAAGCAGTATGAGTTTCTTATGAGAGATTGTATAATTAACTTAGTTACACGGAGTTTTGTTATTATTCATTCAGTCATTTGTCCACAATAAATATTTAAGTGAGAAGAATCATAGTCTCGTATAAGAAACTTGTATTACTTACTTTTATAAATATTCCTCACTCATTGGAATTCAAAATTTGGATCCTTGTTCAATTGAGTCCTTGGTGATACACAAGCACAATAACGGCAAAACTCTGATAGTAAAACTTATTATATAAGCGTTTAAACTGATAAAAACTTCATTAAAAAAACAAATGTACTTAAAAAGAAATACTTAATGTTAAACGTCATAATTCAGAAAAGTGTATCAATTTCTATTTCATTACATTGGAAGAATAACCTAACATGATACAAACATTCTAGAAGGCTCACATGTACAAATTAAGAAATTAACAAAAACAATAAAGTGGATTGGAGTTTGGCAAAGTGAGGGTTAAGAAACTAAATTAAGGTTGTTAAACAAATGAGAGAAAAGAAAGCTCAAAGGGGCACAAAAGAAGAAGACAAGAAAGAAATAAAAACTTGAAAATAAGATAACTAAAAAAAAGAAAATCTAACTACATATAATAATGGTTGTAGATAATGAATGAAGTGATTGTGGGACAATCCTTCCACCAAAACAAATTAAAATAAAATGATTTTTTTCATAAAAATTGCATGTGTTAACATCATTTGTGAAAGCATTCAAAAAGCCCCATTGTCTCTCTAGTGTGATTAGAGTGCTTGCTACGTGTCGACCTCCCAACTGCGTCTCACAAAATCATGAAACGACAACCATTTATCATTTTAATTTTAATTTTTTAAAAATATTTTTCATTCTTTTTAATCTTTGCATTTTTCTTAATTTAATACTCATATGGAGGATTAAATTAAAAGGTAGAAAAAAAATTGAAATTTTTTTTTTAAAAAAACTATACTTAAAAATTGTATTTATTTTATTTCTTTTTCTTCTTTACAAGAAGGTCGAGAAGCAGAGTTCAAACATTTACCTTATATTTCTTATTATGTACGTAAAAAATTGATTTTCATGGAAAATGATAAATTAACTATCAAAATTAAAATTCTCAATCTATTATATTCTTTGTTTAATCTTTTTGGTGGCAATCGCCTTCCAAAATTTTGTTAGTCTTTATTGGTTAAATTTTTTTTAAAAAGTTATTAAATTCTTAAGAAATTAAAATTTTGTCTCTTAAAAATTAAAAAAATATATATTTACTAATAATATTATAAAATTTTATCATTCAAAGCATAAATTTAAATCAAGTTTTTCTGTATAATTAAGTATATTTACTTATATTACTGTAACTTTTCTTCACATGCATGGAACTTGGAAGAATAATTTTTTGGCAAGAATAGCAATTAGCATACATTGAATCATATGAAATAGCACTGTTTGATTTGATTTTCATGTTCAAGAACCTAGTCCAATAGTCTGAAAGATACATTTAAATCTCAGTCAAAAAAATTCGAGAATCAATCTTTAATTAATTAGATAAGATATATATTGATTAAGATATTTTTAATTCCACCATATAATTAACAAGTCTTAGCTAGATTCCTTTACAATTTGCAAAAAAAATATTTTAAATTTGTTCTAGATTATATTTTAAATATATATTCTAGTCAAGGTTCTAGAATGTTTTGATATAAAAAAGAATAAGAATTCTCTTTTAATTTTTATATACAAGGGAAACTGAAATGTGCAGCTTGATACTTAAAAAAGTAAGAATGGGTAATGTTAATCCCTTGAAGTTGCATAAGAATCTCTATCAAGGATTTATTCTTTTTCTTTTTGACTTAATTGCTTCTGAATACTTTGCACATTAATTATTAGAAAAGTGTTAACATTTTGAACAAAGTTTTGCTATTTAAGCAATAGATTAATTTAATAAAAAATACTCGCTTTTTAGAGTTGAGCGAACATGATCAAGAAATATGGTCCATATAATCGATTTCATATAATGGGATAAAGGTTTACTTGTTATTATATTTTAATTTTTTTTATATCAGTTTATACACCAATAAAAATAAAACGGATAAATGAACTCAATAATTCCTTAATTTGGAGGTAAGTATAGTTTTCATTCTCAATTTAAAAAATTATATTTTTTGATCCGTTAACTTAGATTTTGTCACACAAATAATCCCCAACTTTTCCATCGATCCATTTGACAAATTACGTCGTTAATCGCGTAGTACTGTTCATTATTCAAAATGATGTAGTTTTATGCCATATGACTAATGGTACTATTTATCAAGCGAATGAAAAATAAGTTGAGAATCATTTGTGCAATAAAATTTAAGTTGAGAAATCAAAATGTAACTTTTTTGAAGATTGAGAAGTAAAACTACCACCAAATTGAGTGACTATTTAAATCATTTACCCAAATCAGTTTAAGAACATTTTTATTTACTCAAAAAAGGAAAACGAAATGAATTAAAAGATTTAAAAAAAAAATCAATGGCCCCATTATTGGCAAGATTTGAATTTGATGCATATTTGACCAAATAGATGTCAAGGGAAAGGTAAAAAAAAAAATCCATGCAAACATGCATAGCTCCACTGTCCAAAAGATAAAAGTTAGAATAGAGGGAAATGTGTAAGAATATGTCAAATGATAAGTGCACTAACACAAGAAAGTTAAAGCTGTGGCTACTTTATCTTTGCATCATTCTCATTTTCTTTTTACAAATACTTAACTTTGCATGTTAAGACATGAATTAATACAAACTAAAGAAAAGATAACTGACTTCACATATGGGATCCTCTATTCAAATTCCCTATGTTATTTTGTCCAAGTTAGAAAACGATATCGCTTTACTAAAAATATGACAAACGACGTAATTTAACAGTGATGCTTTTAGTCATGTTTTTAGTAAAATAACGTCTTTTTAGTCATGTTTTTAGTAAAACTATGTCATTTCATTAATTTGAACAGAATAAGACAATGTGAACTTGGACCAAGATTTGATCTGATTAATTCAGTACATCTGAAATTATTAGACTTAAAAAAATACTGTGTAGGAAAATCTCTATAAACCTACACAGTATTTTTTTTTCCTCAATGGTCACTTAAAACTAAAATGTTTTCTATGGACAGCAACTGGGCTATGATTGATGGGGTACTTCTTCAAATCATTTCTCTCTCTGTGGAGATCAACATATGTATAAAGTAACCAAAACATTAAAAAGAAAGGTATTTTTAAACTTATATTTTGAGAAAAAATTAATCGAAAGAATCAAATAATTTGGAGAGAGAAGACTTTTGTTAGCATCTAACTTCATATCCCTAACTTTTTAATGAATATTAATTATTACGGAAATAATTGATTAAACATGCAATGATATAATTACTGGGCATATCGGATTTCGGCGATACGAATGTTGAAAACTACCCTTAAAAAAAAATCATCAAAGGATCAAACGAGGAAGAATATAAGAATCAGTTACTTTTCCAGGAAAAGAACCATTTCAGCTTTCACTTTCATCATTTACTACTTTATAGAATTCATTTCTTTGCTTTATTTATTTATTTATTTTTCTATAATCAAAATGTGTTGGTGGAATTGAATATAGTTTAGTAGTTAATCAAAGACTCCTCCAGCCTCGACAGAAACGATGAAAAAGATATAATTCATATAATCGATCTCACATAATGGGATACGAATATCATCGAATTGAGCATAGTCTAATTAATAATCAAGGTGACTCCAACGTCTGTCACAATACAATAAAAAAAATATAATTCATATAATTTACATCGCATAACAATATACGGATTTAGTTGTTGGTGTAATCATCACTATCTATTATTGTGTCCTTTTTTTTTCTTCTTAATCAAATTGAACTAATACAAGTTTGATTCTCTTTGTCCATCCTTGTTCCCTAACCCTTCTTCTCTCCTAAGTTTTAATGGGGAAAAAAATGTTCTATACAGTAAGCATCAATGCTCATACAGTAAGGCAAGAATATCCTGACCTCTCTTTACTTAGAAAAGTGACAAGTGCACCAAGAAATATGGATGGGATTTATTGACTATGATTATCTGAGTCAAATGTCAATTTGTTAATCTCTGATTAGATGCTATATATGAAGTTACATCAATGGATCCTCATCCAAGTTTTGCTCAAAATTTGATCAAGAATAATTTTATGTGCCACTGAATTTTATCCAGAATAAAGTTATTTTTCATCCAATGTTATATGTTTTCAAAACAAATAAAGATGTTTTCCTCTGAAATTATATATATTAAAAATTTTTGAAAGTGAAATTTAGAAGATCTAATAAGTAATTAATATAATCCTACATAAGATTCATACCATTCAATTGCTTTGAATTCTAGATTTTTTTTATTTTAATTTAAGAATATCAAATTTTCAAATTAAAATATTTATTTAACTAAACCACAGAGAGAAATATCCCACAATATCTTTGTAATTTCTTATGATTATACTAGTGTATTTCATAAGTCACTATGATTTGCCACCAAAATTTAAAAATAAAAATAAAAACAAAAACTTATTAATAGATTTTTTAAATTTTCTTTTTTTCTATACTTTTGAAGGGAGTTGACACTATGACTAACGTATCACAAAAACTCTTATGAAATGGATTTATATATGAAGCAGTCAATTAATGACCGTTGAAATCGTAATTCTTATTTTCTATCGCTTTAAGTGTGTGTTGAAATCGCGATAAATTTTCGTACCAACTCTTAAAGTATTGCATAAATTAGTATGGAAGGCAAGATTTCAATTTATCTATATTATAGGATCATAATCTGATAAGGTATATATGTGCTCCACAATCCACATTGATAGATTGTTTTAAAAATATGCTCATTTGGGGAGGACCACTATACCTCAAACATACAGAAAACTACAAAATTAAATAAGAAATTTGCTGGGGAAAAAAAGTAATATGTATGGGACAAAATGCGCACAAACGAAAATAAAAATGGAAGAGATGAAAAAAATAATAATAATAATGCATGCATACCCTTTCATCATTACAGTCTTAAGTGATTCTAGAGAAGAACGCATCAATTGTCATGTTTAATGCATTTCCTCTTATTAAGCTATCTAACATATATAATAAGTGTAAGGCAGTCCACAAGATCATTTGCCATCATAATCAAAATCATCCCACCATTTTTGTATCCCTATGTTGCAATACAATTTTGTACTTAATTTTACCCTTGTAACTTACATATTTTGAGTAATGGTAAGTATTACGAATTTTTTTTCGTACGAGATTGTAACGTTGAGTTCTATCATCACTTGTTTACTCATAATAGTTAAATAATGAAGTTTCAATCTCGAGTAAAAAAGAATTTATAAAAAAATTTGTGAAACTGATTCATATACAAGACGTGATTAATACGTGAAACGGATAATTTATAACTGCTGAAATCGTAATTCTAATTTCATACTACTTTTATTGCAAGTTAAAATCGTGATTAATTTGCCATCGGAAATATCAACGTAATTCAGAGGAGACAAGTTGAAAAAAAAATTGTATCCCTTATCGTAACTCTATATATTCAATGTTACAATCAAGAGTTCCTAGAAATATTAAAAGTTTTGTTTCATATGCTTGAATCTAAAGCATATTGCACAACCAATGAGCTTAAAAATGTCTTTGTAACAAAATCTTAAACCTAAACAAAACCCAACTTGACAATATAACATGAGATAAGATATTAAAATCACACACACCAACCATCCCAAAGACATTAGAGAGGTGCCACCGATCATGTCAGCCTCCAATATGTTTAGTCAATCTTCAAAGTGAGATGCCAAACACAATGTTTATCGCCGCCCAAAATGCAGAATATGAGAAGGGAGGAATAAAAGTGAACAAAAATGTACGAAAAAAAATTTTAATATAGAAAAATGGAGGATGAAGAAGAGCAAGAATTTAAAGAAAATTATAAAGAAGTGGGAACCAGAATCCATTTGCACATTATGTAAGAATCCATTTGCAGAAAATATATATATATATAAAGATTAAGGCCTTGAAGGCAATCAAAATGATTGAAGTGAAAGGTGGGAAGCACTATCATTGTCCATACTAAGCACAAGCACAAGCACAAGATTTATTTCTAACTATTCTTTCTTGTTTTCAATTAATATTATAAGGGTCATTCTCTTGTGAGATCTTCAAACTTACATATGAATTTCACTTTAGAGTATAAAGTATCAAACTTTAACATATAAAGTATAAAAAATTAGCATAATAGCGTATAAAATATCAAATATTAGTGTATAACGTATAAAGTATAATTCACGTATCAAGTTTCATATATAAGACGGTCTTACAAGAGTTTTTGCGAACAAAAAATATATACACAAGACTTTGCCATATTTGGTTTTCTTTTTCTTTTAGCTCATCCCAGTGCTTCAAAAAATCATTATGTATGTGAGTAATTTATAATGTCATCAAGTTTGTTTCTCAAGCACAGTAGCAGCAAAGGAAGTGTTGTTGATGATCAAAAATGGATTTAGTTCATGAGTGGCATGTTTCTCATTCTCCACCTTCTGTTGTTGGATTTAGCAGCATCATAGATAGATCTTCCATGCAGCCTTTTGAAGAATTTATGTATGCAGTTGTATATAAATTGCGAGACATTTTTCCATGACCATATCCAAGTTGTAGTAAATAGGGCTCACTACGTTATTGGCCACTAAACTATTTGTGTGGTATACTTTTAACTACTTTTTTTGTTTGTTTATTTTAGTTTAGCCATTCATCTATGAAAACGTGGTATATTAGTGGTCATTTCATTAAATCCAACTATTATCGTTAAATTTATTCGTTAAGTTTAAATATTTCTTTTTATTAAAATCACATTTTAAATATAAATGTAATATTATACCATTTTAAGGTACAAACTTATTAGATGAACATCAACTATTATAAATGGTATAATATTACCTTACAAAAATTCAAAAGTTTTTGAATTTAATGTGAATTTTCAAAGATAACAACAAAATTTAATAGAATGGCTGTTAGTATCCGAATTTTTTACCATGCAACTGCATCCTCGTTTTTTCGTTCTTGATACATAATACGTCCTCATTTTTAAGTATAATATTACCTTAAAAAGATTCAAAATTTTTTGAATTTAATGTGAAATTTCAAAGTTAATGGTCGAATTTCAAAGATTACTATTTTATGGTCGGTGATCGTAGAGGTCCCCTTATCCATTATGTATAAATCGTCTGTAGTATTTATAGTAGAGGGACACATTCAACGCACATTCATTGTACCACTTCTGATAGATAAGAGTGGTCAAATTGAAACAAAAAGGAAAAAAATAATGACTAAAAGAATACCATCCGAATCATTTAGTGATCTCCGAGATAGTTTACCCTAATAAATATAGTTTTACAGTAAGAACTACTCTTCATATGCACTTCGTTTTTGTGATTAATTATAAAAGGAGTGATGCATTATTGAAGTTATATCTGTCACAAAAACATCATTAGAAATTTAGAACATGCAGCAGTGTTCATTGTTAGTGATGTAATTAAGAACAATGATGAATCACAGCTCTAAAGAAAAACAATTATTACATCTAATCTGTTGCATGAAAGATGGGGGGTAGAAAAGAACTAAATTAACAAGTGGCAGTGCATCTTAGCTCAATGATCATCTGTGTATTTATCATAGTACTAAACTAAAACTAGTGGCAATGCATCATCTCAATGATCATCATCATCTCTATTCATCATAGTACTAATAAGCCTTGTAATTAAATTAACAAAAGACTGGTTTTAGAATAGTACAAAGGAAAAAGTTAAAGAACCCCACCATGGATGGTGAGGCCTACATCACAATGCCTTTAAAGACTCAAAGAGATCCTCCTAGTTCATGGTCCTCTATTTATAAATGTGTTTTGTCCAATTCAATTAGGAAGCCAAAGTTAAAAGCAACATCTTAACTTCTCCCTTTCTTCCCTCAATCACCAGCAGCACCAGCAGCAGCATACACACTCCTACACAATCAAAAAACAGTACTAAAAATCAGGCCATGCCCCTTAATTCTGTAGCTCCAAAACCAGAAACTTGCAACATTCAACTGATGGGAGCTTTGCCAATCTCATCAGAGGCCTGTGATAATAATAATAATAATAATTCCTATCTGGCTTACCCTGTAAGAGCCACAGCACAGTCCTTTCTACAGCTGACCTTAAGTCCTATTACTCTAAAGGTTTTGATCTTTTTTTCTCTTTCTGTTTTCTCTCAAACATATATACATGCAATGATGCAGTTTTCATTGTATGAAAAAGGGTTCAAAAAAAAGTTTAGTTTTAATTGTAATATACATCTCATGGCAAGTAAGGAAAGATAATGCTATAACTTGAAGCAGTAGTTCGATCGAATTCGAATCGATCCTTATACTTATTTTTCTAACTTGCTGTGCAGTTTGAAGAGATTGTGTACAAAGTCACAATTGAAAAGAAAGGATTAATGTGCTGTGGAGGAACATCCAGGAGCAAAGAGAAGACAATACTTAATGGGCTAACAGGTTTGGTTTGTCCAGGAGAGATTCTTGCTATGCTAGGTCCATCAGGCAGTGGAAAAACTACACTTCTGACTGCCCTTGGTGGACGCCTTACCAGTAAGTTATCTGGAAAGATTACATACAACGGCCAGCCTATTTCAGGTCACATCAGACGTCTAACCGGTTTTGTTGCTCAAGATGATGTTCTATATCCACATCTAACAGTATTTGAAACACTTCTATTCACTGCACTGCTACGATTGCCAAAAACCCTTAAAAAAGAAGAGAAAGTTCAGCATGTGGAGCATGTCATTGCAGAACTTGGATTGACTAGGTGTCGCAGTAGCATGATTGGAGGACCACTGTTTAGAGGAATATCAGGTGGAGAGAAAAAGAGAGTTAGCATTGGACAAGAAATGCTAATCAATCCAAGTTTGCTGTTGTTAGATGAGCCCACCTCAGGTTTGGATTCTACTACTGCCATGCGCATTTTGACCACAATCAAACGCCTTGCTAGTGGTGGTAGGACAGTGGTGACCACGATTCATCAGCCTTCAAGTCGTCTATACCATATGTTTGATAAACTAATCTTGCTCTCAGAGGGCTGCCCAATCTACTATGGTCTTGCATCAACAGCGCTGGAGTACTTCTCTTCAATTGGCTTTTCAACTTCGCTTACTGTGAATCCTGCTGACTTCTTGCTTGATCTTGCAAATGGTAATCAGAAACAAACTTTGTAGCAATACTGATTTTTTGCTTAATTCTTCTTTCAAGACAATTCCTGAATTGAAAGGTCAGCTAAGTTGTTTCTCATTGCCACTGAAATATTTCAGGAATCGGGCCTGATCCCAAGCATGCAATATTTGAGCAAGGTGAAAGTGCTGAGAAGGAACAAAAATTGATGAAAGAAGCTCTGATAACTTCTTATGACAAGAACATTGCTACAAGGTTGAAAGCTGAGTTATGCAGCTTAGAAATCAATAACTACATATACACAAAGGATGCTTCCACTAGTAAGCTCAATCATCACTCCTTTCAATTAGATCATTTTCCGTGATTTCATATGCTAACTCGTGATCGGTTCTTATTAAGACTTCAGGTACATTTTGCTTCTCTCGTAGCACTATATTCGCGATCTAAATTTGTTTTCTGGCATTCAATTTATGCAGAGCGTGATGCGAAGTCAGAACAATGGTGCACAAGCTGGTTTCATCAGTTCAATGTCTTGCTTCATAGGGGGCTTAGGGAGAGGAGGTATGAAACATTCAACAGGTTAAGAATTTTCCAAGTCATCAGTGTTGCAATACTTGGAGGACTTCTCTGGTGGCACACCCCCATGTCCCACATTGAAGATCAAGTAAGAACAGTTCAAACATTATTGCATTGTTTGCATTGAATTTATATTGGCAGATATAAGAATTTACTTAAGGTTGCATTTAAAGTAACACAAATCTACTTGTGCATTGAAAAACTTAAAAAATATGATCAATCTTGCAATTAGGTGTGCAGCAATACATAATACAAGCATCGTATTTCGTTAGCCTCAACTTATGAGGAATACACATCAGAAAAGAATACATAATACAATCATCATATTTCGTTGACAATGTTTCTTAGTTTACTATTTAAGCCTCCACTTATCAGGAATACACATCAGAAAGAATATGTTTCTTGACATCATATAGCTATTCCTTGAAAGAAACTGACTAAAGTTAACTTTCCATGTGCAGATTGCTATGTTGTTCTTCTTCTCTGTATTCTGGGGCTTCTATCCACTCTACAATGCTGTTTTTACTTTCCCCCAAGAAAGAAGGATGCTAATCAAGGAACGATCATCGGGAATGTACCATCTGTCCTCCTACTTCCTAGCAAAAACAGTGGGTGATCTTCCACTGGAGCTTGCACTGCCAACTGCATTTACTTTCATAATTTATTGGATGGGGGGACTGAAACCAGAACCAGCCACTTTCATCCTATCCCTTCTTGTTGTTCTGTTCAGCGTCCTTGTTTCGCAAAGTCTAGGATTGGCTTTTGGTGCAATGCTCATGGATGTAAAACAAGCCACTACCTTAGCATCAGTGACAACATTAGTTTTCCTCATTGCCGGCGGTTACTATATTCAACAAATTCCTGCTTTCATAGTCTGGTTTAAGTACTTGAGTTACAGCTACTACTGCTACAAGCTGCTTCTTGGAGTTCAATTCAATGAAGATGACTATTATGAATGCTCAAAGGGAAATTGCAGGGTTGCAGATTTTCCTGCAGTCAAATCAGTAGGTCTAAACCATTTGTGGATAGACGTGTTCATTATGGCACTGATGTTGGTGGGCTATCGATTCATTGCTTATCTAGCATTGCACAGGGTGAGATGAAGAAGGTTAACAATGAAGAACATGATCATCACCAAGGCACGTTGAAGAGTTTTCCGTTTCTTCAACTGTTGAATAAGTTTAGATTTAGATGAAATCCCAACTGCCAGATTATGATCATACACACCTAAAATCTGGTTGTATTACATACTGGCAATGGTTTGGACAAAACTGACTTAAAATAAATTTGTAACATTCTGAATAGAAATATTATAATTATGTAACAAAGTAAAACTATTACTCCACAATAAAGCATGCTGCAACACTGCAAACTCCACTGAATTCCAGATCATTGTGCAACATTCCACACAAGTATACACCAGAAAAAGAAGGAATTCTTTAAAAGATCTAAGTTGAAGTGTACATCCAACAACCATATGAGACATAGGTCTCCTCTCCAGTTGGTTATATATCATAATATCAGTTTTCTGCATCATTTTTGCTTATCTTTCGGCATCAAGTTTTAAACTTGTAGTAGAGACACATATAGAAGCAGGATACGCGCATTTCTACCAAGACTTGTATGAGTATCTTTGTGGAGATGTTTTGACCCTTTGGTGTCATATTCTTTTAGTAAATCTTTAACCAGTTTCAGGATCTATGCACAATTTATAGTAAGGACAGAAAGAGGAAACTCAGAAACAAAAGGAAAAAAGAACATCATCATATATAACAAAGCTAGCAATTGTAATTCCAGTAGATAAATTTCTCCATAGAGACCATAGAAATTCCAGAATTGCATGAAATGCATAGAAGGAAGAACCCGACATGATGCGAATTTGGACGTGGCTGCACAGCAAACAAGAAGTGACCCCAAAATCCTTGTCATTTCCCACTTCAAAAAAGTGGCTCATCCCTTTATGCAATAACAGAAAAGGGCATAATTCCTATTCATCTCTATGTTGGTTGCAGTTTTGTGTTGATCTTTACAAGCAAATTCCCGTGTTCTGTGTTGATTGTATGGTGGAAACAAGAAATTAAAAAACCAAAATTTGACGGAAGTTCAAGTGGATTAAATGAAAGTTCATGAAAGGCCATGCTGAGTGGAACTCTGAAAAGTACATGATGAAACAAATCTGCACCATTCTTATGTTGATTGATTAGGCATCTGAAAATGCATAAATTTGCTACACTTGTGCTGATTTGAAGACTGTTTTAAAGCTTATGGAACATGCTTTTAATTGAAGTGAATTGGCAGGAAAAAACAAAATTGGAATTCCTGTATTTTTGCAACTCTAACTCTCACATTAGTGAGGATTCAATCCATAGAGAATTCTAAAATCTAATGGAACCTATAAAGTTATGACTTTAGAACTAACATATCTATATTTCAAAAAAAAAAAAAGAATATACATGGAAATATCCAAATTTTCAATTATAAACGTATTGAATAAAAACATATCTTTATACAAAACTCGAATGAAACATCAGAGTTCATCACTAACAAAAAAAAAAAGCCTAAACAGAAGTTGCCAAAAAAAAAAATCCCTAAACAGAACAAGGAATCAAGGGACCAAATTCTGCAGAACATCTTGCAGATTCAAACCCACTTCCTCCAAACATGTTAATCTCGTTAAGGGTACAATTATTCTGAGAAGAACTTGCACCTTCAAATCCACCACAAAAACCAGGAGGAGGAGCAGTAGTACTACAACAACCCTTCTTCGACTTCAAGCATGCTTGGAGAGCAGCATTGATGGAATCAACATCGCCAAAAGTGTAAGGATTCCCAGCAGGCGAAAAAACAACAATGGCAATCTTTGAACCAGTCATCATTGATTGAAATTGCTGGGCTTTCTTGAAAAGACCCTTACGCCTCTTAGAGAATGTCACCATTCTCGCAGTTTGTTTCTCGATTTTCTTAATCTCAATTTTCTTTCTCCCGGTACCCATGATGATATTCACTGACTTTCCTTATCGATACAAATCAATGGGTTTCCTTTTTGCTTCAGAAGTCGTGCAAAAATGTGAGAGTTTGGTTTTTTTTTTTTTTTTTTTTAACTCAAGAATGTGAGAATTAATGGAGAAGGGAAGATTTTGGTTTTTCTTTTTCTTGAAACTCAAGAATGTAAGAATGTGAGATTGTGAGGAGGGAAGACACTTATTTATATGACCGTTGGGGGTATTGACCGTTGGGGCGTTATTCAAAATTAATTTTTTTAGTTGGACAGTAATGCCCTTTTACATTATTATAATTTTTAGTTATTTTTAATTTTTCAATATGATTGGAGTGTAGTTCTTGCCTGGGATTGAATTATAATCAAAATTTATTTAAAAGTTAAAATTAAGAAAACACTTTTTTTATTGGGGAGAGTTGTAGTAGACGCGAATCGTGGCCGTGCCCAGATGCTTGTTAGACCTCACTCTAGTGAAGTTGATGAATATGGCTTTTTATAGGTTCGAGGTCAGGTTTCAGATAGACATGGTGTCACGTATTCGTTTTACTGCTTCTTCAATGTATGTCATTTGTAATAAATAGGAGTTGTATTAATACTGTAAGAGAGGGGGATGAGACATCTTTTGGGAGAATTATCAATTCAATTGTCTTTCTTTATTTCTTCCTATTTCTCTCTATATTTTCTTTGCTTTCCTTCGTAATTCTATTTTTCTAAACCTCCATATATAGTTCAATTTCAACTATTAATCCAATTATATTATGTATCAACTTAATTTTCTAATTTATATTATCCTAATTCTATTATTATATTATGCTAATATACTATTTGAATTCTAATTAATAGTGTGATCATTTTCTCAATACTCTTATTATTTCTATATCTTTCTTTCTCACTTATCTAATCTTCATAATTCTATTATTCTAAAAAATTCATAAATTAGTTTAATTTTAACTACTATTCTAATTATGTTATTATATTATACTAGTTGAATTCTAAATAATAATTCAAATATGCAATTATTCTTTCAATATTCTTATTATTTTTATAGATTTGAATCTCACTTGTCTAATTCTTTCTAGTTCTATTATCTAAAAACTATATATTAATTAAGTTTAATTGTAACTATTATTATTTTAATTATATTATTATGTTGTATTATTTGAATTTCAATTAATAGTTTAATAATTATTTCAATATAAATAAAATTTAAAAGTAGGATTAGAATCGAAATTCGAAACTAAAAATTGAAAAAAAAAACTGGAATTGGAACAAAATCGCAACCGTAATCGTAACCAGAACCGGAACCGGGACAGAACCGAAACTGGTGGTTCCAAAACCGTAATCGGAATCACCGAGGGGCGGTTCTGGTTCTGGTTCCACTGGTTCCGATATTGTGACCATGCCTAGTTTCATGTTTGCACTGTCCTTCCTTCAGATTGCTAAGTGAAACTAATTATTCAGCCTTGCCGGGAAAATTTTGGTAATAAGAGGATTGCAATAGTATGAGAACGTGTCAAATAGCTAAAAGCAATTTTACCGAGTTGACGATAGTTTGATGAGCATGTACGTCGGCAATGACAAAAACTCCGTTAAAACCGATTCATATATAAGATTCATGAGATGTGTTTCATCGATTCATAAATAAGATTAATAAGATGTGTTTCATATAAATGAACAATTATATATCATGCTTATAATATTTTATGACTTTTATTTGAGTTGAAATTGTGGCCTATTTCATATAAAACGGGTGATTATAGTCATTTCGAGTGAGGGATTGCTTAGGAACCTAGTTTCCAGTTTTTAGAAATGCAGCAATTTTCCTTTTTTTTATTGAATTATTGTATCTTAATTTGTTGGAAAATAAACTAAACTTTTGGTAATTAGAAATTTCCTTATATGTTTTGTTTCTTGAGTTTAAATTAGTTTCCTAATAGTATTTGTTTCTTAATTAGTTATTGGTAGGAATTAGGAATGTGTGGAATTAAGAAACCTCTTACACTATAAATAGGAGGGTGTTAGGATTTTTGTAATGAGAGGAGTTGGAAGTGAGAACCTCAAAGAGGTGTTGTGTGAAAAGCCATACAGCGGCTTTTGAGAAATTTCGTAGACTAACGGATGTTATTGTTGTGTGACGGATGTGTCATACTTGAGATTTTGAGATTGTTGTAATCCTCTCCTCCCAAATATATTTTTGTTTATTGTGATTTGGTTAATTTCGATACTTCAAATTGGTATCAGAGCCAGGTTATTATCTGTTAGCCATGGCAGAGATGGATTTAATTTGTTTTGTTCCTAAACTTAGGGAAAAACAAAATTATTTTTATTGGAAGGTTATGATGGAAACCCATCTTAAAGCTTTTGACTTGTTCCAATATATTCAAGGAGATCGTAACAGAAGATGTTGATGAAGATGCAAAGATGGAAGAAAGATTGGCATTATCCCAAATAATACCAGGCGGTGATATGTCAATTTTTGGGAACAACTCAATGGCTAAAACATCAAAAGAGGCATGGAATATTTGGAGAAAACATACATGGGTATCAACCAAGTTCAACAAAATAATTCCTTGATGTTAAAAGGAGATTTGAACTTTGCATCATGGAGAATAATTTGTTGATGTTACAAAAGAAGGTTGAGATTTGCACAATGGAGAAAACAGAATCCATTGAGTCATATTTTTCTCGGTTTGTTAGTGATCAAAGAAGAGATGAAATTAAATGGGCGTCTTTTAACAGATGAGATTTTGTTGATAAAGCTCTCAACACTTTATCTGTGAAGTTTGATCAGATGTGGCCTTTATACAAGAGACCAAAGATTTGTCCACATTGACATTGAAGAATTACAGATTCATTAATTCTACATGAACAAAGAATTAATGAGAAATTAGATGATTAGGAAGAGAATGCAAAAAAATGTGATTGTGAACAAGACGTCACCTTTGACGAACAGGAAGACTGGGATTGGTCTTCTAAAGAGCCAACAATATTAGTTGGTCAACTACGAATGCCCTTCCCTATTATTGAGGAAGAAGACAATAGACAAATATGAACAAGTTCAACAATCAATTGTTGATCCTTCATCTTCAAGTATTAAATCCACTTTAGAAATTGAAAATCTCAAGAGAGGAGATTGTGTTGATCATTATGATCATGTTATGGAAGTGGTGGATGAAAGAAGTGTTGATTCAATTTGAAGAAGATGAAGATATTATTTGTTTGGTAGAACAAGATCAAGAAATTCAAGTTGATGCATATGTGGAGAAAAAAGAAATTGACAATGTTGGTGAAAAATATTCGTGTGATGATACAATGGAACTTCACGTTTATGAAGATGTTGATGAATTTGTTGTTCTTGTGAATAAAGAAGAAAATGAGGTTGGTGATTTCACTTATGAAGAGAAAGACGAAATCATCCATTTTGAAGAGTAAAAAGAAACCATATCCATGGTTGAAGGTGAATAAAATATCACTGTTGATAGTGACATGGTTGAAATAAAAGATATTGAAAATATCATTCAAATAGATAAATATGATTTCTTGATTCTTAGAAATTATATTGGTCATTCTTTGATAGAAGGGAATATTGGTAAATGTGAGTTTTGTGATAAAGGAAAAGAAACAGAAAACACGTTTGAAAACTTTAAGATCCGAAACTACAAAATTCGTCTCAAGTTACATGTGAAGACAAAGATGAAGATTAAGAAGAAGATCAAATACAAGATCCAAACTGCAAAAGAAATCTCAAAAGAAATTCAAGCACGTGAATTTGAAGGTATTGATCATATATGGAAAGTTTAGTTTAAAGGGGGATTTGTTGGAAAATAAACTAAACTTTTGGTAATTAGAAATTTCCTTATATGTTTTGTTTCTTGAGTTTAAATTAGTTTACTAATAGTATTTGTTTCTTAATTAGTTATTGGTAGGAATTAGGAATGTGTGGAATTAAGAAAACTATAAATAGAGGGTGTTAGGGATTTTTGTAATGAGAGGAGTTGCAAGTGAGAAACCTCAAAGAGGTGTTGTGTGAAAAGCCATACAGCGGCTTTGAGAAATTCCGTAGACTAACGGATGTTATTGTTGTGTGACGGTTGTGTCATACTTGAGATTTTGAGATTGTTGTAATCCTCTCCTCCCAAATATATTTTCGTTTATTGTGATTTGGTTAATTTCGATCCTTCGTAATTGTAGATGAAAAGGAAGTTGATAGTACTCTATCCATGACATCTGGTGAACATTATTGGAATTTTCTTGGCATTTAATCTATATTGATGTGAAGCTTGTGGTGAAAATGCAGCTTTGAGTGAACAAAGATTTGAAGAGATTTGACTATGAAATCTTCACTCAGACTCCCCTCTCAACGGTTTGACTTTCTATCATGGTTTTTTTCCCCTGGCGGATAAATGAAAAGTGTATAGTGTGAGCCACAACCCTCACCTATGGAGCAATATAGATTCTTTGCTTGTTTGGTTAATCTGGAAAATAATACAAATAAGATAGATGATCATATCACAAAGAGATAACAAACTAGATCGAATAAAAAAATATCACAAATTACAAGAAATATGATATCAATTTATTAAAAATCATCAATATTTAATCTTTATATGTTTGTTTGTGAATTGGATTTAGAAAAAGTGTCTTTAATCAACGAAAAAAACAAAAAGAGAAAGTGTAGTATTTTTAAACAAACTTATTATTGGAGGGAGAATATACCATATCTACTTATATATGCATCAACAAATTGATTATATATATGTGCGTGTGTGTTTGTGTGTATATATTAATCATATGAAACTAGTATAACTAACTTTATAGTTATTATCGAAATAGATATTGACGTGGGAGAGAAATTCAGATTTTACCTATGACAGAAACGTTTTTAGACCCAAATTGTTTTTAAACCTATTTTATTTTTCTAGACAATTTACATTTGTTTTCTAATATATATTAGAGTTTTCTATAGTTATTTTATGCTTTTATTTTTAGCAAAATATTCAATTACGACTTTGAAATTATCAATATAGTTTAAAATTCTCTAAATTTGTTTTCTTTGTGCAAAATGTGTTTCTTCCATTCATCTTTCCTGTGTTAATATTTGTAATAAATTATAAAATAACATAGTTGTACTTGACATGCATGTCTTCCTTCATATATAATGCATATACAAACATGACTCTTTCAATGCCTAACAATTGGCAAAATTATATTTATCTCTTACATTACTTTATTGTTGAACTTATTTGTAAGCCACAATCTATAAGGGAAAAAAAAGATAAAAAGAAAGACTAACATTACTAAGTACAAAGATTGAATGATTTTTGAAAAAATTCTTTAAAAAAAGAAAAAAAAATATGATAAACAATTAACATAATTTTAAGAAATTTAATTCCAACTTCAAATTAGTGAATTTTCAATTGAAAATTTAGTCTTATTAAGGTGGAAAAGAAAAATTAATTAATTGTGAAAAAATTAATGCAAAGTGATAATTGATAAACTATATTGTTGAGTACTTTTTTAATTGGAGGGAAATGAAAATTAAACCTTACAAATAAAAAAGTTTCCCACGTTATTTTAAGAAATTTAACATTACCAATTTTCATCCTTCCCCTCCCCAAATGAAAGTACGAAACCCACAGTCTTCCCCTCTCCTAATTGAAGATCCAGAATTCCTCTTCCAAAATTAAACCCATAAATCCAACACCTTTCTCTCTGCAAATCCAAGACAAGCCCCAACATTTCTTCACCTTAAACCTAAATTACATCTAAACCAACAACACAAATTTTCTATCGGCAATTACCTCCTTGAATTTGCTGGCACTTCACTGCAACTACCACTTCACCGATTTCCTATTGTCAATTTTTTCTTTTAATTTATCGCGTGTGCCTATATTCCAGATATGGTAAGTTGATAGGAGCTAGATGTTAGAATGTCTTTCGTCTATGGATGAAAGGGTTCTATCCGGTAATTTCTGCCAGATCTAAATCTGTACATTTTTCCAAAATTGAGGTATGGTAAAATATCTTTCATTTTACTAAAAGATTTCAATTTTTCCTGTTTGGATTGTAAAGCTCATTAAGAAAGATAGGTTTTTTAGTTGAGAACTTTAATATTTGCGGTTAAGATTAGCGTTTTTTTTGTTGAATTTAATATTTTTATGGATTTTGTCGATTTGTGTGTTGAAGAGAATCAGAACTATGAGAAAGTTAGAGAAGCAAAGTTTGAAGAATGAATGTTTCTTTCCGTATGGTTCTGTTCTATTTTATTTTCCACCAATGAATAATGATGCTTTGATATTGTAAGAACAAAGTTTCCCTTCAATTTGCCTCAAATAGGGAAATACATGTTAGTATGCTTTGCCAAAGTTTTTTTCCTGCTACTATTCAATGCATTATTTTTTATTTCTTATGAAGAGTCTTAAGTTTTCTAATTTTGCAATTGATAAAGAGTAATGATGGTGTTCTAACTAGATAATTTCTTCATATGTTCAATTATTGGTTTTAGTCAATTATTTGGCTTTGTCTTGACATTGTGGCCTCTAAAAGAACCCTAACTGTGCAGAATTTTTAGACTTCTAAATCAGAGGCTTTAAATGTATTAGCTAAATGGATAGCTTGGAACACTAAATTTCTATTCATTGCTGAAGTAAGACTATAAAGGAATCAATGGACACATTTATTTCAAGTATAAGGCTTGCATATTTTGTTTTACATTTCTTAGACGTGGCATCTGTGAGTTTTCACTCTCTTACTGATGGACATGTTGTAAGTTTATTTTTACGAATACTTCCTAGAATAGTTGTATGGCAGCTTTGGTTTCGTAGTAATAGGGAGTATTTTGAGGGGAATTAGGCCTCGGTTGAACATTTTCACTTGCTTGTATTTAGAGATTTGCAATTGATTGTCAAAACCAAATTCCCTACCTTGGTGTGGTTACGGACTTGAAAGGAATCTGTCGTGTTTCTGTTCTTTCTTTTTGTACTTGGCTTGCCTGGTATTTAGCTAGAAAATTTGGTGGCTATCCAAAATCTTGGATTCCTTCCTCTATGGACTGCTTTGAGCTTGCCCTCCAATTTGGCATCTTTGTCATGGTCATTGCCTGCCCATGTGCTCTTGGCCTTGCTACTCCAACTGCCGTTATGGTTGGTACCGGAGTTGGAGCTTCTCAAGGTGTCCTGATTAAAGGTGGTCAGGCATTAGAAAATGCACACAAGGTTAGAATTTTGTGTCTCTAGCTTTACTCCTGCTAAGAGGAGAAAATTTTGATACAACTTCTAACATAAAGATTCTCTATATTATCACGTTGAAGACATTCACAATGGCTGCATGGAGATAACATGCGAAACATTGGCATGATTTAACAGGTTAACTGCATAGTTTTTTACAAGATGGGGACTCTCACAATTGGCAAGTCAGTAGTTGTCAAGATGAGGCTTTTGAAAAACATGCACCCTCGAGAATTCTACGAACTGGTTGCTGCAGCTGAGGTAAATTCTTATCTATTTCAAACTAAACTAAGTTAAGATGATTATCTATCTATGCACCAACACTTCCTTTCTTGACAATGTTGCAAAGATACCACTTAATAGTAGAAGAGATCCAAGAATGACAAAAAGTATCAGTCTTCTTCTTCACTTTGAATAATTTGGTATACATTTTAAGGTGCTGATGATAATCACTTTTGTCTTAACTTATTTTTTTGCAGATACCGTAGATAAAGTAAGAATTTATAATATTACTAATTTGTTATCTGTGAGACTCTGTAATTCGTCAAAATTAGTCAACATGGTGTTCTTAAAAAAATGATGAAATATTGGCTTACTTGGAGTAAGCAACATGTGATGGCAACCAGAGGATCGTAACTGAGCCATCACCACTGTCTTTGAGGTTGTCATTGTTACCTGATTCAATTCAGTCATCTACAAGGCATTCAGTTTATAAGGAGGCAAGCTTCAATAATGGAGATAGTTTTATCACTGTTGCTTGATTTCCACTATAGTTTGTCAAGGTGAGGTGAATGATAGGACTTAAAATTAAAAAGGAAAAAAGAAAAAGATTGGGGTTCCATGGGGATGTGGGTGGGGTGGGAGAGAGAGAGCTCAGTTCACGATTATTATAGAGGCTGAATTAGGAAAATGGAAAAGAATTAGGTTATTATTATGACTAGAATTCTATCTTTTGTTATGTACAGACCATAAAATGGGGCTTGCCTTGATTTGTGACTTGGTTTTATTCTTATTTTTTCGATTCTGTCTTAAAAAAAATGAATGTATGCTTAATGCTTTACAGGTGTACAACATACAATCGTTGTCCTACAACAGAATAGAAATCATATTATAAGTCTTCTAGTGCTACCTTCATATAGTTCCACTTCCCGTGTTTCTATTTGTTTAAGCCATGGAGTATTGTTTTCTTTAATAATTTTCATTTTCCAGCTGTCCTTCCCTACTTTGCTAAAGCTTAAAGAGGAAGCGTATCTTTCTCTTTTGTTAAAATCTAGTTTTTGTTTGTGGGTTAAAGAAACCACTACAACAAGAATGAGCTAGGATTCCAAAAGTTGCAAGCAAAAGGAATTTTGTTAGCTCTACAAAATCCTTGTAGAACCTGAAATTGTGAACATTTCTTTGGCATAAATTGATTTGGGTAGGACCAGAAGGAAAAGAGTAGCTAAAAATACCTTTAAAAGGAATAAAGCTTGGTTAGATCAACATTTAGAGTTTGGGTTTTAAGTGGAGACTTTCACAACTAAACTTTGGTGAGTAAATTTCTTTAAAAACTTAACTTATGTTTTATGTGTTTTGTCTTTGTAAAATGATTTTCCTACTTATAAGTTATGTACTATATTTATGTTCTTAGTGAGTAATTTCTAACAAAAACATGATTTAATATTTAAGTGAGTAAAGATTTGTCTTAAAATACAGCTTGAAAAGCATAGGGATGGCATCATTATAGTAGAAATTTGCCTAAGCATCTCACTTTTGTGAGCCTATGGATTAATGTTTTAAACTCAGTGTATGTTTCTTTGTCTTTTACATACTTTGAACTTGGGAGTATTATTGATGTTGAAGTTGATACCAATTTTTGACATATTAGCAAAAATAATTCTGTAATTCATGTAATACAGTTATTATAGTACTTTGAGTCTAGTTTTGAATGGTTTTGATTTCACTCTTTTTGGTTTTTTGGCTGCCAAGTTATGGTTCTTTGAAACAGCCATGCCAGTACCGAATTTTGTTACCAGATGTTAAGATCTTCAGCAGATTTTGATGGTTTGTTTTTCTTTTTGTGGGCATAAATTTGAACTATGTGTAATATAAGGATTTATGTATTTCAAGTCTAATTTATACTAGTTTAGTTTTATATTATTTGGATATGTAGCCACAAAGTTATAGCTATTTCAAACTGCTTTGGCATGACTGAAAATCTGCTCAGGCATTTCTAGCCACTGCAGCAACTGTGAACTGTTTTTACATCAGTTTGTAGATTGAATTACAAATTTTATACAAGACAAAAGTTCTAGCAATTTGATTCTACTTTTATACAGTTTTAGTTTTAAATTGTTGGGATATTTGGTTATGAAGTTATTGAAAATTGAATCGACCACGGCAGGCTGAAAATTTGCTCAGGTATTTCCAGTAGCAACTTTGAAAAAGTTGTAAATCAATTTGTGGACAGAATTTGAGAATTCAAAAAGCACAAAAGTCTTATATTAGAACTTTTACATTATTTACATTCAATATTAAAAATTATTGTCAAGTATTCTCTAATATGACTCTTGAATCATTTTTTCTTTATTTTGTTTTGTAGTAGACTTCAAATCTCAAGAAAGAGGTTGAGCGCATGAATTTGTTGAGGCATCTTTCAAGCAAATGAAGAATTTAGATTTCAGGAACTAATACTTGGGTAGTTGTATATTTTTCCTTCAATGTATTACCATGGTGACAATATTAGTATTTTTCTTGTGTTGTTTTATTTGAGTATAGGATATCAATTTTGTAACTTTATTATTAATTATTGAATGAAATGCATTAGTGCTTTGCTGTCTATTCCTTCATTTTAGTTATGCAAATTTTCCTCACTAAAATACTTCAACTAAGCATTATCTAGTCACCAAACATCACCATTAACAAGTACACTTTTCTCGCTAATAAATTAACTTCAAACTCTTCAAACCTTTAGAAGGAAATTCTATCCTCACTAATACGAATTATAATGAGGAAATAATAATTATTTAAAAAAGAAATGTCCTCACTAAATCTCTCTTCATAGCAAGGGAACATTTATAATTAGCGAGAACTTATGATATTCAATATATACATTTGTGAGTAAAAATTTTCTCGCAATTTTGTACTTTTAGCAACAATTAAATTATTTTTTGCGAGGAAGGGTAAGAATGTCATTTCAATTTTTGGCTCCACGAGACTAGCTATTTGCGAGGTTTGTCAATCAATAGTGAAGAAATTTTTAGTCTTGTAGCGATGAAATTTTTCTTGTTAAAGGTAAAAAAAATTGGTGAGAACTCAATATAGTCGCTGAATGCAAATATTTTTAGCCAGGATTGATTTTTGGTTCCTCGCCATAAACTTTTG
This sequence comes from Ophiorrhiza pumila, assembly GCA_016586305.1. Taxonomy (NCBI): domain Eukaryota; kingdom Viridiplantae; phylum Streptophyta; class Magnoliopsida; order Gentianales; family Rubiaceae; genus Ophiorrhiza; species Ophiorrhiza pumila. The sequence continues at coordinate 29,950,474 of BLIW01000008.1, read as the reverse complement.
CGATGCTAAACTAGCTAGAAAACTCATTAACGAGGAAAGTTCGTCACTTTGTACTTTTAGTGAGTATTTTTCATGCTTTGGCTGCCGTTTTCTTCCCTTACTAATGATTACTAATGGCTTTTTTTCTTGTAGTGGGACCATGGTAAATTGAAGGTGGAGCTGTGGTGGTGGTGGCGGCAAATTAGAGTGGCTTGGAGAACTTAACTGTGAATTTTCACTACCCGACTAGGTTTCTTCATCTGATACAACGATCCCGAGTACCATGTGGAATTTTATTTCAAAGTTTAGATATTGTTCTTGCCATAATTAAAAAGGAGAGAAGAAATAAAAATCAATTTTCTTGAGCAACAATGGAGGCTGCCGCACAATTTTCTGTCAGAAGCCAAAGAGTCAAATATGAGAGAAAAACCCACACTTAGGTATTTTGAATATAAAACTGACTCCACTTATTTGACATATGTCAAGACAAAAAGAATTCTTTTAGTTGACTAGGACTAAACAAAAATCTGGACACAACAACACACGTGAATTCTTCTTGACTTAATAAAGACTTATTGGATTGACTAAGACTTGTTAACTTACTACTGCAAAACTAAAGACAATGTTTGAATAGCACAAGGAATCTAGGATCAAGATAAAAATTAAGTGTTTATCTTAAGAATCCTTGAATTTTATTTGCACACAAAAATTAAGACTTAATATTAAATCTCAATTAATGTTTAAATAAAATACTGAAAAATTAAAACAAAATAAAGACCAATCTTAACTTCTTTCTTACCTATAAAAGATAAAATAATGAAGTCAGTTATTTAAAAAAATATTTTCAAAATTAAAAATTTCGAAATAAACTAATTAAATACATAATAAAATGGGTTGCCTCTCATAAGCACCTAGATTTAACGTCTTAGGCCAGACCAAATTTCTTGGAATTTAAGAGTTTGGTGGAGACACCAAATGAATTTCCTCCATTGTACCTAGAGATGGCCACGGCTCTGGTTCCGAAATCGGAACCGTGGCCCCCATAAAACCGGAACTGGATTCCAACTGTTTATGAATGATTCGGTTCCGGTTCCTGATTTTGTGAAACCGGAACCAGAACCGACGGTTCTGGAACCACCGGAACCGGCAAAAAAAATTATAATTCTATAAATATTTCTATACCACTTCATTTTCATCACATAATTTCTTAGTTTTCTAATCTTTATATTGTAAGTTTTAACGTTTATAATTTAGGGTATCAATTGTTTTAATTAATTATTTTAATTATATTATTATATTGTTAAATCATTCTTTCAATACTCCTATCATTTATATATTTTTCTTTCTCACTTATCTAATCCTTCATTATTTTATTTTTCTAAAATCTCCGTATATTAGTTCAATTTCAACTATTAATCCAATTATATTATGTATCAACTTCATTTTCTAATTTATATTATCCTAATTCTATTATTATATTATGTTAATATACTATTTGAATTCCAATTAATAGTTCGATCATGCTCTCAATACTCTTATTCTTTCTATATCTTTCTTTCTTACTTATCTAATATTCATAATTCTATTATTCTAAAAAATTCATATATTAGTTTAATTTTAACTACTATTCTAATTATGTTATTATATTATAATAGTTTAATTCTAATTAATAATTCAAATATTCAAATATTCTTTCAATATTCTTATTTTTTTTATAGCCTTGACTCTCACTTATTTAATTCTTCCTAGTTCTATTATCTAAAAATTATATATTAATTAAGTTCAATTGTAACTAATATTATTCTAATTATATTATTATGTTGTATTATTTGAGTTTCAATTAATAGTAATCATTATTTCAATAGAAATCAAATTTAAAAGTTGGATTACAATCAAAATTCGAAACTAAAAATCGAAAAAAAATTAGAATTGGAACAAAATCGGAATCGGAACCGCTGGTTTCGAAACTGTGGTCACCCTTAATTGTACCTTGATTGACATTCTCATAAAATAGTTTCAATCGGTATCCATTCACTTTAAACAATTTTCCATTTGTTGGACTCATTATTTCAATCACACCAAAAGGGTATATAAATTTAATTTCAAATGATCCAGTCCACTTTGATTTCAATTTTCCTGCCATGATTTTTAAATGAGAACTGAACAATAATACCTTTTGTCCTTCAAAAAATTCTTTGCACCTTAATTGCTTGTCATGAAGGTATTTTGTTCGTTCTTTGTAATTCATTGAATTATCATATGCCTCCAGTCAAATTTCTTCCAACTCTTGAAGTTGGAGTTTCCTCTCATGTCCAGCCAAGGTATTATCCATATTGCATGCTCTCACTGCCCAATATGCACAGTTGGAGTTCTACAAGCAAATGACAAAAATTTTCAAAGACTAATATGTATGGTGACATTCCAATTTTTTTGTTTAATTCTGTATGTGTACATAAATTTGAATAGTTTTGCATGTTGTTTTTGTGTATCTACTTGTTCCTTTCATGGTGATAAGCTAGAAAGCTAACTCTAGTCATGTGGTAATAGAATATGAAAGCAATATAGTGAAGGAAAGTTTATTAAGTATACTAGTCTGAGTAATTATACAGAGATGACTTGTAGATGGAGTTGATGAAAGCTGTTAACTTTATGTACATCAGACCGCCTGGTTATAATGCAAAGAGTGCTAAAGCTGCGGACATGGCTGACGAGAGAAAGAAGCAAGAGCAGGAGCACTCTGAAGGGCCATCCGAACATGTCAATGTTGGTTTTGGTTGATTTTTAGGGAGCTTGCAGTTATGCCTTGTCATAAGGAGAAAAAGAAGCCTAGGCCAAAAGATGTGTTTGGGCATGCCTTGCCAACAGAAGAACAGTTTGAAGTTCTTAAGAATGCTCCAAGGTCTGTCTAATTCATGTTGAAGAATTTTTCTGAAAAGTTGTCTGAGTTTATTTTAAATAAGGGTTTTCATAGGTGGAAATGTGACCAAGAGAGAGAGAGAAACTCTACATTTATTTTCTTATCTCTTCTACTTAAAGTCCCAAATGACGAAAACTTGAACTTTCTCTATAAATTGTTTATTATTTCCCCTTTTCTTTGGATCCTAAACAAGTGCAATAGCCTGTTAAGTTTAGATAAATTAGATTCTTGGATTTTCTTGAGCATATAATTAAGTGCTTACATGGAAAATTTATCCATTGGTGTAAGATTCCTCATATATGTTGATGGGATGGATAATAAAGAAAACAGTAATAACTTGGATAGTGAAAATCTCAATAAAAATATAGAGTGACTGATATTGACAGATTATTCGCCAATTATCCATTCGTGTTTATCACTAATTGTCCACTAGTATTTATCACCAATTGGTGGATAATTAATTCATGTTAGTTATTCTATGTTTTCACAAGGGTTTTCACTTTATATATCATTACTTTATAGCAAATATATAGAAACTAAAATTTATAGAATTGGTAGTTGAAATATTAAAACTTTAATAGGGAAGACTAAACATGAGCACAAGCAATTTCGAACCATCGGTTCAGAATTTTGTAGTCCTAAGAACTGGAAGCAAATCGGATAGGTGTTGTTCTGGTTCTAATTTGGTTCAGGATCCAGTTTCATTCCAATTTGTTGTTTAGTCTTTTTTATACTCTTGATTAAATGAAAAACCATACAAATTGATAGATTATGGGAACAAAATTAAAATTAAAATTTTGAAAAAACTTCAATATGGATTAATTGCCCCCACTGACCCTACTTTGTGTCTATCCTACATTTTTTTCTTTTCATACAAGTATTAGAGGATTTAGCTATATATATTTTTTGAAAAGAACAAAAGTATTTGCTTTAATATCTCATATTTAACTAATTTAGTGAAAGTTAGTTTAAAAAACTAGTAAAATATAATTATATGATTTTGCCCCCACTAGAAAGATTTTCTAGCTCCGCCACTGCATAGGCTTGGTTTTTGGAAGAAAATTTGTGTTTTTTTATAAAAGAACTATGTTTTCATGCTTTTAATCATACATTTTTTTATTCCCAACCTTATGATGAAGATATAAATTGATATATATATATATCTATCATGACAAAAAAAATAAAACAATTATAATTCTTAGAACCTGTTTGATAACTGAACTTAAATTTAAAAATTAATTGATTTAAACTTGACCAAAGAAGTTTGTTTGATAACTAAAAGTTGAATGTCTTAGTGAATTAAGAGCATCTGAAAAAGTGAGACCCAATGTTTTAAAATTAAATTCAATATATCATAATTATTCACAATATCTCTATAATATCTCTTCAATCTATTATTTATACCATCCCATTTTCCTTCTTCTTTTTATAATCTAAATTTTCCTTCTATATTTTAATATTTTTATTCAATATATTTGATTCCATAAAGATTTTTTTATGTTTTAGAATATCATTAATCTTTTTTACTTTCTTTTTTTTTTTAAAATAAGGTTTTGGTAAATTAAAATTTATAATTTTGAAAATTTTAAAATAGAACATCTAATATAGTAGAACACCATGATGTGGAGAGGTTACAAATGTATGCATTTCTATGATAATATTTTTATTCTCAAATTTAACACACACACACACACAAATATATATATATATATATATATATAGTTTTAATCCGTCCATTTTTTTATTGCACATTCAATAAAAAAAAATTTAAACTTATAGATTAGGGCGACAAATAGAAAAGTAACAGTTTTTTTTAAAAAAAAAAATCAGTCAGCAATTGGGCTATACCTTTGGATTTTTATGGGAAAATATATCTTTTCTTAAAAAAAAAACCTTTAAACTATGCATTATTTATTTTCAAGTCAATAAAACATATGTAAACCAATTAATTATGACAAACAAATACAACAATAACATCTTTTATTAGAAAAAAAAAATCTATTTTGTGATTTTAAACCTTAGAATTTTTTGAAAAAAATCATAATCTTCTAAAAGATTAAATTCCCATATATAATCATCCTAACAATCTCTTCTTTATATGATCATCCTAACAATCTCTTCTTTATATGATGAAATTTAAATTCCTTGTTTTAATTCCATTTTTTTTCCTTTTGATTAAAGTAATTCGATCTCTTTCATGTTTGAAGAAAAACAATTAGCTTATTAATTTACAGAATTCGTAGTAAATACAACTATAAATGAACTATTGCTTAAAAATAAATAATTTAAATAAATAAATAATACTAATAATCAAATCCAAATCCAAATCCAAATCGATTTCGATTTCATTTCGATTTTTCCACCGACTATCCATATATATATATATATATATATACATGAAACACTTAAGTTTACTTGCATGAATAATTTCTTCACGTTCATTATAAAAACTTCCTCAATCCTTACAAAACCTAAAACAAAAATCTTTCTCTAACCTCAATCGAACTAACCATGTTTCCGTTTCCCAATTTTTACAAGGATAATGTTAAGAACGCATCCATGTTTTCGTTTCTGGGTTTTTACAAGAATTTTGTTAAGAACTATGCGTTGATCTTATTCTTCATTCTCATCGTTATTGCCCCAGTTCTTCCAGCCAGAATCCTGCATGATCGTTCAACTGAATTGATCAACACCGCCCAGGACACAAACAACAACAATAATACTGGGCAGTGGCACAGTTTTATGAGATTTCTTGACGCTGATAAAGGCAGCCAAGTCACCGGCATGTCGGAACTGAAAAAATACTTCCAACGTTTTGGTTATCTTTCAAATGCCAAAACGAATCTCACTGATTTATTCGATGAAGAATTTGAATCAGCTGTGTTTACGTATCAAAAGAATCTTGGTTTACCATCAACGGGAAAAATCGACAATGAAACTATGGAAGTAATCATGTCGCCCAGATGCGGCGTTAGTGATGAAAACAGCAAAGTTCATCATCATCATCACAAGTTGCATGCAACAGTTCACTATGCATATTTTGATGGCGAACCAATATGGCATGGGCCAACTCCCATAAATTTAACGTACGCTTATACATCTCTAGCTGTGATAAACTACTTAAGTGAATCCGATATTAAATCCGCTTTCGAACGCTCTTTTGCACGGTGGTCATCGGTGGTTCCGGTTAACTTCGAGGAGACGCAAAACAATCATTTAGCAGACATCAAAATTGGATTCTACAGCGGCGATCATGGCGATGGACACCCGTTTGATGGGATACTTGGAGTTTTAGGACACGCTTTTGCACCGGAAAACGGGAATCTTCATCTTGATGGTGATGAACGATGGGCTGTTAATGATTTTACTAATGAAAAATCAAAAATGGCAATTGATTTGGAATCAGTGGTAACCCATGAGATTGGGCATGTACTTGGATTGGCTCACTCTAAGGTTAAAGAAGCAATAATGTACCCATCAATCAGTACTAGAAAAACAAAAGTTGACTTGAACATTGATGATATTGAAGGGATACATCAATTATATGGATCAAACCTTAATTTCAAGTACCACTCTTTTCATGGATTTAATATTTCATCTTCTTGGAGAAGATCATTATCTTTAAGGTGGACATGGACTACCCTTTTGGCCATGGTGATTTTCATGTTTGTTTTGTAATTTTTTTGGAGGCTTTATTGAATGATTTTGATAGAATAAATTTCCAAATTAGTTTTTATTATTTGGCATTTTAAATTTCTTTTTGGTATTATATCATTATATGTTTGGCATTGTTTCAATACATTATTTGGACGTTGAAAGGTAAAATTTGTAATTAAAAAGTACCTAATTTGTTTCAATTCAATTCTAAAAACTTTCTATTTCGATCACTAGCTGAATAATTTTTATAAATCGGATTCATATATGCAACAATTTCATGGAATGATAAAAGTAGTAGTAAATTAAACCTACGATTTCAATGGTGACTAATTATTCGTTTCATATATAAATCACATTGGTTTCACATGAGTTTTTGTGTAATTTTTAAATCTATTCTAATCTTGAACTCACTTCACTATATATATATATATATATATACACACACACACACAATTATTTGTCGAAGATTAATAAGGTGTCAAGTGAATGTATTAATTTCATCTTTAAATATGTAAGTGCAAATTTATTTATGTTTTCAAAAAATTAATTAGTGATCAATTTTATTTTTCCATTTATCCTTGTAATTCTTTTGCAACGTACCTAAAATATTTAACACATATAAAATTATATATATACATATATGGCTTTCGCTTATTTATGATCGACTTATCAATAAGTCATATATATATATATATATATATATCACAGATTATAAATAGAAATATTTACAAACTTTTGGAACTTCACATAAGTAATTGTACTAACTCGTAAATCTTTTTTGATTATGCTTTGGGAAAACGAAAAAGAACACGAAAAAGAAAAAGAAAAACAGCCAACGAGTTTAGATTTCAATTTTGAAAAGTTTCATAAATTTCTCGTACAAACCACTCTTTCCTCCAAACAAGCATTCCCATAAAAGATCTTCATATAACAATTTCATAATAATAATAATAAAATGGACAATGGGTTTATACTTTGATTTTGCAAACGTTTTCCTAAATTTTTTTTTATAGCTATTAGGCATCCTTTGTTTCATGCAATACAACTGTTGCAAAAAGTTCCATCTCTACAACTTTCAAAGAAACACAAATTCATAGGGTCATCCTCCTGAAAACGGGTTCATATATACTACTTGCATATCAAATTTAAAAAGTAGTGTATCAATTTTTACTTTAGTGAAAAATATCAAAGATTAGCATATCAAGTATAAAAAAAAATAGCATATCAAGTATCACATATCCAAGATTAGCGCATCAAGTATCAAAAAAATTATCATATCAAGTATCAAATATTAGCATATCAAAGCATACAAACATTAGCGTGTCAAAAAATAATATTAACGTATTAAGTATAAAAAAAATTCATGTATCAGTATAACAAATTCATGTACCACATCGCATATATGAAACTGTCGTACAAGATTGTTTTTGCGTATTCATAGAATTGAAAAATGAATTAAATAATATCAAAGTCATAATAATAAAATACATGTGTACAATAGAAATCTAAACCAAAACAGAAATCTTTAGATATTGCATACATTATTTTACGAGTAAAGATTTCATCCAAGGATTCACTATTCAAGGTGTTATCTTTCTTTTTCAAGATTATGTTTTCAATTACGTGCTTAATTATTATTATGTTGATGTTCGTTTTAGTCATGCTTGGCTAAATCTTTTGTGCTCTCGGGATTATGAATAAGGGTTTTTATGCTTAATTTACATGCTATGTTCTACCTAATGGTCTTAATTGAATGAGTTTTGCTGTGTTCTTCATAATTATACATGATTAGGGCCCAAATTATGTGTGATGAATATTTTCTTATAGTGCAGTAAATTACTTAGAAATAAATTGCTTTAATCTTGCCTCTTACCACATAGGAGGATTAGAGTGGGTTGTTTGGGATCTCTTGTGGGTTGGTTGTGAATTTGTTAGAATAATTTGACCTTAGCTCTTGCCTCTTACCAGATAAGAGGAGTTTGGGGGATTAGTTTAGCATTAGCGTGATTTGGTCTGGGCATTGCCTTTTACCACATAGGAGCGGTTGGATTTGAGTGTTTGGTTGAGTTGGTAGTTGCATTAGATTCCGAGTTAATTAAAGAAGTAAACCTTGCCTCTTACCACATAGGAAGGTTTAACAAATTAATTAATATCTAAGTAGATAAATGCCTTAATCATTCCTTGCCTCTTACCACATAGGAGGGCGTGAATTATGTTATTTACCCTTGTTTTGCATGACCATAGATAGGATGTGCTTGTATTTTTTATATAACCCTAAATATAATCTCTGGAGTACACTTTCTTAATTGATATTTTAAATCAAAAGTCATCGTCTTAATCGTTGTGTTTTGTCTTTTAAATTAGTGTCTTTTGTTTGATAAATATAAAAACCCAAAAAGATTTTCTTAAAGTTTCAACACAGTCCTTTCTCTGAGGGAACGAACTTGCTATACTATCACCGTTAAGGGATTGTTTAGCATGATTTTTTATTAGGGGTAGATAGCAACCACGAACACATTTTATACACATATTTGCCGCCTACCAATACTGGCTCAATTTTCTTCAAACACTATACAGATAAAGATTTGGTAACCCATTCAATGGCCTAAATCCTCAAAATCCTCAGACCTCATGACTGGGGAACAAGCCTAAACACACTCCAAAACTTTTCTCAACTATTTTCTCCCTCAGGATTTACTTATTGGGATTATAAACAAGATTGGTTTAATAAATTCTCCACCCAAAACCAAATAAACAAACATTCTTGGTTCTTCAACTTTAAGATAGGAACTAAATACAGCTTCCCAATTTGGTTCGTTCAATGGTGGAAATGTTTCGGACCAAATCCACAAATCTTACCAACTGAAGTACAAGTAGGACTGCAAATTTTTTATGAAAAATTTACATCCCCAAAACGAACATATACCTATACTGTTACAATTTTACTCCATCTTTTCTTTAGCATGGATTTATGCCTAGAAATCTGAATTCTACAAACAGGAAGACAAGTTTTCTCCCCAACTAATCAGACCAAGATACACCAAATGGTGGAAGACCTTCAAGACCGATTGTGTCCAACCACAACAGATCCAAGCATAGTTCCAAAATAACCCACAATACTTGCCCCCGACAGATCCAAATGTGTGCCTATTTCTCCAGAAGAATGCTCTTACTGTTTCGAAACTAGCAGCAATTTCAAATAAAGATGACTGTGTCAAGCATCTAGAAAACTTATTACAACAGTTTAAATAAACTCAAACCAGCACACAAGGAGAACCTAGTACACTGTGCACTAGCTCAAAACAAGCAAGACAAGCAAGAAAATTTTGATATTATAGCATCTAACTATAATTATTAGTTGAAAGGGCCAAAACCCAGTTAGAATTATACATGTTTAAGCTGTTTTTTCGGTGGTGGGTTTGCGCATGTGTTTGAAAATCTTGGAAAGTTTGAGGATTGTTTATTGTGTTACAAATTTATGAAACTTTTTTTTTTCATTTTATAATTTGGAACTGCCTGTTAAGAAATTGCACTGTCAGTTTTATGATGAAACTATGATGATGAAAATACTTTGAAAAACTTACATTGGATGTTCCATTTATATGTTGTTAAGCTGGAGAGGATAAGCTATAGCATGATGCATTATATGTTAGGGAATTGTCTATTTAAGTTGTAGATTTTCAAGTATTGGGTGGTTATACAGTGGTAACTTTTTCAAAGAGGTTATTTTCCTATAGATAAGCAAAAAGATTGTGACAAATGACCAAGGGATGGTAAAATATTCTGTTTTACATGTAGCCTGGTTTTTGAAGCTGTGCTGTTGAATTTATTGCCTTATTACCTAACTTTACCTTCCTGTTGGATTTTAGTTTAGAAGTTTGAATCACTGTAATCACTATTTTGTATATATATTTTTTTCTTTCTTAATTGTTGCTTCTTTATAGTTTTCGGAGTCTGTTTATTTTATGTGAGATAATACTGCAATATTATCTCCTTTGTTATCTGTTGATTCAGTGCTTGTGCTTATCAGTATCTTTTTCTTGTGGGTTTTGCAGTATGCTCAGGAGCAGTAAGTTTTCCGTCAGACAGCTCTTGTCTCGAAGAAGGAGAAAGAAAAGGTTTTGTAGTTTTTTTTTGTTTAATTCTGTATGTGTACATAAATTTGAATAGTTTTGCATGTTGTTTTTGTGTATCTACTTGTTCCTTTCATGGTGATAAGCTAGAAAGCTAACTCGAAAAGAGGCAAAGTTGATGCAACTACCCACGAGTACTGGTACCGAATGACAAAATTTGCTCTCGCCTCTCTCTTTCAACATTGAAAATCTGACTTAGTGTGAATAGTAACCTCATCCCTACTTTCTTACCGTTACAGACGTAACGGTCTGCTGACCACCCTATCTGATCGCCGCCCATGGCGGAGGGGAGTCATTCTCCCCATCCAGTGAACTATGCCGGAGTTGTAAATAAAGCCCCTAAGGAGACCAACATCTCCTTTAGCTCCATTAAGAATAAACAACCTCTATCCACCTATAAAGGGGAACCAGCCCTCTTTTTAACGGAAGATGAAGAAGACAACTTAGCTCTGGTCTACCAATGGACGCTCGTTGGGAAATTCTCATGGGGCAGACCAGCTATGGAGCAGATACGAAAAGAAGTCATAGCAGTTGGATTTCTGGGGGAATGCAAAGTAGGGCTCCTGGATCAAAGGCACGTCCTCTTCAAATTTGACAAAGAGGAGGATTTTCAGAGACTTTGGACTAGAAAGGTTTGGCATTTCTATGGATTCCAGGCGAGAATATTCAAATGGACAAAGGACTTTGACACAATGATGGAACCCTCCATTTCCCCAGTCTGGATTCGATTTCCCCAACTTCCCCTGCATCTGTTCGACAAAGAGAAACTATACTCCCTTGCTTCTGTTGCAGGTCAACCTTTGAAGTTAGATGCTGCTACTGCTAATGCTCCTGATATGGTGAGGCCAAGTGAGGCACGCATTTGTGTTGAAATGGACCTTACTAAAACCATCCCTTCTCGAGTATGGATAGGAAGCAAGGATAAGGGGAAATGGCAAAGTCTGGAAATCGAGGAGAGGCCAGACTATTGTTTAAAATGTTGGAAAGTAAGGCACCATAACAAGGACTGTACTCCCCAGAGAAGACAAACTAAGGTACAATCAATCAGAGCACCACAAGAACAGAATAAAACCCCCTCGATTACTACAAAAGAGTGGGTTTTAGTGACTAGGAAATCTGTTGAGACTAGTGGAGAAAAGGAGGAAGCTGTGAGACAGATCAAAGGGAAGGAGGTCGATCCTAACTGCCTCCCAATTTCATGCCCTGTTGAAGAAATTCCAGAATCTTCTGGGACCTCACAAGGAAAGAATCAAGCTCCTCCCATCAATCTAGCTATGCCAGTAACTTTGAAGACCAGAAAAGATTCAGAGGAAAACACAATTTTGGATGCTGATCAAACGCTTGGTGAAATGCCCCATCTACCTGCCTTCAGTGAAAAGAGCCCCCCTGACTGTGAAAAGGATTCATCAGAGCATGGCCTGCTTGGAAGGAATAAGTTTGAAGTCCTAAATTTAGTAGAAGGGGAAGATAGAACCCCTGAAGCAACCCCTCTTACCCTGGGAACATCCTTAGAACCCAAGGCCTCAGAACCCCCTCAGGAAGTTCAGCTGCAACCGGATCAGGAGGAAGCAGCTGTGTTCCAAGAAGTTCAGGAAAAGATGTTTTGCGATGAAATCCTTAATTATATTGCTAACACAGTTTCCTTTGATGTTTTGCAGGAACCACAGCCTACTGGGGAGGAGGAAGTGGAACTGTCCATCTTACTACAAATTCCAATGCAAGGGAATCAGGGGAGTGAGGTAAATCAAGGAGGGGACTTAGACCAAAAACTAGTAGGGAGTAGAAAGCCTAGGTCTCGGGTAAAGGCTGAAAATGCTAGATTACTCAGAAGTAGGTCAGCAAGTACTGGTCCTAAAAGAACAGTTTTCTAATGATTAGCTGCACATATTGGAACATTAGAGGCATTAGGAGGAAACCTAACCTTAAAAAACTCAAGAAAATTCTTAGAAATCATAAAAGTAACCTACTAGTCATTGCTGAACCTTTCTCAGACCCTTCCAACCTAGAGCCAATGAAGAGAAGACTGAAATTTGATATAGCTTTCTCTAATTCAGTTAGTTCTATTTGGGTAATGTTTAGGAAACCTTTCTCAGCCTCCATTATTGCAGCATCTGACCAACAAATTACACTGGAAGTATCCCACCCTGATTTCCAAGTCCCCTTCCTGCTTTCTAATGTTTATGCTAAGTGCACAGATGCCAAAAGGGAAGGACTATGGCAGGAATTAGTTAACCTGCAGGCTGCTAATAAGCCTTGGGTGTTGTGGGGAGACTGGAACTGCATAAAATCAAGAGAAGAAAAAAAGGGAGGCAAGGCTTGTCAAACTAGTGAAACTAGAGAATTACTAGCTTTTATGAGTTCCCTGGACCTTCAAGAAGTATAATCTAGTGGCACCAAGTTTACTTGGTGTAACAACCGTGAGGGAAAAGCTAGGATATGGAAGAAACTAGATCGTGCCCTAGTGGATTCTGTCTTCCTGAATAGCAACTTGCAGGCTTCAGTCTCCCACCTAGCTAAGTCCCCCTCAGACCATTCCCTCCTAATCCTACAAATTCAGAGAGGAAAAGAGGCTGCTAAACCCTTCAGATTTCAGGCCTTTTGGACCTCTCATTCAGAGTGTATCCCTGTCATTAGGTCAGCTTGGCATAGGGAAATCTCTGGAAGCCCCATTAGGGTCTTTACTGAGAAACTTAAGCTAGTTAAGCAAGCCCTTAGGGATTGGAATAAAGCTACTTTTGGTAATATTTTCTCCAAAACTGAGCAGGCTGAGCAGGAGTTGCTCAGATTAGAAAAAGAAGAGGTTAATGCTGTCCCTAGGGAAACCATGAATAAGGCTGCTGCTGAGGCTAAATATCAATTAGGTTTGGAAGAAATGTACTGGTCCCAAAAGGCTAACATGAAATGGGCCAAGGAAGGGGATAGAAACTCTAAATTCTTCCACTCCTATGTTAGGAATAGACATGGCAAAACCAACATCCATAGAGTCCAAAATCAAGATGGTATATGGGTAGAAGGGGAGGACAAGATTGCTGAAGTAGCTGTCAGCTTCTTCTCAGACTTATATTCCTCTGAACAGTCTAGTTTCCAGATTGAGTCATCACTTTTAGATGTAGCTCTGTCTGAGCAGGATAGGGAGCTCTTAACCAGGATTCCAGACATGGAGGAACTGAAATTCACAGTCTATAGTATGAACCAGGAGAGTGCCCCAGGCCCAGATGGTTTCCCAGGACTATTCTATGTGGCAGCTTGGGATATCATCTGCTTTGACCTTCTTAAAGCAGTACAATCCTTTGTCAATGGTGCTGAGTTGAACCAAGGCATGACTGCCACCTCCATAGTCCTTATTCCTAAAACCATAAACCCCCAGTCCTTCAAACATTATAGGCCAATTAGCTTATGCAATTTTTTTAACAAAATTGTATCTAAATTACTAGCCCTGAGATTAGGTCTCATCCTGCCCAAGTTCATATCTGAAAATCAGAGTGGATTTATTAAAGATAGGCTGATCACAGATAATTACTTATTGGCCAGTGAGATGATGTCCACCATTAGCAGAAAAAGCAAGGAAGGAAATGTAGCCCTTAAGATTGACATGGAAAAAGCCTACGATAGGGTTCATTGGCCCTATTTGCTGCAGCTCATGAGATTGTTAGGATTTGGTGAGGTATGGATAGACATGATTTGGAGACTAATCTCTAATGTTTGGTTCTCTATCCTGATAAATGGGGTGAGCAAGGGCTGGTTCAAAGCTTCAAGAGGTCTAAGACAAGGGGATCCTATATCCCCCTTACTCTTTGTCATTAGTTCAGAATATCTGTCTAGGCTCCTTAATAAGGAAAAAAACAAAAGACTGGATTTCTGTGTCCCTAGAGGTTGCCCGAGAATATCACACTTAGCCTTTGCTGATGACATCATTATTTTTTCTTCTGCTAATTCAATAGCCATCAAAACCATCATGGAAAAGCTTAGGCATTATGAAGGGACCTCGGGTCAGAAGATTAATGCTGCCAAAAGTTTCTACCTTGTTCACAATAGACTCCCCAACCATAGAAAGCACTCTATTGGCAGGATCACTAGATTCAGCAGAGGTTCCTTGCCCTCCACTTACCTAGGAATACCCCTCCACTTTAAGAGAATTTCAGCATCCCACTATGATCCTTTAGTAGAGAAAATAAGCCATATAATAGGAAGTTGGAGCACAAAATTCCTTACTCTAGGTGGTAGGATCACATTAATAAAAAGTGTCTTATTATCAATGCCTATCAACCTCACTATGAGCCTAAATCCCCCCAAGAGAGTAATCAATCAATTAGAGTCCATGTTCTCCAATTTTCTGTGGTCAGCTGTGGAGAAAGGTACTAGAAGACATTGGATCTGCTGGAAAGATTTGTGCTTGTCACAAGAGGAGGGAGGGGTAGGCATGAGAGACCTCAATCACATAGTCTTAGCTCAGTCACTAAAACTGTGGTGGAGGTTCAGAACTCAAAAATCTCCATAGGCAAAGTTCTTATGGGCCAAGTATTGCAAATCCAAACACCCCACAGAGATCAGTCCTAAAAGAGGGGATTCATTAACATGGAAAAGAATGTGTGGAGTTGCTGCCTTAGCAGAGGAACAGATTTTTTTCCAGGTTGGAAAAGGTAATTTTAGTCTGTGGCATGATAGGTGGTCTTCTGCTGGTAAATTATCCAATCTGATGCAATGCCAAGGTAATCCCAAGGTCTCTGAATTGCTAGGTAACCAGGGGTGGGACTGGAATAAAATTAGAGCTCACTTCCCTCAAATCCCTGCTGGAATTTTCAAAGAAACACCCATTAGGCTAGAGAGAGAGGATAGAATGGTTTGGAATCCTTTCCCAAATGGTAGTTTTAACCTGAGTTCAGCTTATCAATTAATCAGAGGTCATAGAGATCCCTTGATCCCTCACGCTAATCATATTTGGGATCCCAAAATTCCCATAAAGATCTCCTTTCTAATGCTAAGGCTGATTAGGAACAAAATTCCTTTGGGCTCAAACCTTTAGAAGGTTGGAATAATGGGACCTTTCTCTTGCCCTTGGTGTCTTGCGAGTGGGGAAACAGTGAGCCATCTCTTTGTGTCTTGTCATTTTTCTCAAAGAATATGGAAAATTTTCGCCTCAGAACTTGGAATCTTGGAATAGTCCAACAGCTATATAGGCACCTTAAATTTTTGGTGGAGAAGTCAGAATTCCCAGACTGAATGCCAGGCCTTCATCACCAAAATCTGTCCCTCACTTATATGTTGGGGCTTATGGAAGCTAAGAAACAAACTCACCTTTGATAATGGAATTCCGGAGGAGGGGACCTTGGTGGGAAGAATATTCCAAGAGATCAAAGTACTCAGCTCCTCAAAGTTTGAAGTGGTTCAGCTCATGAATCTTGAATGGTCTTCCTTCTAGGAAGCATGCAAGAAAATCCGAAGGAAAATAGTCATGCAGAATGTTAAATGGAATCCTCCTGACAAATTTCATATCAAAATCAACTATGCTGCTGCTAAGGTTGGGGACCTTTGGAGAGTTGGTGGAATAGCAAGGAACTACAGGAGTCACCCAGTTTGCTCCCTTCCTATTTTTCTGTTCCCACCTTCCCTCACTAGGCTACAGGCAGTAGCCCTTGCTGTTTACAAGTTCATATCAAAATGTAAGGAAATGAGCAGCCTTGATATCATCTTAGAATCTGATTCCTCCATTCTCATGCAGGGGATCAAAGCTGGGAGTGACTGGCGCCTGATGAACATCATGGATTTCATCAATCAGAAGGCCAGCCTTAAATCCATCCCTAAAGCAGCAAACCTTCCAGCAAGACTCTTGGCAATGCAACAAATAGCTAAGGCTCTTCCCATCATCCCCTCCCTTATTAAAATGGATAAAGAGCAAATTCCATCCCTAGTCCTAAGGAAATGCCCGGGTTATACATTGCAATAACAGGAAGCAAGGATCTCCACATGGACTCAGGTATGTGTGCTGGCTCCAGTCTGTTGATGCTAGGACTGGCTTGCCCTCAATATAAACTCAGACCCCAGCTTGCTGTTGCTAGAGTTGGTTTGTCTTGCTACATGTATGTTCTTGTTATATTGGTCTGCTCTGTGCTTTGTTCCTTCTCCCTTTTTGGTCCTGGGTTCAAATGGAAGGCAAGATGCCTATGTCCTGCCCAATCTCAAGACCCTGCAACAACTTCAAACCATGAGACCCTGAATGAAATTTTGCTGCCCAAATCCTCAACTCTCGAATGCATGAAGAGGATCCCATCCGCTGCATTAGTTGGAACCCTGCTGCTTCCATTGTTCTCACTTCCTGGCCTTCTTTTTTTGTTATATAAGGAAGTACAGCTGCTCGCCCTTGTCCAGCTTGTAGTTGGTGTAGAAGATGCAATATATCAGATATTATGTGACTTTTCCTTCACAGTTTGCCTCTTGGCCTCATTTGATTCACCTTTTGAAGCTCTAAGGTTGCCACTTCTTGTCCCTTACTGGAAGCTAAGTGACTGTATTTACTTTCCAATCTCATTGCTGTGGCAAAGAGCTGTAATGTCTCTATCTTGTTGTCCCAATAAAGAGGGATCTTTTGTTACTCCTTGTGATCAAAGGAGCCTTTTGCACTATAGCCTAGTCATAGGTATTCAAATGCTCCATAGCATTTTGTACTATAGTTTGGGCATAGGCTTTCATGTAAATGGAGTAAGTACTCCACATTTCATTTTGTGTACACCTTTGAATCCACTTCTATTAGGTAAATGGATGTGGATCCAATTGGTCAAAAAAAAAGTAAGGATGGCTTTTGGGTATATCCTCCATCCACCAAGTTATGAAATAAATAGGGAGTGGCGCCCCACCTCAAAAAGAGGTTCTGCCAAATAAAAAAAATAATAATAAAATAAAATAATAAAAAAAAGCTAGAAAGCTAACTCTAGTCATGTGGTAATAGAATATGAAAGCAATATAGTGAATGAAAGTTTATTAAGTATACTAGTCTGAGTAATTGATACAGAGATGACTTGTAGATGGAGTTGATGAAAGCCGTTAGCTTTATATACATCAGACCGCCTGGTTATAATGCAAAGAGTGCTAAAGCTGCGGATATGGATGACGAGAGAAAGAAGCAAGAGCAGGAGCTAGAAAATAACTCTAAATGGCCATCCGAACATGTCAATGTAAACACTTAAATTGCTAGATTGTCCTTTTTTTTTCTATTTCTAAGGTTTTGATGACCCAGAGGTGGGCTGTATATGTGTCTTGAACTTTAGTTTTTAAGAGGAATGTTGGTTTTGGTTGATTTTTAGGAGGCTTGCAGTTATGCCTTGTCAATTGTCATAAGGAGAAAAAGAAGCCAAGACCAAAAGATGTGTTTGGGCATGCCTTGCCAACAGAAGCACATGTATTGGTAGATGTAAGACCGGCTCATCACTACAAGATTGCCTCCAAACTGGAGAAGGGAATGTTTATAGACTTGGGAAGTGTGGAGGCAATCTTGTAGTGATGAGCCGGTCTTACATCTACCAATACATGTGATTTTATTTTCAGACAACACATTTTTCGCCTATATCTTATTATCAATATTTATGCAAAAATGAGCGCTGAAAAATTAGGATGTATAATACATCAAAAGGACACACCATTATTCATTTTACATGATCTATTCATGTAGGGGTGGAATTCAAAATGTCAAAGTACAATTTCCCAGATTAACCAAACAAGCAAAGATTTATATTACTCAAGGGTAGTGGTTAGTGGCGGAACTAGAACGTATTTTGACGGGGAGAAAAAAAATTCTCACACGGCTAAAGTATCAAATTAATAATCATAATAATAAAAATATAAATATATACACATACCAATAAAATAATTATTTGTTCACACTTGAGCTACTAGCTCTGAACCTACAAATAAAAGGAGACAATTGTATTCTACGCCACCGACATGTGTATTGAATATTTTTATTGCTTTTTCCAATTATTTATCCCCGAATTAGTAAACGCCACATCTCCAACTCGACATCCTCTATGTGAATTTTTAAAGAGATAGCACCAAAAACAAAAGGCTACTTCCTTTGATATACTATACTCCAACCACGAAAATGTTTTAAACCAAGTAGCTTGGAAACTTCTATGCTCTTTACCAAATTGCTTTCGGGGATAAATATGGCCAATTGGTTGATATGGCCCTCTTGCCAAATATTCTCTTCGAACACGGTCTCTAATAAAAACATTAAATTCTATAATTGGTTTGCGTAAACCTGGATCACTAACAATATCATGTAGGTCGAATTCCACACGAGAATGTTTTTCTCTACTATTTTCTTCATTAGAACTTTTAGAAGAATCAACACTTCACCTTAAAAATTTATCCATAACCTACCACAATTTTGTCAAAATTACCAAATTAAAAATTATAACTATATTAAAATAATTCCACAAATAAATAATCATAATCCACAAAATTATAAAATATTTTAATATATTTTAACACATTTATTAACTCACTAATTACTAACAAGTCTCTTATTTTTTTTTTGTAATTAAATAATTATAATTTATAAATTTAAAATTAATTAATCACAATTCATTAATAAAGTATTAATAAATATTTAATTATGATAATCAATTATAATTCACAAAAATATGCACACAAAAATTTAAATATTACCAAAACATAAAAATATAAAAAACTTACTTACACATATTACTAAAAACTTGCATAAAAAAATTAAATATTAATAAAAACTTAAATATTGGAAAATAAAAACATGAAAAAATTAATTCAAGATATTATTAATTACTAAAAGTCTAAAAGCTAACATAAAAAAATTAAATATAAGAAAAAACTTCAATATTAAAAAATATATATATATATATAATACTTACCTCAAATCTTGGCAGCAAGGAAGATGATTGATGAAGGCTGAAGCAAAGTCCAAATGACAGAAGTAGATCCACGGCGGCAGCAGCAAGCAGCAAGAGGAGCTGAGGAGGCCAAAGTTTCTTTAAGAGTTTGTTAGGTTTTTTGTTGAAGACTTGATTCACTTGAAATAAGAGAATGAGGACTACCTGACTAGACAATCAGTAATAACGTTTATTAATTCAATTTTTTTTAACAATTAAGTAAAACAACGTCATTTCACTTAAGTGTAAAAAAAAATAAAAAATGTGAAATAGTATCGTCTTCCTCTTCCATCTTCTCAGTCTCAGATCTGAAGGAAGTTCTTTGCTCTTTGGTGGCTCTGGCTGGGCCTAGGCGGACGGACAACAGCCAACAGGTGCAGCACCTCGTTGCCTCCGATAGGGTGTGCTAGGGGGTGGTTTGTATATACCACCCACTTGCTCCCCAAAACGAAGGAGGGGCGGCCGCACAGACTCGCCCCCTCCTTCCGCCACTGGTAGTGGCTCACACTATACACTTTTCATTTATACACCAGGGGTAAAAAAACCATGATAGAAAGACAAACCGTAAAGAGGGGAGTTGAGTGAAGATTTCATAGTCAATCTCTTTAAATCTCTGTTCACTCATAGCTCCATTTTCACCACAAGCTTCACATTGCATTGACCTTCCTCTAATCTTCACCTGGTAAGCCAAGATAGCATATTAGCATCGCATCAATATAGATTAAATGCCAAGAAAATTTCAATAATGTTCGCCAGATGTCATGGATAGAGTACTATCAACTTCCTTTTCATCTACAAAGATGCAATAATTCAATGAAAAAGGAAAATTGCCGCATTTCTGAAAACTTGAAACTAGCTTCCTAAGCAATCCCACACTTGAAATGACTGCAGTAAAAAATTATAATTACCCGTTTTATATGAAATAGGCCACGATTTCAACTAAAAATAAAAGTCACATCTTATTAATCTTATATATTAATCGGTGAAACACATATGAAGAATCTTATATATGAATCGATTTTAAAGGAGCGACGTACATGCTCATCAAACTATCGTCAATTCAGTAGCAGACAATTGCTTTTAGTTGTTTGACACGTTCTCGTACTATTGCAATTCTGTTATTACCAATATTTTCTCGGGAATAATTAGGTTCTCAAGTGACTTAGGGTCTGTTTGGACAGCTAAAAATTTGTTATTTATTTCACAATTGCAAAATGATGTGTTTGTTTTATTCAACTTTTTCATCAAATTTTTAAAACACAAAACAATACTATAGTAATTATTTTTGCTACAGTAATTTTTATAAATAAAATATTGAATTTGAATTTTGAATTTTAAATTTTAATAATAAACAATTCTTCCTGACACACTTCCTACCAAAATAAACTAATAAAATACTAAATCAAATTTAAATTTCAAACTTTTATTAATAAAAAAATCTTCAATACAAATCCTAACAAAATAAAATCATTCATTCCAAACACTCTTAAAATATTCTTTTCTCATAACAAATTAAAAAAAAATTTATGATATAATTCACAAATAGCTTGTCCAAACAGAGCCTTAACAATTTGAAGGAAGGACAGTGCAAAACGGACCTCGGACCTATAAAAAGCCATATTCATCAACTTCACTACTTAAAGACATTCATGGCTGTGAGCTCTAACAAGCATCTGGGCACGGCCACGTTCGCGTCTACTACAACTGTCCCTAAGAAAAAAGTGTTTTCTCATTTGTTGGGCTTGGCTTAACCGTAACTTATAAATAAATTTTGGTTATAATTCAATCCCAGACAAGAACTACACTCCAATCATATTGAAATAATAATAATAATAATAATAATAATGTAAAAGGGCATTACTGTCCAACTAAAGAAATTAATTTTGAATAACTCCCCAACGGTCAATACCCCAAAGGTCAATACCCCCAAAGGTCAATACCTGAAGACTTATTGATACGAATGGAGCAGTCCAAGATGAACCAATCCACACGCTTTCCACAACCTTGAGATCGTTTGTTTCACAACCCAATATCGAGCAAGTAATCAAGAACAATTATGCGGAATAACAACAAGAATTGAAAGACAGAAATTAAAGATATGGAACGTTTTGGAAGATGATTGAAGCAATCAAACCCTACACGTTATAACAAACGAATTTGGTTCAACTTATGTAAATCAAAGGTTGAATTAATCCAGTTTGGCGCGTTCTTAAAATCAAGAACAGTTAAGATCTCCTTAAGGTCCTAGCTTAAAGATTTCGGTTCTTATGAAATTCAATATATTGCAATTGAATAATCACGTTTTTCTTACAACTATCACAGCTGCAAAAAGGTTTAGCAAAGCTAAAAACTTATCAAAATTCAATACCCTTAAAAACGTTAAAGTAAGGTGCCTTTTATAGGCTACAAAGAGTTTTAATGGTTGGTATTTTCCCGATGTGGGATAATTGCCAATCATGCTAAGAAACTCCTGAAAAGTAGAAGGCTACTTTCCTAAACTTATTAAAGCCTATTACATGCCATTATCATGCAAGATAATTGGGCCAATTAATTAACCTTAATTAAAAAACAAATTAATAAACAATAATAAGCCCAATTAAAATGTTTTGGACTTACTTATTAAACCCTAAATTAATCCACGAAATTAATAACATAAATAAGCCCAATTAATTAACGTTTAATGGACTTAAATAAAAGTGGCGTGATCCATAAATGGCAAAGCACAAGCACGCCATCTTGGTCTTCAAAAAGCTGAATCCTAATCCTTTTAGGATTTAGCTTGAAAATCCTACTCCCATTAGGATTGAGCTTGTGAATCCTAATCCTTTTAGGATTTAGCTTGGAAATCCTACTCCTATTAGGATTGAGCCTAGTAATCCTATTCCCATTAGGATTTAGCTTGGAAATCCTATCCCCATTAGGATTTTGTTTGGAAATCCTATTCTCATTAGGATTTGGAGTAGATTGCTTGGATGGATTCTCATCAATCCCTCCCTCCTCGAAAAGGATTCGTCCTCGAATCTTGAAATTGAGCTCTGGGATCAAACACCATTATGAGGAACTCAATGCAAATCCGAGCCAAATAATATTGGACATAGGCACAGCTTTGGCAACGAATTTTAAAATTCTGCAAGCATAAAACAAGTGTATAAGGAAAACAACCTTGTACACGGCTTTTAACAATAGAACGGGTAGAATTTATATTCATGTATAAATCACATATAGCATTAGTATTCTTAACAATGTTTGCATGATTTATAACATTAAAGAAAAAAAAACACAACATTGGAAAGAAAATGCAAAACAATGATGCAAAAAGACATCATTTAATAAATGCAAAATAGAATTCCTATGACGACATGCAACATCAAACAACTTTAAGAATAACACTTCATGTGAAAACAAATTT
The DNA here is from genome assembly GCA_016586305.1 of Ophiorrhiza pumila. Taxonomy (NCBI): domain Eukaryota; kingdom Viridiplantae; phylum Streptophyta; class Magnoliopsida; order Gentianales; family Rubiaceae; genus Ophiorrhiza; species Ophiorrhiza pumila. Next base: position 29,927,482 of record BLIW01000008.1, on the reverse strand, counting down.
AATGATTTCGAAAATATGAAACTATGCAAGACAAACTCCCTAACAAAATGCACGGACACATTAACATAGAAATTAACTACTTTAATATGAACAGAAAGAAAAGAACATAAACAAATATTAATGTAATTACAAATAGTATCCAAGGATCCATAAGAATATGCAAAGCAATTAAATATGTATACATCCTGGATTAAATGTAAATCACAAAAATTAAGTTGTAAATCCTTTTCAAGCATGCTTAAGTTATCAAATAAGAATTTACAATTCCAAAGAATAAGAACAGAATGTAAACAATTTAATAAATAAATGTTAACACAATATTGTACCTTTTGGAGTTGAAAAGAAATTCGAAATTGAGATAACTTACCAAGCAAGTGTTGAACAACCGGATTACCTCTTTGAAGGGGATTCATTTGATGATTGAATTTATTAGAAACAGTAAGAGCAAAATTACGAATCAATTCATCAAAATAAAGGTTATTCCAGCTCGGATAATCATTAGATTTAACACTTTGTTTAGTGTTCACAAGGGTTTGGTAATGTTTGAAATTATAAGCACTTAACTTACCTTGTGGGAAATAAGTTAAGGCATATTGGACTCCTTCCAATTGAGAACGAGTTATGTCTAACTCCTTTAAGCACTTAGGAATTCCAAAAACCTGCAAGAGAGAGTAAACAGCTTTTGGCAAAGAAGCAAGGTTATTACTGTCAACCATAAGTATAAAATCCTTGCTAATCATCAAGTACAAAGGCTGTCTATTAACTAGAGCTCTCTTAATCTCATTAGAAGAAACGAAATTACAAGACTTTTTAATAACTAACTCACGGCTAGTTTCCTCATTGATTTGCTTTTCTTGTTCTTTCTTCTTCTTTGCTTCACTCATATCCCTACAAGCTTGGATAATTCGGTTTTGATCTTCAAAGACTTGAGTAGGACTTAAGGCTCAACGATTAAACTTTTTACCTACATGCTTAAAGCTGTAGAAATTTTCCTTACCATGATAGAGTACATCATAATCGTAATGCCAAGGTCTACCAAGTAAGATATGATTCGCTTCCATTGGAACAACATCACATTGCACAGTATCAACATACTTTCCAATGGTGAATGAAAACTTAACTTGTTTAGTGACACGAGTATCAATCGAATTATTTAGCCATTGAAGTCTATATGACTTTGTGTGTTTCATGCAAGTCAAATTCAATTTATTAACAAGTAAAGTGCTCGCCACATTTGTGCAACTACCACTATCAATTATCACACTACAAATTCTATCTTGTACTAGGCATCGTGTGTGAAAGATGTTATCTCGTTACATCAAATCATTATCAACTAAAGGTTGAACATTAAGGACTCGGCGAGTGACTAAAGAGTACTGACCAACATTGTACTCATATGATTCAACTTCTTCATCGTCGTCACTTTGTGACTTTTGAGACATCTCTACAAGGGCTGGCATCTCGGCACAATCATCATCACTTTCCACTTCTCCAATGTCAAGAGTAATCATGATTCGGGCAGTAGGACAATTGGATTGCATGTGTCCAAATCCTTGACATTTATAGCATCGGATATCCCTCAATCTTGGGGCTGGACTTGACGCCGTTTTAGGGGCTGAATCAGCAGCTTTCGGGACTGATTTTGGGACTTTTGAAGCTACACTTGAGGGCTGATTTGAGTTGAATTGGCGTGGTCTTGTTGACGGCGTGAAAGGGGCTGAATTCGGCTTTTGCTCTCTTCGCCAAGGTGGAGTCGACTGTGAGAACTTACTCTTACCTTTCTTGTGCCTTTCAATCTTAACAGCTTTATGAACAAGCTCATTAATGTCAACATAAGATTGTAAATCAACATGATATGCCAAATTAGAATTCATACCTCTAAGAAACCTCTCGATGGTTGTATCCGGATCTTCGCGAATATTGGCCTTGATCATAAGAGATTCCATTTCTTGGTAGTATTCATCCACGGGTTTACTACCTTGCACAAGGGTGTGCAATTTTCTGTTGAGCTCAAAATTGAAGTATGAAGGAACATACTTTTTCCTCATAAGCAACTTCATTTGGTTCCATGTGGTGATGGGAGTTTCGCCATCTTGGCGTCTAGATTTTATTACCTCATCCCACCATAAGCTAGCATAGTCCTTGAGATGCATGAAGGCTAGGCGGTATCTCTTGTTCTCGGGATAGCTATTACCTTCAAAGAAATGCTCAAGTTCTCGGACCCAGTCAAAGTATGCTTCCGGATCTGCTTTACCATGAAAAGTAGACAATGTCAATTTAGCAGAACCAATGGAAAAATCAGATTTCTTACCGTCAATAGAAGACTTGATGAAGTCTTCTTCATCCTCATCACTAGTTGCGGTTCCTCCATGTGGACTTTTACGGGAAGAAGACCTTTTTGGTGGTGTAGGGTAATTTGTTAAATTATCCATTTTTATGTCTAGTTTGCGGATCATGTCTAATAGTATGTCATTAACACACTTTTGATCTCTTTCGGATTTTTGGGGTTCTTGAGAATCCTTACCATCTCCCTCCATTATTCCTGCAAATTAGTTAAGAAAAGCAAGAAGAACACAATTGATATCCTCTCGGGTTCTCACTTATTTGGAGAGTAAAACACTCCTCTCTAGTGTAATGTCTTTTCTCGTGTATATCCTAGCTATTTCTCTCACTCTATAGATACGTACTGTCCAATGAGTATTAGAACACGTATCAACTAAATAGTTTCAACAACAAGATTTCAAACAAATAAAACCAAAGAGATTTTATGCAAAAATCACGTCAAGAATATTTAGATCACGTGTAGGTACAAACTGATTGAACTTCAGAATCTAATGAATTCAGAAAGTTGAGAAAATAACAAAAATTTGAGCTTTTGAATCACTCAATTCCGATATAAAATGAGCAAATTATGGCACTTGCAATATTGGTGATTTTCAAAGAACAAAACAAGAACTTTAGTTCTTTTCTTGGGCTGTTTTTTTTTTTTTTTAAATGGTCCGATTTTTTTCTTTTAGACCAATTTCCTTTGGGCTGATTTCTACTTGGTCTCTTTTTTTTTGAATTTGGCCCTTTTTTTTTTATTCGGAGAAGAACCTTGTATAAATCAAAAGTTTAAGGTTTTAAGACAAGAATGGTCTTAACCTTATTTTCTCAAAAACTTCAGCCAACAAGATTTATAAATAACTCACCAAATATAATGAATTTCAATATGCCACTTTAACAAGATATTCAAGATTCAATGTAAAGCACAAGAATCAAGCTCAAAATTTCAATTTCGGGATTTTCGAAATTTCAAGAAGTTCAAGAACTTCAAGAAAGTGTGCAAGATTTTGTCTTTTTGAGTTGTGACAAAAGTTCGATCAAAACACACTTTATAGCAGATAAGATGACGAAATAGACACAAAAGAAAGATTGAAAAAAAGATCAAAAACAACAAACTTATGAATTTAGGACCGAAACCCTAAATTTTGGAAACCCTAATTTATTTATTTTTTTGACGTTATGGACTCAATAATGAAAACAACGATTTCTGCCCTATGATGATGAACAAAAATAGAGCAGAATTGACACAAATTAAGACGCAAGACAGCAGCAATTTATGACGCAAAAATAAGAAGAAACGTGAAGAACAACAAGAAAGACCGACGGAATTTAAAGACTCAAAACAAGAGATGTTTACCGGATATTGTAAGACAACCTTGATGCTCTGATACCACTTGATACGAATGGAGCAGTCCAAGATGAACCAATCCACACGCTTTCCACAACCTTGAGATCGTTTGTTTCACAACCCAATATCGAGCAAGTAATCAAGAACAATTATGCGGAATAACAACAAGAATTGAAAGACAGAAATTAAAGATATGGAACGTTTTGGAAGATGATTGAAGCAATCAAACCCTACACGTTATAACAAACGAATTTGGTTCAACTTATGTAAATCAAAGGTTGAATTAATCCAGTTTGGCGCGTTCTTAAAATCAAGAACAGTTAAGATCTCCTTAAGGTCCTAGCTTAAAGATTTCGGTTCTTATGAAATTCAATATATTGCAATTGAATAATCACGTTTTTCTTACAACTATCACAGCTGCAAAAAGGTTTAGCAAAGCTAAAAACTTATCAAAATTCAATACCCTTAAAAACGTTAAAGTAAGGTGCCTTTTATAGGCTACAAAGAGTGTTAATGGTTGGTATTTTCCCGATGTGGGATAATTACCAATCATGCTAAGAAACTCCTAAAAAGTAGAAGACAACTTTCCTAAACTTATTAAAGCCCATTACATGCCATTATCATGCAAGATAATTGGGTCAAGTAATTAACCTTAATTAAAAACGAAATTAATAAACAATAATAAGCCCAATTAAAATATTTTGAACCTACTTATTAAACCCTAAATTAATCCACGAAATTAATAACATAAATAAGCCCCATTAATTAACGTTTAATGGACTTAAATAAAAGTGGCGTGATCCATAAATGGCAAAGCACAAGCACGCCATCTTGGTCTTCAAAAAGCTGAATCCTAATCCTTTTAGGATTTAGCTTGAAAATCCTACTCCCATTAGGATTGAGCTTGTGAATCCTAATCCTTTTAGGATTTAGCTTGGAAATCCTACTCCCATTAGGATTGAGCCTAGTAATCCTATTCCCATTAGGATTTAGCTTGGAAATCCTATTCCAATTATGATTTTGTTTGGAAATCCTATTCCCATTAGGATTTGGAGTAGATTGCTTGGATGGATTCTCATCACTTATAAATAAGTGTCTTCCCTCGACACATTCTCACATTCTTGAGTTTCAAGAAAAAGAAAAACCAAAATCTTCCCTTCTCCATTAATTCTCACATTCTTGAGATAAAAAAAAAGAAAAAAGAAAAACCAAACTCTCACATTCTTGACTTCTAAAGCAAAAGGGAAACCCATTGATTTGTCTCGATAATGAAAGTCAGTGAATATCATCATGGGTACCGGGAGAAAGAAGATTGAGATTAAGAAAATTGAGAAACAAACTGCAAGAATGGTGACATTCTCTAAGAGGCGTAAGGGTCTTTTCAAGAAAGCCCAGCAACTTCAATCAATGATGACTGGTTCAAAGATTGCCATTGTTGTTTTTTCGCCTGTTGGGAATCCTTATACTTTTGGCGATGTTGATTCCATAATGCTGCTTTCAATCATGCTTGAAGTCGAAGAAGGGTGGTTGTTGTGAAGACATTAATCTCAAGGGACAGAGACAGGGAGGGAGTACTACTGCAGCTGTTCCTGGTTTTTGTGGTGGATTTGATGATGCAAGTTCTTCTCTTCTTCTCAGAATTGTACCTATAACGAGATTAACATGTTTGGAGGATTTGAGTTTGAATCTGCAAGATGTTCTGCAGAATTTGGTCCCTTGATTCCTTGTTCTGTTTAGGGATTTATTATTTTTTTTGTAAGTTCTGTTTAGGCTTTTTTTTATTAGTGATGAACTCTGATGTTTCATTCCAGTTTTGTATAAAGATATGTTTTTATTCAATAGGTTTATAATTGAAAAAATGGATATTTCTTTTTTTTTGTGAAATATAGATATGTTAGTTCGAAAGTCATAACTTTGTACGTTCCATAAGATTTTAGAATTCTCTACGATTTGAAGCTTCCTGATTGCAAAAATATAGGAATTCCAATTTTATTTTTCCTACCAATTCTATTCTATTAAAAGCAAGCAAAAAAAAACTTTAAAACAGCCTTGAAATCAGCACAAGTGTAGCAAATTTATGCGTTTGACATGCCTAATCAATAATCAGCATAAGAATGATGCAAATTTGTTTCATTACGTACTTTTCAGAATTCCACTCAGTATGGCCTTTCATGAACTTTCTTTCGATTTGAACTTGCGTCAAATTTTGGTTTTAATTTCTTGTTTCCACCATACAATCAACACAGAACATGGGAAACCTATATCTCAATTACAAGTTTAAAAACTTGATGCCGAAAGATAAGCAAAGATGATGCAGAAAAACTGATATTATGGTATATAATCCAACTGGAGACCTATATCTCATATCATATGGTTATTGGATGTACACTATCGTGCTAAGGATAGTATCTTTGTGGTAGTTGATAGGTTCAGTAAAATGGCACACTTCATTGCATGTTCACGCACCAATGATGCTACACACATAGCAGACCTTTTCTTTAAAGAAGTTGTAAGATTGCATGGTATTCCTCAGTCTATTGTGAGTGATAGAGATGTCAAGTTCCTTAGTCATTTTTGGCGTAGTCTTTGGAGTAAATTGGGAACTAAATTGTTATTTTCTACTGTTGCACACCCCCAAACGGATGGGCAAACTGAGGTAGTTAATAGAACTCTATCTGCATTATTGCGTGCTATCATACAAAAGAATCTAAAGAAATGGGAAGATTGTTTACCACACATTGAGTTTGCTTACAATCGTACTATTCACAGTGCTACTTTTTTTTCTCCATTTGAGATTGTATATGGCTTTAATCCCTTGATACCTTTGGATATTTTGCCTATTCCCATTAACGAGTTTGTTAATGTTGATGGTGCAAGCAAAGCTACTTTTGTTAAGGACCTTCATGCTAGGGTTCGTGACAACATTGAAAGGAGAAATGAGCAGTATGCCAAGCAAGCCAATAAAGGAAGACGCAGTATGGTATTTCACCCGGGAGATTGGGTTTGGATACACTTGCGTAAAGAAAGGTTTCCTGAGAGACGGAAATCAAAGATTCACCTTGTACATCAGGGTATTGCACTTTTGTGTGGGGAAACTTGGTCACTTGGCGAAGCAAAAAGCAAAATGTTGTTGCCCGAAGTAGCGCTGAAGCTGAATTTAGATCAATGGCCCATGAGATTTGTGAAGTATTATGGATATACCGAATTCTTAAAGAACTCGAGAAAACAGCGGATCTACCTTTAAAGCTATATTGTGACAATAAGGCTGCAATAAGTATTGCTCACAATCCTGTCCAGCATGATAAGACGAAGCACATTGAGATTGATCGACATTTCATCAAGTAAAAAGTTGAAGCTGGAACTATTTGCCTACCTTTTATTCCTTCTAGTCAACAAACAGCTGACATTTTGACTAAGGGGCTTGCAAGACCTAATTTTGAGCATATGATACGCAAGTTGGGCATGATTGACATCTATGCACCAACTTGAGGGGGAGTGTAGGAAATTAGTAAAGTTAGAAATTAGGAAACCTGATCTCATGATATCAGGGATTAGAATTGGAATTTATCAAAATTATAGAATCTTTCCTTTTTTAGATTATTTCCTTTTTCCTTGTTTCTTAATTCTAAGGTTTAAGTCTTATTACGCTTCTATTTAAGACAGATGTAAGATCTATTTTCATATAATATATGAGCAGAATTAATTCTCAGGCATATGAATGAGGTCGAGATGAGAAAAACTCACAAATAAAGGACTTGTCCAGCTTTGACTGTAACTTCAAATGGCCTGGGCCCCTTATAATACAGAGGAAACTGAGCCATATGCCTGTCTTTTTCCTTCAATGAAGGGTATGGATTCACACTACACCATGGCACATATCTCACTGGATCCTCAAGTTCCAATCTAAAATCCCCAGTATCCTACGCAACAGAAAGAATTAACACTGAACACTAGCAACTAAGCAAGCGCATGCATATTTTCCATATATGCCTTTCAATAGGTGTCCATTTACTCTTTTCTGCAAATATCCATTTAGGCCTTTCAACAATTTAGAACCAACGATTCTAGTCCCGAAAAAGTCCAATACAAAACTTCGGTAAGAAAAAAACAAAGAACTACTTTGAAATCAGTGTTAAACTAGCAATAATACGTTTGCATTTGGAAACAAGAGTTAAACTAGCGACAATATACGGGCATTAAAATACATTACTAATTGTATCTAACAACAAACAACTACTTAAAATCAGTTTTAAACTAGCACTAATACGTTTACATATGGAAATAAGTGTTAAACTATCAACAATACAAGTGCACTAAAATTCATTACACGAACAGAAACCTCACCTTAGAGTAGTGATACTGAGCAGCTGGATACTCGCGAATATACATCCTGTGAACATCAGCCGGTGGAAGTAGCACAAAGTGCTTCTCTCCACTAATTACAGCATAAAGATTCTCATAATGATCTTTATGAAAAGAGGTCACAGAACATTCATTCCCAATCCAAAGATTCACAGCCTCCGGAAGACATCCGAGTGCCTCGGATGCCCAATGAATATGATCATCACAATCAGAACCCAAGTTGAAATACTCGTTCCTAAAGCAATCATTCTGTTCTTGCAAATAAGCCACACAGTTAGAACCCTTTTCATTACAAGCATTAGATTGAGAAACCATTTTAAGGGCAGCCGAAAAAGGCAATTTTTCAACATGGGCTGATGCAAAAACATGCGAAGGTGAAGAAGGGGTTGTTGGGTGGGTAGTCAAGGAGTCTGCCATGCCGGTGGGGGTAAGATGGACGGAAACAGTTGAGGAAGAGAGGGATTTATGGAGGTAAGAAGTTGAGGGCCACAGAGAAAGGGCTGGCCAGTGGCATATGGAGTTGGAAATGATGCAGGGTTTGTTTGGGGAGATGTAATCACGGATGAATTGAAGTGGGGAGGGTGGGGAATTGAGGTGATCTATTCGGGAACTGGCGGAGCCAAGGCTGAGCTCTCTCACTTCTTCCCACAGGTTTTCTATAGATTGTTTGGTGGCAGTGGCGGTGGTAGTGGGCATGGTAATGGCGGTGGTCGGAGAAGGATGCCGTGAATTGGTCGGAAATTGGACGCAGAACAAAGTTCTGTTGCCGGAGAAGACGAGCTAGAACCCTAACACCGAAGGGGATGAAGGCGCGAAATCAGTGAAGTGTTTCAAGTTTACCAGATTTATAATGTATCTTATGAAAGCGTGGACCGCCTTTCTACGTAGATGTAATTTAATTCTCAAAAACTTTTGTGAAATCATTTTATATATGCGAATTATGGTAATATGATAAGTTTTATATATTATAAACAAGTATTTATACTTTATATGTTACATTAATTTTTTATATTTTATATAATAAAATAAAATTTATATTAAAGTAGATTGTCTAAGAACAAAATGACCAATTTTATTTTATAAACATTAATAAAGTTTGGGGTGTGTTTTTTGCTAGTCATCTAGATTGGTCATATGATTCTAATTATTGTCAATTCATATTTTTGTACACTATTTTTTTTAAAAAAAAAAAGCCATTCCATTGTATTTAATCGTTATCTTTGGAATTTTTTTCTTAATTTCAAATATATATTTTTTATTAAAATCACATTTTTAAGAGTAAAATTTATTAAAGTCACGTTTTTAAGCCAAAAATTTATGGACAATCTTGTTAGATGAATATTTACTGTTGTAAATTTTAAACTCTGCCAATTAACCTCTTTTTCAGGTATAATATTACTTTTAAAATATTCAAAAAGTTTTGAACTCAATGAAAATTTTAAAAAAATAACGGTTGAATTTGACGTGAATCCTATTAGTATACCAGATCTCATACACTAATGGTTAAATTAAAATAAAAAGAATAATGACCAAAAGTATATATATGGCAAAGATAATTTACCCAACTTATTCTGAAAAACTAAAAACACTATATTTAACAATTCTAATAATTCTAACAAAACCAGTCCTAATAATTCGAATAATTTAATAGTAATAGAGTGTACAAAATTAATTTTTATTATCATATTTTTCTTTGATTTTTTGAATAATTATGGTGCGAAATTGATAGATTTTTATTACGCTTTATTGTAGGGAGTGAGATTTGAAGAATTAGATCAAACTGGGCATTAATTGGCATTTTGGAGGTCATTTTAAAAAATCATCTAGCTGCACCAAGGAAGAGCAAGAAAGGCGGTGAAAATTTTTTGTAGAGAGGAATTTAGAAATCCTTATGGATTACTCTAATGGAACCGTAGACAGTCAAGTGAAATCCAATCTGCGAAACAATTTGATCTATGGACAGCATCGTTGTGGCAAAGTTCATAATGCTCGAGGAATCATTACCGCAGGGCATAGAGAGGAGGTCATAAGCGTCTACACCGTAAAATCGATTTTCGACGGAATGAAAAAGACATATATGGTAGAATCGTAACCATAGAATACGACGCTAATCGAAATGCAGACATTTGTCTCATACACTATGGGATGGTGAGAATAGATATATTTTACATCCCAGAGGGGCTATAATTGGAGTACCATTGTTTCTGGTACAGAAGTTCCTATAAAAATGGGTACTAAATAAAATTACTTTCCTATTTTGTAGGAGAGTGGAGAACTTATTTTCCTATTAGTAATGGTTACTTTTTGGGATATTTATTAGAAATTTAGTAATTACCTATTTCTTTCCTAGTTTTTTTTGTAGGGAATAGGAATTTAGAAATCCTTTGAATTAAATAAAATTACTTTCCTATCTTATATATAAGCCAGTGGAGAACTTTCTTATTTAGTAATGGTTTCTTTTTTTGGGATACTAATTAAAAATTTAGCAGTTTCCTATTTCTTTCCAAGTTCTTTTTTAGAAATGGCTCACTTTTAAATAGCTAAGTTCTACACAGTATTTTGCAAGATTTGAAGTTACCGAATTTTGTTCTCTCTTTTATTAGAAAAAAATTGCAATTATTCCTAGTTTTAATTTCCAAGAAAGTTCAAAGTTTTCCAAGAAAGTTCAAGATCATGGTTTACGCGAGTGATTAAACTCTAATTTATTAATTAATATGAATTGTATTAAGATAATTGAAAGATTATAATAATAGTTATAGATCCTTTTATAAGATATTCATATATATATTTTTTGAATGACAATTCACTTTAATTATTATATTTATAATTTTGAAATGAAAGTTATTTGATATACTTTTGACACAATTAATTAATTCACAGCTTACCATCAGCAACGCCGGAATCAGAATTGCCGCCGGCCAAGCAACCAATGAAATCAAGACATGGGTTCAGAGACAGCAGCCGCCCAAGATGAAAGCTTTCCTCACTGTGATTTCCGCCATGGCCGTCCTCATGCTACTCTATCCTTTCGTCCACAATTACGATAACCTCGTTGTAGCCGCCGAAGCCATCCATTCTATTGGAATCTCCATTCTCTTGTACAAGCTGGAGAAAACTTGCGCCGGTCTTTCACTCAAATCCCAAGAACTAACAGCCATTTTTCTGGCCGTCAGACCCTACTGCAGTTTTATATTGGAATACAATATACACACTCTTCTTGATTTAGCTGCTTTGATCACAACCTTGTGGGTTATTTATATGATTCGTTTCAAGCTCAGGTTTTCTTACATTGAGGAGAAAGAAGAAGACAACTTTGAGTTAAATTACGCGGTTATTCCTTGTGCTGTTTTAGCTTTACTGATTCATCCATCGTCGACATCGCAGAATATCATCAATATGATTTCATGGAGTTTTTGTGTATATTTGGAAGTTGTCTCTGTGCTGCCTCAGTTGCGAGTTTTGCAAAATATGAAGAAGAAGAAGAATATTAATCATGCTGATGAATCATTCACAGGGAATTATTATTATTATTATTATGTATTTGCATTGGCTATTGCAAAGTTTTTGAGCTTTGCTCCTTTGGTCTTTGAGGTTTTGGATGGTCGTGGTTATGATCTGGTTATGCATTTGGTTTCTGGGGTTTGGCCTTCCATGGTGCTGATTTCTGATATTGTTCAGAACTTCATCTTGGCTAAACTTTTGTTACTGTTGTGTCAAAGGTTTAATTTTGGAGGAAGCCATGGGAGTACACAAGATCCTTCTGATCAGGATGGGCAAAGAATCAAATTGGCGTCTCAAGAGGAGAACTGCACCAACATTTAATTTTTTTCTACTTATTTTCAGTTAGGATTCCTATTGTACTCATTTATTTTTATTATTCACTACTACAAAATGTCGAATTTAAACCGACCTTTTTAAAGCGGTTAAACAAAAACCGGTGTAATTTATAAAAACGCGGTGGCATAATCGTAATATTAAAGTGACATGAGAACTATTTACACCGGTTTTCTTATAACCGGTGTAAAAAGTGTACCTTTTACACCGGTTATATAATAACCGGTGAATTTTTTTTTTTTTTTTGTAAAAAGTGACTTTTTACACCGGTTTTCTTATAACCGGTGTAAAAAGTGTACCTTTATATAACCGGTGTAAAAATATATATATATATATATATATATTTTTTTTTTTTTGGTAAAAAGTGACTTTTTACACCGGTTATAAAATAACCGGTGGAACTTTTTACAACTTTTTACACCGGTTATCTTACAACCGGTGTAAATAAGTTTCAATTGTTTCTAAAAGCCCTGGCAAGATCGATCCTACCAAAACTCTTTCTCTTCCGCGCTCTCAAGTTCAAACCCAACATTTGCCGTGAAAACTCGAGTCTTGTGTCTTACAAGGGGTAGTCTACATCTCTTTGATGCCATGGAGTTTTCTGTATCTCTACTTTAAAAATATCAAAGGTAAGTTTGCCTTACGAGTGAACAAAGTAGGTTGAGAGATACCCATCAATCACTCTTGAAGCTTGAATCATGAGAATAAATCTTTGAACTGAGACTGATGGAATAGAGGGATAGGCCAATAGGGAGGCTTGTGGAACTCAATTTATGTAGCAATGTCCCGTGTAGCAAGGAAGATGGAAAAGGATTGTCAATACCAAGACCACACACCCCCAAGGCACCAAGGCATGGTCCTCGACCTCCATGTCGTTTCAAGTGTACAGAGATGCAAATACTTGGCCTCCAACAGAGCTTTATTTTATGAGGAGGAGTTACACTACTACAAAATAGCCCTTTTAAACCGCTCTTTTTAAAGATATGTCAACTGCTTGAAGACTTGAATTTTTTTTAGGGCTTGACTGTGTCTGTAAATACTAATTTTTTGTGAATTCACTTGTTTTAGCTTTGTGCAGATCTTTAATTTGTTTTCTGGATTGGATTTTTCAAAGCTCGGTTATCTTTCAGGTTAGCTGATTCTCTGTTCTTCTTCTTAATGTGTTATTGTATCTGTTTATGAATTATAAATTATAAAGTTTGTATATTTTTTATTATCAGTGATGTTTGATTGGGAGATAATGAAGGGATCAGTGAACAAGTTTGAATTTTTATTTTAAAAGTTGAATTCTTTTGGGTGAAATCGTTTGGATGAAGAAATTTTAAAAGAGGGTTTTTTTTTGTTTTTTTAATGACTTTTTACACCGGTTATAGGAAAACCGGTGTAAAAAGTCTTATAAACCGGTGTAAAAAATCCTACCTTTTACCCCGCCTGTATATACACCGGTTCATTTTTAAAATAACCGGTGTAAATAATAAAATTTAACCGGTGTAAAATCCTAGTTTTGTACTAGTGATTGTAACTTTTGATATTATTCAATTCATATTTCAATTCTATGAATTTGTGTTTCTTTAAAAATTTTAGGGATGGAACTTTTTGTAACAGTTTTATTGCATGAAACAAAGGGTGCCAAGCTAATAGCTATAATAATAATAACAATAATAACAAAAAGGGAAAATTGTCAAAATAGTCATTCACATTGCACAAAAAAACTTATTTTGTCACTCATATTAAAAATGATGCATCAAATTAGCCACTCAACGAAACTCTGTTAACTTTTTTAACAGAGAAAATACACGTTTACATCACGGACCACTTAATAAAAGGGTAAAAATAGAAAATCGTTTTATTCTTCACACAAAACACTTTATTACAATCGATTTATTGATCATCCGCTACTTTTTATTAGTAGACTCTTCCTCCATTAACAGTGGACTATGAATAAATTATGAAGGGTTTTGTTTGAAAAATAAATCGATTTTCCACTTTTATCCATTTATTAAGTGATACATAATGTGAACTTGCATTTTTTATGTTAACAAAGTGTGTTTTTTCCGTTAAAAAAATTAATAAATTTTGGTTAGTGACTAATTTGGTACATTTTTTAAATGCGAGTGACTAAAATGTATCATTTTTAATGTGGGTGACAAAATAAATTTTTTTGTACAATGTGAGTGACTATTTTAGCAATTCTTCCTAACAAAAATAACGCAAAAACTTATGTTCAATCAATTTATATATGCGACAATACTAATGGCGCATTCCCACGCGTACTTGTAGTGCACTTCCCACACAAAGTATATTTTATATGCAAATAATGAGAATATTACCCGAATGAATAAAGTATATATATATGCATACTTTGATATGCGAATATTGAAAAATATTATACAAATAGTTTACCACTTTTTATACCACTTTTTATAGTGGATTGGCTAAAGTGAAACAAAAAAAAGATTAGTGACTAAAAGTATACTATCCAAATAGTTTAGTGGCCCCCAAGGTAATTTACCCTAAAAGTTATATATTTAGTGAAAGCAATAGAAAGTTTTTAGAACTGAATTGAAACAAATTAGTTATGTTTAACTTTACAAACTGTACCTTTCAACCTCCAAATAGTACCAACTAATTAATTCCAAATATCAATCATACAAAGAACAATTTAAAATTCCAAATAATATAAACTAATTTTGAAATATAAATCATACAATAAACATACAAAATTGCCTCATCTCTGCCTCCCAAGAATTTTTTTAAAAAAAAAAACAAAAATTACAAAACAAATATTGGTTTAACTATTTCAGTATTGGATTAGTTAAATATTTATTCACATAAATTTAAAAAAATAGCATTATGAGTTATTAAATTTTAGAAATAAAATCAATCTATTTTTGAGGTAGGGAAAATTATAATTAATTAAAGGGATTAAACTCTAATTTATTAATTAATATGAATTGTATTAAGATTGAAAGATTATAATAGTTATATATGGATCCTTTATAAAACATTCTTATAAATTTTGAATGAAAGTTTGATAATACTTTTGACACAAATTATGGCACAGCCAACCATCACCACCGGAATCAGAATGGCCGCCGGCCAAGCGATCAGAAGGCCGATCAATGGCGTCAAGACATGGTACCCAAGATGAAAGCTTTCCTCGCCGTGATTTCCGCCATGGCCGTCCTCATGCTACTCTATGCTATCATCCACAATTACGATAACCTCTTTGTAGCCGCCGAAGCCATGCATCCATTCTATTGGAATCTCCATTCTCATGTACAAGCTCAAAAAGGAGAAAACTTGCGCTGGCCTTTCACTCAAATCCTAAGAACTAACAGCCATTTTTCTGACTGTTAGACTCTACTGCAGTTTTATGATGGAATACAATATACACACTCTTCTTGATATAGAGGCTTTGATCACAACCTTGTGAGTTATTTAATTATATGATTCGTTTTAAGCTCAGGTCTTCTTACATGAAAGAAAAAGAAGAAGACAACTTTGAGTTAAATTATGCGGTTGTTCCTTGTGCTGTTTTAGCTTTGCTGATTCATCCATCGACATCACAGAATATCGTCAATATGATTTCATTGAGTTTCTGTGCATATTTAGAAGCTGTCTCTGTTCTACCGCAGTTGCGACTTATGCGTAATACGAAGAATATTAATCATGTCGAGTCGAATCATTCACAGGGAATTGTTATTATGTATTTGCATTGTGTATTGCAAGGTTCTTGAGCTGTGCTCATTGGGTCTTTTAGGGTTTGGATAGTCGTGGCCATCTGCTTATGGCTTTGGTGTCCGGGCTTTGGCCTCCCATGGTGCTGATTTCTGAAATTGCTCAGACCTTCATCTTGGCAAAACTTTTTTTACTGTTATGTGAAAGTTTGTTTTTGGAGGACGCCATTGGAGCACACAAGATCCTTCTGAGAAGAGGAAATGTAGGATCGATTTAATCAAAACCATATCTTGATCTTTTCCTTAATGTCTTGTCTGTATTGAATCTTGATAAGGATTTTGACTGTTGTGAATTATTGTTGGGTTTGATCCACCAATTTCTCGGCTTCTCAAGAGTTTGCTGATGTTGATATTATTTTCTTCATTTCTTGCCTTGCTAAGTAGTATGTCTCTTCTTCAATTAAAACATGTAAAAAATTATTTTTATTTTTCTTGTTATATACATCATTATCCCGTTTTTTTTTTTATTTAGAACGGTAGAACCAATAATCTTGTTTTGTCTTGGTAGTGTAGTATGTCCACCATGCTTGAATTTGCTGACGCTTGCCAGAATGTCCTGCTTCTAATAAATCTTGAAATTCATCATTTTGATGAATAATTCTTGGATTTGTGCCTCCAAGTTCTCGTTGTTGTAATAACTGTGTAATACCACTTGTATGTTGTTGTTCTTTTGTTCTGTCATCCATCTTGAATTTCTGAGAGAAAAATGTATTTGCTGCATATTCTTTAGGATTTTGCATTTTAATGATTATTTTGGAACTCGTCTTGTCAAAAATTCTCGAGTTAAGAAATCTGGTAATGAATTTTTCCCCCCTTTGATATATTCGATATCAAAATCAAATACTGAAAGAATTCCTTGCCATCTGGCAAAGATTTGTTTTGAAACTAAATTTTGAATATCTTTTTATAAAATATCTTTTGCTGATTTACAATCTACTCTTAATAAAAAAATTTTATTATATAAATCATCTTGAAATTTTGAAATACATAAAACAATAGCTAAAATTTCTTTTTTAACTGTTGAATAATTCTTTTGTGATCCTGTCCAAACTTTTGAAGTAAAACGGACTAACTGCTCTTTTTCTGTTATTTTTTATTTTAGTATACCACCATATCCTATATCTGAGGCATCTCTTTCAACAATCATGAATGCATTTGGTTGTGGAATGCCTAAACATGGTAATGATCTAATTTTTTGTTTTGCTTCTTTAACAAATTGAGTATGTTTTTCTGTCCATGCAGGTGGATTTTTCTTCAATCTTTGATATAATAGTGCACACATTGTCCGTAATTTTGGGAAAAAATCTGCTACATAATTTAAACATCCTAGAAATCTTTGTAATTGATTTTTATCTTTAATTTCATCTGGAAATTTTTCACCAAATTCTAATGCTCTATTTATTGGCTTAATAGTACCTTTATATATATATCATGACCTAAGAATCTAATTTTAGTTTGAAATATCTTCATTTTGGGTGCTGAGATAACTAATCCATTTTGAGTCACTACTTTAGCAAATATATGCAAATGCCTAAAATGTTCATCAATATTTTTTGAAAATACTAATACATCATCAATGTAGACTATCATAAAAGTATACACTGAAAATATATCATTCATTATATTTTGAAATTCTGAAGGTGCATTTTTTAATCCAAAAGGCATAACATTCCACTCGTAGAGTCCAAAAGGTACTGTGAATGCATTTTTATATTTATCTTGTTCAGCTATTTGAATCCGCCAATATCCAGATTTTAAATCAAATTTTGAATATATTTTTGCATTATATAAACGATCAAGTAAATCTTTTTTATTAGGAATAGGGTATCTAATCCATTTTAATACCTTATTTTATGGTTTGTAATTAATTACTAGTCTAGGAACTCCTCGTTCCTTTTCTGCTTGGTTATTAACATAAAATGCTGGACAACTCCATTTTGATTTTGATTTTCTAATTAATTTTTTATTTAACAATTCTTGAATTTCTTTCTTGCAATGTTCTAATAATTCAGGATTCATTTGAATAGGTCTAGCTTTAGTTGGAATTTTCTTATCATCAAACTCTTTTTCATATGGTAATTCAACTATATGTACTTTTCTATCCCAGAATGCAGCAGGATGATCAGCACATATTTGTTCTTTGAATTTTATTTCCAATTCTTTTATTTTATTAATTACTTCTAGCTTCTGTAATTGTACTTCTATTTGTTTATAAGATATTTCTTCTTTTATAAATTGTATATGATTTTCTTTTCTTGTAATACAATTAATTATTTTGGTTTTATCATAAATTGAACTTGACTGTAATGAATCTAACTCTTTTTGTTTAATAGGTGTGATCTTTACAGGTTTTTAATTCAAGAAAAGACATACTACTCAGCAAGGCAAGAAATAAAGAAGGAACAATCAATATCAGCAAACTTTTGAGAAACCGAGAAATTGGTGGATCATACCCAACGATAATTCATAACAGCCAAAATCCTTATCAAGATTCAATACAGACAGGACATTCAGGAAGAGATCAAAATATTCAAGCATGGTGGAATTATTACGACAAAAAATGGTGGAATTATTATTTCCGTATCAGAGTCGAAGAAATCAGACAAAATGGAAAAGAAGCAGCAAAGTCAAAAGATTCCAAGAAGATGTGACATATAACAAAATAAAGCAATGATGTGACAAAAAGCATTCAAAGTGGAGCACTCAAGAAAGCAAGCAAAAAGCATACGGGAGACCAAGAGAGCTTAGCTCAATTGGTATCACAAGTGGGTTTGAACCATGGCAACCATAAATAGGTGGAGAAGGGGTATTTGTGAGATGCTCTAAGTCTTCCCGGGGCACATACGCAATGGAGAACGGTTATGGTGGCTGTGCGCAGGAGTGAGGCCGTGTGGGGTCAGAATTCCTCGGAGGAGTATCGTCAACACCTTGTGCCCGGAGGTGTTAGACTTGGTAACCAATGACTGAAGACTGGCCCTAGTACCCAGCTTGGGCTACTACCATAAGGTTAGTACCCATTGCGTACACATCCCGCGGTTTACATACTCAGCTGGCTAGGGGACGGTTGGTTTGAGGCCCAGGATTTAGTCTGACTCAACAACAGTGAAGTGGTGGGAAGACACGGAGTTGTAGTGTTAGGAACCTGAGATATCAAAAAAAAAAAAGCATACGGGAGAAAAAGCAAGCAAGAAGACAAAGTCAAGAAATCATCCATTCAAAAGTTGTGTCAACTTTATTTATGTCATTTTCATTATTATGTCATGAATGATGTATTAGAAGTCAAGATAGTATTATAAATAGCATATCAATGTAAGCACTCAGAAGAAGTTGTTTTTGAAGCAATAAAATTCCTACGTTGAAAATCAAACTCTCTTTGCAAACTTTCAAAGCTTGCTTTCATTACTACTTAAAAGTTTTAATTCAAGGTACTAAATTTTTTGAATTATTCATACTTTGTTATCAAATTGATTTAATCATAACTTAGTTTTCTAAATTCCTCTCTCCTGGGTCTAAATTGGTATCAGAGCCATAGATTCATAGTTTCTTCAAGGATATCTAAGTTCATAAACATTCATACCTGCATTCTTAATTCGGCATAAGGAATAGGAGAACTGTAGCGGTTTGGCAAGCGGTTGAAGTAGCCTTGTAAGTCCGTTGGTAAGCCATTGTCGGAGTCAGACGTAAGGTGTTTCCGGTTAGGCACTCCTGTGTTCCCCATACACGCTCATATTCTGCATGTTGCATTAAGCAACTAAGGTAAGTTTGTTACAATGAATTTAAACAGCTTTAAGAAATTATTTGTACGTGGTTCAAGTACTAATTCAATGGAGGAAGATAATTTAGTTAATCAAAGTCATGAAATTCAATTTGATATATCAAGTAAGACACTCAATTCTGTTTATCATATAGGAGCATTAAATTTCAATAATTCATATGCAGTAAAATTACATGAGCAAGATATTAATTTCAAAGAAACATAAAAAACTCTTAGATTAATGTCAAGTATAGCAATCAATAAATATAAACAACAAGGATTTAAATATATTTATTATGGTTTAATTAAAGTATTCATTAAACCTATGCATAGAATAGGAATAGATAATCCAATATTCATAGCTTTAAGAGATAAAAGATTAATAGAATACGAAGATTCAATATTAGCATTAATTCAAACTAATATTTGTGATGGTTCAATTTCATTTAATTGTGTACCTAATTTTGCAGCTAGTTTATTTGATGATTTAATTTTAGATTCATTAGTTATGGATATTCAAATAGATCAAAATAAAATTAATCAAAAAAGTAGAAGTTTTGCAGTATTATATAAAGTATGTTTTAAGTTACTCAAAACATTAATAGATCCTCAATTAAAATTAGAACAAAGTAATCAAAATGAAACTGTAATTTTTGAAGAAGATTCAACAAAATCTACGGTATATGTACCAAAAACTTTAAAATGGCATGAAATAACTATTCCAGAAACATTTACAATAATTCCTCAAGAACAATCTAGAAATATTCAACAATCAAATACAACTCATATGATTAAACAAGATGATGGTAGTATAACAATACATTTTGATAATATTAGATCAAATAGATATGGATCAAATAAGAGTGAATATAGTCAAAATTCTAGATATTCAACATCTGATATTCCAACAAATATTCCAACATTAATAAGAAGTTTTAGTCAAAACACTAATATTAATAATAATCTAGAAATTTATTCTATTCCTAATACAGGAAGTCAAAGAATTCATTATAAATCTCCATTACCAGAAATAATTCAAGATAATCAATCACCAACATTCTCTGAAATGAAACATGATTCAACAAATAAGCGATCTAGTTCAGTAGATGTTATTAGTAAACCTTTTAAGCCTAATTATGAATATTTAGATGAAATATTTAATGATGAAGAAAATTTAGAAAAAAGAAATTGGTATAATTCATTAGATAGTAAATTCCAAAATATACTTCAAATAGAATGGAAAAAAGAACTCAATCTTAGACAATTTAATTATCCTTTCTTTTCATGGTTAGAATTCATTAGTTTAAAAGAAAATTTGCAAGATATATATTCAAAAGATAAAACAATTAATGTTCAGACTCAATTATACAAAAGATGGCAAATTGTAGACGGAGAAATTGTAAGTTCAGTTCATCCGCCTTTATTAAATATAAAGATTCAAACAAATTCAGGAGAAGTAATAGCAACACCTTTTAGGGAATGAAGATCACAAAAAGGTCCAGCAGAAATAGAAGATATTAAAAAAATTAATTAACAATTAAATTATTCAAATCAAATATTACATACAATTGCTAATCAAGTAGATTTAGTAAGTACCAAATTAGATTCAAAAAATAATGAGAAAAATTTAGAATTATCTATGATAAATTCAAAAGATAAAAATGGTTTAAGATTTTCAGAAGAGGTAGCAAGACCACATTTTCAGACAAAAGATTTATTAGAAAATATAGATTTATTTGGAAAAAGAAAACAAAATACATTAAACAAAATATTAGAAAAATTAGAAAATTTGGATAAACCTAGTACGAGTCAAATTCATAATATTGACCAGATAAATTCAAAAGAAGATACTAATTCAAGTGAAGAATCTGAAGAAGATAACGAAGAAATTCAAGCTATTAATAAAATTAAAGAAGAATTTGAAGACAATAATGAAATCAATAGAATTATAAAATCATATAGAAAAGATAATTCCTATAGACCATATAATCAAAAATACGCCCCATATCAAAGAAAAAATTATTATCCAAAATTAACACCACCTGATATTCAAATAGAAGAAAGAGCAAAATTTGTAGCAACAGAATTTGATGGTAAAGCAATATATGAATGGAACATAGATGGAAAATCAGAATATGAAATGTTAAGAATGTTACAAGAAATGGGAATGGCTAAATTTGCATTTAAACAAAATAGACTCAATCAAAAAGAAATAGCAGCAATATTTGCATCCGGTTTTACTGGTCAACTCAAAAACTGGTGGGATAACTATCTTACTCTAGAAGATAAACAAAAAATATTAAATCATGAAGTAGAAGAAGAAGAAAAAGATTCACAAGGTAATATCAAAAAAGATTCACAAGGTAGAATTATATACAAAAAGGTAAATGATTCAGCAGAATTCCTAATTTCAGTAATAGCTCATCAATTCATAGGAAATCCAAGAGAAGAATTACAAAGTTCAAAAATATTTCTAACTAATTTAAGATGTCCAACATTATCAGATTTTAGATGGTATAAAGACATGTTTATGACATATGTATTCAAAAGATCAGATTGCAGTGCATCATTTTGGAAAGAAAAATTCATAACAGGATTACCAAATTTATTTTCTCAAAGAATAATGACTAATCTTCAAAAAGAATCTGGAACAGAAGTAGTAGAATTCCATAGATTTTCATATGGCGAATTATTTGCATTCATTAAAAAAGAAGGTTTAAAATTATGTCAAGAATTAAAGATTCAAGCTAAGTATGGTTCAGAAAGAAAAGAATTAGGATCATTTTGTGAAACATTTGGTATAACAGATATTCAAGCACCTTCATCAAGATATAAAAGAATTAATTATCCTTTTAGACATAAACAAAAAAGATTAAATTATAGAAATAAAAATAGTAATGAACAGCAAGATTATTATAAAAAGTCAAATAAAAAGTATAGTAAACCTTCTAAGAAAAAAGAAATTATTTGTTATAAGTGTGGTAAACCAGGTCATATAGCAACAAATTGTAGAACTCAAAAGAGAATAACTGAAATATTCAAAGAAGATTCAGAATTAAGAGATAAATTAATGGCAATAATGATTAATTCATCAGTAAATAGTGAATTACAAATTAATGAAATAGAAAGTAATTCAGAAGAAGATTATTATTCAGATAATTCATCACCTTGTAAATGTAAAACAATCAATATGATTTCTAGTAGTAGTAATAAAGATAAAGAATTTTTATTTGATATAATAAGTAAAATAGAAAATCAAGCAGAACAAAGACAATATTTATTAAGACTCAAAGATTTAATTTTAGAAGAACCTAAGCCAATTCAAATAGAAGAGCCTTTTAGTTTAACAAAACTCTTAGATAAATATCCAAGTAATAATAGTATTTTAGGAATAAACAATAACTCAAAAAATTCTTATGAAGAAATTAAGCAATTAAAATTAGAAAAGAAAACACTCAAAGAAGAGATTAGAGAATTAAAATCAAAAGATTTAGAATTAGAAGCAAAAATGATATTAATAAATCAAGTTGAGAAAATTGAGAAATTAGATATTCCAGAAAGTTCACATAGAAATGGTAAAGGAATTCAAATTAATGAAGAAAAATATTTGAATACTATAGATAGAATCAATATAGAAAAATGGTATGCATATGTAACAATAGGAGTTCAAGATTTTACTACAACATGCATTGCAATGATTGACAGCGGAGCTGATCAAAGTTGTATTAAATCAGGAATTATTCCAACAAAATATTGTTCAAGAACAAATGAAATATTACAAACAGCAAATGGTAGTCAATTACAAGTTAGATATAAATTGTCAAATGGATTCATATGTAATCAAAATTATTGTTTTAGACATTCATTCATTATTATTGATGATATTACTCAAGATGTTATTTTAGAAAATCCTTTTTTACATCGGATTACACCATTCAAGAAAAATAATGAAGGAATTTCTTTAAAAATCATGGGAAATAAGATCATATTTAAATTCATCACACCTATTAAACAAAAAGAGTTATATTCATTACAGTCAAGTTCAATTTTTACTAAGTCAATCAATTGTATTACAAGAAACGATGATTTTAAATGGATAAATGAATACATTGAAAATCCAAAAACAATTAAGAAAATTAGAAAGATTTAGTCATTACAAGAAAGAGTTACTCAAGATATTGAATTTCCTAATATCTAGGGTAAATTACAAAATACCTCCCTGTGGTTAGGCGATATTTTAAGTTACCTCCCTGACATAGTAAAACCTATACTCCGCCTCCTTGTGCTTTGGGTTTTTTTAAAAAGTGGATGTCCGTTCAGTCACTTAACGGGTTCTGACAGAAAGACACATTTACCCCCAGCAGACATCCACTCATTGTGCTTTGTGTTTTAGGGTAAATTTTCTACCGTTGACTTCTAAACTCAATCAGCAAACACCGAATTCCAGCAACGAACACGGGGCTGCAGCAGCGAACACAGATAAAATATTGAAACTTTTTGGGTTGGCTTGTTGAAAACAATATGATAGATTGAAGAAACTGTCGATTGTGCGGATATCTAATAGGTGCAAACACGGGGATGCAGCGGTGAACACAGATAAAATATTGAAACTTGTTGGGTTGGCTTGTTGAAAACAAGAGGATAGATCGAAGAAACTGTCGATTTTGTGGATATCTAATAGGTATGTTAACCTCCGATTAGTGTAAAGTAAATTTTATAGATTTGTTTCTTAGTTCTCAGTATATAAGGGCTTCGATTATTGCTATTTTTTAACCCAATTTGATTACTTTTAGTTAGAATCGTGTAATTGTTGTGAGATAATGAAGTCTCATTGTCTGCCATTGTTTAAAGATATTCAATTGAGAGTTTTGTTGTCTGCCATTGCTTAAAGATATAATTTTTTATACCGCTGGAGTTTCATTGTCTCCTATATGCTCCTGTCTCATTGTCTCCTATATGCTATTGTTGCTTTCATATTGGTATTGTCAGGATAGTAGGGATATTATAACTGTTGTAACTTTCTAACTCATATTTGGCTGAAAAGTGTCAACTTTGAAGTCACAGTCACAGTTTAAATTTGTTATTTAGTGGATAATAATAGTGGTACACACTTATTTATTATGTTGTTATATTGTTCTTATAGAATGGCCACAGAAGATGTTAATATACACATGCATTATGGTGGGAAATTTGTATGGAAGCCTCGCATAAAATATACTGGTGACAGTGTAAAAGTGAAGGTCTTTAAGCAGTGGGACCCAGATGAATTGTTTGTTATTGAACTAAATAATATGTTCAATGAAATAAACAGACTTAGTTTTCTTGTGAAGTTTTACTTCTGTGTGCCAAATTCTGAATTTGAAAAAGGGTTGTTTGGAATCAGAGGAGAAGATGACATTAATTTCATGAATGAATGTTGTAAAGGGTTTTCTATAAGGGAAATATATGTTGAAGCAGGAGGGGACCACATTAAAATAGTATCTCCAAAGGGTAAAGTATTATTTCAAAGGGTTACTAGCATAGCTTTACCAGCACTAACATATGGAGACATTGGTGGAGAATGTAATGATGATGGTGATAGGTCAGATGATAATAATGATAGGGAATTCAGTGATGATGAAGATGAGCCTGAATGGTTAAAAGAAGGATTAGAAACAATGGAAAATGAAGATATTTTTGCTCCTGGACCATTATCCAAAGCTACTGAATCAGCAGCCCCTGAATCATCATCCAAGGCCTTTGAATCAGTAGCCCCTGAACCATCATCCAAGGCTGAATCAGCAGCCCTTGAACCATCATCCAAGGCTACTGAATCAGCCCCTGAACCATCATCAAAGGCCTTTGAATCAGCAGCCCCTGAACCATCATCCAAGGCTACTGAATCAGCAGCCTCTGAACCATCATCAAAGGCATCTGAATCAGTAGGCCCTGAACCACTGCACCAACAATCTGTAGTTGGGAAAAGCAAGAACATGCAAAGAAAAAAGACACCTCCAGTCAGAAGGGCAAGTGCAGAAAATACAGATCAGAGTGAGCATATTGCTGGCAAAAAATCATCTCAAGAAGATCAGGTTGAAGGTCATCATGAAAACAGAACCTTTGAACCAAAACAAAGTGAATGCCATCATCAACCACAAAATGAGAATTGGAATGAACCAGTATTTGAGGATGAAGAATTATTAGAAAAAGGGAGTGATAAAGATGATTTGTTTGAGGAGTACTTAGACTTTAATCCTGATGTAGAGTTTAGAAAGCCCCAATTCCAACTTAAGGTTGGGCAGAAATTCACAAACTTCAGGGTTTTGAGAAAGGTGCTGAAAGAATGGAACATCAGAGAGGGGTACGAGGTAAATTGGATCAGAAATGAGTCATATAGGATCACTGCCATTTGTGCTAGGGGTTGCTCATGGAGGATTCATGCATCTCCTATTGGGAAAGACAACACTTTTCAAGTGAAAACATTGAAAGGTTCTCATACTTGCAATAGAGAATATGAGAATAAACATGCCACTGATACTTATTTGAGTGAAAAGCATTAAGACAAAATTAGAGATGACCCAAGTTGTGGACTGATTGGATTGAAAAACACAATTTGAAGAGAAATAATGGTTAATGCATCAATTTCCAAGGTGTATAGAGCAAAGAAAAAGGCAAAGGATGCTATGCGAGGAGTGGATATGGAGCAATATAATAAGTTGTGGTCATATGGAGCAACTGTGAGGAAGTATAACCCTAGGAGTACAATAAAACTAAAAGTTGAGAGGTCCACAGAAGAATCAATTGGTACTTTTCAAAGAATGTATTACAGTTTACATGGAAGTAAGCAAGGGTTTTTAGAAGGATGTAGACCCATTATAGGTTTAGATGGGTGTTTCTTAAAAAGTTCTTTTGGAGGACAACTATTGTCAGCATTAGGTAGAGATGGCAATGATAATATGGTTCCGATTGCATTTGGTATTGTTGAGGTAGAATGTTATGATTCATGGCTTTGGTTTTTGGAAATCTTGATTTCAGATGTTGGCATTGGTATAAATAACATCCCATGGACCTTTATTTCAGACAGACAGAAAGGACTAGTACATGCAATTTCTCGATTGTTTCCTACCTCTGAACACAGGTTTTGCTTAAGGCACCTGTACCAGAATTTCAGACAGAAATTTAGAGGTAAGGAACTCAAAGATATTTTCTGGTCTGCTGCTAGTGCTGGAAATATTGTGGATTGGAAGATAGCCATGGATGAGATGACCAAAATTGATAGCAACGCAGCTAGTTGGTTAGCAAAATTTCCTTCAGAACTTTACTCCAGGTCTCATTTCAGAAATTCAAGTAAGTGTGACATACTTGTCAACAATTTAAATGAGTCATTCAATAATTACATCTTGGATGGTAGAACAACCAATTTTGTCAATGATAGAGTGGATAAGGAGAAAGTTGATGGAGAGAATACAAGTGAAGAAACTTGGGATGGAAAAGTATCAAGGCTATTTATGCCCTAACATCCAAGAAAAACTTGAAAAAACATAAGGCTTAGCAGATTTTGCATGGCCCTCTATGCTGGAGAGAGAAAGTTTGAGGTAGATTATGGGTATAAGAGATATGTTGTCAACTTAGTTGACTTAAATTGCACGTGTTAACTATTCCAGTTGACTGGAATACCATGTCCACATGCAGTTGCTGCTATCCAAAAGGAGAAAAGAAAGGTTGTTGACTTTGTTCATGAGTGCTACAGCAGGAATACTTACCTCAAGACGTATTCCTATATGATACATCCTTTACCAAGTGAAGAGTATTGGGAGGTAACAAATGAAATGGCAGTGAATCCTCCAACAATACGTAAACAACCTGGAAGACCAAAGAAAATGCGTCGAAGGGGGCTAGATGAAGCTATAAAGCATCCAGTTTCTACAAGGAAAGGTGTACCTGTACATTGCAAAAGGTGCTTTCAACCTAATCATAATTCAAGAACTTGCAAGAATGAAATACATCCCGGTTCTAAGTTTTATAAGGTATAATATAATGTTAATGATTGCTTACATTCATATAATAATATGTTAATGATTGCTTACTTTATATTTCTGATTATTGCTTGATATATTTCAGCCTCCTCAAGCCAAGTCTGATGAGAATGCCAATATTTCATCTTCAGCTGAAGCTTCAATTAATGTGGTTGTTAGCACTACTGAAGTAACATTCTTTTTACTTTTTACATTTTTCAACCTTAACTTATATATTATAAGGATCTTTAAGTTTCTGTCATTATGTAATTTTTATCCCTAAAATCAAAGGCATTCTCAATTCATGTTTCAGCCTCCTCAATCCAACTCTGATAAAAATGCCAATATTCCACCTTTTGTTGAAGATTCACATACTGAGTAGACAATAGTAAGAAATATCATAACTTGCTACTTGTTGTCATCAACAACTAAATTTTATATCAACTTGAAATGTTTCTGTCATGATCTAATTTCTATATGAATTTTGATATGTTTCAATCCTGAAATCAGATGTCTTCTGGTATGGCTTCAAGTACTCATGGTAGGGAACCAAAAGATCATTCATATTTGCAACCTACAGTTGCAAGTACTACCAAAGTTGTGCATAAATCGGCATTACAATCACAGGTAAAATACTAAATATACAACTCTAAATATTCACAATAATGTGGTTAACATTATGTTTACTTATGATTATAGCGAAGAGGAGCAAAAAGAGTTAGACAAGCAGTGGTAGAAAAGGCAAGGCAAACTAGAAGCAAAGCCTCAACTGGTTGAGAGCAATCTGAAGAGAAGCAAAGCGTCAACTGGTTTATCAATGTTGGAGAGTAGTTTGAAGAGACATGAATCTAATTTGTTATCTCAGTAGTGTTGGTCTGCAGCTATTTGATAGTAGTTCTGTTTTGCTTTGAAGGAATGTTATTGATAATACATAATGTTGATGAAGCTGGTTTAGTAATTGTTTGATAGTAGTTATGTTATGCTTTGAAGGGATGTTAGTGATAATATGTAGGGACACATGTAATGATATTTCTTACATGTAATGAAGGGATGTTTTGCTATTTTTTCAACTTCGAAAATATAATGTCCTTCCAGATAGTTTTTACATGTTCTTTTGTTCTCAAGGCTTGTGTGAAATTGTTGGATCTTTTACATGGGAGAATTGTTCATGGCTACATTGAGAAACTTGGATATAAATCAATGTAGCTTGGATATAAATCAAATTTGTTTCTACAAAATATGATTGTTCATCTGTATGCTTCTTGTGGAGCAATAACTGATGCTAAGCTACTGTTTGATCAAATGCATCGCAGGGATGTTGTTACTTGGAATATATTGATCACTCAGTTGGTTAATAGGGGTGATATTAACGGGGCATACAGGTTGTTTAAGCAAATCTCTCAGTTGAATTTTTGAGCATTTGCTTGGAATTGAATTTGGACTTTTAGTTCTTAACTCATGCTGAACGTGGACAATTATTCATGTTTTCCCTCTTAATTTTGTTATTTTTCCAATATTTTGTTCTGAATTTCTTTGTTGCACTCTTGACTGGAGCTGGAGCCTTAATTCTGGATTGAATTTGGCATCTTTGGTGCACCAAAGTTTACTATCATTGATGAACCAACATTTTCAATTAAACACCACAAGTTACATTCCAGCTAAACACCATAAAATGATAACAAGTTACATTCCAGCTAATCATCCCCATACTTTAATTTTATACAATAAAAGATAACAGAAAATAATGATAACAGCAAAGCAGAAGCTGCCATCAACTTAATCATCCCCAGACTTTCATTTTATACAACAAAAGATAACAGAAAACAATGATAACAGCAAAGCAGAAGCTGCCATCAACTAAATCATCCCCATACTTTCATTTTATACAACAAAAGATAACAGAAAACAATGATAAGAGCAAAGAAGAAGCTGCCATCAACTTAATCATCCCCATATTTTCTTCCAAAAATCGCAATTTGAATTTCATATGGGATATCGAATCACCATCATCATTGGAGTTCATTTCCACAATAGGACTCAAAATTCATCTCTATCTTTGGTTCATCTCTACTAATGGGGTTACACCATGAAAAGAACGAACATTGATTTCGGTCACAAACAAAATATAGCATTCCTTTTGTTGGCTTCTCAGATTCAACAATTTTGACTGTTGCTTTTCTTCTGCAGTCGCATAGCTGATATTGGTATCTCAAATTTGTTGATGCTCCACCTCTAAATCGTGTTGAAGACATGCTGACACTGTTGTAAGATTTTGACATTGAAGAAATTGAACAAGTTTGGCATGGAAGAAAAAGAACCCTAATTTAACATCTACAGAGCTTTGAAATTGTTTTATAAGAGAAGATGATGAAATATTCTCATCTGTCTTTCATTAATATAGATAACAGGGGGTATAATTGTCTTTCCGGATATTATTTTGGTTTTCAAAAACCCACATTACTTCAGACGCATTTTTGTATGCGCGTGTCTGTCAGAACCCGTTAAGTGAGTGAACGGACATCCACTTTTTAAAAAAACTCAAAGCACAAGGAGGCGGAGTATAGGTTTTACTATGTCAGGGAGGTAACTTAAAATATCGCATAACCACAGGGAGGTATTTTGTAATTTACCCTGATATCTATCATGTAGAAAATATTAATGTTTTATCAATAAGACATCAAGTATTTTTACATCGAATGAACTACTATAGCATGTTAGTATCATATCACACACATAAGTCCAGAAGAATTCCAGAAGTAAATCAAGTAGTATGGAAACGTTTAGAAAATTTTAGAAAAGAAATGGCTTTTATTTAAATATTGTTTAAACTAATATTTGATAATTGTTTACAGGAACAATTCAAGATGTCAAAGAAGCCTCAAGATACATCATTCAAAGGACAAAAGCCATAAACTCCACAAGATTATGCATCAAAGGTACTCATACCAAAACCATTATGACCAAGGATTCAAATGAGCAATAACTTTGTAGCATTAGAAGAGTTCCCTACTTTGCCTTATGTTCAAGTAGCGGCAACCCCTTCAGCTAGGATTCAACACAATTCAAGTCCACTCACTCAAGGTAGATCAATGACCCCATTACCTATTCAAAATAGACAAATCATTTTAACCCCACAAAATTCATCAAAACCTCAATATATTTCTAAAGATTCAATTGAGGATATTGTATTAACATCATATAGGGTAAGCCCAGATATTCCAGATTTGCGAAAATACACTCAAAAGTTTTTACTAATGATCATTTTTGGTTAATAGAAGATCCACTCAAAAATAGAAAATTTTATGAATTCATATTAATAGATTCATTTTCAGTAGAAATTATTCATAAGATGAATCAATATAATAAAATTACTTATTCAAAATGTATTATTAAAAGAGTTTTAAGTTTCAAGAATGGCAAAATTCAAATTTTCAAAAATCTTTTTCAATTCAATATACACCTCAAGGTTATAGTTACGAGGATTATAAACAAGCATGGAAAAGAGCTTTTTATATTCATTCTTTTGAAAATTCATGGTTTTTTACATTTCATAAAGATTGTGAAAATGGATTTCCTTTGTAGTTTTATGATTGGTGGGATACCCATGGATCACATGAGAATATTTTACCTCCAATAGCAAAAGAAGGATTACAATTATACAAAAGTAAATCAACAATGATAGATTATCAAAGAGAGGTACAGTGGCATGCACTACTAAAAGTCCCTTGAATTTGGTGCTGGCAATTCCAAATTAAAACCAAGACCAATGTCACTCATTAGACAATTCAAAGTGAAGTGGTGGGACACTTGTTCAACAACAATATGTTGTCCCAATGCAACCAACAAATTACTCATTACCGGCAAAAGAACATGGGTCGGTCAGACTTCAGGATCCAGTACTCCAACAACTCCATTCCAATCAGTTCAGACACCTTTTACTCAAAACGTATCCACTCCAGCTATACCACAAAAACAAAAGGCACCAATGACTCAAGAAATGGATGAAATGGAAGAATTTTATCAGTTTTTATCAATGTTTTTATTGTTACAGTTGACAATGCAAGTTCTAATGATGTTGCACTTGATTATTTGAAAAAAAAGTGTGCCAATTGGGAGAGACGGTGTGTTTTACAAGGAAAATAGATGCATGTTAGGTGTATTGCTCATATTATGAATTTAATTGTTCAAGATGGCCTAAAGGACCTTGGTGGATCAATTGAAAGTATTAAGGCAGCAATTAAATATGTTTGGCAATCACCGTCTAGGTTGAAAACTTTTATGAGGTTTGCTGAGTTAGAAAAATGTAAATGTAACAAATCTTTGTGTTTGGATGTTCCAACGAGATGGAATTCCACTTTTTTGATATTGAGTGTGGCACAAATGTATGAGAGAGCCTTTGATAAGTTAGAAATTGAGGATGATTCTTATCGAGATGATCTTCAAAATCATGGCTCTAAACCTGGGGTTCCAAGTTCTTAGGATTTGGAGAATGTAAAGAGATTAGTTGTTTTTCTTCAACATTTCTATGTTCTCACTCTAAGAGTTTCTGGTACAAAATATGTTACTACAAATTCTTACTTGGATGATATTTGTGGCATTCATGGAGTGTTGAAAGAATGCATGTCAAGTGAAGATGATGGCTTTAGAAATATAGCTTCAAAGATGAAGAAAAAGTTTGATAAATATTGGGAAAGTGTTGAAAAGTTTAATATGTTTGTTTTTGTTGCTTGTGTATTTGATCCTAGAAGCAAATTTGATTATTGTGATATTGTTCTTTGCAATATGTATGGTGATGATGAAGGGAGGAAAATGGCTGAGAATGTTAAGAGTGCATTATTTGAGTTATTTAATGAGTATAAAAGAATCCATTCTGACCAACATTTCAAGACTGTTGCATCTTCATCATTTTTGTCTTCCGGTTCCATTTCAAGGTCATTTGGTAATGACAGTGATGTTGATCCTTTGATGAAAATTAAAAAAAAACTTGGCTGCATTAAAAAAGAGAAAAGCAGATTCTGGTGTAAATAGGGATGCCAAGTCAGAATTGGAGAGATATTTGACTAAGAATGATGAAGAAGATAAATCTATGCTTGAGAGTCCAACCTTTAACATTTTGGATTGGTGGAAGGAAAAAAGTACATCATTTCTAATATTGTCTTTGCTTGCTCGTGATGTTTTAGCCATTCCAATTTCTACTGTTGCTTCTGAATCTACTTTTAGTACTGGAGGAAGAGTTCTTGATTCATTTAGGAGTTCTTTAACTCCTAAAATTGTACAAGCATTGATATGTACCTAAGATTGGATGCATTTAGATGAATCACCTATTAATGTGGAAGAAAACATTCAGGAGTTAGAAAAATTTGAACAAGGTAACCTTTAATTGTCTCTTATTTAATTTATTTTATTAAATATTTTTTTGCTTATATTCATTTGCACATTTGAATGATTTTATTTAATACATTTTTTTAATTTATTGCAGAGATGAAGCAATCTATGCCTGAGTCAACCGTTGTTGATATTTAGTGATGCAACTATGCAAGTCTTGCAAGATGCATTAATGTTGTTCTATAATAGTTCTAATGGAAACTATGGAGTAGAATGTAAACTCTAAATTATTGGGGTGTAAAGACAATGATTATGATGACATTGAAGAGTTTTTACTTAAATCTTAATTTTGGGTTTTTCTTTGTGATTTGTTGAATTTTATTTGTATAGACTCTTTTTTAACTCTTAGTGTTGTTCTTCGTTTTTATGTATTATTTGATTTAATTGAATGTTTGTAAATTTTGATATAATTTATGTAATTTAATTAGGATTTAAACGAATTCGAATTTGGTTAATTCGAATTCGGAAACATTTTCGGTTTATTCGAATAAAATCGAATTCGAACCGAAAACCAAATTTCGAATTCGGTTCGGTTTTCGAATTCAAGTTCAGAAATGTCCAAACCAAACAACCTAAACCGAATAACTCGAATAACCCAAAAACCGACTCGAAGAACACCCCTAGTCCCACCTCCCGGGACACTTCGTAAGCGCAGCGTTCTCTCTAGGCCTGGGTGTGAGTTTGCTCAGCAATCCACTTGCGGTGTTGATTGGGATAAGAGAGAGGATGCCATGGCTTCTGATTGAGGTAAGATTTGGAATGTGGCGGTTCCTGATTTGGTTTTGTAATCAACCTCCCCCTCATTTGTTAATAAAGTCAAAAGGGTATTATCGTCCAAGTAAAAAAAAACAAAGTTCGAATAAGGAAATAGGACCATAAGAGCTCCAACGGTCAAAACCTTCCTCAAAGACTTATAAATAAGTGTCATTCAGCAATTTCCCTTCTCATTCTCACATTCTTGATTTCCAAGCAAGAAAATAACTATAGATTTGAATAGGGGTGGTAAACGAGCGCTCTTTTACCACCCCTATTCAAATCTATAGTTCTTTTTTTGCTTGGAAATCAAGAATGTGAGAATGAGAAGGTAAATTGTTGAATGACAATTATTTATAAGTCTTTGAGGAAGGTTTTGACCGTTGGAGCTCTTATGGTCCTATTTCCTTATTCAAACTTTCTTCCGGTTGTTAAGTCGTGACTACTCATGGGGAAAGGAGGAAAAATTCCGTTTATAGAAGAAGCTGCTAATCTTTCTCCTTCTGAACTAATTGTGCCACAGTTGAGCGTTTCTGTCAGATTCTCATTTTTGAGTAAGCATGCATATAGGTAAACTTAAATGCTTAGACCGATCAAAGGTGCTTTTGGTGCTATATATAAGTCCTACTCGAGAGTAGCTCGGTCAACTACTCGACTCGAACTCGGTCAACCGAGTTTGAGTTGCTCGAGCTCGGAATACACATCGAGCTACTCGAGTATATATATATATTTTTTATTTTTAATACTTATATTTATGTTTTAGTCCCTGTAGTTTAATAAATTATAATTTAATCTATTTATAATTATGTTTTAGTCCTTAATTTATAGTAAATTATAATTTGACCTCATTGAATTTTAAAAAATTACAAATACACCCTATAATTTTTATAAAAAAATAAAAAATAAAAAAAATAAAAAAATAAAATACTCGAGCTCGATTGGGATCGTTTGGAGCTCGAGCTCGATCACTCTTAGTCGAGCTCGAGTTCGAGCTCAATTAATGAAGCTCGATCGAGCTCGAGCTCGAGTATTCTTTTTTTTTTTAAATCGAGCTACTCGATTAGGGGTGTACTCGAGCTCGACTTGACTCGATTACACCCCTAGATTTGAAGGAATTCAGTGAACATCATCATCATCATGGGTTCTGGGGGGAAAGAAGATTGAGATTTAAAAAATCGAGAAATAAATTGCCAGAATGGTGACATTCTCTAAGAGGCGCAAGGGACTTTTCAAGAAAGCCCAAAAACTTCAATTCTAAGATTACAATTTTTGTTTCTTCGCCTGCTGGGATTCCTTACACTTTTGGGGATGTTGATTCCATCAATACTGCTCTTCAAGCATGCTTGAAGCCAAAGAAGGGTTGTTGCAGTACTACTGCTGCTCCTCCTGGATTTTGTGGTGAATTTGAAGGTGCAAGTTCTTCTCAGAATAATTGCACCCATAACGAGATTAACATGTTTGGAGGAAGTGGGTTTGAATCTACAAGATGTTCTACAGAATTTGCTCCCTTGATTCCTTGTTCTGTTTAAGGATTTTTTTTTTCTTTTGTAAGTTCTGTTTAGGCTTTTTTTTTGTTAGTGATGAACTCTAATGTTTCATTAGAGTTTAGTATGAAGATATGACTTTATTCAATATGTTTATAATTGAAAAAATGGATATTTTCATGTTTATTCTTTTTTATCTATGAAATTTTTGTTGAACTAAAAGATAATATTGTGCTATATATGAAAAAGAATTTGGAGTCCCAAGAAGAAGCAGAGCAGAAAAACACCACAAGAAATAATTTTTGTTGTTGTTTCTAGGTTTGAATCTGGAGTACATTGATTGTATCACTATCCAAGAATGTGTTCATGGCTAATAATAGTTTCTTTACTATTTGATCCAACTCTTGAGTATTTTACGAATGGAAAATCAATAAATCGTTTGTTCGTATTGATTTCAAAGTAGAGAATTAATTCAAGCAAAATCTAACGTAATCTGGACAAATTTTTATTATTCTTGATCTTTTCACCTTCATAATTGTTTAGGTTCATTCTGCAATACTGTTAGGCGGAAAGGATTTGCTTAGTTTGAAGATAATGTTTGCTCAAGTTTTTAATCCTTTTGACTAAACCTCTTCAGTGTTTTCTTAACCTGTTTCTGCAATAACTTCTTCCTTAGTTTATCAATTTTAATAGAATGCGGCTTGTTTACCAATCCAAATCGACTAATTTGCACTAATTCTATCTTGATTTCCAAAGACTAAATATCAGTTTTCCAACACCTTTGTTGGATTTTAATGCAATGCCTAAGAAAAACTGCAAACAGAGGTATAAGTGCAATGACAAAGGAGGAAAATGAATGCTGTTCCATCCTTCTTTTTACTGTTCTTTTGGATGAACTTATTTGTTTGTTTTACTTTTTTATAGCTTCTTTTTTTGCTCCAATTGCCTAGACTTGCCAAAACTAATGGTTCCAAATCATTCAGGGTCTGGTGTGCATGTGTATTCTTTACCTGATGCTATTTGTTTGTTTGCTTAGTACCGGTTAATTGTTCTTAACCCTGCTATTGCTGTTAGATAGATAAAAATGTGTTTCGTCGTCAGCGTTATGCCCAAATGTCGCAAGAACAAAAAAAAACTTTTGGACCGACATAGTAAAGCGAGAGTGGTAAAAAAGCAGAGGCTGCTTAGTCAGAGAAATGAAAGCGCTTGCTCTATAAAAGGAACTAATGACAATACTACTTCCAATAATCGTGGTTCTACTATGCAGGGTGAGAAATGTGATTGTTCACTTCTCATGTAGTGTATAAACTCAAATATCTGTTCTGCTCGCACTGCTATATGTGTTAATTGGTCGCTTTTCCAGCGCAATAAGCTTATCTTTCGCTGAAACAATAAAACTTCTGCTCAATGGTGCAGTTGATGCATTACCTTTTAACTCCAATGGGGATTTCAATATGGGTGATGTAGAAGTGAGTGGGAGAATAATGGCACCTGCACAGAATTGTCAAGGTAATTCGGATTAGGATTCAGTTATAGAAATTACGCTATTTGGCTCTATTGTAAACTGCTGTCTAATACTATAAATAGTTAATTAATACTATATATAATCGGAGCTTATGAGATGCATTTCTGCTGTAAAAATGCCTTCTCTCAGTCGATACCTTGTTCTGCATGTTTTATTGTAATTATTATCTTATAATATACACATAAGGTCTACCAAGATAGTTTTGATTTCCTTGTTGTTTTCCAACTAGCCAATAGAGCGTGTCGTTTCCTCTATCTTTTCAAAAATGTTTTCTATCGATTCCTAAAAAAACAAAACCTTTGGTCGTATGTGTTGCTTTGTATACCTTACTGCCTTTTTTTTTCTGCGTTTTGGAGTAATATAAAATATTTTACTATACGTGTTGCTTTGCATACTGTCCTGACCTTCTCTCTGCGATCAGAAACTCTTTTTTTCCCTGATGACTGTGTAATCTTCATCTTCATTTTCCTATACCTGTATTTTATGTTCACTTTTAAATTCTATTATTTTTTTAGCATTCCATAGTGTTTGTCTATGGCCAACTCCACTCATGCACAACTACCCTTTGACTAACACTGATAGAATCATTGTTGTTGCTCCATGTTTAAAACAAAGATACGTTCTACTGTGTTTTTTTAAAATGTTATTTCGCCATGTTTCAAACGTCGAAAAATATACTATAGTCTTGAACGGGTATCCAGTTTTAGATCAACATGTCTATAACATGCCTTCTGTTTCACAAGTTGCGGCTATATTCTAAGAGGACTAGCTCGATGATAGTTTAAGAACTACCCATATACGGGTAGCCATACGAATGTGCCTTATACAATCAAGCATTACTATGCATGTTATGATAGCCTTCAATATCCGGTGTTGTTCCCATGTGGAGAGTCAGATTGGTATTTTGGAATTAAAAAATTACTCAGACAGAACTGGCATCGAGATTCACGTCCTTCGCATGAAAATGTTGCCATTGATCCATCCTTGGTACATAATCCTGCTGAGTTACTGTATTCCGAACATCAAGGTGATTAGTACTAATACAATTTCGCACAATTCCTTTCTTCCTTTAATATGTTTTTCCTTATAGTGCTGTTGATTGAAGCGGATTACAGATTAGTACGTTTTTCTTTTTGTAGATTCTGTTCAAGAGAGCAGGTTGAACATTGTGTATCTGCAAGAGAATACTATTGTTACAAACTTCAGATGAGATAAAATGATCAATCGATGCTTTTGAATTCTGGTAGGCTTTTGTAGCAGTTTGTTGTTGACATGTATGTAAAAATAGAAACGACACGACTATATTTTGTTAGGAAAAATTAAAATGAAATTAGGTCTGAAATGTTAAATGGTATAGTGGACAGTTTTGCTATTGGTGAATGTGATAGATACCGAATTGATCGTAGGGTCTATTTGCCTTCATCTTTTACAGGTGGTTCCTGAGATATGCGTAGAAGGTATTTGGATACAATGGCCTTGGTGCAGCAATACGGTAAATCAGATCTTTTTTTAACTATGACTTGTAATTCAAACTGGAATGAAATTTAGGATGACTTGCAATATAATCAGAATGTATTTGATCGTCTAGATTTGTTGTCTAGGGTTTTTAGGGCTAAGTTTGAACTTCTTAAAGTTGAAATTGTTTGGGGAGGTTGCTGCATTTGTTTATAGTATAAAATTTCAAAAGAGGGGCATGCCTCATGCTCATGTGTTGTTAATTTTAAAACCTGAATTTAGGCCTTTGAACTCCGAAACTTACGATCTTATTGTTTCTGCTGAAATACCTAATTCTGTTCATGAACCCCATTTATATTCTTTTGTAGTTAAGCATATAATGCATGGTCCTTGTGGACATTTGAATAGCCAAAACCCATGCATAAGAAATGGACATTATAAAAGCAAATATCCTAAAGAGTTTGTGCCTTATACCTCCCATGTCGATGATGGATATCCACAATATCGTAGACGAGATAATGGTAGGAAGGCTATCATGCGTTGTCATGAATTAGACAATCGATGGGTAGTTCCATATAATCCTTATTTGTTAGCTCTTTTTGATTGTCATATGAACTTGGAAATTTGTACGGCTATTAAGATGGTCAAGTATATTTATAAATATGTTTATAAAGGATATAATCTTGTGAGTTATAATGTTGTTTCCCAGAATGATGGGCAACCAATTGATGAGATTAAGAACTTTCAAGATGTGAGGTGGATTGGACCGCCCGAGGCAATGTGGAGGATTTTCCCCTTCAAATTAAGTGAAATGCACCCTGCTGTTTATACACTTCAGGTTTATCTTGAGGACTCACATGTAGTCTATTTTCATAAGAATTCTAATCTTAGATCAATGGTTCAGTCCGGTAAATTTTCAAAGACTATGTTAACTGAATTTTTTTTATGAATCGTACAAATAAAAGGGCTATACAATTAAAATGTTTGTATAGGGAATTCCCTCAATTTTTTGTATGGAACAGCAAGAATAAACAGTGGACAGAAAAAAAATTTAGGTCTGTAATTGGTAGAATAGTTAGTTTGAGTCCTTGCGAAGGTGATCATTATTATCTAAAATTATTACTCTCGCATGTACGAGGTATGACATCTTATTCTAATTTTCTTACTATTGATAGTAATTTGTTGTCTTCGTTTAGAGATGCTGCTCTGAAAATTGGCTTCTTAAATTATGATAATTACATTAAGGATACATTTGATGAGTGCTCTACTTTTCATATGCCATCTGCCTTCAGATTTTTATTTACATTTTTATTAGTATATTACCTAGAAAATTATGGAATAAATTCCAGGCAGAATTGTCATTGGACTACATTAATGTTAGTGTGTATAGTGATCTTAGTGATATAGAAATTATAAAACTTGTTTTAAAAAATATAAAAAAAACTTTGGAACGAATGAGGAAAGGTTTGGGTGACTATTGTTTAGTGCATGCACCATTTCTTATTAGCGATTATGTGGAACGGCTAACAAGGGAACTTGATAGTGAAATTAACATTCAGGTTACCCCTTAAGATGTAGCACTTTGTTCTTGACTTAATGCTGATCAAACAGCAGCGTATAATTTAGTGGTAGAGGCTGCGCTGTTGGGTCGAAATAGATGCTTCTTTGTTGATGGCCCAGGGGGAACTGACAAGACATTTTTGTACCATTCTATTCTAGCGTCTATAAGAAGTAATGGATTCATTGCGATTGCTGTTGCAACTTCTGGAGTTGCTGCATCAAGCTTGCCTGGTGGTAGGATAGCACACTCTAGATTTAAACTCCCTTTAGATGCTGGTAGTAGTAAAGTTTGTCAATTGAGTAAACAAAGTAGCATTGCTAAAATGATTGTTAAAGCTAAATTAATATAATGGGATGAGGCTACAATGGCTGAGAAATTGGTTATTGAAGCTTTTGATTCTTTACTGAGAGATCTAACTGAAATTGATGAATCTTTTGGTGGAAAGTATGTTGTGTTTGGTGGAGACTTTCACCAAACTTTACCGGTCATAGCTAAGGCAACAAGAGAAATGCAAGTTAATGCTAGCATTGTGAATTCGTTTTTGTGGCCTTCAATGCATAAGCTATCACTGAGGCAGAATATGAGGGCAGCTTTAGACCCTCATTTTTCTGAGTTTTTATTAAAGGTTGGAGAAGGTTTGTTTCCTATAAATAAGGATGGGAATATTACACTTTCCGCAGCGATAGTTATACTCTATAACAAAGGAGATGCATCGTTGAATAGGTTAGTAACATACGACCGTATTTATTGTTACATTCTGTATGTTCACTTTTATAACTTTGATATTGTCTTCTTTGTTCACCTTTACATAATGACCGTGATAAGTCTCGTTAACACCAACTTATTTGCTCTGAATACTTGATCTTTTGCATAGAAATTCAATGAAATTGTGTTTAGAAGATGACATTTGTGCATAAATGAAATAAACTTTACGAATGTGCAAAAATGTCTAAGTGTGTAAAAATACTACAAAGTTGATATGATTGTGAGTCAATTGAAGACATTCACACACTTGCACATTTTTGCTTACACTTACACAATTGTTACTTCACAAAACTTCAAACAAAACATTTAAGCATGGACATCACACACACATATTGCGGGCCTACACACAAAAACACACACAAAACACACACAAACACAAGCACACTAGTGCCGCACAACACAAACACACACACCCCTGTGCGGGCGCATATACGCCTGCACAGCACACACTCACGCACACCTGTGCAATGCCGCACAAACACACATGCACACATGCCTAAGCGGGCACAAGCCACACACACGCACACGGGCACATGCCTATGCGGGCGCATATGCGCCCGCAAAGGCAGCGCACACACATGCCTGTGCGGGAGCCTATGTGCCCCCATAGGCTGCACACACGCACGCAGTGCGGCCGCCCATGCGCCCGCACAAGCCAACCACGGCGGCCGCCTGTGCACCCGGCCACACACATGCACGTTTTCTTTGGACTTTTGCACCATCACACTCAAGCTTTTCTACGATTACATTTACACACTCGCACTTCTTTGTGCACTAAGCACGCACAGCACATATTTCACCACCTGTTGTTGATAGAATTACTTAACGCCTAAGCAACTGATGACTCATTGACCTAATTTATTTTGCGGGCTTCTTTGTTGACAGGCACGTGAAAAGATCCTGTAGCAGCTGAAAGCTACCGGCTACCATGATGGGGACATGTAAGCCAGGAGAAGCAAAATCTAGGGTTTAAGAGAAACCAGAGAACACGATTGAAAGGGGGGGGAAGGGAATCAGAGTGACACGATAGAGATTCACCCTCTTGTAATCGTAGTTTCTGGGCCTATCAATATGATCGGCTAATTCTTAGTATTGCCTTGAGGGGTTGTTGATGTATGGATCTTAAATTCATCGGAGACAATTGAAATGCATTTATCTTTGTGTTCATGTTGATTTACATTTGTTTCATGCTTGGATTCAATGTGCTTGCATAAATTCCTTAAATCCATATTGATATGCAGTACCCACTGAGATTTGTGTGTGTGAGACCCCAAAATTTTTAAATAATAATACCTTCGATTATTTTAAGTTTAGTATGTGGAAATTAAAGTTCTATAGCTTGCACCTTAACTGATTGTTAAATTATGAGGATTTAATTGTTGATTTAGAAAGTTATGAGAAAATTAATTATGTTAATTAATACAAAATTTGGGTCTTAGTTGGGTTTATAAAAAGATAATGTCCTATTTATAAATTAAAGAAACTATTAATAAAAAATAAAAATAAAAAAATGCTTTAAAAATCTTGAGCTTTGTCGGCAACAGGATAAGAATCAAGAGGAAATAGGAAAGAAAAAAAAAGAAGAGAGACGGGAACAGAACGGGAGAAGAAGAAAGAAAAGAAAAGGAAGAAAATTGAAGAAGAAGAGAAGAAGGCAGCCGGAGAAACTAGAGGAAGAGCGGGAGGAAGAAAAGAAAAGGAAGAAGAGGAAAGAAGGGGGAGAAGAGGAAACTGTGGAAAACTTCAAAATAGTGGGTGAGTTTTGGGTTTTAAGACTTTGTATTTTTTTTAAAATAGAAGATAAACAATTAGCTTTTTGGATATATAAACTGATGATTTTGTTTTACTCTTGAACTAATTTCTATTTGGAATTTGGGTGAAGCATGTTAAAACTCAGTTGCTAAATTGACAGAAGAAAAACGTGTGCGTGTTATGGATTTTAAATCCAGGGCTGATTTACAATGGAAAGTTCTTATTTGCTTCTATGAACATGAACGAATTATTTGAAACCTCTAAATACTTCTGCAATTTGTGTTGTTTGTTTAGGAGGAGTTTTTGGATTCAAGGAAGAAATAATATTTCGTCACAAGATATTGTTGTGGAGAAGTTTCTTCTGCTTTCTTTGTTTTATTGGGTTTGCATGAATAAGAATTCAACGGTTTTTGGGATGATGATGATGATGACTATTGATGGCACTTTTTCCTCTCATTTTTTTAGAACTTGGAACCTTGGATTTGCTATGGCAGTTTCTTGACTGAAAAGGAGATTTC
Source organism: Ophiorrhiza pumila (assembly GCA_016586305.1). Taxonomy (NCBI): domain Eukaryota; kingdom Viridiplantae; phylum Streptophyta; class Magnoliopsida; order Gentianales; family Rubiaceae; genus Ophiorrhiza; species Ophiorrhiza pumila. Next base: position 29,884,927 of record BLIW01000008.1, on the reverse strand, counting down.
TTTGGTGCAATAAATTTGAGGAGTTTCTTTTCATCTTTCCTTATCCTTGTTTTATTCTGGTGGTTGCTAAAGAAAATCAGACAAAAAGGGGCTTTATTTCACATCACCTTGAACTTGGCTCTTTTGATGGTTGGAATTTCAAACTACTTTTTGACTCAGTAGATCAAAGAATTTGGAAATTCTTATTACACAATAAATGTAGAACTCTGAATCTAGTTTAATATGGTTTTAATTTCACACTGTTTGGATTGTTGGTTGCAAAGTTATGGCCAATTGAAGTAACCCTATCAAGACTGAATTTTGTTACGAGATTTCAGCCAATATAACAAGTTTGAACAATTTTTACACCACCTTGTAAACTGAATCTTTTGTTTTCTAAAACATAAAAGTTTTAGCCTTTTGACTTAAATTTTACCCAGTTTTGGTTTCACATTATTTGGATTTTTGGTTACAAAATTATGACCTTTTAAAATAAGTATGGCAGAACTGAAATCTGTTACGGGATTTCAGTCCTACATAAAGTTTGAACAGTTTTTGAAGCTATTTGTAAAATGAATTTGGGAATTGATAAAACATAAAAGTTTTAATATTTTAAATCTAGTTTCATATGCTTTTGGTTTCATATTCATTGGAGGTATTATTACCAAGTTATGACCATTTCAAATTACTACGCCGGGACTGAAATATGTTACAGGATTTCGGTAAATACCAAAATCATGTCCCATTTTACACTACTTTCTATACTAAATTTGGAGTTTTACAGAACATAAAAAATTTAGAATATTTGCCCTAGATTTACATGGTTTTGATTTCACATCATTTGGATTTTTGACTACAAAGTTATGACTATTTGAAATCACCATGTCAAGTCTGAAATTTGTTACTGAATTTCAGTCATTATAGCCACATCAGACAATTTTTCAACCTTTGTAAATCGAATTGGAAATTTCTTGAAACATTGACTTTTTAGGATTTTGATTCTAGGTTTACACCATTTTGGATTCATATCATTCTGATACAACGTTTCGAAATTATATTGATTCGAACTAAGCACGACAGTTCTGGATTTTGAAAGAAGAATTGCTAACCTTTCTTTCTAATCAAATTGGAGCAGTTTCTGTATTGAATTTCGGATTTGGAAAAACATGAAAGTTTCAGTGTTCCAAAGATAGTTTCAAATGGTTTTTATCCACATCATTAGAATGTTTAAATATCGATGTATAACGGATTGAATTGAATGTGATAGAACTGAATGCTTGTTGTGGGTTCTTAAAGCCCTTGTATATGATGGAATGTCTTCCAACACTTTCAATGTAGAACATGGGATTTGATAAAGTATAAGAATTTTCTTAATCCTTAGTATGGTTTATTTAGTGATGGATTCACATCGATCAGATGTGACGTTGCCAATTTACATTATTTTGAATCAAACGTGGAATGATGAATTCCGCAATAAGAAGTTCAAACTGCACTTTGGAACTATCCATTGAATGTATTTCATATTGAATTTGGAGGGATAGTTTTATTTTGTGTCAATCGATAAGTGAAGGGGATATGGACATTGTTTGAATTGTGGACACTCTCTTGTCTTGCATTAAAAAGGGCACTCTCGGATGAATGAGTTTTCTCATCCTTTGTCAACTGGAATCTGTTGTAATTGTTGTAATTGATATATCAGTGTATATGTGGGACTTCATGTCCATCTAAAATGTATTGATAAACTAGGTACGTTGGAACTAAGTGCTGTACGGAGCTAAGTGCTATGCCACTTTAAAGGCGGAAGCCACCTCTAGAGTCTGTACGAGCCACCTCTAGAGTCCAACGTTACCAGTGACCTTTGAAAGATTGAGATATTTTGGTGAAAAGTGTGACAATATACTTGTGCCCAAGCGTGGGAAATGAATGATACATGACTATTATATGATTTTTGAATTGTGTGAACATGTATTATATTGAATTGCATGGGCCCTAGTAGGTATTGGCTTGGAGGGTGATCGAGACGGCATCGGAGTGGCAAATCCGTCACGCGATTAAAGCCCCGTCACGCGATTAAGGAGTTTTTAATCCAGTTGACGGTAGTCGGAGTGGCAAATCCGGATGCCACGTTAGGCCTGCGGGGCCGCTGTGGTCACTGACCACTAGGAAGGATAAGGTAGCTTCTCAAGTCGTGCACGCAACAATGAATTGTTAGGGGATATAAGGTTGGTAAAGGTCAGCAAGACCGATCGTGACAGGTACCGATTATATATCTAATGTTTTATACGGAGTTAATGACAAAGTTATGTGATATATGGTTATGTGCATTGCACAATGTTTTATGTGATATTTGAGACTTTGTCATATGATTATTGGCATTGGAAAAATGGTTGTCATATGGTTATTCGACTGGAAAAATGTTTAACTGAAATTGTGTTTTCTTAAAGTTAATTTTCTGAAAATTATCCATTACTCCATCACTGAGCTATTTTGAGCTCACCTATTTTATGAAAATATTTTCAGGGTGACTCAAGTTAAATGGTGAACTAAATTTTGGATTTTCAGATGCGCTGAAGTAATAGAAGTGTAGAAGGTTAAGGTATTTTAATCGTTCAGATTTGGATTGTAATCCCGTTGATAAACAAAAGTTTATTATATTGAATGGTTTGTCTTTTGGGGATGTAAGATAAGGTGAATATTGTATTCAAAAGGTTATTTGTAATTCTCAGGTTATAATTTATTAATGTTCAAGGTTAGGGCCCAGACGTGAGTCGGGCGTAATCTAACGCTCCCGTCAAGATGCCGTTAAAGGATAAGGTGGGGCGTTACAGTGTGAATCTACCAAAGGCAATTGAACTAACATGAATGGAATTGTGAATCAACCCTGTGTGAGTTTCTAAGTTTGTTTGAATGAGGTTCCTTGTGAGCGGTACCCACTGACATTAGGGATCTGATCTTAAGAAAAGGCTTAGGAATATCCTTATAGAATAGATCAAAGGCATGAATTGAGTAGCTGCCCTACCAAGGGAGATAGTCAAGGAGTGAATTAGAACTATTATCTAAGGGTAGGGATCTGGGAACCTAATTAGTGCCAAGAACTTGCCCTACCAAGGGAAGTCTGAGGAGTTTGTGGAATAGGGTTGTGAGAATCACCCGGTTAATCAACCCTAGGAAACTGGCAGTATAATCCCCACATACTTTTGCACACAAGTCGATGATGATGAATAAGGATCCATATTGATTGTTTCATCCTCAAGGCAATACACTTCCGGTTTTATTGTTGCTTCATATCTAGTTGCTTTTACTGTTGTTGATGTTATAGTTTTGTTATCAATTTCTAATTGCGAATCAATTTCGGGACGTAATCCCTCTCCCTGTGGAAATGACCGCATTAACCACTACTGCATAATTTAGAGGTTTGGGTAAAATTGGAGAGTAGCACCAACTCTCGCCAGACCGTTTTAATGTTTTATGGTTAATAGGTTGTTGAACTCCATCTTCTCAGACTTACAGTTATTTTCGACAGATCCTTATGAACTAATAAATAGGTGTATTCTTTGCCCTACAAATAGTTCTGCCGATGATATTAATGAAATGATGATAGATAAGTTCCCTGGTCAACCTCATGTATATACTAGCACGGATAAGACTGTTGATCAGAGGCATCAAGGTGATTTTGAAGATTTTCTGAATTCCGTAAAACCCAAGGGCCTTCCTCCTCATAAATTAATCCTAAAAGAAAATTATCCTATCATGCTATTAAGAAATTTAAATCCTGTTGAAGATCTGTGTAATGGCACGCGGTTAATTTGTCGTGAACTGAGTAAGCATACTATTTGGCGAGAGTTGTCGCTACTCTCCAATTTTATCCAAGCTCACAAATATGTAGTAGTGGTGAATGGGGTCATTTCCACAGGGAGAGTGTTATGTCCCGGAATTGATTCGCAAATAGAAATTGATAACAAACAATAACATCAACAACAGTAAAAACAACAAAGTATGAAACAACAATAAAAACGGGAGTGTATTGCCTTGAGGGTGAAACAATCAATATGGATCCCTATTTATCATCATCGACTTCTGTGCAAAAGTATGTGGGGATTATACTGCCAGCTTCCTAAGGTTGATTAACCGGGCGATTCTCACAACCCTATTCCAAAAACTCCTCAAACTTCCCTTGGCATGGCAAGTCTTGGCACTAATTAGGTTCCTAGATCCCTACCCTTAAACCACATTACTAATTCACTCTTTGATTATCTCCCATGGTAGAGCAGCTACTCAATTCATGTATTAGATCTGTTCTACAAGGATATTCCTAAAGTCTTTTCTTAAGATCTGATTTCTAGATGTCAGTGGGCACCGCACAAAAAGGAATCTCAATTATACAGACTTAGAAACTCACACAAGAGTGATTCTCAATTCAATTCACATTAGTTCAATTGCCTTTGGTAGATCCACACAAATCTCAGTGGACACCGCAGATCAATATGGATTTAAGGAATTTATGCAAGCACATTGAATCTAAGCATAAAACAAATGTAAATCAACATAAACACAAAGATAAATGCATTTCAATTTTCTCCGATGAAATAAGATCCATACATCAACAACCCCTTAAGGCAATACTATCAAATTAGCCGATCATATTGATCGCCCAGAAACCACGATTACAAGAGGGTGAATCTCTATCGGGTCACTCTGATTCCCTTCCCCCCTTTCAATCGTGTTCTCTGGTTTCTCTCAAACCCTAGATTTTGCTCTCCCAAAATCCGTCTCAATTCTAATCCCAAAAATATGCGATCCTTTGCTTTAGCGGCTTCCTTTCTCTTTTATACCTTCTCCCCGCTTACATGTCCCCATCAGGGTAGCAGGTATCTTTCAGCTTCTACAGGATCTTTCCACATGCCTGTCAACAAAGACGCCCGCAAATAAAGTTAGGTCAATGAGTCATCAGTTTGCTTAGGCGTTAAGGAATTCTATCAACAATAGGTGGTGAAATATGTGTTGTACGTGTTTAGTGCTTAAAGGAGTGCGAGTGTGTAAATCTAATCGTACAAAAGCTTGAGTGAGTGTGATGGTGCAAAAATCTAATAAAAATGTGCATGCCCGCTGTGGGTTACTTGTGCGGGCGCATAGGAGCCCGCACTGTGTGCGTGTGTGCGGCCTGTGCAGGCTCATAGGCACCCGCACAGGCATGTGTGTGCGCTACCTGTGCATGCATGTGTGGCCTATGCTGTGCAGGTGCCAGGCATGCGTATGCGTCCGCACAGGTGTGTGCTGGTGTGTAGGGGTGTGTGTGTGTGTGTTTGTGTGTGTTTTTGAGTATGGGCCCTCATTTGTGTGTGTGTGTGTGTGATGTCTATGCTTTTATGCTGTGTTTGAAGTTTTGTGAAGCAAAAATGTGTGAGTGTGTGCATGGCCTTCAATTTACTCTCAATCATGTCAACTTTGTAGTATTTTCACACACTTAGACATTTTTGCACATTCGGAAAGTTTCTATCATTACTACACAAATGTCATCTTCCAAACACATTTCTATTAAATTTTCACACAAAAAATCAAGTATTCAAAGCAAATAAGTTGGTGTTAACGAGACTTATCAACCCCCCATACTTAAATCTTTGCTAGTCCCGAGCAAAGCAATCAAACATTCATCTTCACAACTATCACTTCCAACATCATCATCATCATCAATCCAGGAAAATTCTTTTTCGCATGCAATTTAGATTTATTGGCTCAAGTTCACAGTTTATCTAGCCTCGTGCTCATTGTCAATTAAGGTTCAATGAATAAAGATTGATCCACCAGTGTGATGTGTGTGCTTAGAGTTGCCTATGCCTCTTAACCCTATTTATACAAAGTACTCAAGTAAACAAGAACTCCTGCACTATAATCCCTTTGTCCACTCACACAAACACTTCATATTAAAGATAAGATCAGAGATAAAACTTGTCTATGCTAAACTTACTGGGGCTTCCCCCTTATTCAATGCACATTGGTGCTTATTGTTCTCTTTCGAGATTGATGCCGCACTTTGGTGCTTGGCTGCCAGGATTTTGTGGCTATTTTTTCCCTTTATTTGTTCCCATCTCAATTCTCAAGCATTCCATGTTCGTGTGTATCTTCAATGGATTATATATCAAAAATACAGGAATAAGTGTTTACAAGTAGAGAGTATAAACAAGTTAAGAGTTTCACTAGGGCTCTCCTATGTCAAGCTTTTACCGGTGTTTCTATCTTATTTTCACATTGAACTTCAATTCTCAATTTGCATAAAACGATTGGAACTTTAAACTTAGAGAAAGTTTCGCATGCATCATCAATGTAGATGTTGGATAAGATGAATAATGTTACTGAGAGTGAAAGTGTTAATGTGCATATGCTCAAGGACTAGATTCACACCACACAACATATTTCTTATTTAACACACAACTGAACTTTTAAATCACATAACAAAACTAGTGCTATTCACTAGTTTGTTTTTCTTCCACACATAACATCAAAGCACACAACCTACACTTACTAATATAAGAAATTACAACACCACCGATCCTTCACTCAACAGTAAAGAAAATTCACACAAAGCACTAGACTTAATAAGCAAAGGCACAAAACAATTTAAGACCATCAACACCCGTATAGCACATAACCAGATGACCACTATACTCAAGCATACAAGTAGCAAACCACAACAACTCCCAGGTATCTCTCTCCTCACTTCTCTCCCCCCATAATTGAATTATGCATTACTTCCAATAGTGGGGAAAAAGAGAGAAACTACCATTTTTTAAGCTCAAGCTTCACAACGGATGAGCTCCTCGATCTCTACCCTTAGGTATCCTTGCTATTGAGGCCTTCCCATGGCGCCTAAGGATGTTCGGCTATCCTCGGTTGGTGCAACCTCGATCCCCTTCTTTCGAGCTAACTCAGATAATAAAAAAGGAAAGAATATGGGGATGGATTCACTTGTGATTGCCTGAATGATGTATCCTGCTATTAGCTCGAAAGAAGGGGATCGAGGTGATTCACTTGTGATTGCCTGATTGATGTATCCTGCTATTAGTCGTCCTACATCAATGGTCAGTCGGTGTTGTTTGGCATAGATGAGGATCACTCGTTCCCTTGTGACTTTGGTAGTATGTAGGGTAGGCATGAGTTGCGAATTTATAAACAGCAACCATGCTTTAGCCTCTGCAGTGAGTTCGCTAGACGTTACATATAGAGCTTCCGATTGTCTATTGCGCATCCATATTGCACCAGGGAGTCCAACAGCTCCTAGCAAATGATCTACATTTTGAGCCTCAACCAATTGCCCAAATTCGTCTTGTGGGCAGTTGGGTAGGAGGAAGTGCTCATAAACTTCCCTTGGGTTACTTGTCATGGTTTGGAGTAGAATTCCCTTGCCACTTCTACGTTGGATACTTCTGGTGCTCTTGTAAGAGGTTCCCAGTAGTAATGCTGGATAACCTCCCTGAACTTGTAGGTCGGGGCATGGAATGGTCGCTCCACGCATATGGTTCTCATAGTGAAATTCTGGAACTTTTGCTCTGCCTCGCTGTTGACAAACCAAGGGGGTGTCTCTGGGGTGTACTCAGGGTCTGAATCAGAGCCCTCTGATTCAGAACTAGGGTCGGATACTGTAGTGAACATGGCGTATTCATTCTCATTTTATGTTATTGCCATCGGCCTGCAAGAGAAATATGCACCTCAATTTTGACTCAACTTAATGCACGCACGTTTTCACAAATACATGTTCCCCCATACTTGTTTCTCAATACAAGTATCTAATGATTTGCACAAATTTAGTACTTGGGTGGAACATGTGGCAACTTTTTTTATGAACTCAGCTTAAAGTAATAAAATAGGCATGAAGGCATTCTTTAAGCCAATAACAACACGAGGAGTGTTTACCAATTCAAGTATGCACATAAAGTCTAACACATGGAATTGCAAAGCCTCTGTAATGTTCATTCACATGCATTAATCATGGCATTACATGTTATGGGTTGGTTTCATCATATGTGTCATTCATGCATAAGCATTACATTTTCTTTACATTTTACCATTACATTAGTAATGAATTAGCATGACATCACACATCATTTTTCTTCAATAGCCCAAAATCCTCATTTAATCACACATATACTCACAGAGAGCATTTTCATAAAAATTTGAGTCCACTAGCCGAATAAAATTTTGAACAAAACTTCATAGCTTATAGACTAAGATGACGCGTCATTAGCATGCTCACAGGATTAAAGGAGGCTCACAAACGATTAACAACTAGCAGTGGGTTTGCTCAGCACATTTGCACCATTCTATTCCATTCACTTTGCCAACAAAATTATAGCGCTAAGAACCTTGTAATCATGCAATTGCATCATAAAAATTAATGATACAAGGGAATTTACTTGGCTGTAGCTTAATGCAAAATAAAATGCAAAATTTTAGAAAGTGAATTGGAATAGCCGAAGCTCCACAAATGCTCTCTTCCACGGTTTTCTCCTCTCGGCCAACTCCACAAGTTGCATGCAAGGATGATGAAGATTTATCATGCATGCAATGCTATTTATAGGAGGAATTCCATGCAAGAATCGGCTAAAGCTAAGACTAGAAGACAATATCATGTGAATGCATTAGAATACAAAACATAACACAACAAAAATGCATTCAAACAAAAATTTTCAAGTCTAGTCAAAGATAATGGTGAGATTCGGCCATTCCTAAAATAATTCAACATCCAAACAAAATGTGTGGGCTCCTTTGGCATTCATGTGGCATGTCACAATATCATGTCATGCATGGTGGCTTTTTATATCAATACATGAGACCAAAACTCAAAAGTAACTGATGCAATGCTTTGATGGCAAAAATGTATGTATGTATGGCTTTCGATTTATATGTCACCAAGCTTATCAGCTTTCTCATGCCTCCCTGCTTTTCAGGATTTGAATCTTACCTGCAGAACTCAGATAAAATGCTCAGATCATATCTCTTGTGACCAATCAAATACAGTAAAAAAATTCAAGAGATGGAAATTGGAAGAATAAAATTTTTCCCAATCTGTACTAGTTGTCAAATCTCAGATTGATTCTGGCCTTTTGCCCGTGCAGAGAATATTCTCAGCACGGTTACCTTTTCTTGAACTCTGACATTCCGGATATCGTCTCCTATCTCTTGGTTAGGCTCACACTCCAGTCCTCTCCAGTGTTGAAGCTTCTCACCTTTTGTCGCTTTTCCTTGCTCTGCAAATGATGCACACGAGGGTGAGGTTTCATCATTTATTAAAGACAAATACTGTCAAAATGAATAAAAACAACAGACAGAAAATAAATTGGTTGGGTTGCCTCCCACACAGCGCTTGGTTTATTGTCCTCAGCCAGACAAAAGTCAATGTTATCACGAAGAGGGACCACCAAGGAATTGCTCCTTGTCTCATTGTTCATTGACTTCATTTCCACTCCTTACTGTTATGGCATTGCACACTTCCTTCCTTTTTGGATTAGGCTCAGTGTCACCGGGAAGAGTCCATTGGGGTCTCTGATGGATTGCCTTAGCCAGTTGGCCCATTTGCATCTCTATATTTTTTCTAAAGGCTTCCCAGTTCTTTTCTTGAGCCTCCAACATTGTAGTCCTCTGATCCAACCTTTCCATCATCTTGTGAAGTGTGCCTTCCTCTTCTGGTCTTTTGTTCTCCCTAATTCCAGATTCTCCACCTTGATAGTATACTCTGAGTATTTTGACTCCAATTGCCTTGGCCATTTTGATTCCTATACCCATTATACTGCTGTTTACCAGTGTAATTGTTCACATATTGCATCGATTCCTGTGTAAGCTCACACTCGTCAGTGTGATGCTCACCTCTACACAGGCCACAAGATAACACTGGATTGACTTTTAGCTGTTCTCAGTGTTTGGACTTGTCTTGTCAACGCCTCAATTTTGGCCTCCAATGATGTATCCTCATCCAAGTCCAACACTGCTCTGGTTTTCCTTGTAGGAATCTTTCTTGCCTCTGGAAACAGGTACTCGTATCAGCTATGGAGTCGAATAACTCTCTCACCTCTGGCACGCTCTTATCCTTCAGTGCTCCATTCGCACATGCCTTCACCATGAGGGATGACTCTGGTGACAATCTCTTGAAGAAGGTGTTCAACTCTCTCACTTCTCCTAGATCATTGTTGGGGCATTGTCTCAGCAAATCGTTGAACCTATCCCAGGCCTCTTTGAATGTTTCCCCATCTTGTTGTTGGAAGTTCCTAATATCCAATCTCATTCTCTCCAACTTAGCAAGTGGGAAATACTTAGCCAGAAATTTCCTTTCCAGTTCCTCAAAAGTAGCCACAGAGGATCCCCCAATTGACTTAAACCAATGCTTTGCTTTTCCCTTTAGAGATAAAGGGAACAAGACCCTCCTTACTTCATCATGGGCTACCCTCTGAAGTTTAAAGGTGTTACACAATCCCAGGAACCAGTCCAGATGCTCGTTAGGGTCATCATTACTCAGCCCTTGGAAAATTTGTCCTTGAGTAATCATAGACACAATTTGTGTTGGGAACATCAATCCCCTGGTGATTGGTTATTCTTTCAAAGTTTACCGAAAAATGTTCTCCAAACCTAGGGGGTGGAGGTACAGGTCCTTGCTGATTTTGTTCAGCCATTTTAATAGCTCTTCTCATCTGTCTCAAGGTTCTTTGTAGTTCAGGATCAAATTCAAATTCCGGAGCTAATCCTCGATTACGCGCTCCTCTTTGCATACACAGGGTTTCTACAAAGATTAGAAACACCACTAGCAAAGAATCAATAGAACAAAAACCAACAAAATGAAATGGTTCACACGATTTAAAAAACGCAAACAGGAATAACGAGCATAACAACTTTCAACAATTTAATCAAAACAGTAAAAAAACACAAAAAACAAATATCAACAGACAAAAATTCAATACTACCACAAATCAATTCTGACACTTTGCCTCTCCCCGGCAGAGGCGCCAAAAATTGGCGAGAGTTTTCGCTACTCTCTAATTTTACCCATGCTCACAAATATGCAGTAGTGGTGAATGGGGTCATTTCCACAGGGAGAGTGTTATGTCCCGGAATTGATTCGCAAATAGAAATTGATAACAAACAATAACATCAACAACAGTAAAAACAACAAAGTATGAAACAACAATAAAAACGGGAGTGTATTGCCTTGAGGGTGAAACAATCAATATGGATCCCTATTCATCATCATCGACTTCTGTGCAAAAGTATATGGGGATTATACTGCCAGCTTCCTAGGGTTGATTAACCGAGCGATTCTCACAACCCTATTCCACAAACTCCTCAAACTTCCCTTGGCAGAGCAAGTTCTTGGCACTAATTAGGTTCCCAAATCCCTACCCTTAAGCCACAGTACTAATTCACTCTTTGATTATCTCCCTTGATAGGGAAGCTACTCAATTCATGTATTAGATCTGTTCTACAAGGATATTCCTAAAGTCTTTTCTTAAGATCTGATTTCTAGATGTCAGTGGGCACCGCACAAAAAGGAATCTCAATTATACAGACTTAGAAACTCACACAAGAGTGATTCTCAATTCAATTCACATTAGTTCAATTGCCTTTGGTAGATCCACACAAATCTCAGTGGGCACCGCAGATCAATATGGATTTAAGGAATTTATGCAAGCACTTTGAATCTAAGCATAAAACAAATGTAAATCAACATGAACACAAAGATAAATACATTTCAATTTTCTCCGATGAAATAAGATCCATACATCAACAACCCCTTAAGGCAATACTATCAAATTAGCCGATCATATTGCTCGGCCCAGAAACCACAATTACAAGAGGGTGAATCTCTATCGTGTCACTCGGATTCCCTTCCCTCCTTTCAATCGTGTTCTCTGGTTTCTCTCAAACCCTAGATTTTGCTCTCCCAAAATCCGTCTCAATTCTAATCCCAAAAATATGCGATCCTTTGCTTTAGCGGTTTTCTTTCTCTTTTATACCTTCTCCCCGCTTACATGTCCCTATCAGGGTAGCTTGTAGCTTTCAGCTGCTACAGGATCTTTCCACGTGCCTGTCAACAAAGATGCCCGCAAATAAAGTTAGGTCAATGAGTCATCAGTTTGCTTAGGCGTTAAGGAATTCTATCAATAACAGGTGGTGAAATATGTGTTGTGCGTGTTTAGTGCTCAAAGGAGTGCGCGAGTGTGTAAATGTAATCGTACAAAAGCTTGAGTGAGTGTGATGGTGCAAAAATCCAATGAAAATGTGCATGTGTGTGGGCAGGCGCACAGGTGCCCGTCCTGTGTTACTTGTGCGGGCGCATAGGTGCCCGTACTATGTGCGTGTGTGCGGCCTATGCGGGCGCATAAGCACCCGCACAGGCATGTGTGTGCGCTGCCTGTGCGAGCGCATATGCGCCCGTACAGGCATGCGCCGGTGCATGCGTGTGTGGCCTATGCTGTGCGTGCGCCTGGCGTGCGATATATGTGCTGTGCGGGCGCATATGCGCACGCACAGGAGTGTGTGTGGGTGTGTTTGTGTGTGTTTTGAGTGTGGGCCCTCATTTGTGTGTGTGTGTGTGTGTGATGTCTATGCTTTTATGCTGTGTTTGAAGTTTTGTGAAGCAAAAATGTGTGAGTGTGTGCATGGCCTTCAATTTACCCTCAATCATATCAACTTTGTAGTATTTTCACACACTTAGACATTTTTGCATATTCGGAAAGTTTCTATCATTTCTACACAAATGTCATCTTCCAAACACATTTCCATTGAATTTCCACACAAAAGAACAAGTATTCAGAGCAAATAAGTTAGCGTTAACGAGACTTATCACTATTTGTGCAGAAATCACTACAGGGTAGTATATTGGTAAGAGGGTTTTCTTACCGAAAATTCCATTGTTGAATAGCGATGCTGAAAAATATGGTGTCGCTTTCAAACGTATTCAGTTTCCTGTAAAATTTGTGTTTTTCTATGACTATAAATAAATCACAAGGTCAAACGCTGGAATATGTTGGTATCTATCTTCACGAACCTGTGTTTTCACATGGTCAGTTATATGTCGCTCTTTCAAGAGCAAAAACTTCAAGGGCTGTTAAGGTCCTTGTCTTGCCACCTATGATAGATGAACTAAAGGTTGATTGTCTGACAAGAAATGTAGTCTTCCATGAAGTTTTTGATATGGCAACACAATAAAAAAATTGAAGCATTGTTCTCGGTTCCTGATATTGGTTGACTTGGTGTCAACTCATACATATTATTGTGCACTAATTATTTGCACCATGTTATTTATTGATATCTGATTGAGCATATTTTATTTATGCATTTGTGCATCAGGATGACAACTGAAATTCCAATCGATCAGCTCTCTAATTGAATGAGACCTTGGTATGTTGTTATCACTATTGACAAAAAACTGCAACCATTCCAGGGAATTAACAGCCTAACTATGGTTCAGAAATTCATCTTCTCTAATTCAAAGGTATGTTGTCTTCTGCCGCTCTCAAAAGGGAAAAAATCAACGATTTTATATATGCTTCTCATAAGCTCAACTCAGAATGGCTTATTGTTTATGTTCTCATAGGGAGCTAAAGTTGAAGGCATCATTTTTTATGCTGACATCCAATGCATGGCACCTAAACTTCAAGCTTTGAAAAAATACCGGATTGGTAATGCTGATGTGAGACCAGCAAATGCAAAATATGCTCGTGAAGATATTACAATGCAGTGGGTAATAAGTTCAAGGACAGTCATTGAAGAAGTTGTTGAGAAGCCAACCATTATGCGTTTGGACTATAACTATACGAAGTTTGATAACCTTAGCCACTATATTGATGATGATGACAAGACCAAACGAATTGGTAAGCAGTCTTTTAGTACGTTTGTGCCTTGTAGAAATTAATTTGACTCATACATATTTACTTTGTAATGAATGGACAGATGTAATTGTCGTTGCTATTGACGTGTTACCTGTGAAGACTATTACAAAATCATGGGGTGAAAATACTGTTCAGAAATTTGTCTTGCTTAATGAATAGTGAGTTTATATATATTTATAATAATAACAGTGTTGTTATATATGTGGTATTGGAATAAACTTTCATTGTTATGGTGATTACATCTTCTCCTTCCGGTTGTTTAATTGCATTTAATTTCAATAGTGATGGTTAGGATGCAGTCCATCATGCTTTCAATGTGGAATCAGTTTGTGTCTGTTGAAGGGCAGTCAATTATTGAGGACCTTCAAAATTTTCCCGTGGTTATCTGTCGTCGAGTCAAGGCTTCCTACTATAATGGTGAATCCTATTGTGTGCTTATTGGTTAGTTGCATGTGGAAATTTTCTATACATATTGACTTTTGGTGATGATTGGAATTTTTCCCCAGGTGTTGAGCTCATGACATGTCTGGATTCTATGATGCTTGTGAACCCACATGTTGAAGAAGCAATGCGATTAAAAAATTGGTACTTTGCATATTAAATTGCTTACACAATCTTTTTATTTATTGTATTTTTCAAACTTCAAAACAGTTGATTGTGTCATGTCAATAGGGCGGCGCGCAACGAAAAGGAGTTGAATAAATTTGTCCGAGCAAAGTCGTATCTCAAATATGCCCCTGATACTACATTGCGCAATGACAAACATGTCACTCTGGTAACAAATATTTTGTCTACTCAGAATGTTGGTGCAATAATTTCACTTTTTAAACTTATTACTGTGGATTTTTTTTACTGCCTTTTAGCACTTCACTTTTCTGATTTCTGTTTGTTACATTCATTAGGTTGCATTGGTGAAAGCCAATATAACATTTCAGAATATTATGCAGCCTTATTGGTACATGAGCTGCAAGAATTGCTATGCTTCTACATCAGCGTCTCGGGTTACGAAGATCAGTGTAATTTCTGCGGTGAAAAACAACTGCCACAGCCCAGGCTTGAGATTGAAAATTTATTACCCACCTCCCGGGAGACTTCGTAAGCGCGGCGTTCTATCTGGGCCTGGGCGTGGGTTTGCTCAGCAATCCACTTGCGGCGTTGATTGGGATAAGAGAGAGGATGCCATGGCTTCTGATTGAGGTAAGAATGGGATCAAGCGGTTCCTGATTTGGTTTTGTAATGAACCAAACCTTCCTCAAAGACTTATAAATAAGTGCTTTTGTTAATAAAGTCAAAAGGGTATTATCGTCCAAGTAAAAAAAAATAAAGTTCGAATAAGGAAATAGGACCATAAGAGCTCCAACGGTCAAAACCTTTCTCAAAGACTTATAAATAAGTGCCATTCAGCACTTTCCCTTCTCATTCTAGCATTCTTGATTTCCAAGCAAAAAAAAGAACTATAGATTTGAAGGAATTCAGTGAACATCATCATCATCATCATGGGTTCTAGAAGAAAGAAGATTGAGATTTAGAAAATCAAGAAACAAACTGCAAGAGTGGTGACATTCTCTAAGAGGCGCAAGGGACTTTTGAAGAAAGCCCAACAACTTCAATCAATGATGACTGGTTCTAAGATTGCCATTGTTGTCTTTTCACCTACTGGGAATCCTTACATTTTTGGCTATGTTGATTCCATCAATGCTGCTCTTCAAGCATGCTTGAAGTCGAAGAAGGGTTGTTGCAGTACTACTGCTGCTCCTCCTAGATTTTGTGGTGAATTTGAAGGTGCAAGTTCTTCTCAGAATAATTGCACCCATAACGAGATTAACATGTTTGGAGAAGTGGGTTTGAATTTGCAAAATGTTCTGCAGAATTTGCTCCCTTGATTCCTTGTTCTGTTTAGGGATTTTTTTTTTCTTTCGTAAGTTCTGTTTAGGCTTTTTTTTTTGTTAGTGATGAACTCTAATGTTTCATTAGAGTTTAGTATAAAGATATGGTTTTGTTCAATATGTTTATAATAGAAAAAATGGATATTTCCATGTTTATTCTTTTTTATCTATGAAATTTTTGTTGAACTAAAAGATAATATTGTGCTATATATGAAGAAGAATTTGGAGTCCAAGAAGAAGCAGAGCAGAAAAGCACCATAAGAAATAATTTTTGTTGTTGTTTCTGGGTTTGAATCTGGAGTACATTGATTGTATCACAATCCAAGAATGTGTTCATGGCTAATAATAGTTTCTTTACTATTTGATCCAACTCTTGAGTATTTTACGATTTGAGAATCAATAAATCGTTTGTTCGTATTGATTTCAAAGTAGATAATTAATTCAAGCAAAATCTAACGTAATCTGGACAAATTTTTATTATTCTTGATCTTTTCACCTTCATAATTGTTTAGGTTCATTCTGCAATGCTGTTAGGCGGAAGGGATTTGCTTAGTTTGAAGATAATGTTTGCTCAAGTTTTTCATCCTTTTGACTAAACCTCTTCAGTGTTTTCTTAACCTGTTTCTGCATCAACTTCTTCCTTAGTTTATCAATTTTTATAGAATACGGCTTGCTTACCAATCCAAATCGACTAATTTGCACTAATTCTATTTTGATTTCCAAAGACTAAATGTCAGTTTTCCAACACCTTTGCTGGATTTTAATGCAATGCTTAAGAAAAACTGCCAACAGAGGTACATGACAAAGGAGGAAAATGAATGTTGTTTCATCCTTCTTTTTACTGCTCTTTTGGATGAACTAATTTGTTTGTTTTACTTTTTTATAGCTTCTTTTGCTCCAATTGCCTAGACTTGCCAAAGCTATTGGTTCCAAATCATTCAAGGTCCAGTGTATAAGTGCACTTTAATTTCTTCGCATTGCATAGTTTAATTTAAGAATCAAGCTAAGTTACATAAAAAGCTTATTGAATCTATTAAAAGCAATGCTCCATAAGCTTTAAAACAGTCTTGAAATCAGCACAAGTGTAGCAAATTTATGCATTTTCAGATGCCTAATCAATAATCAGCATTAGATGGTGCATATTTGTTTCATCATGTACTTCTTAGAGTTCAACTCTATACAATCAACACAGAACAGGGGAATCTGTTTTTTTTTACCATCAACACAAAACTGCAACCATAGAAATGAATTGTGGATTATTGCCTTCTCTGTTATTTCATGGAGGGATAGCGAGCACACTTTCTTGGATGCAAATTTATATACATCTCAGTTTCTTAAATTTGTTTCCAACTATATTGTCATAATAACATGAAGGATTAGTTGACATGTGTCACGCCCCGAATCCGACGTGGCACGGCCACACGCTTGAACACCAATTCCAAACGTGCGAAGCCTCCTGTTATCAAAGTTTTCTAATCCAACAATATATCACATACATGTACACCAACATTTCTTGATAATCAATATATGTATCATCTCCACTTCGTATTGCCACAAGATCAAATTCAAACCTACGTATTGATATATTTATATCAATGTCTTTATCCCAACAAAACATTATACATACAACTTATAATCAAATGACATCATTCAAAGCCCCAACTATACATTTCCTTCAAAATCATTTACCAACTATATACATCATCATATTTACCACTGTTCTCATATCATTTCATACAAAATATCATTTACAAGTTCCTACTATCTATACATATACTATCATTTCCACAAAAATGACTTTCACTACTTCTAAACATCCACAAAATCTCCATGTGAAACCTTAGAATCTGCAAAATCACAATAATGGTGGTATGAGCAAACAATGCCCAGTAAGTAGTTAAGATATTTCCTTATTGGGTTGAGCACGTTATATTTATAGAATATACATTCTCAAAACATCATATACACATGGAAATCGGCAATTGCAAAGGTTTTCGATCAAAACACACACACATATACATATATAGCAATGGCATCAACATTTGTCAACATTTATCAATACGTTGAGTATTGATTATCAGATAGCTCATGAATAGTTCAAATCTCTCTTGGCAAACTTAACTGGATCCAGTCCTGACAATTCTAACCCGTCAGGTGGGCCAGAACAGAGGGGTTCCTAGCTACTATAACCCGCTAGGAAGGGCCAGAACAGAAATTTGGAACATGTTCCTACCAATCAATCATTAAACATTCAATGAGCTCAAAACAGATTCAAATTCCTTGAAATCATTTCACAAAATGATCCTTATTCATCAAAGGTCATTGCATACATTTTTATATTCACCAAATTTATAATCTATTCATGCTCAAACCAATTTTTATATAATCAACATAATCAAACTTTCAAAAATGTGTTTTTATCAAACGTTATAAAACATAAAGAAATATCAAAACCACTTACTTCAAATCAAAATCCTATATAGTCCTTGATTTCTAAGATTTCCACCACCACTTCAATTTACTTCCCTATAAAACATAAACATATATATATATATATCATTCTCATAATCCTTCTTTAACAAAACTAAAATCTCAATTTGACCTAAATTCATCTACCCATGTTCTTTACTCAATCAAGTGGAAGCTAACATACCTAAATAAGTGTTCTTGAGCTTACATGATCAAACCCATACTCTATCACAATCAATTTCTAAACTTTTACTAACCTAGAATTCCAACTAAGGATATTCATGTTCATAAGTAACTAGAGATTTCCCTTACCTTATTTAGAGTGACACAAGGATGAGAATGGCTCCTTTCCTCCTTCAATCAACACTTGCTTCTTGCCTTAATCAAGAGGGAGAAGAGGGAAAAAATGACTAAAGGAAAAAGAGAGAAAAACTTGAGAAAAGGAAAAGGAAGACCCAATTGAAGAAGATGGGTTTTAAGACCAATTTTTCACAATTTGCAAAATAGTCCCTACACTCTTACTTATTTATTAATTGGTCCTTAATGAAATTCATAAATATTACATTCTACCCTCCTTATAAAAAGTTTCGGCCTCGAAACTTAAAATACCTTGTTCTTCAAACAAATGTGGATATTTTTCTTTTACTTCTTCTTCCAATTCCCAAGTTGCCTCACGAGGGGTATGATTTGACCATTGCACCTTCACATAAGGAATGGTTCTCCGTCTCAACACTTGTTCCTTTCGATCCACAATCCGGAGGGGAAATTCCTTATATGATAAGCCTTCTTGTACCTCCAACGGTTCCAATTCTATCTCATGGCTAGGATCCGAAACGTATCGTCTCAATTGTGACACGTGGAATACATTATGAACTCTTGACAAGAATGGTGGTAAAGCAAGTCTATAGGAAAGATCCCCAATTTTCTCTAATATTTCAAATGGTCCAACATATCGTGGACTCAACTTTCCACTCTTGCCAAAACGCATCACACCTTTATTTGGCGATACCCGAAGATAAGCTTTTTCTCCACATTGAAACTCCAACGGCCTTCTCTTGGTGTCGGCCCAACTCTTTTGTCTGTCCTGAGCGGCCTTCAAATGACTTTGGATCAAGGGAACCTTTTCAAGTGTTACTTGTACCAAATCCGGTCCCATTAAACTTTTCTCACCAATCTCATCCTAACAAATGGGTGATCTACATTTTCTCCCATACAGGGCTTCATACGGTGCCATCCCAATGCTAGCATGGAAGCTATTGTTGTAGGCAAATTCAATCAAAGTCAAGTAGTCTACCCAACTACCTTTGAAGTCGAGTACACATGCCCTCAACATGTCCTCTAAGATTTGGATGGTTCTTTCCGATTGGCCATCTGTCTGTGGATGAAATGCTGTGCTTAGAACCACCTTAGTCCCCATTGCTTTATTAAAACTTTCCCAAAATCGAGATGTGAATCTTGGATCCCGATCGGAACAATACTAACCGGTACACCATGTAAACGGACAATATTATCCATGTACATACTGACTAACTGATCCATGGTAGCAGTGGATCGCATGGGTAAGAAATGAGCACTCTTCGTCAGTCTATCCACAATCACCCAAATCGTGTCTTGATTTGTCTTTGTCTTCGGTAATCCACAAACGAAATCCATGGTTACATGTTCCCATTTCCAAACGGGTATTTCCAACGATTTCAACAATCCCCCTGGGCGTTGATGTTCGGCTTTGACTTGTTGACATACCAAACATTTGGAAACAAACTCCGAAATTTCTTTCTTCATACCGTTCCACCAAAAATTTCTTTTCATATCTTTGTACATCTTTGTGCTACCGGGATGAATGGAAAACTTCGAATTATGTGCTTCCTTTAATACCTCATTCCTCAAATCCGAATCGTTGGGTACACATAATCTTCCTCGAAACCATAAGCTTCCATCATCATGCTTTTGAAAATCCAATTGTTGGCCTCCTTTAATCAAATCCTCCTTTTTCCTTAACTCGTCATCATTGACCTGAGCAACTTTAATTCGTTCAAGTAATGAAGGTTGGGCCACTAAAGTTGCTAGAAATCCATTGGTTGATTCAATCACCTCAAGTTCTAGCTTCTCAAGTTCAGAAATCAACCCTTTTTGCTGGGTCAATAAAAATGCCAAGGTGCTTGAAGACTTTCTACTCAAAGCATCCGCCACTTTGTTTTCCTTACCGGGATGGTATTTAATATCCAAATCATAATCATTCAATAATTCTAACCATCGCAGTTGTCTCATATTCAACTCCTTTTGAGTAAACAAATACTTCAAGCTTTTATTATCTGTAAAGATCTCACATTTTTCGCCGTACAAATAATGTCTCCAGATTTTCAAAGCAAACACTACGGCTGCTAATTCAAGATCATGGGTCGGGTAGTTCTGTTCGTACTTCTTCAATTGGCGAGAAGCATATGCAATGACACGACCATTTTGCATCATACACATCCCATCCATGTTTAGAAGCATCACTGTAATACCCAGTAAATCCTCCTGACTCCGATGGAAGTGTAGTACCCCGGTGCCGAAATCAATTTCCTTTTTATTCCTGGAAACTGTCCTCACCAAGCTGTGGGTCCATTCAAACCTTCACTCTTTTCTGAGTTCAATTGTGAGTCAAGAGGGATGGCAATCGGATGAAAATCCCTCAACAAATTTTCCTGTAGTATCCAATCCAACCCCAGAAAACCTTCGAACTTCTGTTACCGTTTGTTTGGTTTTGGCCAGCCACGATTGCCTCTACCTTCTTTGGATCAAACGGTTCACACCATTTTCTGAGATCACATGCCTAAGAAAGCCACACTTTTTAGCCAAAATTCACACTTACTAACTTGGCAAAAAGTTTCTTTTCCCTTAAGTTTGTACACTATCCTCAAATGTTCAACATGTTCCTCATTGGTTCGAGAATAAATCAAAATGTCATCAATGAATACACCCACGAACTTATCAAGTTGAGTCCTAAAAACCCTGTTCATCAAAATCCATAAAAGCGGCAGGGGCATTCGTTAGTCCAAAAGGCATAACAAGGAATTCATAATGCCCTACCTTGTTTCTAAAGACACTTTTTGGGATATCTTCGGACTTGATTTTCAACTGATGATAGCCCGACCGCCAAATCAATCTTCGAGAACACCCTAGCCCCATTGAGTTGATCAAACAGGTCGTCTATTCTTGGAAGAGGGTACTTATTCTTGATGGTAATCTTATTCAATTCCCGATAAATCATACAAAGCCTCAATCCCATCCTTCTTCTTAACAAATAATACCGGAGCACCCCTATGGAGAGACACGTAGGTCGGATAAACTTATTATCAATAACTCTTGGAGTTGGAATTAAGCTCTCGTAATTCCGCCGGAGCCATTCTATAACGGAGCCTTAGAAATTAGTGCCTCTCCGAGCATCACATTAATTTCAAATTCGATCTCACGATTTGGTGGAAGGCCCTGGCAATTCATCGGGAAACACATCCGGAAAATTCTTGAACTACCGAATGTCGTTCAGTTTACACCCTCTTTCTTGGTGTCAATTACATTCGCCAATATCCCATACATCCTTTACGAAGAGCTTTCCAAGCTTGCATGGCCGAAATTATCGGAGTTGTACTTTTGCTTGTTTCTCCCTGTTTCCTTGAAATGAGAATTCTTCTCTTCTCGGGATACAAAATTTAACATTCTTACCGCCGACAATCCACACAAGCATAGTTGTTTGTCACCAATCCATACCCAAGATTACAATCGAAATCCTTCATGTTTATTTGAATTAAATTCGCCTTAAGTTCTTGCCATCAATCTCTACATGACAGTCTCTATGTACTAAATTGGATATAAGAACTTTCCCTCCTGGGGTAGCTACTCGATAGGGCTCTCTAAGATATTCCGGCTTAGAATTCAATTTACTAACACATCTTTTTGATATGAAAAGAATGAGAGGCCCCACAATCAAATAAAACCATAACAGGTACTAAATTTATCATTATAGTACCTGTGACAACAATCTTCTGACGCTTCTGCCTCTGATGAGTTAGGCAAAGACACGAGCATTGGGCGGGTTTGGTTTTGTCCTTGTTGAGGAGTGGGGCACTCATTAATTCTATGTCCAACTTGCCACACCTAAAGCATGCTCCCGTCTTCCATCGACATTCTCCTCCATGGACACCGGTTGGCAAACATCACATCCTCCTTCGTCCCCAAATCCTGTTTGAAACTGGCTGGCTGCTAGGTTGGCGTCCACCGCTTCTGGTCATTTCTGTTGACTCCCCACGGCTGTTTGATCCTTGACCTTGAACTTGGGCGTGGTCTAGATCTTCTGGGCACTAAATCAGGCGTCACCTTCTTGAGATCCGCCTCAATTCCAATACACCTTTTGGAAGGACTCCTCATAGCTATTTGCAGGGCATAGAAGACCAATCCTAGCCGAATGGTCCTTGTAACCCCTCCTCAAACCTAAGCAGCTTGAGCCCATACATCCGCCATCACCGTCGGTACATGGTGTCCCAAAGCATTGAACTTCCCGGCATACTCCACTACAGACATGTTCTCCGTTTGCTTCAACTGAAAGAATTGTCTTTGCCTCTCACTCCGTATGGAGTCCGGAAAGTAGTGCTTTAGAAAAACGTTTCTGAATGTTTTCCAATCCAGGGGCTGTCCTTCACTAGTATAAGCCGGTGCCGTCCCTTTCCACCATGCTTCAGCATCCCCAACTAAGAAAGGAAGGACAACTTTTGGCTTCACGCTCTCCGGTACCTCCAGGACATCGAAATTAGCTTCCAGTTCATGAAGCCACTTCTCCGCTTTCTCCGGGTCCGGACCACCATCGAAGACTGGCATGTTTGCCTTTTTCAAATTCTCATAATGAGTCTTGCTACCAGTCGATTTTTGGCGGTGGCGGTCCTCTTGTTCTTGCTGCAATCGTTGTTGATTTTTCATGACTTGAGCTATCATGCCAAGGGCAGCAGTGAACTCCGGAGGCATCGTTAAGGGAGGTGCACTTGTCGTGGGTTGAGAAGTATGAGTAAGCACATGTCCTCCCGTATTCATTCCTTCACCATTGCCATCATCTTGGCTTTCTATAGTCACAACATTAGGGTTTCCTTCGCTACCACTACTTTGTGCCATAACCCTAATATCAAGAATCAATCAAATGTTCAATTCATGTATGTATTGGAAAAGAAAAGAAAGAAGGATAAACAAAGCAATGTTGTTCCTAGCAAGTGTGACATTCGTATAGCTTAAAGTCTTAAAAGGAAGCTCAAAAGTAGTAGTACAATGAAAGAAACACATTTGCACCATCGCACAATTGAATTAGAAAACAAAAATTACAAACGAATTCAGAAGAAGGAGTTTCGGACGACCTGTTCAGAGTTTCGGACGTCCGAAACTGAGTTTCGGACGGATACCTGAACTTTCGTCCGTCCGAAAGTACCGTCCGAATCTTTGTGTAAATTTTCAATTTCTCTGTTAAGTTTCGGACTGCCTCTAGAAAAGTTTCGGCCGTCCGAAAGTACCATACCAATCTTCGTGTAAATTTTCAATCTTTCTGTTGAGTTTCGGACGACCTCTAGGACAGTTTCGGCCGTCCGAAACTTTCCTAGGGCGTCCGAAACTCAAAAATTCTCCTTCTTTTACCCTAACGGCTAGTTTTTCGAACCTTAAATGTTCTAAACTAACAACCTTGCATTCTACCCCTTAAGGGTACTTATTTTCATCAAATCTTCTCTGATACCACTAAATGTCACTCCCCGAATCCGACGTGGCACGGCCACACGCTTGAACACCAATTCCAAACGTGCGAAGCCTCCTGTTATCAAAGTTTTCTAATCCAACAATATATCACATACATGTACACCAACATTTCTTGATAATCAATATATGTATCATCTCCACTTCGTATTGCCACAAGATCAAATTCAAACCTACGTATTGATATATTTATATCAATGTCTTTATCCCAACAAAACATTATACATACAACTTATAATCAAATGACATCATTCAAAGCCCCAACTATACATTTCCTTCAAAATCATTTACCAACTATATACATCATCATATTTACCACTGTTCTCATATCATTTCATACAAAATATCATTTACAAGTTCCTACTATCTATACATATACTATCATTTCCACAAAAATGACTTTCACTACTTCTAAACATCCACAAAATCTCCATGTGAAACCTTAGAATCTGCAAAATCACAATAATGGTGGTATGAGCAAACAATACCCAGTAAGTAGTTAAGATATTTCCTTATTGGGTTGAGCACGTTATATTTATAGAATATACATTCTCAAAACATCATATACACATGGAAATCGGCAATTGCAAAGGTTTTCGATCAAAACACACACACATATACATATATAGCAATGGCATCAACATTTGTCAACATTTATCAATACGTTGAGTATTGATTATCAGATAGCTCATGAATAGTTCAAATCTCTCTTGGCAAACTTAACTGGATCCAGTCCTGACAATTCTAACCCGTCAGGTGGGCCAGAACAGAGGGGTTCCTAGCTACTATAACCCGCTAGGAAGGGCCAGAACAGAAATTTGGAACATGTTCCTACCAATCAATCATTAAACATTCAATGAGCTCAAAACAGATTCAAATTCCTTGAAATCATTTCACAAAATGATCCTTATTCATCAAAGGCCATTGCATATATTTTTATATTCACCAAATTTATAATCTATTCATGCTCAAACTAACTTTTATATAATCAACATAATCAAACTTTCAAAAATGTGTTTTTATCAAACGTTATAAAACATAAAGAAATATCAAAACCACTTACTTCAAATCAAAATCCTATATAGTCCTTGATTTCTAAGATTTCCACCACCACTTCAATTTACTTCCCTATAAAACATAAACATATATATATATCATTCTCATAATCCTTCTTTAACAAAACTAAAATCTCAATTTGACCTAAATTCATCTACCCATGTTCTTTACTCAATCAAGTGGAAGCTAACATACCTAAATAAGTGTTCTTGAGCTTACATGATCAAACCCATACTCTATCACAATCAATTTCTAAACTTTTACTAACCTAGAATTCCAACTAAGGATATTCATGTTCATAAGTAACTAGAGATTTCCCTTACCTTATTTAGAGTGACACAAGGATGAGAATGGCTCCTTTCCTCCTTCAATCAACACTTGCTTCTTGCCCTAATCAAGAGGGAGAAGAGGGAAAAAATGACTAAAGGAAAAAGAGAGAAAAACTTGAGAAAAGGAAAAAGGAAGACCCAATTGAAGAAGATGGGTTTTAAGACTAATTTTTCACAATTTGCAAAATAGTCCCTACACTCTTACTTATTTATTAATTGGTCCTTAATGAAATTCATAAATATTACAACATGAATGGGGATTTGATTGGAAGAAAGTGCTAACCTTATATACTTTGCTTCTAAATGTGATATGAAGGGAGATTTGATTTTTATGAAGAAACTAGAGGCAAAACATAATTAATCAAGATACCTAGGAGTTATGTATAAAACATGAAGTGGTTATGGATCCTCTTCCAAGACTTGACGAGCTTAGATGTGGTTCAAAGCCTTGGCGGAGCTTAGATTCTTGGATATTCATTCATTTGCCATTTTCTCTCCTAATGTAGATCATGGTGGATGAGCACAGAGATTCCATGGCTCACAAAGATAAGACTTCTTTTTGGAATGACTCTTTTACTTCTTGATGGTAAAGAAGACATAATTTTTTTCTGTCCAATTTTAACACATGATGCCTCCTATTCTCGTAGTGTTCTGCTATCAAGTAGAAAAAGAACAATGAGGCTACCTTGGGGTTTGAAGATTGACTTCATCATCATTATTGAATCTTCTATTTTGTGGCTATCTGTCAAACATTCATCAATGAGTCCAAATCATTTGATACAGCTAACTCTCTCAGTGAGCAAATATCAAATCTCTTCTCCATCTTCGGAAAGCATAAGCAAGAATGCTAGTCATCCATTTTCACGATTATGGTAACCACCTATAAGTTAAGATATAAAAATGGTAGTAAACTGCAGGGCAACAAAAATGGCAGTAGATGTAGCAATTCTGGCATTCAAGCCTTATAGAATTTAGGAGAACAACGCATACTAATGTCTTTGCTGTCCAAGGCAAGGCATTTTCATTAGTAAATTGGCAGATTAAGTGAATTTGTTTCATAATTATATCAGAGAATCTTTGTTCTTCATCATTTAGCATTTATTTTCATTGTTAAGAAAAAGAAAAGAAAATCAAGCACATCAATGCCCACTATCTGAATGGGAATTACTAGCTGAATTAAAAAAAGGCCATTTGAATGCAAATGATAAGCTAGAGAACTGACATGGTGAAGCTCTACTAAACTTGTTAGTCCAATAACGATACTCAAAGAATGCTTGTGAGGCTGAAAAAAGCATAAATATGTTAAGTTGATATTATCGCATACTTAAGCTGGTGAACTTGGATCTGTAGAACAATATTTCCAATTTATAGTCATGTATCAGAAGTATTAGTACTACTAAAATATTATTGGTTCTTACTTGATACTTATGCTTCAGCTTTATACACGTCCACACAGAATCAAATATGAGATGCCTGTTCAATTTTGGTGACACTTATGCATTAGCATGAATTATTCTGCCGGATATTGAAAATGTCAAAGCCTGTTCCAAAATCCTAGCAACTAAGTGCGAGTTACATGTTATAACCACACTGGATTAAACAGCAAGTTCCAGCCACAGAATTAGTAGATTAGGCTGCAGTTAGCCAATACTCACTACCATTTTTCACATCTCACCTTTTAGGTAAACATACTTGAAGCACATAAGGGTCACCTAGTAACATCTTAAACCATATAGAATTTTTCTTTGATAAGTGCTAACATAGATTCTCTCATGATTGATCCATATCAGAAAACAAGTGCAAGACTGAAACACCCTCTATACGTTACATTTATTAACCAAACAGTTCCCACGGTAATTTTCATCTTCAACGTGTGAACATGCAGGTATTGCCAGAAAATTTATATTTGGATGAAGGTCACACATTTGTAAAGTGTACATGCACGCTATACCAGGCAAAAGGATGAACCCTACTCCCTAACTTTGAGTAGCAAACAACAGAGTGGAAGTATAAAACTATAGTGCAACATAATCATTCGCGAAATTTAGTCACAAGAAAGTTATTCTGAACACATTTATGTCATTCAAATGATTACAAGACTAAATTAAATGTCAATCCAAAGTTTGACAGGCTTTCAAATATTTGTTTTCTCAGTGCAGATTAAACAAAATGAAGAAGACAAGATTAAGGAAAAATCTCCATAGTAGCACTTCCGGCAAGAGTATTCAAGCCATTACTGTCAGACTTCTAGGTTCATTATTACCTTAAAATGAGTATAAATGTAACATAAGCACATTTAAATCTTCTTATAGGAATATGATGGAAGAGCCCATCTCTCAGAAAATGGAAATGTAGAACACTGAAAAACTATGCATGACCAATTTATTCATCAATTGGTATTACCATGTTAAAAAAGACAATTTAAGCATTAAAAAGAGTTTCCATTTAGAGCATCACCTTCGTCCCAGTGGTCCAATCTGTCATCAACAACTGTTGGTGAAACTAGGTCAGTAGAGGTCAAGATATCTGCTTCTGGAAAACGTGCTAGGTATGGTAGGGGATTCTGTTGCAGGGACATGGTAGGGTGCAAAAAGAAATTGCAACAATGAAAAGGGAAAGATTAGCTATGCAGATAAAATGACATTTGAAGAATATATCTTTAAAGCACCAAAAACAAAATGAAGAAAAAAGCTATTACCTATTTAGCACTACGCAAACATATATAAATTCTTCAAGAAGAAATACAAAAGGACAACAAAGACATTCTGAAAATGACAAGGTTATGACAAGAAATATCTAAATGGCAGAGAATCTCCGTTCGCTATGTACACTCCTGACCCTCTAATTGCAGTCATTGCTCTTGATGGAAGGACTACCAAGAGGAACTAGTTGATTTACTATAGAGTCACTGTTCAAGGTCACAACTGAAACAGTTATCCACCAGTCTGTTTCTATTAATTCATTGTTTCAAAGATATCTCTCTCTCTCCAGTGTTCATGCTACTTCCAAAGGTCCAGCAAAAAGAGTTATCCTACTAAACTTTGTCCACTGTTAAAGATTCAATCAAATGGATTGACTCGTCCATCAATAGATGTAACTTCTAATTTCAGCCTTGGAAGCTTGGCAGTATGAGGCAACAGCTGATAAATAGATTGTCAGGGTTATAAATACTTGACCTCCATCCCTTGATCCCTCACTCTTCAGGGATTCTTTACAAAGCAAGCCAGAAGGAGCAGTAATTTATCAGTACAAGCAAATGTTTCTGCATCATTACCCATCCCACAATTGGTGCAGGGTGAATTACAGCAGCAGATAATTTTTAAAAGTCAATTGGGATCACTATCCGAATCATAAGTTTAATTTAAGGATGCAAACAAATATTTGGACAAGAAAGATTACCTTCAACCAGACCATGTCAGTGTCACACATCAATAGCTCAAACCCAAAAGGGAGGATGGAATCTATGAGAATAACCTTCTCCCTTCCCATCTTGTGAAATGCTTGTGAGCCCCATCCAACATCTACTGTGCTCATATGACTACCCATATCAAAAACAGGTATGCCTCTCCAGTAAAGAGCCTCCAGCACTTTTGTGTCCATTGCACCTGCAGGAGGTGAGTTGGGTTTTCAACAATTAACATAGAGCAGTTCATGTCTCCTCACCGTTTTCTCCATGTAAATAAGTAGATAAAAGCACTTACCCACAACAAGATTGTCAAGGCCAAAATCTGTCAGGTGCTTAACCCATGTTAAGATGAAATCCATGAAAGCATAGTTACCAAAGGTGACTATTATAATGTTATCCTTCGCATGTTGTTGAACCAGTTTCTTTGTCAACTGGAAGGTCTTCAGAGGTGGAATCTTAGAACCAGAAGTGGGGGCTCCCAAATAGGTTTGAATGGTTTTTTCTGTGGCTGGGAGGTGGGAGCCAGCAATTCATTTGAAACACTTATATGAGAAGAACTAGAAGCCTCATTTGGGGCTGCAGAACATATTGTGGAATAAGATGTCAATGATTAGTTACAATGGGTAAATACAAGGAAAGAGCTCACAGCCTAGAAGACACAACATTTTGATATTAAAGGTCAAACAACAAGTAGGAGATGAAGAATCTCAAGTACAAAACAGGCCTTCTTATTCTCTCTAAAGCTGCAACATAAACACATCAGGCTCTGTAAAACTACAACATGCTCATATAGTTAAAGAAAGTATGAGGACTATTAGGGACCAGTTATCCACACAACCAGACGACTTAAAACATCAGGAATGCATAGAGACAGACATATGATACATCAGAGTTCCAAACTATAATGCTCAAATCTACAACTCTTCCTTTTCTCCCAGTTGGTTTATAAGCTTATTCTTGAGTTTTACCAGAAATGTGCCAATCTTCAGTAATAACTTCAGCAGAATTCAGGGATGAACACTCATAAAAGATAACTCGCAACATCCCATTCCAATCCTCAATGAAAAAGAGAAAAGGGAAAAGCATTTGTCCACCTGATGAATAAACCAATTTTCTTACAAAAATGTTACCAAAATCACCTTAGGATCCGCACAAGTTCCGCAATGCCAGAAATTTTTTTTCAGATCTTTACCTCGGAGAAAGTCAAACAACCAACTATCTTGACATACGCATATTGAAAAAGCTGTCAGTATGCACATCATTCTGGATATTTTGACTGTACATGCGTTTAAGCCTTAAATACTACATTTCATGATGTTATAACTTCTAAGAAGCAGATTAGTAACTAATCTCATCAATAAAGTCCTTGATGAACAATAAAATTGGTTACGTTGCCAAAAATATGAACTTATATAACATTGCTCAACAAATCTCACAGAAGACAAGAAGATTGCAAGATTAACAAAAAAGAAATTCTTTTTCCAACTGAAAACATAAGCATGTCATCAAATTATGCCCTCCACGATTTTCTTTCATTCATCAAATAAACCACCCAAAAGAACAAATCCCCTTTCTCACACGAGCAAAAAACCGCAACATACAGCCAAATCACACAGCCTTAAAACCTTCTTAAACCCATAATGCTGAATCAACTGCATGTAAAATATGTATTCATTACACGCAGTGCACATAACTACAGTAACATGTACCTGGACTGAACCAAAGAGATGAAGAGGAAGGAGACGAGGAAGAGGAGATGTAAACAGCAGAGAAAACGTAAAAGGAAGACACGAGTATCCCTATCACCACAGTGGCATAGATCGTCAGGAAAACTGGCTTGTAATTTGCCATATCTTTGAATGCACTGATCGAATCCATTTCTGTTTCCTTTCCACTTAGTATTAATACTTTCCCAAGAAAACCCACAAAGGAATTGGACTAAAATCAAATTTTTTTCATCTGGGTTCACATCAAATTAATCAAAAAATCAATTTTGACAAATGCAAGATTAAAATTGGACAAACGGGTTATGGCTATTTCCTGTAGAATATGCTATAGACTTGAACAAGTTTTATGAGTTTTGAGCTATGGAGTTTAGGACTTAGGGTGGCGAATGTGGGGATTAAGGTGATGAAAGTCAACATTCAGAACTCATAAGGAATACACATCAGAAAAGAATACATAATACAATCATCATATTTCGTTGACAATGTTTCTTAGTTTACTATTTAAGCCTCCACTTATCAGGAATTCACATCAGAAAGAATATGTTTCTTGACATCATATAGCTATTCCTTGAAAGAAACTGACTAAAGTTAACTTTCCATGTGCAGATGCTATGTTGTTCTTCTTCTCTGTATTCTGGGGCTTCTATCCACTCTACAATGTCTGTTTTACTTTCCCCAAGAAAGAAGGATGCAATCAAGGGAGCGATCATCGGGAATGTACCATCTGTCCTCCTACTTCCTAGCAAAAACAGTGGGTGATCTTCCACTGGAGCTTGCACTGCCAACTGCATTTACTTTCATAATTTATTGGATGCGGGGGCTGAAACCAGAACCAGCCACTTCATCCTATCCCTTCTTGTTGTTCTGTTCAGCGTCCTTGTTCGCAAAGTCTTAGGATTGGCTTTTGGTGCAATGCTCATGGATGTAAAACAAGCCACTACCTTAGCATCAGTGACAACATTAGTTTCCTCATTGCCAGGAGGGTTACTATATTCAACAAATTCCTGCTTTCATAGTCTGGTTTAAGTACTTGAGTTACAGCTACTACTGCTACAAGCTGCTTCTTGGAGTTCAATTCAATGAAGATGACTATTATGAATGCTCAAAGGGAAATTGCAGGGTTGCAGATTTTCCTGCAGTCAAATCAGTAGGTCTAAACCATTTGTGGTGGGCTATCGATTCAATGCTTATCTAGCATTGCACAGGGTGAGATGAAGAAGGTTAACAATGAAGAACATGGATCATCACCAAGGCACGTTGAAGAGTTTTCCGTTTCTTCAACTGTTGAATTAGTTTAGATTTAGATGAAATCCCCACTGCCAGATTATGATCATACACACCTAAAATCTGGTTGTATTACATACTGGCAATGGTTTGGACAAACTGACTTAGAATAAATTTGTAACATTCTGAATAGAAATATTATAATTATGTAACAAAGTAAAACTATTACTCCACAATAAAGCATGCTGCAACACTGCAAACTCCACTGAATTCCAGATTCATTGTGCAACATTCCACACAAGTATACACCAGAAAAAGAAGGAATTCTTTAAAAGATCTAAGTTGAAGTGTACATCCAACAACCATATGAGACATAGGTCTCCTCTCCAGTTGGTTATATATCATAATATCAGTTTTTCTGCATCATTTTTGCTTATCTTTCGGCATCAAGTTTTAAACTTGTAGTTAGAGACACATATAGAAGCAGGATACGCGCATTTCTACAAAGACTTGTATGAGTATCTTTGTGGAGATGTTTTGACCCTTTGGTGTCATATTCTTTTAGTAATCTTTAACCAGTTTCAGGATCTATGCACAATTTATAGTAAGGACAGAAAAGAGGAAACTCAGAAACAAAAGGAAAAAAGAACATCATCATATATAACAAAGCTAGCAATTGTAATTCCAGTAGATAAATTTCTCCACAGAGACCATAGAAATTCCAGAATGCATGAAATGCATAGAAGGAAGAACCCCGACATGATGCGAATTTGGACGTCGGCTGCACAGCAAACAAGAAGTGACCAAAATCCTTGTCATTTCCCACTTCAAAAAAGTGGCTCATCCCCTTTATGCAATAACAGAAAAGGGCATAATTCCTATTCATCTCTATGTTGGTTTGCAGTCTTTGTTGTTTGATCTTTACAAGCAAATTCCCGTGTTCTGTGTTGATTGTATGGTGGAAACAAGAAATTAAAAAACCAAAATTTGACGGAAGTTCAAGGTGGATTAAATGGAAAGTTCATGAAAGGCCATGCTGAGTGAAACTCTGAAAAGTTACATGATGAAACAAATCTGCACCATTCTTATGTTGATCGATTAGGCATCTGAAAATGCATAAATTTGCTACACTTGTGCTGATTTGAAGACTGTTTTAAAGCTTATGGAAACATGCTTTAATTGAAGTGAATTGGCAGGGAAAAATAAAATTGGAAATTCTTGTATTTTTTGCAACTCTAACTCTCACATAGTGAGGATTCAATCCATAGAGAATTCTAAAATCTAATGAACCTATAAAGTTATGACTTTTAGAACTAACATATCTATATTTCAAAAAAAAAGAAAGAATATACATGGAAATATCCAAATTTTCAATTATAAACGTATTGAATAAAAACATTCTTTATACAAAACTCGAATGAAACATCAGAGTTCATCACTAACAAAAAAAAAAGCTAAACAGAAGTTGCCAAAAAAAAAATCCCTAACAGAACAAGGAATCAAGGGACCAAATTCTGCCAGAACATCTTGCCAGATTCAAACCCACTTCCTCCAAACATGTTAATCTCGTTAAGGGTACAATTATTCTGAGAAGAACTTGCACCTTCAAATTCCACCACAAAAACCAGGAGGAGGAGCAGTAGTACTACAACAACCCTTCTTCGACTTCAAGCATGCTTGGAGAGCAGCATTGATGGAATCAACATCGCCAAAAGTGTAAGGATTCCCAGCAGGCGAAAAAACAACAATTGGCAATCTTTGAACCAGTCATCATTGATTTGAAATTGCTGGGCTTTCTTGAAAAGACCCTTACGCCTCTTAGAGAATGTCCACCATTCTCGCAGTTTGTTTCTCGATTTTCTTAATCTCAATTTCTTTCTCCCGGTACCCATGATGATATTCACTGACTTTCCTTATCGATACAAATCAATGGGTTTCCTTTTTGCTTCAGAAGTCGTGCAAAAATGTGAGAGTTTGGTTTTTTTTTTTTTTTTTTTTAACTCAAGAATGTGAGAATTAATGGAGAAGGGAAGATTTTGGTTTTTCTTTTTCTTGAAACTCAAGAATGTAAGAATGTGAGATTGTGAGGAGGGAAGACACTTATTTATATGACCGTTGGGGGGTATTGACCGTTGGGGCGTTATTCAAAACTAGTAATGGGGTTATGTTTTGGGCTTCATCGTAGTAGGTTCTATTATTGGGCCAGTTGATTTTATTATTTTTATTAATTCTTTTCTCCAGTATTGTGTTCGGTAAGAAGCCCAATTCTTTTTAGGGTATTATGAAGGTTGTAAAGAAACGGTATCGGCTACAAGCTTTGAGTTGCCGCTTTTCTCTGGCAAGAAATCTGTAAAAAAAAATAAAAATAAAAAAGAAATCTGTAAAACTGGGTTCATCAGGAGATCTGCTACCCTCGGCAGTTTTCAGCTCAGTAGCTCAAGTTTGCTAGGAAATTGCCCTATCTTCCGCTTTGAGTCAACCATTTTCTCAGTTTGTAGGTTCAAAAGCTGAAGCTCGAGATTTTGCAGATCAAGAGCTTAGCCCAAATGGGTACTTCAGGGAAATGGGTTAAAGCTTCAATAGGATACAAGAAACTTGAAAAAGAGGACAATGATAAGGTTGCGGGAAAAAGCAAAAAATGGAGGCTGTGGAGGAGTTCATCAGGAGATCTAAGTGGGTCTTCGTGGAAAGGTTTCAAAGGGTATCATCGTAGGAATGGTGGTGGCTCAGAGTGCTCTGATTCTTTATCGGTCAATAATGATGCTTTCACAGCTGCAGTGGCAACTGTTGTCAGAGCTCCTCCTAAAGATTTCAGGTTGCGAGGCAAGAATGGGCTGCAATCAGGATCCAAACTGCCATTCGTGGATTCCTGGCAAGGAGAGCTTTAAAGGCCTTGAAAGGACTGGTGAGGCTTCAAGCATTAGTCCGAGGCAGGCAGGTGAGAAAGTAGGCTGCTGTAATTCTTAGGTTCATGCAGGCATATCATGAACTAAAAACAGTCTTTTTGCCAAGGGAGACATCAATTTTGTCAGTCAAACCGCGAATATTTAGGCAGCAGAGAAGTTTGTTGGCAGAGTAAAACTATGGGATGAATATTTATCCTGTTCCAGAATCTGCATTCGCTTCAAGAAATTCTGTATTATTGAATTATGAGGGATAACTGAGAAAAGCTTATTTGGCTTGGCGTTCACATAATGCTAGCTCATGAAATTTCAAAAATTCTGTTTCACTACTCAATTTATAGTTGAATGCTCTGTTACACACTTAACGTACAGAAAGAATGTTCAATTGTTTTTTCTGGGACATCTAGAATTGGAGACCAATTTATTTCCCCTGTATGCATGTTTAGTGTGGTACAAAACGGAAGCTACCTATCTGTTATGATTGCTGATAAGCTTTAAACTTCATCTTCAAGCTTAAATCATTCTATTCTGGTATAATAGTGCCTTTAATATGTGATTAATAAAACTGAGTTTCACTCTGATGCTGTAACACGTGTATGCATATCATCTCAAACATTTTCGTGCCCACTTGTATCCTTTTGATTAAAAGTTGTATTTTTTCTCTTCTTCTGGTAAACAAGCAAGATTACATATTGATTTCTGAAGTTCCATTTGCTTCTATAATTAGATATTATGGAGTTTTGTTGTCAAATACCTTTATCTCTATGGGCATTGTGCTTTAAGTGTTTATGTGTGCTTCAGATTGCGGAGGATGAAAGATACATCTTCATCTGACCTGTCCTGTTCTTGTTGTGAAGCTGCTGATCCTTAAATGAAACAATAATTTGAGACCTTGGAATTTTTTGTTGAAAATATCACAATCTACCTTTTGATGCTGTATATTATAATATGTAATTTGCAGTTAATAGAGTTGCGATATTATGAAAACATTAGTTATATAAATATAATGTTCATGCGTACCTCTTTTTCCATATTTATTACTTGGTCAATGGTTAATCCAAGTAATAATTCTGCATTCTTTTGATCTATTGATGCCTGTAAATCGGTAAAACCATCTGTTAGTTGAACTTGAAATCGAAGTCTGTAAAAATTTTTGTATAGTAGAGTTTAATGATTCCATGAAAAAGTTTATTCATATAATCTAACATTTAATATATAACTTACTCAGGTAGGGATATTGGAGACGTTGCAGGGCAATAAAAACCCGTAATTTCCATATCAAGTCCTGCACCAATGATTTTTGAGCAATTTGGGCAGACCAAATAGTAGAATTTTTGGTCTTCATTCTCAAGTCTGGCTTCAGCTTTTATCAAGCATGATTTAATCTGCAGGTAATGTAATGATTGTTTCAGTTTTTTAATACTGTTAAATAGAGTTAGGTCTCTATTTGTGAAATATTAATGTCTTCATAATATAGGTTAGAAAAATAAGATGAGTTACTGTTTTAGTGAGGCTTAATAGCTGGCCTATGCTGCGAACTTGAGTGTTCGATGAAGTAGTGATCTGGTGCTGTTTTTTTATAGAGCTTTTCAGCCACAATCCTTTCAACATGATTTTTGTTGGCCTCTAACCTGTATAGAGCAAAATGTAGCTATAATAAGTTTGGTAAAATAAAATTATTTAAAAATATGCACATTCTTTCCAGATTTTCAGGTCTATTGCTCGCTGTAGAGGTGGATCAAAAAGTATGATGCTATTTGACATAGTTCTTACAGAAATTCCTAAAAGATTGAAAAATATGTTAATTACAAAATGTTTATCATTTAATGTGTATTATTTTTGAATGTTACCATGAGATTATGTAACTGATAATCATGTGCCTAAGATAATTGGCATTTCGTGCATATTATTGATAATATATGGTGCTTCTATGTGTAAAAACTCTTCCCAAAATGTGAATATCATACGTCTACATCTACACAAAAATAATGATAGTGTTAAAATTTGTTTAGTTAAAATGTGATATGT
Source organism: Ophiorrhiza pumila (assembly GCA_016586305.1). Taxonomy (NCBI): domain Eukaryota; kingdom Viridiplantae; phylum Streptophyta; class Magnoliopsida; order Gentianales; family Rubiaceae; genus Ophiorrhiza; species Ophiorrhiza pumila. The sequence goes on along the minus strand of BLIW01000008.1, from coordinate 29,848,280 downwards.
TAAAAAATGAATGATATTACTCTTCATTAAGGATGATGAATTCTTAGATAGGAACATTTCTTCCCTTGATTGGTACAGTTTTTTAGGGAAGCACATGTATCACAGCATAAAGAACATCTGCAAAAACATACAAATATATATATATAATTATATATATATATATAATTAAAAAAAGTATAATTAATCATAAGTATGAACTAATCATAAAAGAGATGTGTACTTAACTGATATTCATATCAACATTATCCATATGGCTGTCAAAGCGCGAAAACTTTGTAAAACTGTAGTAATCATTCACTGATAGCACTTCTTCTTTTCGAGCTTGTCTTATGAAAGTACTTTTTTTTAATATGATTTTATAAGTTGGAAAACCATATTGTGGTAATGTTCCCATTATTAGTATGATCATTGCGTTGGCAACATAAAACGTTTTATATAGTTGTAACACATTGTTGAGTTGATGAACATATTCACTATAAGCAATAGCTTGTATGCTATTTTTCTGTCATGTTATTTTTCATTAAATAGTGCAAATAGTTCCAAAATATAAAAGGTAAATTTATATAAGGATTTGTCTAAACCTGGGCATCATTGAAAACATATCTTTGATAGGTAGCTCCTTTTTCTCTTCTTGTGCGGATTGGAGTTTTTTCTGTTAAGATTAGTTTTAACACGCAATCTCTATTCATATCTGTTAGAGCTGAACCAATATACATCTGTTCTCCATGTTCCTACAAATATAAATAAATGTTAGAAAAGTAAAGAAGCAAAATTAGTTCACAAACAGTTTTTCTGGTCATAATTCTTAAAATACTTAACCTAAAAAATTAGGAAATAGCTTTACACAGTTCTTGAAGTGAATGCATAATAATAATTATATTATTTATTTTAAAAATATAGTGATAAACCTAAGCATTCCTTACCGAGATAAAACATTATAAATTCATGCTTACAAATGTAATGCTGTATATCAATGAATATCAAAGAAATTCAATTGAATAATAATCAAGAGTAAGAGATTAGGTAATAATTACAAATGTATAAATAAAACATCAAATTATATTGATCAATTTGAAATAATTCCTGATAAAACCTCAGTATATACTTCATTTTTTGTTAGATTAGTGCTGTCAGCTATTCTGGTTAAAGGCCTTATCAAAATTTTCAATTGAGCTGCACTTTTCGCCCGTGATAAAACTACATATAATTGGCCATGTGAAAAAACAGGCTCTTTTAAATATATACCAATAAAATCTAATGTCTGTCCTTGAGCTTTGTTAATAGTCATCGCAAAACATAAACGTACTGAAAATTGTGTTCTTTTGAATGGTATAGAAGTCAAATCATGCTCTGAACATTCTAATACAATTCGAGGAATAAAAACAGATTTACCAATATAGGAGCCAGTCGAAATTTCAGCCTGAATAATATTTTTTTCAAATGCCCTACAAATAAGGCGGGTTCCATTTGATAAACCCTTACCTGGATTGATGTTACGTAATAACATAATAGGACAATTGATTTTCAAAGTTGATGAGTTGGAAAACCTTGAGGAGTCCATGAATGTAAAAATCTTGGTGCTCTATTTGATCCAAACAATTGATGGCTTCATCGTCGTTACTATAATATGTATACTCTTCTCCGGAAAATTTAGCTATCAACATGTCGTTTATCTCATGAACAAAATCATTTCTTGTTGTAAGAATTGCTCTATTAACAACGGAACTTAAATCGGTACTGAAACTGTTCAAATTTGGGAAAACTGTATCAACAAGAACATGTAATGATGTTATGTCATCCACAAATGGAATATTCATACTTTGTGGAATTTGGATTTGTCCATTCTCATCCATTTCTTCAAATCCACTTCCAACCCTGAGTAAATATTCTGAAAATATAGGATCTGATTTTGCCCTCATATTTTGCTGTAATTTCAACTTTTGAAATTGTGCCCAAAGTGGTGACATAACAATACTTGCATCTATAATATCTTCTTACGAGCCTTTAGGAATCACCGGTAATGTTTGTCGAAAATCACCTCCAAAAACTATAACCTTATCTCCAAATAATTTATCAATACCTGTTATATCTCTTAGTACTTCATCAAAATGTTCAATGATTGTCCTTTTGGTCATTGTAGCCTCATCCCAGATAATAAGTTTTGCAATTCTTAATAAATAAGCTAACGTGCTTTGTTTACTTATATTGCATGATTTCTCTGTGCCTTCATGAATAGGGATTTTAAATCTCGAATGAGCTGTTCTTCCACCTGGAAGAATACAGGCTGCTACTCCTGAACTTGCTGTTGCAAGGGCTATATCACCATTTGATCTAATGGTGGCCAATAAACATTTATAAAGAAATGTTTTACCAGTGCCAGCAGGGCCATCTATAAAAAAGGTCTTTGGTATACCTTGGTTTATATGATATATTATTGTATCATAAGCCTTTTTTCTATCTATATTCAGCTGGTATATTGCCTGTAGTTCTTCAGTTGAAATAGTAATACTTGTTTCTGCCTCTAATTCTTTAGTCAAATTATCAACCTGTTGTAGCTCATTGGGTTCATCAACAATGTTAAAATCTTTTAATGCTCTATTCATAGAGTATAAACAATCATCTATTGATTGTAATGTTTTCCTTATGACCATAGCTTGACTTAATGCTTTATCTTGAGCAAAGTCTTCAGAAAGATAATCCCTAAACTCAGTCCATAACTGTTTTGCATTTTTAGGTTCAGAATAGACAAGAAGAGTTGCAAATAATTGTCGAAGAGCAGCTGGCATTGTATAACTAATAGCCTCTTGCACACAAAGATTTGCAATGTTGTTATCTTGGAAAAAGCCTAACAATTCAACAGCTTTCTTATATGTATCTGTAACTTGACCGTTGATAGTTCTTAAATCCATAAAAGAAGTAACTCCACGTCTATGCATTAAAAGCATTCGAAAATAATATTTTTCACCTTGAGATGGATGTATAGTATGTACTCTACCAATAACTTGTCTTTTTTTGCGGGGGTTCCATTCTTTGGAATGTTGATCCCATGTAAAGTGTTCTGGAAATTCAGTATACAAACAATTGAGTCTTTGAGCATATGAATCAAATCTGTTCATCCAAAAAAATTGTGTTAGCATAGTCTTTTTACATGTTGGATTGTTAGTAATATTATGAAGAGATTGTGTTGCTTTAAATATCACATTTTGTTCATCTTCTAGATGGATTGGTAAACTAATAACTGCCGAATATATTTGATGAAGATCAAACTTGAATATTCGCCATATAGCTTCAGGTGGAGAAATCCATCGTGCAGTTTGAAAGTTTTTTATTTCAGCAATTATTTCATTGGGTTGTTGTAATGATATATTATACGAGATTTTAGTATGTCCTTTATAAATATATTTGAATATATATTTAATAGCTTGAATTGTTGAACAGATCTCAATATTGATATGACAATTAAATTTTGAAAGCAAATAAGGATTATATGGAACTACCCAACGATTATCTAAATAATGTTCACGTACCTTGACAGTTCTTTGATCATTTCTACGCCGATAAATAGGATAAGCATTTTCTCCATGTATAGTAGTGTCTGAAAACTTCTTTGGATATTGATATTTACAACCATATTTTTTTTTCATACAGTGGCATGTTGGATCAAGACTTCCGCAAGGTCCATGCATCATATGCTTTGCAACTAATCCATGAAGATATGAATGAGTTTTGATATCAGGTAATTCAGCTCTCACAATCCTGTCATATGCCTCTGGTGAATAAAATTTTGATATAGAGTCAAGAATAATCAAGAAATGAGCATGAGGCAATCCTCTTTTTTGGAACTCAATCACATATGTGTATGCAACAACTTCTCCGAAAATTTTTCTTTTGAATAATTCTTCTTTTAATAGTTCCAGCTTAGCTCTAAATACTCTAGCTATTAGATCTGGTCTATTCTGTGCTTCATCAAATGGTAGTTTATAATTACGAATCTCATACCAATTTGGATTAGCTGTCATTGTAAGAAATATATCAGGTTTCCCATAACGTTGTACCAAAGTCATAGCATCCATATATCTTTTGTGCATATCTCTAGGGCCACCAACAAAAGAAGTAGGTAGTATAACGCGTTTTCCAATATCAGCACCTGAATCATAGCCTCTTATAATGCTATCCATTAAACCTTTATAGATTTCTGTTCTCATTCGATTCTGTATATCTGCTGATTTTAAAAACTCGAGTCTTGATGTTTCTATCTTGATGTACATATCAACCACAAATTGTTGCAAAAGTCTACCTGTATGTAGAAGAAATGACTTATCTTCATATCTCATATGTAATTTGTAGCAATAATATTCTCTGCATGATACGGTGCATTTCTTTCTTCTGTTTTTCAATAGACCTGCAAAAAAATTAATAACCAAATAAGTTATCTTCATATATAGATAAACTAATATATTATAATTTAGAATTAATCAAATTTATTATCTAAATACCTTTTCTCTCATGTTCTATTGCGATATCTGCATCTGCAAAATTTCGGGCATCAAATTCTCTTTCTTTATTGCAAGTTTTAGAAAGATTGTTTCTATTTGTTTTAGAAATCAATCTTTCTATTCCAGGATGCCAACCAGGTTCACCATTTGTAAATATCAATGGATATGGATCATAACAACCAAAATAGTGTCTAACAATCTGAGTAGGACCATTCTTTGGATAAACTCGTATGTGTTGAGCTATATATTCTTCACTGTTGTCTGGTTCAGACCATATTGCAGCCACTTCTGATACGACTGGCTTATTGAATGTTCTCTGGTCTAAATCTGGATGAGCCCTTAGAATAATCTTATAATTATCCAAATCTGGAATTTGGGTTAGGTTCCTAAAAAATACTGGATAAGGATTCTGCCTCAATAACCATAATGAGGTCGTCTTTGAATTTTTTAGAGATAGAAAGCCGGTTGTCAATCTCATGTTCTGTATCAAAAAAATATAATTGTACATTTGTTGGTTTTTGACTATCTGTAGGGGTAAGTTGATCTATAAAATGGTACAGCTGCCCTTGAACCCTGTAAGTATAAATTCCATTTGTTCGTTTTGCGAGCATTTTATCAGAATGAGCCCCAAATGATGTACAAGCAAACATATTGTTGTAACTTCTGATATTGTTTTTGAAGCCATTGGCATCTTCTGAATTCTCTGCATTCTTCTAGCATTTCATTCTGTAATAGTCTTATTTCACCAGCTGCACAACAAAATTTGGTAGGTTCCAAATATAGTCTTTTTGCATGACAATATATACAATTTGCTACCTCCGGTAGAATTTGTATTTCAGTGAAGAGATTTTGTAGAGGATCAACTGTACAAGAAGTTATTCTATACTGTCCTATAATCAATAAATAATAAAATATATAAGAGAAGTGCATGCATTTATAAGACATCTTAGAAGCAGCAATTTTAAAAAATAGAGTAATGACATACTTTGTTTGATAGCTATTTACCGCATCTGGAATATTAGTGCCTGTATCTGAGATTTGAAGTTCCATCAAATTGCCTTGAGCTTGAAGCAGATTCAATGGAGGTAGAAGCTCGAAATAATAATTGCCGTGTTGTATCACTATCAAGCACAGTGATAAATTGGCAATTACAAGATATCATTGTATGGCTTTTGTAGATATAGATTAGTAAGGAAATCATATAGAGTATTTAAGAGAATAAATAAATTTAGATTTTGAATTACATTTTTTTTGTTTTAATTTCCTACCAACAGATTATTTAGCTTTAATATAATCTAATTATTTTAAGCTATAGTCTAGTCATGCATATTCGTACTAAATTGATATGTTAGTGGCAAAATATAGGTTAGTCATTTATTTTTCTAATTATATAAGTAAAATTATATTTAGCTGCACACATCTATATATTTTTTGATAGATATTAGCATTGAGAAATAATTAACCAGAGCAAAGAATATAACAATAATTTGTAAATATAATCACAAAATTCTAATAAAAACTATGAATATATATGTAACTACATAAAATCATGAACATCTGTATATACATTATAAAAAGCACAATGAAAGCCTAAATATATAAGTAATTCATTCAATAAGAGACTAACCTAGAAAAGTTGAGCAATACCACTGTCGTTTGGTATGAAGAAGCTATTTATAAGTGTAAATATAATTACAAATTTGAAGTGAAGGATTAGAAATAATATTCTGCTGGTAAAACATATTATCAAATATATATATATATATATATATATATATATGAAAGCTATATAGTCAATAATAACTTAAAAAAAAAAAAAACCTTTACACATGACTATATTTTCAACATGTAATTTGATCTTTAAAAAATATATTTTTTTTACTAATATTAAATTTAAAAACTGAATTTGATATATCTAGATTGTCCTAAAAAATTTAGGCTCAATATGAATGAACTATTTTTGGATTATATCATAAAAAATTTTTTATTGGGATTTGTTATGAAAAAATAATATTTTGAGAGTGTTTGGAATGAATGATTTTATTTTGTTGGGATTTGTATTGAAGATTTTTTTATTAATAAAAGTTTGAAATTTAAATTTGAATTAGTATTTTATTAGTTTATTTTGATGGGAAGTGTGTTAGAAAAAATTGTTTATTATTAAAATTTAAAATTCAAATTTAAATTTAATATTTTATTTATAAAAATTACTGGAGCACAAATAATTACTGTAGCAACGTTTTGTGTTTTAAAAATTTTAATGAAAAAGTTGAATAAAATAAATACCTCATTTTGAAATTGTGAAATAAATCACAAATTTAGCATTGTCCAAACTGAGCCTTATATTTTTTTACTAATATTAAATTTAAAAACTGAATTTGATACATCTAGATTGTCCCAAATTAATCGATACAAAGGCGTAATTATGGGCCACTTAATGATGTCATAGATATTTGTGAAATTGGAAATTTAAACGGACAAAGCTGAATAATCATTACAAATAGTATTTGATTTCTATGATTAGATATATTCAATGTACAATACAAACTTTGCAACATGTCTTTTATGTAGCCGGAAAATGCGCTAGCAACAGCACGCCTTTTTATAATTTAAAGCTTGTTTATCTTAGCATGTTTTAATATATGTATATGAGCAATGATAGGGGGAGTGAAATTTTGGAATGAAATTCTGGAGTGACTGACGTGACAGTGATAAAAAGACAAACTAATACTCTAACCAAATGATGAGTGAACCCTAATGGGTAAGGGATAAGTTTGTCTTTTTATCACTGTCACGTCAGTCACTCCAAAATTTCACTCTAGAATTTCACTCCCCCTATCATTTCTCTATGTATATATAGTATAGATTTACATTATTGAATCATGTTTATCTGATACTGATATAATTATCTCAAATTTATTTTTAAAGTATAAATACAAGCATACATATTTAGAACAAAGTAGTGAATTAAATAGGCCCTAAAAACAATAAATATCTCCATAGAATAGCTCTTAATAAAGTTAGTAAATAATCTAAAACATAACACAGAACTTGTCCAAAATTATAATTCATAAATCCCAAATCAAAACCAACTAATTTGTATGAAATAATCACGAATGTTTATAATCTCTAAATAAAATCAAACATACATATTGGAAAATCTAAATAATCTTAATATAATTTTGTTATATAAGCCACTGCATACAAACAGCTTTTCTTACTGATATTTTTTTTATTTAAAGTGTTTATTGTTCATTTTTATTTTAAAAGATTAATAAATTTTCTATTATTATTAGTTTGGATCGTGTTTATATTAGATAAAACCGAGCCAAATTTTATGACGAATATTTGAAAATTTTAAACCGTCAAAATATATATATTCTTAAAAAATAAGAATATATCTAAAAAATTAGATAGTGATAAAATGTACTGCGGGTAGCCTTTCTTTATAATATTATCTTAAATCTTTATTTGTAAGTTTTAGTTTAGAATATTAATAATATCATTCTATTATTAATTTGAAAAGTAACTATACTCGATAAAAACAAACCCAAAATTAGTGTACCTTGAAACCTCTAACCCATTCAATAATAGTTATAAATATTCTCAAAACAATAATATATATTCCAAAAAGATATATCATCATAAAACATAATGCAAATTATTATTTTTATAATGTTTTTAAAATGTTTATCTTTAATGTTCATTTTAGAAGATTAATAAATTTCTTGGCATTATTAGTTTGCAAAGTCTTTTTATTGAATTAAAACAACCCAAATTAATAATCCATCAAGATCTGTATATTATTCCATCATAAGGCATTAATTAATGAGTGATTGAAATCTTTAAACCATTCGATAATAATTAGAAAGTTTTGTATTCTTAAAAATCAGAATATGTCCCAAAAAATAAATTCTTATAAAAAAAACCAATATTTTTTTTTATTCATCACTTACAATATGCAAACTATACAGGTAATTTTTTTGGGCTATATTTAACATTGGACTACTCAATTATCTATAAACATATATATATATATATATATATAATAAAAGTTTCTATCTATGATAAAAACTTTTATATTGTATCATGGCCTTTTTTTTTGGTATAATCCTACAAAAATATATACATATAAAACTAGTGATAATCTTAATCTAAATAATAGTTAATATGTACATTGAGAAATGAACAATAATAATAGTAAATTCAGTCTAAATACAAATCTCTAAACCAATAGAACTATTAATTATTAATTAGCAGCACAAATATAATTAGATATGCTAATTCATCACAAGAATTGAAGCCCATCCAACACTTGTAATAATCACACGTCTATCTTATGCCCAAGCTTTGATAGCATCTTCTTGAGACAAGAACAGATTCAATAGCATCTGCAACCTGCATTTCTTGCCATCTAAAAATACTAACATACACACTAACAGCTTTGAATTCTATCCAGAACAAGTGGGCATATTGTTCAATTGTTTAAATTAAAAAGACATCGAATATCAGGCTCTAATATTTATAAACACAAACAAAATCGATAAAATCGCACACATAATCGAACTCAAAGCACAGATGAAATCCATAGAGGACCATACGAGAAGAATCTGATGTCTGGTTCTGTAATAAAGATGAAATTGATCGTAGTGACTGAGGGGGTCGAAGACCAAGAAGTGGGTTATAGAAGATTTTTTGTTTTTACTTTCAATCGAATCATATACTTTGGTACGATGGAGAGAAGAACCTATGATTAGCTTTCCTTGTAAATTACTGTCTATAACCCAATATATATATATATATACACATAACAAACTAAAAACCTTGAATGCAAAAAGACGCTGAAGAAAATGGAAAACCACAGATCTTCTGAAAGCCAAAAAAAAACAAGATATATGCAAGGCAGATGATCACCTGCAATTTGAGGCCCGCACAAATAGTTGGAACAACACAAACAAGCATGCATCCAGATGAAACTTTCAAGAACTGCAATGGTCTATGTTAGGCTAGGAAGTAATAGCCTTCTGCGTCGGTAATATAAATCTAAACAGTTGTTAGGATAATATCAACAAAATCTTCCCTTCAAACCAACTTTTTAAACAAGAATATCAGCTCCAAAACTTCTCGATACTGAAATTAGATCCATTAACAAAACAGTAGTCGAACTCTTCGCGGCCATTGATTAAGCTTCTAAAACCTGACACATTCCATTAAAAAACTGTACCTTTCTGCTTGAAATTCGGGTTTTCATCACTACAGATCCCAAGAGGCACCAACCTTGCAATAACACCAAATGGAGTTGCTTCAGACAATCCAAAAAGCCCCTTTAAATCAAATGCCTACACTTTTCCAGACCAAACCTCAAAACTTCAAAACATACTCACTTTTCCAGACCAAACCTCAAAACTTCAAAACATACATTGGCGGAGATTAATATCCAACCCACGAGTTACACTCATCCAGGAGAATTCAAGGTAAATATAAAAGCATAAAATATCTTGTCAAAAAGAACAAAAAGATCAAACCTTGCACCTCCGCGAGTTGATTTCTATATACAAAAGGGGCAGATTACCAATTAAAAATTCGATCTTTGACAAATCAGGCGGCAATAATCCAGTGGAACTCTGAAAAGTACATGATGAAACAAATCTGCACCATTCTTATGTTGATCGATTAGGCATCTGAAAATGCATAAATTTGCTACACTTGTGCTGATTTGAAGACTGTTTTAAAGCTTATGGAACATGCTTTTAATTGAAGTGAATTGGCAGGAAAAACAAAATTGGAATTCCTGTATTTTTGCAACTCTAACTCTCACATTAGTGAGGATTCAATCCATAGAGAATTCTAAAATCTAATGGAACCTATAAAGTTATGACTTTAGAACTGTTAGGGAATAAACGAATCTCACGTTGTATCTAATAGCCCAAAAGAATAGATGATAGTAACGAGAAAAATAAATGGGACAATGAACACAAAGATTTACGTGGTTCGGTCAATGTGACCTACATCCACGGCCGGAGGCGGTGCCAAAATTCACTATTACGTGGAGACAAATTTACAAAAGTGGAACACTAATTTCCACAGGGCTTTAGAAGCAAAAGAAAGAGAACAAAAGAAAGGAGAAAGGCAGAGAAGCTCTCAAGCTTCGTTATGGGATTTTGGGGTGTATAAAACCTTCCGCTTTTGCCTCTATTTATAGGCAAAAGCTAAGGTGTGAAAATTGATAAAAAACTTGGCTGCTGAAAATGTATTTTCCATGAAGGCTGCCACCAACCGTACCTACCACCAAATTGTCAACAAAATGATGCTCACCAAACTTATCAAACAATTGGCCACATGTTTTAATTTTGGTTGCGGGCCACCATTTCTAACAAATCTCCACCTTGGCCTGTAACTCAAAAATAGCAACTTAATCAAACACACCTCCGGCAAAGTCCCAATGGGCTGAATCACCAACTATGAATACCAATCGAGTCCAAGCACTGCTTGAACTTGTATACAGGAAGAGCTTTTGTAAACATATCGGCAGGATTGTCCTTGGTATTGATCTTCTGAACAAGGACCTTTTTCTCAGCAATGGTATCTCGAATAAAATGATATTTGATATCAATATGCTTCGTCCGCTCATGATACATCTGGTCTTTAGTCAAATGAATTGCACTTTGATTATCACAGTAAATGGTAGTAACCTCTTCTTGTAGAGTTAATTCGCCGAATAAACCTTTCAACCATAAAGCTTCTTTAATAGCCTCAGTAACTGCCATATATTCTGCTTCAGTAGTAGATAAAGCCACTACATGTTGTAGAGTAGCTTTCCAGCTAATTGCACAACCTCCAATGCAAAATACATAACCTGTAAGAGACCTGCGCTTATCAAGATCACCGGCGTAGTCTGAATCTACAAAACCAACCAAAGTGTTGTTGGTTCTACCGAACTCCAAACAAGAGTTTGAAGTACCCTTCAAATATCTGAGTATCCATTTCACAGCTTGCCAATGTTCTTTGCCTGGATTTGCCATATACCTGCTAACAACACTAACAGCTTGTGAAATATCTGGACGAGTACAAACCATTGCATACATAATACTGCCAACGGCACTAGAGTAAGGAACACGTGCCATATAACCTTCCTCTTCCTCTGAATTTGGTGATTGAGCAGCAGATAACCTAAAATGGCTAGCGAGAGGAGTACTGACTGGTTTGGCATCCAACATGCCAAATCTCTCCAAAACTTTCTTAAGGTAACCTTCTTGGGTCAGATATAATTTTCCAACTCCTCTATCTCGTTTTATCTCCATACCAAGAATCTTCTTAGCTTCTCCCAAGTCTTTTATTTCAAATTCACCATTCAATAAGGCCTTCAACTGGTGAATTTCTGCAAGATTCTTAGCCGCAATGAGCATATCATCAACATATAACAAAAGATAAATGAATGAATTATCTTTTAACTTCCGAAAGTAAACACAACTATCATACATGCTCCTGGAGAAATCATGACCCAACATAAATGAATCAAACCTCTTATACCACTGTCTTGGAGATTGCTTCAATCCGTATAAGGATTTCTTCAACAAACAAACATGGTCTTCCTTACCTTCAAATTCGAAGCCTTCAGGTTGTTTCATATAGATCTGTTCATCTAATTCACCATGTAGGAACGCTGTCTTAACATCAAGCTGTTCCAATTCCAAATCAAACATGGCTACTAATGCAAGCAATACACGAATAGAGCTATGTTTTACAACAGGTGAGAAAACATCATTAAAATCAACACCTTGTACCTGACTATAGCCCTTTGCAACTAATCGTGCCTTATACCTTGCATCGTTAACACCTGAATTACCTTCTTTTCTTTTGAAGACCCATTTGCAACCAACAATTTTCTTTTCTTTCGGCGGCATTACAAGATCCCAAGTACCATTCTTGTGTAGAGATTCCATTTCTTCATTCATAGCCACCACCCACTTATCTGAATCAGCACCTGAAATCGCCTCTGTATATGTGGAAGGTTCTCCGTCTCCACCTGTTTCCTGTGCTGCTGATAAAGCATATGCAACTAAATTTGCCAAATTTGCATACCTCTGTGGTGGTCGAATCTCTCGTCTTGGTCTATCTCTGGCTATGGAATACTCTTCTTCTACTGGTTCATCTTCAACAAGGTATGGAGCTGGTTCATCACCTTGGTCCGTAGAAGATCTTTGAGAAGGACTGAAATTTATGATCTCGAACTCCACATGTTTCTGTGTGCTGTCCTCTTTTTCTAAATTACAAGGATTACAAGACTCTTTTCTAGGATTTAACATAAATGATTCATCAAATGTAACATCTCTGCTAATTACAAATTTAGGTGATTTGGGATCAGGACAAAATAATCTGTATCCTTTCACCCCTGAAGCATAACCGAGGAAAATACATTTTCTAGCCCTAGGCTCTAACTTTCCCTCACTTACATGCATATATGCTGGACACCCAAATATTCTTAAATTAGAGTAATTAGCAGGAGTACCTGACCACACGTCCTCTGGAGTCTTGAAATCAAGAGAAGCACACGGAACACGGTTGACAATATAACAAGCTGTAGCAATAGCTTCTGCCCAAAAGTCTGAAGTCAACCCAGCATTTGAGATCATACACCGAGCTCTTTCCAAAAGAGTCCGGTTCATACGCTCGGATACACCGTTCTGTTGAGGCGTCATTCTAACGGTACGATGTCGAGCAATTCCTTCATTTTTACAGAATTCATTGAATTCTGTTCCACAAAATTCCATGCCATTATCTGTCCGCAGCCGCTTAATATGTTTTCCTGTCTACTTTTCAATCAAAGCCTTCCATTGTTTAAATGTTAGGAAAACATCACTTTTATTTTTCAAGAAATACACCCAAACCTTTCTTGAAAAATCATCAATAAAACTTAACATATACCTTGCACCACCCTTAGAAGGAACACGAGAAGGCCCCCAAAGATCAGAATGGATATAATCCAAAGTACCTTTTGTTTTATGGACTGCAGGTGAACTGAAACTGACTCTTTTCTGTTTCCCAAAAATACAATGTTCACAAAAGTCCATCTTACCAGTACTTTGTCCACAAAGTAGGCCCCTGTTGCTTAACAACGTTAAGCCCTTCTCACTCAAGTGTCCCAAACGCATATGCCACAATTTGGTGATGTCGGTATCTGATGATAAGGAGACTCCTGCAGCACCTGAAATTGTAGATCCCTGCAAGATATACAAACTACCAGACTTGCAAGCTTTCATCAATACAAGAGCACCTCGTGAAATTTTTAAAACTCCACCTTCAGCCGAATACCTGTACCCGAGAGAATCAAGGGTACCTAACGAGATGAGATTTTTCTTCAAATCTGGAACATGTCTAACATTTGTGAGTGTTCTAACAATTCCATCATACATCTTTATCTGAATTGTTCCTCTACCAACAACTTTACATGGAGCATTATTCCCCATCAAAACAACCCCACCATCATATTTTTCATATGTGGAGAAATAATCCTTTTCAGGACTCATGTGGTAAGAACAACCAGAATCTAGAATCCACTCATCTTTAGACCTCACTTTATTTGTTGTTGCTACAAACAAAGTTCCATCATTCTCATCTGCAACTACACTGGCTTCGGCAGTGCTGCTGTTATTCTGCTCATTTTTATATTTTTCTTTATTTTTTAATTTGTAACAGTCAGCCTTAATGTGCCCCTTTTTCTTGCAATAATTACAAACTTTATTTTTATGTCTGGATTTAGACCTGCCGTTGGATCTACTATTATCAAAATTTCTATTTTCAGGTCTCCCCCGTACCATTAATCCCTCTGCCTGTCTTTCACTAGTCTCTCCCGTGATATCCCTATCAATCTGTTCTTTAGATTTTAAAGAAGATTTTACATGACTATATGAGACAGAATCTTTCCCATAAATCATGGTATCACGAAAATGTTTAAATGACTGTGGAAGAGAGCATAACAACAAAATGGCTTGATCCTCATCTTCCATCTTAACATCTACATTCTCCAAATCCAAAATAATGGAATCAAATTTATCAAGATGTGAGATAATAGATGTACCTTCAGTCATTTTTAACATGTACAACTTTTGCTTCAAATAAAGCCGATTCTCCACAGTCTTTTTCATATATATGGACTTTAACATGTCCCACATGCCTTTGGCTGTCTTTTCACAGGCAATTTCCTGCAAAACCTCGTTAGAGAGATTTAATATAATACCTGATCTAGCCTTTTTATCTAGATCCAAGAAACTTTGTGTCGACATTTCTGGTGGCTTTTTCTCTACTCCTTCAAGTGCTAACTCACACCCATCCTGAATTAGAATGGCTTCCATTCTGAGTTGCCATGTACCGAAGTTGATACTCCGGTCAAACCTTTCAATGGAATTCTTAGTTACTGTCATCGTGGCTAAAAGATCTAAAATGAGATATGGCTCTGATACCAATTTGTTAGGGAATAAACGAATCTCACGTTGTATCTAATATCCCAAAAGAATAGATGATAGTAACGAGAAAAATAAATGGGACAATGAACACAAAGATTTACGTGGTTCGGTCAATGTGACCTACATCCACGGCCGGAGGCGGTGCCAAAATTCACTATTACGTGGAGACAAATTTACAAAAGTGGAACACTAATTTCCACAGGGCTTTAGAAGCAAAAGAAAGAGAACAAAAGAAAGGAGAAAGGCAGAGAAGCTCTCAAGCTTCGTTATGGGATTTTGGGGTGTATAAAACCTTCCGCTTTTGCCTCTATTTATAGGCAAAAGCTAAGGTGTGAAAATTGATAAAAAACTTGGCTGCTGAAAATGTATTTTCCATGAAGGCTGCCACCAACCGTACCTACCACCAAATTGTCAACAAAATGATGCTCACCAAACTTATCAAACAATTGGCCACATGTTTTAATTTTGGTTGCTGGCCACCATTTCTAACAAGAACTAACATGTCTATATTTCACAAAACAAAAAGAATAAACATGGAAATATCCAAATTTTCAATTATAAACGTATTGAATAAAAACATATCTTTATACAAAACTCGAATGAAACATCAGAGTTCATCACTAACAAAAAAAAAAGCCTAAACAGAAGTTGCCAAAAAAAAAAAATCCCTAAACAGAACAAGGAATCAAGGGACCAAATTCTGCAGAACATCTTGCAGATTCAAACCCACTTCCTCCAAACATGTTAATCTCGTTAAGGGTACAATTATTCTGAGAAGAACTTGCACCTTCAAATCCACCACAAAAACCAGGAGGAGGAGCAGTAGTACTACAACAACCCTTCTTCGACTTCAAGCATGCTTGGAGAGCAGCATTGATGGAATCAACATCGCCAAAAGTGTAAGGATTCCCAGCAGGCGAAAAAACAACAATGGCAATCTTTGAACCAGTCATCATTGATTGAAATTGCTGGGCTTTCTTGAAAAGACCCTTACGCCTCTTAGAGAATGTCACCATTCTCGCAGTTTGTTTCTCGATTTTCTTAATCTCAATTTTCTTTCTCCCGGTACCCATGATGATATTCACTGACTTTCCTTATCGATACAAATCAATGGGTTTCCTTTTTGCTTCAGAAGTCGTGCAAGAATGTGAGAGTTTGGTTTTTTTTTTTTTTTTAACTCAAGAATGTGAGAATTAATGGAGAAGGGAAGATTTTGGTTTTTCTTTTTCTTGAAACTCAAGAATGTAAGAATGTGAGATTGTGAGGAGGGAAGACACTTATTTATATGACCGTTGGGGGTATTGACCGTTGGGGCGTTATTCAAACCTAGTAATGGGGTTATGTTTTGGGCTTCATCGTAGTAGGTTCTATTATTGGGCCAGTTGATTTTATTATTTTTATTAATTCTTTTCTCCAGTATTGTGTTCGGTAAGAAGCCCAATTTATTTTAGGGTATTATGAAGGTTGTAAAGAAACGGTATCGGCTACAAGCTTTGAGTTGCCGCTTTTCTCTGGCAAGAAATCTGTAAAACTGGAAAAAAAAAAAAAAAAAAGAAATCTGTAAAACTGGGTTCATCAGGAGATCTGCTACCCTCGGCAGTTTTCAGCTCAGTAGCTCAAGTTTGCTAGGAAATTGCCCTATCTTCCGCTTTGAGTCAACCATTTTCTCAGTTAATACGTGTATTTTCATTAACAGTTTAAATCTTTTTGATGCATATAAAACGGAAAACAACACTGAAAATAGTTATAGCTACTTAAAAAAGTAGCTATAATTGACCAAAAAATTATTTTGAAATTTAATGATATGCAGATATTTAAATAAACTTCTAATATATAAAGTAATATTACATGAACTTATAATAAATAATATCCTATTACAAACTAAGTTCTTAGTGTCCATTTTGAGTTTCATACATATTGTTGACACTTGATTCTTCTTCAATATCTGTTGCATAATCCAGCAGAAGAGAAAGCTTCCATTCCATATTAAGTACTCTTTTTAATATAACCATCCATGCTGTATTAGAGAAAAATCTCCTAATTAGTTCTTCAACTTCTTTCTCAAACATAGAACTATAGTAACACTGTCTACAATCAATACAAGTACAATGACGAGAATTTTCCATTGAAATTGATTAAGAAGAATACTTTTGCAATTACTTAAGAGAGAATTTATAGAATATTTGAATCAAATAAGTTATGAATTAAAACAACTATATCATATAACTATATATAAGATAAAATATAAGTGTGATGTTAGAGATGATGTTAAATTGATATGCTTCACCTTGCTTGCAAAATTAGCTTAGTCATAGATAGTGGACGTTAAGTGTCATTATTGATGTTTTCCACCTGTACATAAAAGGCTTAGTCACAAAATAGTTGATGCCAAGTATCAAAAGATAATTATTATTTTAAATAAAAAAAGCTTACTCAAATTGTTATGCTGTAGTTTTCTTCCACATGTAATGTTCTTCTAGAATTAGTTATTAGTTATTTATCTTACCCATCAAATAATACATGTCTTGTTTGAAAGAAAATCTATTGCAAGAAATTTCTTGTAATATTTACTATAAGAAAATCTATTGCATGAGGCTTTTTGTACTATTTATTATTTGAATATAGAATTATACAATAAAATCAAACAGTTCTATTTGCATTTCTTTAAGATATGCTCTCTCAAATTTGGAAAGTACACATAATATAAATAGTTACAACATTGTCAATTTTTTGAAGTATCAAACGCAGAAAACATGAGTTTATGAACAGAGAACTACCAATGACATGATCATGTATAGCACGTATAAAAAAGTTCAGAAATTGAATTGAAAAACAAAGGACAACAGGATTAGATCAAATTTTATTTAATTCAAACACCATGTGTAATATGAATTTATTACACCATATCTCTTCAGTTTCTGATTCTAATATTGCCATATAAACTCTGTTTAATTTAATTTGTTAAAATTGATTTAAAAGAAAAAGAAAAACGAGTGATGGTAATTAATCTTTTCTAATTTTAATATACAAGCACTATTGTACATTTGGAACAGTTGACACCATTAATAGGAACATTTCCTAATCTGCATCTGGCTCATCAGGATGCTGAAGATACAGCTCCAAAGCAATCAACTTGAAGTGTTCACTTTCCTCTCTTACATCCGCAGTTGATAATCGCCTAGAGCCCCCTCTTCCATCAGTAAATACTCCCAACGCACCAACAACCAAGAAAAGCTTTCGTTTAAGTTTTGGGCAAAGGGATAAGAGGAATGACTCGCAGAGCTTCAGCCCTCATCCTCCGTAGCCATCTGGTTTGAGTTTGAACTTGTAAACTCATTTGAGGCTTTGGACTTTCGAACCATGATATTTTTTGAAGCAATAATAACTTCTTTCCCTTTATGAAAGGGTTTCATTTCGAACACTTTTATTAACTTCGTATGAATAACTATTGTTGTACGTATATTTTCATTAACAGGTTAAATCTTTTTAATGTATACAAAACGGAAAACATCACTGAAAATAGTTATAGCTATTTGAAGTAAGTTATAATTAACTAAAAAATTATTCTGAAATTAAAGATACATAAATATATAAATAAACTTATAATATATAAAGTAATATTACATGAACTTATAATATATAAAGTAATATTACATTAATTTATAATAAATAAAGTCATATTACAAAATAAGTTCTTATGGTCCATTTTGAGCTTCATACATATTTTTGACACTTGATTCTGCTTCAATACCCATTGCAAAACTCAGCAGAAGAGAAAGCTTCCATTCCATGTTAAGTACTCTTTTTAATATAACCATCCATGCTGGATTGGAGAAAAATCTCCTGATTAGTTATTCCACTTCTTTTTCAAACATATAACTATAGTAACACTTTCCACAATTAATACAAGCACAATAATGAGAATTTTCCATTGAAATTGATTTAGAAGAACATTTTTGCAATTACTTGAGAGAGAATATATGGAATATTTGAAGAGAATAAGTTATGAATTAAAACAACTATATCATATGACTATATATAAGATAAAATATGAGTGTGATGTTAGAGATGATGTTAGATTGATACGCTCCACATTGCTTGCAAAATCAGCTTAGTCATAGATAGTTGACGTTAGGTGTCATTATTGATGTTTTCCATCTGTCCACAAAAGGCTTAGTCACAAATAGTTAATGCCAAGTATCAAGGAATAATTATTATTTTAAATAAAAAAAGCTTACTCAACATATTATTTTGTAGATTTCTTCCACATGTAATGTTCTTCTAAAATTAATTATTAGTTATTTATCTTACCCATCAAATAATATGTGTTTTGTTTAAAGGAAAATCTATTCGAAGAAAATTTTTGTACCATTTAGTATAAGAAAATCTATTGCAAGAAGCTTTTTGTACTATTTATTATTTGAATATAGAATTATACAATAAAATCAAACAATTCTATTTGCAATTCCTTAAGAGATGCTCTCTCAAATTTAAAAATTACACATAATATAAATAGTTGCAACATTGTTAACTTTTTGAAACATCAAACGCAGAAAGCATGAGTTTATTAACAAAGAACTACTAATGACATGATCATATATTACACATATCAGAAAGTTCAGAAATTGAATTGGAAAACAAAGGACAATAAGATTAAGTCAAATTTTATTTAATTCAAACGCCATGTGTAATATTAATTTATTGCACTATATCTCTTCAGTCTCTGATATTGCCACTGTTTAATTTAATTTGTTTGAATTCATTTAAAAGAAAAAGAAAAACAAGTGATGACAATTAATCTTTTCTAAGTTTAATATACATGCACTATTGCACATTTAGACTCCACGCAAATTCACAAAAAAACCAAACCTGACGGCAACCTGGAGCTGATACGGGACTAAAAGGGCATAATATGGTCCTGATTCGCGCTTTATATATAGTATGATATGATTAATTTTTTTTAGTTGGACAGTAATGCCCTTTTACATTATTATAATTTTTTTATTTTTTAATTCTTCAATATGATTGGAGTGTAGTTCTTGCCTGGGATTGAATTATAATCAAAATTTATTTATAAGTTACGGTTAAGCGAAGCCCAACAAATGAGAAAACACTTTTTTATAATTCTATAACTAGTTCTATACCTCTTCATTTTCATGACATAATTCTTTTTCTAATATTATTTCTTAGTTTTCTAATATTTATATTGTAAGTTTTAGCGTTTATAGTTTAGGGTTTAGGTTTAGGTTAGGTTTAGGGTACCAATTTTTTTAATTAATTATTCTAATTATATTATTATATTACACTAATATACTATTTGAATTCTAATTAATAGTTCAATCATTCTTTCAATACTCTTATCATTTATATATTTTTCTTTCTCAATTATCCAATCTTTCGTAATTCTATTTTTCTAAAGTCTCCATATATCAGTTCAATTTCAACTATTAATCCAATTATATTATGTATTAACTTAATTTTCTAATTTATATTATCCTAATTCTATTATTATATTATGCTAATATACTATTTGAATTCCAATTAATAGTTCGATCATTTTCTCAATTCTCTTATTCTTTCTATATCTTTCTTTCTCACTTATCTAATCTTCATAATTCTATTATTCTAAAAAATTCATATATTAGTTTAATTTTAACTACTATTCTAATTATGTTATTATATTATACTAGTTGAATTCTAAATAATAATTCAAATATTCAAATATTCTTTCAATATTCTTATTATTTTTATATATTTGAGTCTCACTTATCTAATTCTTTCTAGTTCTATTATCTAAAAACTATATATTAATTAAGTTCAATTGTAACTATTATTATTTTAATTATATTATTATGTTGTATTATTTGAATTTCAATTAATAGTTTAATCATTATTTCAACAGAAATCAAATTTAAAAGTGGGATTAGAATCGAAATTCGAAACTAAAAATCGAAAAAAATTTGGAATTAGAACAAAATCGCAACCGTAACCAGAACCGGAACCGGCGGTTTCAAAACTGTAACCGGAATCACTGAGGGGCGGTTCTGATTCTGATTCCACTGGTTCCGAAACTGTGACCATGACTAGTTTCATGTTTGCAGTGTCCTTCCTTCATATTGCTAAGCGAAACTAATTATTCAGCCTTGCTAGGAAAATTTTGGTAATAAGAGGATTGCAATAGTACGAGAACGTGTCAAACAGCTAAAAGCAATTTTACCAAGTTGACGATAGTTTGATGAGCATGTACGTGTGGACAATGACAAAAACTCCTTTAAAACCGATTCATATATAAGATTAATGAGATGTGATTCATATATAAGATTAATGAGATGTGATTCATATATAAGATTAATGAGATGTGATTCATATATAAGATTAATAAGATGTGTTTCATATAAATGAACAATTATATATCATGCTTATAATATTTTATGACTTTTATTTGAGTTGAAATTGTGGCCTATTTCATATAAAACGGGTGATTATAGTCATTTCGAGTGAGGGATTGCTTAAGAAGCTAGTTTACAGTTTTTAGAAATGCAGCAATTTTCCTTTTTTTATTGAATTATTGTATCTTTATTGTAGATGAAAAGGAAGTTGATAGTACTCTATCCATGACATCTGGTGAACATTATTGGAATTTTCTTGGCATTTAATCTATATTGATGTGAAGCTTGTGGTGAAAATGCAGCTTTGAGTGAACAAAGATTTGAAGAGATTTGACTATGAAATCTTCACTCAGACTCCCCTCTCAACGGTTTGACTTTCTATCATGGTTTTTTTCCCCTGGCGGATAAATGAAAAGTGTATAGTGTGAGCCACAACCCTCACCTATGGAGCAATATAGATTCTTTGCTTGTTTGGTTAATCTGGAAAATTGTACTTGACGTTTTGAATTCCACCCCTACATGAATAGATCATGCAAAATCCCACTTGACAGTTTTCAACTGGTTGCAGGCTCCATTGAAATTGAAACTGCTACCTGTGGATGCCAGAATTAGCAGCAAGGAGTAGCACGAGAGAGTTGTAAAAGGAGAAGAAGCACATGTATTGGTAGATGTAAGACCGGCTCATCACTACAACATTGTCTCGCTTCCCAAGTCTATAAACATTCCCTTCTCCAGATTGCCTGAAATATCGTCAGCTTTGCTGAAACCGGACGAGAGCAAAGACATTAGTATGCGTTGTTCTCCTAAATTCTATAAGGCTTGAATGCCAGAATTGCTACATCTACTGCCATTTTTGTTGCCCTGCAGTTTACTACCATTTTTATATCTTAACTTATAGGTGGTTACCATAATCGTGAAAATGGATGACTAGCATTCTTGCTTATGCTTTCCGAAGATGGAGAAGAGATTTGATATTTGCTCACTGAGAGAGTTAGCTGTATCAAATGATTTGGACTCATTGATGAATGTTTGCTCTCTGTAAAAATAATTTTTACTTCACAGGACAGACATCAGCTTATGCTTCAAAGCAAAGGAACAAACCACATGAATCTTGGTTACAAAAACAAATGTAAGCAACTTCAATTTGAATCTTGTTCTTCAGCTTGGAGCAAAAAAGGAAAATTGAGATACAAATACATAAAGATACTATGAAAACCCCTGTTCATAATAAATGTCCATCCACTCCTAAGCATCTGGCTCAATCTAATAGTTAGGCCTTATTTCTCTAATACCTATTCATCCTTTCTAAAGTATGAATTAACAAATGAGTAATACAACGTTAATGGTGACGGCGATGATGATTTCTCTTTCTGTAATGGCCCTCAGAGTCCGAATTCTCAGATGTAGTCTGACGGCGATGATGATTTCTCTTTCTGTAATGGCCCTCAGAGTCCGAATTCTCAGATGTAGTCTGACGAGAATGCTTGTACCTACTCCTCCTTTTGCGATGCCTATCATCTGATTGACTTGAGTATGAATGCTCTCTTGACTTTCTTTTATTTCTATCCTTGTTGGATGATCTCCTTTCCCTATCATGACTAGAAGATGACCTCTTATTTTGATGATCATATGGCATGTCAGAATCCGTGTTTTCTTGCGAACTTGACACTGATAGCTTTCGTGACATTTTATCACGTCTCTTCTTCAACAATCTCCTACCTCTGTCTCCACCAGCCAATAATCTATTATCCATGTCGGAGTCTGTGTTTACTAGCAAATTTGTGTCAAGATGCTTTCTTGACATCTTCTTGTCTCTTCTCTTCTTCAATCTCCTACTGCCATCATCACTGGAAGAGAACTCCTTTTCTCGACCATGTACCTCTGTACCAGAACGTGATGAATTCCTTTTGTGCTTCCTATTACTGGACGACTTCCCCTTCGGCTTGCTTGAATGAAAATTAGTCAACAATTCAGGGATGTTATCCTCACCTAGGAAACCTGCATCATTTCGTTGAAAGACAGACAATTTCATGTTAAGAGTAGAAAGTCAAATTTCATTCAATTATAAACTTCATGAAAGCAACAAGAATATCACCTCCATACTCATCAAATATGTCCTCAGCAACTATCTGTTGGTTAGGGTTATCAGCTCCGAACCCACCTCGAGGAGGACTTAGACCAGGCTTCTGTTTCAGCTCCCACTTCAAAGGCTACATAATAAGCTAAGAAAATCAGTTTAAAGGCTTGAAACAATGAAAATACACTAAAACCAACATTACTCGCTTCTGTAAAAATAGTACAATCATTCGGTTCACGTCAAATTTATGGTCAGGTCGAGCCATCCTATCATGGGCACCAACTCATTCTCCCACTCGCACATGATAGAACAGACCCACTCGTCTCTTTCTCTTTGAGATTTAGGAGGGAAAGGTGAGAGGGGAGATAGAAATTAATATTTTCATCATTTTCTCTATTGATATTCCAAGATAGTCTGTAAAAAAATTGAAAATAACTAGAAGTGAAAGAACATTCATATGATTCTTAACCTCACTGGTTTCCGTCTGAGCAAGGATAGCTGTTAAAGGGTCATCTCTTTTCAATCGACTTTCCTCCCCAGGCATTATAGCATCTTTTAATGGACATTCACGATCACCGCTTTGGTGACCAAAGTTTCCACATCTTAAGCATTTAACATTGCGTATCTCCACTGCAAATGGTTTTGACCTAGCAGCAACACCTGTCTCTAGCCTGAAAAGAATCACAGAAAATTTGCACTACAATGTGAATATCCACATATATGCACACAGAAAGCCAATATGCATTCATAGATAGAGTAATACCAAAAGAAAGTCATAAAGTTCCACATCTAAGTTTGGTATATATTCACCATTGAACAAAACCCTCTGAATCCTGGCACTCCTATAGTACTCATAAAACTTCATGCACAAATTGGATCCATGGAGAAATCTTCCATGTAAGCACTTATATGCTCAAGAAAATCCAAGAATCTAATTTATCTAAACTTAACAGGCTATTACACTTGGTTAGGATCCAATGAAAAGGGGAAATAATAAACAATTTATAGATAAAGTTCAAGTTTTCGTCATTTGGGACTTTAAGTAGACGAGATAAGAAAATAAATGGAGATTTTCTCTCTCTCTCTCTCTCTCTCTCATTTCTACCTAATGAAAACCCGTTATTTGAAATAAACTCAGACAACTGTTCAGAAAAATTCCTCAACATGAATATATATATATATATACACACACACACACATATATATATATTTATATATATTTAAGCAGAATTAGACAGACCTTGGAGCATTCTTAAGAACTTCAAACTGTTCTTCTGTTGGCAAGGCACGGCCAAAAACATCTTTTGGTCTAGGCTTCTTTTTCTCCTCATGAGAAGGCATAACTGCAAGCCTCCTAAATCAAGCAAAAGCAACATTCCTCTTAAAAATTAAAGTTCAATACACATATACAGCGCACCTCTAGGCCATCACAACCTTAGAAATAGGAAAAAAGGACAATTCAATTAAGTGTTTACATTGACGTGGAAGCCACGTGTTCGGATGGCCCTTCAGAGTTATTTTCTTGCTCCTGCTCTTGCTTCCTTTTCTCGTCAGCCATGTCCGCAGCTTTAGCACTCTCTGCATTATAACCAGGCGGTCTGACGTACATAAAGCTAACAGCTTTCATCATCTCCATCTACAAGTCATCTCTGTATCAATTACTCAGACTAGTATACTTAACACACTTCCATTCAGTATATTGATTTCATATTCTATTACCACATGACTAGAGTTAACTTTCTAGCTCATATCCATGAAAGGAACAAGTACATATACAAAAACAACGTGCAAAACTATTCAAATATTTGTACACATAAAGAATTAAACAAACAAAAAAACTACAAAACCTTTTCTTTCTCCTTCTTGGAGACAAGAGCTGTCTGACGGAAAAATTCCTGCTCCTGAGCATACTGCAAACCCACAAGAAAACGATACTGATAAGCACAAGAACTGAATCAACAGATAACAAAGGAGAGGATATTGCAGTATTATCCCACATAAAAGAAACAAACTCTGAAAACTATAAAGAAGCAACAATTAAGAAAGAAAAACATAAATATACAAAATAGTGATTAATTTGATTCAGGCTAACTTGGCTTTGTGGGATATCACGGGGCAAGTATGCTTCAAGGTACGAATACTGCTATAGAATTGGGTGCTAAAACCGAAACAACAATTAGCAACGGCTAATATTTTAGAATTCAAGAAGCACGTTGAGATCGGTCTTCTCGAAGTTGGATCTACGGTTGGGCTACTTACCAAGTGCGTATCGCGGAAGGAGACGAGCGCAAATTCTTGTTTTTTTACCTTCTTTCATGCGAAAGTTAACCGGTGCTAAAACCTTTTCTTAATATTTCCTCTAAACTCTTGGGGTCCTTGTTCCGAATCTTATTCTCGCGGTGTGAAAGCAGTTGGTCCCCCTATATTTGGATAGAATGGAATGGGGATGCCTTATTAAGGACTTCCCAACTCTAGCATCGGTTCTCAAATCTAGAGCACTGGAAAGTTCCAAACTAAAATCCAACAGGAAGGTAAAGGTAGGTAATAAGGCAATAAATTCAACAGCACAGCTTCAAAAACCAGGCTAAATGTAAAACAGAAATATTTTACCATCCCTTGGTCATTTGTCACAATCTTTTTGCTTATCTATAGGAAAATAGCCTCTTTGAAAAAGTAACCACAGTATAACCACCCAAATACTTGAAAATCTACAACTTAAATAGACAATTCCCTAACATATATGCATCATGCTATATCTTATCCTCTCCAGCTTAACAACATATAAATGGAACAATCCAATGTAAGTTTTTCAAAGATATGCAGAGGCCTCTGGCGTCAATTATTTTCATCATCATAGTTTCATCATAAAACTGACAGTCCAATTTCTTAACAGGCAGTTCCAAATTATAAAATGAAAAAAAAAAGTTTCATAAATTTGTAACACAATAAACAATCCTAAAACTTTCCAAGATTTTCAAACACATGCACAAACCCACCACCAAAAAAACAGCTTAAATATGCATAATTCTAACTGGGTTTTTGCCCTTTCAACTAATAATCGTACTTCTCCCACTTAATCATAAGCAACACATAAAATAACACTATAATTCACAATTTTTCAAAAATTTGCAAAACCCACAAAAAGAAATACTCTTCCGTGTATAATTCGAAATGGGAGTTCCCATTTGAACCCCTAAATGCAAATTAGACATGAAAAAGACTAAATTTTTCTACAGAAATCAATGAAAAAACAATCAGAATAGTCCTACCTCCCGGGAGACTTCGTCAGCGCGGCGATCTCTCTGGGCGTGGGTTTGCTCAGCAATCCACTTCCGACGTTGATTGGGATAAGAGAGAGGATGCCATGGCTTCTGATTGAGATAAGAATGGGACCAAGCGGTTCCTGATTTGGTTTTGTAATCAACCTCTCCTCCTTTGTCTGAAAATCTCTTGCTCAGCCTTATTCCTCCTCCTTCCTCTTCATCCATGTCTTTATCTTTCAATCGATTTTTAGGTTTTTTTTTTTCTTTTTGAAATCCTTTTTACTTCTCAGGGCGCGTTTGGTGGTGGGTTTGTGAATTCCTCCCCCCATTAATCATACATTACCAAATATTAGATAATCGATTTAATACGTACTTTAATAATAATAATAATAATATTATTATTATTAGAATAATAATAATAATATTATTATTATTATTATTAATTATAATAATATTATTATTATATTAATATTAAATAAATAATATTAATAATAATTCATTAATAATAATATTATTAATATAATTAATATCAATAATTAATAATAATATTATTATTAATGATTAATATTAATAATTAATAGTATTAATAATGATAATAATTAATAATATTAATAATGATAATAATTAATACTATTAATAATTAATAATAATATTAATAATGATAATAATTAATAATATTAATCATTAATAATAATATTAATAATGATAATAATTAATAATATTAATCATTAATAATAATATTAATAATTAATAATGATAATAATAATAATAAATAATAATATTATTATTGTTAATTAATAATAGTAATATTATTATTATTAATTATTAATAGTAATAATAGTAATAATAATAATAAAAATGCGAATTCTGGTAAGGGTAAAATGAAAATTTTGACTGATTCCTATTACTATTGTTGATTTGAACCAAACAACAACAATCACAATAATACCTATTATAGGATTTGAACCAAACATTAACAATGCAATCATAATTCCCATTGCCATTGACCCCTCAATCAAACCCATTGTGATTGCCATTGAAGAATTTGAACCAAATGCCCCCTCAATTGCAGTCAGATGGAGCTTCTTGCTGTAGGATTTCAATGGTGGAAGGACTAAGAGGCTTTAAAATTGCTCTTTAAACCCTAATATTTAGAAAAATTGTCATAATAGTAACTAAAGTTTTTTTTTCTAATTAGTCTTACAATAATACTGAAATTATACTATATGAAGGATTAAAAAGTAAATTCATGATAGTCAACCATCAACTTTTTTAAAAAAAGTAAATTCACGATAGTTAAATTTTTTATATTATAAAAGTAAATTAATGAATGTTATGTTATGAATAATTGTGAATGTCCACCCTATTTTCTACCTCAATTACTTCACATTATTTCATGTAACTCATGTAACACCATTTTTCCTTTTAATCACCCACTACATATGTAACCTATGTAACTCTTGTAACTTACATTTGGGATATTGTAACCTACAATTTAGAGGTGTGAAGTTCAAACCTATAAATAGAGGCTTATGTGAATGAAATGGATGGTTGAAGACATATAACATCTTGCTTTACTTTGCTCTCTTTTCTCTCCATCTTTTTAGTATACTTATTTCATATTTTATAGTTGTATTCTACTAGTTTTATAGAAATAGTAACATAACATTATATCTCTACTTTTTAGTATTGGTATAATAATTTGTTACATAATATAATACTACAAGTTTGTAGTATTTTCATAACACGTCATCAGCACGAAATCTCTACCAATTGAGAAAGTTGAAGCAAATCAAATTCAAGTTGCATATTGAAAGAATTGTTAAATGTAGGTTTGGAATTTTGGTAAGTTCATATGGTAATACTTTTCATTTTCAATTAATTTATTTTCTACTATGAATTTGTACTATTGGATATAATGTATTGAATATTATATATGGATTAATTTGGAAGAAAAATTCAACCACTTGAAGTTGGTTGTCATTTCAAAATCACGGTATATTTGATAAAAATATGCCATATAATCAAAATAATGATTACCGTGACAAGAAATAAAATAACCTCCAGAAGTGGGTTAATGAAATTGAAAAAAAAATGGCAAAAAGAGTTACTAAAAATGTGGTATAAATATCATTAGACTCGTACTTGTCGTACTACGAAGCATATCGTTAAGCTTTATTAAACATCATTGAAAAAAATGCCACGATATTGAGACAAACTTTATTAATAAAATATGATGATAATACTAATATGATGAATCTCAACATATTATATTATTTTGAACACCCTGAAGGTGCAATTTAATCATATTTTATTTATCACCCTGAAGGTGTAATATGATTACATAATTTTAATATTTTGTATCTTTTATGTAAATTTTTAATTATGCAATTTATTTATATTTTTATTAATATTTATTTATAATGTCTCAAATTCTTCCTGAAGAAGATATGAATGTATGTTTTCTTAAAGAAAAATAAATACCAAATGTTTGGAATCAAATAATGTGAATTTCTTTGTCAATCACCCCGAAGGTGATACAAGTCATTTGATTAATAATGACAATGTCCAAGAATAAGTATTTTAATCATTTACTTTGATGTAATGAATAAATATGTTGGTTGCTTAGTTTAATGTAATGAATAAATATTAACATTAGATATTCTTAAATAAAAATATTTATGATTAATGCATTTGTTTTCAATATTTCTTTTATACTTAAAGAAATTAAAACAATTGTCATTTGGAATTTTTATTTTGTGAAGAAAATTGACATTTCAATAATCAGTGACAAAGAATTATGTCTGGCAGATAGTGCAACAACACATTCTATACTAAAAGATAAGAAATATTTTTCTTATATAATCATGAAAGAAACTCATGTTAGTACTATATCTGGTAGTACAAAATTGATTGAAGGCTCCGGAAGAGCCATAATAATTTTATCAGGAGGAACAAAATTTTATATTGAAGATGCATTATATTCTTCTAAGTCTCAAAGAAATTTGTTAAGTTTTAAAGATATTCGCCGAAATGGATATCATATTGAGACTAAAAGTGAAGGTAATAATGAATACTTGTATATTACAAGTATAGATTTTGGAAAGAAAATTGCATTAGAAAAATTACCTTCTCATTCCACTGGATTATATTATATATATATATTTCTACAGTTGAAATATATGCAACAGTAAATCAGAAGTTTACTGATCCTAATGATTTTATTGTTTGGCATGACCGGTTGGGCCATCCCGGTTTTATAATGATGCAAAGAATTTTAGAGAATTCATATGATCATTCTTTGAAGAGCCAGAAGATTCTTCAATCTAATGAATTCTCATGTGTTGCTTGTTCTCAAGGCAAATTAATTATAAGACCATCACCAATGAAAATTTGTACTGAATCTCCTGCATTTTTAGAACGCATACATGGTGATATTTGTGGGCTTATTCACCCATCTTGTGGACCATTTAGATATTTTATGGTTTTAATTGATGCATCAACTAGATGGTCACATGTATGTTTATTATCAACTCGCAACCTGCGTTTGCGAAATTACTTGCAAAATTAATTCGGTTACGAGCACATTTTCCAGATTACCCTATTAAGACAATTCGTCTTGATAATGCTAGTGAATTTACATCCTAATCTTTTAATGATTATTGTATGTCTATTGGGATTAGTGTTGAACATCCTGTCGCTTATGTTCATACACAAAACGGTTTGGCAGAATCGTTTATTAAACGTCTTCAATTAATTGCGAGACCATTGCTTTTGAGAACTAAATTTCCAACAACTGTTTGGGGACATGCTATTTTGCATGCTGCAACACTAATTCGCATAAGGCCAACAAATTATCATGAATTCTCTCCCCAACAATTGGTTTTTGGTCAGAAACCAAATATTACCCATCTTAGAATTTTTGGATGTGCGATTTATGTTCCAATTGCTCCACCACAACGCACAAAGATGGGACCTCAAAGGAGGTTGGGAATATATGTTGGGTATGAATCTCCATCTATAGTGAAATATCTTGAAACAACAACTGGAGATTTATTTACGGCTCGTTTTGCTGATTGTCATTTTGACGAATCAGTTTTCCCAACATTAGGGGGAGAAAATAAACAGCTGGTTAAGAAAATTAGTTTGAATGAATTATCATTATCTCATTTTGATCCTTGTACAAATCAATGTGAACTGGAAGTTCAAAAGATAATTCATTTGCAACGTTTAGCAAATCAATTGCCAGATGCTTTTACTTATCCAAAACGTGTAACTAAGTCACATATACCGGCTGTTAATGCTCCAATTCGAATTGGTGTCCCTGAAGGACCTTCTACCACTAGTAATCAATTAAAAGCACCCATGAAACGTGGTAGACCAATCGGTTCCAAAGACAAAATTCTCGAACAAGAAAAGGAGCAAATAATAATGATGGCAAAATCGAGGTAATAGAGGTTCCAAAAGAGTCTTAAAAAATGGAAATTCCCGACATATCAAATAACAAACCTCCAGAAGAAGTTCAGGTACCTGAAAATTCTGATAATCATGAGATCTCAATAAATTATGTCATGACTGGGAAAAGGTGGAATCGATATAAAATCGACGTCGATGATAAATTTGCCTATGCTGCAGCAATTACTATCATGAATGAAAACGAGGATCATGAACCAAAGTATGTGGATGAATGCAGACGAAGAAATGATTGGCCAAAATGGAAGGACGCAATTCAAGCTGAGTTAGACTCGCTAGCAAAACGTAAAGTTTTTGGATCAATAATACGCTTACCTGAAGATGTGCAACCCGTGGGTTATAAATGGGTCTTTGTACGAAAACGAAATGAGAATAATGAAATTGTGCGATATAAGGCTCGACTTGTTGCACAAGAATTTTCTCAAAGACCAGGTATTGATTATGAGGAGACATATTCTCCCGTGGTGGATGCAACAACTTTTCGTTATTTGCTTAATCTGGCAGCAAATGAACGACTCGAAATGTGTTTAATGGATGTTGTAACAGCCTATTTGTATAGCTCTCTTGATAATGATATTTATATGAAAATCCCTGAAGGATTCAAGTTGCCTAAGGAAAATAATTCCAGTTCTCGAGAACTTTATTCAATTAAATTGTGCAAATCCTTATATGGATTAAAACAAGCTGTACGCATGTGATATAATCGCCTTAGTGAATATTTGATAAAACAAGGCTATATAAATGATCCCATTTGTCCATGTGTTTTTATTAAAAGATCTGCATCCGAATTTGCAATCATTGCAATTTATGTTGATGATTTGAATATTATTGGAACTGATGAAGAGCTTGAAAAAGCTGTTAACTCTTTGAAACAAGGATTTGAAATGAAAGATCTTGGAAAGACAAAATTTTGTCTTGGATTGCAAATTGAGCACTTGAAAAATGGCATATTTTTGCATCAGTCGGGTTATACAGCTAAAGTGTTTAAAAGATTCTATATGGATAAAGCACATCCCTTGAGCACGCCTATGGTTGTTAGATCACTTGATGTGCATAAAGATCCGTTCCGACCTTGAGAAAATGATGAAGAAATACTTGGTCCAGAAGTACCATATCTTAGTGCTATTGGAGCATTAATGTATCTTGCTAGTCATACACGTCCTGATATTTCATTTGCTGTGAATCTACTAGCAAGATATAGTGAATGTCCACCCTATTTTTTACCTCAATTACTTCACATTATTTAATGTAACTCATGTAACTCATGTAACTCATGTAACTCATGTAACACCATTTTTCCTTTTAATCACCCACTACATATGTAACCTAAGTAACTCTTGTAACTTACATTTGGGATATTGTAACCTACAAGCTAGAGGTGTGAAGTTCAAACTTATAAATAGAGGCTTATGTGAATGAAATGGATGGTTGAAGACATATAACATCTTGCTCTACTTTGCTCTCTTTTCTCTCCATCTTTTTAGTATACTTATTTCATATTTTATAGTTGTATTCTACTAGTTTATAGAAATAGTAACATAACATTATATCTCTACTTTTTAGTATTGGTATAATAATTTGTTACATAATATAATACTACAAGTTTGTAGTATTTTCATAACATGTTAAATAATATAAAAACCTTTTTTCGTATCAATGAAGTCAAAAAGGCAATATTCAGACTAATACTCATACCTTTAGTAATGGAGTTATTGCGAAGAATGATGGTACATCACGTTACAAAGGATTTTCAATCTTCAGTGGTTATAGAACTTAAGGAGGTAAGATAGACACGAAATCTTCTGTCCAATATTTTGTCTATCTTATAATGTTATAATTAAAACTACGTAGGTTCATTAATCTCTTGGTTATATAGTGATATCTATGCATTTAGTCCCTAGTTTTAATGAAACTACGTCATTTTGAACGTTAAACAGAATAAGACATGATAAATATTAGATAGAGGATCTGGTTTCGGTAAGATATGCTCTTCAGAAAGCAACGCAACAGGGTTGGAGAAAAATTGAAATTCAACTAAATAATACTAAAGCAATTGTGTTCAGGTTAAAAACAATAAATTCTCCCTCGGTTGAGGTCTCAATATTGCTTAGGATGTTTTTTGATGCAAGAAAATTTTTTGTCTTATACTTTTACTTGGATTAGGAGTAAATACAATAATGCTAGTTATGTACTTGCTAGCAAAAATTTGGAAGTCTAAATTTTCTCAAAACCAGTCATACCAATTCTTCTCATGATTGATCCAAGCAGATCAACCATTAATTGTCTGTTTCATGTATAAATCACGTATTATATATAAATGGATTTGACATGAGTTTTGTGCTATTTTTAATTCCACATTCTTAAGGTTTAAAAACTGTTTTATTGATTGCATTGCTATTTTAAGCAGTGTTATTAAATTCGGTCCGTTCGATTCGAGTTTGTACAAAAAATCGGTCAAACGCGGTAAAAAATTGGGTTCAACTGGAAAAATTAGAACCAATTAAAACCCGGTTTTCAGTTTTCTTTCATTCTTTTTTTAAAAATTTACACCTTTTTAATTGTTATAAATGTTTTCCAATCAATACATTCCAAATGTCATTAATGATTTCAATTTACCATATTCCATGATTTTGAAATTTGAATACATTCTGATTGTCATAAATAGTTCAATTTAGCATATTTCAAGATTTTGAATAGATTTCAATTATCATAAATACTTTCAATATACCGTATTCTAAGATTTTGAATATATTCTAATTGCCATATATATTTCTAATTTACCATATCACAAGATTTTGAATGGATATGCTAATCATATTTTTCATCAATATTTTTATAAAATTTTCAATTAACCACATTCCTACCATTTAAATGAATGTGGATTTTAAATTTTGTTATATACTATTACTGTTTTTAGTTAATTATTGTTTTATAGCACATCAAATTAAATTTAGAGTATGATATGTCATTATTTTTTTTAATTCACAAGTTTCATATTATATTAAGAACTACATTTTTCAACCTATTTTAAAGAGATTTGATATTAAATTAGTTAATACTTTATTATATCTCACGTATTGTAAAGAAATTTTAATAAGTTACGAACAAAGTAGTTATTAGCATTATTAAAAATTTAAAAGCAATAATTATAAAAATCTTGTTTAAAGTATAAAAACTAACATTTTTATTTAATTATATTTCTAGGTTCCAAAAAAAAAAAACATGTTTAATCATATTCTATTCATAGTAAAAAAAAGAATAAAATATTAAAAAGGGCGAATTCCCTTTTACCCCCCTCTGGTTAGGTATAATCACCCTATCGCTACCTCGTGGTTTCAAAATACCCACATAACCCCCTCGTGCTTCGGACTAATGTGGAAAATGGACGGAATCCGTCTAAACTGACGGATGTGTGCGAAATTACAATAACACCCTTAGTGATAATCACTCTTCTCTTCTCCATTGTTGCTGGACGCCATCGTCATTTGGTGGAAGCCATCTCTTTTGATTTCGCATGCCTCGTACTGTTTACCAGATTCCGATCATGAAGGATCAACTCAATATCCAAATTGATGCATTATTTTTTTTCAAATTGATGCATTATTTTTTTGGACACAACAAAATACACAGTGCAGCCGTCCAAATCCAAATTGATGCATTATTTTTTTGGACGAAATCAGTCCAAAAATAATGCGATGTTCCCATTTTCCCCAATAGTTCAATGAAGAGACCTCCCGAAATCAGGATCCGACGGCTGAACAGAGTGAAATCAGTCCACCGATCTGAGAGTTCCGAGCTTCACCGACTTATCCCTTACTGGAAGAAACTCAAATATGGATTTGGAAGCAACAAACGGGAACATCGCGATCAGAAGAGGACCAACACCCAACCTGACACATCAGCCTCTGATCTCGCTCCTGACTTTGGTTACCTTAGAGCCAGAGGCGACGGCGGCAGGTGAAGAGAGCTCCGATCTGTTCTAGACCCGAGCTGCCGTTGGCAAAATCGATCGTGAGCCCGGTGACTTCTTCTCCCATTTTCTCCAGGTTATGGTCCAGTAGCCGAATCGATTGCTGCTAACACACATCGGAGGTAAGTAATTGCAATGGCTCCCAGGGAGCTACTAAGTTGCGTGAGACCGAATGCTCATGTTGAAAATGGGAGCAATGGATAATGACGATGATGAGACATCGATGTGGGAGCAATGGAATTTCTGCAATTGATTTTGCTATATTTGAACTAATTTTGATCGAGTGCTCCTCTATTTGTACAGTGCTGCGTAAAATGGAAGCTTGATTGGTTATTTTTTGGTTGAAGATTTAGAACTCTTAATGGGAATCAACTCTCCGGATTTTGGTTTGATGGATTTTGGTTTGTGCTGCGTAAAATGAAAGCTTGATTGGTTATTTTTGGGTTGAAAATTTAGAACTCTTAATAGGAATCAACTCTCTGGATTTTGGTTTGATGGATTTTGGTTTGTTTTGGTTGTTTAAATTCAGTAAATATAATTTGGTGCAAGTGCTTTAGTTTATGTTGCTGGTGTGTTGATGATATGAGTTACAGATTGTTTGGTAGTGGTGAGAAGATCTGCGCCAGCTGAATTGAGGCTCTTTGGAGACGGGGAAGACGAAGGGAAAGGGGAAAAAGAAAGAAAATAAAAAAGAAGAAAAAACGTGAATAAGGGTAATTTTGTAACAAAAATTATATTTTAATCGCTCTTTAATTTTTCACACTCATATTCTGGCGCGTGTAGCACACATCCGTCAGTTTAGACGGATTCCGTCCATTTTCCACATTAGTCTGAAGCACGAGGGGGTTATGTGGGTATTTTGAAACCACGAGGTAGCGATAGGGTGATTATGCCTAACCACAGGGGGGTAAAACGGAATTCGCCCTATTAAAAAAGTCAATATGCTTGGTTTTTTTAGAGTAAACTGCCCAAATGATCACTAAACTTTTTCTAAATCCGCATTTTGGTAATCAAACTATTAAAGTAGCAAAAAAATCATTGAACTCCATAAACCCACGTATTCAGGTCATTCCATCCAATTCAATTGTTAGTGCAGACGAAAATCAACTTTTTCAAAAGTAAATTTGTCTAGACAACATTCCCTTCTCATTTTCTCTCTTTGTCCCTTTCAGATTTTAACTTTCTCTCTCAAACTCCACAGAAAAATCACCATGAAAGCAATCTCATTCGAAGACACAATGAAAAAATTAATTCTTTCCAATCAAATCAAATGGTAAAAAAGAACAATGGACAAGAAGGATTCCAACCAAACCAAATGGTGAAAAAGAATAATGGACAAAAAGGAGTTTATCAAAACCCAAAAGATTTGTGGCGGTGGACATGGTTGTACCTACAGAGGAGGAGAGCGGTGGACTGGATATCTGCTCCCTTGAACTCTTGATATTATCTTCAATGGCATATGGCTTACTTCCTACAACCACACGTCATTCTATCATAGAACATCACAAACCCACAAAATCCCACATCCTAAAATTACATATTTATATCAAAACAACAATTTTCCCTCTGTATTAGCTCCTTTTTTTCTATTATCTCATCACACTTTTCAACTCAACCAATCCATCACCAATCTTCGTTAATAGTTTATAAATTTATTTAAAACCCATACATCACCAATCTTTGTCAAAAATTCATGAATTTGTTCAAAACTCAGTTGAAGCCCAAGAAACAGCTTTCAAATTTGGCATCAAAATTATTCCAAGTGTGCCAAATTTCTTCCAACAAAAATTGGGGATTGTAAATTGTTGTGCTTGTGGTTGTACTCAGTGGCGGATGTATGGGGCGAGCTGGTGACCCCGCCCTCTTCCCCTTCGTTTTGGGGAGCAAAGGGTGGTATATATAATCCACCCCCTAGCACACCTTATCGGAAAATCTCCAGCCCAGCCATAGAAGTGGAACTGTGAAAGAAGATCTGAAGATAGAAGACGACAAAGTGTTGTAAAATTTTGTTTTGCTTACTCAAAAAAAAGAACAATTATACAAATCTGAATATCTAATTCGTGTTTGGCTCATTGGCAATTTTCAAAGTAGAGGGTCTTCATACAAAAACCTAAATATCTAATTCCAAACTTTGAAAGAAACTCAAGCGGTCCAGCACTTTTGGTTGCTGCTGTTGCTTCTTATGGCCGGACGGCGGACCTATAGCTGTGGACATTGGTGCTGCCTTCCTCAATCTTCCTCCTTGCTGCCAAGACTTTAGATTTGAGGTAAGTATTTTAAGTATTTATATATATATATATTATTTTAAATATTTAAGTTTCTTCTTATATTTAAACTTTTTTTTATATTAGCTTTTAGACTTTTAGTAATTAGTAATATCTTGAAGTAATTTTTCATGTTTTTATGTTTATTTTTCAATATTTAAGTTTTTATTAATATTTAAATTTTTTTTACAAGTTTTTAGTAATATGTGTAAGTAAGTTTTTTATATTTTTATAGTTTGGTAATATTTAAATTTTTGTGTGTATATTTTTATAAATTATAATTTATTATTATAATTAAATATTTATTAATAGTTTATTAATGAATTGTTATTAATTAATTTTAAATTTATAAATTATAATTATTTAATTACAAAAAAATAAGAGACTAGTTAGTGAATAGTGAGTTAATAAATGTGTTAAAATATATTACAATATTTTATGATTTTGTGGATTATAATTATTTATTTGTGTAATTATTTTAATATTGTTATAATTTTTAATTTGGTAATTTTGATGAATTGTGGTAGGTTATGGATAAATTTTTAAGGCAAAGTGTTGATTCTTCTAAAAGTTCTAATGAAGAAAATAGTAGTGAAAAATATTCTCATGTGGAATTCAACCCGGATGATATTGTTAGTGATCCAGGTTTACGCAAACCGATTATAGAATTTTATGTTTTTATTAGAAACGGTGCTCGAAGAGAGTATCTGATAAGAGGGCCATGCCAACCAATTAACCATATTTATCCCCGAAAACAGTTTGGTAAAAAGCACATAAGTTTTCAAGCTACTTGGTTTAAAAGAAATTCCATAGTTGGAGTATAGCATATCAAAGGATGCAGCCTTTTGTTTTTGGTACTCTCTTTAAAAATTCACATAGATGATGTCGAGTTGGAGATGAGGTGTTTACTAATTCGG
Source organism: Ophiorrhiza pumila (assembly GCA_016586305.1). NCBI lineage: Eukaryota > Viridiplantae > Streptophyta > Magnoliopsida > Gentianales > Rubiaceae > Ophiorrhiza > Ophiorrhiza pumila. The sequence goes on along the minus strand of BLIW01000008.1, from coordinate 29,809,968 downwards.
GGATAAATAATTGAAAAAAAATCAATAGAAATATTCAATACACATGTTGGTGGTGTAGCTAGTGCTCACAATGATGAAAGAATACAACTCGAGGCTTTTCAAAATCAAAGACAAAGTGTGTCGCATTTGTTACAAGCACAGGAACGTGAAACAAAAATTGTCTATCGTAGTCGTTTAACAGCAATTTTGGATGTGACACTCTTTCTTTTAAAACAAGGTTTGCATTTTCGTGGATATGATGAATCTTTGAGTTCTTTAAACAAGGGAAACTTTCTTGAATTAATTGAGCAGTATATCCAACGAAGTAAAGAGGTTGTTAAGACAATGAATGAGAATGCCCCTAGAAATAATCAAATGACGTCTTCAAAAATTCAAAAGGAACTAACAAGTGTTTGTGTTGCCAAATTCACAAATGTCATTCTTAATGATATAAGGGACAATATATTTTATCTTATGGTTGATGAATCTCGAGATATTTCAGTCAATGAGCAAATGGGGTTTTTTTTAGATATGTGAACAAACATGGACATGTTATTGAACATTTTCTTACTATTATTCATGTATCTGACACTTCCTCTATTTCTTTGAAAAAAGCTATTGATGAATTATTTGCAAAATATAAGTTGTCGTTATCGAGATTGAGAAGTCAAGGATATGATGGGGCTTCAAATATGAGAGGTGAATATAATGGATTGGAAGCCCTCATATTGAAAGAAAATCCATTTGCATGCTATGTTCATTGTTTTTCTCACCAACTTCAGCTAGTTGTTGTTGCAGTTGCTAAGAGTAACATAAGCATTAGTGATTTTTCCAATATGTTACTATGATTGTGAATGTTACCGGTGCTTAATGTAAAAGAAAAGACAAACTTAGACAACTTGAACATGATAAACTTTTAGAATATTTGGAGAAAGGAGATATTGTTAGTGGTAGAGGAAAAAAATCAAGAAACCAATTTAATAAGACATGGGGATACTCATTGGGGATCACATTACATTACTATTATTCGTCTAATGTCTCTGTGAATTTCCGTATTACAAGTGCTTGAAAATGTGCATGGTGATGGTACTAATGATGATAATAGTGGGTATGGCCACAAGTTTGATTGATAAGATGGAGAGTTATGAATTTGTGTTTGTGATGCATTTAATGCAATATTTGTTGGGAATTACAAATGAGTTGTCCCTTGCCTTACAACAAAAAGATTAAAACATTGTATTTAGTGTCAGTTTGATCAAGACAATGAAAGTTCGATTACAAAAATTCAGAGACAATGGATGGGAGAATCTTTTGAATGAAGTCAATATATTTTGCGGTAAACACATGATTCTAGTGTCTAATATGGAATAAAATATGAAAACTCGTAGTCGTAGCAGGCGAAATAGGTAAATGATTACTAATTTCCATCACTTTTGTGTTGAAATTTTTTGTGAGGTATTATTTTTAAATTTCTTGTTTCATTGTGTTATCTTCAATAGTATTTTTCTTATTTACTTTTTTTATAATTACAATATTAGGTTGTTGATATGATGGTTCAAGAGATGAATAATTATTTTTCTGAAGTAAGTACGGACTTGATCCAAAAGACTCTTTCTCTCAGTTTGACATTAGAAAGTTACTCCGTCTTGCTGAACTTTATCCAGAAGACTTTTCATTGACTGATCGTATGGTACTTAAAGAGCAACTTAAGATTTACATTCATAATGTAAGAGTTGAATTTTCTATGATTCAGGATTTTGGGGGTCTCGCTAAAAAGATGGTTCAAATCTGAAAGAATGTAGTTTTTCATTGGTTTATCGTCTGATCAATTTAGCATTGGTTTTATCAGTTGTAACTGCTTCTATTGAAAGGGTTTTCTCTACTATGAAAACTATCAAGACTGATTTGCGTAATAGAATGGGGGATAAGTAGATGAATGATAGTTTGATAGTTTACATCGAAAATGAGATTTTTGCCACAATCCAGAATGAACAAATTTTGCAAAGTTTTCAACAGATGCAAACTCGTAGAACACAATTGTCTCCTCTTATTTGTACATATGGCGTTAGTAGCTCAAGTGTGAATAAATAATTATTTTATTGGTATGTGTATATATTTATATTTTTATTATTATGATTATCAATTTGATACTTTAGTCGTGAGAATTTTTTTTCTAAATACAATTGAGCCTCCCCTCAAAATACGTTCTAGTTCCGCCACTGGTTGTACTCACTACTATTCGTATGGATTTCCACTCCCTTTAATCTCTCACTACTCTTCTCTCTCGTATACACAGTCTTGTATTGTCCATATGCAAAGTTGATAAAGAAGTTCAAATCGCTCTTCCTTATGCTTTAATTTTTGCATAATTATTCTTCGAACATAACAGCGGTGCTCTTCTCTCCAAAACCCTCACTAAATACTCAGTAACTACCAAAGAGGTGCAAACCCCATAATAGTGTTTTGGTGCAATTTACTTTGATTCTCTAAAAAAATCCACCATCTCAATTTCAAATATTGTTCTTATGTTGCCAAGGCATGGCCAAACACATCTTTTGGTCTAGGCTTCTTTTTCTCCTAAATCAAGCAAAACCAACATTCCTCTTAAAAATTAGGGAGAATCAACAGAAATATCTCTCACATATTGCCTTTTAAGTAATTTTGTCCCTCACATTTAAAATGTAAAAAATTTACCCCTCACACTCTCAATGTGTAAAAGTTGTATCCTTCGTTAGACTTTTGTTAATACTTCTATTAAATAGTGTCACGTGACCACCATGTGAGTCATTTTTTAGGGGTAAAAAGGTAATGACAAGATGATATACACCAAATCCACTATAATTTCCATAAAACAAATCTCCAACCAAATCTGCCAAATCAAATTATTAATCCTCGTAAATGGGCAACTGAAAGAATAAACAAATCAGGATTGAATGACATTCATAAAACTCTTACTACGCAAGAAAGTTCCTCTCGAAGTCGATCCATACATGGAATAACTGAAGTAGAGGAAGAAGCATTGGACCCTTGTCTTTGTCTCTTCATTTTGGATAATATTCGATTCTGTGATTCTTTCTTTTGTCTCTTTTGAATCATGAAGCAAATAAACCAAATTCAATACTCAAAATTCCCAACAAAGTCCCCGCATCATTGGCTCCCTCGGGTTGCAGTGAAGATTTTTTGTCTATTGATAAGTCATGAGCATGTTCAGGGGAATCCATGGTGGAATCTGCGATCGAAATATTGTCCAGAAAAGAATCTATCTCAGGACCTTTAGTAATTTCTGATTGCAAAATATCAATTGATTTGCTGTTTTGATTTTCAACTTACTAGAATGCATGGTCTCGATCTCCGCTTTTTCCTTTTTTTGTTGGCAGAAATCGCCATGGGAGCCTGCAGCGTGAGTGTCCTCGATTGTATTGAACTCTGTAGTAGCTTCTTCCTCGCTCGTTTGTGCTTCACCTCGATCTGATAAAGTGGATTTCCTGTTCCTTTTAACTCCTCTGCAGCTTTCCTTTCTATGTCATAATCAACTGCATTCTGCACGAAAAGGGGGTATCTTTCCGTATATAAGATTCTGCCAGAAGCTAAAGTTTGTACCTTCCACCCAAATACGATTTGGGAGTTCTTTGCCAACATCAAGATCAATGCATCACCTTGCAGTGCTTGGCCGTGACATAGTGGCAATAGATTTATCCAAGCAGATTGGATCCCCAATTTGTTTAGCTATGAAGAAAATGAGATCTTTATCAAACAGGAAAACAGGGAGGTTTGGCAGCTCAATCCATACTGGCACAACTGTGAAATCCTGTTGAAGACATGCTTATATAGAGAATTTTGTGATTCTCATCCAAGATCCATCAATAAAGATGACACACTTAGCTCTCAGACGCGTAAAATCTTCCAGTAAAGAGCATCTAATTAAGATTTCATTAGCTTGCAGTTGCCCAATTTGTATTTCCCCTTTGCATCCTCCCTTTGAGAAGAATGTCTTATGGCTTCCATTCTTGGTGCTCTTCTGTAGAATCTCCCAATCAAAGAGAGGCTGAAAAAAATTAAGTTTGAATAAGGAAATCGAAAGGGTATTATCGTCCAAGTAAAAAAATTAAGTTTGAATAAGGAAATAGGGCCATAAGAGCTCCAACGGTCAAAACCTTCCTCTAAAAACTTATAAATAAGTGCCATTCAGCACTTTCCCTTCTCATTCTCACATTCTTGATTTCCAAGCAAAAGAAGAACTATCGATTTGAAGGAATTCAGTGAACATCATTGATCATCATCATGGGTACCGGAAGAAAGAAAGTTGAGATTAAGAAAATCGAGAAACAAACTGCAAGAATGGTGACATTCTCTAAGAGGCGCAAGGGTCTTTCAAGAAAGCCCAACAACTTCAATCAACTATGACTGGTTCTAAGATTGCCATTGTTGTTTTTTCGCCTGCTGGGAATCCTTACTGTCACGCCCCAACTCTGCATGACACGGCCACACGGTTGAAATGATACTCCCAAGCGTGCGAAGCCTCTTTTTTTTCTTATACAATTTACTATGCTAAAGGATCGTTACACTTAATAAAAGTAACATCTTCAATTGATATGATTCGAAAACCTTCAATATCAAGGCAATGTCTTGATAACATGATACATCTTTCATCAATGATTCATAACATAGCTACACAATTGAATTGAAAAACGAAAATTGAAAACAGGCTGAGAAAAATAGGTTCGGACGACCTTCTAGACTGTCGTCCGAAAGTCTAGCAAAAATACACCCATTCTGATAAATAGGTTCGGACGGCTCTATAGTTTCGGACGTCCGAAACATAGGATCGGACGACCCTTTCGAGTTTCGGCCGTCCGAAAGTGTCGCGAACTATTTTGACAAGCCTCCAGTTGAATAGGTTCGGACGGTCCCAAGGAGTTTCGGCCGTCCGAAACTCTCTTCTTCAACAACACATTTTTCTTTCCTCAAATTCTTATGAAATCTATACATCAAAACCCAATGCAACACCATTTCAATAACTTGAACATTCATTCTATACAATTTCATATCCACAGATATCAATACGTTACAATTCAACATCAACTATACATAACTACAAAATATACAAAATGGTTATTCTCCTCTTCCAATCATTCACACCAAAAGGCATCCAAGCCATTCAAATCTGCAAAAATGACAACATTTGTGGTATGAGCAAAACAATGCTCAGTAAGTGATATCGATATTCCTTTACCGGTTGAGCCTGTTATAGATATAATATACTTTCACAAAAACATTTCACACATGAAAACTCACATTTGGAAACGTTTCAATTCACACACATACATATCATAGCAAGTGGCACATTCGTTTTCAATCACATTACAAACACATTCAATACTTGTCATTTAGCTCAAGAATGGTTCAAGGCACTTTCGGTACACTGGATCCAGGCCTGACTGTTTATCCCGTCAGGTAGGCCATTACATTGGTTCCTAGCTGTTTATCCCGTTAGGTAGGCCATTACATTATTTGGAACATGTTCCTACCAATCATTCCAAGAAGCATTCAAGAGCCTATTAACATTTCAAATCCATTCAAACATTTCATCAAACACTTTGCTTTCACAAAAGCCACTGCATTACATTTTCATATGCATAAAAGCTATAATCTAACACAAGCTCAAACCATTTCCATATAATAACATAACAAATTTTTCCAAATATGTTTATCAAAATCAAGTAAAACATAAAGGAACATCAAACCACTTACTTGAACTCACTCCCCAATCTTGCCCTTGATTTAAGATATCACCCTACTCTTCTTTGATTCACTTTCCTATCATAATGAAATTTCCACTTATTACCATTCTAGAAGACTAAACCAAGACCTAACTATGGACAATTATACTTAGTAGTTTCCTTACCTCAAAATAATGGAATTGTAGGGAAATACTTCCTTCTTCTTCTTCAATCCACTCCTTCTTCTTGTTGCCCTAGTGATGAGAGGGAAAGAGAGTGAAATTGGGAAAGAAAGAATAAAACCTAAGTCTAATAGAATGATGGGTCTTTAAGACCAACTTTTACAATTTGCCAATAAGTCCCTATAGTTTTTCTAAATTACAAATTGGTCCTTATAATTGGGTTGTGGGTATTATATTCTACCCTCCTTATAAAAAGTTTCGGCCTCGAAACTTGTCGTACCTCGTTTTTCAAACAAATGTGGGTATTTTTCTTTTACTTCTTCTTCCAATTCCCAAGTTGCCTCACGAGGAGTGTGATTTGACCATTGCACCTTTACATAGGGAATTGTTCTTCATCTCAACACTTGTTCCTTTCGATCCACAATCCGAAGTGGAAATTCCCTATAGAATAATCCTTCTTGTACTTCCAACAGTTCCAATTCTATTTCATGACTGGGATCCGCAACATATTGCCTTAGTTGCGACACATGGAAGACATTGTGAACTCTTGACAAAGATGGTGGCAAAGCAAGTCTATAAGCGAGATCTCCAATTCTTTCCAAAATTTCAAACGGTCCAACATATCGCGGACTCAACTTTCCACTTTTTCCAAACCTCATAACTCCTTTACTAGGCGATACCTTAAGATACGCTTTATCTCCACATTGAAACTCTAACGGTTTTCTCTTGGTATCCGCCCAACTCTTTTGTCTATCTTGAGCCGCTTTCAAATGATCTCGAATCAAGGGGACTTTCTCAAGAGTCACTTGTACCAAATCTGGTCCCATAATATTTTTCTCCCTAATTTCATCCCAACAAATGGGCGACCTACATTTCCTTCCATACAGTGCTTCGTACGGTGCCATCCCAATACTAGCATGGAAACTGTTGTTGTAGGCAAACTCAATAAGAGTCAAATAATCAACCCAACTGCCTTTGAAGTCAAGTACGCATGCTCTCAACATGTCCTCGAGTGTTTGAATGGTTCTTTCTGACTGACCATCGGTTTGAGGATGAAAAGCCGTGCTAAGCGTCACTTGAGTCCCCATTACTCGATTAAAACTCTCCCAAAATCGAGATGTAAATCTTGGATCCCGATCTGAGACAATGTTGACTGGTACACCATATAAACGGATAATATTGTCCATGTACATATTAACTAATTGCTCCATAGTAGCCGTGGCTCGCATGGGTAAGAAATGAGCACTTTTAGTCAATCTGTCCACGATTACCCATACGGTGTCTTGACTTGTCTTTGTCTTTGGTAAACCACAAACAAAGTCCATAGTCACATGTTCCCATTTCCAAACAGGTATTTCCAAGGGTTTCAACAGTCCCCCAGGGCATTGATGTTCAGCTTTGACTTGTTGGCAAACCAAGCATTTGGAAACAAACTCCGCAACTTCTTTCTTCATTCCACTCCACCAGAAATTTCTTTTCAAATCCTTATACATTTTTGTGCTTCCTGGATGAATGGAAAATTTGGAGTTATGTGCTTCCTTTAAGACTTCATTCCTCAAACCCGAATCATTTGGTACACATAATCTACCTTGAAACCACAAGCCCCCATCATCATGTAATTGAAAATCCGATTGTTGGCCTTCTTTAATCCGATCTTTCTTGTTCTTCAATTCAATATCATTGTTCTGAGCCATTTTAATTTGCTCAAGGAGTGAGGGTTGTGCCACTAAAGCCGCTAGAAATCCATCGGTTGAATTAATCACCTCGATTTCTAGTCTCTCAAACTCAGAAATCAACCGATCTTGTTGAGTCAATAACATTGCCAATGTTCCGGAAGACTTTCTACTCAAAGCATCCGCTACTCTATTCGCCTTTTCGGGATGGTATTTAATATCCAGATCATAATCATTTAGTAATTCTAACCATCGCCGTTGTCTCATATTCAACTCCTTTTGAGTAAACAAATACTTCAAGCTCTTATTATCTGTAAATATCTCACATCTCTCACCATACAGATAATGTCTCCAGATTTTCAAAGCAAACACTACAGCTGCCAATTCAAGATCATGAGTCGGGTAGTTCTGTTCATACTTCTTTAATTGGCGAGAGGCATATGCAATAACCCGACCATTTTGCATCAACACACATCCCAAGCCATTTTTTGAAGCATCACTATATACCGTGAATCCTCCTGATCCTGATGGAAGTGTGAGTACCGGTGCCGATACCAACTTTTTTTTCAACTCTTGGAAACTGTCCTCACAAGCTGCAGTCCATTCAAACTTCACTCTTTTCTGAGTTAATTGAGTCAAAGGAATTGCAATGGATGAGAATCTCTCAATGAATTTTCTATAATACCCAGCCAAACCTAAGAAACTCCAAATCTCTGTTACATTGGTCGGTCTAGGCCAATCCACAATTGCTTCTATCTTTTTCGGATCCACCGTCACACCAACTTCTGATATAACATGGCCTAAGAAAGCCACACTCTCTAGCCAAAACTCACATTTGCTAAGCTTGGCGAAAAGCTTCTCTTCTCTTAAGATTTGTAAAACTATCCTCAAGTGCTCAACATGCTCTTCCTTAGTTTGAGAATACACTAGGATATCATCAATGAACACCACAACAAATTTATCGAGTTGAGACCTAAAAACCCTGTTCATCAAATCCATAAAAGCGGCAGGGGCATTCGTTAGTCCAAAAGGCATAACAAGAAATTCATAATGCCCATACCTTGTTCGAAAAGCAGTCTTTGAGATATCCTCTGACTTAATTCTCAACTGGTGGTAGCCCGAACGCAAATCAATCTTTGAGAAAACCCTAACTCCATTAAGTTGATCAAATAAGTCATCTATCCTCGGTAGTGGATATTTATTCTTAATAGTAATCCTGTTCAATTCCCGATAATCAATGCAAAGACTCAAACTCCCATCTTTCTTCTTCACAAACAACACAGGTGCACCCCATGGCGACACGCTAGGTCGAATGAACTTGAGATCTAACAACTCTTGTAGTTGAACTTTAAGCTCTTGTAATTCTGCAGGAGCCATTCTATATGGAGCTTTAGAGATCGGTGCTTCTCCAGGCATCACATTTATCTCAAACTCAATCTCACGATTTGGGGGTAGCCTTGGCAATTCTTCTGGAAATACATCCGAAAAGTCCCGAACTACTAGGATGTCGTTCAAATTCACCCTCTCTTTCTTGGTGTCAATAACATTCGCCAAGTATCCCACACAACCTCTTCGAAGGGCTTTCCACGCTTGCATGGCAGAGATCACTGGGGTAGTGCATTTGACTTGTTTCTCAATTCCCCCTTGGAATGAAAACTCCTCCCTTTCCGGAATACCAAAATTAACTCTCTTACCTCGGCAATCCACACAAGCGTAGTTCTTTGCCAAACAATCCATTCCCAAGATTACATCAAAATCCCTCATATTGATTTGAATTAAATCCGCCATAAGTTCTTGCCCACTTATTCCAATAGGACAATCCCTATGTACGAGGTTTGAGGTAATTATTTTTCCCCCTGGGGTAGCTACATGATAGGGCTCTCTAATATATTCGGGTTTAAAACTTAAATTGTTAGCACACCTCTTTGATATAAACGAGTGAGAAGCCCCACAATCAAATAAAGCCACAATAGGTACGGAATATATCATAAGGGTACCTGTGACAACATCCTCAGATGTCTCCGCCTCTAATTTAGTCAATGCGAAAACGCGAGCATTGGGGGGTTTGGTTTTGTCTTGTTGAGGAGTAGGACATTCATTAATCCTGTGCCCTAACTTGCCACATCCGAAGCATGCTCCTGTCCTCCATCGGCATTCCCCTAAATGAGCACGGTGGCAATATTCGCATTCCTTCTTTTTAAAACCAGTCGGGTTTTGTGATTGTGGTAGACCATGTGGTGATTCACGTCTCTTGTTCATTTGTTGACTTCCCACCGGTGGTTTGGATCCTTGACCTTGGTATGGGATAGGTCTAGATCTTTTGGCACAAAATTCGGCGTCACCTCTCTTGAGATCCGCCTCTATCCTAATACACCTTTTGAAAGATTCCTCATAGCTACTTGAGGGCATAGAAGACAATCTAGCCCGAATGCGCCCTTGTAGTCCCTCCTCAAACCTAAGCAACTTGATGCTATCATCAGCCATCAAGGTTGGCACGTAACGCCCCAATGAGTTAAACTTTCCCGCATACTCCACAATGGACATGTTTTCCGTTTGCTTTAAATTGAAAAACTGTCTTTGCTTTTCACTCCGAATTGAGTCCGGGAAGTAGTGTTTTAGGAAAACACTCTTGAAGGTTTTCCAATCCAAGAACTGTCCTTCACGAACATAGGCCGGGGCGGTTCCCTTCCACCACAATTCCGCATCTCCAACAAGAAATGGGATGACAACCTTTAGCCTTACCTCCTCGGGAACCTCTAAAACCTCAAAGTTGGCCTCCAATTCATGTAGCCACTTTTCTGCTTTCTCGGGGTCCGGAGCACCATCAAAGACAGGCTTGTTCGCCTTCTTTAGGTTCTCATAGTGCGTCTTGCTACCCGTCATTTGTTGGCGTTGACGGCTCTCTTGTTCTTGTTGCAAACGGTGTTGATTTTGTACAATTTGAGCCATCATACCAAAAGCGGCGGTTAACTCCGGTGGCATTACTAAGGTGGTTGCATTCGTTGTCGGTGGATCATTGGATGACTCACCCCCTGTAGCCATCCTATTTGTTAAGGGCTGAGGTGTACGAGTCATCAAATGTTCCCCCGTGTTGGCTCCTTCACTGTCGCCATCGACATGGCTATCCACTATCACCACGTGGGGATTTCCTTCACTCCCACTATTTTGTGCCATAATTCTAGCAAAAATGAAAGGGAATCAAATATTCATTTCATATAAAACAATGAAAAGAAAGAAAGGAAATGATATTCCTAACAAGCAATGTACTACACTTTATCTCTATATATACATTGTCATAAACTTAGTTTTACTCTCTGATACCACTAAATGTCACGCCCCAACTCTGCATGACACGGCCACACGGTTGAAATGATACTCCCAAGCGTGCGAAGCCTCTTTTTTTTCTTATACAATTTACTATGCTAAAGGATCGTTACACTTAATAAAAGTAACATCTTCAATTGATATGATTCGAAAACCTTCAATATCAAGGCAATGTCTTGATAACATGATACATCTTTCATCAATGATTCATAACATAGCTACACAATTGAATTGAAAAACGAAAATTGAAAACAGGCTAAGAAAAATAGGTTCGGACGACCTTCTAGACTTTTGGCCGTCCGAAAGATAGTTTCGGTCGACCTGGTCGTCCGAAACTGTCGTCCGAAAGTCTTGCAAAAATACACCCATTCTGATAAATAGGTTCGGACGGCTATATAGTTTCGGACGTCCGAAACTTAGGATCGGACGACCCTTCCGAGTTTCGGCCGTCCGAAAGTGTCGCGAACTATTTTGACAAGCCTCAAGTTGAATAGGTTCGGACGGTCCCAAGGAGTTTCGGCCGTCCGAAACTCTCTTCTTCAACAACACATTTTTCTTTCCTCAAATTCTTATGAAATCTATACATCAAAACCTAATGCAACACCATTTCAATAACTTGAACATTCATTCTATACAATTTCATATCCACAGATATCAATACGTTACAATTCAACATCAACTATACATAACTACAAAATATACAAAATGGTTATACTCCTCTTCCAATCATTCACACCAAAAGGCATCCAAGCCATTCAAATCTGCAAAAATGACAACACTTGTGGTATGAGCAAAACAATGCTCAGTAAGTGATATCGATATTCCTTTACCGGTTGAGCCTGTTATAGATATAATATACTTTCACAAAAACATTTCACACATGAAAACTCACATTTGGAAACGTTTCAATTCACACACATACATATCATAGCAAGTGGCACATTCGTTTTCAATCACATTACAAACACATTCAATACTTGTCATTTAGCTCAAGAATGGTTCAAGGCACTTTCGGTACACTGGATTCAGGCCTGACTGTTTATCCCGTCAGGTAGGCCATTACATTGGTTCCTAGCTGTTTATCCCGCTAGGTAGGCCATTACATTATTTGGAACATGTTCCTTCCAATCATTCCAAGAAGCATTCAAGAGCCTATTAATATTTCAAATCCATTCAAACATTTCATCAAACACTTTGCTTTCACAAAAGCCACTGCATTACATTTTCATATGCATAAAAGCTATAATCTAACACAAGCTCAAACCATTTCCATATAATAACATAACAAATTTTTCCAAATATGTTTATCAAAATCAAGTAAAACATAAAGGAACATCAAACCACTTACTTGAACTCACTCCCCAATCTTGCCCTTGATTTAAGATATCACCCTACTCTTCTTTGACTCACTTTCCTATCATAATGTAATTTCCACTTATTACCATTCTAGAAGACTAAACCAAGACCTAACTATGGACAATTATACTTAGTAGTTTCCTTACCTCAAAATAATGGAATTGTAGGGAAATACTTCCTTCTTCTTCTTCAATCCACTCCTTCTTGTTGCCCTAGTGATGAGAGGGAAAGAGAGTGAAATTGGGAAAGAAAGAATAAAACCTAAGTCTAATAGAATGATGGGTCTTTAAGACCAACTTTTACAATTTGCCAATAAGTCCCTATAGTTTTTCTAAATTACAAATTGGTCCTTATAATTGGGTTGTGGGTATTATACTTACACTTTTGGCGATGTTGATTCCATCAATGCTGCTCTTCAAGCATGCTTGAAGTCGAAGAAGGGTTGCTGTAGTAGTACTACTACTGCTGCTCCTCCTGGTTTTTGTGATGAATTTGAAGGTGCAAGTTCTTCTCAGAATAATTGTACCCATAACGAGATTAACATGTTTGGAGGAAGTGGATTGAATCTGCAAGATGTTCTGCAGAATTTGCGAAAAAGGGTTGTTGTAGTAGTACGACTGCTGCTCCTCCTGGTTTTTGTGGTGGATTTGAAGGTGCAAGTTCTTCTCAGAATAATTGTACCCATAACGAGATTAACATGTTTGGAGGAAGTGGGTTTGAATCTGCAAGATGTTCTGCAGAATTTGGTCCCTTGATTCCTTGTTCTGTTTAGGGATTTTTTTTTCTTTTTTAAGTTCTGTTTAGGCTTTTTTTTGTTAATGATGAACTCTAATGTTTCATTAGAGTTTTTTTATAAAGATATGTTTTTATTCAATATGTTTATAATTGAAAAAATGGATATTTCCAAGTTTATTCTTTTTTATCTATGAAATTTTTGTTGAACTAAAAGATAATATTGTGCTATATATAAAGAAGAATTTGGAGTCCCAAGAAGAAGCAGAGCAGAAAAGCACCACAAGAAATAATTTTGTTGTTGTTGTTGTTGTTGTTGTTGTTTCTGGGTTTGAATCTGGAGTACATTGATTGTATCAATATCCAAGAATGTGTTCATGGCTAATAATAGTTTCTTTACTATTTGATCCAACTCTTAAGTATTTTACGATTTGAGAATCAATAAATCGTTTGTTCGTATTGATTTCAAAGTAGAGAATTAATTCAAGCAAAATCTAATGTAATCTGGACAAATTTTTATTATTCTTGATCTTTTCACCTTCATAATTGTTTAGGCTCATTCTGCAATGCTGTTATGCTGAAGGGATTTGCTTAGTTTGAAGATAATGTTTGCTCAAGTTTTTCATCCTTTTGACTAAACCTCTTCAGTGTTTTCTTAAACTGTTTCTGCATCAACTTCTTCCTTAGTTTATCAATTTTAATAGAATGCGGCTTGCTTACCAATCCAAATCGACTAATTTGCACTAATTCTATTTTGATTTCCAAAGACTAAATGTCAGTTTTCCAACACCTTTGCTGGATTTTAATGCAATGCTTAAGAAAAACTGCCAACAGAGGTACATGACAAAGGAGGAAAATGAATGTTGTTTCATCCTTCTTTTTACTGCTCTTTTGGATGAACTTATTTGTTTGTTTTACTTTTTTATAGCTTCTTTTGCTCCAATTGCCTAGACTTGCCAAAGCTATTGGTTCCAAATCATTCAGGGTCCAGTGTATAAGTGCACTTTATTTTCTTCGCATTGCATAGGTTAATTTAAGAATCAAGGTAAGTTACATAAAAAAAACTTTACCAATCTATTAAAAGCAATGCTCCCTAAGCTTTAAAACAGTCTTGAAATCAGCACAAATGTAGCAAATTTATGCATTTTCACATGCCTAATCAATAATCAGCATTAGATGGTGCATATTTGTTTCATCATGTACTTCTTAGAGTTTAACTCCATACAATCGACACAGAACAGGGGAATCTGCTTTTTAACCATCAACACAAAACTGCAACTATAGAAATGAATTGGGATTATTGCCTTCTCTGTTATTTATATACACCTCAGTTTCTTAAATTTGTGTCCAACTCTATTGCCATGATAACATGAAGGATTAGTTGACATCAATGGGGATTTGATTGCTTTGCTTCTAAATGTGATGTGGAGGGAGATTTGATCTTTATAAAGAAGCTAGAGGCAAAACATAATTGATCAAGATACCTTAGGAGTTATGTATAAAACATGAAGTGGTCATGCATCCTCTGCCAAGACTTGGCAGAGCTTAGATCCTTGAATATTCATTCATTTGCCATTTTCTCTCCTAATGTAGATCATGGTGGATGAGCACAGAGATTCCAGGGCTGCCTATTTCAGACCAGCAAAAGATAGACTTCTTACTGGAATGGCTCTTTTAACTTCTTGGGTGGTAAAGAATGCATAATTCTTACTGTCCAATTTCCACACATGATGCATCCTATTCTCTTAGAATTCTGCGATCAAGCAGAAAAGGAACACTCAGGCTTAGCTTGACCACGATTCCGGAACCGGCGGTTCCGGTTCCCGACGGTTCCGGTTCTGGTTCCGGTTTTTAATTTCGAATTTCGATTGTAATCCCACTTTTAAATTTGATTTCTATTGAAATAATGATTAAACTATTAATTCAAATTCAAATAATACAACATAATAATATAATTAAAATAATAATAGTTACAATTGAACTTAATTAATATATAGTTTTTAGCTAATAGAACTAGGAATAATTAGATAAATGAGATTCAATCATTCAAGCTTCAAGGATATAAAAATAATAAGAATATTTGAATTATTAATTACAATTCAACTAGTATAATATAATAATATAATTAGAATAGTAGTTAAAATTAAACTAATATATGAATTTTTTAGAATAATAGAATTATGAATATTAGATTAAGTGAGAAAGAAAGATATAGAAATAATAAGAGTATTTTAAAAAAAAAATTACAAGTCTTAAATTAATAAATGAAGAAAGGTTTTTAAATCATAAATTTACAAGTTATAAATTAATAAATGAAGAAACAACTAAATTTTATTCATTTGATAGAAAAATTTACAAGTTAAGGTTTTTAAATCATAAATTTACAAGTTATAAATTAATAAATGAAGAAACTACTAAATTTTATTCATTTGATAGAAAAATTTACAAGTTAAGGTTTTTAAATCATATTAATTATTTTATTAAAAGTATTACCTGTTTCATTAAATGTATTTGCTATTATTCAAAAAGTATTACCTGTTTCATTATACCGTGGTCCGTGGGTATTAATTTGATATTTAAATTTAAATTTGTATTAAGGGCGTGTCTGAAGCTCTTATTACAAAATGGGGCGCAACTTTAACATATTTATTAGTAAGGGCGTTGAAAAAACTTTATTGTGTTATATAATTAGTTAAAGACTTTAGTAACCTTCTTACCAATTACAAAAAGAGATTACGTGAAACACTTAACTTTTCATCTTTTATTGTATCTTGGGTCTTTTATTTATTTATTTTTAATAATTTTTTGTGGATAAAATTTGAGGGTAATCCAAATCATTATCAAATTATCTTAAATAGTAAAATATACTCATCATCAAATTTTTAAGAGTTTATTAAAATATATTCTTTTATTAAATAAACTCTTTTTATACTCTTTTATTAAATGAACTCTTTTAGAAAAGCAATACCCATGATATTGTGCAAAAGGTAATACTTTTGGAACAAAACTATTACCTTTTTCATCATATACAAAACTAAAGATAATCAAATATAATAAGAAAATAAGAAATATAATCAAATAAAATAACGAATTGGATAAGTTTTAAATTTTTTTTTTTTTTTGTATTTTAATATATGTCTATCTACTAAATTAAAGATATTCAAAATATAATAGGGAATAGTAAATATAATCAAATAAGAAATTTGTTTCTACTTCCGGGTATTAATTATTTCATCAAAAGTACTACCTCTTTCGTTAAAATGTTTGTTATCTAGTATTTATAGTATGTTTGAACGAATTTTGGCATTATGACGTATTAAAATGTATTTTATACATTACTTAGTACTGTTGAATTTAATTAATCATGTTTAAAACAACTAAAATCTTTTGTATATACACAATATCTTTAAAATCTTAAAGAGCGAGTTCAAGTTAACTGCCAATGCCCCTATTGTTCGGTATCAAGCCCCGGTATCCCCTCGGTTTTGTGCTATTTTGTGCCTGTATTAAATTTCGCCTCTTAACTTGTTTGGTACCCTTTTTTGGTGGGTCATTTTTTTTTTCCGCTTGAACTTTTTGCTTTCTATTAGGGTTATAAAGGGTCACTACACCATGGATTTTAATTCTTTCATCTAAATGGGTAATTAGGGATTTTCAAACTGTGAGAGGTGAAACCAGAATTAAGGGATATTTATTTTAGTACCATTAGTATTAATCATTTCATCAAAAGTATTACCTCTTTCCTTAAAAGTATTACTTCTGCTGAAAAAGTATTACCTTTTACATTATATACCCTGGGTATTAATTATTTCATCAAAAGTATTACCTTTTTTCCTTAAAATTAATAGTTTTTCTAAAAAAGTATTACCTTTTACATTATACCGTGGGTATTAATTATTTCATCAAAAGTATTACCTCTTCCATTAAGTATTACTTCTTTCCTTAAAAGTATTAGTTTTAAGGGATATTTATTTTATTACCGTGGGCATTAATTATTTCATCAAAAGTATTACCTCTTTTTTTAAAAGTATTAGTTTTACTGAAAAAGTATTACCTTTTACATTATACCATGGATATTAATTATTTCGTCAAAAGTATTACCTCTTTCCTTAAAAGTATTAGTTTTGCTAATAACCTCTTCCATTAAGTATTAGCTCTGTCCTATAAAAGTATTAATTTTGCTGAGAAAGTATTACCTTTTATATTATACCGTGGGTATTAATTATTTCCTTAAAAGTATTAGTTTTAAGGGATATTTATTTTATTACCGTGGGCATTAATTATTTCATCAAAAGTATTACCTCTCTCCCTAAATGTATTAGTTTTGCTGAAAAAGTATTACCTCCGTGGGTATTAATTATTTCGCCAAAAGTATTACATCTTCTATTAAGTATTACCTCTTTCCTTAAAAGTATTAGTTTTGCTGAGAAAGTATTACCTTTTATATTATACCGTGGGTATTAATTATTTCACCAAAAGTATTACCGCTTTCCTTAAAAGTATTAGTTTTAAGGGATATTTATTTTACTACCGTGGGTATTAATTATTTCATCAAAAGTATTACCTCTTTCCTTAAAAGTAATAGTTTTGCTGAAAAAGTATTACCTTTTACATAGTAAAGATTGTAGTATATTTTCAACGAATCAACTCTACTAAGATAATTATTTGATAAGTGAGCACTTAATTATTATTTTTTTAAAGTTGTTGTATTTCTTGGGTGGTAATGGGCTATTTAATAATTTTTAATTTTAAATATAATCATCATAAAAAAGTATTTATGGTTTTACCTAATTTAGTAAAAATATATTCACGACAAGAATATTAATTCTTTCATCTAAAGGGGTAATTAGGAATTTTCAAACCGTGAGAGGTGAAATCGGAATTAAGGGATATTCTTTAATTATCGTGAGTATTATATATTTCATCAAAAGTATTATCTATTTCTTTAAAATGTGTTAGTTTTTGTTTAAAAAGTATTACCTTTTTCATTATACCAAGGGTTTTAATTCTTTTATCTAAATGGGTAATTAGGGATTTTCAAACTGTGAGAGGTGAAACCAGAATTAAGGGATATTTATTTTATTACCATGGGTATTAATCATTTCATCAAAAAGTATTACCTCTTTCCTAAAAAGTATTAATTTTGCTGAAAAAGTATTACCTTTTACATTATACCGTGGGTATTAATTATTTCATCAAAAGTATTGCCTCTTCCATTAAGTATTAGCTATTTCCTTAAAAGTATTAGTTTTGCTGAAAAAGTATTACCTTTTAATAATTAATTTTAAGTATTTTTTTAATTATTAAAAATCAAAAAGTATCTCCAGCACCTTAATTACCACTTCAGATGAAAGAATTAATACCCACTGTATAATGAAACAGGTAATACTTTTTGAAAAAGTGATAAAACTTTTAATGAAAGAGATAATACTTTTACAAGTTAGAAATTAATAAATGAAGAAACTACTAAATTTTATTCATTGGATAGAAAAATTTACAAATTAAGACAACTATAGTGTATATAAATAAAACTATGACATTAATTTATATAAATGAATATATAGATATGGAAATTATAATATTTGAAAAAACATAATAAATTATTTCAAATTTTCAATAATGTAAAAATGTACAATATGATATTTTTCTTCATTTTAATAAACTAATAGTCGTCGTCGGCGTCTTCATTATTGGCTCTATCGGCATCGGTGATAGGTGAATTAGTTCTAGTTGTACAAGTAGAGCTACCATCGGTGGTAGCGTCTAAATCTAAATTAAATTTTTCTTCTATGTCTTGTTCTTGTTCTCTATATGCGGCTTTAGTCCAATCATCTACTAAAGCTTGAATCTCCAAGGAGAAGGGACTCAAACGCGATCGGATCTCGTCCAAAATGTTGCCACCTTGACTAAAAGCTTGTTCCACGGCTACGGTTGATGTCGGGGCCGCCAAAATCTCTTTGGCTATCGAAGCGATAATAGGGCACATCGTTGACTTGGACTTCCACCATTCCAATATTTGGAAGTTCTCAACACTATCACATTCATACTTGTTATCACTAAAATCAAAAGAAGTGGTTAAATATACCTCAAGTTCCGTACTAGTATTACCCTTGTGTTTTTTTAACGATTGAAACATTTCTAAACCAGCAAGGATAAAGGAAGACGAAGAAGAAGATCCAATATTTGAAGTTGAAATATTATGGTGACTAGTGTGAGTGCTAATGGTACTACTAGTAGGAACTTGAGGTTGAAAATTAAGAGAATATTCTTCATATAATGCATTTAACATATCTCTAGTCTCATTTATGTATTTATTTACATTTAATTGTAATTGCATAATGTTCGAATCAAATGGAAAACATTCTTGTAACGAATTATAATAAAACTTCAAATATTGGTCTAAACCTTGAAATTTAAAACGAGGATCAAGAACAAGAGCAACTAAATATAAAATTGGAATTTCTTTATAATAACTAAGCCATTTTTCTAACATGTGAGAAATACTTTGCGTCAAAGTTTCATCATTTATGTTCCCTTTTAACATACCAATTATATTACATGCTTCATATAAAAATAAATGAGAAGTTGAAAAATACACACGTGAAAACAAACAAGTAGCATCCTTAAATACTTTTAAAACATCTAACAATTTTGCACAAGAAGTCCAATGATTAGGAAATAATACAATTCCAAGACAAGAGTTATCAATGAAAAAATTACATAATAATGAACTATATTTAGAAGAATCACAAAGTAAATCATAAGTTGAATTCCAACGATTTGGAACATCCTTTTTAAATCTTTTAGGTTTTTGTCCATGTTGTTTACAATATTTTGCCCATGTTTTCATTAAACTTGGATGTCCAGACAAATATTTAATTGCATCTTTAATTAGTTTAATATGAAATTCTAATGCACTTAAACCATTTTGAACGGATAAATTTAAAATATGGCATACAAATCTAATATTAAAAAATTTCCCACCTAAAATTGGTGCACACGTATTTTTTAATTCTACAATAGATGCATTATTAGCCGATGCATTATCAAAACCAATTGAAAAAATTTTATCATTCAAATTATATTCTTCTAAAATAAGACTAATTAATCTAGATATATTTATGGCCGTATGAGAATCATTAAAAACTCTAAATGCAATTACTCTTTTTTGTAAAAACCAATTTGAATCTATCCAATGACAAGTTATTCTCATATAACTATTCATTTGCCAATGATTACTCCAAATATCGGAACATATTGAAACACGAGAATCTAATTTAGAAAAATATTCCGATAAGATAATTTTTTCTTTTTTATGTAGTTTTCTAATATCACATGTTAAAGTTGTTCTAGGAATACGTTTAACTTGTGGATTTGCATTTTCTTGTACTAATCTCACAAAATGTGGTTTTTCACCAAATGAAAATGGTAAATGTTGTGTACAAACAAATTTAGCTACACCATCTCTCCATTTTGAATCACTAAATTTAAATAAACTTAAATTACTAGAAGAAGAAGAAGAACCTTGTTGAGCAAAACCGGTTAATTGCGTTTGTGACTTTTAAAGGCCGATTTCTTGAGGATGCGTTTTCTCCAAATGCTTGTTTAGTGTACCATATCCACTCCCAATTTTGAAGACGTATGATTTCTCGCAAAAATTGTATTGTGCTCTAATAAGAACTCCATCGGCATCAAAAAATTTTGTGAAATATTTCACAAACATTTCGGATTTTGGATTCATTGGTGGACGACGACTTGATTGTGATGCATCACCAATATTAATTGGTTGGGATGAAGAACCAAAACTATCCATTGTATAAAAAAAATTCAAAAGGATTAAAAAAGAATGGGAAATTGAAATAATAATATATTAAAAATAATAATAAATAATTTAACTAATAATTATAATAGAAACAATAAATAGAATTGAATTTTATAGAATTTTAATGCTTGAGAATATTGAGATGAAGAGAATTAGAATATTGAGATGAAGAGAATTAGAATATTGAGATGAAGAGATTAGAAATTGTGTGGGAAAAATGAAAAATTAAGGGGTATTTATAGGTTTTAGAAATTGTAAAAAACAAAAAAAAAAAAAAAAAGGAATGATAATTGACCGTTCCTCAGCAAACTGACCGTTGCAGTAAAAAAAATTTTTTTGTTACAGGCGCGTGTAAACACGCTCCTGCCACGTGAGTCAGCGCAATGCTGACGTGGCAGTGTTTTTTTTTTTTTTTTTTAAATTTACGGTTTGGAACCGGAACCGGAACCGGCAAACATAGAAAATAAGAACTGTAACCGAACCGTTACGGTTCCGGTTTGGGGGGTCCCACGGTTCCGGAACCGGAACCGTGGGTTTGGTCATGACTACTCAGGCTACCTCGGGGTTCAAGGTTGGCTTCAGCATCATTGAATCTTCTATTTTGTGGCTATCCGTCAAATATTCATCAATGAATCCAAATCAAGTATACGGATTTTATTTCAAAAGTGAATGCATTTGATAAAGCTAACTCTATCAGTAAGCAAATATCAAATCTCTTCTCCATCTTCCGAAAGCATAAGCAAGAATGCTAGTCATCCATTTTCACGATTATGGTAACCACCTATAAGTTAAGATATAAAAATGGTAGTAAACTGCAGGGCAACAAAAATGGCACTTGCATAGAGTAGTAGATGTAGCAACCATCAAATTTATCTCATTCAGCCTTGTAGATTTTAGGAGAACAACGCATTCCTGTAATGTATTACAAACTTGAGATAAAATTACAACATATTTCGCGATTAATTTAACACCATCTCAGCTTCAATATCTTCAGTAAGTAGGAAATTTCGGGTCCACATCACAGGCCCATGATTCGAGGCCTCCAATGATATCCTTGGCTGATGTAAATCCCATTTTGTGAAGGTATTGAACAGCTCTTTGCGAATCATTACCTCTTCTACAGATTACATACAGAGACCTACGAGAATCAGTACTAATGTCCTTGCTCTCGTCTGGTTTCACCAAAGCTGACGATATTTCAGGCAATCTCACCTCCAAACTGGAGAAGGGAATGTTTACAGACTTGGGAAGTGAGACAATCTTGTAGTGATGAGCCGGTCTTACATCTACCAATACATGTGCTTCTTCTCCTTTTACAACTCTCTCGTGGTACTCCTTGCTGCTAATTCTGGCATCCACAGGTAGCAGTTTCAATTTCAATGGAGCCTGCAACCAGTTGAAAACTGTCAAGTGGGATTTTATTTTGACAACTCATTTTTCACCTATATATTATCAATTATGCAAAAATGAGCGCTGAAAAATTAGGATGCATAATACATCAAAAGGACACACCATTATTCATTTTACATGATCTATTCATGTAGGGGTGGAATTCAAAACGTCAAGTACAATTTCCCAGATTAACCAAACAAGCAAAGATCTATATTGCTCCATAGGTGAGGGTAGTGGCTCACACTTTACACTTTTCATTTATCCACCAGGGGCTAAAAAACCATGATAGAAAGACAAACCGTGGAGAGGGGAGTCTGAGTGAAGATTTCATAGTCAATCTCTTCAAATCTCTGTTCACTCATAGCTGCATTTTCACCACAAGCTTCACATTGCATTGACCTTCCTCTAATCTTCACCTGGTAAGCGAAGATAACATCACATCAATATAGATTAAATGCCAAGAAAATTTCAATAATGTTCACCAGATGTCATGGATAGAGTACTATCAACTTCCTTTTCATCTACAAAGATAAAATAATTCAATGAAAAAAGGAAAATTGCTGCATTTCTGAAAACTGGAAACTAGCTTCCTAAGCAATCCCACATTCGAAATGACAGCAATATTTGCAAATCAATGCCTAGAAAGTCTATTAAGGCCAACAACTACTATCATGCTATCATCATCTTAAAAAGCTTTAATAAAACCATTCAAAACACAAAAAAACTAATATCCAGTCCTAACCCAATACAGTTCAAGATTTACTATGAAAACTACGTAATAGGTAAGTCCATGTAGGCCAAAAAGAGTAAAATCGAAGGATACTCATTTCGTCATGAAATCTAACTAAAAGCCAAAAGGAAAAAGCAAGCACAAGTTCCTGAAAGTACAGAAGTGAAATAAATGATAACATATAATACATACAATACGAATCCGAGCAGAGAGTGCATCAAAAAGAAGCATCCGTCCTGAGAGTGGATCACCAACACCACTTGCAATTTTTATGGCCTCCAAGGCTTGAAGACTCCCAATAATCCCAGGTACTGTAAATAAATGGATAAATAAATTTTTTTTCAAAAGTTGACTATATCTGAAACTTTGACACCAAGAACACTCACCTACACCTAGAACTCCACTATCAGCACATCTTTGACATGCAGTTGTAGGTGGTGGAGTTGGAAATAAGCATCGGTAGCACGGACCACCGTTGTAATTGTAAACCGTGAGCTACACAAACAATTGAAGAGTGTTAGGGTTATTAGATTTTGCATACAAGTTAGCAGTGGCTCCAGCCACAAATTGAAGTTAACATCAATAAGTGTTCTTGCTTGTACCTGCCCTTCTAGTCCAAGCGCAGCTCCAGAGACAAGAGGCTATAACCAAAAAGAAGTGATCAAAAACATAAAACAAACAACCAAATTAAACTATATTCTGAGTTTTGTAAGATAAGGCAACTAAATTTT
The DNA here is from genome assembly GCA_016586305.1 of Ophiorrhiza pumila. Classification (NCBI taxonomy): domain Eukaryota; kingdom Viridiplantae; phylum Streptophyta; class Magnoliopsida; order Gentianales; family Rubiaceae; genus Ophiorrhiza; species Ophiorrhiza pumila. Next base: position 29,786,327 of record BLIW01000008.1, on the reverse strand, counting down.
AATAATGAATACACATATCTTGGACGTAAGCACCATTAGATCATTGAATTTGCTTCGAGAAATCCAAATGTAAAAATCAAACTCTCACTTTTCTGTTTCATGATTATTCATTTCTATATAATGTTCATGTCAGAAATATTGTTAAAGAGTGAATCCTTTTGACACGCATAACATAACACAATCAAAGGCAACTAGTCTCACACTCACAGGGTTGAAATAACAGGATAAAGACGATATTTTGACAGACAGATTGGTCAAAACATTACCATCTGATATTGACCATTGTAAAATAAACTTGCTAAAGAAACAAACATTTCTAACCTTTCCCAAGACAACACAGCAATCACTGATCATGTAACGACTTGGAACATTATCTGTTGCATCCACAACTACATCATATCTAATTTTGATTAACACTCAAGGAAATCATAAATTTCACCACAACTTATCAAACAGCAGCAACAGAACAATGCTACAGCAAAATGCTAAGGGAAACTAATTATAACTCAAAGTTTAGTGCCACACATCAATCAAGGATACTGCCTCACAATCTCTAACGCATTGGTAGTTCGAAATGCTTCTTTGTGCTCCACAATCTCAACAGTTGAATTAATCCTGAGATTCAAATAGGAGTACAGAAAAATATCACAAACACCAAGTTCCAAATTGACAAAAAGATGTTTTAAATTGATAATGCAGTTTAACATCAGTTGTCAGCAGAAAATCAGCAACATACGCACGACAAGCAGCAGCAGCAGACTCCACTTTTGACTTCCCAATATAAGCTTCAGTATGAATAATCTGAACCATCATTTCAATCAAACAACAGCAAATTTAAATAGGATCAAAACCCACAAACCTAAATTACTTTTTGAGACAGAAATAAACAACTCGCCAAAAGGTTCATTTGGGATTTACCTGCCTATGGAGATTGTTCAGTTCAACTACATCATGATCAACAATACCAATTCGACCTGCAAAATTCCTCCTTAGTAATATTAATTACTTTACAAACTAAAATAAATTTGCGACTTATTTCACCCATTGACATCTTACCCACGCCACAAGCTGCAAGATACAACAAAGCAGGCGAACCGAGCCCTCCAGCTCCAATAACTAATACTGAAGATTTCAAGAGATTTGCCTGCCCTACAACCAACCAAAGATAAAACAACAAACCGAATCAACATCATTAAAAAATTCTAACTTCCTACACGAATCAACAAAAATGAGCTGCATAATGTAAACTTTACCTTGAACCCCAAATGACGGGAGCAAGAGTTGGCGGCTATACCGATAAATCATCTCAGGAGCCAACCCATGTCCAAAGTCAAAACCACCATTGGAGGATAAATGCAAATTCAAAACATTTGAATTGACCTCTTCCTCCTCATGATTCTCTTTTGTATTAAGTTGATGAAGCTGAGCTTCCAGAGCTGATATTTGGCGCTCTATATCATTCTTTGAGGACTTCAAAGACTCAATTTGGCGGCGAATTTCAGAAGCATTGACTCCATTAGACTCCATACGCTTTGCTTTGAACGCTGATCAAATTGAATTCCAGGCAACAACTACACCACAATCAAATTGAAAAAAAAAAAAAAAAAATCCCACACTTAAGAAGCTTGTAATATAACATTTTGTACAGCAAAATAATCATTCTTTTGATTCTTGGTCAAGTTCCCTTCAACATAATCGTTTTGAGCATTAAATCAAACAAGTAGAAGGCGTTATAGAAATCAAAATCAATTCTTTTGCGACAATAATAAAACTATTACTCGTTTCGTTTGAGCATTTAATCAAACAGGTGGAAGGCCATATAGAAAAACAACAACAATATGCATTATTACCTTGGGGTTCAGGTTCAGCAAGTCCTGCGACTTTTTTATTTTTTTTTTCTTTCCTTAAAATACCCTCGTGTGTATTTACCCACCGCCCCCCAGAGTTTAATTTATTTATTTATTAGTGCTTATTTTTTTTCTCAATTTCATAATAGATCCCCATTCTAAAGTCCAAACTAACTAGTGTAAATATAATAAACCTCCTAAAGTTTTAATTTTAATTATAATATTTAATTCTGCTTAACATTTCAATTTGAGTCAATAAGTAAAAATTAATTGAAATCGTTGCTGTCAAATAAGTAAAACGAATTGAAAATGTTCAATCCAAAATCCTAATAGGCTTTAGAGTCAATCCACATCAAATGGGATTGTCACACTTTCTAAATTTTCACAAATTATTAGATAAAATTTGAAATTAGAATTAACGATTAACTACCATTTCGGATTTTCTTTTTCATTCCCTATTTTAATTTATACTATTTTAATTTATGTCTCAATTTACAAATGCACGCAACATATATTTAATTAGTGAACTCTAATAAGGAATAAATATTAAATACACGAGTCAAAAAAAAAAAATCCATTGAGATTAGCTGCCCTTCCTAACACTAAAAAATTGAAATGATATACTTTTAGTCAATATACTAAGTTTGGTTTCAATTTTACTCATTCCATTTAATCGAGTTGTTAGCATTAAATTCTTCAATTAAATTTTTTGTTAGGGTAATATCATAACTAAAAAGGAGGATTATTGATAGGATTCATGTAACAATTTTATACTTAAAATTGACACTTATAAAATGTTTTTTAAAAAAGAAAATTAAATTTTGCAAAAAAGATAAAATAATAATAATAATAATAATAATAGCTTTAAACGGACAAAATAACCGCTAATATTTCACTTCTGCATGCATTTCGATAAACTTGGGTAGAATTTATAGTTTTTGATTGATATGAACGCTTTTCTTGGTTGCCATCGGGATTGATAATAAGAAAAAAAAACTAACAAAAAAGGACACTTTGGCTTGAAAATATGAGAGAACTATAGGACAGAAGAAGGAAGAGGAGAGAAGAATGAATTGGAGCAATAAATTTCACAAGTTGAACATGGATATATTTTACAATGATAATGCATATGAAAATGTTACAAAACCCTTTTAACAAATATTACAGAACAAGAAGAAGTTTACCAAAAATCCATATAAAAGGGCAGCAGCAGCAGAAGCATGAAACAACACTTAAATACTATTTTACCAGCTAACTATACCTTTCACAAACAAAATACAGAAAACCAATATCCCAACACAAAATCATAATTTTGCCCCTTTTATTAAATGGTTCTTTTCAAGATATAATTGTGTTTCAGAATATGAGGGTTGGCCATTTAGAATCAACAAATCTTATGAAGAAGACGAAGCTTTAGAGGAAGGGACGAATGCTTTCTGTTCTGCACAAGTAAGTGATTCAGGATTCCCTTCCTTTTCTCGGCCAACACCCATAAGGTCAAGGTAATACAGATAATGGGACATCTTGTTAGTCATGGAGTCAATATCACCTTGACCACAGACATTTTCCCCATAGAGGATGTTCATGGTCGCGCCAAAACCGGGAACTCTGTGCTCTAAAGTATCATTTTTTGTAGGCTTCCAGTTGCCAACAAAAACATCATGAGCAGAAGGCAGTCCCTTTCCAACTGGAGTCATCCATTCATAAATTGCAGCCCTGAAAGCCGTGGTGGCATTCTGTTCGAGGTATTCTGGATGGGTCAACAAATCTTCCTTGATGCCTTCCCCGATCCTCCCATAATTAAAGTTCCTTGAACCATATAATAGAAGGATAAAATCAGAATTCTAGCTTAAGTGAAGCAAACCTACATACTAACAAGATTAAAGCCAAGAGAGCTCTTTCTCTCCATGATGATTGACTCAAGCCTTAGATGCAGAGCTCTTGCATATCTGTGATAACTGACTCGGGTCGTTGAAAGATAAAGCATTGCACTTGGCAGAGAAAAAGGACGAAGAGAAAGTGAGCTACATTAACACATCTGTTAAGATGCATGCAAGAACTATTCTAGTGCTTAGACAAATTGATCTTTTACTTATTATTTCAGACACCATCATTACATAAGAATAAGCAAATCTAACTACTAGAAGTCATGGCATAATAACAATCAAGGATTATTCTATACACAAAACATAAGGGCATTTAGTTTCTGTTTACCATCCTATGAAACTATCCAGGAACAAACAGAAAAAAAACACAAACTGATAAAGGCAAACTACATAGTTAAATCTATGTCCAAGAAAATACTCAGGCTATAAAGAAACAATCGAGAAAGAAAAATTGAAGAAAACTAACCAGTAAACGGGAATTGCACCACGACCATAGTAATCAACTCCAGGTGTACATGGATAGACTAACTTGTACGAATCATCACAATATGATTGGCTAGGACTCATTTCATGGTTGTAACAGAGACCCCATGCTAATGGTCCACCAGTGGACACTGCACTACCACCTGCACCAATTACCCAAAGCATCAAGTATTAACTATACACGAGCAGGAAAAGTAAAGACTGTCAACCAGTAAGTGAAGCTAGTTTAATCCATCACAAGCAACTTCCTCAAATCCCGAATTCACCTTGTAAGTTGGCAGACAAAGGAGATCAAAATGCGAAAATGGATTAATATTTATTTTGATTTGCCAATGAATCTAAATTTATGCCGACTGAAAAAGTATTTGATGTACTTCATCAATATTCTTATACATAGAATGAACATGAAGAAGGAAAACATATTTTAGTATTAGAACTATTATGGAAATTATTTAAACTTATAAATAACTTAATTTTGCAACTTTATGACTACTACATAAAATAAAAACAAGAAATCACAAATCCATTGGAGAAATCTAGTGCAGCTATATCATCATGATATCCATCTATCATGTATTGGTGAAGATCAAACCTCACAAATTGGAAACTGTAAGATCCACCTAAATTAAAACAATCCAACCCACCAAAAATTACCAAGTCATTTCATAGTTCTGGCACAGCATGTCCATGTCACATCATCCCATATTGATTCAGTACATCAAAATCCAAGAGCAAAATTAAATCAACCATTTCATTTTTAACAAAAGAATGAGCAGTTTCTTTAACCAAGTAGAAGTATAAAAATTATTAAGCTTTACCTCCCACAAACCCCCAATCACTAATCTCCAATAAATCCAACAAAAAGGAATCCAAAAATCCACACACAACAAGCATCACCAACATAAAACTAGCCCCAATATTTAAAGAAAAAAAACTGCATGTCTCCATTAACATCAGATCCTGTCTTCTGAATGCAATTAGAGAAAACCATTTTATTATAATAATGATTATGTTTTATAACTGCATTCAAAACCCAATAAGAGCAGCCAAATCCACATCCCATCAGGATGCGGACTTAGCATCACAAGAAAAAAAAAACAAACTAAAAGAAAGACAAAAAAATCAAAGTGGGTACTAATATAAGTACTAGAGAAACCCAAAAAAAAAAAAAAACCCGAAAGAAACGAAACTTACAACTAGTTGTACTGCCGACATGGCCAAGAAAAGCGCAAATTTCCCTCATCTGGGTAGTCTTATTACCGGTGGTTCCAAATCCCAAAGGTTGATAAAGAGCAGCAGCAGTAATGAAAGATTTGTAATCCCAGAACCCAACAGCATGAGCTATCGGTGAATTCCTCTTGGAAAACAAATTCTCAAATTGATAAACCTGAAAATAATCCGAAATGGTCAAATTACAGCAATGCACAGATGGACCTACGCATTCCCAACCCTTTGTACAATACTTCTTCCCTCTCACAGTCTTCACAACTTTCGCTGGCGTCGACGACTCATCAGCAAACGCAATCGTCACCGCCAACAATGCTACAGCTACAAACAGTACAAAGCTCAAAACTCTCACCATTTTTTCACCACAAAAAAAAAAATGTTGGGTTTTTTTGGGCTTAAAATGATGGGGTTTTGGTGGGATTTTTAAAGGTTTTTGAAAAATGGAAGAATTTATTAAAAGGAAAAAGATGGGACAACTGAACTAATAATACGAATGAGAGAGTGAAATGGAAGGGATAGGAAAGAAAAGTGTTTTGATAGTTTTAGTGTGTGTGTGTGTGTGTTAGATGGAAGGGAGTTTTCAGTGATAGAAGGGGAGATGGGGAAATGAACGGTGGAGATTGAGTTTGGTTTGAAGAAATGATGATGGAGATTTAACGTGTAACAGGCTGGATTTGGAATCAAGCAACTTAAAGAAGGTGACGAGACTGACCCACTAACTAATTCTTTTGATTTCTCTCCCTCCCTCCACCGACAGCGCTGGTGTCGGGTTGGTGGGTTTGGGTCCGTGGATTCGGGTTGCCGACAAATTCAGTTTACAATCAATTTTGAATCTTTACTTTATTTTTTATTATTAGAGTATGCAATTTCAATCCTACTTGAGATATATCAGGATGAAACAAAGTTTTTTTCTTTTTGAGAAATAAGAATATCGAAATGAATGCGTGGATAAAATAGATTAGATAGAATAAGTAACGAGAAAAAGTATGAGCAACTTTTATAAATAAAAAAAATGAGAGAATACGATATAAAGTGATAGTTATAGCCAACTTCGTTTTATTAGATAAAGGTATATTTTTTAATGAATAAATAAATGTTTGAATTAGTAAAGAGAATTCTTTTAACAGTTTAAAGTCAAAAGAAGAAAACTAGTGTTTGATCTAAGCTATTGATTAAGAAATGAGGATAACAAATAGTAATTATATAAAGGATAATGATATATAGGGTGAAAAATTAGATTGAAAACGTAAAGTGATAGACGTGGCAATTATAAAAAGACAAAATTATCTATTATCTATTAGGGTTCACTCATCACTTGGTTATACTATTAGTTTGTCTTTTTATAACTGTCACGTAACTTTACTTTCACTCTCCCATCATTATTCTTATATAAAATAATATAGTTATTTTAACAATAGTGACTTGAGACACGTTCATTTTCCAAAATTTTTCTTTTATTTTTAAATTTCAAATTCAAATTTGAAAAAATACTTTATTTTTCTTTCCTTTTAACATTTGATCCGCATCCGGTAGTTAACCTTATCTATTTGCTTTCCTTTTTCTTTTCTAAGATGAAACGATAAAAACTACCTTTGTTTTTAAAAATTAAAAAAAAAAATTGAATTTTTTTTTGCCAAAAAAACCTTTTATGCCAAACACCTAATTCTTGTTTGAGAACAAAAGCAAGAAGAAAAGGACTCTCCATTTTTTTTTATAGCTTATAGTTTATCTTCTCTCGATATGCATATTTTCCCTCTTTTTTTTGTCTTGCCATTTGTTCTCATAACTAAAAATGGGAAGATATAAAATTAGTAAATAAAAGTAAAAATTTACAAATCACTATAAAAGTTTAAAAAAAAATGTTTTCTTTTCTCAACATCTAACCATGAGATGAGCTAAAATTTAGAAATGTAGAAAACGCAATATTAGGTCAGCAAAACAAACAGCATGTCAGTCAAGCCAAGGATTGAAATCAAATCTGTCCGTTCGGTTGTTGGGAGTTGAAATTTGTAAAATTACGTATGCATTTGTGTTAAAAGTAAGCCATTCCAGAAACTGAAAATTTTGATATATGCCCTTTAATAACCTTTTTCACAAAACTGTTCATAACTTTGTTCCAAATCATGAGCAAAAGTTTCAGTTCAGTTCATTTGTGTTCCCACATTGCAGAATAAAGTATATTTTTGAAGGACAAAGTCTAATTTTATTATGTTTATTTATCTAAACTGCCATAATATGAAAATATGCGTGGGAGACCTATAAATGTCGTCCGTGACTTGTAAAAAATAGAAAACGTTCATTTCTATTAAAAGGGGAAAGGAAAAACTTAAAAGAATTGAAACGAAATGATAAATAGAATACGATAGTGAAATATGGTTTATATAGTCGAGTCAAATAGTGGGATAAAAGATTTATCATGGCAAGTTAATTGCGATTTTAATGTGCAATAAAATGAGCAATAAATAAAATCATAATTTCAACATTTATTAATTTTCGTTTTACATATGAGTTACATAATTTTAACGACTATTAATTGTCCGTTTCAAACTATCTTTTATATATGAACTGATTTCAAATGAGTTTTTTTTTTAATAAAATATCTTGGCCTCACCCAGTGGATATTTGTTCGGTGACAAATCATTTGGGACCTATACCTTAGTAATTGGTACAAGTTCAAGGAATTGAATGCTATATCTAAAGGAGGGAATGCAGATGCTATACTATGACTCAATGAAGTTGTAGAGCTAAAAAAAAGGGAACAAGAATGCCAATGAAGTTGAAGAATATAGTGTACAAATCAATATTACAATTGTACATATATCCAAGCCAAAAGCCCCTCAAAAATCAAAAGCCAGCCAGGCAGCCACCATTGACACAAATTGGAAACTGAACATAGAAAGAATCTGTCAAGAAGTGAATGAGAGTGTGGAAAGCTTTGTCCAAGTAGCAACTGGGATAAATTGAACTTGGGGGCTCACAGCATCAGATTCACACCATCATTAGGATCAGGAAATGTGACACATTTAAAAACTTTGCATTTTGAACACAAGATGTATCCAACCTGTAGAAAAGATATAGCCATTGCCAGCAGCATAAATCAATATGATTGTTGGTACAAATAAAGGGATTAATTGGCCTGCAACAACCATTTGTATGATCACAATATTTGGAAACTTTGATATCCAGTGAAGGGAGATTTTATGTTAAGGTTCATAAGCAGTATAAAGTGTAAAAGATTATCACGTTTGAAAGTTAATATAACTAAAGCACCTAATAAGGCAAGGCCGAGAACCTAATGGTTTAAACTTTTTATTCTGCCATATTCTTTTGATGCAAATGTACTTTAGTATCATTTAAATGCATGACATATAGCGAGCTGTGTCGATTCAAAACTACCAGCCTCAGACAAGATGGAAGATCCTATGCATTAAACTTCTAAGTTTTTTTCAATTTACTGAAGAATAGTTGAAAGGGCAATAGAAGAGATAGTGAGAGGTGAAGAAAGCACTCACAGCTCTGCAAGATGGACATCGACGATATATCCTTTTAGTGTCAGCCTTCACATTAGTCTTCTGTCCTTTACAGAAATCACATACTAACCATCCTCTACCTCCACATGGTTCACACATGATTCCGAATTCAACCTGGCAGACAAATGAAATGAGTTAAGGGTTGAGTTGCAATCCGAAAAGAAAAGCAGTAGAAAAAAAGCTTGATAGAAGGAGAAAAAAAATCAAAGTTGAAACTCCATAGTGTTTCAGATTTCCGAACAGGCAAGAAACAAAAATTTAGAATTATCCCTTTTTCCTTTTTAATATGCACACTAAGCTTGATCAAAGCTTAAGAATCACTCCAGTCCATGAAAAGGCTTTATTGCTAGCATATCTTCTTCGGACATCAAAAGATAGAGAATAGATGCACTAGAGAATAAAATGTCTTAGATTTCTCCTTCTCTTCTTTCCAATTACATTAACCCCCATCCTGCTCATTTGTGTAGCTTTCAGAAGAATAGTTTTGGCAAACAACAGTGCAGCATAAACTATAATTCAAAGATTTCAATGTTTCATCCGTAAAACATACTGCAGCCTTTGAAGAATGAAGCATGAATTAAAATTTTCTGATGGTTGACGGGCGGGTATTTGACTGTTGATTCCCTTCAGTGGAGTTTTTGCAAAAAGTTTGCCAGTGAAAAATAACAGTTAAGACATTTACAAGTATTAGTATTCTCTTTTGTGATTGGTACTCCCTTTGCCTTGGTGATAAATTAGTGCAACAACACTTCCAGATATTTTTCATTTTTCGTTCTTCACTACTGATTTGGGTATATCACCAGGAAATCTCCCCAAACTCTTCCTTGAATTTCTCCTCAGAAGCCTATATGAACTCCAAGCCTATCAGCCTGTGGCATTGAATCATGCCGAAATCATATCCTTAATAGTTGTAGTCCAGATCTTTTATTTTGGTAGATGTAGGCCGGACTAACATTGTATTTTTCAATCAAAACTTCCAGACTAATTGGCGATCCTCATCATGAGTTGCATCAAAAGGACAATGATCCAACAAACAAACATGTAACTGTTCTTCTATTTCAACAAAATATCTTTCTCAATGTTATGCTCATGGTCATTAATCACAGTCCATAAAACAAATTAGTTGCCTCAAGTATAGTTTCTGCATCATCTTTTGCCTACTGTTCCTCTATTCCATAAAGAAACTAGCTGGATCAAGATCATCATCCCGACATCGGTTAAATAAAAGCTCTTAAACTAATAGATAAGGTATATGGGTCACTCCACCCAAATTTATCATCATGCAATTTATAGAGTATCAAGAATGAATAAAGTGGATGAGAGTAACAAATTTATCATCATGGTTTACCTAATTCAAGCGGGATTTTGCCACTGTAAACCCAGGCAAAAACACCCTTCTAAATTTTGCCAACTATTCACCCACCCCACTTCCCAATCTCATTTTGCAATTCAATTCAACCTTCTATAAGCCTAAAAGAAAGGCACAAAAATTCACCAACACAACAGAACTCTGCAACCGTATATTAGTACTATAACCAAACAAAATGATCACATCAATAAAAGCATAACCCTGTAGAAAAAAACAACAAAAAATAAGAGGAAAAAAAGAGACATGGGTTGGACCTGATTTGCATCCAGCACGTTTCCTGCATCAGTAGCTCTGGCTTTAAACCTTATGCTTCTTTGTCCACTGCAATTCGCTATGGCAGCTGAGTTTAATTTAACATAATAAAGTTTGATGAGTCCAGCATTACATGGTAACTTCAATGCAGTTGAAGAAATCATTATAACCTCTGCAGAAACATAGAAATAACACCATTAAATTGTTCTCGGCTTAAAGAAATTGGACCCTTTTGGATTAACGGATTAAGGCCAAAAACAAAATTGGAGCCTTTTGAATTAAGGCCAAAAATAACATAAACATTAATGTCAAAAGTGCAAAATGAAAGTTGTGCAAATGAAATGAGCAGTTCTTGCTTCAGAAATATGGGAGCAAGAAGCAAGAAAATCTTTACCGTTTCCAAGAGCGAGAGGGAATTAGATGATGGAGTCTTATCTTCAGCTAGTTTACGTATCTTTTGAAAGAATGTTTCTGTGTGTTGGGCACATGAACAGAACAATGCATCCAGTCAATGAGAGGGAGCCGAATCTAGTTTATCCACCTACAATTTTTTTAGCGAAAATATCCTCAATTTGCTATTATTTCTTGTAATTGGAAAATTTTCAAATTTTCAATTGAACTTATATATAGGAATTTATATTTTGTTGTTGCAAAAAAATTAAGAACCAATAATAATATCTCATTATATTTTTCATCCCTTTAGTGTAACTTTAAATGACTAGATAATTTATTTTTTTTGGATGTTTTCCAATGATATTACTAGATTTATTATAAGCAAAAACTCTTGTGAGCCGTCTGAGACGTGATACGTGAATTATAGTTTATACGCTAATTTTTTATAAGTTATATACTAATATTTAATACTTTATACGCTAATTTTTTATACTTTATATGCTAAATTTTTATATTTTATACATTAAAATGAAATTCATACGCAAGTTTTGTATACGAGACGTCTAACACAAGAATGACCATTTATTATATTCTTTTTTTTTACATTAGTGTTATTCAATTGCCTTAATTAAAAAATTTAAGAAACTAAATAAATTGTAGAGAAAATAATTGTCCATGAAAATTTCTTATATTTTAATTTGTTTGATCCCTCAATTTTAGTTCTTATGTTCGTATGTGTTATAAAATCGTTAAATGTAATCATGTAATATCGCTTTCTTGTTTAGAAAAAAAAAATACAATCCTTAATCCCTTCGCAATCAATCGAAAATCAAAATATCTATATTGAAGTCAAAATCGAAATATGAGCACAATGTAAGCATTGATACAAGAAAATGTCAATCATAGTTGTAATCTAAGGAAATAAAAAAAGAACAAAGAATTTACAATTTTGAGATGCGTGATACTATTTTGTCTCATTTAAAGTTTGAGGAACTAAATAAATTAAAATGTGAAATATGAAGAATCTTTGTTATCATTTCCCAAATAAATTTGATGAAGTTTAGAGCTACTTGACGTTACGCTCTTGACGTTACAATTTAGGAGCAATAATTAGCGTATAGAGCAATAAATTACACATATTCCAAATTTATTCTTAATGAATTAACTTTTTTATCTTTTATCTATTTATCATTACAACTTATTTTTATCTTATTTCTACCTTATCATTACAACTTATAACATCTTTTCGTAACTTCTACTTTCCTAACATTTATTTTCACCCTCAAATTATAAGAAATAAATTATATAAAACAATATTACTCTTATTTCTATTATTAGCTTTTATTGTTCTCTCAATTAAATTATAAAATATTTACCAATATATACTTCAAAAAATTTAGGCTCTATTTTTTTATTGTTGTTTTAGTGTTTTATTTGACAAATTCAATTTGATTTATTTGTTTTATCCATTTTTATCAAAGTTTTTAAAATAAAAAAATAATATTATAGTAACTATTTTTTATACAACATTTTTTATATTTTAATAAATAAATTATTAAATTTAAATTTGGTTTTTAAATTTTTAATAATAAAAAATTCTACTTAAGACATTTTTATACTAAAATAAACTCATAAAATATTAACTCAAATTTAAAATTTAAATATTATTAATAAAAAATTATGCCCACCAAAACAAACTCATCAATCCAAATACCTCCAAAATATTTATTTCTTATAACAAATCTCAAGAAAAAAATCCTACTATAAAACTAAAATAATACTCTATCCAAAGCCAAGTTATTATTTTATATATAAATTACTAATACATAAAATATGGCCAGCTATAATTGATTCATTTTTGTTTCTAATAACACTGCTCGATACTAATATTTATCAACATAATTAGCATAAATTTAAAACTTAAGGAAGACACCACCACTATATATATAATAAAAATCTTAATTTCATGTATTTTTTTCATGCTACAATTTAATTCATAAATTTTAAATAATAAAAAGGCAACAAATTTTACTTTATAATTTGGATGCATATATTTACTTCCATTTATACTCCCAACAATTTTTTTCCTTGTGATCTACTAACATTTTGAAATGTTAATTTACTCATAATATAATTAAGCCATGAATAATTTCTAATTATTAAAAATTTAAAATTCAAATTTGAATTAATATTTTATGAGTTTATTTTGGTAAAAAAAATGTCTTAGAAAGAATTTTTTATTATAAAAAATCTAAAAGTCAAATTTAAATTTAATAATTTATTTATAAAAATATAAAAAATATTTTAGCAAAAATAACTACTGTAACATTATTTTTTTATTTACAAATTTTGATAGAAAAAATGGACACACAAATAAATTAAATTAAATTTGTGAAATTTTGATAGAAAAAATGGACACACAAACAAATTAAATTGAATTTATGAAATTTTGATAGAAAAAATGGACACACAAATAAATTAAATTGAATTTATAAAATTTTGATAGAAAAAATGGACACACAAATAAATTAAATTGAATTTGTGAAATTTTGATAGAAAAAATGGACACACAAATAAATTAAATTGAATTTATGAAATAAAACACTAAAACAACGGTAAACAAATGGAGCCTAAGTTTTTTAAATATATATTGATAAATATTTTATAATTTAATTGAGAGAACAATAAAAGTTATTAATAGAAATAAGTGTCATATTATTTTTATATAATTTTTTTCTTATAATTTGATAGTGAAAATAAATGTTATATTAATAAAAATTTGGGAGAAAAATCAGTGTAAAGGAGAAAAAATAGAAGTTGCGGGAAAATGTTATAAATAATTGATAAGTTTTAATGATAAGGTAGTAAAAAGATAAAGATAAATTATAATGATAAATGGATAATAATAAAAGAGTTGATTGATTAAGGGTAAATTTAGAAGATAAGTGATTTATTGCTCTGAAAGCTAATTGTTGCTCTGGCAATAACAACAATCAATTTATTTTCCTAATTAAGGAGTACAACTAGTAGATAACACCGCGCGTGCGCGGTGTGATTTGCCCTGGAAAAAAATTGCATGAGTCATTAGAAATGATTAAGTTTTAGTAAGCAATCTCAAAATTGATAATAAATTATGATTTAATAATGAGTTATTAACATTCTACATTAAATATTAAAAAACGAAAGTGTGTGTCAATGTAGTGAATTGTGTACGTACGCATAAAAATGTATAGTTTGTGAAAAATTGTTTAGTAGATGTAAAAATGTATAGTGTGCATAGTATGCACTAATATGCATAGTATACAAGAAATTTGTGAACTGTGTATAAATATATAAGTTGTGCGAAAATATGTAAAGTATGTAAAGTATGTTAAGTATATGTAAATATGTATATTATTTGAAAATGTGTATATTATGAATAAATATGAATAATGTGTGAGGTAAATAAAAAAATGTATAGTGTGTGAAATGTTAATAGTATACATAAAATGTAAACACTGTGAAAATATACGCAATAAGTATAAATATGTATAATGTGAAAAAAACACATTTAGTATGTATAAATATATGGAGTGCATGAAAATTGTGTAATATGTGTAAATACGTGTTTATTGACTCTAAATGGTATAGTGGGTGAGAAAAGTGTGTAGTATATATAAATATGTATATGTTTGAAATTTTGTGTTGAATGTGTAAATATGTATAGTGCGTAAAAATATGTAAATATGTATATTGCATAAAATGTTTAAATATTTATCGTATGTGAATATGTGTAAGGTATGTATACATATGAATATTGTGCAAAAATGTGTATAACATGTATAATAAAAATGTATAATTTATGAAGTATAGGTAAATATCTATGGTGTGCGAAAATTGGTATAATATGCGTAATATGTATAGAATGTGAAAATATGGGTAATATATAACATGTATGCGTATGTGTGTAATATGTATAAATATATACACATAGTACACATGTTTTCACACACAACATATATTTATATATATTACACATATGCAATGCAAAAAAGTGTATATTTAAAAGGTGTATAGTACGTGTAAATATATAAAATATGTCAAAATATATATTGTCTTATAATGTGTAATGTATGTATTTGAAAATGTAAGTCATATGTGTAAATATGTATAAAATATATAGTTGACGAAAATATTTTAAATGTATAGGGTTTGAAAATGCGCGTAGTAAGTATAAATCTATATAGTGTGTGAAAACGTATGTATTATATATAAATGTATGTAGTGTGTAAAAAAGTATTTAGTATATATAAATATGTATAGTGTATGAAAATGTCTAAATATGTATAATGCTTGTGAAATGTGCGTTGCAACTATAAATATGTATAATATGTATAATATGTAAAAAAGTGTGTAGTATATGTAAAAATATAGTGTATGTAAATATAAATATATATATATATATATTTATATTGAATGAAGATATGTTTACTATTTATAAATATGTATGGTGTGAAAATTTGTAGACATTAATTTATAAATTTTAAGTAAAAGTTTGTGTATAATTAATCTTTAAGTTTATTGTTTAAATTTTTTTATTATGAATATTTTTAAATTGAAATAGCCTAGGAAATAAATTTGTAATGCCCAATATTTTCATTCAATATAATATGCGAGATTAATATAATTATGAATTAAATAAATCCAAGTAAACAGTATAAAAGTGTAAAAATGTTGTATTAATGTTTACGTTTGTGAGAAAAAAGGAATATTTTTTGTTAATAATTTTTGTTGATTTGTATTAATTTTTAACTATTTGATTTTCTTCTTAATGAGTTGTCAAACAATGATAGTGTGTGAAAATATATTTACTATGTGCAAATATGTATAAAAATGAATAGTGTTTCAAAATTGGTTTAGCATATATGTAAACATGTATTGTGAGTGATAATGTGTTAGTATATATAAATATATATATATATATATATATAGTGTTTAAAAATATGTGTAGTAGATGTAAAAATGTGTTTAGTATGTGAAAATACGTAATTTGTGTGAAATGTGTAAAGTATATATAAATATGTACAGTAAGTGAAAATATGTGTACTATGTTTAATTATACGTAGTGTGCAAAAATGTGTTTAATATGAATGTGTCTAATATGTGTATTATACGTAGTGTGCAAAATTGTGTCTAATATGTGTAATTATACATAATGTGCAAAAACATGTCTAATATTTGTATAGTGTGTGAAAGTCTATGTAGTATACATATCTATGTACAATGTGTCAAAATGTATTTAACATGTATGAATATGTATAGTGTGTAAAAATAGGTGTAATATATATAATTGCATAACATTTTTTTAAATTTTTAATTTTTTTTAATAAAATAGAATTTATTGGTGAAATTACCAAACGCATTTGGAGAAGATGAGGTAAAGGTTTATCCCCTTATTATTATTATATAAGATTTAAGTTTTTTTTTTGGATTTATTATAATTTTATTTTCATATTTACTACACATTAAGAATTAAATGATGCAACTGACGATATGTATGATGAGATTTATAAAAAAATTTATCTTTTTCTTTTGACTATTGTTATAATTTTTGCACTGAGTTTCAAGTATTAAATGTAGCATGCATTTAAAAAAAGATTCACAATTTTTTAATTTCATGAATGCTTTCCATTTTATTGAATTATTAGAATTTTGGTGAATTACTCTACCCAAATATGAAAATAAATGTATTGGTAGGTTGGAGTTATTGCGTCATAATCCCCCTTCAAACTCTTCACTGTAGTTTGGGCTCCACCTTGAAGTTTCGTGAAGACTACCAAAAACTTTAAGTTGGCTTTCATTCAATCCATCAGACAAATGGAGAAATTTTGTTCTACTCTCATTTTAATTGAAATGCAGCCACGACACGCACAATTGCACAAACATTTCCTCGGCCCTTTTACATTCATGGCATGGAATTCATTTCCCAATTCCATAAAAAAATGAACAATTAATAAAGGCATTTGATTAGACACGCTGACCAATACTCAAAGCAGTAAACTATGAAAGATTTTGGTTTGACACTAAATCACCACTTGGAGTATTAAATGGTACGCTAACTGTAACTGAATGAATTGCAAAGAACCTTACTACAAATTATACACTTTATCCATTAAAGTAATGAACTGTGGTGCAAAACTGATATATTAAGAGTTCTTTATACCAATTGGTAAAGTATATAAAAGTTAATGCAATTCAAAACTGGCATTCTTGATTCTGCTCCTCAAAATAAATTAATGATAGAATGTTTAATACATAAAGAGAAAAATTATCAAGCATTGAAATTGTTAGTGATAGGAGCAACATTACTCCAAGCACTTCTATAAACATCAAGACTCTGACAGGACAAAACAAGTGTCGAATTTGCAAAGAATAGTATAGATACATTTGCATAGATGCAATTCAAAAAATGAACATTTTGTGCAGTTGAAATTTCTAGGTCAGCATTATATTGTTAACCCTCAACATTCTACCATTAATGATCACTAACCATTTCAGAGATTAATGAATGAAATTCTACCATTATCAAGCACTGAAATCGTCAGCACTAAAATGTTTAGAAATTAATGAATGAAATTGTACCACATCAATGCCTAAACGACAACATTATATAGCTATCTCAAGAACTACAAAGAAATTATATGGTCTCAATCACTTGCCATGGGCTCACATTAAAGAATTAGCTATTTAAAGAAATTATATGGTAAACATAAAACTGCTTATACAATACCAAAAATACAAATGCTTCATGCATAAGATTTCCCAGAAATTCCTTCGTAACCCTAGATTTCTTCAATTTTTCCATGCACGAACTTAATTCGGCAAAAAATACATTGCATTTGTTATAATCTCAATATCCACTAATTAAAACAAAAAATATTGAACAAATTTAAAGCCTCTTAAGCAAATCTTCCGCACTTCTAACATTAAAAGCTTCTAAAATAGGAAAGACCCTTTATAGGAAAGTACCGAATCTTCAGTAAGCTACCTGATTTGCACCAGCAGTAACCATCCTGAGGATTTGTGCAACTGATTCTCTTCTCACAATTGAAAAGACAAAAGGAAGAAGAATTAACCTGGAAGAATTGTCTTCCTGAGTAATAGATAAGCTTTAAATACGTTAAAGTTGATTACAGATTTCACATTGCATTTGAAGGCAGGAAGATAAAAATAACATTACATTAAAAAAGACGCACCACTTTCCACGTAAAATAACTCCAAGACACAATGGTTGTAAAACTCACTGTCTTGAGATTGCTTTTGTTGATACAATTCAAGCAAGATAAGAAGGTGCCTAGCAAAAAACAATCCAAGGAACATCTAATGTCCCCCTTACCAGAACAACTGGAGGATTCTATTCAAGTTGTTTCTAGCTTAAGAATATAATTACAATAAGAGCTGTGTTTTCTATATATGTTGCTGAGTGCAGCAGAGGAATACCCTAAAATTTTCACATAATGACCAACTTGTTAGGATTTGCATATTGAAACAAAAGAGAAGAACAAGAAGAGTGGCGAGTTAGGAAACAGAGGAGATGAACAAAAAAATGATTCATTGACTGGAATTAGGTTTTACAAACACATATATATAACAAGTAAGAAATGACTAATCTATCCTTTTGACTAAATATGTAATATATCTAACATCTCCCCTCAAACTCATGATGCATCAGGAGAGAGCAGCGAGAGTTTGTTAGTGAGAAAACGAAAGCGTGAAGTAGGATGCGACTTGGTAAACAAATCTGCAATTTATTGGGATGATGACACAAATGGTAAAGTAATAGTGCCATTTTGAAAATGATGTCGAGTGAAGTGACAATCAATCTCAATATGTTTGGTGCGCTCATGAAAGACGGAGTTGTGTGTAATCTGAATGGCACTCATGTTATCACAGTACATTGGAGTCGCACCAGAGAAAAATACACCCATATCTGCAAGTAGCCAACGCAACCAAATTATTTTTGCAGTGGTTGAGGCCATAGCACGATACTCAGTTTCGGTGGAAGAGTGAGAGACAATATCCTATTTTTTACTCTTCCAAGAGATAAGAGAAGCTCCTAGAAAAATACAAAACCCGGTAGTAGACTTACGATCCTTAGTATCACCAGCCCAATCAGCATCTGAGTATGCACGCAATTCTAAAGATGAAGAAGAAGGAAATAGAAGACTCTGAAATTGAGTGCCACGAAGATAACGAAGAATACGAATAACAGCTTCCAAATGAACTGAAGTGGGAGAAGCAACAAATTGACTGACAACATGTACAGCATAAGCAATATCAGGTCTGGTGATAGTGAGATATACCAAACTGCCAACAATAATACGATACAAGGTGGAATCCGACAAAAGGATACCATCATATGTAGTATACTTAGCATTAAGCTCAAGAGGTGTGTCAACTGTCCGATTATCAGTAAAACGAGCTTGATCAAGAATACTGGCAATGTATTTAGATTGAGACAAAAGATAACCTCTAGGAGAGTGAGCAATTTCAATCCCTAGAAAGTACCGAAGGGTGCCTAAATCTTTCATCTCAAACTGTTTGGCTAATTTCATTTTCAACTCTGCAATCCCATTAACATCATCTCCATTAATAATCATATCATCAATATACAAAGAGAGCAAAATACGGCCATGAGAAGTGCACCTTAAAAATAAGGCAGAATCATGTGAACTAGAATGAAAACCAAGAGATGCAATCACAATAGAGAACTTTTCAAACCAAGCTCGATGAGCTTGTTTAAGACCATAGAGAGCCTTCTTTAATTTGCAGACTTCACCAGAATTATGTGGAACACCTGGTGGAGGAACCATGTAAACTTCTTCTTGAAGATCACCATTTAAGAAGGCATTTTTAACATCCATTTGGGATATATGCCATCGACGAACAGAAGCAACTGCAATAAGAGTGCGAATGGTAGTCATTTTGGAAACAAGGGCAAAAGTTTCAGCATAATCCATACCATACTGTTGAGAAAACCCCTTAGCAACCAAACGAGCTTTATAGCGTTCAACAGACCCATCAGACTTGGTTTTGATTTTATATACCCATCGAGAGCCAACAACATGTTTTGTTGGAGGAAGAGAGACAAGATCCCAAGTATCCGTCTTCTGTAATGCAGAAAGTTCTTCTGCCATAGCTTGCTGCCAAAGAGGATCAAGAACAGCCTTTTGATAAGAAAATGGCTCAGACAAATTGTGAATAGAAGTTAAGAAGGAAGTAAAACTATTTGAGTAATTAGAATAAACAAAGTCTGGCAATTGAGTGGACTTACGATTACGGCGAGGATAACGAGATGGTAAAGGTGAAGATGCAGGAGGATTCTCCACAATCACAGGAGATTCTGGAAAAGCAGTAGGAGCAGAAGGGACATTATCAAAAGAGGTACCTGGATCAGCAGATCTACTAGCATCAACCCTGCAAGACTCTGTGCTAGAATTATTTTGCTCATGAATTAGTAAGGGAGATACAGTATCGGAAGTTGCATGAAATGGATCAATGTGGATGACGTCTGCCTTTGTAAGACTGTGAGTGGTAGAAGGAATAGAATAAAATGGAATATGTTCAAGAAATACTACATGACGTGAGACATAGAGTTTTTGCGCACTAGGATCATAACAACGATATCCCTTTTGACATTCACTATAACCAAGAAAAACACAAATTAATGAACGAGAAGATAATTTATTACGTTCTATATGAGGACGAAGAACAAAACAAGTAGAACCAAACACTTTCAATACAGAATAATTAGGAGTATGACCATACAATTTTTCAAAAGGAGACAATCCAGAAGTAACAGATGATGGAATTCTATTGATAACATAAGTGGAAGTAAGGACAGCTTCTCCCCAAAACTCATGAGGAACAGAGGCAGACAAAAGAAGGGAGCGCGCTGTTTCAATAATGTGACGGTGTTTTCTTTCAGCAACTCCATTTTGTTCAGGAGTGTCAGTACAAGAAGTTTGAAAGAGAGTTCCATCAGAAGCAAGTAACTCAGAAAACTTAGTAGACGTGTATTCACCACCTAAATCACATCTAAAACACTTAATAACAGCATTATGTTGAGTTTTTACACGAGCACGGAACATTTGATAAATAGTAAAAAAATCAGAATGATGTTTCAAAAGATAGACCCAACAATAACGAGTACAATCATCAATGAATGAAACATAGTATCTAGATCCACCTTTAGTGAGAACGGGTGATGGCCCCCATACATCAGAGTGAACCAAATCAAAAGGCGCAACAGAAACAGATACACTTTTGTAAAAAGGTAAAGCAGAAAATTTTGCAAGTTTACAACCACAACAATAAAAAATGTTATGAGTTTGCAATTGTCCTAATGCTCCTGTAGAAACTAAATACTTTAAACGAGAAGAAGAAACATGTCCAAGACGTGAATGCCATAAATAGAAATCAGAAGAAGATGGACTCAAACGAAAGGATGACAGATTAACACTAGATGCTGCAACATGTGAATCTTTTAGCTCATCCAAAATATAAAGTCCCCCCTGTCTACGGCCAATCCCAATCAACCTCCTGGATTGTAGATCCTGCACATAACAAGCATTGGAAGAAAACCAAACCAAGAAACCAGAGTCACATAAACGACCAACAAAAGCAAGATTTAATGTGAGATTAGGAATGTAGTAGACATTTGAGAGAGAGAGATGAGGTGTAGAAATAGACCCAATGCCTACTGATGGCATGGGAGTGCCATCAGCAGTCATAACAGATGCCAATGAATTAGAACGTAAATTTACAAATGAATTAAAATCAGATTACATATGATGAGAAGCTCCAGAGTCAAGAATCCATGTAGAGGAAGGTATACCTGATGCACCAGAGGAAGGCAAACCTTTGTTTATAGAGGTCGTCATGGCATGTGGTTGGGTAGCAAGAAATTTCTGAAATTGTTCTGCAAGTGTGGCTACTGTAGGATTAGAAGTAGATACATTTCCAGAGAATGGTGCATTTCCAACATCAAATGAGTCCACTGGAGGAACAACTGCAACAACATTTGGTGATGGTGGTCTGAAATTTCGATGTTGAAATTGATAAGGAGCTTTCAACTGGTTAAACAGCTGAGTTTGCTGTTGTGATCTGTTTAACAGCTTAGGACACTGAGCTTTCCAATGACCCTTCTGCTTGCAAAATCTACATTCATCAGATTTGTTCTGATTGTTAAAGAATGATTTAGAAGGAACAACCAAGATAGATGCATTAGGAATTGGAAGAATTCCTTTGTCTATATTTCCTTTTCCAGTCAAAGACTTAAGACGAATTTCTTCAGCTAACAACTCATTAACCACTGATTCAACTGTAGGTAGAGGATTGCGATGTAAAATCGTTCCTCGAAGTCCTTCAAAATCATCCCGAAGAGCCATTAAAAATTGGACCAAACGTTGTTCTTCTCTACGAGCAATATATGGTACAAAAGCTCGCAACTCTGCAGATTCAGTGAGAGCTAACTGATCCCACAAATTAGTCATGGCAGAATAAAATTCTTGAATGCTCATATTGTTTTGCTGAAGAGCGCGAATATCTATCTCTAACTGATACTGTTTTGCAAAATTTGACTGCATAAACAACCTTTCTAAATGATCCCAAACTTCTTTGGTAGTTTCATATTTGGCTAGTTGTACTCCTATTGATTGCAAAACAGAGTTATTAATCCAAGTGATTATTTTCGAATTGTTTGCATCCCACATTTCGATTTTCTCAGCAAATTTTTCATCTTTTTCATCTAGAGGCTTAACTATGGTTCCAGAAACATAACTCCACATTCTTTTTCCTTTCAAGAAATTTCTCAACACATAACTCCAATAAGAATAATTCGGTCCATTTAATTGTACACTAATAGCTTGAAGTGAATCATCATTTTCACCAGCCATTGTAATAAATATCAAAGAAATCAAATATCAATTCAAGAAGGCAACAACCATAAATAGTGAAGGGAAGAAAACAAATACCAATTCGACAGTAGAAGAAAGAAACAAAAGAAACCCAATAGCCACCACGTTGTTTCCTGATGTTAATATGACTTCTGAGGTAGATAATAAGTCAAAAAATCTTGTTATGGTCCATGAATACAAGGAATTTCCAGCTGCAGCTAATTTATTTCATCCCACTTGCCCCTGACACTATACTTTACTTCAATCTGCAGGGAATTATGGCCCTACCTTATTTGGCAATCCATGCATTAGATATAACCATTCGTCATCTCAAACAATTTGGTTTTGAAAGAGTCCTCTCCCTGGAAGCTTCATTTCGGCCTTTCTCTGTGGATTTAATTAGAGGCTCTGATACCATGTTAGGATTGTATATTGAAACAAAAGAGAAGAACAAGAAGAGTGGCGAGTTAGGAAACAGAGGAGAAGAACAAAAAAAATGATTCATTGGCTGGAATTAGGTTTTACAAACACATATATATATAACAAGTAAGAAATGACTAATCTATCCTTATGACTAAATATGTAATATATCTAACACAACTAACAAAGCCTAACAGAAGGAAGATTTTATATAGTTATCATCCATAAGTTTAAGATTAGATACCAGAAATGATACTACAAAAAAAGCTAGAATCTATTTCTCACAACAGGTATTAAAAGTGAAAGATCAAAAGAGTGGGTAAGAGGTCATCTTGAAAGTGGCTCACAAATGATTGAAATATCATATTGCACTTAACCCCTAAACTTTGTAATGAAAAACGATTAGTACTGGGTCACAAACACAAGTTTTAAAAATGTTACAATTCCTATTAGCAAAAAATGAAAGAAAAAGTACCAAAATTCAGTGAATTAAGACACCTCTCAATCTACCAAAATTTGCGACGAATAAACAATTAAAAGACAAAAAAGAATCAAAAGTCTTCCCTGTACAGCATCTCAAGTCCTCAAACAATATTTATCAAAACCAATCAACCAACCCAAAAAAAAAATAATAAAGCCATCCAATCAAATCATTAAACAAGCTCCCTCACTTCAGAATCACCAAAACCAATGAATCCCAAAAAAATACATCCTGAAGGAAAAGCAAAAAACAAAAACACATATACCAATCCAGTTTTTTTCATTTTCTGCCTTCTCCCATAACAAAACCTTCAAATTACAAAAGATATTAAGAATCAGGCACCGAGTAATGAAACACAATAGCTACAGCTTTTCATAGACACCCAAAAACAGCAAGCAAACGAAGAAAATTCCTCTTAAAGAAAACATATATCTGAGATACCCAGCCCTCCCACACCACAAAAAAGAAAAACAATGTGGTTATGAATCCGTCCTCGTTGTTATATAAGACCACTCAGGAAGAACTCCAAACCTTATGTAGAACGTGCTCAGCACCTGCATAAATCAGAAGTCTTTGTGTTTCATCATTTTCAGGAATCTCCTTTCCTGCAGAGAAGCCGAAACAAAAGAAAAAGGGTGCTTAGAGACTGAACAGAATATTGCACAGTTTGTCTATATGTCACAGAAAATTTTGTTTTCCTAGGTAGGAAATTTATGATTAATCTTGAGGGAAAATGAATTCGCGTCAGTAATTTAAGAGGCTAAACGCATAAGAAAGAATTTTTAAATTATGTGCAACCAACTTAGAAGTTCTCAAATATAACCAACAGAGAGACTATATCCACAACAGTTAAGAAAAAGTAAGACGAAGTACATGAGGACAAAAGCAATAGGGAAAAAAAGACAAAAGACTATATATAGAGAGAGTATACCTCATGATTTTCGGTGGAAGAGGCAGCACCATGAGGTGCTCTTCGGCTCCTTTGCAGAGTCTGCCATCATCAAAGAATTAATCTTGTTGCATCATTCAAACATTAATTATTCACAATCCATTTATTCAATATTCAATATCAATAAAAGGGACGAAAAAACTGGATAAAAAAGATTGAAAATCAGTACTATCTCTGAGTGGATTCTAAGGAAATAGAATGTTAGTACTTACAACTCCTATGACGGAAGGAAGCCATCCTTTATATAAAGCACGAGGACCTTCTTCCACGAATACTGTTCTTAAAGCATGGAAAATACCTCTGTATTGGGTAGGAGACTTCTCTGTCTGCAGCAATGTGCAGAGGGCAAAATATTAAAACACCATTCATGGACAACAATCCTGTCTTCTTGCATCTCCCTGGTAATAGATCAGTCCATGAAGACAAGAACAACTGAAAAGAAACAAGAAAACGAAGAAGAAGATCACACGAAGACAAAATCAAAATTTTGAAAAGAAAGAAAGAAATTCTGAAAAAAAGGAAGAATAGTATGGAAGGAAAAAAAGGGAGAGCGGCAAAAGGAGTGAGATGATATGTGAGAGAGATTAGTGAAACCCCAAAGTAAGTTTCAGAAAAGAAGGCCAAACTTTTCCATTTTACGAGAAGTCAAAAAAGTAGCGTGACAAGTCTTTTCCAAGTCAGAATTTTGCAAGTAAATCTTTCCAATGTAACAAAATAGGCAAAACTTCCTCAACAAAACCAATCAATTCATCTACCACATCAACCACATCGGTTGGCAACGAACGAACGAGCGACGAAACTTTGAGCGGGCCCACCGACACATGCAGGAACGCCAGCAGGATCAGCCACATCAGCAAGTAGTCGTGGCCAACTAAGGAGCGCAAGACGAC
This sequence comes from Ophiorrhiza pumila, assembly GCA_016586305.1. NCBI lineage: Eukaryota > Viridiplantae > Streptophyta > Magnoliopsida > Gentianales > Rubiaceae > Ophiorrhiza > Ophiorrhiza pumila. The sequence continues at coordinate 29,760,664 of BLIW01000008.1, read as the reverse complement.
GACGACGAAGATGGGAGCACTCCCGTTAATAAGAATACTCCTAAAGGAGTTACTCTTATTTTAGATAAAGGGAGAAGAGCTTCTCAAATCTTCCCCTTCCCCTTCTTGAAAATTATCCCACAATACTAAATTCAAATTTTATATTAACTAAGTCATAACTTTGTTTTGTTTGAATTTTTTAAATTAATTTTTCTCTTAAAATTGTCCGACAAAGATTTTTTATCGAAATTATGGGCCGTGTGTTCAAAAATCTTACTAAAAACATAATTTGTTATTAATTAATTAAGGTAAATTTTGCAAATGATTTTGTACATTTCATCCAATTTATTAATTTTTAGGAAATTTAATTATACTTTTTTTGAAATTTTCATTATTTAGGGTAAATAAATTTTTGAATATTTTAGAATTAAAAAAAAATAAAGTTAAATAAATTAAAAAGAAAAAAAAGCCCTATTTGTCGTAATATAAATAGAGCTTTTAGCTCTTCGTCTTCTCTTTTATATTTTCCCTCCAATCGCTCTACTTTCTCTGTCTAGGGTTTTTCGAAGGAATCTATGTTATGGCATCAACCGCTAGGGTTTTCGGAAATGGCTGCCGTACACTGATGGCAGCCGCTAAGACCAGCGTTGCCTCCACTGCCCGAGCCGCAGCTGCAGCTGTTAAGCCGTCTGGTCGCGGAAAGGCCATTTTCAAGCCGCAGCCTATCTCGCCTACTCTCGGCAAGTTTCTCGGTGCTCCTCAGGCCTCTCGCACTGACGCCGTCAAGAAAGTTTGGGACTACATCAAATCGCACAACCTCCAGGTCAATAAGTTCTGGACTTACTTCATCGTTTTTAGTTTTCCTAAAATTTTTTACAAATGTTATGTTATTGTGTACTTTATTGATTTTTAGGTTTTATATTTCTCTTTTTCAACATAATTTTTTGGCTTTTACATTTTGGGGTTGTGAGCTGACTGGTCTAACGTAGTGTAAGGATTTTTTTTTTTTTTTTGCTTTCATTTTTTGAAAATTTACTCTCCGCGGTTGGGTAGTACGATGAGAAATAGAAAGAAAAAATATGCATATAAAATATATGTTTATGAATGTATGTATATGTATGCGGGGGTGGTGAGAAGGGTTTTAGAGATTTATTTTTGTTTCTTTTCATGTTTCTATAAAAATGTGTAAATGTGAAGTCAAATAAGATGATGTGAACATGTTGTTTCACAGCTTACTTAATGGTATTTGGAAATTTGAGTATTGTTTGGTTTGTGTGGTTGTAAGTTGTGACATTGGATGAATTGTTTATAGGGTTTTGCTGTGATTAATCGATTTTGATTAGATAATCTTCAGCATAATGTTTGGTATTTTACATGGGAGTCTCTTTAAGAAACATTAGTTTGCTTGGTTTGCGGCGTAGTTATGGACTTTTGGTTGGATTTGTTCCCTCTGAAATGATTGTTTGGTTCCTTGGTTTCTTTGAAACGATTGTTCTGTAGGAAAATTGATATTTTTAATAATATCTAAAGTAACTTTCTTGGATTCTTTTGTGTTGTGCTTATCCAAAACAGAATAATTTTGCCACCTAAACTCGACTTCAGTTGCAATTATTCTTTGACATTCTTTGGTTATTGTTACCTTTTTGTTTGGTCTTCTATTCTTTGAGGTGGGATGCTTTCCCGTTTTGGGGTGGCTGTGGAAGGTTTAGTCTTGTGTTGATCAATTGTGGATTCCTGTTTTCTGTTTCTGTAGTGGTGTATGCCTATTCTTGGTGTCTTGCAGATGTTTGTTTTTCTTGTTCAGGATGATAAAAGTAAAGAGATAAAAGCAGTATAAGAGAAGTGCAATTATTTCTCTCTTTTCTTCTCCTTGCCCTTTTCTTTAAAAAAAAAAAAATTCTGGAGGTGGCCGTTATTGAAACTAGAAGTGCTTGGTTTCCTTAAATGTAGATTCAAGAACTGTAAATTATCCATGTATTTTAAGGTTCTGGAAGTTTGAACTACTTTGAAACATAGGTTCTGCATTTTCTTCTAACTTAATTTAGATGAATATGTTCTTGTTTCTTATTCTGTAAAGAACCCTTGCCCCTACTAGACTTAAAACAGTTATTTTCCTGAGAGATGAAAAAAGTCTAGCTATTTCAATTTGCCTGCTGTTGACATTTTTTATTTCATTTCCAAGTACTAATATTTCTTATTTATATGAAATTGGAAATTTTGCTCCAATGGAACTTTTGAAAAATCATAAAATGACTCTATACCTGTTACCTCATTTTATAGAATCCTGCCAACAAGAAAGAGATATTTTGCGATGAGAAGTTGAAAACCATCTTTGAAGACAAGGACAAAGTTGGATTCACAGAGATCGCAAAACTGCTTTCAAAGCATTTTGAGAAGACTGCATAAACTTTTCTTGGCTAGAGTTGCTCAGGACTAGATTGTGAACCACGACATTGGAAATATCATCTTTCCTTCTCTTAGTTTCCTTGATCTTCTGTAGCCTTCTCTTAGTTTCCTTCCTCTTCTGTAGCCTTCTCTTAGTTTCTTTCCTCTTCTGTAGCCTTTTGGATCAGGAATTGTGAATTCTGGTGGACGGATCAGGTGATTATGTCGGGTTATCTACTTTTGTGATAATGTAAAGGGTGTGCAGGGTTTCTTATGTAAACATTTTCAACTGCTCTAATGTTTCCGGGCTACTAGCTACTTTTGGCATATGTCAATACATTATCTGATCTGTGGATTACAGCTTTACGAAACTTCTAATATGTGCTTGGTACTCCTTGATGCTATGTTTTTCTTTAATTCAGAGGGATTAGTTAAGTTTGAAACTGAATGTTAGTATTTCTTCATTGTTTTGCCTTGAGAATTGAATACCCTTTCTAGTGTGGGATGGCTTATAGACAAAATTTCTGCTTCTTCAGAGTGTGAGATGGGCATATATTTCATATGGTGATTGCTGCTTATTTTTCGATTGTTCACTTGTTACCTTTGCCTGTTCTTATTTAGTTTTGGTTGGGTTTAACATCTTGTTTTGGTAGATGTGATCCAACTTTTAGAGGGAATGAAGATATCCCTATAACAAGTGCAAAGATCTGATCTTCAGCTTGAGCTATTTCAGTATCTTTTTTCGTTAGGAAGGCCAAATTCTCACCCTGGCTATGACAGATTTTAGTAAATGGAATTCTATCGTGATGAAATTGTTTTTTCTCATCAAGTGTGAGAACAGAAATTCCTCTTTGGTGATTAAAACTATAACTTAAGTTCTGTATATAAAATTACGGTCTTGGGATTTAATCAAGTCATCAGGGATCAGCAAAAAGAAATTTAAAAGGGTTATGTAATCATAATCATTTAGTAGGGTTATGTAACTAAGGCAGCCCATTTCCCATTTTGCATTTTGCAATTGTTCAATCAATCACTCCAGTTCCAAAAAAAAAAACTTGCTAAATAAAGGAAAAGAAACCCATTTTGCATTTTGCAATTGTTCAATTTCAATATAGTGCCAAAAACTTCCTCAAAAAAGGGAAAAGAAAGCCTATTTTGAAATTTCCATTTCAATTGCGATTTTGCAATTGTTCACCCAATGCCAAAAACTTCCTCAAAATGGGAAAAGGAAAAACCTTTGCGTTTTTTAAATTTGTTCACTCAGTGCCAAAAAAAAAAAAAAAAAACTTCTTCAAGAGGAGAAAAGGGGCTTTTTACCAAAATATTGACATTTTTAAAAAAATTTACCAAAATATTGTTATTTTTTTTCTGTTTCCCAAAATACCTAAAGTGGAGTTCCCAATCTCGACTTTGAAGTCGAGTTTGGGAACCTCGACTTCAGATTTCAACAGAAAATGAAAAAGCTCGCATATATTGCACAAAGCTCGCATGAATCTTCAGTGCAGGCCTACTAGTCCCTTGTGGGCAACATGCCCTCATGAAAACACAACAATTTGCTTCAAACTCAGCATGTACGATGCATTGCAATAAAAAAGGAACTCCTTTTTGCTCTAAAAATACATTTGAGTTGGAAGCTTCTTTACTTGTCAATGTTGATGCTTATTTTACTTATACCTACAGACACTTTCAAGGATCAATGCAAGTACTTTCACCCTGAAAGAAAAGGAAATGCAACGTTGTGAAATTGCAGGAGAAGCCTATCAAGATTTCCCAGGGAAAAGGCACTGTTGCTGGTGCTGTTTCTCTCATAATTGGAACTAGCATTGGTTCAAGAATTCTTGCTCTTCCCAAGAAAACATCTGTTGCGGTAATTACTGCCTCTTTTCTTCGCAACAAGTTCATTGTAGTTCATGTTTTTGTGTTTCTATAGTGGAATTTGTTAATTGACGCTGTTCAATATTTGTATGTTTCTTGATTTATTTTCACGGGTTGCTTCCAAGTTCGATATCTATGACAGTATGCTGGGCTTTTCTATTAGTGGAAGCACTGTTGCTTGTTGAAGTCAACGTGGGGCTGCTAAAACAAAGGAGCAGAGATGTAAAAGAGGATGAATTGGAGATCATCTCCATTAGGACTATGGCTCAGGAGACACTAGGAGAATTTGGTGGAGCTTTAGCTACTGTGACCTATGTGTTCTTGGGTTGTACTTCTGTGATTGCTTATGCATCCAAGTCAGGCGAGATCCTTAACCATTTGATTGATCTTCCAGAATCTATTTTAGGCATTTTCTTCACTGCCCTCTTCACCATTCTCATCTTAGCGGGCGGAACACGAACCACTGATCAAGTCAACCAAGTTCTCACTGTATCCATGATAGGTATCTTTTGGCAGAAATTTGCCATTTTTAAGGGCCATTTTAATGTTTACTTGAGCTAGATTTTACTTTTTCAAATGCTTCTGTAAATTATAAATCCTTACCATTGCAAGAACTGATGATGAAATAGGTTTGCTAGTGGCAATGGCTTGGGCTATGCTTTATAAGAATGGTGAAGACACTAGTGAAAAAGCAGCATCTAAACTAAGGCCAACGCTTATCTGTGTAGGACTATTGGCTGGTTTGATACTGGTGGAGCAAATCCTTCAGGATCTCTCTACTTTGCATTTCTAACTGAAATCCATCAATTTATGTTCATTCATACAATAGAAAATTCCAAGGCGGCATGTGTAGTATTATCTTCTTTATTTACACACTTTTTATTATGCAAAAAAACCCTTTACGTTGATGTTCTTGGTATTCTTAACCTCATCTTTGTGTTCATTGTGAATTAAGCAACCATCAATCCCTAAAAGGGCCAAAACAGTTTCAGCAATTACCAATTATTTGAAGCAATAGAATAAGGTTGCATAGGAATACATGATCCTTTCCTTTTCCTATAACTTCATTTGAAAGCAATCCAAAGAGCCCCTTTATTTGTTTCACAATATAAGATTCACTTAAAAGAAACCACCAAAATGATGTACATTTTCTAGAAATGAAAAATGATAACATTACAAAAGATGTACAATTCCCATTCTCTCAATGTTAGAGATCAGTTATGCCTGGCAAAGGATCTCTCATCTTAAGAAGACAATGAACACTTAATCAAGATTATTCAATCAACTGATTTGATTATTGTTTCATGTATATACTCAAGATAACAAATAAATGATACAAAACAAGAAATATCATACTTTTATTCGGTAAAGGCCACAACCAACAAATACAGATGACAAATTACTACCATACAAGTTGACACCAAGCAGTTTGTTGCCTAACAAAATATCTCCATTAAAGAAGAAGAAAGCGAAATCAGTCAAGCCCATGAGCTTTCAGTTCTTAAATCTTCACGGTAGTCACGTGCTTCAGAAGCATATGAATGACATCTTTGGAAATTCTTGAAGACTCGCTTTTAAGGTGATGAATCTTTGCCTCAGTTTCGTGTTCAAGTCGTTTCACATTAGCACCTGAGTGTCCACTACTCTGTTTTATAGCACCAATATAGTGTCTCATTAAAACTTAGAAATTAAAAAAAAAATCAATCTACATTATTTCTGATATAAGAATGGTTGAAAAGTTCAAAAAGAACAGAAGAGTTCCAGACAGTAAGACTTCACCAAACACAGTTCATTTTGAGAAAATTATAAGCAAAATGATGCGCAAATTTGAACAAACAGAAACAGAAGTAAAATGCAACCAAGAATAGCCAATCTGCACTAAAATCAGTTTGTTATTTAAGGCAACATCAATAGTAACTATCACGATGAATTGCTATTACACAGGAAAATTGAGGAAAAGCAAAAGAAAATTGTTTGGACAAAATAATTTGAAACAAATGTACAAAATTCAAAACACAGAAATATCCTTATCCACAAAACATTTTTTTTTTGGTGGTTTATCCAACTTTTACCTCTGCAACCTTTCTCTAAAAATCGGCTTCCATTTGTGCACGAAATTGAGCAATTTCCTTCTCGGCCTCTTCTTTTGCCTGTTTCAGTCTAGCCTGTTTCGCTGCACCAGAGTCAGAACAAACTGTTAAATAAGTGCAGAAGACTTGCCTTCACAACATCAGTTATATAAAACTTGTGTTTGTCAGTGAGAATAAGAACAGAGTTTAATAACTGATTTTTTAAAATTCATAGTTCATGCAGGACACATGACTACAATGACAACAATCAAGCTCCCAATATATTGATGTATCACACAAACACATAAGATATGTTAAATTTTAAACATCTTGCAATCAGATGATCACATTGGAACTTTAACTATAAAGAATCACTAGTTTTGTGTAATAGCACGTCAACGTACAGTATGCTTTCACCAAAACTGAAGGAGTCCAGAGAGAGCAAAATCCAAAAATAAGAAAAAGAATTACCAGTTCTAGCCGCATTGACAATGTGTTGAGCTTCCTGTTCTGCTGCTAATAACAGTTGAATTCCATTCTGGCCCCTGCTGGCATCCATACTTGCTGTAGAAAAACTGGTGCAGCTGCATTGAAGAATGAAAGCTTTTCTTATAAGACCAAAATAACACTATCAAAACTCTCAAACTGCTTCTAAAAATCTAGTTGTGGCACTTGTTCAATTTGCAATTTCGAATTTTTGCATCAAATTTTCAGAATAAGACAAAAATAGAAAGATGACTTCAAATTTCACATATCGTGTCCGAGAACCAAACAAGATCACCCCTATACAAGACTAGCCAAGTCAAGTGTGTTTAACAGACACAACTTACAATCAGGCTAGATAGAGGTTGCAAAGTGCTATAGCCCCTAGTTACCATAAACCAAATGGTAGGTTCAACTTCTTCCACTCAAATCTTGAGGGAACTCATTCAGCTTATCTCCCTCACAATATCCCCTAGTTGGCAAACAACATTTACTCCATATGCAAAGTAGTTGCTCGTCAACAATCATAAAGGTATCTGGACAAGATTCTAAGTTGATCTTTGATTTCATTTTGCAATTCCTCAGGCTGTTAGACCCATTTGATACGAAAAAAGGAATTACAAAAATGAAAAACAGAAAAAAGATACAATTTTTACTAGCATTCAATCAATATTTCATCCAGTAATTAGCAAGCTCGCATATATGTTGCCGCCACCGCCGCCACTACTATGTTGCCATCGCCACCACTGCTAGGGCTGCCAACTTACTAGGGTTGCCACAACTCAGTGTTAAAATTCAATGTTGTGGTTGTTGATTTGGTGTTTCAATTCGTGAAAGTCAAATTTGAGAAGATGGAGAAAGTGTTTGTAATCTGAAAGACAAATTTAGTGTTTCAATGTTGTGGTTGCTGATTTTGTTTGTAAGCATCGAATGAGAAGGGGGAGAAGTGTTAAAAAGCTGAACATTGACTTCAAAGTCGAGTTTGGAAATTTCGAGTTTGAAGTCGAGGTTCCCAAACTCGACTTCAAAATCGAGATTGATAACCCCACTTTAGGTATTTTGGGAATCAGAAAAAAAATAATAATATTTTGGTAAATATTTTTAAAAATGTCAATATTTTGGTAAAAAGCCCGGAGAAAAGAAAGGAAAAGAAAAAGGCTGCTGCGCCCGCCCAAACCAACAAAAAACCAGAAAAACGTTCAATGGTGAGACCCACCAAAACTAATAAAGAATTTGATTATCGTCACGAACCCAGAACCGATACTTGTTCGGTTGCTCTATATAGACTATGTGTATAAATTATTGAAGTTTTTCCATCATTGGTAACTTCCTCGGTAATCCGAGTCTCAGAACAAATCGAGATAGAGAAAGAAAGAAAGAATCAATGGCTGGACAAGCAGGACACGAGGAACTGAAACAAGAAGAGTATTTTGATGTTCTCACTAAAACTGGTGAAAAAACTGGCATCTCAAAACCCAGGTGATCATTGTTCCTCTCTATCAAGAAATTTTGGAAACGAAGAACCCACCAACAAAATCTAATAAATTAAGAATCTTTTTTGGTTTTTATGGAAATCCCAGATTAAAAAAGTTAAAGAATAACTCAATGAATGCTTTAAACCACACTTGTAATGCATGCAGGAATTTTTGGATATCCGTAGAAAAAATTATAGTTGAAAATTTGCATATTTGATGTTTTAAAACTGCGGGGAGCTGATTGGAGAAACGCTTATAACTTGTTTGTTATTCGTTCTACTGTTTGGATTACTAGAGTTCTTATTGGGAACAATCTTTTTATTTTTTGCTATTGAAACTTGGAAGTAGAATGAAAGAGGAATTTGTTTTGGGGATCGCTCCTTATGTTGTTTTCACATGGATATAAATTACAATGGTGTATATTTATCATGAAAAGGTGGAAATGTCAAGTGATGCAGTGTCTGCATGCTTGGGAATTGTGCATATTATACTTAATTTTGTAAATAGATGATGATGATGATGATGATGAAGGCAGATTGTTATAGAGCTTTCGATTTGTTTCTTCATAACTGTTACTTTTCGAGGTAGAGAACAGAGTAGCGAATTTACTGTTTCATCAGTATGCCAACTCGAGTGCGGGTTAAATGGTCTGCATCAGTTGAGACCCTGGATTTCTTAGTCTGGAGCAGATGGGATTCCAATTCGATACCAGTTTTGCCCACTTCAGTTACTAGTGTCTTAGGAGTCAATATGGCCGCTTCAGTTACTAGTATGTTAGGCTTCAATCTTTTCAATACCCTGAGATTTACCTCTTACTATAACTTACGTATACTCCATTTTAAATCAACTCGCCAAAATCCTCGTTTCCAGATTCTGTGGAATGCTTATGCACATAATGATGACACACATGCATTTATAGACCCACACACATAAGGAATTTGTCTAAATGTTTCAACGATATCAAGGATGTTGGTCTCAAAGATATTTTGTTTGATTTCCTTCTCATTGTGGCTTGGTTTATTCTAGGGGAGATGTTCATAGAGATGGGGACTACCATCGGGCTGTTCATGTCTGGATCTATGCCGAGAGTACTCAAGAATTACTTGTTCAACGACGTGCCTACAACAAGGATTCATGGCCTGGCTTGTGGGATATATCTAGTGCTGGTCATATATCTGCTGGTGATTCTTCCCTCATTTCAGCAATGTAAGTCAATATGCTTAAGTAGATGCATTGGAATGCATGCATGCACACTCATGTTTCTAGTTGATTTTTACAATCGTTTGATGTCACTCTATCTTATGAATTATAATTACATTGTCTTGCGATTGGTCTATAACTTTTGCTTGCTTGCAGTCGGGAGCTTCACGAAGAACTTGGTGTAGTACTTCCACAGGATGCCTTTGAATTGATATTTGTTTTCCTTCAAGAATGGTTAGTAGATCCCGCCTCTTGGTTGATGGTGGCTCTCTTATTTTGTTCCTTTGCAGAAATCTTTGTTTTCTGATACATTTATCTGCTTTATTCGGATATAATGCGATGTCCCTTTCTGAATTTTCTCTACTTCAATTTGTTGCAATCATGGAAACTGGTTGTGGTGCTCAAAACTTGAATTCTTAGGTTCACTTGAAATAGATTTAAAATTTGAAATCGGATGAACTCGGTTGCTTTAAATAATAAATCTTGGTTGAGTTTTGATTTGCATGAATATGGAGGCTATAGTCTTGCACTTTTTGGTATGCTTATGTAGGCTATTATCTCATATGGCCTGTCTCACTACCGTTATTGGTTCTCTCTTGTTTCTGGGACAGATCCTAGTGATCTGAATGTGTGGAATATCCATGTTTTGTGAGCATATAAATGAAGGTTTTAAGTAGTTCTTATGCCAAAAGAATCTGGATGTATTAATTTGCAATTTTGTTCGCTAATTTTAGATTAGAGAATCCTGTTAGATAGTACAAAATCTACGAAGGATTCTCCAGTATACAAAGTAGGGCTTACTTGAATCTACTTTTAAGTGACTGATGTATATCTCAATGCCATGTGGACATAGAAGTGGTGGAACCACAGAGTTCTTACTGCAAAATTTATTTGTGGTTGCAGTGTGATAAATGATGGCACATTCATTAACAATGAATACAACGACGTATATCTCGTTACAACATTGGATCCAATTCCTTTGGAGGCCTTCACTCTTCAGGTTTGAATGGGATCTACTTGCAGAATAGAGATTACAAGATATATAAATGAGTTTTCTTCTCCTATTTTTCAGTCTGGTCTGTAGTTAACAGAAGGGAAATAACTTTCACTTTCATCCCAAGATTTTGGTTTGTATATGTAATAATTGAATTGTCCTATACTTCAACCACAGTAGTAAACTCGAAATCTTATGCCTTGTGTTCTGCATCTCAGACGTAGGATTCCTTTAGCTGTTGTTTAAATTCCAGCACAACATATGTTCTGGCTCTTAGAAGGTATTGGAAAGTAGAGTTCTCAAAATAGATAATTCTAACTTTCCTGTAACTTGACTTTGCCTATCATGCTAAGAATGACTTCAAGGATTTAATTGACACCCCGTTCTATAAGCAGGCAACCTTTTGCATGCATTAAATTTTTTTTTTTCCCCAATGATAATATATTGGTGAAAATTTTAAGATTACAATAAGTGAAAATGATTGAAGCATCTCTTGCAACAAAATTATATAGCTTAGAAAGTTTCTGGAGTTGAAATGCTATTCCAAAAACTCTTTGGCTGTCAGGTTTTATTTATTGAAGATAGAATTGAAACTTTCAGTGACTAAAGCAGGAGGTGAGAACCTGCCTCTAACATTTGTGTGGCCATTTTGCTCTAACTGGATGACCAAGGACACTTTTATGGTTTTGAGGGTCCTTCTGGTGGGTCTATTGTACTACTCTTATAAAGAAATCTGAAAATGACTGATCTATTGTGGTCAAGTGGAAGCTTGCTGTAGGATCATGATATGCAACCTTTTGTATTAAACTAAAGGTAACTGAAGCAGCTACAACTAGAGAAGAATCCATTGGTTCAAATGATCATGTGGTGGAGTGGAGAGGGCCAGAGGCCCAACAATCTTTAGTAATTTGGATTGTTTTATCTTAATTTCTTTGTTAAGGTCCCCTCTAAGGGAAGTAACACGGGATATGAGTTTCTTGGATCAAAGTGGAACATTTGGCATATAATTTTTGAAGCTTTTATGATTTGTAACTCAGATATCTAGAGAAGCTGAAACTTTAGGAATAAGCATGCGCACTATTCTGGAGTTTTTCACAAATTAGGGTGACAGAGAAAAACTTTGATCAGAAGGACTATTTTTGTCTATAATTGTCTGAGGTTGCAAGTGACTTGACTCCCAAGAGTGGGAAATGTTATGTTACAATAGATATCATTTTTTTTCCGAGTCTCTATTTTAGTATTCCACTATCCTTCTTTGAAGCATATAGTTGCCAAGACCCTCAATCTTTTCTCCTTCCTCTAAAAACTCTTCCCCACCAGCCTTCGTAAAAGGCAGCTTCCTGAGAGGAAACCCTCTGGTTTAGCCCACTTTCTTAACACAATGCAACTCCCAACCTCTCTTCTACCATTTCCCACCCAAAATCCAATCCCCAGAATTGCATTTACCTCACCTTTGAAACCCCGTGTCAAGATCCATCCCTAGCATCAACCTAATCTTTTCCTCCCTCTATTGTCTAATGCCCGACCTCTCCTGTGTCACAAATCCAACCCAAACACCCCCCTCCTAACAACAACAACTAAGCCTTTTACCACTAAGTGAGGTCGGCTACGTGGATCACACTTCGCCATTGTGTTTGGTCTAAACTCATTTTCTCCTACCACCCCCTACCAAAAAAAAAAAAAAAAAACAGAAAGTTTGTGACACCTGTTCGTTCTTCTACAAACTTCACCTATCCCCACACTAACAGCCGTCCAGACTTCCTTCAAGAACTGCTGCTCATAATGCTAGTGCAGTGGCTAACTAGAGATGGAAAAAGAGAAAACTGAATTAGGGAGAAAAAACGAAACAAAGAAATCAAAAGTAACACTAATGATTTTTTTTTATATTATTATGTAAAATTTTAGACTATCAAGATAAAGCTTTGAAATAGAATGAATAGATGGGTTAAGAATTTTGTAAGTTATTTGATTTTGATGGCCTAAAACATTACAAAAACAAAAATTTAGTTGTCTTGTAGGTATTTTACTGTCTAGTTATCACAAGGTGGTTATTTTCTGAAAAAAAGGGAAAAGTTCATTTAAATGGTATGAAATTTACCTTCATGCTTTATTGCAATTTTACCGCCCATGAAAAATGTGAATGTTGTTCTTCCTGTTCTCTTTTTAGGAATCAGAAGTTTCGGCTGTCAAATATATCCACTTTGAGGAGTATAGAAATTTACTGTCTAAAGAAGATCCTGACTATGTGCCATATGATGTAAATGGTGAATATGGTCAAATTTTTGAGATAATAAGGAAAAGGTATGCATGTGACCTTTCATTGAACAAGCTATAAATATACATGGTGCACAATTGCAGATTCTTCTATCCCTGTTTCTTCTTTTAATGTTTTTTTATTGATCAGTCTGCTACTTTTTGCTTCCTTTTTGAAAACTTTGAGAGTTGTTTATCCTATAATTTCAACTTTATTCATTAATATTTCATATTCTATGTATAAATGTCCATATTTATGTCACATCTTTTTCCTGAAAGGTGGCAATATTGACCCTATTTAGTGAAAGGCACTCGAGCATTTTGTTTGTTAGTTTAGATGACTATATAATGTGTATAGATCTCTTGAATGTAAAAGTATATCTTCTCTGAAAAGTATAATTGAAAAATTAAAAATTGAAATGCATCAAGTATTAATGAAAAAATAAATTACCACTTAGGAATATAGCCATTTTAATACTTCTTGGTCCTGAAGATTTTGATTGCGTTTCAAGCAATTTTTCTTATCCTTTGTCTGTTTATCATAATATGTTTTGAGAACTTTTTGGTTTATTACGTTAATAATGTGTTATGTCAATATGGTTTCTAAGTAAACGTCAGAAACAAGGATGGTTTTTATTATTTTTATTATTATCTAGGCATGTATATCTTTCCTTTTTTAGTTCAATTTTGGTTATACAAGTTTATTTTATTGCTACGTAAGATGCTCACATGAAATGTAGTTCTCTGTTATTGAAAAATATAATGACACGCCTATAAAAAAGAAAAAAGTGGAATGCAAGCTTTGCTACCAGCTTTTAAATGCAAAACATGTGTGACGGCCAAAATTTTGGGTAATATTGTTTTTTCCATCAAGCATCTTTTTCTTCTTTCCATTTGTTAAATGAAACATTACTTTCCCAGCATGAGAATAGTTAGAATCTTGTTATTGCATAGTCACAGCTGCAGTGTTCTTTTTCGCATTGATCTTCATATTACCAAATGGTTCCTTTATTTGTATTAGCTATTTGTGATATTGTTTAGGTACAAAGAAAATTTGGAAGGTCGTAGTTTTATTCTCGAGAAGCAGCTAAGTCGTTATGCACAAATCTCCCTTGGTGCAGAGGTTTTCTTCATCCCTTTTCTACCCACTTTTTTTGTTTTTCTTCAAGGAGTTTGATTTCTAGATAATACTTAAGTGAATATATGAATGTGGCAAAGTTATTTTTAGTTCTCTGATTGGAGATTGTTTTACTTGTCATTTCCTGTCTCTGTGTTTCTCTTATACTTGCCATGTGTGTTTAATCCACATTTCATAGATTCGAAAATGATGCGAATGCTATAAGAGAAATTTCCATGATAAATGATGTTAATGAACCATGTTATCTCAAAGTATAGCTGATGTACTTGCTCCGTGGCTTTTATAGAACTGAAACAAGAAATTGAAGCAACTTACTTTTTATGGGAATAAGAGTATCTTTATCAACCGCTTTCTTATACATGTTGTCATCTCCATGATGTATTATAAAATATAACCTTTTTAAGTAGTATTGATGAGAATAAAACAAGTTTACTACAATTCAAGTTACCATAATTATATTCTAGCCAATCAAGATTATTCTTGCATTCCAAAACCCTATAAAACACAAAAAAGTTTTAAATAATTCTAAACCTAATTGCCATTGAACAAAAACAATTTACTTTCCCGGTCCAAATTGTGATTCTCCTCTGGTTGATAGTTTATTTGATGGAGGACTTTCTTGAGATATAAGTGGGTGATTTGTATCTTTTCCTTAATTAATGGGGTTACCCGGCTTTGGTGCCTTCAAAAAGAAGGAAAAAAGGAATTAAGAGTAGAGAAAGACTGAACAGTTGTGATAGTGGTACAGTGTTTACCCCTGTAATTGTTTGTATAAATTATGTGCAATCAACCAAGAGATTTGTGGATTCCCAAAATCATGTAGACTAATGTATCTAAGTTAAGAATGAAGCTTTGGATTGGGGCAGGTGAGAAAGAATATTTTACTTGGTGCTAGTTTATTTTAAACTAAATGAACAGTAAAATTGTCACCATTCTTTTTTATTCTTTCCTGGTTGATCTTTTTGTCACAGTGGTACTTTCTGAATGTGGGATATATTAGTTTCCCCATTTAATCCTTTATCCTCCTGACCCTTGCCTTTTGGATATGCTATTTCTAGGCACAATTAGTGAGAGATACATTGGAAAAAGCATTAAGTATGAGCTAAAAAGACAGTCACTTTACCTCTGTTTTACAATTTTATGTGAATTGTGGACCTAAATTGAGGTGAAGTTCAGAAGAGTGATTTCTATAACCAGCCGTGTTATTGTAAATATATCAAGAATTTGTTGATTTGATCAGTTTAATTTTCTCGAGCTAAAAATTTCTCTTTGAGATAGTTGATCAAGACTTTGCTGACACAGTACAATATTTGCTAGTTGATAGTTCGTACACTCAGAAATCTCTTTTCTTGTGATATGCACTAAGTCATGGATATGTGTGGAAGACACGCTTATTTGTTGTATTTACCTCAAAGGAAAAGTTATGAGAAAGAAACTTCCTTGTAGATGATCACTTACCTACCAGGGGATGGATCTCGCTGACATTACCTTTGTTCTACAGTTAACAGGGCTTACAGATGCAGACAAGGAAGCTCTAGCATTACTCATTAGAGCTGCAGCAATCATGGATGATATTTTTTACCTTCAGGTTGCGTGAGTTGTGTTTAAGCTGTTACTGATATGGTCCATTTTTCTACTTTCCTAATGAGCAAATACTATGCTGTTAATGATATGCTTCTATTGTTGTTGTTTTTTTTTTTTTTTCATTTTGATTCTCAAATGAAAGGAGGGATGGGGGAGTTAGGTTGCTAACAATTTAGGTGCTGATTATGTCTCACTTCTTCAGTACGAAGATTAACCTCAGATTGTTCTTCCTTTTATTGTATCACTAGAGTTATAGGTAATCCCTTGGAGTATTTCAAAATTTAAGTTCAGTTTAAGTTACTCATACTATAAACTAAAAATGCATGGACCTAATAGACAATGAGTAGAAAGGCTAGACCCATTCAGATTTGCATTGCTGTTAACTCTAGCAGGTCAGAGTTAGTATAGACTAGAGCTCACATTGACTTATCATGTTAGAGCTTGCCTCTAACTCCTGTGGCTTGAATAGAAGTTTTAGTTGAATCCAATGATTGATTTGGTTCGGTCTGGTTACTACTTCCTCAATCTGAAATTGAATGCCTTAGTTTTCACTGGGCACAAGTATCAAGAGACAGCAGAAAAGAAAGTGAGAATGCCCATAATTTTAGTTAAATTAATTTAAGTAAATAGCAAGGAGCATTTTGGGCTTTTTTTATTCTATTTTTTGGGCTTATAAAGAATTTAATTGCTTAGAATATGCTATGTTAATCTTCCATTGAGAGAGGTAGACGTCATTGTTTACTGGACTGAAAAGGTAAGTAAGACATTCAATTTGCAATAGAGGTTTTAATATTTTATGGTAAAAAAATATCACTAAGTGTTAGCGGAGTCCACAACTAATTATGAAACTACCCTCGCCGAAGGCGGGAGCCTATAATTCCTTTCATTGTGTACTGCCTCAATAATTTTGGGCAGAAAGTTAAACATTTTAGAGTATTTGGTACTGAAAGCTTTTTTTCTCAAAACAATTTGGAGCAGTTTCAATCTTTACTTGCTTTTGAAGTCATTATAGTTGCACAATTGTTTATTTTTACCTGGTGAAAAGCTCATTTAAAAGGAACTGAAAACGAGTTGTAATGGAAGGATTTTTTTTTCTTAATATATTTTAGCTGGAATATCATGTTTCTTTCTCTTCGTTAAGAAATGAAATTGATCTATCATTTTGTAGAAATTATGTTGTTTATTATTTGCAGTCTCTTGAAGTTTGAGATGAATTTAACTCAAGCACAGTGCTATGTAAATTGAAAAATATTTGGATGAATTAATTGGACTACTATGTGTATCAGCACTAACATTCTTGTTTAAATAATCAATCACTTCTCAAATGGAGGATTAAGCAGATCAATCTAACATGTAAATTTGGGTGTTGATGTTGAGTCTTGGAGGTACTTTATATGTTAGCCTTTTGTTGTGCATTCCAGTTTTTTGCAGTGTCTCTTATTTTCTCCTGGATGAATCTTTGCGAAAGCTGATGGGCTTTAAAAAAATTGTATGGCAAAGATGTGGTTTGAAAATGATTGATCTGCCTCAGTTGTTGCTAATTTTGTCCCAGGCACTGACTTGGTGTTTGATTTCTTTCTTTCCTTTTTTCCCTTGTTGGTCCTTAACAGGTTTGGTACAGCAACCCATCTTTAAGAGATTGGCTAAAGCAGCATGCTGACAGTTCCAAGTTGGACGAGCTGAAGTGGAAGTATTACCAAGTTAACAAAAGCCCATGGTATGTGTCCTTCTGTCAAGTTCCACTTGCTATATGTGTTCTGCTTGTTTTGTCTGACCTTGCTTTTCTTGTAATAAATTCTCAAATGCCATAAAACCTTTTAGTCAACACTTCAATAAGCTGTTCAAGGGGAAACTTCATGAATGCAAACATATAATAATGAATTTCAAGTATTGGAAATTCAACTTAGTCAGCGAGATGTTTAAGCCATGTTGTTACTATCCAAAAAGAAGCTAGAAATTTTTCCAAGGAGAGGATTGTAAATTTCTTTAAAGAAGCTCCATCTTATGATGCTGGCAACATGTTTATGGTATATCAAAAAGAGTTGGGTTGGCTAATTCATTTAGGCGAATTTCAAGTTTATACGTCTGAATGTGAGCATATCATGTACAGAAAAATGAAAATTTTTCCATGCAAGAAGATCAGTCATTCGAGTATGTATACCTAGTAGAGCTATAAAGAAGATGCATTAAGCTTTCCTATAGACTTGTTTTTAGCTATCCCAGATGTTTAATTAAAACTCCAAGCCTGATTTTCATGTGCATCCAGAGTGCTTCCATCTCAAATTACTCCTCAAAGATGTGAAGCTGACCTTAATAAAGATTCAGTTCTGTTTGCAAGATTTTCTCTCCCGATACAGTATCCTTAAGTTTGTTTAGTTTGTTACATAACTTCAATTTTCATTCCCCTTTTTCAGTTATCTCGTGTTTCTGGAAATTGAAAGAGGAGTTGCTCATAATCACTGTCCTATGTCATCACTGACTTATGTTTACCATTTTGCAAGGTGAAATTCATCAGATACCTGAATTAAGTCTTCAGTTTGGTGTTTGCAGGTCTTCCCTTGATGAAAATGAGGCATTTTTGACGACTTCTGACTCTGCTATTAAATTGCTTCCTCAAGCTACAAAGCCAGTAGCAGGGTGGAAAGGTCTCGAGTATAAAACAGCATTTCCTGTTGTTAAACCACCGGGTGCAAATTTCTATCCTCCAGATATGGACAAAATGGTATAGATGAGAAGTGTTTCTTGCACATGTTGCACAGAATCAACCAGATCCTTGCATGTCATACTTCTGCTTCTTAACATGGTCTTCATTAATCTGTTTAAGTGAATGGTCAAAGTATTTTGATGTCTTAGGATTTTGAATTGTGGAAAAAAAGCCTATCGGAGGATGAAAAGAGGGAAGCAATTGGCTTTTTCACTGTTATAAAAAGACATAGTGCAATCACGTTGGACGACTCTCAATCTCACAATACAGGGGATAGCACTAATTATACTCATGATCTTTATACTGTCCCTTACTCAGTAGAATACAAGTCCTTACTTGAAAAAGCTGCTAGCCTGTTACATAAAGCTGGAGACTTGGTCAACTCATCTAGGTCTGGCACCTTTCTACTCTTCTGATATGTTTGTTTGGAATAGTAGACAAGAGCTAATATTTATCCTCAAATTTTGTACGTTGCTTATGCAGTTTAAAAAGACTTCTGCATGGAAAGGCTGATGCCTTCCTTTCAAATGACTACTATGACTCAGATATTGCCTGGATGGAGTTGGTTAGTATGCTGTGACCACTTATCTGTTCTGTACTTTATAGTTTGTTTCCTACAACAATGGATCAATCACATTTGGGACTGTTCTGATTGAAATTATTTATCATTGTGCATAGAAAACATTCAATATGTTTTCTAGATTTAAGTTGTCAATAATATCCTTAATTGTTTTTTCTCATGACATCTTCTGCCATACAATAAGTTCCATCTGAGAATATAACTTTTCTTGGATATCGAGGCTTACACAATCTAGAAAGTGATTAACTATTGCATACTAATCCTGCATATGAGTAAATATATTAGGAACATGTTCATTTTGTAATTCAGGACATTTTCTTTGCAAACACTAGTTTACAGTATTTTTAGCAAATCAGGTGGTTTAGTGTGAATTTCTAATATTTAGAACTGATTATGGATAGATCTTAGATGATATTATATCCATGAAATTGTCTCGAGACTCTCAAAACTGATTATTAGCATGTTCCAAGGACTATGACTTTGAAATTTTGAGAAACTATATTGGAAACCTTCTAAACTATTTACCCAATAATTGCCTGCTAAAAACCTTTGGGCGCATCATTTTGAAAGTTCCCACACAAAGAATAGCTTTCTTATTTATGAAAAAAAAAAAACATATTGGTACTTTCTACTGATTGAAGCAGCAATCAAGTAACTTAATAATTGGGTAAGAATATATCTTATGTTTCTTGTGCACGGCTGTATGGGTTAACCCCGCCTTTTCACTTCCTATAATGATGGCAAAAATCAATTTCATTTAATTTAAACTTAAAATTGGCATCTAATCATGAAAATAATTTGTGTGGCAATAGTTTTTATTGGTTCCTTTACATTTATTATTTTCTTTTTATTCGTCCTTTGAAGAATTATACCTATAGATGGTAGGGAATTTGGCACTGAAGCATTGCTCTTACTAAGTCGTGGAAGTTTGCTGCACCTTTTCCTTTTCTTTTTCTTTTTCTTTTTCTTTGGGAATGCCACATTGAGATATTGAGGAATTCGGCATGGATCCTTATTGGTAGTGTTACTTTAAAACAGTGAGAATACATCAAGAGGAGTGGGAGCGAAGGCCTACTCTTCTGGATTAGATTGAAGTACGGTAACTGTACTTGGAGGTGGAATGTGGTATCTTACCTATTCCAGTGAAACTAGGAACTCAGAAAAATAAAATGAGAGTGAGACTGTCAAAAAGATAATCTAAAAAAAAATTGATTGTATCTGCCATTGAAGTTCGAAAATTTAGAGTTTTTGATCTGGTATTTTCTCTCCCTGTACTTTATGAACTATCAAGAAGCTGACATATTATTGAAATTCTGTGTACTTTATCTTGTTTAAGGACTCAAGGTTGGATGTTACTATTGGTCCGTATGAGACTTATGAGGACGCACTTTTTGGGTACAAGGTACTCTTTGGGCGTAATTTTGTATCTATATGTTTGCTTATTCCTTCTTTTTAGTGACCTGAGCCAGCTCACTTGTTTGAACACAAGTGTACTTTAGAGCACTCTATGTTTGGTTGATGCATGCTGTGCTTCAGCTTCTCGTTGTTCCCTGAATATGGAATGAATGTAGTCAGCAAGTAAGATAGATACCTTTTATTGGTAAATGACTTTTCTGAAAATTCTTTGGATCTTTGAAATCCTTTACTCCTTTTCTCTACATAACAGCAGTAAGCTGATTAACAGATGTCATAGCATATTGCTGTAACATATGACATATTTTTGTGAATACCCTTATTCTCTTAACAGATGCACCTCAAGTTTTATATGCTAACCCTAATTCCATTGTTTTCGAGATGACAATAGATTACCATAAAAAGAAAATTATCCAAGTATTTTCTCCAAGAACAGGACAATAGTTTGTCTCCAGACTTAGATGGACAGTGAAACTCAGGCCCTCACTTTTACAAGTGCTTATACCACCTCCATTGGCATTTAATGAAAAGTCCTTTGTTCTATTTGTTTCTTCTCACGTATAATACACAGCTCATTCTAAGTTCCTTCAGGCGACATTTGAGGTATTCATTGGAATTCGAGATGATACAGCAACAGAACAAGTCAAACTCTTTGGTGAACAGTTACAGGTGCTCTATCCTATTTCTCGCAATCCCCTATTAATGTTTGTTCCCTTGCTCTAGACGTCCTTTGCTGTTTGCTTATCATAGATATTATTATCTAGGTCTTGGAGAAGAACCTTCCAATGGATAATATTTACAAGTCAGAAGATGTGATCACTGCTCCTATTCGAGTCATCCAGCTTCTTTATAACGCAGGGGTGAGTCTCAAGTTTGTATAGTTTACAATTCACTTTGATTATTACTTTCTGAATACAGTCAGTTTCCTGGATGAAGGAAACTGTATGGTATTCTTTATAACTTGCAAAGCTCATACATCTCTACTGAGTTGACTCATTTTGCTGGGACATAGGAATATTTTACATTTAGGATTTCCGCTAGAATTACATGTTATTAAATCAAAGACTCAATCTGGCACAAATCTGGTCTGCATCTATCCTTTTATAACCACAAGTACATTGGAAATCCAGATCTCATAGATGGTGCTGTTACTGGCCTAAAAGAACTGTAGATGCTTTACATAGGTATGTAATCAACCATAAACATCAACTCTCGTTAACATACAAAAGCCACAGGTATTATGGAACAAAAGTGCCATAGTCTTGTCAATTGGTTTTGAAGTTTGATGCTTATGTTTTTTTCACATGATATTAGAGTTGGGCCTTGGGTTTTGGTTCATCCATCCGCTCCTATCTACACTTCCACATGTGAGTGGATTCCCTGCTCCAATATTTGGAAGTTCCATATCATTGTTAGGACTTTGCTCACCCGTGCCTCATTGAGGTTTTAGGGCTTTGTCCACTTGTACCTCACCAAGGCTTCATTGCAGAATCCTACATCATATTATGATGCATTTTCCACTGAATTAAAAGGGTAGTCAACCTATAAAGGATCTATTATATTGATGCTCCAATAACCGAGGCCAAGTAACAAGATGATGAAACTCCACTTGAATTTTTAAAAATATAAAAAAAAAACTTTGACCTGTGCTTTACAGTTCATGCTTGTTAAGCATATGCATTATGCTCGAGTTAATTCTTGATGTAGAATTTTCAACTCCCCAAGGTTATTTCTAGATTGTCCTTTTCTTTTCTTTTTTTTTTGCTTTTCTAGGTTAAGGAGATATATGTCTACATATTATGATTGCAGAATTTAGTGCACCTTGGATGTGCATATGGGTGTGTCTTTCCTTAATTTTAACAAGTTCATGTTACAAAAGTTTCTTTGTTTTCTATTTTAAAGCTATGGATCACCTATGGTATGCTGATCACTATAATTAGGTGAGATCCTGAATTAATTTCTTCTGGCAGGATGTGAAGGGCCCTCAAACTGTTGCATTTAATCTTCCAAATGATGAACGTATTGTAAAAGATCGAGGAACATCCATGGTCATGCTAAAAAATGTCTCTGAGGCAAAGTATGGTATTTTTCTTGAAATAAAAACGTTTTGAGGAACCATAAAATCATATGCTTGTAGCTGCATAAAGTTAATTAACAGATACTTTGTGCTGTTTTTTTTTTTCTCTAAACTTTTTAAGTTGCCATTCACAACCAGGTTCAAGCTTATTCTTCAGCCAATAGCTGATGTATGTATTTCAAAGGAACAGAAGAATTATGTAGACTTTGACTCTTTTTTCACTCACACAATTTGCCATGAGTGCTGCCATGGTATTGGTCCTCATACTATAGTTCTCCCTGACGGCAAGAAATCTACAGTTAGACTGGTAATTTTGGTACTCTGTTCTGCAATTTATTAGACTTTGTACTTGTGTAGTTTCCACTTTTGCATGCATGCTTGAGAACATAATAGCTGTCTTTTTCTCTTGTAAAGCAGGTATCTTATCATAGTTTTGCCCATGTGCCTTATTACCTGCTGTAGTTCAGTCTAACTTACATATTCTACTGAATGGGTGTTATTTAATTTCAAACTACATATTGACACAACTCTTATTAGCCTACATCATGAATTGCTTTTTGGTTAATAATCCAGAACCCTTAAGAATTAACTGAAGGTGAAAGATGTTTAAGCTGTCTAAAAATAGGGTTTTGGAGTATGCCTTCATGCATCTCTTTTCTTTTTTCTTTTTTCCTCCTCAGTGCCCTTTTGCTGCTAATTCACATCAATTGGTATCAAAATAGTTTAGTTTGTTCCTTGGACCCAAAATAGAAGAGTAAATAGGTAACCTCCGTTCCGCTATGTTTATGAAGTTGCTTTAGTCTTGGGTACATATCAGGTGTTGTATTGTATTTTGGTTTGCTTATGGGAAAATGATGTTTATCAAATAAGAGTGTTCAAAACAGGATTTATTTTGGTGTTTAATAGCGTGTTGTGCTTCCTCCCCCATTTTTTGTTATTTCATATGTGTTATCTTCTGCCTACAACAAGCTCAATGCTTCATTTGCAAGAGGAGAATATGGTACTTTTTCTGGGTAGTTCCATAGCATGCTACTGTTTGGCAGCAATCTTAGTGATATCTTATTTTGTCAATATGTTGATAATAATCTAATCTAGTTTAGTTTTATTTCACAATCTCTCTAGTTAGGATGCTTCTATGAATCTGTGCTATGTTACCTTTACTTTTACCTTGAGATAAAAGAGAGTTGAAAGTTTTGCAGTGTGCAGTATATGTTAAGTTATGTGTGTCTTTGTTTTTTATCTGTGGGGTAAAGGGGTTTGAGGCGAGAGGTATAACAGCTCATTAAGAAATGGAGACATAAGTAGAATAGAAGATTACCTGAGAAGAAGTTAATGCACTTGAATGAAGTACTCTTCCTAGTCAAAGCACTTTGCTCCACTTCTAAATGTCTTCTCTGTTGTTATACCTTCTTTGATATGAATACAGGAACTGCAAGAACTTCATTCATCACTAGAAGAAGCAAAGGCTGATATTGTTGGTCTTTGGGCACTGAAGTTTCTGATTGACAAGGTAAAGAAAATTTTACATTGGTTCATAGTGGTACTTTAGCAAACTCTATTCTTTTGTTTTGTCTAGCCCTTGGGACTTGCAGGATAGTTATGTTTGCAGCAACTGGTATTAAATTTTCTGTTTGTTTTTCATCTGTGTTTGATTGCACCTTATAAGAGGTTTAGCACGGTTTCCCAAACTGCAGATATTTATGGCCATCATTGTGATATTGCATTTGCTTCTCTTTTGTCTGGTTCCTTAACTGTGGATTTATGTTTTTTTTTTCAAATTTGTAAATTAATATTTCCATTCACAAAAGGGTATTTACCGAATGAAAAACCAATGGATTGATGAGGAGTTTTAATTGTACATTTATGCATTAAACTAAAAGTCAGAGCTTTTTAATTTTCTCTTTTACTGTGTTATAACAGAAGAGAAAGAAAGAAGAAATAAGCTATTTGATTAATGTTGGATGCATTCTTTGAGGCTTGTGCTTTTTTCCCCAAAGAAAAAGTACTCGTCTTTGGCTCTTATATTCCTATGGTTACATGATTTTGATGAGTTGATGGCAGTACATAACTGGACCTATTTAATTTTTTTTTAATAAAGTAGCGTACATCTTCTTTATGCTGTAAAAGTGTACTTGTCGGTAAGATTCAACAGATAGTGGAGAGAATCTCGAACAGAATTCAGAAAATGGATGATGGTCTGGCTGTTCTCCAATGGTTTCTATTCATACAAGTTTGATATTGTGGTCCTCCATCTATTTGGTCTCTTCAGTCCATGTGCAACTTTCCACTTCCTGATTGTCCAAACTTTTACATATTGCATTGGTTTGTAGAGATAATGAGAAATATATTTTTAGCCTTTTCCTAATTAATTGTCTGTTTAACTTGTATACGGGTTGATAGATGTCTGATGGTTAGTGTTTCTTGAGATTAATACCATTCATTTAGATATCAAGGATCATCCAAGTAGAGATATAGACAGAACATTTTTGGTTGTTCTGGACAGCTAACATTTAACATCTTAAAATTTCATCAAATAAAATTAAAATTTTTAGTCTTATCCAGGATTAGAAACTAACATTTTTGGCGGTTTAAGTTACGAGCTTTGTTGTAGTTTGCATTCTCTATCTCCAGTACTTCCCAGGTTTTCAGCTAAAAAAGTTTTTACCACACTCGTCAACATGATGCTCATTTTCTTAACGTACATATTGTTCAGATGAGTCTATGTTCTAATCTTCTCTGACCTTTATTTTGAGCACCAGGGTTTTCTCTCCAAGAGTCTGGTCAAGTCCATGTACGTTTCTTTCCTTGCCGGATGTTTCCGCTCTGTACGTTTTGGATTAGAGGAGGCTCATGGGTAAGCTGTTTGAATCCCCACATTGATATGCTTAGTTTTTCGTTTAGTAAGTAATTGCATTGTTATGCGCTGTGTATTCAGGAAAGGGCAGGCGCTGCAGTTTAATTATTTGTTTGAGAAAGGTGCCATTGTTTTGCATCCTGATGAAACATTCTCGGTTAATTTCGATAAGGTATATATCCTCTAAATAGTCTGTCAAGGTACTGTCTGTTTCATTGAATCAAAACTAATCAAGGAAGATTGTTTCCCTTTGTCTCACTCTGAAGGTTGAAGGCGCGGTTGAGAGCCTAAGTAGAGAGATTCTAACCATACAGGCAACAGGTGACAAAAGCGCGGCTAGAACACTTCTCGAGAAACACTCTGTTATGACTGCACCACTTAAGGATGCATTGAGAAAGTTGGAACTTGTTCAGGTATAAAGATTATTGATAGCCTACTGCTTCTTTTAAGGTTTTGGGACAGAATAAAGAACTTCAAAGGATGCATTGAAATTTCTTTCATTTGATTAGACAGAAATGAAATCTTCACCCATTTCTACTGTCAAGCATGAATACTACTTAGGAGTTAGGACCATTAAAATTTTCAAGCTTGCATTAGATTGTTTAAGAATATGTTTAGACTGGTTTGTTACTGTCTTCTCGAGTACGATTAGTACGAGATTTTGATACGTCGCAAACAGGCGTTGTGACATATAAACTTGTTCTGATGGCCGAGATTTCGTTTTCGATGCTGCAAAGCAGCAAGATAGTGGCTTGTTTAACCATGAAAATTGAATGAAAGCAAGTTAATTTGAGATCTTAATTACTTGTGAATTCAAGAATATTGCTTGTTGGATTACAATTCCTCCCCTACATTTAGGAGTTTCCTAACTTTATCCTGAGCTTGTTCTTGCAATTCTTTCAGGTGCCAGTGGATATAATTCCTGATTTCCCCATTGCTGATGAAATTTTGCACAAAAAGCTCTGAAGATTGATGAGTTTTCAGCATTCTACTGTCTTCTCTTTTGAATTAAGCGCACTCGCGCGGGCGTATGCCATTAATAAATAGTGTTTTCAATTTAAAACGAAAATAATATTTATTTGACAGTATTAATTTGTTTTGAATGTGTAATAAATTGTAATTCTTGTTGTAATATCTTTTTGCTCATTAAAGTATTTTTTGAATAAAATTAATTCAAATTATGTGAGAATTTTAGTTGCAATTTTGTAGTAATTTATTAAATTGGTCATATCATTATATGAACTTAAGCATTGAATCATTTCGCAAAATCTTATATAAAATGGGTCATATGTAAGACGTAAGACATGATTTATATATGAACGGATATTTCATTTTAGAAGTATTGGATTGATACTTTTCAAGATAAAATTGATACGTGAATTATGTAGAAATATTTGGTTGATACTCTTCGACATAAAATTAATACACGAATTTTGATACGTCATTATAAAAGTATTGGATTGATACTCTTCAATATAAAATTTTGTTAGGTGAAAATTGATTATTGTTCAAAAGTGTTACTTTTACAACATAAAAGTGATACTCGAAAAAAAAAGAATGTTACGCGAAAATTAATTATTGTTTAGGAGTGTTACTTTTTATTGATACACGGAAAAAAATATTACAAGAAAATTGATTATCATTCAAAATTAAAAGTAAAACGCGAAAAGAAAAGTGTTACTCAAAAATTTATTATTGTTTAAGAGTGTTATTTTTTAAACATAAAAGTGAATAGCGAAAAGAAAAGTATTACTCGAAAATTTATTATTGATACTTTATCAACATAACTGATTATTGTTCAAATTGTTACTTTTCAACGTAAAAACAACCTAATTGAACCCGTTTTAAAAAAAAACTACCTCCTCGTTTAATAATAAAACTCATAAGATACGCCATTAATCTTAATTTTCCCTTTTTTTTCTTTTTCTCAGCCTAACGTAGTAATATAGATTTTAAATTTTCACGGGCTCTGAACCGACCCGAATGCAATATCACGCGACCCGCCGAACACGTGTCCATCCATCTCGGACCGCTCCTCTGCCTTCGCTTTCCTCATTCCCTTCAAAACTTCTAATCCAAAGGTCCGGATTTCCCGACGCCAATCTCCGATCGCCGGAGAACATTTTCCGACCACTCAAAATATCGATTTCTTTGTTTTTGATTTTTTAAAAATTGTTAGATTTTCAATGGCTTCTGACGACGACGACGACGAAGGCCTGGCTCAATTCCTAGAATCAGAAGTCCTCTCTGAAATCTCCGATCCGGTAATTCAAATTTATTATATATATTTTTGGATATTCACTTATTCATCTTAATTATATGCAAACTCTTGTCGAATTTTAATCTCTGCTGATTTTTACGCAATCAGCTTTGATTGACCGCTGAAAATTTTAAATTTTGTTGGTATGAATTTCTCTGGACTGGATTTCTTAATTTAATTTGAAAAACTAGGTTTCTACTTGTTCAATAATCGGATCTTCGGTGCGCTTTTGAAAATTCTATGTCGGAAAATAGAAGTCTTATTTGCTTTTAATATTTTCTGAAGATTTATAGCTTGTGAATGATTATAAGTTTTAAAAAAATCGCAGTTTTATGTTTATTGGATGAAAAACTTGTGTGTTACATGACTCTGCTGAAGAAGTTAAAATTATTCTTCAAGTTACGATAGGAAAGTGGTTTAGATTGTGGTTAAAGTTTGTTAATTTCTTTCTTTATCTTCATCTGTATTAATAGAAAATTGTTTATTTTTGTTTGTCTTGATAAAAATTTGAATTTGAAATGGAAGAGTTACTGTTTATTTGTTGAAATGTCTATATTGTGAGTTCCAATATTAGATGTATGCATCTGTTGTGTGTGTGTGTGTGTAATGTGTGCATTAACAAGTATGTGATGCTGTGGCAGGAGGAGGAAAAGAGGGAGGGCGAGATTGAGGAAGAGGATGACGATAGAGTTGCAAAGATAATATTATTGATGGAGAACGATGCTAATGATGAGGTAGAAGAGGAGAGTGATGCAAGGAGAAAGTTAAACGAGGAGGATGACATTAGTGAAGAGGTTGAGATGAGGAAGGAGGAGGAGGAGAATGAGGAAGAAGAAGAGAAGGAAGTAAATAAAATGCTTATTGAAGAGGGTGGTATTAGTTGTGAGGATGAGGAGAAGGAGGAGGGAGATGAGAGGGAAGTGAAGCGAAGGAGAATTGAGGAAGTTGATTGTAGCAATGAGGGGAAGTCCATGACATTATCAGCATGCAGCATGTTATCGTCATTTGAATCTGGAGCTACATCTTTGTCTTCAAAGGGGGATGAAACTGCCAAAGGTAAGGAGAAAAATGGAAGTAGCAGTGAAAGGAGGCCAATGCCTTGGAGGATGGATTCCGGGAATTTCATCAATGTTCCTCCTGAACTCTTCCGCCACATACTTAAATTTCTCTCCTCTGAGGTACTTGTATGAAGTTTATTTATTATAGGAATGCTTCTGTTATATGTTATGTTTAAATTTCTTTCTTATGGAGAAATTTATTCTTTTCTGGCAATGGGCTGCAGGATCTTGTTGCCTGCTCTCTGGTCTGTAGATTCCTTAATTTTGCTGCTTCTGATGAGTCTTTGTGGCGTCGCCTGTGAGTAATTTCTTTCTGTATGTATAGTGTGTGGGTGCATATGTATACTTTCTGTTCAGTGGGCTCTTGATGAACAAGGAAATTCATTTAATCACTCATTTTTGTAACATCAACTTTAGGCTCAAATATATAGTCTAGTTTCTATGAAATGAAACTGGAAAGAATACTTGGCTTACTTCAGCATAATAACAAAAGACAACACCATGCAATTTCGTTGAGAACAACTGCATATCCAACCATAAACTGTGCAAGTTTTATTGAACTTGATAGTGAGTGACAGGAAATTGGTTGGAACTGTTTGAATGTTTTTTCTTTGTATTGCAGTCATTAGAGATTGCTGCCATGTCTGATGTCCGAGCAAGTTTTATTGAACTTGATAGTGAGTGACAGGAAATTGGTTGGAACTGTTTGAATGTTTTTACTTTGTATTGTAGTCATTTAGAGATTGCTGCCATGTCTGATGTCCGAGATATATGTCTAGCACATGAGTATATCAATCCATTTCTTATTGATCAGACGAAAATGAGGACATATTGGTTTGTTTAGCTTTCCCTATTTCCCAAGACCTAGCAAAATGAATAAGGACTTTTAATGTATGAAAACGCAGACCAGAAGTGTTAGGTTAGCAAGAAATAAACAGAATTTGCTTAGTCTGGTTGGTTTTGCCGAACTTGTGCATACTCCTATATTCTCTTCGCACTTGAACAGCAAGACTTCTATGTGATCTTACACAGTTTAGATCAATTAAAAAGTATAGCCGTGGTTTCATATATTTTAGATTCGTTTGTGTTTGCAAAGAGATGCTAACACTTCATTTTGTAATGAAATTATCTAGGTACTCAATTCGATGGGGTCTTCTGCCACCCAAAACGTTGCGAGAATGTGCTTGGAAAAAGCTTTACATTCAGGTGTGTTCTGGCTCAAGGTTAAATGTAACTGTTATCTGTGAGTTTGTCAGAGTTTCCTTGTTGTATTACATAGTGTGTGTGTGTGTGTGTGTGTGTGTTTTGTTTGTATCTGGCATAGAATTAGCTGTTATATCATTGCTATTAAAGTAGTTACTATTACATTGTGGAAGGGATGGGTCACTTGAAGTACTTCTAAAATTTGCTTTCTCAAGCATTTATGTGCAGCTTCAAGATATGTATATTTTCTCACAACATTATATGCATTGTCTAGGTTTTGAGTATATATACTTTGTTGTTGCCTTGATGACATTCAGTTTTATTATAGAAATCTAAGCTGCATTTTTCTTTTCTTTTCTTCTTCTTTGCTTTTTGTAGCGAGATGAAGAGGACATGCTGGAGTTAGTTAGGAACTGTCCACCTGAATTTAAAGAGTATTACATACAAATGCAGGCAGCAAAAAGAAGCCAAGCACCTCTTCCTTCTCAGGTATACAGGGGATACTGTTCTTGTATTTTTCTCTCTCAATTACTCCAACTTGAACTGATCTGATGAAGGATTTTATACTCTCTCTCTCTCTCTACACAGACGTACACATACATACATGTGTGGGTATATGTGTTTATGTATATATATATATATATAAATATATGGATATGTTTGTTCATCTATAGATGTGTGTGTATGTGTGTGTGTGTGTTTTTTTTTTTTGGTGTGCTCTCCTTTGGTTTGGCATTAAGAATTTGTCTTTTCAAACTTGAAGCTGAGATTCATTTTTGGTTCATACATTTTCTCCATTGGACTATTTAATGATATATTTGGATGAACTTACAAACCTTTTATGTAACTAATCCTGCTGCCCCTATCTTACACAAAAAAGATGAAATAAAAGATAAAAGAGAAGTTATCTTCTATATTGGAAGACCCCTTTTTTCAATGAGAAGTGAGAAGAAAGATAGTAAGAGGAAGTATTTACCTTGCTTTACATTGGAATATGTTTTGTAGAGGAAGTATTGACCTTGCTTTATATTGGAAACGTCTTCTTCTTCCCCAGTTCCCCTGCATGCCAGGTTGATTTTAGAGAGTCTTTGACAATATACTATCAATTCTACTATTTGCTGTCTTGCTGACACTTTCTTTTTTTAAATTTATTGCGTGTTTTTATTCTCTCCTTTGGCATGCATGAATAATGTGCATTTCAGTTTTACACATAAGAATACTGTTATTTGTTCATTTTCTTCTCTTTTTTTTCTAACAGTTGGTTTGGCTGTCATCAATTAATATGCTTGATTTCATTTCTAGACATCCTTGTTACTTATTATTTGTTGTGGCTCCAAATGTAGCAGTGTCGTCCGCATGACTTGCATTCAGAATATAATGCAGTATATTGAGTTGCTTTTGGTGTTTGATTCTTAGGTGATTGATGACCGGATAATCATTGACAAAACTGTTACCGATCAAGTTTCTATATGGAAGAGCAGTAGAGGCCTGACTGATAAGGTGGTTGTAGACCATACTTGCTCTGGGGAAACGTGTACTTATTTTCATATTGGTGACGTGTTTGTGTGTGAGAAAACTGGAAATGTTCATGGTAAGAAGTGGAAACTGCCAAAAAATGCTACTTGTATTAGTAGATGTATAGATTATGATAATTTTGGATTCCTAGTTCTTAGGGTTAATTAGTTTTTTTCATTTTTCATTTCATTGTGCAGTGTGTGATGATACTTGCAAAGAAGTTGTTGCTGATCCTGCAAATGAGCTTCTGGTGTGTACCATATCAGGTCGCTGTTTTGACAGATTACTATCTCCAGCGGAAATGGAACCAGAGGTTATTAAAAATGATGATTTTACTTTTTCAACTTTTGAGAGCTTCCTATTAGTTTCTCCACTTCCATTTAAATGCATATACAAATAAATAAAAGATGAAATATATCAACTAGTAAAGAATTTTTGTATCAATCTATCTTTTTTTTTTTCCTGGTAAGTTAATGTTTCCAACAAATAAGTCATCGCTGAGTAAGTCTACCGCTCTCCCCACTTCTTGGCCTAGAAAAGGAAAAGAAATAATGAGTACCAGTTTTTGTTTAGCCATCCCTTCAGTGTTGAACCTGATTCTCTTTTACGATTACGATTTGTTTTCAGAAGAACATCCAGTTAGGTAGCCTGAAGAGTTGGAGAATGTCATTGAAGAGGGCAATTTTATCTAACACCATAAGGGTGTTTAGTGATGCAAAATTTTAATTTAAAAAAAAAAAAGCTTGGTGGGCAAAGTGATACAACGGATTTACCCAAGGGGATTTTAGTAGTTTACCTTTTTAAATCTTTTTATTTGATGAACCTTTTAACTTGATGATATGATAGGAGATTGTAACATTTTTGGCACTTGGAATAATTTGTCAAACATGTATCTTGTGTACAATCTGTCTCCCTGCTACTTATTAGGTTATTTAAGTGATGGATTCCTAGTTTATTATCTTTCCGGGAGATGCTCAATGTTTCCGTTCAAATTACAGGAACAGCAACCAGGTGGGGTTACAGATGAAGCAGAGCCCTTTATGGGGTCTGGGCGTTTTGGTACGATTTTATTCTTATCTCTTCAATCCTCAGTTTCTCAAAATCCAAATTGTTGTTTTTCCTTTTTCTGATCCCAAGTTGCCTTTCAGCTCGAGCTT
The DNA here is from genome assembly GCA_016586305.1 of Ophiorrhiza pumila. NCBI lineage: Eukaryota > Viridiplantae > Streptophyta > Magnoliopsida > Gentianales > Rubiaceae > Ophiorrhiza > Ophiorrhiza pumila. The sequence continues at coordinate 29,728,408 of BLIW01000008.1, read as the reverse complement.
ACCTACTCGGATACAATTGTGCTGATGAGAAAGAACTAGAAGACACTTGGAGGTTTTGCTGATTTATCTTTGCTGGATCTTCATCATTATTCACAGAGCATGCAAATGATCTAATTTCATTTTGCAGAAGTTGACCGTCCGTGTCAAACCGAAACAGATCAGATATCATTGTTCACAATTACAGCTAATTATGGAATATTTGTACCTAAATTTAGACTAGAAGATGCCTACTTCTTACCTCCCCCTTTCGCTCTAAAGAAGCCCCTCAACCTGGGATAGGATATGTTTCTGCAAGGTGCGAGGCTTTTGATCCCTTATTTTGCCCTCTCCCTGGAGGTCACTTTGTGGCTTCGTTGTTGAATACTTGGGAAATTTTGCTTTATCAGTGTTACAGTTATTATTAATGGGCAGGCATACATTTTGGTGTTACAGAACATATCCAAAGACAATGGACATTATTAGATCAAAACTTGTGTCCTTTTCTTTCAATGGTGTATTTCACAAATTTATGCTGGCAGACAACACCGAAAACTACGGTGTTCCCTTTCTCACACATATTGTAGATTCTTGTGTCCCTTTCAATGGTGTATTCACAAATTTAAGTTGGTTCTGCAGGTTCATCAGTCACCCAAGAAAATGGATTGTGGGAAAAAAAATGGCACAATGGAGATAGCCAAATAATAAGGACATTTGAAGATACATCATATCCTCTATCCAATATTTATTTAACATATTCTATTATTATTAAAACAACATCGTACTTTTAATTATAATTTTAGTGAAATAATGTTGTTTTGAGTATTGGATATAATAATATATATGGAATCTGGATCGGTTGGCTAAGATAATCAAATCTTATCATGTCTAATGTTCAATACGAGGTAATTTTAGAATGAGATATATGGAAACTGGATCTGTTGACTAAGATAATTGAATATTATTATGTATAATGTTCAATACTACTTAGTTTTACTAAAAGTAAGGATTAAAAAGTAAAATCATTTTACAATTAATAAACCATAACCAACAAATGAGTAAGCTGTACGACATAGTTTTAATCTTGAACATGATAAGACAGGATAAATTTGGACAGCAAATTTCAAATCAAATATATGATTTTAATCTTGGACATGATAAGACAGGATAATATTGGACAGCAAATTTAAATCAGATATATGATTTTAATAAAACGACCTTGTTTTAAGTATTAGATAGAATAAAATAGAATAACTTTATATAAATGATCCGATTTCATCTCAGTATCTCAATAAGTTGAGCAAAAAACTTTTAATCCATCTTGTAATATTGCTTGCTTATGGCTTTTGTATTCCAATCCCAATGGTACATCATCATAGTGTTTTTGGGTTCCATAGGGAAATTGTTTTGTAATTCTTGAAGGAATTGCTTCTTCACTTGCATTTCTCTTTGGGAAAAGCAGTCAATATTTAATTGCTTTTGCACATACAAATGGTTTATTCAATGTGTAGTTTCTGCATTGGGTGAGATTCTAGTTCCTCGGCTACAATCATATCTTGAACTTTCTAGTTTTCTTGGATACAAAAAAGGTGTAAATAAGGGACACCCAAACCCGCCCACAGCAGGACACCTCAAACCCAACCTGTGAGATGTAAACAGGTAACCCGAGATCCCACAATCATATCTTGAACTTTCTGGTTTTCTTTCTTTTGCCTTCTATGGTGGGATCATTTTAGCTTGATTTTTTTTTCTCTAAATATTCACTTTCTATATTTTGACATCATAGACTTCTTTTATTTCCTCTCACATTCTCAAGAACGTTTAAATATGTTCATAGGTGCAACTATCCATTGTTTTGGAATACGAGATTTTTTACATGTGAAATTGTAACTTTATATCAATAGAGTCAGGATGAATTTTTTTTTTCTAATTTTCATAATAATTGAAATTACTTTTCCAAATACATAATCAGTGTTTATACTTGTAGGATGTATTCTCAACAAAATTATTATTTGAGTAAAAATACCATTTATTAACATAAATAGTTTGCAAAAAAAGAAAATTAAAGAAATTGTGTTGGTGGTTATAATAAACATACATAGCTCTAGTAAAGTGGGAATGTTACATCACACATTCGATATGATTGGACAATATATAAATTTTGTCACATTTACTATATGAATCACATAAAAAATCGTGTAATTCAACCGAACAAATCTAAAGTAAAACATGATATTCCAAGTAATAGTTAGCAGCCACTAATGTAGTTTGAAGTAGAAAATTAATGTACTGAAGAAAGACTTACTGAGTAACATCCATTTCAGTAACAAAAGTGCCTAACCAATTCCTCCATTCTTCAATCAACCATTTTAGTAACAAAGTAATGAATTCACCGGTTGAGCTTGGCTCACTGGTATCACAGGTGGTACCCATTTAAATGGGTGAAGAAGGAGTATTTGTGAAATGCTCTAAGTTCCCCCGGGGACTGCTATGGAAGAAAAATTATGGTGGCTTGTGCGCAGGAGTGAGGCCGTGTGGGGTCGGAATTCCTCGGAGGAGCATCGTCAACACTTCGGGTGGGGAGGTGTGTGACTTGGTGACCAATGACTGAAGACTGGCCCTGGTACCCAGCTTGGGCTGCTACCGTAAGATTAGTACCCCATTGCGTGCACATCCCGCGCTTTACATCCTCAGCTGGCTAGGGGACGGTTGGTTTGAGGCCCAGGATTAGTCTGACTCAACAACAATGAAGTGGTGGGAAGACACGAAGTTGTAGTGTTAGGAACCTGAGATATCAAAAAAAAAAAAAAAGTAATGAATTCAATAAGAAGATTTAATGAGTGAAACCTTGCTTTCAGTTGGTGACTTTTGTTCAATAACTCCAACTTCTGGCAATGGAACTACTTCAGATGATGCTAGGGCAGGAGCTGCAGACTCTGCCTCTATATAATTCAGTAGCTGAAAAATTCTAGTGGAACTTTTGTTTCATTTTGTATTTCAATGTCTGTTTCATTATGTGAATTAATAAACGTCATCTGTATTTAACACTTGTCTTTTAAAGTTTACTAATCACCTAACAGGGTTTTAAAGTTTACTAATCACCAAAGTAATTGATCAATTTGTGACGCAATTTGGTATTTCCCTTGGCATTTTAACCAAAGTTAATTGATCAAATTGTTTATAGTTTTTTTTTTTTTAAAAGTAAAATAGTCATGTATCAACTTGCACAAGGACTCTAAGTTTACATCCTTCCAAAAGATTGCAACAAACAAACGAACCAGAATTATGATATTTGAGAAAATAATTTTGAGTTTCTTCAATTTAGAACATGTGGATGTTAAACACTAAGTCCAATTCAAGGTACAACAACTAATATTTATCCCACTCTATTGAAATATAAATCATATTTTATTATTGTGTTTTATCTATGCACATACTTCCGTTCAATGTGCTGAGGCACATATTTCACCAAACTGTGCAAACATTTTTAAAAAAAATTAATAATAATGACATTATAGAGAGAGTCAAGAATAAGTACAAAAGATTATGTAGTTAAGTTGAGTTAAAACTAATCAATCAAGTAATATTCCTTGCTTTTGACACACCAACCAATTTCCATTGTCTATTATAAATTTTTTTGTAATTTATTTTATGATTATGATTATTATTATTATATTGTTGTTATTGGGCATCTCTTAAATTGCTTTGAAGGTGGAAAACTCAAATGATGCTCCTATTTTTAATAGGCATTATTGATGGAATAATTTATTTCACTTGTATGCTTCTTTGAGAAAAGCAGCCAACTTTTAATTGCTCCATTAATATAAAAATGTTTTTTTATGACAATTTGCCTTTCTTGATAATTTTTAATTTATCCCCAAGATTGAATATTCGGTAAAATTTAATCCTTTTAAAGGTTTTGATTGAAGTTTTAAACATTGATGATTTTGATTAATTTAAAAGAAGAAGACCATCGTATTATCAAGATTTAATCAAATTTATATTTATGAATGAAGTGTTGTTAATAACACTACCATGATCTTATGTGTTAACTAATTTGTTCAAGTTTTAACAATAATAGATTTTCTTTTTTTTTAAAGGTACATAATATTTTGAAAGTTCCATTTTTCTATCTTATTTTTTCTTTTGCCATGACTTGTTTTTAATTTTAGCATTTTAACTTGTTTTCTAAAAAAATGGAATTTAGTTTTCAGTTATGTTACAATTTATTTCGATTTTGACTCAACTTTTTCAAAATTATAAAAAAAAAACTAAATAAAAAGTTTGACAACTAAAAATCAAACTAATTCTCATCCCTAAACAAAAGGGTAAACTATACTTGTTATTTATTAAACATTTGAATGATATGTTTTGACAATTATATTTTTATTTAAATTTGACTACTCGTCTATGAAAAATACCCATCCCACTAATTTGGCTGTTATTTTTTAATGCTTTCATTAATTTAAATTTTCTTTTTATTCAATAATGTATTTTAATATAAATATTTTGGTACAATTTTGTTACATTAACATTCACTGTTCTAAATATTAAAATGTAATAATTGCCCTCATTTGTGGATATAATATTATTCTTAAAAAATTTAAAAAATATATATGAACACTAACGACTGCTTCAAAAATAATGGCTAACCACTAATATGATCAAATTGAACCAAAAAAATTAGTTTAACCAAGACAAAAATAACATAAACCATGGCAATTTGCAAAAGCATCGTGCAATGTTAGGTAATATTTGGTTTAGGAAAAGAGAAGGGGTCAATTAGAATGAATAAATATTCCATAGTTAAATGTTTGAGAAAGAATAAAGAGAATAAAAATTGATTAATCATTTCTAAGTATATATAGTAATAAAAGAGATGATAGTACTGGATTTTGAATGATCATAACCTTTATTGGTATTGTTTATATATACAAACTTTTGTTGTTTGGTGTGTTAATTTTTTTTTCACTTTTTTTATGTGGTTAAAATAAGATTGCATATATATATAGCAATTTTTTTTAATGTATATTGGATATTTCAATTTTTTTTAAAAAAAATATGTGTTGTTATGTTGTTTTGAAACCTTTTCTTGTAATTATTTTGTGGTTAATTGCTACAAAAAAGAAAGAAAAAAAAAAGACTATGTGAGAAAATTGGTTAAATTGAAATATTGTGGTAAAATATTCTTGGAATTATTTTGGAGTAGAATTATTAATGTTCATTTTAGGAAAAAAGTAGAAAAATATTTTTCTAATACTTTTTAGAATTAAATGCAAAAAAATACCTTGAAGGCTTGAACTCCACACTCAACATTAATTTTTTGTAATATAGTATATTTTTATGGAAATTATATTATGAAAAGATCAGTCCTCATGAATGTTAGTTGGCTAAAATATCCTCATTGATTATCTCTTTTTTTTTAATTTTTGTTTTTAAGATTTTTTTTAACTCACACACGCTCACCTGCATTTTCAAGGAATTGACCTCTAAATCTTGAGATCGTGATACTAACTCCCTAATCACTTGATTGTCTTTACTTCTCATAAATTGACTTAATAATCGAATAAGTTTTTTTCCGAATGCTAAAACTTTTACTCTCACAAAACTTTTATAAAAATTTTACATAAAAACTCCTATGCGACGAGATTAATGATGCGCGCGCATGTGTATTACAATCCGCGTATTAAATATCAATTTTTCACGTAATATCAATGTTAGTGTATAAAGTATCATATCAAGTATTATTCTGCATGTGACATATAAAGTATCAATTGTTCGTGTATAATGTATCAATTTTTAGCGTATAAAGTATCATTTTTTCACGTATCATGTATAAAATATCATTTCTTTGCGTATCATATATCAATTTTCGCGTATAAAGTATCAATTTTTCGCGTATCATGTATAAAGTATTATTTTTTCTTTCGCGTATAAAGTATCATTTTTTCGTGTATCATGTATTATTTTTGCACGTAACACGTATAAAGTATCAATTTTTCACGTATCAAGTATTAATGTTTACATATCAATATTAACTACAAAAGTGTATCATTCTGATTAGCGTATAAAAGTATCAATTTGTTTGCGTGTCAAATATCAATATTTGAAATGAAAAATGATACACGAAAAAAAGAGTGTTTTTCCAAAATAACATAGTTTCTAAAAAATATTCCCAATCTAACACAATTTCAAATTTAATTCTATGACTAACATTCTTTTCGCCACGTGGATCATTATTTGCCACATAAGACAACTAATTTTTTTCCCTCTCTCCTACTAATAATAAATATTACCAAAATAACACACTTTTCAATTATATTCTCTTAATAACACTCTTTTTTCTCTTTCCATCTATCTCTTTAATCTTTCCTTATTTTTTTTCTTTTAATATCTCTTCACAAATAAAATTCTCTCTCCACCTTTCTCTTACAATTTTTTTTTCTTTTCTTGTTTTAATTTTTCCCTTATTTTCTTCTTTTAATTTTTTTCCCTTATCAAAATTCACATATTTTTTCTTTATCAAAACTCAAGATTATGATGAACAAATTTTAAAACATAGTAAATAATTTAAAGTAAAACCATTACAAATAAAATTAATTATAAATGAAAGAATCCATTGAAAATAAAATTAATTGTAAATAATTTTGAAGAAAACCTACTCATCCCCATTTAGACATTATTTTACTAGTTAAAATTGAGAAAAATAATCCACACAATAGAGATCAATGAAGGTAAGAAAATCCATAGTGATTTATAATTTTGAGCAATCACAAAAATTAAAATTCATGTATTATTAAATTTGTGTGTTTTATTTAGCAAATAATATTGATATTAATTTTCTTCGTGTGACCATTTATTAAAGAATTCTAATTAAAAATTATGTATTTAAAGAATTTTAATTAAAAGTATGAATTTTGTTTAACAAATATGAAAAATTTTAAATTTCTTAGACCATCTATTGTAGTAATTTATTAAAGAATTTTAATAGGTATTTTCATGCATGTATTTTACTAAATGATTTTTAAAAAAACTATTATTTCTTCAAGACAAAGTAATAAATTTTTTATTGATTGATAATGAAGTAATGATTTATAAAATTAAAAATTAAATAAGGAAAGTTCAAAGAGATATATAAAAAGAGAAAATTATGAAAGAGATAATAATTTGCTTTGCACGTTGGCTAATTTAGACTTGTAACAAGAAGAGTGTTATTAAGGGAATATAATTGAAAAGTGTATTATTTTGGTAATATTTATTATAGTTAGTAGAAGAGAGGGAAAAAAATTAATTGTCTTGTATGGCAAATAATGATCCACTTGGTGAAAGAATCTTAGTGAGGGAATTAAATTTAGAAGTGTGTTAGATTGAGAATATTTTAAATTGGGAATATTTTTTCGAAACTATGTTATTTTAAATGATGAGTGAACCGTAACGGATTAGTTTGTCTTTTTATACATGCCACGTCAGTCACTTTGCGATTTTACTCTAATTTTTCACTCCCTCAATCATTACTCCTAGAAAAACACTCACAAAAAACACGCCTAGCATATATGAACCCATTTTATATGAGAATACCTCAAATTTTTATCGCTAAAGTATTTTTCATAATAAGAAACCTTTTGGATATATAAAATAGTCGATGTTTAGGAAGCATTTTACAATGGAACAATAGTTGGAAAGTGTTTTTTTTTTTTTTTGCAATTAACTCTATTTTTTAATACAATAATCAACATAGGTAAAATTAAAATTTTGATCGACTTTTATTACTAAGATGGAATTGGATCATACAACATTAATTATAATGATACAAGAATAATAATTCAATTATGATTTCCGTTTAGGATAAAATAGAAAATTCCCAAAAAAAATTATGATTTCCATTCGCGATTGATTCCCAAATTTGGAAACAAACACGACCTTAGAGTTGAACAAGAAAAGCGTACGGTCCTACAAAGTCACACACGTCATATACGCGTCTAAGGAACGCGTGGAATCCGATATTTTTAATCCTATAATATCTCTGTCTTCAATCAAATTAATTAAATAATATATAAATTACGAAAATCTTTTCTTTTCTTTTCGTTTTCCTTCCTTTATCTACTCATTCAACTGCCCACAATCTCTCACCATTATCGCTTCGTTTTCATTCATTGCTTTCGCAAAACCAACTTTGTAAGTTTTCTCCTCCCTTCCTTACCCACCCCCTCTCGCAGTATGATTCATGCATCCAAATGCTTGTTCTGTTCATATGCAGACGGTGACAATGTTATGAGTTTGATTTTTGAAATCAAGTTTGTCTTTTATGGGTTTGTGAATGGTTAATTGTAATGGGTTTTGATGGGATTTGAAACTTTTGCATTCGTTTGTTTTTTTTGGGGGGGTTTATTGAAGTGAGTGATTTTGTGGGCTTTTTTTCCGTGTTTTCATTATATGATCTTTGATGAGCTGGGGTGGATCTAGTTAATTTTGTTGAACGTTTAATCGATGAATCAAATTGTGTTCCTGTTTCCTTTTTCGAGAAAAACAAAAAGTGTTTATAAGTAATTTGAACGGGTATTGATGAATATGTTTGGCGGGTGATTTCGTTTATAATGATCTGGTTTTTGTCCTGGTGGATTTCATTTTGGTAGTTGTTGTTGTTGTTGTTGATGCTGAGTATTGTTAATTAGGGAAATAGTAAAATAGAAGAAACTGATTTGAGAAAACAGTTTTGCAGTTGATATTGATATTGTGAGTCTCGTTCAATTGCATTTTTTTTCGTTTTATATTGTCAAGAGGGGATAAAAGGAATGGTGGTTGCTTTGTTAGATTTTGGTCAGTAGTCTAATCCAATATAGGAAATATATAGTAAATTAACTCGATATGTCCCTATTGATTAGTTTCTTTTGAGATTTTATATGTTTTCTTTCCCCAGATTTTGGTATTGTGTTCAGATGTAGTTGTGCTTCTTTATTATCTATAATTTGGTGGATTTGACGGTGGAGCGATGGGGAAGTGTTAAGAGTTATTGTCACTGATCTCGAGTTGAAGTCTTAGATTTGTTTAGCAACTGGATTCTAATTATACCTAATTCCATTGGATCTTATTGGTTATGGATTGTAAACTGCAAGTCCTATTGTAACTGTGTTGGAGGACACCATAACAGATTAGAGTAATTTAAGTGCTATTTTTCACGTGGATATCTAATGCACTATTAGGATATATATAAGCACAAATTATTTGGCTACGTGTATTTTGCTGAATTTGATGCTAGATGTGGAGTTTTGCGGTTGCAATTTTATTATGTTTATCTCAGCTGCTACCTCTTGTTTGATGTTGCCCAATTGTGATTCTGATCATTTTGGATGGAAATGCACTTTGTCATGATCTTCAGAAAATAGCTTTTTGTGCTCCGTCATGAGCGAATAAGGCTACAGAGCGTGAAGTTTTTGGTATAGAAGGATCTATGTATTCCTCCTTCTAAGAGGCATAGCCTTATGCAGAGATCATGGCATTGTCAGTTGATTTGCATTTTTGTTATTTTGTTTTGTATGTGTTACTTGCTGTTTCTCTCCTATAGATGATCCAAGTCTATCCCTTTTATTGCTTTTTGCTGCAGCTTTACTTTTTGGTTTCAATGATTTTATCCAATGATTTTCTCGTTGTAAAGTGCTAGAAAGCCATATTTTGAGATTTTTTTTGCCATTCTTGCTTGATCTGACTAGAAATTTTGTCTGCAAACCTTTTCTTTCTTGTCTGTTTCGTGCTTTAATATCAATTCGGCATGTGAATGACTAATATGTGGTGTGAATTGACATGGTGAGCTATGATGTGGATTATGTGGCTTTGAGTCAGACTTGCCAGTTAATGAAGATTATTAGCAATTTTACTTGCATTCATCAGGATCACATTCCTTGCTGCTTGGGTTGCACTTTTAGAAATTCCTGCAAGACCTAAAATTTTCATGTGATGATAGTTTGCTGTGTTCTGTTATATAATTTGAAGATTGAAGAAAATGGGTGGTGGCAAGGACAAACATGATGATGACCATGAAAAAGGGCTGTTTTCTCATCACAACCAGTATCCTGGACAATACCCTTCTGGACAGTATCCTCCAGCTGGTGGTTATCCTCCAGCCGGTGGTTATCCTCCACATCAAGGATATCCACCATCAGGATATCCTCCTCAGGGATACCCACCATCTGGTTACCCTCCATCTGGTTACCCACCATCTGGATACCCTCCTCAAGGATACCCTCCAGCAGGTTATTCTGGTCCATCTGCTCCACATCACTCAGGTACATTTGCTAATAAGCCATGAACCGTAAACCCTTTAGACGTGTTAAAGGGCATTTTTTTTTTGCAGATGCAATGTTGCTACTTTATGCTCTCAATCCCCTCCCCAGCCCTAGACATGGGAAAAGTTTTTGGGTAGTTTCACTATAGGCTAAGGAAATGAAGAGTCATTGGTAATTTCATAGCTTCGAGATGATACTCAGGCTACTACATTGGTGTTCTGTTTGTTCTCTTTTAATGGGCTTCTGTATAGCTCAGTTCGTTATCAAGTCGTATTATGCATCTTTTTCACACTTAAGATTGATCCTTTCACAACTATGGTTGGCGGATGTAATTTGTGCAGTTATCATGTTTCTTTTCCCTCTTTACGTACTGGTGATGCCTTCTCCTTGTTAGAATCAACTGTGAACCTTCATTCCGTGAAAATGGTTAAATTTGCGTTACTAACAACCATTACCTTATTTGAGATTGTGAATTGTTTTTAATATATATATATATATATATATGAATTGTATATTGAATCATCTACTTTAGTAGTAATTTTCTTCTCCAAATTTGAGGTGGAATAGGTTTTATTATTTCTTCTCCCCTAATACTCCTCCCTTTCAGCGTGTGTGAGGGAGAATGCCTTCCCTGGGGAAAGTGGGTGGGTGCATAGTTACTGGTTAATATGCTTTTGCAATGATAAAATGTGCATTCATATTCATTGAGCTAATAGTTTGAACACTTGTTACCCCTGTTCATAAGGGGGGAGTTTTTAGTTGTTTTTACTTAAAACCTTACTAATATGGAAGGGGGAAAATTGGTGAGACTCCAGAGAGTGTTTGGTTGCGAGTGTACTTGTGAAATTGCAACTTGTACTTCTACAAGATGGAAATTTCATTTCATTTGCATTTGAATGCATTAACCGACGTGTTTCCTCTATTGACTTTCAGGCCATGGATCTGGATCTGGCTTGGGGGGAATGGGAACACTGCTAGCTGGAGGTGCTGCAGCTGCTGCGGCTGCTTATGGCGCTTCTCACTTGGCACACGGTTCACACGGTGCACACGGTGCACACGGTGCACACGGTGCTCACATGGGAAGTTACGGACATGTTGGTGGTTATGGACATGGTGCTCCCTATGGACATGGGAAATTCAAGCATGGCAAACACGGTAAGCATGGCAAGCATGGGAAGTTTGGCAAACATCATGGGATGTTCGGAGGAGGAAAGTTCAAGAAGTGGAAGTAACCTTCTCTATGTAATGGGGCGTATAGTTTCTGGTTGCCTCTGGTTCTCGTTTTCGTTTTACAAAATAAGCAGACAGATTATGTAATTGCAGCCTTGCAGGGCATATCTTGTTCTTGTTTCTTGAAGTATGATATGCTTTTTAATAGCCATAATCTCACTTTAATAGGTTGTAGTTGATGTTTTGGGCAAGTTGATTGATAACATTACTTCACTAGTAAATATGAATTCTTTTCTATAACTTGTGCTAGATTTTGCCCCTGCTAACACAGAGAGATCATCACACTTTTGAAAAGAAATAGTGTAATTGCATCTACTTGGTGTTTGGACCTTTGGTGCTTCTAGTCTTATATGGGAGATTCTCTTCTATCCATTACTGTTCTTTGTGTTAAAGAACAGTATAATCAAATACCATAATGTTTTCTGATTGTACTTGATTTTGGAAGTCTAAAATTCTCCTTTTTGGTATTCTCCATCCTCTGTTGTATGAGTTTGAGTTTTTTTTAATGGGTGAATGTTAAAAGTGATTATCTAAATTGAGGAGATTGTAGGGAGAAAATCTTACACTCAAAACTAATGTATTACAAAACAAAGGCAACAATAATTAAATATTTATCTACAATGAAGTGGATGCAAAATTGAAATTTTGGAAGGTAAAAATGGAAAATTTATTCCCCACTAATATGAAGGTGGAAAATTGAAAAAAAAAAATTATTAAAAAGAAGGAAAATTTATCCTATTAAGATGATGATGGAAATTAGGCTCCGTTTGAATGAGATATTTTTTAGTTTCATGGTGAAATCTTTTTTACATGGATTTGTTATAAGAAAATGATATTTTGATATTGTTTGGATTGATAATTTTGTTTTGTTGGGATTTGTATTGAAATTTTTTTTATTAATAGAGTTTAAAATTCAAATTTCAATTAATATTTTATAAGTTTGTTTTGAGAGGGAATTCTGTTAGAAAGAATTGTTTATTATTAAAATTTATTGTAGTAAAAATAATTACTCTAGCATTGTTTTTTGTTTTAAAAATTTTTGAAAAAAAATTAGATTTGTGAAATAAATAAATAAAAAATCAATACAACCCAACGAAGCCAAATAATTACATGAAAAATCGAATAATTATAACAACAACAACTAAGCCTTATCCCTCAAAGTCAATGTTTTGAAAATCGGATCGAAGTGCGAACTGAACGAGCTAATGGGTCACTGTATCGAACCGGTCAAACCATATGAAAAAATTGGATGGTGTCATCATGATGTCATAAATAAATTTAAATTATAAATATATTAATAATTGAAAAAATCTATAACCAAATATAAATGTTCACTAAATCATAACTAAAATACATGAAATTAATAAAATACCGTCAATTCATCTAAATATTAGCATTATTTAATATCAAACATAATAATTTTAAAATTAAAAAAGATAAAAAAATATTTCTAAATTGTTGAAATTTTATTTTATTTAAGCATTTATTCTATCATCAAATAATTCAAAATATAATAAATCACATATTTATTATTTATTAATTTATTTAAGATAAATTGGTGTTGAGAAAAGTTTGGTTTTATTCATATAAAATAGAAATAGGGTCACACATATGTATTGATATCAGATCTAAAATGAAAAAAAGTAAAACATATAATTTATAAACACATAGGCCATATATTTTTAGTTTGAAAAAAAAATTAAAGACAATATAAACCTTAAAACCTAAAGTAAAGAAAAACAAATTTAAAACTAACATAGAACCCAATATTGAAGGCCCAACACGTAAAAAAAAATAAAAAATTGGAAAAAAAACTAAACTGATCAACCCGAGTTTTAACTGGTTTAGTAGGTCAAACCGAGGTTTTGACCGATTTTTTGTAAATCCAATTTATAAAGAAAATCATACAGGACCAGTCGGTCCGATTTTAACAACACTACTCCAAGTGGAGAAAATTGAATTAATAGCTCTTATTCCATCAAATGTGATCGACTATATGAATTATATTAATTATATTTCTATTAATAGAAAATTGACCAATTAGAATAATCAGCTATATGAATTATATTTATGTTAATAAAAAATTGAACAATTAGAACAACAATGGGGTAGGCTATATAGATAATATTTCTGTTAATAGAAAATTGAACAATTACAACAACAACAACAACACCAAGTCTTGGTTTGAGAATGTTTTAGCATTTTGGATTTTTTATTTCATTTTCTGTTTCATTTTATGGATTCACACCATGTGTTTTTCATGCAAATAGATCTCATGTATCCCTTAGAAGTTTAGATCTAAAGTCATATTTAATTAAAATCCTATTAAATAATTAATGAATTATAAAGGATAAGTATTAAAGATACGTGGTATGTATCTATAGAATGAAACAAGGAATGAACCACAAAATGTAATATAAGATCCATGGGTATGTTGTAGGGTTTATTTTCACAAATTCAATTTGATTTGTTTGTTTTATCTAATTTTTTCTATCAAAATTTTTAAAACAAAAAATAATGCTACAATGATTAATTTTGTTGCGGTATTTTTTATAAATAAAATTTAAAATTTAAAATTTAAAATAATAAAAAATTCTTCTAAACACAATTTTCAACCAAAACAAAATTATAAAATATATTAAATCAAATTTGAATTTTAAAATTTTTATTAATAAAAACTTCTCCAATAAAAATTTCAACAACACAAATTCATCAATCCAAACACTTTCAAATTATTCTTTGTTACAATAAATTCCAATAAAAAAGATTCAGTTATAAAATCAAAAAATATTACATCCAAACGGATAAGTCTTTATTTTACTAAATGGGTCAGGTCATATAAATTATATTTTGCCACCATACTTAATTTAGTCCTCGTCAAGACGCGACTGGCATGCTTCATAAAGAGGGGATGCAAAATTTATCCCACTAAGATTTAAATGGAAAATTGAACAATTAGCGTTTTCAAACATAATGTAGAAGCAAAAGTTCTATAACATTTTACCGTTTTCAAACATGATGGAAAAGCAAAAATTATAACATTTATACTATATTTGATATGACGGAGAATCAAAAGTTCTAACATCTATACTATATCTATTGTATAGAAATATTGAAATAATTACAACAAATTTCTATTACCACTTTTTGTCAACTTTGGATATTTTGAACCATTTGGTGTATCATTTTGTGTAACACTATTTATAAATTTGACACGTGTCTTTTTTTAATAAAACTAAAGCACTATAAACCGTAAAAAATTAAAAGTGATTATACACGTGTCAAAACCTTATAAAGTATTACAAAAAATAATACAACATCTATACTATATCTATTGTATAGAAATATTGAAATAATTACAACAAATTTCTATTACCACTTTTTGTCAACTTTGGATATTTTGAACCATTTGGTGTATCATTTTGTGTAACACTATTTATAAATTTGACACGTGTCTTTTTTTAATAAAACTAAAGCACTATAAACAGTAAAAAATTAAAAGTGATTATACACGTGTCAAAACCTTATAAAGTATTACAAAAAATAATACAATAAAGTGATATAGAAGATCCATTGACTTTGTCCAACAAATTTTATAATACCATTTTAATAATATAAAATGGAAATTTAATCAAATAATTTAGAACAAAAGGACTAAAACATCACTAAAATCTTTTTCAATTCACCTTTTGGTCATCAAACTACTAATAAACAAAAAAATAATTTTGGTGGATGCATTCTTTTAAAAATAACAATAATAATAAAAAATAATCCTCAATCATTTTATAGTTGTGTAAATAATTTTTTCAAAAAAAAAAAAAAGGACCATGGTAGTACATAAGCCTTCTTTTTTTTTTTTCTAAAAGTAATTTTAACTCATAAATCGTAAACTAATAACTTCGAATTAGGTTTATTTTTTGGTAATTACCAAATAGAATCCCAAAAATTCTCACCCTTTTCTATAATTTATTTATTTATTTTTGACCGGACACTAAAACATTCATAGCCAAAGTTACAATTTCTATAAAAACAGTCATCCTAAAACATAAATACACAAAAAATCACATCCAAACCTGTAATTTTCCTATTCTTTGGTTAGAGAAGAGAACCCTAGCAAGCACAGCTCTTGTTGCGTACAACGTAATACAATTCTCTCTCTCCTTTCTCCCTTTGTCCGCGTAACAATTGAAAAAGTTAAAAAAAAAAAACAAAAAGAATATGCACACGCACTCACACACTGCCCTTTTGTTTTTCACACACACATATATATATATATATATATACACAGAGAAGTAAAAAAAAAAAACACACACTCACACACTGCCATCTCTTTCCACATAAATATATTTATATTCGCTGCTCAAATAATCTTTCTCCTCGTTCTCACCACACGCCTCTCCCTGAAATCAATCCTCTCTATCCAGGTGAAGATGAAAATGAAAATTTTCTTTATCCATTTCAATTTTTATCTATTTGTTTAATTTAATTTAATTTAATTTATATGAAGAATTCACGCGCCCCCACACGCATGTATATGGATTTTTTGATTTGAATTTTTAGGGTTAGGGTTTTGAATTGGGATTTTTGTTTTTAGTTTGATCGTAGGTAGAGAGAGATGGCAGATCAAAGATTGACTCGTATTGCTATAGTGAGCTCTGACAAGTGTAAGCCGAAGAAGTGCCGACAGGAATGTAAGAAGAGCTGCCCGGTTGTTAGAACGGGTAAAGTTTGTTTTTTTTTTCAATGGCTGGGTGTTTATTGATCTTTTATATAAGAATTTTGTTTTTATTTTCGCGGATTTAGTAAGTTGGTGTTTGTTTATGATTTTGATGGTTTTTGTGTTTGTTTTTGGAGTGAAGTAAATTTGGAGCTAAAAGTTTGTTTTTTGATTGATGTTTGAATGAATTAATTTAGTGTTCTTTTTATTGGGTGGATTGGTGGATGATAAGGTGATGTTGAATTGTGAAGTCAACAGTACATAGATTATTTTACAGGCTAAATTTTTCATTCTAGAAACGTCAAATATATTCTTTTGCAACTTTATTTCTCTTGTGGATATTAATTGTACGGGCTTATGTCTCATTGAATTGAGCAATCCCTTGTGGATAGTTATTCCTAAAATGCAGATATATGTAGATATGGGCCTATATGTTGATCTTGAATTTCAGGCATTTGTTATATGATGTGAAATTTCAATTAATACGTCTGCAAGATCTTTATGTAACTTAAATCAATGGGATGTATAGTCATCTTGATACAGGTCCTATGCAATCTTGCTTCCACACTGAAATGTGTTTATGCTTTATGAAGTGGCTAATCCTGGACTTTTTTGATCTTTAGAATAAACTTCTTGAAAACATTTTAGAAAAATCTGCAAGGACCTTGTGTTTATCTAATCTGCAGAGAGAAGTCATTGATTTTTCATTGTCCAGTATGTGTATAAGAACAATGGATCTATTTCTCATTTTTACGAAGTTAAAATGCATCCCAAATCTTAAGAATATAAAACATAGAAGTTGTGAAGATTTTTGTTACACCCTTTGTTAGCTTCTATGTATACATCAACATGACAGTTAGCATATGTTTTCTCACCTGCCAATTTATCTCTCTTGTCATATCAAGTAAGTACTTATTTTGAGGATACATGTTGAATTACCAATTCTTATTCTATTAACAATTGATAGCTTGTGAATTGCATAGTTTGAAAACCATAAGAGGATATCTCTTTCTCCAAAAACTCAAGTGCAATGCATGCTGTCCATAGTCATGAAATGAATGTCTTTTTGTTTGACTTATTTTAGCCAATACATAGAAATGCCCATCGAGAGGCAATCATGGAAATAGCCTCTGTGTAAACAATGCCATGTGTGATGGTGCATAAATATATCATCCACTTGAGCTAGGTGATGGCTATTTCTGTATTGCCTTTCCATTGGAAATCGTTGTAACATGTTCTCTATCAGTCTGTTTATGAGCATATATTTTATGCACTGTTGTTCACAATACTAGGACATGGAGACATGGCTTGCCTTTAAACTTATTTGGAAGCAGGGTTACATCTTGCATATATCCTTGGAAATTTGCTTTGCATATCCATTGAAAATAATTAATGGTCACAAGAAGCATTAAGAAAGCTCTATATGATAATGTTGAAGAATACTTTTTTGGAAGCGTCCTATAAATTTTTCAAGTTTAAGTGTCTTATGCTGGTATCTCATATCAGCATTCTGTATTAGGGCAGTTATTGTACTATGATGGAGTCATATGCACCAGTTTACAAATTTTAATTTGCACCAAGCCACGGATCAAGTCATGTGCTTGGGGGCTTCTCAGTCTTCTTCATTTTGTGTCCTTAGGCCTAAAGAATGCAAAAGCATAATTGTTGAATGTAAACTTTAAGCATGGAAATTGTTATTACTACTGTACTATACTTTGCTCTAGGTGTGGCAAAAAGTGGATATGATACATGTCAACAAATCTTATTTATGCTTGCATTGAGATTTTTGTTCCCGGAAGGCTTTGACTTGTCCTTTAGTCTTATTTTCCATAAAAAGGATTTGTTGGAAACTTTGCTTTGGATCTTAAAATTCGTTTTCTCTAACAATATCAGTTTGTATTGCCAGGAAGGCTTTGTATTGAGGTGGCCCCTTCATCTAAGATAGCTTTCATATCAGAAGAGCTATGTATTGGGTGTGGTATTTGTGTTAAGGTTTGTGCAATCACTTGTATCATCATGGATATTTCACAGCTGAATATTGAACATGCAGGCGGTGGGACTGATTTGTATTTCTTTTGTCATCTCAGAAATGCCCGTTTGAGGCTATCCAAATTATTAATTTGCCAAAAGACTTGGATAAGGATACAACCCATCGTTATGGTCCAAACACTTTCAAATTGCATAGGTCAGTTTATGGGCTTTGCACTGGCATGCACAAACAATCAGATCTTGGCATTTAAAGTTTGTCTCAGCTGATATGGGATATACTGATATCATCTCCTAAAAACAATGATATTCAACCAATTAATTTTGTTTCTTACCAAATGCTTGTGGAAACGGTACTTTTGGTACTCGAGTAACTTTGCTAGTTGCGTAGCAGACTTGACAATTGGAGTTTCTCGTGTCTTAGTTTTCATGTGCATTTTTTTTTGTTTTTCCGTTTTTAATGGTTTCTCCTTGTCATACCATCGAATTGGTAGTAAAACTGAATGTAGTATCTATTATTGAATGCAAGATTTCAAATTTTATCATAATGTTCATCTTTTCACTATTATAGTATTATTTGCTTTTATTCGTTTCTCATTCTGTTTGCATTATTCACCTTACCTTATTCTGAACTGTTTCTGTGCTGTTTTTCTTTGTGGGCATTTTGTTAGTTGAATTTATGTTGATTTTGCTGAATACTTGTGTGCAGGTTACCAGTTCCAAGGCCAGGTCAGGTTCTTGGCCTGGTTGGAACAAATGGCATCGGGAAATCAACAGCCCTCAAAGTTTTGGCTGGGAAATTGAAGCCTAACTTGGGCCGCTTTCAAGTAATTATCTTTGGTATCACCTCTTTGGCATTTCACATAGGATTGGAGTGCTTATTGTCCTTCATTTTCATTTGTTGCAGAACCCTCCTGATTGGCAAGAGATCTTGACTTACTTTCGAGGATCGGAACTCCAGAATTATTTTACTCGTATCCTGGAAGACAACTTAAAGGTCCACTAATTTGAATATGTTACTCAAGGATGCACATCATCTTTTGTCTGCAAATATTTTGGTTTGGAACTTACGATACTCTTTCCCATTTCCCCCCTCCCAAATCCAACACTTGAAAAAGAAAAATCCAAATAACTGAATCCCGTGGAAAGAAAAACAAAGGGAGAGAAAAATAAAGTAGTGATCCCAGAAGAAAGGTGCTTAAAAATGAAAGAAAAGAAAAGAACTTGATTTCCTATTCAGTTTTTATTCCGCTGATTTTGATTGATATTGTATTACATTCTCATGGAAAGTGCTTAATCCCAACGAATGGTTAGTATGGTGCAACTTCTCTGAATAACTAACCCCTGTGCCTACCCTCTGGAAGGATACAACGGCAACAACAACTAAGCCTTTTATCCCACTATGTGGGGTCGGCTACATGGATCATATTTCACCTTCGTATTCTATCATTACACATGTTTTCATTTATATTTAAGTATACCATATCTTTTTTAATTGTTTCTTTCCACCCTCTGGAAGGATACAATTGCTAAAAAAAAGTAGAGGAAAATGTATCAGTTGTACTTTTTACAATATAAAAATGTATGTTATCTGTATATTGGTGCATCTGGTGGTTTATATGCTGATGCCATGTCTTCCACAAATTATTCATGAATTGGGCAAGCGATTTTCTTCAATTTGAGAGCTGTGTTTTATCTTGCATCTTTTCAGCATGTAAAGTAGCATCTCATCTGCACCCTTTTCAGAAATTGATTGCTCTTGTGGCTAGGCATTCTTAGATGATTGGCCACTACATCATTGCAATTCTTGATTTTGGTTTCTGTTTCATCTTCTTGGTTTTTTTCATTTGTCTATCAGGATAGATTTGTGGTTAAAAGTTTTTGAACTTATCACATGGAAAGATATATATGAATTTGGTACAGCAGAGTGAGGGTATACTGGTTTGGAGACAATAACTAATTAAATACCTTAACTAATCAATTTTCTTGGCAGACAAACCATGCATATGATTTATTTTTGTACGCTGATAATTTATGTGGTTTAGGGCATTAAATAGACTTTTCATGCAAAATATTCTGAAGCATGACACTGATTCAGACGGGTGATGCAATGATTTCAACACTTACAGTTGATTTAATTAAGCAAATATATTCCATGCCGCTAAATTATTCTCTAGTTGATGGTTTATTAAATTATGTATGATATTTTGCGCTTTATCCACTTATTCTCATATCGTGTTTTAATCTATTCTATCCCTGTAATAGGCAATCATCAAGCCCCAATATGTTGACCACATACCGAAAGCAGTGCAAGGCAATGTTGGCCAAGTGCTTGATCAAAAAGATGAAAGAGAGATGAAAGAATCACTTTGTGTGGACCTTGAACTGAATCAAGTGTTGGACCGTAATGTGGGGGATTTATCTGGTGGAGAGCTTCAGAGGTTTGCCATTGCAGTTGTTGCAATACAGAATGCAGAAATATTCATGTTTGATGAACCTTCAAGTTACCTTGATGTGAAACAGAGGCTTAAAGCTGCCCAAGTTGTTCGATCTTTGCTCCGTCCCAACAGGTATAACGTTTCTTCTGCTGCCTTGGGCATTCCCCAAATCAATTGCTTTAGGGGAAAAAACATACTTACCATTTAATACTTTCTTTTTGCAGTTACGTGATTGTTGTAGAGCATGATCTAAGTGTTCTGGATTATCTGTCAGACTTCATCTGCTGCCTGTATGGAAAGCCTGGTGCATATGGTGTTGTAACTCTTCCATTCTCTGTTCGAGAAGGAATTAACATATTTTTGGCCGGATTTGTACCAACAGAAAATCTACGATTCAGGGATGAATCGCTTACGTTTAAGGTAAATTTTGTGGTGCTAGTAATTTGTTATAACACAAAACTTCAGCAACATTAAATTCTTTTGCTCTTCTACCAGGTGGCTGAGACCCCACAGGAAAGTGCTGAGGAAATTGAAACTTATGCACGATATAAATACCCGACTATGAGTAAAACTCAGGGCAATTTCAAGCTTAAGGTTATTGAGGGTGAATTTACTGACTCTCAGATTATTGTCATGCTTGGTGAGAATGGGACTGGAAAAACGACATTTATCCGTATGCTGGTATGTTCTATTCTCATCATTTCTCCTCTCATGCATTGTGAACTCTTCTTTAATTGCTGAAGGCTTGTCATACATGTTAAAACTGGCAGGCTGGTTTATTGAAGCCTGATGAAGTGGAGGGCAATGATACGGAGATCCCGGAGTTTAATGTATCTTACAAACCACAAAAGATTAGTCCCAGATTTCAGCACTCCGTGAGGTACTTGCTGCATTCAAAAATTCGTGACTCATACACTCATCCTCAGTTTATATCAGATGTGATGAAGCCTCTCCAGATTGAGCAATTAATGGATCAAGAAGTTGTGAACCTCTCTGGTGGAGAGTTACAAAGAGTTGCCTTAACTCTATGCCTTGGGAAGGTAGATTTTCTGGAGTATAGTATTATACCTTTTTTCCTTTTCGTTTCTTTTCTAAATCTAGTGGCAGTTTCTTCTACTCTGCAGTTCCCATGCTATTAATGGAGCTTAATATGATATTTTGATAAGTGATCTGCAATTTTTATATTCTCCAAGATTGCCAGTAACTCCCGTCACTGCAAGAGGGATATGAGGCATTTTCGCCTTTCTTTCTATTAATTCTTGACAAATAGCATGTGGTTCAATTGAGAAATCAGCCTTAAATAGAGTTGGTGTAATAATAATAACTACATTGCTGGCCCCAGGAATTTGTTGAACTACTCTGATTTGGCTTACACAGATTTAAGTTCAATTTTATTTCTGACTTTCTTCTTTGGTCCTTCATTCAGCCTGCCGATATATATCTTATTGATGAACCGAGTGCGTATCTCGATTCTGAGCAGCGTATTGTTGCTTCTAAAGTCATAAAGAGATTTATATTGCATGCAAAGAAGACGGCATTTGTGGTTGAGCACGACTTCATAATGGCAACCTACCTGGCTGATCGTGTCATTGTATATGAAGGACAGCCATCAGTAGACTGTATTGCAAATGCACCTCAGTCATTGTTGACTGGAATGAACTTATTCTTATCTGTAAGCCTCTTCCATCTTATTTATGTTCTTGCTTTGTGCTCAGAGACTAGGAAATTTACCTCAACCCCAACTTCTTGCTTGACTGGAAAATAAACATTTGAAAAGATTCACAATCCTGTCCTTTGCAAAAGAGAGAAGGATACGTCTGTAGAATACTTGAAATATCTATACTTCTGGTTGACAGTTCATACTGCCATAACTTTTTTTCTTTGTTGAAACAATGTCCTTCCATCACAAATTCTGTAGTCTTTTTTATTCATGAAGTTAATTGGTTTATGCAGCATCTTGACATTACATTTAGACGGGATCCAACTAATTTCCGTCCAAGAATCAACAAGCTGGATTCTACCAAGGACAGGGAGCAGAAGTCTGCAGGATCCTATTACTACCTGGATGATTAACTTAGTCGTTGACAAGGTTGTTTTTGCCCTTGATAACCAAGCTCTGGGGACCTTGGTGATGCTGATGAGGATGCCTACTCGGCCGGTGCTAGCTGTGTAATTGTCTGAAAATGTAACCCAGCAGAAATTACTTGTTTGTTGAAGAAATCATGGTTGCTGCATAAAAGCCTGAAGCCCCTTTTGAAGAGATCTTTCTTGCTGCTTGCTTGAGTATATTTGTGCATCGTTATTATGCTTCATATCCTATACTTCATTAACCAGTTTTGGTCTGTTGTCTGAATAGCTACTAGTTCTAAGAGGGTTTCTCTTTTTTTGTTTTTGTTTTTGTTTTTTTGCATGTTTGGCTGCCTAAGATGACTTGATGTTGCATTTTTATTCCATGTAAGGAAACCCTCGAGTGAGAACCGAGAACCGCTAGAACAATTTAGTGAATTTTTGAAGTACTTTATTGAGGTTTTGATTATTGTTGTTCGGTATCCAATGTCATGAAAGGGTCTTCAGATCCTGTAAATGCTGAAGAAGTTTGATCAACTGCTGTTGCAAATTGCTCCATGGTAAACCATGGAGATCTCTCTTTGAAAAAAACTTGCAAGTGTGTTTGAGAATGTGCTGTCGAAACTCCAAAGCAATATTAACCGTATAAAATCTAGCTATGTACAGATGAACCAAAAGATAGTATTGAGAAAAAAAAAATGCAAATATTTTTGTTCTTTTTAAATTTGGTCGTTTTAGGAATTGAGCTGCCCATTTTATACAGTTGAACTTTGCGCCTCGTAGGTACAGCAATTTTGGGGTGATGACCAAACTTTCACGGTAGGAATTTGGATTTGTTATACGATTTGTATCATTTTCGTGTACTATTTTTCTTTTAGTTAGTTATTTAATTTTTAAAAATTAAAATAAAATTTTAATCAAATAATTAGTAAATTTTAAGGGTGTTAGTTTTTTTTTAAAGTAGTAAAAAAAAACCCATTACTATGTTGTGGTTATCATTGAGGTTATTACGGTGTGTATAAAACCAAAATTCCGACCAAACTGAATACTTGGATGCTGTAGTGAGCATAAAACCGAAAACTACGACCAAAGTGATTGATTGGATGTTGTGGTTAGCATTTACTATGGTGAGCATAAAATCGAAAATCTGACCAAATTGATTCAACTGAATGAAAATTCAATTGAACTAAATGTTTGGATGTTGTGGTTTTCATTAAGGGTACACATGTGAGTATAAAAATGAAAATTCAATTGAACTAAATGTTTGGACTAGGGGGGTACACATGTGAGTATAAAAATGAAAATTCAATTGAACTAAATGTTTGGACTAGGGGTGTAAAACGAGCGAGCTGCTCGCGAGCTACGGTCAACTACTCGACTCGAGCTCGGTTTGACCGAGCTCGAGTCGAGCTCGAGCTCGGATTACGAGCTACTCGAGTATATATATATATTTTTATTTTTAATATTTATATTTATGTTTTAGTCCTTGTAGTTTAATAAATTATAATTTAATCTATTTATAATTATGTTTTAGTCCTTAATTTATAGTAAATTATAATTTGACCGCATTAAATTTTAAAAAATTGCAAATACATCCTATAATTTTTATAAAAAAAAATAAAAAAAAAAAAAAAAGAGAAAATACTCGAGCTCGAGCTCGATCGAGCTACTCGCGAGCTCAATTGCTCTTAGTCGAGCTCGAGTTCGAGCTCGATTATTGAAGCTCGATCGAGCTCGAGTAGGGAAATTTTTTAAACGAGCTACTCGATTAGGGGTGTACTCGAGCTCGACTCGGCTCGATTACACCCCTAGTTTGGACGTGGTTTTCATTAAGGCTACACATATGAGTATAAAATCGAAAATTTGATCAAAATGAATAAAAAATTGTTTCAATGTTATGGTTAGGATTAAGGTGTGTTATACTGTGACCTGACAAAAAAAAATTGTTTAAATTGATCAAACCGAATTTAGGTTAGTTGAAATTAGTTGTTTTTGGTTTGATTTTTAGTTTATCTGGATTCATTAAACTTATTTAGTTTGGTTTTGGTTTCATATTTTGAATTTAGTTAATCGAATGAATCGGATTCATTCTACTTTTTTGTCGATTTTTTATTTTCAGGTTTTGATTTCGAATTCAAAAGTAAAATTGCATATGGACTAAATAACTATGGTCTAGCTTTAAGTTTGTCTGTCTTTCTTTCACCTGTTTTTTTTTTTTTTTTTTTTTGCTTTTCGATCAATTTGAGTAGTTTGGGATTCAATATTTGATCTAATACATAGAGAATCTTAAAAATACAATAATAAGGTGATTTGGCTCAATTTATATAAGTTTTTCGCACATACTTTTGAGGCAAAAAAATTAATTCTTAAAATCGATAAAAATTAATTTTTAAAATCGATTAACAGACTGAATTAGAATTCAATTATTTGATTTTTCAATTCGAATCGTAATTTTTAAGAGAAGAAAAATCAGACCAACCGAATCGAATTACCACAGTGATCATCCCCTAACTACAAGTACAACACATGCTTAATTGAATGTAGTGGTGGCAGTTTGAGAGAGAGAGCTTGAGCTTTTCTTTCTTACTATTGCATTTTTTTCTTTATGCATTATGTCATTTAAGAACAACCTTTTTCAAGTTTATGTCAAAACTATTGTTTGCATTTTCTCATTTAAAAAACATTCAAAATTCTTTCCCTCAATTCTTTGTTATACATAATACAACCCTATACTATCCAAATGATTAGCTCTTCAGCCATGTTCTCTTTTCAGTCTATGCATCTAAACTTACATGTATACTATGGGTACAGCTCTATTTTAGTTTCAGCAAAGTGCCTTTAGCTTTAGGTATTGAAACAGCTCTGAACATTTCATCCTCTGCTGCATTGCTTCGAATTCGCGTATTTTAACAAGGGTAAGAAGCCTCAAAACGGTGGATGGTCCTCTTCTCGAGTCTGAGGTGGTTTCGGTTTCCAATCGGGTTTCTCATCCCAGTAGATGTCATAGTATATGTGGCCGACAGTTTTATTTTCTACGCAACACCATATACCTGTATATGTCTTCACTCGCTTCCGGAATTTTTTTTCCTTTAGCTGATCATAGGATTTGCATGTTTAGTGCCATTACAAAATAATGTTATGATTGCGTATGATAAATATTCAGACACATAAACACAATGCAAGCAGAGGATTTACCTTGTCAGTGAATCCTGCGAAGGCATCTTGCATGGATGAGAACTGAATGACTTTGATATCTTTGTATGATGAGAATACAGTCTTGTACTGATACAAACAACCAAAATTGTAATGACATTCGTCAGCTATCAAAGATGCGTGATTTAATGCATTGGCGGAATGAACATGTGCTGATAATGCAACGACGATGTAATAATAATCCCAAAAGTTCATAAAAGTTCTGGAATGAATATTTTCCTATTTTCTGAAACACCAAATTAGATTAATTTTTCCAGTAAGTTTTGTCATCAGGCAGGTTATTAACTTGATTACGAATAAGTATTGAACATGGAGCATAAAAGATAGTTTCATTCAGCTAGAAAGTTGTATGAAGTATGAGCAAGCCATCAAAGTGTTCATTCGGCTAGAACATTGGACAAGCTAGCAAAGATTTGCTTCAGTTTGTCAGAGAAACTGTGAATATATTATCATTGTATGAGATATCATACATTGGCTTTGGAAACACCCACTTCACCAACAGCCAACCCACACGAACCAAAAAGAATCCACATCTAAACCTATCAAGATATATAAAGTCAATCCAGAATGTGGAAAATTTTGAACATCTGTTGAGCGGTATGTGTCAGTATGCAAATTTCGTAATCAAACAGGATGAACATAAAAAAAAAAATTAATCAGTTTATTTTCAGCAGTTAATAAAAAAACCCTAAACCATTTTGCCCATGAATCCACCTTTGTTTTGATTTTCTTTCCCTTGAAATCCTCACCAGATAGAAAACACCTACTCACCCAGGTATTGTTACTGGTCCACTGGTATAGTTCTTTTATTGGAGTGGAGAACATAAAGAAACCATTCGATTTGTCACCTAAATTAATTTTACAAAATTTGGGTTTACTAGGGGATGGATGTATGGACACAATAGATAGAATAAGTAATTAGTGCATTAGAAAGAAAGTAGGGGTACCTCTAATAGACGAGAAGATGAGAGAAAGGCATTTTAAAAATGGTTTGGACATGCACATAGGAAACCTTTAGATGCCCCAGTGAAGCGTGTAGAAAATAGTGAATTATTATAATTAAAATTAAGAGGGGAACATGAAGGCCAAAAAAGAATTGGAAAGATACCATAAGAAAAGGTATGTTATATTTAAATATAAATGAGGAAATGAGATTAGACCGAACAAGGTGGAGAAGTGTGATTCATATAGACGACCCCACTTGGTGGGAAAAAGGCTTAGTTGTTGTTGTTGGTGGGTTTACTAGGGGAGGAACAAAAACAACCCATTGGCTTATAAATTGATGAGTAGATGCAGACCACCAAATGTAGTCACAACATAACGCAAGAAAAGATTTGAATTACAAAAGTGAGCGACTTGTATTCTCGATCTTAATATTTTTCATATCACTAAACAGTCATGCGAGTCTTGTATAGCAATCTTAATTACCGTTTTTTCAGAACTGAGCTTGGGAAATTTGATAACTCTTTGCTTTGTATCATTTGAAACTTGACAACCTTGTGATCCTTCTTGACAAAGATTTACATCAAGCCATGATTCTTTCACCTGAAAAGAATAACAGAACCAAAGCTTATTGTTAGTAAATGACAGGAAACAAAGTGATAAGCAGTTCATCGGCAGGGAACTGAAACAAGCACCTTCTCAGGCATAGCTGAATTGTCAAACAACGAATATTCCCTAATTCCAATTGGCGGTCCAAATTCGTCCTCTGGCAATTGCTTCAACATTACATTTATCTGAAACAGAATTAAGGAAAATTTAATCAAGCTGAACATATGGCACTAAGCAGATCCTGTTGACCTTTATTCATCTTTGTTCTGTAAATTTTAAAAATGACTCAAGTTCAAATAATTTATGAATTTGAAAGGAAATAACAAATAGGGATCATTCACTTGAAAAGCATCAGAGAATAAAGTCAAAGAAAAGGGCACTAAAGTTATTCAAGCGCTATCAAATATAAACAGTGAAACAGAATTTATACATTTATCAAGCTAAAGATTATGAATTCGTTTGACAAAGTAACCATAAAGATCTTATGACAAATCCAACTGCATGAAAAGGTGGTATTCTTTTGGTGCAAAGTCCTTTTATGCATAGTTTCTAAACAAGAAGGGACTTTGATGCCTTGATCTCTATAGGAACATAGGCCCCTTCAAAGCTACTGTGGTGCTAGGAAGCAGCCTCAACTCAGAGGAGGAACTTCAAGGATCTAAAGAGTCCAATGGATATAGTATTTTCTGTGCAGAAGGGATGCTATGGACAAAGGTTGAGGCTGCGGTATTCAACAGGATTCCTATCCAAGCTGACCCATCATAGGAAGATAAGAAGAGCTCAAAGAAAGAGCTGTTTCATGTCCAAAAGTAATGGAGAAACACGCTAGTGTTTTTTATACTGCTGATTTACAGGATATGCTCATTTCAGCTTTCATCTGTCCACAGAAATAAAATTTATGGACCTTAGGCAAATCTATTTCTTATAATCAATAAATTAAAGTGAGTTTATTAGGTTTATACACAGGTGAACTGAGACAATTACAAATGTCAAATGCTTAGAAGGGAAATTACTAGATAGTATTGTGCCAAGTTCACATCTTATAACAAGATTGGACCTAATAATTACATTATTGCCCAACAGTGCAGTCACATAGTAGAGATTTATGCTCTTAGCTCTCTTTTAGCCTTGCAGAATCACTTTGAGCCAATATGTCAAATAGACTGACACCAGTAAAAACTATGCTCTTATCAAATGGCATTTTGGATTTGAGAACTGTTTTAGGCATATGTCTTGAAGTTGGAAGCTTCTATTCCTAGACCTTTCTGAATGGTTTGCAATAGTAATTTTTTAGCATGCACTGAATCAACACCTAATATTTACCCATTCTTGGAAATTTCAAACAAGGCAAATGACAGATTTAAAGCAAAAGCGAGTTTACACCAAGAGATCTGGGATACATAAGCTAAAACATTCCATGAATCTGAATCATTCTTACGATTGATTTCTCTGTCGAACTCTGTTAAAATTCTTTCAGACAGTGCATGGGCATCATCCCTTTAATTTTCCTCTGTTTAATCGTAAGTAAGGCTGCGCACTCAGTTACGAGAAAGAAATAGTTAACTAACCTAACCAATTGAACAGAGAATGTATGAGGAAGTTATAGCTCGTTCTACACCACTAAATTATGACATTTGTTTCCTTTTACTTCATGCATACTTCTAACCATGGCGATTGTGATAAGTCCTATAAGCAGCTAACAAAACACACTAGTACCTCAAATACATGATCCAAAGGACAGATAAAAGGTTGCCTCGTCATGCTGCCTTCCAAAACTCCAGGATGTCCAAACCATAACCTATCCAACCTGCACCATAGCGGAGGCATTACCTAAATCAAAAGTAAGAACAAAACGAGATCAAGACATGAAAATCATACAGCATTTCCAAAGGAAAATCATACAGCATTTCCAAAGGAATTTTCACATGGAATTCTCCTTTTAAAAATATTACCCCTCGTGCATAACTTTTTTTAATAGATTACAATTAATTTTTTTATGAAAAAGAGGCAAGACTTCTTACCAATGTGCGATTCAGCAATGAAGCAATAGCAAGTGCAGTCCTTATTTGTTTTATCTGTATGAACATATTTAAAAATAAAATATGAGGAGATATAAAAGTTAATAATAATTGGCAAGGGAATGCTAATAAGCACATACTTGGTAATTAACAAGAGCGAAGTGTGATTCGATATTATGCTCTCCATCAAGCAACAATTTCTTGGGTATAGAAGATTTAAATGTCAAGAACCCCCCTGCATAAGATGTTCAAAAGCATCAGAATGCAGCCATTCCTAGAAGGAACAGATTAGAAAAGTGGTAGCTCCATATCCCAAGTCTTCTACAATCATAACTCAGGTAGAGGTAGCTAGTCAATGATTACAAGATGACTATAGAAGTTCAAGCTTTAGCATACAATTCCTTTTTCAGAGTCTAGTCATTTAATCGATGAAGCTCATAACTTCATGCTATCAAAATCGGCATGTTAAAGATTGCTTATTAGTTTCACATAACCTACACTGATACACAAAGAGGTACCGCCTCTTTAAACTCATGAACAAAGACAGTATACACTAACCAAGTTGTAAACATACTCATCTTCATATACCAACATCAGATGCATTTGTTCAAATGGTTATAATCCTGGTCCATCTTAATCTAAAAACACAAGTATTGCAAGACAGCTGGAGATGCATTCAAGAAGAAAGACAGCTATTGTCTACACATTTTAATACTTCTACTTCAGATTATAATGCATCTTTATCCATGTCAATGCTAGGGTATCACCAATTGATCTCATGGTTCCTCATGATAACATCCAGTACTACATTCAAATATAAAAATATGTTTTATTCTGAATGTGCCTATATTTCAAGTAGTTGTCAGTAGAAGAAAATGAAGAAAAGATTGATTTACACCCCTAAATTTTGTAAAAGGAATAACAAAATCCAAGAAAAATTGGCACTGCTGCAATGAATAATAATAATGACGGAGAAACATGGGGAAGAAGGACTCATTAAAAAATTAATTTCTCAGAATAATCTGTCTATAACTGCAACAAAGAACAGACTGAATGACTACCAAAGAAGGATAGCAATCAATTATAAACAACAGCACAAACTCACAAGAAGGCTAAGCCACTAAGGTAGACAGAATTGATAATCAAGAATCCAAGAAAAAGAAATTAACACAAGTCAAAGATTGGAAGCCCATCCTTGCAGAAAAATTTTCCCAACATTTCAAAACATGGGAAAAAGGAAAAGAACCTGACACATCGTAGTATTCTGGTGGATCATAAAACACCATTGCTTCTCGTAGCCTGTGACGTTTTCCCTCGGTACCGGCATACTGGAATGTGGTATGTACAGCATAAGCTTCCAGTCTGAGTTGTTTGTACATTGCCTGTCAAATAGAACAGGGCACAGGAGACTTTACGTCCAAGGATAATGTCAAAAAAGAAGATGTAACAAACTGAGCAAAGATGTATACACAATGGTTTCTTGGACAAAGAAGACATTGCAAAGTTAAAAATAGCACTATCCTAGGGTTTACTACCTGGACAAAGTAAGTATGCCCACTGCAAAAGATACTGGCAGGAAGCAGGCCTAACTTGAGGTCTCCATCATAAGCATAAGCAAGTCCACTATCTTCATCAACAGATGGTCCCAGCTGCCGGTGTACAAGTTCGTTGAAACCATTCTGATCCCATACCTTGTCATCAGCAAGAAGCAATTCTTTCCATTCTTTTGCCAACTTTTTAGCAGAATCTGTTGGCCGCCAGTGAAATATACCTATATTATATGCAGCATGAGCTGTCCAAGGCAAGGCATTTTCATTAGTAAATTGGCAGATTAAGTGAATTCGTTTCATAATTATATCAGAGAATCTTTGTTCTTCATCATTTAGCATTTATTTTCATTGTTAAGAAAAAGAAAAGAAAATCAAGCACATCAATGCCCACTATCTGAATGGGAATTACTAGCTGAATTAAAAAAAGGCCATTTGAATGCAAATGATAAGCTAGAGAACTGACATGGTGAAGCTCTACTAAACTTGTTAGTCCAATAACGATACTCAAAGAATGCTTGTGAGGCTGAAAAAAGCATAAATATGTTAAGTTGATATTATCGCATACTTAAGCTGGTGAACTTGGATCTGTAGAACAATATTTCCAATTTATAGTCATGTATCAGAAGTATTAGTACTACTAAAATATTATTGGTTCTTACTTGATACTTATGCTTCAGCTTTATACACGTCCACACAGAATCAAATATGAGATGCCTGTTCAATTTTGGTGACACTTATGCATTAGCATGAATTATTCTGCCAGATATTGAAAATGTCAAAGCCTATTCCAAAATCCTAGCAACTAAGTGCGAGTTACATGTTATAACCACACTGGATTAAACAGCAAGTTCCAGCCACAGAATTAGTAGATTAGGCTGCAGTTAGCCAATACTCACTACCATTTTTCACATCTCACCTTTTAGGTAAACATACTTGAAGCACATAAGGGTCACCTAGTAACATCTTAAACCATATAGAATTTTTCTTTGATAAGTGCTAACATAGATTCTCTCATGATTGATCCATATCAGAAAACAAGTGCAAGACTGAAACACCCTCTATACGTTACATTTATTAACCAAACAGTTCCCACGGTAGTTTTCATCTTCAACGTGTGAACATGCAGGTATTGCCAGAAAATTTATATTTGGATGAAGGTCACACATTTGTAAAGTGTACATGCACGCTATACCAGGCAAAAGGATGAACCCTACTCCCTAACTTTGAGTAGCAAACAACAGAGTGGAAGTATAAAACTATAGTGCAACATAATCATTCGCGAAATTTAGTCACAAGAAAGTTATTCTGAAACACATTTATGTCATTCAAATGATTACAAGACTAAATTAAATGTCAATCCAAAGTTTGACAGGCTTTCAAATATTTGTTTTCTCAGTGCAGATTAAACAAAATGAAGAAGACAAGATTAAGGAAAAATCTCCATAGTAGCACTTCCGGCAAGAGTATTCAAGCCATTACTGTCAGACTTCTAGGTTCATTATTACCTTAAAATGAGTATAAATGTAACATAAGCACATTTAAATCTTCTTATAGGAATATGAAGGAAGAGCCCATCTCTCAGAAAATGGAAATGTAGAACACTGAAAAACTATGCATGACCACTTTATTCATCAATTGGTATTACCATGTTAAAAACGACAATTTAAGCATTAAAAAGTGTTTCCATTTATCACCTTCGTCCCAGCGGTCCAATCTGTCATCAACAACTGTTGGTGAAACTAGGTCAGTAGAGGTCAAGATATCTGCTTCTGGAAAACGTGCTAGGTATGGTAGGGGATTCTGTTGCAGGGACATGGTAGGGTGCAAAAAGAAATTGCAACAATGAAAAGGGAAAGATTAGCTATGCAGATAAAATGACATTTGAAGAATATATCTTTAAAGCACCAAAAACAAAATGAAGAAAAAAGCTATTACCTATTTAGCACTACGCAAACATATATAAATTCTTCAAGAAGAAATACAAAAGGACAACAAAGACATTCTGAAAATGACAAGGTTATGACAAGAAATATCTAAATGGCAGAGAATCTCCGTTCGCTATGTACACTCCTGACCCTCTAATTGCAGTCATTGCTCTTGATGGAAGGACTACCAAGAGGAACTAGTTGATTTACTATAGAGTCACTGTTCAAGGTCACAACTGAAACAGTTATCCACCAGTCTGTTTCTATTAATTCATTGTTTCAAAGATATCTCTCTCTCTCCAGTGTTCATGCTACTTCCAAAGGTCCAGCAAAAAGAGTTATCCTACTAAACTTTGTCCACTGTTAAAGATTCAATCAAATGGATTGACTCGTCCATCAATAGATGTAACTTCTAATTTCAGCCTTGGAAGCTTGGCAGTATGAGGCAACAGCTGATAAATAGATTGTCAGGGTTATAAATACTTGACCTCCATCCCTTGATCCCTCACTCTTCAGGGATTCTTTACAAAGGAAGCCAGAAGGAGCAGTAATTTATCAGTACAAGCAAATGTTTCTGCATCATTACCCATCCCACAATTGGTGCAGGGTGAATTACAGCAGCAGATAATTTTTAAAAGTCAATTGGGATCACTATCCGAATCATAAGTTTAATTTAAGGATGCAAACAAATATTTGGACAAGAAAGATTACCTTCAACCAGACCATGTCAGTGTCACACATCAATAGTTCAAACCCAAAAGGGAGGATGGAATCTATGAGAATAACCTTCTCCCTTCCCATCTTGTGAAATGCTTGTGAGCCCCATCCAACATCTACTGTGCTCATATGACTACCCATATCAAAAACAGGTATGCCTCTCCAGTAAAGAGCCTCCAGCACTTTTGTGTCCATTGCACCTGCAGGAGGTGAGTTGGGTTTTCAACAATTAACATAGAGCAGTTCATGTCTCCTCACCTTTTTCTCCATCTAAATAAGTAGATAAAAGCACTTACCCACAAGAAGATTGTCAAGGCCAAAATCTGTCAGGTGCTTAACCCATGTTAAGATGAAATCCATGAAAGCATAGTTACCAAAGGTGACTATTATAATGTTATCCTTCGCATGTTGTTGAACCAGTTTCTTTGTCAACTGGAAGGTCTTCAGAGGTGGAATCTTAGAACCAGAAGTGGGGGCCTCCCAAATAGGTTTGAATGGTTTTTTCTGTGGCTGGGAGGTGGGAGCCAGCAATTCATTTGAAACACTTATATGAGAAGAACTAGAAGCCTCATTTGGGGCTGCAGAACATATTGTGGAATAAGATGTCAATGATTAGTTACAATGGGTAAATACAAGGAAAGAGCTCACAGCCTAGAAGACACAACATTTTGATATTAAAGGTCAAACAACAAGTAGGAGATGAAGAATCTCAAGTACAAAACATGCCTTCTTATTCTCTCCAAAGCTGCAACATAAACACATCAGGCTCTGTAAAACTACAACATGCTCATATAGTTAAAGAAAGTATGAGGACTATTAGGGACCAGTTATCCACACAACCAGACGACTTAAAACATCAGGAATGCATACAGACAGACATATGATACATCAGAGTTCCAAACTATAATGCTCAAATCTACAACTCTTCCTTTTCTCCCAGTTGGTTTATAAGCTTATTCTTGAGTTTTACCAGAAATGTGCCAATCTTCAGTAATAACTTCAGCAGAATTCAGGGATGAACACTCATAAAAGATAACTCGCAACATCCCATTCCAATCCTCAATGAAAAAGAGAAAAGGGAAAAGCATTTGTCAACCTGATGAATAAACCAATTTTCTTACAAAAATGTTACCAAAATCACCTTAGGATCCGCACAAGTTCAGATCTTTACCTCGGAGAAAGTCAAACAACCAACTATCTTGATATACGCATATTGAAAAAGCTGTCCGTATGCACATCATTCTGGATATTTTGACTGTACATGCGTTTAAGCCTTAAATACTACATTTCATGATGTTATAACTTCTAAGAAGCAGATTAGTAACTAATCTCATCAATAAAGTTCTTGATGAACAATAAATTGGTTACGTTGCCAAAAATATGAACTTATATAACTTGCTCAACAAATCTCACAGAAGACAAGAAGATTGCAAGATTAACAAAAAGAAATTCTTTTTCCAACTGAAAACATAAGCATGTCATCAAATTTACCTCCACGATTTTCTTTCATTCATCAAATAAACCACCAAAAGAAAAATCCCCTTTCTCACACGAGCAAAAAAACGCAACATACAGCCAAATCACACAGCCTTAAAACCTTCTTAAACCCATAATGCTGAATCAACTGCATGTAAAATATGTATTCATTACACGCAGTGCACATAACTACAGTAACATGTACCTGGACTGAACCAAAGAGATGAAGAGGAAGGAGACGAGGAAGAGGAGCTGTAAACAGCAGAGAAAACGTAAAAGGAAGACACGAGTATCCCTATCACCACAGTGGCATAGATCGTCAGGAAAACTGGCTTGTAATTTGCCATATCTTTGAATGCACTGATCGAAGCCATTTCTGTTTCCTTTTCACTTAGTATTAATACTTTCCCAAGAAATCCCACAAAGGAATTGGACTAAAAATCAAATTTTTTCATCTGGGTTCACATCAAATTAATCAAAAAATCAATTTTGACAAATGCAAGATTAAAATTGGACAAACGGGTTATGGCTATTTCCTGTAGAATATGCTATAGACTTAAACAAGTTTTATGAGTTTTGAGCTATGGAGTTTAGGACTTAGGGTGGCGAATGTGGGGATTAAGGTGATGAAAGTCAACATTCATCGGCAGAGTTTGATTTGTCAACTGAAATTTTATTAGGAAAGTGGAATCTAAAAATCAGTTGGCAAAGGATTTTAATATATTTGCATTATTGTATGAATAGTTGGAAACCCAAAAAAAAAATGGTAAAGATTTTGACTATTTTGGAGTTGGTAAGGGTAGTAGCTGAGTGGTGGAGCTTAGTTGGATTTATGCATAATTTTTCTCTAGAAAGGCTTGAAATGCAATTTAGTATCAATCCAAAAATTATCATATAAAAACTAGGGTGTTTGGATTCATCAATTTTAATGATTTATTTTATAAATGCAAAATCAATTGTTTGTTTTATTCATTTTTTTTATCAAAAATTTTAAAACAAAAAACAATGCTACAGTATTGCTATAGTATTTTTTAAAATAAAATATTAAATCTGAATTTGATTTAATAATAAATAATTATTCTTAACACAATTCCCACCAAAACAAACTAATAAAATATTAATTCAAATTTAAATTTTAAACTTTTATTAATAAAAAATTATCTAACACAAATCCTAACAAAACAAAATCATCAATCCAAATACTCTCAAAATATTCATTTCTTATAACAAATCTCAATAAAAAAGATTCCATCAGAAAACCTAAAAATATCCCGTCCAAGCGAACCCTAAAATATTAGCATATCAAATTTTCATTTTACGGAATCAAATTTTCAGGTTAGCGTAACAAATTTTCAGTTAAGCTCATCAATTTTTAGTCCAAAAGTATTAATCCAATATAAAAAATTAATGTATCAAGTATACAAAAATTAATATATCAAATATAATATTAGCCCGAATCAAATATAAAAACAATTTGCATATCAAGTATAACAAAATTAGAGTATCATGGTTCATATATGAATCCGTTTCACAATATTTTTGTGTTTTCCTTTTGTTTGTGTGGTTAAAAAATAATTTTTAAAAAACAATCGTGTCATTCTTTCTAATAATAAAATGGGTAAATTACTTCAATCGTCCCTCAACTTAGGGGTTCATTTCCTTTTGTCTCTTATCTTTAAAAAAGTTCAATTTTGGTCCCTCATGTTGCATTTTTAGTTTTCAATGGTCATTTGTTTATTTTTCATGCTATATAAAAGTTTAATTTCGATGATTATTTAACACGCATATATCTAATTATATCAATTTGTATACACTTCTATTTGTCATATATGTTTTAATATTTATTTAACTTGAATTTTAGGTAAAAAAAAATAGATGGAGGACGATTTTAAATTAAATTGTAACATTAGGGTCAAAAATAGAATTTTTTAAAGATTAGGAACAAAAACAAAATAAACCTCCAAGTTTAGGGATGATTGAAGTAATTTACCCTAATAACATAGAAATTTTCTTTTTATAAGATAGAAAAAATAAAATCATCGCTCTTAAACTAATTTTCAACATTGTTGTGAATTAATCCACAATTAAAGGGTTTTGTCTTTTATTATATAAAAAAGAAAACATTCGTGTTTTTATTAGAGAAAAATAATAAGAGATTGATCACTAACAAAAATGTATTAAACATGTGGCTATTTGTGTCAATCAATAAAGAAAATTCATTAATTGTCTTATGTTGGTGACAAATTAAAAATTTGAAAATCAAATTAAATCATTCAAAATTATTAAGGACTAAAAGTGGCACTACTTAAAACTTTGGAGACCAAAATTGAATTTTTCCCTTTACTTAATTTAATTTCTTATTTCAATTTGAAATAAATCAATTTTTGTTGAATAATTATATGAATTAATAGATCCGATACGCCATATTAAAAGATTGTATAAATATGAGTTTCTAAATAAAGATTAGTAAGCACCTCCTTCATAACTAAAGGTATCACCTATAATATAGGTGAAGAGACATCTTTTCGTTACAGCATTGCTTTGATAAATGAAACGCATGTTTTTTTGGAATACATAAAAAATATAATACAACAAGTTTAGAATTAGCAATGAATGCAGATTTTTCTGGAATACATAAAAATATAATACAAGTTTAGAATTAGCAAATGTAGTTGGAATATATTGTGTCAAATGTAATGGAAAAACCATTTTTCAGTGTAGCTTACTTATGAAATGTGTTTGGACTCACAGTTAGTTAATTTGTGTAAAGTAAATTTCTTGCTATTAATAGAAGATTATCGCTTTTGATTAAAATAAAATCGGAACTATTAATTCATTCAATTATTTGAAGAGAATTAATGAAATAGATTAAAAATAAAAATTAAAGGGGGTTACTTGAGGAGAATTAATGAAATAGATTCAAATAAAATTTTAAGAGGGTTCTTTGAGGAGAATTATTGAAATAGATTCAATAATGTTATAATTGAAATTATAAAAGGTTAATATGAGGCTGGACCATAATGGAGGACTTTGGACTATATTTTATCTTAAAATAGTTTCCATGGTTGTTTCTGTTTCCCACTAGCTATCATGCTATGCAATGCATCTGTCATTGTTTTCTTCAAAAAGCAATGAATATTGAAGAAATTTTAAATTGAAAATAATTTTTCAATTGTATTATTAGTAGGAGATAACAAAGAAAAATCTTATATTATTGATGGTTTTGAAAACTTTTCATAAATGAATTTATCTAGGATGGATTGGTATATATAAGTTATTAAGTATTTTTATACTCCTTTACTAATTGAAATCTATATATATGTATATAAAATAAAAAATAGTGATTGATATACAAATATTAATTTTTTTTTGGATTAATTACATTTAATCCATGGAAAGTAGGAGTAGTTACCTTTGGAAAAAATTGTGAAAATGATAAACTTAACTTGATACATTCCCACACCAGTTGACAATATTATGAAGGATAAAGTTAAATAAAAATTATGAAGAATAAAGTTAAATAAAAATGATGGAAAATAAAATAAACGCTTTTGAACTATTGTTCTACTGTGCATTTTTTTTTTGTCAAAAGCGATAATTTCATTAAATATGAAAATAACATACACTAACTAGTTGATTCCTAGAGGACGCATGTGAATAGACATGACCATGGTTTTGGAACCGTCGGTTCCCAGTTTTGTAGTCATGGAAACCAAAACCAAACCGCCGAAGGATAGTTTCGGTCCCAATTCCAAAAATGCCGATTCTAGTTTTGATTACATTTACGGTCTTGTTTCGGTTCCAGATTTTATTTCGATTTTTAGTTCCAATTTGATTTTAATCTCACTTTTAATTTTGATTTCTATTGAAATAATTATTGAACTATTAATTAAAATTCAAATAATGCAACATAATAATATAATTAGAATAATACTTGGAATTGAACTTAAAATATAGAGTTTTTAGAAGAATATAACTAGGAAGGACTAGGTAAGTGAGATTGAAAGAATAATTGAACATTTGAATTATTAATTGGAATTCAACTAGTATAATATAATAATAATGAGAATAGTAGTTGAAATTGAACTAATATATAGAGTTTTTAGAATAATAGAATTATGAAGGATTAGATAAGTGAGAAAGAAAGATATAAAAAGAATAAGAATATTAAGAGAATGATTGAACTATTAATTGAAATCCAAATAGTATATTAGTATAATATAATAATAAAATTAGGATAACATAAATTAGATAAGTTGATACATAATATAATTGGAATAATAGTTAAAACTGAACT
The DNA here is from genome assembly GCA_016586305.1 of Ophiorrhiza pumila. Classification (NCBI taxonomy): domain Eukaryota; kingdom Viridiplantae; phylum Streptophyta; class Magnoliopsida; order Gentianales; family Rubiaceae; genus Ophiorrhiza; species Ophiorrhiza pumila. The sequence continues at coordinate 29,688,967 of BLIW01000008.1, read as the reverse complement.
AACAAATAGAGTTTTTAGAAGAATAGAACTATGAAGAATTAATTAAGTGAGAAAGAAAAGTATAAAAATGATAATAGTATTGAAATAATGATTGAATTATTAATTGAAATTCAAATAGTATATTAATATAATATAATAATAGAATTAGAATAATATAAATTAAAAACATTGATACACTAAACCTAAACCTAAAATTAAATCCTAAACCCTAAACTTTAAACTTGAAACTCTAAACTTAGAATGTAAAGATTAGAAAAATAAGAAATAATATTAGAAAAAGAATGTAATAAAAATGAAGAGATATAGAAATATTCATAGATTCATAAAAATGCAAAACTAATAAATTTTGTTTTTTTATAGATTCGCAACTGAACTGAAACCACCAATTTTAGTTTCGATTCTATTTTTTTAGGAATCGGAACCGAAACGGCAAGCGTCGATCCGATTATGGTTTCGAACCGTGGCCCCCACGATTTCGCTTCCAGAATCAAAACCACTAATTCGGTTCTGATTGAAACTGGCCGAATGGCCATGTCTAAATGTGAGTGTGGGTGTGTGAAAAAAAAGGTTAAAATTAAGTACAATGAGTTGAATTGTTTAATAACATACATGTACATGTAAACTTTTGAACTATTGTCATGTTGCACATTAGCTCATGTAGTTTTGATTATAACACTTAGGTGTATTTGATAAAATTGAAAACTGATTGAATCTGAAATTTAAAATGTGAAAGTAATAAGTTGCTGAATTCATTAATTTTATATGTTTGATAATTCAACTGATTTTTACATCTGAATCTAAAAATATAATATGTGAAAAATATGTGGTAGACAAAAATTGATACACTACGTATAAACATATGGTGTTTAAATATGTATACTATGTGAAAATATATGTAGTTTGTGATAATTTGTGTAGCATGTATAAATATGTATAATATGTGAAAATGTGTGTAATACGTGTAAATATCAGAAGGGTAAAAAATTGTGTAGTATTTGTAAATGTGTGCAATGTGCGAAAGTGTGCATTTGTAAATATGTGCAATGTGTGAAAGTTTGCAGTAGGTTTAAATATGTTGTGTGTGGAAGTGTGCAGTAAGTTAAAATATGTGGTGTATGAAAGTGTGCAGTAGGTTAAAATATATGAAGTGTGAAAATGTGTGGTGTGTGAAAATGTGAAAATGTGTAGTATGTGAAATATATGTAGTAGGTGTAAATATGTATAATATGTGAAAATATGTGAATTGTGTGTGAAAAGAAAAAAAATTTAAACCATGTTAATTTTGTTCATTAAAAATATTTTAAAACTCTATACCAGACCACGCTATCAAATTAAGCAAATTAAGTCATATTTTATCGTTTAAAATTCTATCATAATTTTGCCTTTATTTTCAAACCCTCTTACTTCATTAAAATATGCAATATATGATTATCAAACAAGTTTAATTGATTCAGATCTCAATCAATTAAATTTTCAGAGTTAAAATGATTTATCAAATAGGCCTTTAATTTGCTTAATTTTTAATTTGCCATAAATCAATTTATTTAATTTGTTTCAATCAAATAATTGTGTGCAACAATGAATTTAATTTTCATTTAAAAACTAGTCCTCATGCATATGCGTTGTTGGGAAATAGTTTTTTTCCCCCAAAAAACTTTAAGTTATAAACCACAGCGAGTAAGATATTTTTAAATATTTTCGTTCCATTTTTTCCCATTATCTATCAGGTTAGATATTGCTTATTAAGTTGAGAACAAAAAATGAACCATTAAAAGCATGTGAAGATAGTTTTTTAGAAAATTTCATTAACTTGCAAAAAACCAAAGCTATATTCATGAACTGAATTTTTTTTTATAATTTTCATGTTTATGGTATAACCTATTAGCTTTTATATATTGTTTGAGTTAGAAATAAAAATCGGACCAATAAAAGCATGCATATGCCATTTTTGAGAAATCATCTTTTCTCTCCGAAAATACAAATTTACTACCAAAAAAATTAAGATTTTTTTTTCATTATCTATCAGTTTAGACATTGCCTATTAAGTTGAAAACAAAAAATGAACCGATAAAAGTATGCGAAGATATTTTTTCAGAAAATCACATTGACTCTCAAAAATCCAAAGCTATGTAGTTCATGAAAACTGAAATTTTTACTTTTTCATTTTTGGAAAAAATTATTCACACACTTCTAATAGTGGATTTAATCCGAAGGAAAAATAAATAAAAACTTTATGCACTTACTTCTAATTCTTTTTCCTTTTGTGAAAAAGAAAATATTAATAAAATTTAAAAAGTTAAAAATTCATTTAAATTTGAAATATAGGATATGAGATATTTTTTTAGAAAATCATATTAACTCTCAAAAACCAATAAATTTCACTTTTTTTGACACCGTTCATTGGATTGTATGTTGACACTTTAGGTGTGTGTAAAAAATAGTAAGGAAAAAGTCAAAATCAACACGTTTTTTTAAACTTTGCTAGTTTTGATAAAAATACGTGTGTTATAATTCATGAAATATGAAAATTTGCTGAAAAATATAATTTTACTTTTTTTTACATCGTTCATTAGAATGCATATTGACAATTGAGGTCTGTATAGAAAATAGTAAGAAAAAAGCCAAAATAACACCATTTTTTACTTTGCTGTTTTTGACAAAAATATGTGTGTTATAACCCATGAAAAATGGAGGCAATTTTCACATTTTTTGACAATATTCACAAGAATGCACATTAACAATCGGGGTGGTGCAAAAAACAGTGCAAAAAAAATATGAAAATCAATGCATTTTTAGATTTTACCAGTTTTTTGCTAAAATACATGTGTTATAACTTATAACCAATGAAAAATGTTAATTTAGTAAAAAATCTAAGGGCCTATTTGATAAAATTGAAATATTAAACTTAAAATTTGAAATTTGAAATCTGAAATAATAAGTGTCTGAATACTGAAATAATTAAGTTTGTTTTATAAGCATATTGATTTGATAACTGAATGACAAATAGTACTTTTTAATTAATTATTTTTTTTAATAAATGTGCAATATATTACTTTTCAAACAACAAATCAAAATTATTAAAAAAATATATACAATATAATTTTGTAAAAAAAATAAAATTTCAAAATTAGTAATTTTGAATATAAAATATTATCATAAAAATGCATATATTTATGAACTCTACATATTAATGATTTTATAGTATGTTGGATGTTATTTTTTAAAAATATATTTTTTAATTAACCAAAACCTAATTGAGAAAAAAAGAAAAGATAAAAAAGATTAATCAAACTGTAAAACATAATTTTTTTATCAAATCAAGTATATTAAATACACATATTAAAATATAGAAAAGAAGATATATTGAATAAAATGTGTTCTATAATATTGGATGTTATCTTTTAAAAATTTTAAAATATAATTTTTAATCAAACAAAACTTGATTTAAATAAAAATATAAAGTAAAAAAGGTTAATCAAGTTGTAAAATATATTTTTTATCAAATGATGCATGTTAAAGAAAAATATTAAAAAATAGAAAGAATATTTATTGAATAAAAGTATTAGCATATAAAAACAAGAAAGAAAGAATAATAAATAAAAGTATTAAAATATAGAAGTAAAAAGAAAATTGAGATGGTAAAAGATATTAAAGTGATATTGTGGATATTTATGGTATATTAAATTTTATTTTAAATACCACGTCTGAGCGTATTATGAAATTAAGTGATAAACTAAATTTTATCGTTTAAAATCATAGAAGAAATTTGTGTTGGATATTTTCAATATTGAAAGTATCAAAACAATTAAAAATGTGAAAAATGAATATTGCTGAAATTTTTCCAACGTCGCGACGTGGAGAGTTCCATGTCGCGACGTGGATTACTATGAAACAATTCTAATGTGTTTAGAATTGGACGTCGCGACGTGGGGGTATTTGCACGTCGCGACGTCGGTAAACGTTGGAAAAATTCTGGATAATTACAATTGGTTGGTAATTATCATATATTCATATTTATCACAAAACAGTTATGTATTTGTGTCTTAAATTAGTGATAAGTTGGTTTTATACCAACTTAAATGTATTATTTCACTTGGCTTTTGCCTTGATTTTCATGCAAATGTGTAGTGCAATGTGCTATATTGTGTGTTTATGTGATTTGCAACTCATAGTGTTTAAATGGTGAAAAAAACCAAAAATGTTGTTAAAATGAGGAAAATATATGCTTGGTGTCAAATGACAAGGTTTAGAGTTTGAAACAATGAGAATGGTGAGTGGGAATTTAAGAAAAACCGAAATGAGCTTATTTGGCCAAATTAGGGTTTGGGCAGAATGTTGGTGCAACTTGTTTTGGGTATAACTCTTTCAATACTTATCCAAATTAGGAGATCTTGGATTTTCTGGAAATATATTTGAGTGTACTTTATTTCTTATGTTTTAACTATTTTCTAATTCTGTGTGTAAGCATGAGAAACGGGGGCTTCTTTAAGATTGCTACGTTCAGGATTTCTGTGTTAAAGTTCATTGCCACAGTTTGACAAAATGTGTATATCTTGAGTTACAGGTACCCAATGATGCTGATTCGTAAACTGGTGGAAAGCTAAGAGGATTAGCTAGAACTTTTATGTGTACCACTAGGTCTAATTCAGAGGCTAAGACACATGAATCTGGCATGGAAGTGGAGCTTGGTGCTGGAATGAACACTAAGTAACACATGGTCTTGCATTGTACCGTTTGGCATGCCATCCTTGCACGAGCTCGTCGGGCACAACAACTTTGCCAAGCCTTGCCAACACCTTGCCAAGCTTTGCCAAACCAATGTGCCAAGACCTTGCCAACCTTGCCAACTTGCCAACCTTGCCAACACTTTGCCAACACCTTGCCAACCTTGACACACTTTGCCAAGCTTTGCCAAACCAACATTCCAAGACTTGCCAAGCCAACGTTGCCAAGACCTTGCCAAGCATTGCTAACATACTTTGCCAAGTCTTTCCAACAAACTTTAACACAACCATGCCAAGCATTTGCTACACTTTGCCACACTCATGCACATTTTTGGCATGCCATTCATACACCTTGGCACACCATCACAATACACATTTTGGGCACTACCATCACTTCACAACTACTTCACATTCATTTCACTTGTTTTCATACTACCAAGCTAGGACATAGACATCACTTAAGCAGCCACCACACACAAACCATTTTCACATTTTTGGCATATCAGCAAGCACAAACTCTTGGCACACTACTCAAGCATTCTTGGCACAACATTTGCACCACTTGTACACAACTTGTTACATTCAAACTTATCACATTCAACAGACTTCAGTTGGCATAGGAAAGGAAATTGGCCTACGACATGTCGTAGGCCAAACTTGGAAGAGAAAAAAATAGCTTACGACATGTTGTAAGCCATTCTTGAAGAAAGAAAAACTTGCCCACGACAATTTTGGAGGAAAAATGTTTGGCCTACGACATGTCGTAGGCCAAGTTTGAAACAAGAATTTTTAGCCTACGACATCTCGTAGGCTAATTGCTTGATGGGTGCTGAAAAAATGGCAAAGTGTTGGAAGAGTTGCTTCATGGGTTTTCAGCTTTGTCGCACTTCAGTAGTTGGGTTGTAACTCTCTCGTTGTAGCTCCAAATTAGGTGATTCAAATGGCTATGAAAAGTTAAGACAAAGGGTTACAACTTTAGTGTTTTAAGATTCTTTTAATTCACAGTGCATTATGGTCAAATTTTGGCTGGAAGTTGCTGCCATAAAATATTGTGTTCTTGAGTTTTCAGGAAATTGGCTAAGTGTTGGAACTTCTGATTTCAGGAGTGCAGCAAGGCAGCAGAAGGCGTGAAGTGTCAAGGCGGGAAGGCGTGATTTCGTAAAGGGTCGACTGCTTGGAGGTTCGCGGAGTCGCTGAAGGCGTGAGGAGTCCAAGCTCGAAGGCGCGAACTTGGTCTGATTTCTTCACCTGGAGTGCTGAGCAGTGAAGGCGCGGACACTGAGACTTGAAAGCGTGACTTTGGTTGGCAAGGTTGATGAAGGTGCCGAAATGTACTACTGAAGGCGCTGGAATGCTGAACATTTTCTTCAAACTTGGAATTTTCACAATTTAGGCTGATTTTTAGTCATTTCTTTTAAGGGCGCGTATTAGTTACATTTTCATAGCTATATATATAGAACATGTAGCTAATGTGTAAAAGGGATCCCGGAGATTATTTTTCATTCCATTAGTTAGGTTTTGATTTTGGTAACAAACTTTTGAGAGCTGGAGAGCGGGAATTAATTTGAAGATCTACTTTCTCTCTCTAGTTTCTCTCTCTAGCTTTTGAACTCCATTTTCTGTTCCGATCAAAGATTTGCTCCGATCATTGTAATTCTCATATCAATTAAGGAAGTTCTTGGAAGAATTCAATTGGTAAACTCTTTCTATTTATTAAAAATGAATTATTTCAAGTTCCAAATTGTTGATCGTGGATTGGTAATGGAGTTCTATGGTTAGATCTCTCATGTTCTAGAGTTTCAACCGGTTAAATGTATAATTAGACTATGCAATGCTATGCAATTGGCATAATTCCTTAAGGATGAAATCATATGTGATTTTAATGATTAAATCTTGTTGAGTTTCACGAATTCACACTTTTATTGAATGAATTGAACTTTGATTGCGGTCGCCATGCTGAGTTGAAGTGAGATTTACCAATATCTGTAAGAATTGCATGAAATGAAGACTGAATGTTTGATGATTAAGTCTTCCACTTGCTTTGCTTGAATCATGATTTGAGACGCGGTCGCCATGCCGGTAGAGAATCATTGAGTTGTTAGGAAAAAGTGAGAAGAAACTTTCTAAAGTAAGCAAACACTCTAGGTCCTAGGTCAGGCCTCGCCATGGGATACCGTAAGAATTGCATGTTAGATTTGCTAACTTTGGAGAGTTGAGGCATTGCGGGTTGAATCCATTCTACTTAGGCCTCGCCATGGGAAAAGTGGAATGTTAAGGAGTATAGAAAACACTGTGGTCGTCATGCTAAGCGTTAGCTAGCCTCCTGGGCAATAGAGATCTCCTCATTGTTTTACTTGTGTGTCAAGAGCATTGCAACCATGGCCTAATGTGCATTCAACTGGTGGAATTATTCTAGAGCATCTACTCTCTTCCTGTTTTCCTTTACATCTTATTTGTTGCATTTGATTCTTTACTAGTTAGTGTCTAGTTTTATTTCTTTCGTGACATTCTGTGAGCAAACATTGAGATTCTTGGCCCAAGCCTTCCCTGTGGATACGATCCCTACTTACGCTACTACATTAGTGTTTAGGGTAAAATTGAGCTGATACGACTTTAAGCTATCAATTTTTGGCGCCGCTGCCGGGGAAGGCACGTTTTCTTGAATTTTGATTTGCTTTGTTTTCTTTTCTTGTGTAGTTTAGTAGTCTTGTTATTTTCATTTTGGTAACTTTTGTTGCATTTTGTAGTTTTCGAGTTTTGTTGTCTGCTTTGGTGTATTTGTGTCAAGTGCAGGACATTGAAGTTCACTGTAATTGAGTATTGCACAAGTACCCAAGCATGTCTAGATGGTACGAAGACTTCTCTCCATCACCATATGAAGGGCAATGGCAAAATCAAGCACAAAGCAACAACTCACACCACATTGGGACACAAGAGCTTCCTGTGGAGGACATGTTTTCTCAACTTATGGAAAAACTTGACAGAGGCTTACAAAAGGGAGAGCAATGGTATTACCAACAACAAAGCAATGAGTGTGATCTCAGAGAAGAGGCAAAAATGGAAGACATGTTGTCTCAAGTTTTGGAAAGAATTGATAGAAATGAAACAAGGTTCGCTCAACTGGAAGAAGAGCTTCAAGGGCGACAAGAAAGGTTTGAACGAATCAACGGTTTAATAAGCAACCTATGGGAACAAATTGAGACACCAACTTTAGATGCACAATACCACTCACAAGGTACACCTCTCATTCCCGAGGACAATCATTTTGATATGCATGCTAATGTTGATTGTGGCTTAAAGTGTCTAAAGGAGGAGGAGTCTACATGTTTTGGGGATAGTGTACATGAGTGTTTTTTGCTGATTCTTTTGAGCATGAATATGTGCACTTTGATGTTGAAGATGATGGCTTCTTTAGTGATCTTGATACTGATGACTCTCGTGTTCTAAGTTGCCATGGTACTAAGTTGGAAAATGTGTCTAAAATGGAATCTTGCATGAATTTCATGGAATTCAATGAGTCAAATGATGTTGAATGCCTTGCTTTAGATGTTTTTCCTCTTGATAGCTTTGTGAATTGCATAAAGTCACTTCTTGAAGATCAATGTGATTTCCTAAAGGAGGAAAATGTTGCATTTGTTAATGAGAGTGTTAACACATTGTTTGAAACTCTGGTTGAGGCACCAATTTTTGAAATGGTCAATGAATCTAAGTGTCTAAATAGTGACTCACAAGAAGTGCAAAGTGAGATACTCTTGTTAGTTGATGATAATGCTTGTTGTGTTGTTGAGAAAGAAAAGCCTCAAGAATTTCCCAATGTTAGTTTTGATGATAAAGATGTTAACACTTTGAATGACAATGACAATGAGTGCCATGCTATACTTGATGATGCTGATTGTTATTCTCTGAATGTAACTTTTCTTGATGACTTGATAAATTGCATAGAGTCCTATCTTGATGAACATTGTGATATCATGAATCAGGATAATGTTGAACGTGCTAAAGAAAATGTCGATATTAGGCTAGCTGCTGAAGATGTTAACATTTTGAATGAATGTGAGTTTGAGTCATTTGTTTTTGAACTGACTGGTGGTTTTGAGTTTGCTGATTTGTTTGTTGAGACCATGGATGTACAAGCCTTGGTTGAGCCTTGTAAGGTTGGAGAGCTTAATGTGGTGGAAGAAGTAATCGATAGGCCTAGTAGGGTGGAAGAGTTAAATGATTTGCCTCCAATGGTGAAAGAGTTTAAGGAGATACCTTCAAGGGAGGAGCCTCAGGGGTTCAAGGTGGAATTTGTAATGGTGGCTTCCCATATGCATGAGCTCAAGCGCCTCTTTGCCACTATTTTACAAGTGCCATACAGGAGGATAATGAGTATTGTTGAAATATCATTTTTCTGGTACAGAGAGGGTTATTCCGATTCTTGAGGAAGAATGTTTCATGAATAAAGTCTAGCTGGAGACTACAAAAATCCAGAACTATTTTTTTTTTCACTTTACTTTCACTTCAGTTGTTTTTGGTATAACTAGATGTTATGTTACTTTGCATTTTTGCTTATACTCACCAAGGCCACTCATGATGTAGGTGTATGCAAAGGAAGGAATTGCAAGGGAAATAAGCCATGCACACATGAGGCTAAGTGTGGGGGAGTGGAGTCATGAACCACTCCCACAATACACTTATTCATTTTATCTACATTTCAAGCGTGATTTTGCTTATTCCATTTAGTGTTCTTAGTTGTAAAATTTTACACCACCGTGGTTCTTAATCATGGTGCGACACTTTGCTTGCATGCTTCCATATCATGTCTACTTTGCCACCAACATGTAGTGTACTTGGGTGAGCAATTTGTAATAAGCTTTGTTTCACCATGTGCAGGGATTTTTCATGCAATAAAGAACTTCAAACAAGGACACTATACCAAGCAAGCATTGGATTTCGTGATATATCAATACCAGGGGGTTTCTAAACCTATCTTTACTTTACATTGAGGACAATGTAAGTTTTAAGTGTGGGAGAGGGAATGTTTGCTATGATTTGTGTCTTTTGGACCTGATATGCTTACTTTTTGTTATGGAAATTTCTTTTGTGCTATGTGATGCAAAGTATGTTACTTTTAAGTTTTGCTGTGTTATTTTGAGTTTTTGCATATTTTACTTGGTATATGTTGTGTGTTGTGTTTTTCATTTTTTGTGCAAATTTTGTGCAAATTTTCATTTTGAATGTTTTTGGTGAAATTTTTGAACTTTGTGAATAAGTGATGGCTTTGGTGAGCACGAGTTGTGTTGTGTGTCAATGGAATATGGTGTTAGTGTTGGTGTGTGTTGAGGAGGGTGACAAAAGTTTAAGTGTGTGGACTATAAAGTTAATATCACACATGTATTTGATACTTTGTTCTAGTTCACTATGGCTTAATTCAAGTTCATCACTTAAATCTTTTTGATCTTGCATGTGAAATTTTTTGTTTCCTGGTCCTAAGTTTGAGGAAATTGGTACATTTTGCTGGCTAAAGCCCGATGTTAAGGTAAGATAGATATGCCATGCAAAACTAAATGACACAGGAGGTATGTGTATGGAAGCTTACTCTTCTTGCTATGCATTTGTCTGGATGTCTCCAGAGTTCGTGCATGTTAATCAACTTGAAACTCTTATGAACATGTGCATGCATAAGAGAAGACATGGAAGAAAAAGCCTTTTGGCATCTGGGAAGGAAAAAGCCACAAGAACCTGGCAAATTATTAAAGGGAAAAAATAGCCAAAATACCCAGGCAAATGGTACCAATGAGTATCACAAATGCACTAATGTGCTTAATAAGGGCAATGTCCCATAGAGCTGTGTGCGCATAGGATACCATGGATCTTGTGACTGCATGTTCATGAGTGTGGCTAAGGAGATAGGCTTGTATTGAATGAGTGAGACAACTAGATGGTGTATAGCAAGGGAATAGATGAAGTGCATGTTCCTCAGCACACACTTGCACGCGTGGCATGTTGGTCTTTATTCATTGTGCCTTAGTTGATAATTTGTGCTGAAATCTGAAGGCTTGGTGCCAGAAACTTTGGAATGAATTCTTGTGTGGAAAAATGTTTTGATGGACTTGGATGTGGCCATTGTGGATGAATGGACAAATGTGTTAAATACGGGTGATAAAAATGAGTTTTGAGTGTACAATTTGCTTGAGGCCAAGCTATTGTGAATGGTGTTGAAATGGATAGGGAAGTGTTCTTTTCCCTATCAGGAGTTCAAAGCATGGTGTGTGTGTGGCATGGTTTTGTGATTGAGTTAAATGGTTTCGTTTTGTGTTTTTGCTTGAGGACAAGCAAAGGTTCAAGTGTGGGGGAATTTGATAAGTTGGTTTTATACCAACTTAAATGTATTATTTCACTTGGATTTTGCCTTGATTTTCATGCAAATGTGTGGTGCAATGTGCTATATTGTGTGTTTATGTGGTTTGCAACTCATAGTGTTTAAATGGTGAACAAAGACCAAAAATGTTGTTAAAATGAGGAAAATATATGCTTGGTGTCAAATGACAAGGTTTAGAGTTTGAAACAATGAGAATGGTTAGTGGGAATTTAAGAAAAACCGAAATGAGCTTATTTGGCCAAATTAGGGTTTGGGCAGAATGTTGGTGCAACTTGTTTTGGGTATAACTCTTTAAATACTTATCCAAATTAGGAGATCTTGGATGTTCTGGAAAGATATTTGAGTGTAATTTATTTCTTATGTTTTAACTATTTTCTAATTCTGTGTGTAAGCATGAGAAACGGGGGCTTCTTTAAGATTGCTACGTTCAGGATTTCTGTGTTAAAGTTCATTGCCACAGTTTGACAAAATGTGTATATCTTGAGGTACAGGTACCCAATGATTCTGATTCTTAAACTGGTGGAAAGCTAAGAGGATTAGCTAGAACTTTTATGTGTACCACTAGGTCTAATTCAGAGGCTAAGACACATGAATCTGGCATGGAAGTGGAGCTTGGTGCTGGAATGAACACTAAGGCACACATGGTCTTGCATTGTACCGTTTGGCATGCCATCCTTGCACGAGCTCGTCGGGCACAACAACTTTGCCAAGCCTTGCCAACATAACCTTGCCAACACCTTGCCAAGCTTTGCCAAACCAATGTGCCAAGACCTTGCCAACCTTGCCAACCTTGCCAACTTTGCCAACCTTGCCAACTTGCCAACCTTGCCAACACTTTGCCAACACCTTGCCAACCTTGACACACTTTGCCAAGCTTTGCCAAACCATCATGCCAAGACTTGCCAAGCCAACGTTGCCAAAACCTTGCCAAGCATTGCTAACATACTTTTCCAATTCTTGCCAACAAACTTTAACACAACCATGCCAAGCATTTGCTACACTTTGCCACACTCATGCACATTTTTGGCACGCCATTCATACACCTTGGCATACCATCTCAATACACATTTTGGGCACTACCATCACTTCACAACTACTTCACATTCATTTCACTTGTTTTCATACTACCAAGCTAGGACATAGACATCACTTAAGCAGCCACCACACACAAACCATTTTCACATTTTTGGCATATCAGCAAGCACAAACTTTTGGCGCACTACTCAAGCATTCTTGGCACAACATTTGCACCACTTGTACACAACTTGTTACATTCAAACTTATCACATTCAACAGACTTCAGTTGGCATAGGAAAGAAAATTGGCCTACGACATGTCGTAGGCCAAACTTGGAAGAGAAAAAAATGGCTTACGACATGTCGTAAGCCATTCTTGAAGAAAGAAAAACTTGTCGTGGGCAAATTTTGGAGGAAAAATGTCGTAGGCCAAGTTTGAAACAAGAATTTTTAGCCTACGACATCTCGTAGGCTAATTGCTTGATAGGTGCTGAAAAAATGGCAAAATGTTGGAAGAGTTGCTTCATGGGTTTTCAGCTTTGTCGCACTTCAGTAGTTGGGTTGTAACTCTCTCGTTTTAGCTCCAAATTAGGTGATTCAAATGACTATGGAAAGCTAAGACAAAGGGTTACAACTTTGGTGTTTTAAGATTCTTTTAATTCACAGTGCATTATGGTCGAATTTTGGCTGGAAGTTGCTGCCATAAAATATTGTGTTCTTGAGTTTTCAGGAAATTGGCTAAGTGTTGGAACTTCTGATTTCAGGAGTGCAGTAAGGCAGCAGAAGGCGTGAAGTGTCAAGGCGGGAAGGCGTGATTTCGTAAAGGGTCGACTGCTTGGAGGTTCGCGGAGTCGCTGAAGGCGTGAGGAGTCCAAGCTCGAAGGCGCGAACTTGGTCTGATTTCTTCACCTGGAGTGCTGAGCAGTGAAGGCGCGGACACTGAGGCTTGAAAGCGTGACTTTGGTTGGCAAGGTTGATGAAGGCGCCGAAATGTACTACTGAAGGCGCTGGAATACTGAACATTTTCTTCAAACTTGGAATTTTCACAATTTAGGCTGATTTTTAGTCATTTCTTTTAAGGGCACTTTTGTAATACCTTAGGTAGTTTACGGTTGCGTATTAGTTACATTTTCATAGCTATATATATAGAACATGTAGCTAATGTGTAAAAGGGATCCCGGAGATTATTTTTCATTCCATTAGTTAGGTTTTGATTTTGGTAACAAACTTTTGAGATTTGGAGAGCGGGAATTAATTTGAAGATCTACTTTCTCTCTCTAGTTTATCTCTCTAGCTTTTGAACTCCATTTTCTGTTCCGATCAAAGATTTGCTCCGATCATTGTAATTCTCATATCAATTAAGGAAGCTCTTGGAAGAATTCAATTGGTAAACTCTTTCCATTTATTAAAAATGAATTGTTTCAAGTTCCAAATTGTTGATCGTGGATTGGTAATGGAGTTCTATGGTTAGATCTCTCATGTTCTAGAGTTTCAACCGGTTAAATGTATAATTAGACTATGCAATGCTATGCAATTGGCATAATTCCTTAAGGATGAAATCATATGTGATTTTAATGATTAAATCTTGTTGAGTTTCACGAATTCACACTTTTATTGAATGAATTGAACTTTGATTGCGGTCGCCATACTGAGTTGAAGTGAGATTTACCAATATCTGTAAGAATTGCATGAAATGAAGACTGAATGTATGATGATTAAGTCTTCCACTTGCTTTGCTTGAATCATGATTTGAGATGCGGTCGCCATGCCGGTAGAGAATCATTGAGTTGTTAGGAAAAAGTGAGAAGAAACTTTCTAAAGTAAGCAAACACTCTAGGTCTTAAGTCAGGCCTCACCATGGGATACCGTAGGAATTGCATGTTAGATTTGCTAACTTTGGAGAGTTGAGGCATTGCGGGTTGAATCCATTCTACTTAGGCCTCGCCATGGGATAAGTGGAATGTTAAGGAGTATAGAAAACACTGTGGTCGTCATGCTAAGCGTTAGCTAGCCTCCTGGGCAATAGAGATCTCCTCATTGTTTTACTTGTGTGTCAAGAGCATTGCAACCATGGCCTAATTTGCATTCAATTGGTGGAATTACTCTAGAGCATCTACTCTCTTCCTGTTTTCCTTTACATCTTATTTGTTGCATTTGATTCTTTACTAGTTAGTGTCTAGTTTTATTTCTTTCGTGACATTCTGTGAGCAAACATTGAGATTCTTGGCCCAAGCCTTCCCTGTGGATACGATCCCTACTTACGCTACTACATTAGTGTTTAGGGTAAAATTGAGCTGATACGACTTTAAGCTATCAATTAGTTATTTAGACACAGATAACTGTTGGGAGTTGTCTTAATTATCAAGAAGACAACGCATATGAAAATTACATACACAGAAAAAATAAGCCTGTGAGAAAAAGAGTCATTCAGAAAGAAGAACTTCTGCAGAAGTTCTATTCTGAGAAAAAGACTTCTCTTGCAAACTCTTCTATTGTCTTTAGTTGTTAGAATTATGTAAAGTGCATTACGTAATTCTAAATACTTCATTTTATCCTAAAGAGTATTTGCTCAGATAATTACTGCACAATAAAGGGAGCAAATAGAATCTAAAGGAAAGTGCATTTACTGCATGATTTGAAGAGTTCCTACAATTTGTATTATAATAGATAAAGTTCTATTTTATTGCATATCATGTAATAGATATCAAAGTCTCTTTTCTTGTAAAGTTATATTGTAATAGATAGTTATCTATGTAATAGATAGATTACTACCATTGTATCTCCCTGGAATAAGAATTCCCCAACAATCTTTAGATTCTATTTATAGAACAATGGTAGAAAAAGGAAAGGACTTGATTTCCAACATTAGTAACTTGTAAAGGGTGAATGGAATGAAGACAATCTTGCAAGAAAACAAAAGAAGTGTCTATAAAAATTCTACAGCAAAGGGGAATGTGAGAAAAGGAAAGGTACATACTTGAAAGGATGTTCAAGTAAGACTTTCTTGCCTTAAACTCTTTAAATTATGAAATGATAAATGCAAGTATGTGATGAATCAATTTTCTAAAATTAAAACTTTGCTAAAAAGTTCAATCAACATAACTTGCACATTGTGGAAACTATTATAGTAATGTCTATAATAGAAATTTTGTGATTAAACATGGATGAAAATGTTTTTTCTTCTTTGAAGGATTTAATAGAAAATTGAAATTTGAGAAGAAAGAAAGAAATGAGTCAAATGACTATTGAAACTCTTGCTAAATTCCTTAGTATAAAAAGGAATGTCATGTGTAGGAAAATAAATTTCCTTAAGTAAAGAAAGAAGAGAAAGAGAAAAAATAATCTTTCTAACAAAGTACACATTGTTGAAAAGTGGAAATGGCCAACTAAAATAGCCTAACTAAGGCAAGAGGCCAAGACAAAGTGCAAATGTCAATCTAACAAAAGGAAAAAGAAGGGAAAGTGTTTTATTGTAACAAAAATGACATTACAAAAGAATGTCATTTATTGAACAAGAAAAGGGTTCAATATGGAAAAATCATCTAAAGATGATTATTAAAATATTTTGTTACAATAATTTCAAATTTACATATTGTGAAAAAGTTCCCTTAATAGATTGATAAGTTCCACTAAATGTGTGTTCAAGAATAATAAATTCTTGAAGATTTCAAAATCCATGAAGGAACAAATGTTTTAGTGCAATTAATATTGCAATGTAATATTTAAACTATTTGTTTATATCATTTATTTGATTTAATCTTTTTATTATGGCATAATAGATTATGTTGTGTGACATTTATAAATGTTGATAAAACATGATTTTTGTCATATTATAAGAAGAAGAGAAAATGAGGAATTTGCATATTTGTTAAAATAACAAGGCAAATTATTTTCTTAAAGTTGAAGGACATCAAATAAGTTGATATGATGCATGTGAGTACATGGCATATATTTATTTTTTCAAAAGCAAAAGTATTGTGGAACTTTTCTTGATGATTGAAAAAGTTTTGCTATGTTAAATTATTACATTGTAAAAAGAAGTATTTGAAAAGTTGTAAAATTAAAGACTTGAAAATTTACTTCTTAATTTTTGCAATGTAATGTGGACAAATTTGTGTTTGAATAAATATGCTAATTAAAGCATATACATACTTGCAACTATTTAATAAGTAAAAGTACTATGTTTCTTTTATTAAATACTTGTACAAGTTGGGTATGATTGTTCATTACATTGTTAAAGAGAAGTGATTAAGGTTTTAAGCTTACAAAGCTAGAAAAACTAAGAAATCAACTTCTAAAGGTACTAATGTAATGTTAAACAATTATGATTCCAATTTTTATTACATTTTGAAGGTAGAAGTGATTTGGAAAGTTTTTTAACTTACAAAGTTGGAAAACTAAATCAACTTCTAAAAGTTAAAATGTAATGTGGTCAAACACAAGGTTGCAAAATATGTTTATTACATTTTTAAAGGAAAAGTGATTGAAAAGTTTGAAGCTTACAAAGCTGAAAACTTAATCAACTTTTAAAGGTTAAAATGTAATGTACTTAAACACTTATAAATTTATACTTGTTAAAGTATAAAGTTAAGTGTTGTATGAGATTGTGTATATATGTTAGCTAAAACAAGCTAAAACATATTGTGAATACACAATGGTATGTCTAGACACTTTGGTCTAAGACATAAAAATGATGTGATCAAATAATTGTGATACTAACTCCAATACTTTATAGAATTAAGTATTGAGAAGGTTGTGCATTTATGCTAGCTAAAAGTGTACAATAATAAGTCTAGATATATTGGTCTAAGACTTGATATGATTAATCACAAGTGAGGAATTACTATGAACTTTGTGAAGTTTAAAAGTAATTGAAAATTTGGAAAATCCTTAACCAAAAGGATTAAATAGAAATGTGACTTAGAACACATTTTAAAGGGATGGAAGTCCATTGTATAAAATCACTAATAGTGGAAACTTCAATCTAACGCTAGTCACAACGTCTAGTCTTAGATTCAATGAATGAAAGTACACTATTATAGTGATTTGAACATTACAAAATATCATCCCAAAAGAGAAGTAATGTTGTGTTATCCACCAAGAGGAAAAGGTTGAACAAAAGGTTCTTAACAAGTTTTGGAAATGCCAAAAATGGTGGAGGCATCAAGAGCTTGCCTATATGAGTGTAAGATTTGTGGCATCTACAAAGTTGAATGGACTTAACTTTGTGATCACTCATGAAAGGATTAGTGCAAAAGACCATGCAAAATATATGACATTTGGAAGTGTTGAATCTATGTGTACAAATTAAAGTGGCTAGTCACATATATGATTGGTTCAAAGCTTGTCTACCAATTTATATGATTAGTTATTGATTTTTGTACTTAAATAGTGGTTCAATCGAAAGACACTATTATTGAAATCATAGATTATCAAGAGTTGTTTGTGATTCTTTAAAGGCTTTTCAAATATTGAAAATGGTGGAGGATTGTTGGATATTTTCAATATTGAAAGTATCAAAACAATTAAAAATGTGAAAAATGAATATTGCTGAAATTTTTCCAACGTCGCGACGTGGAGAGTTCCACGTCCGACGTGGATTACTATGAAACAATTCTAATGTTTTTAGAATTGGACATCGCGACGTGGGGGTATTTGCACGTCGCGACGTCGGTAAACGTTGGAAAAATTCTGGATAATTACAATTGGTTAGTAATTATCATATATTCATATTTATCACAAAACAGTTATGTATTTGTGTCTTAAATTAGTTATTTAGACACAGATAACTGTTGGGAGTTGTCTTAATTATCAAGAAGACAACGCATATGAAAATTACATACACAGAAAAAATAAGCCTGTGAGAAAAAGAGTCATTCAGAAAGAAGAACTTCTGCAGAAGTTCTATTCTGAGAAAAGGACTTCTCTTGCAAACTCTTCTATTGTCTTTAGTTGTTAGAATTATGTAAAGTGCATTACGTAATTCTAAATACTTCATCTTATCCTGAAGAGTATTTACTCAGATAATTACTGCACAATAAAGGGAGCAAATAGAATCTAAAGGAAAGTGCATTTACTGCATGATTTGAAGAGTTCCTGCAATTTGTATTATAATAGATAAAGTTCTATTTTATTGCATATCATGTAATAGTTATCAAAGTCTCTTTTCTTGTAAAGTTATATTGTAATAGATAGTTATCTATGTAATAGACAGATTACTACCATTGTATCTCCCTGGAATAAGAATTCCCCAACATTGCCTGCCTTTTTCAGATACTCTTAATTCAATAAAACATCCAACTTTTAGTTATCAAACAAACTTAATTGGTTAAGGTCCGAATCAATTAATTTTCAGATTTAAGTTAGTTTATCAAATAAGCCCTAAATTTCATTTTTTTTAAATTGTTCATCAGAATGCATATTGAGTCTGAGGTGTGTGTAAAAACCAGTAGGGAAAAAGGCAAAATCAACACGTTTTTTACAATGCCATTTTTTTCTAACATACGTGTGTTATAACCCATAAAAAAAATTAAGTATGGTGAAAATTTTAATTTTCATTCTTTTTTACCATATTCCCTAAAATTCATGTTCACAATCGGGTTGGGTGGAAAAATAGTGAAAAAAAAATCAAAATCAAAGCATTTTTAGATTTTGCCATTTTTGGCTAAAATATGTGCATTATAACCCATAAAAAATAAAAGTGTGGTGAAAAATCTAAATTTTAACTTTTTGCTACCATTCATTAGAAAGCATGTTCATAATTGATGTGTGTATAAAAAACAGTAGGGGAAAAACAAGATCAACACGTTTTTCTAACTTTACTGTTTTTGACCAAAACACGTATGTTATAACCCATGAAAAATGGAGGTTTAGTAAAAATTTAAATTTTCACTTTTTTTGACAATATTCACTAGAATGTATGTTCACGATCGAGTTAGGTGCAAAAAACGGTGCAAAAAGTCAAAATCAACGCGCTTTTAGATTTTACATTTTTTTTGCTAAAATACGTGTTGTAACCCATGAAAATAAAAATTTGGTAAAAAAAAAAATCTAAATTTCACTTTTTTTTGACACCGTTCGTGAGAATGCATGTTGACAATTGATGTATGTATTAAAAACAGTAGGGAAAAAGTCAAAATTGACACTTTTTTGTACTTAGCCATTTTTTACCAAAATACGCGTGTTATAACCCATAAAAATGGTGGTTTTGGTAAAAGTTTTAATTTTTATTTTTTTTATAATATTCATTAGAATGCTTGTTCACAATTGGGGTTGGTGCAAAAAACGACTTAAAAAAAGTAAAAATCAATGCATTTTTGGATTTTGTCATTTCTAGTTAAAATACGTTTGTTATAACCCATAAAAAAAATGAAAATTTGGTGAAAAACTTGAATTTCATTTTTTTGACACCGCTCATTAGAATACATGTTGAGAATTGATGTGTGGGTAAGAAGCATTAGGGAAAAACCCAAAATCAACAAGTTTTTGACTTAGCCATTTTTTTTACCAAAATGCACGTGCTATAATTCATGAAAAATAAAGGTTTGGTAAAAAAATTTAATTTTTACATTTTTTGAAAATATTCACTAGAATGCATGTTCAAAATGGGGATGGGTGCAAAAAAAAGTTAAAATCAACACGTTTGTAGATTTTAACATTTTTGGCTAAATAATTGTGTTATAAACAATGAAAAATAGAAATTTGGTGAAAAATCTAAATTTTACTTTTTTTGACACCGTTCATTAGAATGCATGTTAAAAATTGAGGTGTGTGGAAAAAAATAGTAGGGGAAAAGCGAAATTCAACACATTTTTTTGACTTTGCCATTTTTGACCATACTTGTGTTATAACCCATGAAAAATGGAGGTATCGTTAAAATTTTCATATTTCATTTTTTGACAATATTCACTAGAATCCATGCTCACAATTGGGTTAGGTGGAATAAACGATACAAAAAAAAGTTTAAATCGACAAATTTTTAGATTTTACCATTTTTGTCTAAAATACGGGTGTTATAACCTATGAAAAAAATTAAAAATTTGGTAAAAAAATTTAAATTAACTTTCTTTGATACTATTCATTAGAATGCATGTCAACAATTGAGGTGGGTCTAAAAAATAGTAGGGAAAAACTAAGATCAACACATTTTTCTAACTTTGCCATTTTGACCAAAATACATGCGTTATAAACACATGAAAAATGAAAATTTGGTGGAAATTTTAATTTTTACTTTTTTAAAAAAAATATTTACTGGAATGCATGTTCATAATCGGCGTGGGTACAAAAAACGGTACAAAAAAGCCAAAAAATGCGTTTTTAGATTTTGCAATTTTTAGCTAAAATACTTTATAACCAATGAAAATAGAAATTTGGTAAAAAGTCTACATTTCATTTTTTTTGATACCATTCGTTAGAATGCATGTTGAATATTGAGATGTGTGTGAAAAGCAGTAGGGAAAAAGTCAAAATTAACACGTTGTTTTGACTTTTCCATTTTTTTGACAAAAACACGTCTGTTATAACATTAAAAATGCAGGTTTGGTGAAAAATTTAATTTTTACCTTTTTTGACAATATTTACTAGATTGCATGCTCACAATTAGGGTGTGTGCAAAAAATGATGCAAAAAAGTTAAAATCAGTGCGTTTTTGAATTTTATAATATTTGCCTAAAATACGTGTGTAGCCCATGAAAAACGAAAATTTAGTGAGAAATTTAAAATTCACTTTTTTTGACACTGTTCATTAGAATGCATGTTGACAATATAGGTGTGTGTAAAAAATAGTAAGAAAAAAAAGCAAAATCAATAAGTGTTTTTTTCCTTATCATTTTTTATAAAAATACGTGTGTTATAACCCCTGAGAAATGGAGGTTTTGTGAAAATTTAAATTTTCACTTATTTTTTTGATAATGTTCACTAGAATGCTTATTAGCAATTGAGGAGGGTGCAAAAAATGATTCAAAAAAGTTAAAATCAATACATTTTTAGATTTTGCTATTTTTGGCTAAAATACTTGTGTTATAACTCATGAAAAATGGAGGTATGATGAAAATTTTAATTTTCACTTTTTTTGACAATATTCACTAGAATCCATGTTCACTATCGGGGTTGGTGAAAAAAAAAGGTACAAAAAAAAATCAATATCAACGAATTTTTTGGATTTTGCTATTGTTTGCTAAATACGTATGTTATAACCCATGAAAAATGAAAATTCGGTGAAAAATCTAAGTTTCACTTTTTTTGACACCATTCATTAGAATGCATGTTGACAATTGAGGTGTGTATAAAAAAATGTAGAAACATATCCAAAATCAACAGGTTTTTCTGGTTTTTTGATTTTTGACCATAATACGTGTGTTATATAACCTATGAAAAATAGAGATTTGGTGAAAATTTTAATTTTTACTTTTTTAAAAAATATTGACTAGAATGCATCTTCAGAGTTAGGATGGGTGCAAAAAATGCAAAATCAACGTGTTTTTTAATTTTTAAATTTTTGGCTAAAATATGTGTGTTATAACTAATAAAAAACAGAAATTTAGTGAAAAATCTAAATTTAACTTTTTTTGACAACATTCATTATAATGCATGTAGAGAAGTAAGATGTGTGTAAAAAATTAGTAGGGAGAAAACAAAAATTAACACGTTTTTTACTTTAGCATTTTTTTTTTCAAAATACATGTGTATCTCCCATGAAAACTGGAGGTTTGGTGAAAATTTTAATTTTAATTATTTTTGACAATACATGTGTATCTCCCATTGATATGGAGGCTCATCTCTAATGTAAAATTTTTTACTTTGATCAATGGATCCCCAGTTGGATTTTTCAAATCCACAAGAGGGATTCGTCAAGGAGACCCCTTTCCCCTTACTTGTTTATTTGAAGTGCTGAGTACATATCTAGAGCTCTAAATGTTGAAGCACCACCACACATTCCCTCTTTTAATTTTCCTAAGAAGTGTCCAAAAGTCTCACACCTAGCCTACGCGGATGATCTAATCATCTTCACAGCAGCACACCCGAAATCCCTTAGATATATCATGAACATGCTTACAAACTATGAAAGGACATCAGGCCAAAAAGTCAATATATTGAAAAGTTCTTTCATGATACATCATTCATGCCATAGAGCTGTGAAACACTCCATCTTTAAGATCACAAAATTTCATCAAGAGAAGTTCCCAGTTAAATACCTAGGACTTCCACTATATTATGGAAAACACAAGGCTGCATACTATGATCCGCTAATTCAGAAAAGCCTTTTGAAAGTTAGTTCATGGAGCACAAAATGGCTATCTAATGGAGGAAGAATAACTCTCATTAAGTCAGTTTTATCATCTATGCATACTCATATCTTATTGGGAGCTAATCCTCCAAAAAGGGTTTTACAAGCACTAGAGATGATATTTGCTAATTTTCTGTGGGGATCACACAATCTCAAACCAAAATGTCATTGGATTTCTTGGCATAAATTATGTTTTACATACATGGAGGGTGGGCTGGAATTCAGATCTTTACAAGACATTCAGAAAGCATCCTCTTTCAAACTTTGGTGGCGGTTTAGAGAACAAGAGTCTTTATAGGCTAAATTTCTACTAAATACTGTCATTCCTCCCACTATTCAAGCCAGAGCCCTAGCAAGAAATATTCTAAAACCTGGAATAGACTGCTGTCCATTAAGGATGAGATTGAACCACATATTGTGCTACTTTCTCAGTCACCTAATAACATTATTTGGTCCTTAACAAATAAGGGCAACTTTTCCTTCAAATAAGCCTTTCAGTTGACACAGATAGCCCAACCAGAATGGTCTTTGGCAAAGTTCTTTTGGGACTCTCACATTCCCCTAAAGCTATCTTTTTTCATGCTGAAATTAACGAAAGCACTGATCCCAATAGGTCCAGTTTTACACAGATTTAATGTACATGGACCTCACAAATGCACACTTTGCACAAAGGATGAAACTATTACTCATGTTTTCTTACAATGTGAAATAGCCACGAAACTATGGATAGCCTTTGGTTGCGAACTAAAAATCCACTTTCCCCAACACCACCAATCTCTAAATCAGTTTTTAAACTACTGGTGGTCTCACACTAGCACAAATGAGAAACACAAGTTTCTCACTAAGATCACCCCCAATGTTATTTGTTGGCAAATCTGGAAAGCAAGAAAC
The DNA here is from genome assembly GCA_016586305.1 of Ophiorrhiza pumila. Lineage (NCBI taxonomy): Eukaryota > Viridiplantae > Streptophyta > Magnoliopsida > Gentianales > Rubiaceae > Ophiorrhiza > Ophiorrhiza pumila. The sequence continues at coordinate 29,665,687 of BLIW01000008.1, read as the reverse complement.
AAATTGTTTCATGAGGAAGAGAAATTCACCTTTGAAAGACTCAAAAACTCCACATTTGAAGAAATCAAAGTCATTGCAACAAGCAAATTCCCAGAAATTTCTGAACAATGGACTTGGAATCAACTACAGGACTCAGAATTTGCCTCCAGAATGCAAATTTCTTTCATTAAATGGTATTCTCCAGATAACCCTTTCTACAAGTTTAATGTTCACAGTTATATTAATAGCAATGCTAAAGGTTTTGGGGGTGGAATCATAAGGAACAGCCATAGTATTATGCTTCTTGCTTTCACATTTCAGTCTACTAATAATTTTGTCTCAGCTGAACAGGTACTCCTTGAAACAGCTTTGCAGGGACTCCAATTATGCCAAGCTAAAGGTATCTCATCAACTATATACATTAAATCCAGCTCTCACTTTGATCAAATTTTCTTGCAGGATAAAAGTCAATACCCGTGGAGAATCAGAAACCATGTTCAAATGATCCAAGAGCTTTCATCAAACATCTCATGGATAATGTGTCCTAAACATGCAAACTCTGCCGCCAAGCTTCTAGCAAAATTAGCTCCACATCTCCCTAACAAAACCTTCTACGAAGAAAACCAACTGCACCACAAAATCCAGAATGTCATCAGATTAGAAAGATTGAAGATCCCATACATTAAAAGATCAAGGCAGCAAAGAAGATTTCCTTAAATTATACTAGTCAAAGATCAAGGCAGCAATGAGGATCTCCTTAAATCATGTAAGTTCAAACACAGCCATGGCTACTGGAGTTAAGGCCATCTTGCCAATGCATCTTAGTCTAAAATTTCGCATCAAAACTGGTCTATAGCTGCCGATGTTAGGCTATTTTACCAGTTCATGAGTTTTACTATTGTGCATATAGTTGGTAATACAGATAAGATTTTATCTTATCTCATCTTTTGTCTCTCCTGGTGATCCATAGATATATACTTTGTATGGAGTTTTTTGATAGAAAGCACCTCACCTTGCTGCGAGATGATACGCCGGGCTTTGTTGGTATATAAAGGTTGTAGTAGGACGGCATTATATAATCACAAACCACTGCATTTCATCTCACACAAAAGGAAGCTTCTTTGTTTCTTCGCTGTAAATCAAGTGCCCTAATGTAAAGGAGATGTTTCTCCTCTTTTCTCAGCTGTAAATCGTAATAGGCGCTTCATTGTAAGGGAGGAGTCCTCCTTAATTATAGCTTTGAAATTGTACTAATGGTATGGGTATATCCGCCATTAACTTTTGTATCTTTATCATTTAATCAATAAAATAGGGAGTGGCACCCCCCGCAAATGGGATAATTAGCCAACCAAAAAAAAAGACAATATTCATTAGAATACATGTTCACAATGGAGGTGGGTGTACAAAACTATTTGAACAAAGTCAAAATTAAAGTGTTTTTGGATCTTGCTATTTTTGGTTAATTACGTGTGTTATAACCGATAAAAAAATAGAAATTTTGTAAAAAATCTGAATTTTATTTTTTTGACGTAGTTCGTTAGAATGCATGCTGAGAATTGAGGTGTGTGTAAAAAACAATAAGGAAAAGCCAAAATCAACTAATGAAAAATGGAGATTTGGTGAAAATTTTAATTTTAATTTTTTTTAAAATATTCACTAGAGTGCATGTTCACAATTGGGGTAGGTGCAAAAAAATAATGAAAATAAGTCAAAATCAACACGTTTGTAAGTTTTGTCATTTTTGGCTAAAATACGTGTGTTATAACCAATAAAAAAAGAAATTTGGTAAAAAAAAATAATCTAAATTTCACTTTTTTTACAACATTTGTTAGAATATATGTTGACAATTGAGATGTGTAAAAAATAGTAGGGAAAAGCCAAAATCAACATGTTTTTCTAACTTTGCCATTTTTACCAAAATATGTGTGTTATAAGCCTTGAAAAATGAAAGATTGTTACAAATTTTAATTTTCACTTTTTTGAAAATGTTCGCTAGAATGCATGTTCACGATCGAGGCTGGTGGAAAAATGGTGCCAACAAAGTTAAAATCAACGCATTTTTGGTTAAAATACATGTGTTATAACCCATGAAAAATGGAAAACATGGTTAAAAAAAATCTAAATTTTACTTTTTTTTTCACTATTTTATATAATGCATGTTGACAATTGAGGTATATGTAAAAAATAGAAGGGGAAATGCCAAGATTAACTCATTTTTTTGATTTTGTTATTTTAACCAAAATACGTGTGTTATAACCCATAAAAATGGAGGTTTGGCGAAAATTTATATTTTGATTTTTTTAAATATTCACTAGAATGCATGTTCACAATTGGGGTGGGTGCAAAAAATGATGCAAAAAAGGTCAAAATCAATGTGTTTTTGGATTATGCAATTTTTGACTAAAATACATGTGTTATACCCCATGAAAAATGGAAACGTAGTGAAAAATATAAATTTCACTTTTTCTGACACCGTTCTATAGAACGATTATTGATAATAATGGCATGTTTAAAAAACAATAGGGGAAAGCCAAAATCAACACGTTTTTTAACTTTTCTATTTTGACCAAAATATGTGTGTCATAATTGATGAAAAACGGAGATATGGTGAAAATTTTAATTTTCTATTTTTTAAAAATGTTCACTAGAATGTATGTTCACAATCGAGGTGGGTGAAAAAATAATGCAAAAAAAGTAAAAATCAACGCATTTTTGGGTATTTCCTTTTTTTTGCTAAAATACGTGTGTTGTAATTCATGAAAAATGGAAACTTTGTAAAAAATCTAAATTTCACTTTTTTACACTGTTCGTTAGAATGCATGTTGAAAATTGAGGTGTGTATAAAAAACAGCAGGAAAAAAGTGAAAATCAACACATCTTTTTTTACTTTGTAATTTTTGACAAAAAAAACATGTGTTATAACCCATGAAAAATAGAGGTTTGGTAAAAATTTAATTTTCACTTTTTTAAAAAAAAAAATTCTCTAGAATACATGTTCACAATTGGGGTAGGTATAAAAAATAGTGCAAAAAAAAAATAAAATAAAAATCAATGCATTTTTTTATTATGCAATTTTTGGCTAAAATACATGTGTTATAACCCATTAAAAATGAAAATGTGGTAAAAAAAATTTAAATTTCAGTTTTTTTGACACTGTTGATTAGAATGCATGTTCACAATTGAGGTGTGTGTAAAAAACAGTAGGAAAAAAGCCAAGATCTACACGATTTTATGGCTGTGCTATTTTCGACCAAAATGCTTGTGTTATAACCCACGAAAAATGGTGGTATTGGAAAATTTTTAATTTTTAATTTTTTGGCAATATTCACTAGATTCTATGTTCAAAATTGGGGTGGGTGGAAAAAATAGTACAAAAAAGTCAAAATTAACACGTTTTTAGATTTTGTAATTTTTGGCTAAATTCGTGTGTTATAAACCGTGAAATTCGGAAAGGATAAAAAAAAATCTAAATTTCTCTTTTTTTAACACCGTTCATTAGAATGCATGTTGACAATTGAGGTGTGTTTAAAAAACAGCAGGGATAAAGTCAAGATCAACATATTTTTCAGACTTTGCCATTTTTTAGAAAAATAAGTGTGTTATAACCCATGAAAAATGGAGGTTTTGTGAAAATTTTAAGTTTTACCTTTTTTTTACAAAAATATTTGGTAGAAAGCATGTTCACAATCAGAGTGGGTGCAAAAACGGTGCAAAAAAGCCAAAATTAATTCGTTTTTGGATTATACAATTTTTGGTTAAAATTCGTGTGTTATAAACTATGAAAATAAAAAATGTGATAAAAAAAATTAAATTTAACATTTTTTGACACCGTTCATCAGAATACATGTTGACAATTGAGGTGTGTGTAAAAAACAGTACGGAAAAAGCCTAGATCAACAGATTTTTCTGACTTTGTTATTTTTGACCAAAATATGTGTGACATAACCCATGAAAAATTGAGGTTTGGTGAAAAATTTTATTTTTAAAAAAATTAACTAGATTGCATGTTCACAATCGGAGTGGGTGCAAAAAACGATGTAAAAAAGTCATAACCAATGAAAAATGGAAATTTAGTGAAAAATCTAAATTTTACTTTTTTTTACACCAGTAATTAGAATGTATGTTAAAAAATGAGGTGTGTATTGAAAAACAATAAGGGAAAAGCCAAAATCAACTTTTTTTTTTTTGTTATTTTTTACCAGACTTGTGTTATAAACCATGAAAAATGGAGGTACGATGAAAATTTTAATTTCACTTTTTTTTACAATATTCACTAGAATCCATGTTCACAATAGGGGTGGGTGGAAAAAACTGTTAAAAAAATTCAAAATCAACATATTTTTGGATTTTGCCATTTTTCGTTAAATACGTGTGCTACAACCCATAGTTTGAAAACTGGATCAGATCGACCGGTCGGACCAGGAACCGGTCCATGGTCCAAATTTGTTTCAAAAATTGGATTCATCGAAAACCGGTCAAAACTTGAGTTTTGACCGGTTTGATCAGGTTTTTTTTAACTTTCTTTATTTTTTATTGGGTTCTTAAGTTTTGGGTTTTATGTTTCCTTTGAATTTACTTTATTTTTCATTTGGTTTTACCTTTTGTGCTATGTTTAAGTTTTTGTCCAATAAATTATTTATTGATGAAAACATAAGTTTTTTTTTCTTTGAGCTTATTGTGTTTATAAATTATATCTTCTACTTTTAAATTTTTGATCCAATATTAATGCATATATATGAATATATTCCATTTTTTTTATGAAAAAGACTTTATTTTATAAACTTTTTTTAACCCACCTAGATTAAACAAATCAATAAATAATGGATATGTAGTTTATTATATTTTTAGTCATTTGTTGATGGAATAAATACTTAAATATAAAAAAATCCAAAAGTTTTGAGATATTTTCTAATTAGTTTTCTTTTATTTTAGAATTTTTATGTTTGATAGTAAATAATATCAAATATTTAAAATGAATTAATTGTATTTTATTACTTTTATATATTTTAGTTACGATTTAGTAAATATTTACAGCTGGGTATAAGGATTTTTTTCGTTATTAATATATTTATAATTTAAATTTATTTATGATATCATAATGATGTCATCCGATTCTTTCGTCTGATCTTACCAGTTTGACCCAATGATCAAATAGCTCGTTCGGTTTGTACTTCAGTCGGGTTTTCAAAACATTTGTTATAACCATGAAAAATAGAAATTTGGTGAAAAATCTGAATTTCTCTTTTTTTACACTGTTCATTAGAATGCATGTTGAAAATTGAGGTGTTTGTAAAAGCAGTAGGGAAAAAGCCAAGATCAATACGTTTTTCTAAATTTGCTAGTTATGACCAAAATACGTGCGTTATAACCTATGAAAAATGAAGGTTTGTAGAAAATCTTAATTTTCACTTTTTTTATAAAAAATATTCACTAGTATGCATGTACAAAATCGGAATGGGTGCAAAAAGGTCAAAATCAACGCAATTTTTTGAATCTTGTAATTTTTTGTTAAAATATGTGTGTTACCCATGAAAAATGGAAATTTGAGAAAAAAAAAATTAAATTTCACTTTTTTTGACACCATTCGTTAGAACACAAATTAACAATTGATGTGTGTATGTAAAAAAATAGTAGGAGAAAAGATTAAATGAACACTTTTTTTTACTTTACTATTTTTGACAAAAATTCATGGGTTATAACACATGAAAAATAAAGGTTTGGTAAAAATTTTAATTTTTTACTTTTTTTGAAAATATTTACTAGAACACTTGTTCAAAATCAGGGTGAGATAAAAAAGTGGTTAAAAAAAAGTTGAAATCAATGTATTTTTGGATTTTGCCATTGTTTGTTAAAATACATTTGTTATACCCCATAAAAAATAGAAAATTGATGATAAATCTTAATTTAATTTTTAACACCGTTCATTAGAATACATGTTGAGAATTGAGGTGTGCGTGAAAAGCAGCAGAGGGAAAGTAAAAATCAACATGTTTTTTTTACTTTGCTATTTTTGACAAAATAAATGTTTTATAACCCATGAAAAATAGAGGTTTGGTAAAATTTTTAATTTTCACCTTTTTTTGATAATATTCAGTAGAATGTGTGTTCACAATTTGGTCTGGTGCAAAAAACAATACAAAAAAGTCAAAATCAATGCTTTTTTTTTATTTTTGTCATTTTTTTGCTAACATACGTGTGTCATAACCCATGAAAAATAAAAATTTCATGAAAAATCTAAATTTCACTTTTTTTTGACACTGTTCATTAAAATGCAAGTTGACAATTAATGTGTGTGTGAGTAAAAAATAGTAAGGAAAAGCGAAGATCAACATTTTGTTTTTACTTTACCATTTTGACTAACATACGTGTTTTATAACCTATGAAAAATGAAGGTTTGATGAAAATTTTAATTTTAATTTTTTAAATATTTACTAGAATGCATGTTCACAATTGCGGCGGGTGCAAAAAAGTCAAAATTAACACATTTTTAGATTTTCTAAATTTTGGCTAAAATATTTGTATTATAACCCATGAAAAACAGAAATTTGGTGAAAAATCTAAATTTCATTTTTTGGACAATATTCGTTAGAACATTCACTACTAGTAACGACACTTTCTCTCTCTAATTTCAAATGCTCTCACTTATCTTTAAAAACCCTAAACAAAATTTACTATTCATCATCTCACTAACTACTACTCAAAACTGAAAAACCTAAGTCCAAGTTCTCTCAAAACCCAAACCCTAAACTCACACCAAGCACTCTACAAAGTTTGGCGGTGGTCTCAGAAGCTAGAATGACTACCCCTCTGGCAACGACTCAAGAAAACCCCTCACTCAATTCCTTCAAAAATATTCTAATAGCCACTATCCCAAAAATTGCAAAAAGAAAGAGCCAAATCGATGTCTCATTTACATCCATTTTCTTTAAGAACAACACCCCAAAAATCAATATGAAGCCTGTCGGTATGTACAAGGGCAAATCAGCCATCTTTCTCACTGACAAGGAAGAAGAAATCCTAACAGAGCCTTTCAAATACACTCTAATTGGTAAATTCTCTTGGGGACGTCCATCCATGGCAGTCCTCATAGGCCTTGCAACATAGGCCTCATAGACCAGAGGCACATTATCTTCAAATTCGAGCTCCAAGAAGATTTCTAGAGGATGTGGCTACAAAAATCATGGAATTTTCAGGGCTTCACAGCAAGACTCTTCAAGTAGATACCTCAATTTAACCCAGATGAAAAATTATCCATTGCACCCATCTGGATAAGTCTTCCAATGCTTCCCATTCATATTTTTGATGCAAATCTATTATACACTATAGCCAATTGAGTTGGAAAGCCCCTTAAATTAGACATGGCTTCAGCTTCTCCAACAGACGTCATTAGACCTAGTGTTGCTAGGATTTGTGTTGAAGTTGATGGGCAAAAAGAGATTCCAAATCGAATTTGGATAGGAAAGGCTCAATCAGGAAGGTGGCAAGATATTATTGTGGAAGACATGCCAGACTAATTCAATGGATGCAAAAGACTTGGATACAAGCAAGCACAATGCAATGTTCACACTGCTCCCAGCCATCAATATCCTCAATTCCCCATCCAAAAACAAGAGATTGCAAAGACTGTGGTATCTTCACAAGCGTGGATTGAAAAGAAAAGACAACAAGATCCTAAAAATAAGGGAATTATGATTGAGGCAGTGAAGCACACTCCATCCACCAACAACATGAAGAACCACCAACACAGGAAATAAATTTGCAGCCCTGGAATCTGAGATAACAGACAGTGCTCAACAATCAGATAGATACTCTGGAGACTTCAAGAGCAAAGAGGTTACTCATAGACTGCAAGCTTCAAGTGTCAAAGAAACTACTCAAAACAAAGGCAAGCCTACTAAATCAGGCACAGAAGATTTGCAGAATCCAGTTCCTCTAATAGAAAGGGCTATCTAAACACATCAAGAGGACACGTAGACTCAGAAATAGATCAACGATACAAGGATAACAAGTGCTCCAAAAGAAGCAGAAAATAAAACAGAAAACCAAACATTCATCTCCACAGAAGATTGTGTTGATCAGACACTCACAAATAATCAGGAAGTTCATATTATTCAAACTCCCCTTCAAACTTGTAAAGAATCAATTTACATTCAAAATTTTTTGTGTCTCACTCGATCTTTTTCAGATTCCCTAATTCAAGCGAGAGAAGCAGTGGAAAAAGACATAAACAGCGAGTCAGATCCTACAAGCATGCATACCCACATCACAGACTGTGGCAGTCTCCAAGCCGTGAAAATCAGACACTCTCAGTCGTTCGAAGAGATCAGAAACAACTCTTGTCAACGTCTTGGACCAACTGGGACTCTATCGGAAGAATCAATCACACAAAAGGCGCATAAACAAGCTAAGTTCCAACCACTCGTAATCTTAGGATCACAGAAATAAGCAGCTAGTGGATTATACTGAATATTCTGAAATGATGAATAAATTTTTATTCTAGAATATTAGGAGTGTTAGGAAAGTAGAAAACTTAAAAAGACTGAAAAGCATGATAAAAAAATAAAATAAAATTTCTTACTTTGTGTGAACCTGCAGCACCCGTAACAAAACTAGAACATATTAGGTTAAGATTAAAATTTGATTATAGCTTGACTAATTGTGAAGGGACTATCTGGCTATTTTACAATGATCCATTTACATGCATTTTAAAAGATGAAAACCAACAACAAATTACAGTTCAGTTACATCATCCTTATCTCCCTGTCCCAATTCTCTTTAGCTCAGTTCATGCATCATGTAATACTGCTTCTAGAACCGAATTATGGAATTCATGGAATAACCTAAATCCACAGCACACTCCATGGTGGCTTTGGGGAGATTTTAATTGCACTTTAAGATAACAAGAGAAGAGAGGTGGTAGGAAATTAAATTTTCATTTTTCATGGTTATAACGTATTTTAGCCTGAAATTGTAAAATCTAAAAATGCGTTGATTTTGACTTTTTTACACCGTTTTTTGTACCACCTCAATTGTGACCATGCATTCTATTGAATATTATAAAAAATTGAAAAATTAAAATTTTCACCAAATCTTCATTTTTCATGGGTTATAACATACGTATTTTGGTAAAAAAATGAAAACTCAAAAAACGTATTGATCTTGGATTTTTCCCTACAATTATTTACACACACCTCAATTATGTCATCATGCATTCTAATGAACGATGCCAAAAAAACTGAAATTTAGATTTTTCACCAATTTTTCATTTTTCATAGGTTAACACACGTATATTAGCCAAAAATAAAAAAAACATTTATTTATTTTGACTTTTTTTTCCATTCTGGTTGTGAACTTGAATTCTAGTGAAGTTTGTCAAAAGCAAAAGTGAAAATTAAAATTTTCGACATATATCAAAATTTTTCATGTGTCATAACACACGTATTTTAGCCAAAAAATGCAAAATTCATAAATGCATCGATTTTGACTCTTTTTCGAACCGTTTTTTTGCACCAATCCCGATTGTGAAAAAGCTTTCTAGTGAATATTTTCAAAAAAAAAAAGTGAAAATTAAAATTTTGACCAAACCTTCATTTTTCATGGGTTATAACACACATATTTTGTTCAAAAACGGGAAAGTAAAAAATCGTCTTGACTTTAATTTTTTTCCTACTATTTTTTATACACACCTCAATTATCAACATGCATTCTAACAAACGATGAAAAAAAAGTTAAATTTATATTTTTTACCAAAATTTTATTTTTCATGGGTTATAACTCTCATATTTTAGCCAAATACTCAAAAATTCAAAAATGCGTGGATTTTGACTTTTTTTTTTACCATTTTTTGCACCAACCTCGATTGTGAACATGCATTCTAGAAAATATTTTTTTAAAAGGTAAAAATTAAAATTTTCACTGAATCTCCATTTTCATGGGTTTTAACACACGTATTTTTGTCAAAAATGGCAAAGTAAAAAAAACTTGTTGATTTTGGTTTCTTCCCTACTATTTTTTACACACACCTCAATTGTCAACATACATTCTAACTAACGGTGTTAAAAAAAAGTAAAATTTAGATTTTTCACAAAATTTTTGTTTTTCATGAGTTATAACAAACGTATTTTAGTAAAAAATTGTAAAATCGAAAAAAAGTTGATTTTGACTCTTTTTGCACCATTTTTTGCACCGACCCCAATTGTGAACAAGAATTCTAGTGAATATATATAAGTGCTAAAATGTAGGGGAGGAGTCCTTATTTACAGCTTTAGGTTTTGTATTAATGGTGATGATATATCCGCTATTTTGTAACCTTATTTTCAATTAATAAAATTAGGAGTGCCCCACCCGAGTTTGGGATGATTAAGCAATAAAAAAAAACACCATTCATTAGAATGCATGTTAACAATTGAGGCCTGTATAAAAAAAGAGGGAAAAAGACAAGATCAACAGGTTTTCTAACTTTGCCAGTTTTGACCAAAATACATGTGTTATAACCCATGAAAAATTGAGGTTTTTGGTGAAAATTTTAATTTTTAATTTTTTAATTTATTAACTAAAATTCATATTTATAATCGAAGTGGGTGCAAAAAATGATGCAAAAAAAGTCACAATCAATGCTTTTTTTTGATTTTGCAATTTTTTTATTAAAATACCTGTGTTATAACCTATAAAAAAATGAACTTTAGTGAAAATTTTAAATTTCACGTTTTTTTGACACTGTTATATAGAATGCATGAGGTGTGTGTAAAAAATTGTAAGAAGAAAAGCCAAAATCAACACGTTTTTTTACTTTGTTATTTTTGACCAAAATATGTGTGTTATCACCCTTGCAAAATGGAGATTTGGTGAAAATTTTAATTTTTAATTTTTTAGAAAATATTCACTAGAATGCTTGTTCACAATCGAAGTGGGTGCAAAAAATGGTTCAAATTAAAAAAATTAAAAATCAATGCGTTTTTAGATTTTGCTATTTTTTCCTAAAATACGTGTGTTGTAACCTATGAAAAATGGATGTTTGGTGAAAAATTTAATTTTCACTTTTTTGACAATATTCACTAGAATCCATGTTTACAATCAGGGTGAGTGGAAAGCACGGTGCAAAATAAGTTAAAATCAATGCATTTTTGGATTTTGTCATTTTATCTCTAAAATACGTTTGTTATAACCTATAAAAAATAAAAATTTGGTGAACGATCAAAATTTTAATGTTTTGATACCGTTCATTAAAATGCATGTTAAAAATTTAGATGTGTGTAAAAATAGTAGGGGAAAAATCCAAAAACACATTTTTTTTAACTTTTCCAATTTTGACCAAAATACGTATATTATAACTCATGAAAAATGAAGGTTTGGTGAAATTTTAAATTTTCACTTTTTAAAAAAATCACTAGAATGCATACTCACAATCGGGATGGGTGCAAAGAACGGCTCAAAAAAAGTCAAAATCAACTCGTTTTTTGATTTGGCAATTTTTGGCTAAAATACGTGTGTTATAACCCATGAAAAGCGATATTTTTTTGAAAAATCTAAATTTCACTTTTTTATATCGTTTGTTAGAATGCATATTGACAATTGAGGTGTGTGTAAAAACAGTAGGAAAAAAAGTTAAAAAAATATATATATTTTTTACTTTGTTACATGAAAAATGGAGGCATGGTAAAAACATTAAATTTTCACTTTTTTTTTTACAATATTCACTAGAATATTTGTTTACAATCAGGGTGGGTGCAAAAAATGGTTCCAAAAAAGTCAAAATTAATGTGTTTTTAGATTTTTGCAATTATTTTAAATACGTGTATTATAACCTATAAAAATAAAAATTTAATGAAAAACCTAAATTTCATTTTTTCCACACTGTTCGTTAGAATGCAAGTTGAGAATTGAGATGTTTGTAAAAAATAGTAGAGAAAAGTCAAAATCAACACATTTCTTTGACTTTGCCATTTTTAACAAAAATGCATGTGTTATAACCCATGAAAAATGGAGATTTAGTGAAAATTTTAATTTCACTTTTTTATAAAATTCACTAGAATACATGTCCATAATCGGGGTGGTGCAAAAAAAAGTTAAAATAAAAGTGTTTTTAGATTTTGCTATATTTGGCTAAAATACGTACGTATGTTATAACCCGTGAAAAATGGAAATTTGATAAAAATATATATATAGATTTCACTTTTTTTGATACCGCTCATTAGAATGCATATTCACAATTGAGGTATGTGTAAAAAAACAGTAGGGGTAAAGCCAAAATTAACACATTTTTTTGACTTGGCCATTTTTTTACAAAAATACGTATTTTATACATGAAGAGCAGAGGTTTAGTGGAATTTTTATTTTTATTTTTTTTACAATATTCACTAAAATGCATGTTCACAATCGAGATAGGTGAAAAAACGATGCAATACAAGTCAAAATCAGCGCGTGTTTTGATTTTTCCTTTTTTTTTGCTAAAATACGTGTGTTATAACCTATGAAAAATGAAATTTTCGTAAAAAATCTAAATTTCAATTTTTTTGACATCGTTCATTAGAATTCATGTTGACAATTAAGACATGTTTAAAAAATAGAATGAAAAATGCTAAAATCAACACATTTTTTTTACTTTGCTATTTTTTTACCAAAATGCATGTGTTATAACCACTGAAAAATAGAGGTTTGGTGAAAATTTTAATTTTTACTTTTTTGACAATATTCACTAGAATGCATGTTCATAATATGAGTTTGTGCAAAAATAGTCAAAATCAACGTGTTTTTTGGATTTTGCTATTTTTGGCTAATGAAAAATGAAAATTTGGTGAAAAATCTAAATTTCACTTTTTTGACACCGTTCATTAGAATGTATGTTAAAAATTGAGATGTCTATAAAAACATAAGCGAAAAAACTAAAATCAACACCTTTTTTTACTTTGCCATTTATGACCAATATACGTGGTTATAACCTATGAAAAATGGATGTTTGTTGAAAAAATTAATTTTCACTTTGACAATATTCACTAGAATGAATGTTTAAAATCGAGGTGAGTGCAAAAAATGGTGCAAAAAAGTCAAAATCAGGACGTTTTTAGATTTTACCTTTTTTCGCTAAAATACGCGTGCCATAACCCATGAAAAACGAAAATTTAGTTAAAATGTTCACTTTTTTTTACATCATTCTTTAGAATGCATGTTGACAATTAAGGTGTGAGTAAACAACAGTAGGGGAAAAGCCAAAATCAACACTCTTTTTTTATTTGGCTATTTTTTACCAAAATATGTGTGTTATAATAACCCATGAAAAATGGAGGCTTGGTGAAATTTTTAAGTTTTTACTTTTTTATGATATTTACTAGAATTCATGTTCATAATCGGGATGGGTGCAAAAAACGGTTCAACAAAAGTCATAACCTATGAATAATAGAAATGTTTTGAAATTTACCATATTTGGCTAAAATATGTGTGTTATAACTAATGAAAAATGGGAATTTTGTGAACAATCTAAATTTCACTATTTTTTACACCCGTTCATTAGAATGCATGTTGAAAATTGAGGTGTATGTAAAAACAGTGGGGAAAAGCTAAATTAACACGTTTTCCTAACTTTTCCATTTTTTACCAAAATATATGTATAATAACCCATAAAAAATGAAGGTTTGATGTAAATTTTAATTTTCACTTAAAAAAAAACAAAATTAACTAGAATGCATATGTACAATTTGGATGGGTGCAAAGAACAGTTCAAAAAAAAGTCAAAATCAATGAGTTTTTTTATTTTGCTATTTTTTTACTAAAATACATGTGTTATAACCTATTAAAAATGGAAATTTTGTGAAAAATCTAAATTTCACTTTTTTACCGTTTGTTAGAATGCATGTTTACTATTGAGGCGTGTGAAAAAAAATGGAAAAAGCTAAAATCGACACGTTCTTTTTATTTTTTCATTTTTTACTAACATATGTGTGTTATAACATATGAAAAATAGAGGTTTGGTGAAATTTTTAATTTACACATTTTTTTACAATATTCACTAGAATGCATATTCAAAATTGGGGTGGGTGCAAAAATAGTGCAAAAAAGTTAAAATCAACGCGTTTTTTGAGTTTGCCATTTTTGACTAAAATACGTGTTTTATAACTTATGAAAAATAGAAATACATGTGTTTGGGTCTGTTTGGATAGGCCATCTTGGCCAATTTTTCATCTCTTCCCAAAATGCTTTGTTTGTTTTCTAATTTTCAAAAGAGCAATGATAGAGGGAGTGAAATTCTGGAGTGAAAAATTGGAGTGACTGACGTGGCAGTGATAAAAAGACAAACTAATACCCTAACCAAATGATGAGTGAACCCTAATGGGTAAGGGATAAGTTTGTCTTTTTATCACTGCCACGTCAGTCACTCCAGAATTTCACTCCCCCTATAATTTCTATTTTCAAAACAAAAATTTTCAATTTCTAAAAATACAAAAAGGGCATTTTGGTCTTTTGTAACTCTTTTAAATTTTAATTAAAAATATTGTTTGATTGACTGGAGGCGGTCAACCTACCGGTCAACCACCGGTCGACCATCACCGACAGGCTGGATTTTGAACAAATTCCAGCGAAATTGCTTGAATCCAGTCGGCAAGTGTTGCCGACAGCGGTCAACAGTGGTTGACCGACAACGATTAACCTTTGACTACCACCAGTCAACCCAAACCATTTATTAAAAAAATTTGGCCCATTGCTAAAAATTTCCCACTTCTGCCTTCCGTAGGAGTCTGGGTCGTGTCTCAGTCTCATATATTGTTATGAAATTTAGATTAACCATTTATTAATAAGAAGTTTACCCACATCCAAAAATTAGTATATTTATACTTCAAACATCATCTATCTTACATAAAAATACATTACTCTCCTAAAAAAATTATAAAAGTTATCAAAATATAATAATTTTAAATTTTTTATAAAAAAATAATACGCTTATCTAAAATTAACATATTTTTTATTTGATTATTGTATTTATATTTATTTATTTTATTAGTTACATTATTTTTAGTTTAATTTTATATTTCATAAAAAAAAATAAGATTAAAAAAATAGAAAGTAGATTAAGATTAAAAAGAAAAAAAGGTAAGTATGAGTTGATTGTTTTAATTTATTATATTAATTAAAAAGTAGTCATAAGTTATAAAATTTTATCTCTCTCTCTCTCTTTTTTCTTTTCGTTCCTATTTCTAACAATATTTTTAGTATACCATTTCCTTTTTCCTTTCTTTTCCAACTTATCTAAAGGAAAGACTATTTTTTCTCTACTCTACACCCATTTTCTTTCTATTGGGTTGCTTTTTTTTTTTCTTCCTCGATTTCCTTCAATCCAAATATAGCCTTAATTATTTCATATTTCAAATTTAAGATTTCATATTTGGCGATTTCAGTTTTATCAAGCAGGCATAAATAAAAAATAAACAAGAACAATTATTTATAGGTGTAAATTGGAATCACTGCTAATTAATGCATAAAAAGGAATTTTACATGAAGAATTCCAACACAAGCAAAATCCTCCACTAATTAATTGGTATGTTCTTCCTATACATTCACAATTCAAATTGTCATTTTGTCAAAGACTTAAAACTATTTTTTTGATTAAAAAATTTGCAAAGTTAAAGACAAAATTAGGACCCTTATTTGTACAAATTATTATTCTCATGATGAATAGGACAATAAACAGTTGCTATCAAATTCCAGCTGCATTATAGCAACAAAATGCCATCTTGATGGATCTTCATGATTGTGCCGCAACAACAGTCTCATCTCTTGATCTATTCATTTGTTTCCTTTCTCTCTCTTTCTCAAACCTTTTTATCATCATCCCTCAAATTTTATAAACCACATAAAGATATTTAGATAGAGAAAAAGAATATCTTCATCGACCCCAAATCACAAAAAAATAATGTCTTTCTTTGTCAAAGCAAAACCAAGACATTTTTGGATTGTTGGTGCAATAATTGTAGTCATAATTATTACCATCTTATTAAGGAGATGGGCTGTTTATCTCGATGCTTACAGAGCTCAAAAATCTGCAGTTAAGGCAGCTGATGAAAATCAAAGCGAAGTTGATAATGATGATGATGATGATGATCAAAAGTCTAAAGAAATATTGAGCAATATTGAGATCAGCAATCCATGTTGTTCAATAAGGACTTATGCTATGGAAGAACTGAGGGTTGCAACAAAACAGTTTAAGGTTCAAATTGGGGTTGGTGGAACTTCACTTGTGTATCTTGCTGAGCTTGCTGATGGAAGACTTGGTGCTGTGAAACGTGTGTTGGAGGAAAAAGGTGGAAGCCAAAAAATGTTTCTTGATGAAGTCTCAGTTCTGCTAAGAATTTCTCATCCTAATTTGGTTGGATTGATGGGATTTTGCTTGGAGAAAGGTAAGTTTAATTGTACACATTTGTGATTTGATTATTCTGAAAAACTCAACCATTTCATTCAATCTTTTCTGCATAAAATCCTGCATTTGCAAACACATAAACTAAGAAAAGCTTTTTTTTGTGATTGTGTTAAAAGTTTTATATGAAGGAAAAGATTAAATAGGAGAAATGATAGTCCATGCATCCCCATTTTAATGTAAAGGGCAAATATCCCTATTTTAACTACCTTTTTCTTTTTTTTTGTTTCAATTTAGCCACTCTTTATGAAAAGTGGATACTAACGGTTATTCCGTTAAATTCAAATATTTTGTTTTAGGGTAAATATCCTCAAAAGTCCCCTAACATAGGGATAAGTATCGTTCTAATTTCAATTTTGAAAAAGTTACATTTTAATATCTTAATTTAGATTTTATCACACAAATGGCATTATACTCATTTTTTTTTTCATTTGACAAGTTATGTCGTTAGTCATGTGACACTATTCACCATTCAAGACATCGTTGTTTGCGCCACATGACTAACAACATTACTTCCCAAATTGATGAAAAAATATTGTAAACTATTTGTACAACAAAATTCAAGTTGAGGTACAAAAGTATAACTTTTTCAACATTATGGATTAAAATGATACTTACTGACTATTGGGGTTGTTTATCTTCTTTTTATTAAAATCACATTTTTAAATGTAAAATTTAGGCACAAACTTGTTAGATGAATATCCACGTACTATTTTAAATTTTAATCCCTATTCAGATATCTTCATTTTTAGGTATAATATGACCTTAAAAAAATTTAAAAAGTTTTTAATTTAACAAAAATTTCAAAGATAACTGATAAATTTGACAAAATGACTAATAGTATATTATTTTTAATATATGAGTAGTCATATTTAAGCCAAAAATAAATAGTAATCAAAAGTATACCATCTTAATAGTTTAGTACTATCAATTTAGTTTGCCCTAATGAAAATATAAATGAAAAACTAAAAAAAAATACATAACTTCATCTCAGCAACAAAATTTACCCAGCTATCATGACCACAATTATATCATTTCTGTTAATATATAGTTCTATATTGCGAATAATTATTTATGAAAGTACAAGAATAAGATAAACAACCAAAACAAATGAACAACATCAGTATTACATGTTTTAGGCATGTAAGGTTGACATTTTAGACGGCATGCATCTTTCAATAATATAAAGTTTTTAAGTAAATTATAATGATATTATTATGGATTAAGACATGAGCATCGACATTGAGTTCCTCGCCATTGAGAATATCTAAGTTCTTGCCAGTTATATGTGAAGCAGAGGATTTGGCTCATGCATTGCATTTTTAATTGCATCATCAAGCTATGACACATTTAAAAGTACACTTTTGGCTTAGAAGATTTATTTAATATTGGTTTGAGCAAAAAACAAAAGATTTATTTAATATTGAACTGCGTGGCACCGTTGTCCATTTTCATGAACTATATTTGTGCATTAATCACAAGTCATAGTTAAAATTCATGTGATTAAACCATAGGATATTGACTGATTCCTCAACGTCACTTGCAAAATGTGTCAATTCCAACATAAATAAAGAAGCAAACTAAGAACGAAAAGAAAGAACAGCTGGCCTAGATAAACCTTATGTTTAATCTTCAATGTGTTATTGGAAAGATTTGTTACATTCTTTATCATTTTAAATCCCAATTCATTAAACAAATTGGACTATTTTGCATTGAGGTAGGTGAATAAGTACTCCGAATCTTTTGTTCCATTTTTTATTTTAATTTATTTTTCAATTTTTAAATATTTATAAATACAAGCTACTTATATTTTACTAAAACCTTATTAAGTGATTAGTAAACCTTAAGCAATAAGTGTTAAATGTATGTAGCATATATAGATTGAAACAGTGATTGAAATATGGAATGTAAAGGAATATCTATTTGGGTGAATAAGTAGCAAAAATGTGCATATTCATGCATGATTTTATTTTACACAATGATCAGAATGGTTCCAAAGTTCAATATTGATTAGCTGTTCTACATGATAAACATGTCTCTTGTGTAAACTTACATACATATCTACATTAAATCAGGAGAACAACTTTTGCTATTAGAGTATGTTCCAAACAAGAGCCTCTTTGATCGGATGCACACGTACCAAGGCCAATGCTCAGGGATTCTCTCATGGTCCAATCGTTTGAACATTGCTCTAGACATTGCTCGAGCTCTTGATTATCTCCATTGTCAAGCTGATCCTCCTGTCATTCATAGAGATGTAAAATCATCAAACATATTACTAATCGACGATGATCACGCAAAATTAGCCGATTTTGGCTTATGCAAACTAGGCAACGACTCACAAAGCGCACACACACCTACGACGATAAAGGGTTCACTAGGTTATGTGGATACTAATTACCTTAATACAGGAATAGTATCGCCAAAATGCGATGTTTACAGCTTTGGAGTTCTGCTTCTTGAGCTTATTACTGGGCTTAAATCAGTACAAGGATCAACAACCCTTGCAGAATGGACTGAGGAGTGTAGAAGAACAGAAAATTTGGATGATTTGATTGGACTTTTGGATCCAAAACTCAGTGGTAATGTCGATAAAGATCAGCTTAAGGTATTGTTCGATTTGGCTAACCAATCTTTGCTTCCAAATTCTGAAGCAAGACCAGAGATGACGCAAATTGTGTTCAGGATTTCAACTTGCATGGAACCTCAATCTCATCCAGAGTTACCTGTATGATGATTTTTTAGTCCTAGATGTAGTAAAGATTTTCTGTACATTCTCTGATCAGTTCATCCACAATTTTAGTTTAGGCAATAGATTTAGAAGGGAAAAAAAGAGTTTTATCTATACATATTTTTACATATCTTTTGGGAGGGATGAGGAAGGCTGTATAAAACATGTACAATACTAAGTCAAATTTGCTGTGCATCCTTTAATTTGCAGTGGCAACTCAAACATTGTATAGTGATTCTTCGTATATAAGACAATTAAAAATGACATTAATTAACTAGGATTTGTTGCACTAGCTTTTCCTTTTGTGTTTATACACATAATAGCACACAAAAACTATTCTAATTTCTTGTTACTTTTATTATACGTTAAAATTGCATTAATTTTCGACATATATGAAACAATTTCACAAAAAACATATAGTATGAATCAAAAGAGTAATTTAAGGGTAAATGACCAAAATGATTATTCAATTTGAGAGTAAGTATAATTTTTTAGTTTATGATTTTAAAAAGTTGCGGATTCCTTTATTTGGATTTTATCACATAAACGGTTATGAACTCATTTTTCAATTATCTAATAATTAACTCCGTTTATCATGTGATATTATTTAGTATTTGATGTTTATAAAAAAAATTAAATAACTTGAGGATAATTTAAATGTGACAACATTCAAGTTCAATGATCAAAATAACTTTTTTTTTTCAAAATCAAGATTTTGTTTGGTTCACCTTTTTTAAGTTTTTTTTTTTGATAAATCTAATTTGGCTTATTTGTTTTATCTGTTTTTTTCTACAAAAAATTTTAAAACTAAAAATAATCTTATAGAAATTTTTTTTATGCAGTCCTTTTATATTTTAAAAATTTTGTTTATAAATTAAATATTAAATTTAAATTTAAAATTTTAATAATAAAAAATTCTTTCACACAATTTCCCACAAAAACAAGCTCATTAAATATTAGGGTAAAATACATTAACCCTTATATTATTGTTCCATCTCACATTTATTCTTTGTAGTTTTAATTACAATAGTTAACCTCCTTAACTTTTTAAAATTAAAAAAATTAATAATAGACTTAAAAGAGTCAATGAGAAAATAATTTCAACCATATCAAAGTGGCTAAATACTTATAATACTCAATTAACTTCTAAAAAAGAGGATAGAATTGCTCAATATATACATATCTAATTAACCCCAAAAAAAGAGGGATGGAATTGATTGGCTAGTAATGGGAAAAAAATTCAAGATATATGCTACATCTCTGTCATGATCATCTCTTCTTTCACAAAAGTATAAAATATATGGTTGTTGTTATTGCCATAGCAACAATTAGCTTCCAAAGCAATAAATCACCTATCTTCCAAATTTACTATTAATCAATCAACTCTTTTATTATTATCCATTTATCATTATAACTTATCTTTATCTTCTTACTACCTTATCATTAAAACTTATCAATTATTTATAACATTTTCCCGCAACTTCTATTTTCTTCTCCTTTACACTGATTTTTCTCCCAAATTTTTATTAATATAACATTTATTTTCACTATCAAATTATAAGAAAAAAATTATATAAAAATAATATGACACTTATTTCTATTAATAACTTTTATTGTTCTCTCAATTAAATTATAAAATATTTACCAATATATATTTAAAAAACTTATGCTCCATTTGTTTACCGTCGTTTTAGTGTTTTATTTCACAAATTCAATTTAATTTATTTGTGTGTCCATTTTTTCTATCAAAATTTCACAAATTCAATTTAATTTATTTGTGTGTCCATTTTTTCTATCAAAATTTCAAAAATTCAATTTAATTTATTTGTGTGTCCATTTTTTCTATCAAAATTTCACAAATTCAATTTAATTTATTTCTGTGTCCATTTTTTCTATCAAAATTTGTAAATAAAAAAATAATGTTACAGTAGTTATTTTTGCTAAAACATTTTTTATATTTTTATAAATAAATTATTAAATTTAAATTTGACTTTTAGATTTTTAATAATAAAAAATTCTTTCTAAGACATTTTTTTACCAAAATAAACTCATAAAATATTAATTCAAATTTGAATTTTAAATTTTTAATAATTAGAAATTATTCATGGCTTAATTATATTATGAGCAAATTAATATTTCAAAATGTTAATAGATCACAAGGAAAAAAATTGTTGGGAGTATAAATGGAAGTAGATATATGCATCCAAATTATAAAGTAAATTTTGTTGCCTTTTTATTATTTAAAATTTATGAATTAAATTGTAGCATGAAAAAAATACATGAAATTAAGATTTCTATTATATATATAGTGGTGGTGTCTTCCTTTTCAGTTTTAATTTATGGGAATTATGTTGATAAAATATTAGTATGAACAGTGTTATTAGAAACAAAAATAATAATTTATAGCTGCCATATGTTTATGTATTAGTATTTTAACAAAAAAATATAACTTGCTTTGGATAGAGTATTATTTTAGTTTTATAGTAGGATTTTTTTTCTTGAGATTTGTTATAAGAAATAAATATTTTGGAGGTATTTGGATTGATGAGTTTGTTTTGGTGGGCAAATTTTTTATTAATAATATTTAAATTTTAAATTTGAGTTAATATTTTATGAGTTTATTTTAGTATAAAAATGTCTTAAGTAGAATTTTTTATTATTAAAAATATAAAAGTCAAATTTAAATTTAATAATTTATTTATTAAAATATAAAAAATGTTGTATAAAAATAGTTATTGTAATATTATTTTTTTATTTTAAAAACTTTGATAAAAATGGATAAAACAAATAAATCAAATTGAATTTGTAAAATAAAACACTAAAACAACACTAAAAAAATAGAGCCTAAATTTTTTGAAGTATATATTGGTAAATATTTTATAATTTAATTGAGAGAACAATAAAAGCTAATAATAGAAATAAGTGTAATATTATTTTATATAATTTATTTCTTATAATTTGAGGGTGAAAATAAATGTTAGGAAAGTAGAAATTACGAAAAGATGTTATAAGTTGTAATGATAAGGTAGAAATAAGATAAAGATAAGTTGTAATGATAAATAGATAAAAGATAAAAGAGTTAATTCATTAAGGATAAATTTGGAATATGTGTAATTTATTGCTCTGGAAGCTAATTATTGCTCTGGCAATAACAGCAGCCAAAATATATTGTTTCTTCCTTTGTAGGAATTTGATTTTTTAAATACAAAGTATTATTTCAATTGCAAAGATCAAGGTACTTTAATTTTGTAATTTTTTTATTTTTTAATCTTAGATGAAGTTTAATAATTGAATTTTGCTTTTGTTATAATATTTTTGGCTAACGCATTTGATATTTGTTTTTATTTTTTTTTAATTTTTTAATCCTGAAAAGATTGCCCTTCTTGATTATATCGATTGTTGATAGGCATTTAAGAATATGATTTCAAAGATTATTTGTGATGTTTTATTTTTTTAACTTTTATTGAGATTTGGTTAGATTGGATGCGTTAGTGTGACAATAAATTATAACTTTTTTCACACTACTTTTGAAATTGATATTCGAGTTTTTTATTTATGTTGAGTTTATAATTTTTTATTTTAAGATTAATTTTGTCATTTTATTATCTTACATTAAAATAGGGTGTTCAATTCCGTTTAGTCATTGATGACAATTAATATATTAGATTAATTAGTTTTAAATTAGAAAATCAAGGGTTTTAATTGTTGTAATTAAAACTACAATGGGTGAGTGCATATCGGAGCAATAGTATAAAGGGGTTTAGTGTATTTTACCATAAATATTAATACTTGTAGCAAAATATATTCGGATGGATTGAAACCATTTGAGTAGTAAGTTTTAAGCATAGATTCTTATACAAAAATTACAAATCTAATAGGGTAGTATCTCTCCACATCCTCTCTAATTTTGGTTGAATCAATCAAGATTTTTAAATTCTTTTCTTTGAGAATGATTATAACTCTTGAATCTAGATTTTTCAAATTTTTTTTGTCATAATTTATAAGTTTAGGAATTTTAATTGAGATGCGTACAAAAATTTTAACCACTAACAATTGTCATGGTTTTGTACAAAAGTCAATTTATTGCTAAGTGATTAGGAATATAAAGGGTCACACACAATAGAATTACTTATTAGGTTAAAATTATTTACATAATTATATGATAATTATGGCATCTATTATGCTCTTATTCGCTTTGGAAAGTGAGTGAAGTTTGTTAATAATTTCATTTCTTACCTTTTTGGAAGGTTGTATTATTATATATAGATGTTTAATTTTTTGTCAAAGACAACATAACTCTCAAAATAAGAAATCACGTAAATAAGAAAAAAGTTTTCTTATTAAATTTCTAAAATGTTGTTTGGCGGGGATCTAAGTTATTAACCTAGCATTGAAATTAATCTTTTGAAGATTCTGAAAGTAGTTCGTGTAAATTACCGTTAGAGGTCGAACACCTGTGCGGCTTGTTGATCGATTAAACCTTACTCAAGAATTTCACTAGCATCTATTGAAGTATATTTTATATAGATTGTCTTTAAAGATCCTGTGGAAATCAATTGCAATATAATCGTTATATTTTCTGCAACATTGTTACCATGTTGATTTCCTTACAAACACATTTCCTTACAAAGATGAGGGTGCTTATTTCCAAAAAAAAATGAGAGTGATTGTTTCTCAAAAGTTAAAGGTTATAGTTTACTAGAAGACTTTTTCAATATTTGGTTTTTTATACGAATTACTAGAATTGAAACTTTTTCAATATTTTTTTTATACTAATTGTCACTCTAGATTTTTGCTTTGGTGGAGAACAAAAATTATATTTGGTTAAAAACACACTATGATGAGGTACAAAATTGTACACCCCCAATCGAACGGCCAGGATGAGATACTCTGGATAAACGACTGAGATTAGTTGGACATATGGTTCCCTTCTCCTCCAAGGAAGGCCTAGTAGTGATGTCATCCAGGTACAACTATTCCTTATAAATAAAACCAAAGTGAGATTATTGAGGGGTTGGTCTCTCAAAGCTTGATATAGATTTTAATATCATCCTAAGACTCAATACTAACTTGAGCGTCGAAGTGAATCTCCCCATGACTACCTGGGGACGTTTCACTAACGGTTCTTTGCGGTCCAGGTCCAGGTGTGAAGTGGAGGGCTTGTTTCTGCAACCTACAGTGTGGGACGATTTCTAAGATCACGGGGGATGGTCTCGAGTGTCTGGGACGAAAGTGCAGGGCTTCTCTAGTTTAACAAGTGATCAGAATTTTCATTTTGGTGGGCTTAAGAGGTGGGCTTTTTCAAAGAGCCTAACAAGACGGTAGGGGGCTTTTTGAAAATACCTGGACCGATCCCAGGCAAGGCAAAAATCAAAAGACCTGGACCAATCCAGGCAAAGCGGAATCATAAGACCTGGTCTAACCTAGGCAAAGTAACAACATTAGACCTGGACCAACCCAGGCGAAATGGAAAGCATGAGGCTTGGACCAATCCAGACAAAGCATAAGTTACAAGCCAAGGCCATCTAGGCAAGAACATAAAAAACCATAGCATATATTTTTAAAAATCCAGTATGACAAAATCTTACAGAGGCATATATATTGTTCAACAAGTTGAGGCATAAGCTATTACAAAAAGGGCCTCGCGGCAGCAAAGTATGGCCAAATCCAACATCAAATGGATACATGGTCTCCCGCATCCTCAGCAAGGCTAGTACCCCCGCGAACACTACCCGGGGCTCCTGAAGACTCCAGGCCCCCAGGAATGCTGCTTTTCTCGGACCTGGCGGGAGTGGGGGTATTCTCAACTGGGAAAGGAGGAATAAAAGCTTCAACAGGGAGGCGAACTCTTCCCTGGGTCAAGTTGTTCATCAGGACGTTCATTTTTCCCAAGGAGGCTTCATTGTAACCCTCCAACTTGTCCACCTCAACCTCAGGATGAAGTTTATGGACCTCCTGATAGGCTAATGTGGACCCCTCGTCCAGTATCGAAGTGCAGAGGTCAGCCATGAAATCAATGAACTGCTGGGAAGTGAGAAGGTTCTGTACCAACTGAGATGCTCCCTCTCCAGAATAGAAGTGACTGCGAGCCTCAGCCACCTTCCTTCTCTCGGTCAGGTCTTTGATCTGGATCCTTTGTGCAGAAACTTTCTCAGAATACGACTTATGCTTTTTCTTCACTTTGTGGAGCTCTTCTTTGGAGCTGACCAAGTCTTACCTCAGGCCTTCATTCATGTTCTCGGCCTCTAGACGACCCCTTGTAGCCTCAGCTAACTCCTGGCGGGATTTAGCTAGCTCAGCAGTAAGCTCCTTGAAAGACTCGTATTTCTTCCGGTAGCGAGACGATAGCTCCTTTGCCAAGAACAATCCCTGCTCTAGGCATACACCCCAAGCAACATCCGGATACGGTTAAGCTAAGACAATGAGGAACATGCGAAAGCCAAACAAAGAATAAAACCTACCTGGGTAAGTCCCAAACTCATAAGAGGGTCCAAGTCGGAATCCTCCACGGTGTCCATGACTCGTTTCTCCATTGGGGGAAAGACACCAGAAGAAAACTCTTGAATCTTCTCTAGACTGAGGCGGTCATCAACCTGATAGTCCCACAGCGGATTGAATTGGGCCATAGGAAGCGTCATATAAGAGGTGGAAGGCACTATTGGGCGGACTTGATAGTCAGATAACAAGGAAAACCCTGCAGAAGAACTCGATGGCTGACCCATCCTAGCTTTCTTCGACTCAATGTGCACGTTCCTACCGGGATGCTTCCTTTTATGCAAAGGTGAAGCTGGAGGAGAACTGGAAAGCTCCTGATCCCTTGGGGAATGGATTTGCTGCGAAAGATGTCACACGGGGGCCGAGACTTCAGATGGCTGAGCAGGGGCAGCGACCTCCTGAATAGTCGAAGCACCAACCGGAAGAGGGGAGGGCGAGACCGGCTTCTTGAGAGATTCCTTGGGTGCCTCGTCGATCTTCACCATCTCAGAACCCATCCCGGAAGCCTTGCGCTCCTCATCATCTTCCGAAAGTCCATTACTGCAAAGAGACAGCCAGTGAGTCAAGCATTAACCACGCAAACAGTATACTAGCCTAGTAGTGCAGGGCAACGTATAGAAAGAGCTGAGAGGCTGAGTACCATATTCCTTGAGCTCTGCAGGGGAAAGGCCCAAGTCGGCCTTACTCATCCCTAGGGCCACTAAGCACCCTTCAGTCATGAAAGGCACTTCCCAAAGGCTACATCTTTGAAGGTTTTGACGAAGGGTCTCAATCGACTGGTGATCAATGTCGAGACGGGGAAACCTATCCGTGACCTTGCCAGGAGACCTCCACACTATGCTCATGGGTTCATGCTTCACAAAAAAATATTTATCCCTCCAGTTCTTCAAACAACTAGAAGGCGGGGGTAGGAAGGTCTCCGAGGCGGACCTACAGGAAAAGTAAAACCAACCCCTCTCCCCAATGGAATTCCTCAGGCTGTAATAGTACCTAAAAAGGGAAACGGTACTTTCCACCCCGGAGTACCTGCAGAAAGTTTCAAAGGCCACCAGAGCTCGGATTGCATTGGGAATCAACTGGCCGAGGTTCAACTTGTAAAAAGTTAAGAATTTTGTGATAAAGGAAGTTAAAGGAAACCTAAGGCCACATTGGAGTTGGCACTTATACACAATAGTAAGGCCTATTGGGGGCTTGGAGGCGTCTTGAGTACGAGAAGGGGCTATCAGTTTATATTTGGAAGATATATAAAATTCCTTCGCTATCCCCTTAAGCTTCTTAGAGATAAGAGAAGACCGCATCACTTCAGAAGATGAGTCGGTCTCTGCCACTTGTTCAATTTCTTTATTCTTGTCGCCCGCACTACTAGAAACCTTACTCCCAGAAAGGCCACCCTCAAGAACCTGATCCTCTAAGGACTCATTCTTAGGAAAGCTAATTTCTACGTCGGTGTCACTAGGAGGGGGAAGGTCTGTCGAGGGGCCTGCAGCCTTATTCTTTATTTTCATTTTTAAAGGGTGAGGTATGGAGGGGGCTTCCTGAGAAGTCTCTACGGATGGTTCGAATGGCGAGTCCTCTTGAGTTAAACGGACCGCCTTGTCAACGGCGTCACAGATAATGTCCGACCTAATTTCCAAGTTAGCTAATTTGGTGTAAGACCTCAATTTCCTCCGAGCCTTCAAACAGGCATATAGAACCGACTCAAACTCATCACTACCCTTATAAACAGCATATAACTCAAGGGAAGAAGAATGATCTGGAGAAGACATACCTACCTGAAGAGAATAGAAGAGGACTACGAGCAGCTTTGCGCGAAGAAAGAGAGTTGGAGACTTGCCGAAGGAGGCCAAGACAATCTCAAAATCCTGAACGTTTCGAAGGAGGCAAGTGGGCAAGGAGGCCTACAGGGCCATCTATATATAGGCAAAAGCTGATGAGAGCCCCAAGGAAGGTCATGTCAAGAGATTTTGAATCAGGGCCCGCCATGTGGCGACGGTTGCGCTTTCCTAGGGCTCACATTCATTACGACCCGATTAGTCGCCGTACCTCCTCCGACCCTCCCTTTGGAAAAATCCGGGCAAGACTAATAACCACCAAGACTTTAACAAGGCAAAATCTCAAACTTGGCACCTGGATTCAGATCAAATGGGAGCTAGCACCCACCTGATCTGGGGGGCTATTGATGAGGTACAAAATTGTACACCCCCAATCGAACGGCCAGGATGATATACTCTGGATAAACGACTGAGATTAGTTGGACATATGGTTCCCTTCTCCTCCAAGGAAGGCCTAGTAGTGTGTCATCCAGGTACAACTATTCCTTATAAATAAAACCTTAGTGAGATTATTGAGGGTTGGTCTCTCAAAGCTTGATATAGATTTTAATATCATCCTAAGACTCAATACTAACTTGAGCGTCGGAGTGAATCTCCCCAGGACTACCTGGGGACGTTTCACTAACGGTTCTTTGCGGTCCAGGTCCAGGTGTGAAGTGGAGGGCTTGTTTCTGCAACCTACAGTGTGGGACGATTTCTAAGATCACGGGGGATGGTCTCGAGTGTCTGGGACGAAAGTGCAGGGCTTCTCTAGTTTAACAAGTGATCAGAATTTTCATTTTGGTGGGCTTAAGAGGTGGGCTTTTTCAAAGAGCCTAACAAGACGGTAGGGGATTTTTGATCTCTGGAAGGCTTATTTCTAGGCTATTTTTTGGTATCAAACTGTCACGAATTAAGAGTTTTAGTTACTAAACTATTTTTTCAGTCAAAAAGGTCATTCAAATATTATTTTTTTTTGCGAAAGAAATCATTCCGTCCATTTAACCCTGTTTGACCAAATAGAAATACTATCACATGCAATGCACATGCTTATTTTCAAGGTTATAATTGTCCAACAAATAGAAAAACAGTCAACACATGATTCTTTTTATTTATTTATTTATTTTTCTTTCCTTTCCTCTTTTTTTAAAATCAAAATCAATAGTAGGTGGAAGGTTTTTTTTCTTTCTTTCCTTTTTTTGTTGTCTTTCCTCTCTGGTCAAGATTGTTTTGTCCATTTTTTTTCTTTATTTTCTATTTTTTCTTTTTCCATTTTCCCTCTCTCTTTCCCAAATTTCAACCCACCTTCTCCAATAACAATATAGCTTTCACTATCTTCACCACCATCACCACCAACAATAAATAGGGTAATACAAAAGATATAATAAACTATTGATGAATTCAAAACTTCAATTGTTAAATAGAATCCAATCTTCTTCTTCCCCCTTTCCCAGTCTTTCTTTCTTTCTTTTCTTTGCCATTTGAACATATGTTGCCCACAAACTTTCATCAGTAGACAATATTAATCCAAAAAAGAATGAATTAAAACTTGACCACATAAAAGCAAATTAAGAAATAAAGCTCACGTAAGTATATCAATTTCCTTACTTCTTATCAATTTCATAAGCAAGCAATTTACTCTCTTTTTTTCTAAACCCATCACTAATCACCACTGCCTTACCTCATCCTTTTTCTACTTAAATTCTCAAAATCAATTTTTCTATATTGTCAAGGCAGGGAGAGGAATTCCCATCCGTCACTAAAGAAGAACAACATTCGCGTCAAAGTGTAAATCGCAGCTACAATTTCGTTGGTAGGGTCTTCTTTGAATCCCCAAATCTTATCCTAAAATACATCCAACGAAAACACAAGATTCCATTGTTGGCTGCTTCGATGGTCTTCTCTTTTCACCACCACCGTTGTTGATTTGGTTCTCTTTTGTTCAGCGAGGCAAGTGAGAGAGAGATTGCAAAAGGATTGAATTGAGTTATTGGGTGAAGATGAAATTCTAAACTTTAGAAATTTTAATAAAGGTGGAGAGGATAACATCATGTCGTTCTGAGAAATTTTGTTAGACAATTATAACCCTACAAATACGCATGTGCACTGCATGTGATCGTATTTCCATTTACTCAAACAGACTAAATAGACGGAATAATTTCTTTAGCAAAAAAATAATAGTTGAATAACCTTTTCCGCTGAAAAAATAGTTCAGCGTCTAAAATTACTAATTTCGTACAGTTTGGTGACCAAACTGACACTTCGCTCTTTATATTTTATCACAAATGATCATCAATTGATTTTTCAACCATCTCATAAGTAAGCGCTTGATCAAGTTACACTATTCAGTAATTGCATAATAAATAACGTCATTGTTACATGGATAAAAAATAACTTGAAAGCTAAATGACAAAATTCAAGTTTAAGAATCAAAATAAAACTTTTTTCAATATCTCAACACAATATTTATTCCCAATTAAAGGAAATGGGGTATTCTATTTGAATTATCCTATTTTTTCTATTCAATCTTCAAAACGATATCGTTTCACTAAAACCAAAATTAAAACTATTTCGAGAGTTCACTCACATTTAGGTTAGAACTTAATAATTATAGATTTGATTTTTGTGATATTTATGTTTTTAGTCCCTAATTTTAATGACACTACGTCGTTTTGAGTATTGAGCATGATAATGATCCTCAAAACGTCGTTTCTAATGTGATAATCAAATCTACTCCCTATCTTAAAACCAATGCAGGTAAATATGATTCTTGGATTCATAAAATCTGGTTTTAACAAAAAAAAAATTAAATAAATTTTAATTTAAAAAATTCCACATATTTGCATGCTTATGCAAAATTTTCTTTCTTGTGCTCATATTTGTATGTAAATGAATATGTTAGAAACAACAAGCTTTAGATACGACCTGCTTTCACTAAAATTAGATACTAAAAGTATAAATATCACGAGGCAAAATCTTATATTCAATATTATCCTATCTTATTTTGTATTATGTTCAAAACGACAGAGTTTCACTAAAACTAGAGACTAAAAGTATAAATAACATTAAAATCACTTTACAATTATTAGACCTAACTAATATATGAGTTAACCTAACGGAGTTTTAATTTAAAACGGGATAATTTTGAACAAAGAATATTATATCAAATATCACGTTTTGAATGGATAATGCTTTTAGTCCTAGCTTAGAGAGAGTAACCGATATCCAATTAAATGATCATTGGGCAATATTTAATTTGTAGAGCTTAAGATACATCCTTCCAAGAAACAACATAAGGCAATAGACTAATGAAGTTCTAAACTTTTGTTGGCTTTTATATTATGGCTGATCCTGAGTCCCTGTATCAAACATGGGAAAATGAGAAACAGAAAATTCCAAAATGGTGGTTTTACCTAATCGACGAATATTAGTTGGTGCATGCTGGAATAACTCCAAGAAAGTGCCAATTTCCCTTCAGCCGCCAGGCAAAAATTAAGGGTCAATAGAATTCGTTGATGTTATGCGTTTATCATTCACAGAAGAAAACAAATAGTAGTTCGCAGTTAGAACATAAAATGAGCAAGTCAGATACGTTTCAATACGTATTTTGTTTTGAGAAAAAAAAAACGTATTTTGAGAATTAGAAAAATTTATGTGTTTTGTTTTAAGATATCGAATTGAAATTTATGAAGGGAACATTTTTGTTTTGATAAATCATGCATATGACCATTGGCGGAACTAAGGGGGGCGGCCGCACCCTCTTCCTTTCGGATTAGAAGGTAATAGGCTTTATTCTCCACTAGTCTAGCACCTCCTTGGAGTCGCCTGCCGCCCGCCGCTCACCTCCGCATCTGCAGCTTTACAAATTCAGAACTTCCTTGCTTTTCTGGAAGAAGATGACTTGAATTCGTTTTTTTTTTTCATTCTAAAGTTAAACGACGTCATTTTGTTTTAAACGATGCCGTTCTAATTAAAAAATCTTTTATTCTTAAATTTAAGTTAAACGACGTCATTTAAAATAAAATGACGCCGTTTTACTTAATACAAAGTTTTAAAAAAATGATAAAACGATGTCGTTTTACATATTACAAAGTTAAAAAAAAAAAACCTTGCGTGATTTTAATAAAATTTCTTACAGCAACCCAATCTAATTCTTATTTTTACTCTGATATCTCTCACTCTCTTGTACCCTCTCTCCCAAACTCCCTCTCTTCTCACAATCTTATATCTCTAGATAGAAAATCAACTCCTTGTCTCCTTTCTTTAGTTTTGGACCTCCGGACCTCCATTGATAGTCAATTCTAGTATGCTAAAACTTATTTCGTTGCCACTAGCACCGATTTTGGTGTAAATTTTTTATGTTTTTATTTTTTCTAACATTAGTAATATTTAATTTTTTTTGTAAATATTTTTGTGAATTGTAATTGATAAATTGATTATTGTGATTGAATGTTTATTTTTTTTTTGTAAATATTTTTGTGAATTGTAATTGATTATTGTGATTGAATGTTTATTAATAGATATTTGTGAATTGTGTTTGTGATTAATTAATTTTAAATTTATAAATTATATTTATTTATTACAAAAAATAAGAGAGCTTGTAATTTTTTTTTGTCAATTTTCATCATAGAAAGTTTTTTTGTCAGTTCGATACTTTAGCATTATATATATTTATTTGGGTCATTCTCTTGTGAGATCGTATCATATATAAGACTTGCGCATTAATTTTACTCGTATAAAATATAAAAAATTAGCATATAAACTATTAAAGATTATATAAAATATAAAAAATTAACGTATTAGCGTATAAAATATCAAATATCAGCATACAATGTGTAAAACATTATTGTATTACTGTACGTACAAGTATAATTCACTTATATAAGACGATCTCAACAATTTTTGCGTATTTATTTTATGAGAATTTTTTTTCGATTATACAATTAAGCCCCTCTAAAAATATGTTCTGGTTCCGCCAATGCATGACTGGAAATTTTTGTCATTAATTGAGTCATTTGAGCAGCAAATGAATTTTACTCAATTTCAGTTATCTCTTAAAAAAATCTAGTGAATGTTTGGATCAATGTGCACTTTTGCATTTTACTTGTTATTTGTAACATATTTATTGACATACAAATATCAGTTGCACAAGAATGAAAATTTTGTAGAAGCATGTAAATAAATGAAATTTTTTTGAAATTATAATTTCTTTAATTTTTTTTTGTTAAAATAAAATTTCACGAATCAAAGAATTACATTTACCTGAATTTGTGTTAAATTGGTAAAAATGGAAGCTATTATGATTCTCTTTGAATTCTTGATTTAGTTTTCTTTAGATCAAGTTCTAATGGTTGGGTTGTGGGAACTGTTTTCTTCCTTTAATTACTATTTCCTTTATAATTTTATATGCCTTCTATTCTATTCTATGGATATAGATGAAAGCAAGTAATTAGAAAAAAAAAATTCTTACTGATAATGCATTCATATGTAAGTTTTCTTTCAAATTTTGAGTGGCATAAATTCTATAATTCATTGCTAGTTTAGTGATCTTCAAATTTAATTTGGGCATATATTTATTTAGTTTAATATGTAGATAGTTGAAAGCTAATTAATTCTACTTACAACATATACAACAATAAGGCATATATAATTAAGGCAGTGTAAAAGAAAAAAAACGATTGCAAGAAATTTAAAGGATTAAAACTTAGGCTCCTTTGATAAAATTGAAATTGACCAAATGTAAAATTTAAATTTGAAAGTAATAAATTCCTTCGTTCATTAACTATATCTGGTAGTGGGCTTGTTGAATGTTCCCACATGTAATATTTTCACAGCAGATCCTCTGCTGCATTGCATATGTATCACTACCCGTTACATACTTTATAAATAAAAAGATACAACGTTTGTAATTAATTTTCTTTTTAATAAATAAACACGTGCTACGTTATTAAAGTACTGGAACAAGTACTAATACAGACTCTGCAATAGAGGATCCGCTGCGTAATATTTCTCGCTTGATTAGTTTATTTCTCCTTTTTCACATTTGTATATAAGTCATATTGATTGAATTGTATTAATTGTGCTCATTCTCATATTGTTGTTTTTCATATTTTATTATTAGATTGTCAATTTAGGTGTGCATATTAACTTGATTTATTCTTAACAAAATGGTATTAGAGCCACCAAGATTCCTAATAAATTGGTATTAGAGCTATGCAAATAAAACAAAGTTAGAGGAAAAAGTATTTGATGGTTCATCAACTGAATTGGTGGTAAAATACGAGTACTTTTTCTCCATGTGTACAATATGACCCACTATAATAATACATTATGTAGACACGTGCATTGAATAAAGAGTTAACCACGTATTAATATTATGATGGGATATATTACACACATGGTGCGAAAGTATTACCTTAATTGGTGGTTATTAACCACGGGTTATCAGATTAGTTTGTTATTAGAACTCAATTTAATGCCAAGTTAAACTAAGTATCTTCACGTTGGTAGAGCCAAGATAGATTTAAATCAGACAAGCAAAGTAAGAAGCCATTCGACTATCAGAGTGAGCGTATAGAAAACAAGTTAGATTTGTCGGCGATCGAGTTAAGGCAAAATAAAGTAGAGCCATGTCACAAACCCAGGGTATTATTATAGTGTCACTCAAGTATCAAGTGTCAAGATTAGAGACAGTTGAGTCAAAATCAAAGTCACATCACTAAATTAATTTGTTGACAATACTTATGAAATTTTTTTTTTCATAATTTCAAATTTGAGTTTGATAGCATTGAAGAACTTTTTTTTAATGACGATCAAGGTTTAAAAGAGAAAATAGATGAAATTTTGACTTGAAACTGAATTCAAATTAACCCATTGGAGGTTTTGTAGAAAAAGTAGAGAAATCATGCTATTTGTGAATTTGTAGTAATAAGAGAAATTTACTTTGGAATACAATTCAAGGTGTAAGTTTGTTAGGGTATGTATTTAATTTTTTTTTTCTGTTTAGAAAATATTATTTAATTTTTTAGTTTGATTTTTTTGTCCCATTATTGGTTAAATGAGGAAACTGTGACTCTTCTACAACCTATAAATAAGTTTTAACCTTTTAAATTTAGTGTGCCACTAAAGTACCATTAATGTACCACTTAAATTAGTCAATTGAGGGTTTGGGGCTTTAAAGCACTTGTGTCCTTCTATAAGTAAGAGTTAAGAAACACCAATTCGTTAGAGAGAGCAATTGAATCTTTAGCGCCTATATTTTACTTTCTTAAGTTTTATATATTAGGATCTTAGGCCTATTTAACTTATCCCCACAAGTAAAGGGTTTAAATTTCCTACATGGAGGATATTAGGGTGCAACAAATCATTCTGGATTTTCTGTGGCATTAGTTGTTTTAATCCCTGTAAGACCACATGTCTTTTATTAATTCTAATTATAATCATCAGTTATTTATATCTTTAATAAAAAAATATCTGACACGCGTATATAAAATATTATAAAAATTGAAATAGGAAGTGTTACAAAAAAATCCATTAGATGCAACAAATGGAAGGTTTTGAATTTTCTATGTAAAGGATATTAAGGTGCAACAACTACAGGGTTTGGGCCTTCCTTGTTAGTTTAGTTTTTTTGTTGTTGGTTTGTGAAATATTTTTTAATTGTTTTTAGTTTTTTTTTATTGGTAGATTTCTCTTTTTTTTTTGCCACTAAATGTAGGTCATGTTGACCATTTAGTTCCCCAATTTAGCTCCTCATATTAAAACTAGCTAGTATAAAAAGACTTTGGATCTTCTGTACTATTTAGTGTATCACTCTATATAAATGTGACACGTATACTTGTAGATAATACTAAAACTCTATCAAGTGTTTAGTGAACCCTAAAAAATAAGTATTAAATACACGTGTCAAAATTTTATAAAGTAATATAAGAAGTGATACAGAAGATTCATTAGAATCCTCTATATCATTGCCTATATCATTCCATGTATCAAACAACAAAAATAACACACGTGGTTAATTAAATTTAATTAAAAAATAATATATTCAATTCTGTCAAATAAGTCAATGTTAATGTAAGACACGTGTCTTCTTTAATTTTAGACGTGACGAAGATTCTCAAAAACAATGAAACTTGCCAAGTTTTAAAGGGTTATTTTGCAATTGTGAGTGTTCCTTTAGTTTTCTAAAAGTGAAGTAATAAAACGAAAGGATGGGCATTTCCCAGATATGCTTGCATTTTGTGCATTTTATTTTCATACAATTGATTCAAATTTAAGTATAAAAAATTAGTTGTCGAAACTTTTTGTGAGCTTTCACTGAGAGTAAAATTTTGTACAAATTCTATGCAATGGATTTCTCAAATTCACGTTAATTTGAGCAAAAATAGTTCGTGTTGGTACAATTTAGAAAGAAGAAGAATTATTGTCAGATCTTGTAATCTCGTGGATTAGAAAAAAGTTTTATATTTAATAGTTGTGGATTGATGGTAAAAATGGGCTGCTGACCCAGAAATTTAAGATTGAATTGGATACGGGTTT
The DNA here is from genome assembly GCA_016586305.1 of Ophiorrhiza pumila. NCBI lineage: Eukaryota > Viridiplantae > Streptophyta > Magnoliopsida > Gentianales > Rubiaceae > Ophiorrhiza > Ophiorrhiza pumila. The sequence goes on along the minus strand of BLIW01000008.1, from coordinate 29,629,731 downwards.
ATACTAGACAAACAATGTGGTTTTTTTAAGGCCAATTATGAGAGATTTTGTCCAAATACTCTAAAATTTATTTTTTAAGAAAAAATAAATCACTTAAAACAACTTACAATATTATTTCTAATATTGTATGTATTGGAAGGTAGGTTAAATATAGAATCAATATTTATTTTTATTTTTGGATAGTTGTTTGAAATCATGAGGGTGGAAATGAATCTATCCATTATTACCGCATTTAAAGAACATCTGATGTGAAAAATTAACAGAATTATCAAACATGCTTTGTATTATTGACATTGAGATCAATTTGTGTTTTAATTGGATGATAAATGTTTGAATAGCTGAAATTTGTAATAAACAAACTTCCTACATTTTACTATTCACATTTGGATCAATTTGTGTTTTAATGGAAAGAAAGGTGTTTAAATATATAAAAATTGTAATAAACAAATATCTTTTGAAGCAATGGAATAAACCTTCGCTTGATTAGTATTTTAAAGGTATAATTTGCAATCAAAATTATTTTTGAAGTTCTGTCATTCAAATTCATTTTATCCGCAAGTTCAACTTAAATGGAAAGCTAGAAAAAAAAATTTAAATAAAACCTTTTCTAAGGAAAATGAATAATTGTAAAAATTTTATAATAGTAAAAGTTAATCAAAGATATTGTAGTTTCATTTGTTTATTCTTACTTTTACAATTCATGCCGAAATTAGCAAATGTGTTCATGAGAATTGAATGGGCCTAAAGCGGACAGGATGCTCACAAAACAATTTTGTTGGTATTTTACACCATTGAGGGTGGTGGTTTAAAGAAGTTTTTCACTAGCGTTATCAAACTCCGACTTTGTGTAGGCACTTTTTAACAACTAAATAGCAATTTAAATAAAAGCAAAATTTATTCAAGAGACAACTATGTTATTGAAATTAAATGAAAATAATACTTGCTTAATTCAAATAATGAAACAGAAAGTGATACACTTATTTTAGACTGATAGAATTGCAAAGTTAAAGCATTGACATACTTCTTTTGTTCCATAAATGCAAAGTTAAGGAATACCCTATTTCACCTTTTTCCATTTTTTGAGTTTTTCTTCACTTTCTTTAACCTATTTCTCCGATTGAGGATTATTTAGTGAGATTCAAAAAAATCCATCTACAAAATATATAAATAAATAAAAATAACAAATTCATTTGAACAAAAAAAAAAAGTGATTTCTATCCTTATTATATTCTTAGTCTAGAACTCTTGCTTAGACTTGAAATGTTTAAGATAACAAGTGATCAAAGAATTGGTGAATGTTTCGAGGTTAGCTCAAATCACTTGATCCCATGTAAAATATGTCCTATGCACAAAAGTCATAAATCTAATTAACAATATTCAAATTAACTTTGTGAGAACTACCCTTGTACTAGTGATCATAGGGTAGCATGAAAGTAGTACATAAACTTGAAGTCATTTTTATAGGTTTAAAGGGCTCAATAAACAGAAAAGTCTCAAGAATTTCCAAAGAGATATTATTTTTCCTTGATTTTTTTTTAAAAAAAATCCAGGGTGATATATTCATTCATCAAAATTCATGTACAATCAACCAATTAGTTGCATATTATTTTGCATAGATTTTTGTTGTCAAATTGGGAACTGATCCTTCCAAATCCTAATACACCTGTTGTTCAGCTTCCTTGATTGACTTTTTTAAGAGTCAAAATTAACAAAAAAAAAATCGAGAATTCAATCTCCTAATTTATTTCTTATCAAATTATTAAAAAAAATATAGGACATGATTACTTATGTCATGAATGATTAGTTAAGTGTATGACTTTCATTTATTTAAACAATCTTGTTTAGGTCAAACCATACAATAATCGGCTGGCTTTGATTGGGATTGAGTTAATTTATTTATTAGCTGTAGGTTAACTAATTTACGTGCTTCCAATTTGGGGTGTGCAAAATTTGGTTTGAACCAAAAAGTGGATCAAACCAAAATGATATTGGTTTTTTGACTTTTGATTTTTCGATTTTTAGTTAAGTTTTTTATTAACTTGAATTTTTAAATTTGATTTTCGGCTCAATTCCAATTTTTAACTTTTAATTTCAATTTAAATTGAAAATCAAATTTAATTTGGTTATTAATATATATGTTAAGAAATGGACTTCAACGATAGTGTTGAAGGTAAAGTAGTACTTTAACATTTTCTATAAATAAATAACCATATTTAATTATTAAACTATGCATAAAATATACATTTTAACCATAAATTCACATGAAATAATTAATTGAAGTATTTTATAATTTTAATTCTATGTTTTTATATTTCTTTATATACAATTTTTGCTTTACCGTGCTTACACAAATTACAAATGTTAGTTGCTATTTATAAAGTTACTTGTTATACATTAATAAGATTATAACTATAGCTATTACTTACTATTACATGATTATATTAAAAATTTTGTACAATTTATAATAATAAAAAAAATCATTTTATATTATTAATTAAAACTATGAATTTTTTTTATATTATAGCCAATTAATGACACTTAATTCACACTATTTATAATTACAAAAGTATTTTTTTAAGAAATTCAAATTTATAATCTACATTATATGTATTTATAGTTGTAATCATAATATTTTAGTACTTACATAGCCAATTAGTGATACTTTATACAATTTATAATTTAAAAAATATTTTTCAATAAGCTCAAATCTTTAAGCCATAATATATATATATAGTTGTAATTATACTATTTTAGTATTTATGTACTAAAATACTAAAGAATGGTTGGGGTTTAGAGTTTGGAACATAAATTAGTCAACAAAATACTATTTTAATTGGGTTAGATCTATAATTGTAACTTATATTATACATTGATTGGAGTTTATCGAAATATAATAATATTAGCCTATGTGTGTTATATTGAACTATAACATAATTTGAATTGTAGGAATGTTTCTTTAATTGGGTTATAATATATTTTGACGAGTTTTGTAAGGTTTTTTTTATTTGGATTTTTGTATTAGGCCCAACTAGAAATTGGGGTTGAACCCAAAAAATCAATACCAAAACAAACAATTCAAAATTTGATTTTTGATTCCCTAAAATTGGGTTCGAATTCGATTTGTATTTTTGTAACCTTATTAATAACCAAAAAAAATGATTAAAAAATCAAAAATCGAATTGATTCTCATATGTATTTCCAAGGGCATTCATTACCACAATGTATAATAACTCCTTTTATAATGCATTTTAATAAAAAAATAAGTTAAGCAATCAAACTGTAAATCAAATATTCGAGAGTTTCTTGTCATTTATTAACACATCAATAAAAAAAGAAAAAACATTAAAAATGGCATGTATAACTGTTGGAGATTTTCAATATTGAAAGACAATTTGTAAAATAGGAAAATTTATGAACGTCGCGATAATGTTGGAGTGTTCATAAAAAATTGAGTTTTCATGAACGTCGCGACGTTAATCCTACGTCGCGAAGAAGAAAATTTCTACGTCGCAACGAAAGTATCTGTTTACAAATTGAATATTGATCAAATTCAACGTCGTAACATTGAGAATTAACGTGGCGACCCTAGGTAGAAATAGAATATTCAGAAATACGAATTTTTATTTATACTGAGGCACATCCAAACTAAAAGTAACAGTTATCTTATATGTATGATTTCAGACCAATTGATCTTATCTATTGTAGATTATTGGAAGTTTAATCCAATAGTAACTGTACAGCTAATCCTCCATCAAAGGATAAGTCAATAAAAGAGTCATTAAAGGATAAAATTACTGCATAATTTTATTCTGGAAAAAGACACATTCTTGCAAACACTTTTATTTTGTCTTAAATTTAGAAGATTGTATAGGGCGATACGTTCTTCTATTTTCTTTATCTTATCTTACAAAATTGTTTGCTCAGAATTATTGCATAAAAATGGAGCAAATAAAAGTTTAAAGGAAAGTGCATCACTTGAACAATTTGATGACTATCCATTTGTGTAATAGTTAGTCCATTGTTCTTTGTACTTCATTAAAATTTTATACAACAATCTTTAGACTTAATATATCTTAGTAACTATACAAACAAAAATTCGTATTTCTGAATTTTTTTACCTAGCATCACGACGTTGGATTTTATCAATATTCAATTTGTAAACAGACACTTTCGTCACGACGTAGAAATTTTCTCCGTCATGACACAAGCTTAACGTCGCGATGTTCATGAAAACTCAATTTCTTGTGAACACGACGTTCATGAAAACTCAATTTCTTGTGAACAACTCCAACGCCACGATTAGGGGTGTAATCGAGTCTAGTCGAGCTCGAGTATACCCCTAATCGAGTAGCTCGATTTTACAAAAAGGTGTACTCGAGCTCGAGCTCGAGCTCGATCGAGCTCCAATAATCGAGCTCGAACTCAAGCTCAACCAAGAGTGATCGAGCTTGCGAGTAGCTCGATCGAGTTCGAGCTCGAGTATTTTATTTTTTTATTTTTTTATTTTTTTTTATTTTTTTTAAAAAAATTATAGGATGTATTTGTAATTTTTTGAAATTTAATGAGGTCAAATTATAATTTACTATAAAGTAAGGACTAAAACATAATTATAAATAGATTAAATTATAATTTATTAAACTACAGGGACTAAAATATTAATATTAATATTAAAAATAAAAATATATATATATATATATACTCGAGTAGCTCGTGAGCTAGTCGAGTATGTGTAAAGTGAGCTTGAGCTCGACTCGAACTCGTTCAAACCGAGTTCGAGTTGAGTAGTTGACCGAGCTACTCGATCGTTTAACACCCCTAGCCACGATGTTAACAACCATGTACTAAGAACCAAATTGTCTTTCAATACTGAATTTTACAAATTGTCTTTCAGTACTGAAAATCTCCAACATGTACTATAAACTAATGCAAAGCAATTGAAACAATCACCCTTCCATCCTCATGAAACACTTTTATATCAACCAAAAAAAAAAAGGTGTAAAATTTTTGTCCCGTTAATCATTCTTGTGTAAAATCAAGAACCAAATTAAGATTCCCTAATCATTAAGCCCAAAACTAGCTAAGAACCAATCCTTCTTATACATTACATCAATTCTAAATTATAATGAACAAAATTCTTTTAAAAGCAATAGAACAAAAACTTCAATGAGAAAAAGAAACACCGTTTGATGAATTGCATTATTATGTGTTGTAATGAGAGGATAGGTGTTTTAATAGATGAAGGTTGTGATGAAGAGGGGTAGTTTTATAAAAATTGGAGAAGCACTTGAATAAAAAATGAGGAGCACCTTTAACAACTCGTTGTAACAATTGCATGTGTTTTAATTGGAGGATAAGTGGTTGAATGGATGAAAGTTGTAACCAACCAACCTCTTTATAAAGCAATCAAAGAAACACTTGAGAAAAAAAAGGGAACAGTTGATGACTAAAAGTATAATTTTTTTTTTTTTGCATATCTATTTATTTTTGCACACGTAGTATGCATCACATTAGCCAAAAGGTAAAAATTATGGCCCAAATCAGAGGTCACTCACATTTATTTTCAGATATCTACACACGAAACCTACTAAAGTATCTCTACACAAGAAACCTACTAAAGTGACGTCATTTATATTGTTTGTACTGGTTTTATTGCCTTTCCATTGTTTTATTGTTGGGCTTATTTACCTAAAGACAATGAAATTGAGTAACTTCGCCTCGGGATTGCCTGCTGCATTTGCAATTTTCTTCCACCTATGCATCATGTCGGAACTCTTACTAATTATGTTCTCTTAGTTGTTTGAGTTGGATGTGTTTACCACCCTCATTTGTTATCATTGGGATCTTCTTGATTTTTATGGGATATAAGCCCTTAACTATCTTGCTACTGAAAAGTTGAAATCTGATTGAAGAAATGAAGTATCATACATTTACTTTCTATTGAGAATTTTAAATTTTGTTGTACCTAAAACATTAGCAAAAAGTACAAGTTAGAAAAAAAAAAAAAGACAAGCTATTGTAAACCTTTAGTTGCCTGATTAGTATTTTATAGAGTATAAGTTGCCATCAAAATTATTTTTGAAGTTTGTACCTATGTCATCTTAATTCATTTTTATCCGCAAGTTCAACTTAAATGGAAAGCAACAAAACTTTAAATAAAACCTTTTGCTAATGAGAATTAATAATTGTAAAATTTTTATAAGAAATAAAAGTATTCAAAAAATTTTGCAGTTTCACTTGTTTATTCTTACTTTTTACCATCCATGACCAAATTAGCAACTGTGTTCCTAAGAACTGAATGGGCCTAAAGTGGACAGGCTTCTCACAGAACAATTGGTCTTTAACTTTGTTGAGGGTTAAGAGGTTTTTTACAAAATGGTTGAATTTTTTGTATCCTTGTCAAAAAGGAAATTAAGAAAGGTTTTGTATGGAATTATGACTTTTGTAGAGGCACTTTTTATCAATTGAGTAGTAAGTTAAATAGATGCAAAATCAGATAGTCTTATTTGAAGTGAATTCATGTATGAAACCAGAATTCATTATAATTTCAATATACAATAAAAATAGTAAAAAATTAAAATCACAATTTCAACTATCATTAATTGTCCGTTTTATTTATGAAATATGTTTGAACCAATTTCACATGAGATTTTATTAAGCAAAATTTATTCAAGTGGTGACTGATGATGAGATAGGTGTTTGCACATTATTCTTCTATTTGTTCTGATTTATGTTTCGTTCTTTTTTTAATTAAATCACATCATGAAGAAAAATAAATTAAAGTAAACAATTATTATTCGAATTGACTAAAAAGAATAATTGCTAAAGTATAAGAACATAGAATATGGTACACCAATTTTAACACAGAAGATTCAAAGTGAAAGCATTTTTGAGTTGTCCAAAGAACTTGCTGCTTTTTTCCCGTAAAATGCAGTCATCAACTGAATTTCATCTTGTCACCTAAAAGATTTGGCTACCACAGATTCACCCTTTTCATTTTGAGTTGTTAATCACTTTCTTTAATCTCTCTTCTAATTGTTGTGGATTATTTAGGGAAATTAAAAAAACCCACAAAAAAAAACTTATATGAAAAAAAGTATAATTTTTTTTAATCCTTATCATCTTAGGGTCTGTTTGAAAAACTAACTTAAATTTGAAAATTAATTGATTCGGACCTTAAACAATTAAGTTTGTTTGATAATTAAAAGTTGAATGTTTTAATGAATTAAGAGTGTCTAAAAAGGCAAGTAAAATCTTTTTATAATTTTAAGCGATAAAATTTAGCTCGCTTAATTCCACAATACGCAGACGTAATTTTAAAATAAAATTTAATATACCATAAATAACCACAATATCTCTTTAATATCTTTTACCATCTCAATTTTTTTTTAATTATATATTTTAATATTTTCATTTATTATTCTTTCTTTCTTCCTTTTATATGCTAATATTTTTATTAAATAAATATTCTTTCTATTTTTTAATATTTTTATTTAATATATCTGATTCGATAAAAAATTTATGTTTTACAACTTGATTAACCTTTTTTACCTTATGTTTTTTTTATTTAAATCAATTTTTGGTTAATTAAACATTATATTTTTAAAATTTTTTTAAAAATAACATCCGATATAAAAGAACACATTTTATTCAATATATACCTTTTTTCTATATTTTAATATTTGTATTTAAGATACTTGATTTGATAAAAAAAATTATGTTTTATAGTTTGATTAATCTTTTCTATCTTTTCTTTTTTATTGCAATCAAGTTTTGATTAATTGCAAATTATATTTTAAAGTTTTTAAAAGATAACATCCAATATACTAGAAAACCATTAATATGTTATGATACTATTTTATATTCAAAATTACTAGTTTTGACCATTTTTATTTTTTTAAAAAATTATATTGTATACATATATTTAATAATTTTGATTTATTGTTTGAAAAGTAATATATTGCACATTTATTAAAAAAATAATTAATTAAAAAATAAAATTGTACTATTTGCCATTTAGTTATTATATCAATATGTTTATAAAACAAGTTTAATTATTTCAATATTTAGATACTTATTATTTCACATTTGAGATTTCAAATTTTAAATTTCAGTTTTATCAAACAGGGTATAGTGTAGAAATTTTGCTTAGACTTGAAAAGTTTAAAATAACAAGTGACCAAAGAATTCGTGAATGCAAAATATCAAGTCTTGATCAAATCACTTGATCCTATGGAAAATATCAAGTCCTATGCACAAAAGTCATAAATCAATCTAATTAATAATATTCAAATTGACTTTGTGAAAGCTACTCTTGCACTAGGTATAGGTTAGCAAAATATTAATACATAAGCAAGTGGTCACTTACTCACTTTTATAGGGATTAAAGGGCACAATAAACAGGAAAGTTTGATACCCAATCCTACATTTGGGAGGATGGTATATGTAAGTCCTACGTACAAGTTTAATTTAGAATATTTATCTTGGTATAGTATGGGCAAAGTAAGAAAATTGGATTTGAGTTGGACAAACTCTAGTTGCATCACATGTTTGTGTGTACCTATAGGTCTATAGATTCATAGGGTTCGCAGGTTTGGAACATGACAAAAGCCTCAAGAATTTCCAAAGAGCCTTATTTTTGCTTCTTTACCATTTTTTTAAATCGAGTGTAATATATTTATCAATCAAAGGTGGGAAGATTGTAAGTAAGATAAAAATGAGAATTTAACAAACACGTTCAATTTGAAATATTCATTTTGATATAATGAGGACAAATCAAATAAAGTTGAGTTTCGATGCAGCAGACTGTAGTAGCGTTATGAGTTTACATATTTTTGTAACGCTACATATTCACGAAGTTCGCAAATTTACTTACCCTGCCTATAGATTCATTAGATTTGCAAGTCCAAGGCATGACTGAAAGTCTCAAGAATTTTCAAAGGGTCTTATTTTTGCTTATTGACTTTTTTTATTTTTAAATCAACTGTGATATATTCATAATTCATCTATCAAAAATTATTGAAATGCAATCAACCAATTGATTATATATTATTTTGAACAATTTTTTGCAGTCAAATTGGGAACTGACTCTTCCAATTAACACTAATTGTACCTCTGTTATTCAGCTTCCTTTATTGACTTCTCTAAGAGTCAAAATTAACGAAAATCGAGAATTCAATCTTCTTTAATTATTTTTTATAAAATTAATAAAAAAAATAGAAAATCTAGGACATGAGTACGTATGTCATGAATGATTTGTTAAGTGTATGACTTTGATTTATTAAAAAAAATTTGTTTTAGGTCAAACCATACTAAACCAGCTGGCTTTGATAATTGGGATTGAGTGAGTTTGTTTATTAGGTTAACTAATTAATTTACGTGCTTCCAAGAGCATTCCTTCTCCATGTCTATGTTTTTTATATGCATTTTCTCGTTATTATCTCTTGTACCATTATTCAACTATTCAACTTATATTTAATTATTAGTAATAATAGTGATTACGATTTTTTTAATAAAAAATTATAACTTCATTCATGTAGATACTTGTTATTATTTATTTATTTATCTATTTATAATAAATACTGATTTATTGAGTAATAATAGAACGTAACATGTACATGGATGGAGTTACAACATCGTATAAAAAAAAATTGTATAAAAGTTCAAGGTTTATTTATTTGCATTTTCTTTTTCAAATATGGTAATGTGTTTCAATGATTTCTCTCTCCTACTATTTATTACATGTAAAAAAAATGATGATCAAGCAAGACATGAATATGGACAATTTCACTCTCTATCAACTATTTTATCAACTATTTTATCAACTATTTTATCAACGTCAATCTTAGTCCAAAAATAATTTACATTAAAAATGTCAAAGCAAATTATAGTATAAATTTGGGAATTGTCATCTTCAACTTAATCCATGAAAATTGTCAAAACAAATTTTAGTATAAAGTTGGAATTGTCGACCTCAACTTAATCCATGAAACGTCAATTCCTTTTTTAAATATGTATTTATTTGCTACACCCACCAATAATTTCCTAGTTATATAACTATATAATGAGTGCATTGCTTATGTTTTTGGGACCTCACCCTCTTTAATATTTTTACATTTTTATTTTTCTATTAAAAATATAAATTGTCTATTAAGTTCTTAACAAATTTAAATTTTTTGCCACTTTAAAAAATTTAAAATAATTTCTACTAACAATATTATAAAATATCACGGTCACGAAATATAAATCATTGATCTGCCACTGGTTTTTGAAGTGATTCACTCCTCCTTGATTAAGAAAAAAGGAATAAAATACAATAAACCTCGTTGAACTATTATCCTATCTTGCACTGATTCTTTTTAGTTCAATAGTAACACTAAATTACTTTGATTTTTTAATATGAGATAAAGTTACTCTATTTCATTAATTCTCGTCAAATAAATGAAGCGATAGAGATTTGATTTCCATTTAGAAACTAGTTTTTGGACAATCAGTTAGTACAGTGTCCTAACAAGATTTGTTGATTAATTTATTAATTATTTAAAAAGAACTAATGAAATGGATTGATCTATTTCAATTAAAAAAAAAAGTCAATGGAGTTAAGAGTAGAATTGAAACTAGTGGCGGAACTAAGGGGGCGAGCGCTCTTTCATTTTGGAGAAGAAGGTAGGGGTACATATTTCCGGCCACTGTCGCCCACCCTATGTTGGAGTTCCGCCACTGTGCCGCCCGCTGCTGTTCTGTCTTAAACATTTGGAGAAGATGAAGATTTTTTATTTAATTATTTTTAAATCTTAAGTAAAACGACGTCATTTTATTTAAGAGTTTAAAAAACCTTAATAAGTAAAACGATGGAAAAAAAAAAGTTACAAATATGAAGGGTGAAGTACTGAAGGCTGAAGGAATATCTTTTAAACGTCGTTTTACTTACTCTGGAAAAAAAAAAGTTACAAATATGAAGGGTGAAGTACTGAAGGCTGAAAGAATATCTTTTAACCCTTTATATCAATTCTCTCCAACCACAGGCCCGCAGCGACCCCCACTCCCCTCGCGGCCTCTCCGTCCCCTTTTTTTTTTCTTCCATTTTGTTGCAGGCCTGCAGCTTGGTATTCCATTGGCCAAGTGGGAAGTGGGCATTCTCCAATCTCCATTAGTGACTCTTGGGATGGAGGTAGAAGGGAACGGTATAAATTGTCCGGCTCAAATGGACACACGCTAATTTTTATGTTTTTATTTTTTCTAATATTAGTAATATTTAATTTTTTTTGGTAAACATTTTTGTGAATAGTAATTGATTTTTGTGATTGAATGTTTATTAATAGATATTTGTGAATTGTGTTTGGATTAATTAATTTTAAATTTATAAATTATATTTATTTATTACGAAAAAATAAGAGAGCTTGTAATTCTTTTGTCAATTTTCATCATAGAAAGTTTTTTGTCAGTTCTATACTTTAGCATTGCATATATTTATTTAAGTTATTCTCTTGTGAGATCGTATTATATATGAGACTTGCTTATTAATTTTACTTTTATAAAATATTAAAAAATAGCATATAAACTATTAAAGATTATATAAAATATAAAAAATTAGCGTATTAGCGTATAAAGTATCAAATATCAGCGTACAATGTGTTATATAAAAAATTAGCGTATTAAAATATTAGCGTATAAAGTATCAAATATCAGCGTACAATGTGTAAAAAATTATTGTATTAGTATACATATAAGTAGAATTGAGACGATCTCAAGAATTTTTGCGTATTTATTTTATGAGAATTTTTTTTCGATTATACCGTGAAGCCCCCCTAAAAATTTCTTCTGGTTCCGCCACTGATTGAAACTACCATACTCTATATGAGACAAGTCAATACTCAATAGTTGAAGCGTGTTTACAATAAAACAACAACCAACTCTTTATTCCATTATGCGAGATCGACTATATGTATCATATTTCGCTATCGTATTCTACCAATATTTATATTTTCGTTTATATTTAAATATTTTATATTTTTAAATGGAGTTTACTAAATTTTATAGAAAAAAAAAACTTATGAAGGTGGCTTTTACATGACTAGCCACGTGTATAATTTGCAAGATAAAAAAAATTTTCCTACGTACAATAATATATATAGGAGAGATGCTGATCATTCAATGATTCAATTAATCATTAATCATCATCAACCTTTTCTTTTAAGGTTATATTAATCTAATCATACACTAAACTTACGTACATGCATGCGTACTTCAAATCAAAACTAATGCACGTGTCTGCCTATAGCATGGATTGCTCTATTGTTAATTATTATTTTACAAATTAATAAGAATTAATAATTATAGTATAAATATAAAGGGATATAACATGACAGCTAAGGTATGACTATGCTAATGAACTGTTTAATTTCCAAATGCATACAAATTAATTAGAGAGACATTGAATTAAAGTGCTTTAATTGGGAGAACTTCAAGAAAAATAAAGAAAAAAACAGCAAAATGTTATCTGTAAAGTCATTGAATGAATTGTAATGAAAGTGATTGAACAGTAATATATAAAAGTAAATAAATTAACCCTACTATAGATATCTATATCTAGTCATTTTTTTTCAATAAATAAACAAATCTTGAGAACGAATGAATTAGATGTTCTCTTGTGAAGCGTGATTATATATGCAACGTGAATTAGTCGTGATTTTGATGAACGATAAAAATAGCAAAAAATTATAATTACAATTTCAAAAGTGATTAATCATTCGTTTTTATATATGAATCACACTGTACATGAACTGGTTTGGAGTACTTTTTGTGATTAATTTTTGATGAATTCTTTCAACTTATGTATGGACAAATTAAGTCCCTAGTTCGCTCAGTCACTAAAGATTATAAAGATAGACGGCGCAATTGGATTTGATAACATCACCAAAAAAAAGTTGCTTTAGAGTGGTTTCCAACCAAGAATTTCCAACTTGATAAAGTAATATATTTCTTTTTGTGGGGTATATATATGGTCTTGCATGGAAAGATTAATTTGGATTTTTTTTTCTATATTCTTTTTCCCTTTCTTTGCATATCAACATTTACAAATTCCATCCCATCCTTCCCAACTTTTTCCGTCCCATCTCAATTATTTAAGAAAATCTTACGCATTCATAAGTTGGTAATACAATGGATATTCCTTCCATATCAGTCTTAAAGTTGCTTTTGGTGAAATAAAGATTTTAGGGAAATATATATCATTATTGGGAATAAATATAGAAAATTGATCTTTTAATTCAGAATTTTTATTGATCAAAATTAAGCATATTAATTAGAATTTGGAAATAGTTATATTTTCAAATAGCAAAATGGATAACTCATCAATATATAGTAGTTTTAAGATGTGATTTTTATTTTGGAACGTTTAAAAAAAATGGAAAGATCACATTAATAATGGAATGAAAGGAGTAACTATTTTTGTTCATGTGGTTTAAGACCCAATTTACTTTTAAAAGTTTCATTAAACCTCAATTCCAATTCATATAATTTCGATTTGAGCCAATTTTGGTGTCATAAATTTCATTAAAGATTACTTATCGTCAATATATATATTTTAAATTTTGCAAATTAAGGAATTTACTGATAAAACAAAACCCAATAAGAGACTTTACTAATCCACGTATGGAAAATGATAGTTCTAACTTCTAACTATAGTTTTATGTCTTATATTGTCTTTAAATTTAGCAAACTGATATTAATTACTCCCACGTATATGTAAGTACAAAAAAAAAATTAAAAGTTAATTTTCTAAATTAAACTAAATCCAAAACATTAAATTGAGAATAGAAGCCAAGCGTGACTTATATAACTAGCTCCACTAACGGGATAAAGACTAAATTATATATATGGTATGTAATTAAGTGGAATTCAGAGAACTAAATTGCCGTAAATCTAAAATATATAAACTTAGTCGTTGCATTGGTTAGTATAGGATCTGCTTGGAACCTTTAATTTTTGTGATTTATTTCACAATTGCAAAATGAGTTGTTTGTTTTGTCAAATTTTTTCCATCAAAATTTTTAAAAATGAAAACAATACTACAGTAATTATTTTTGCTACAGTGTTTTTTATAAATAAAATATTAAATTTGAATTTAAAGTTTAAAATTTAATAATAAACAATTCTTTCTAACACAATTCCCATCAAAATAAATTAATAAAATATTAATTCAAATTTAAATTTTAAACTTTTATTAATAAAAAAAATTTTCAATACAAATCCCAACAAAACAAAATCATTTATTCTAAACACTCCCAAAATATATTTTTCTCATAATAAATCCCAAGAAAAAAAATTTTATGATAAAATTCAAAAATATCTCGTCCAAACGGAACATTAAGAGATCACTTAAATCCCTCCTAATCCTCACCTTTAAAATTCAAGATATGAAGTATACACGTATGTTGTGTGTGTGTGTGAGAGTGTAAAAAAAAATGTTAAAAAAAAAGGAATCTTTAGTAAAACTTATGAGGTGGATTGAAGCATAAACCAAATTAAGGATGAAAGAAAATAAAAAACAAAAAAGGAATACTTGGTTTCTGTGTCAGCTAATTATTTTAAAATTTATGGTATGGACAGGGAAACAATCAAATATTATATATTTTACCCCAATAGTCTTTTTGGATCCCACAAACCATTTATAAATCCACAAATATATACATAAATAAATGAATCAACTTGCAAGACATCAACCAGTGGTTTCCAAAAAACATCTTCAGGACCAGTAAACAGTTTTCCTCCTAGCACATAGAATTCTCTGGCTTTGCAAAGTGCAATGCATGCATATGATCTACTTATTAAATGAATCCAAACAATCAAAAATTGTGGAATTTTTTTCTCTTTTTTTGTCTCAACTTCCTAGAGTCTTAGGCTGCCAAAAATAGCTGATCAAGATGAGACCATTTCCCCACCATTTTGTCTTCTTTTCTTTCATATATTTTTGTGCTAAAGTTTCCTCAATGATGAACTTGGAATATTTATAGAACAACTGATATTCTGTGAGCTCATGTACTCATACATTAAGTTAGCCATGATTTTAACACGATAAAAAAAATTAAAATTGCAATTTCAAAAGTGATTAATTATCCGTTTTATATATAAATCATGTTTTATATATGAATCAATTTTACAAGAATTTTTGTGTTTAATAGAATGATTGGAACAGTTTGTTTCTTACTTCACATTAGTGTAATGATGCTTTTTAACAATAAATATGGTAAACTTATCAGCATCAGGTCAAAATATGGTAAACTTATCAGCATCAGGTCAAAATATTCTCTTTGAAAGTATACATATCTTTGTGTTTGTGTGTTTATGCGTGAATCTGGTCTTATTGAATTAGTTATGTACCACGGACGAAATTGGAAATTGTACAAAAGTGTAAGAGATTAAATAAGACAAAATCAATTACAGTTGATTTTTTTAGAATACAACAAAAAAGTGAGGTAATGTCAAATTCCAAAAAGGAAAAAAAAAAGTAGGGATTCTTTTTGTGTTTGTGGATCTATAGCTGTTATGAAAGGGAAAAAAATCTTGTATTTTATCACATTACTTTTTCGTCTTTGTGGTGTACATATGTGGTATGTTTCTTTGAAAATTGAACTGAGTTATCCAAAGCTCAAATTACAAAGAGAATACATTATTTGAGGGGTCTCTTAATTTGATAGTTCATTTTGTTTTTATCGATCTCTATTTGTTAGAAAGTTATATTTTCGTTACTAGATCATGTTGCAATTTTGATTTTTAATTGTCTTTTGTTCATTTTTCATGTAATAAAAATTTAATTTGAATAACTATTTGATGCACGAGTGATGATAGACAGAGTGAAAAATATTAGTAAAAATCAATAGTAATTGACGTACAGGTATAAAAAGACAAAATTAAGCATGTTGTACAACTTTCATGTAGCACTTTATAAAAAATTAATACGTGTCATTTTAGTTAGTTTTCTTATTTTTAAAAATAAACTAATACTCTAACCAAATGATAAGTGAGCTCTAAAGAATAAGTGATTGTACACGTGTCAATTTTTTATAAGTTGGTACATGATTTTGTATTTTTATACATAATGGATAATTTTGTCTTTTTATAATTGGCACGTCACTCACTATTGGTTATCAGTATCACTAATATTTTTCAATTTGTTTATCATTACTCTTGATGTACATATTTAATTCTATCAATTTTTGTACTTTTCTATTTGTCATATGTGTGCTAAACAGTCATTTAAGTTAAATTTTAAGTGAAAAAGAAGAAGAAAAACAATTTGAAACCCAAATTGTAACACGAAAGATGAAAATGAAATTTTTTTATAGAAGGGAGACAAAAAAAAATCAAAGTAATTCATCCTTACAAATGAATGTATATCCATCCATCCATCCATCCCAACTAATAGGGTCAATCAATTGCATAAACTACACTCATATACGTGCAAAACAATTAAAGACTAAAAATTTTGTCCTTTTGCATATAATCAAATGTTTTATTTCTGTAATGGGATCAATCTTCACTAGCAACAGCTAAAAGTTTCCAAATAAAATGTCAACTTCAATAGTAACCTCAATGTGGGAGAGCACAATCTCTCAACCAAAAAATGATCATAGCTGTAAACAAATACACATGAAAAAACAAAAAAGAGAAACAAGAAAAGTACAAAATCATTTAAAAGTTCATCAAAAGATCCCTAGTTTTTTTTTTTTTTTTTAAACAAACCGACTTTATATACACCCATGGGCAAAATATGGTGTCGGACATACCCGAACACACCATTACAAGTACATGAAAGCCATAAATAAGGAGTACTGCTCCTTTACATGAAATATCTCTAGTCTAAGAGAGGGATTTAGAGAAAAACTACTTAAGGCCCTTCCTAAGTAGTATTGCTCTTTATCCCACAAAATGTTAGCTGCCTATACACTATCACTGACTGTAACTTCCACAGCCAATCCAAAAGACTCAATAGGTTAATTTTGTTTAAGGTTACAAAATGCAGAAGTGCAACCATCAAAGTACTAAACCAATGCCAACAAACATGATTATAATATCACAGCTATTTATCATACGGCCAAATTGATCTAACTCCGGTAATCAGGGGCCTTACCTATGGTTCCACCTTTTAGGTTCGGAATAACAAATGAAGGGATTACGATCCCTCAGCTTTCTCCCGGAAAGTTCATTGGCTTTGGGGCTAATAAGAGCTTCCATATACTTTGTTTGCTTTGACGGCTTCCGGCCTTGTTCCATCTTTTCGACGAACTTGCCTAGCTCATCTTCAGGTTCCTCTTCATAGCTGTTCTCGGTCCATTGGTCTTCCCCATCATCGTCATCTTCAGATTCTGTTGGTATATTTTGTAGGATAGCTAGGTCCGAAGTTGAGCTAACTCTATGCATTGTAGATGTTTCCCCTTCCTCCCAGCTTACTCTCACGTTGATAGCATCAGTATTCGGCTTCTTGCTAGGAAGTTCCATCTCTACATTTTCGGCCAGCGCTTCACTTGGAATTTGTGCATTTTCGGCCAGCATTTCTGAAGATCCCTAGTTGACTCCACCGTTACTCTTAACATAAATACAATCAAATCAAGCAATGCAAGTTTTTTGTGTAAAGTTGTATGTATGCAATTAGAACAACTTAATTAATTAATTATAAAAATCTTGAAGATGAAAGTCCAGTTCAAGTGCACAAAGATAATTAAATTAAATTAAATCTGCCAAACTTTTGCATTCAATTCACTTGCCATGGTGTTTAATAACTACTTTGTCCTAAAGTTAATACAAACAAAAAAATAATTGTAAGATATAGTTGTATTAGATTCTGTTAATCATGGGTCATAATCATAGTACCACTTCAATTAATTAATCTTAAATTTCCAATAGTCTCTCTCCTATTTGAAGTTAGTTGTATATGCATAATTACATCATAGTTCTAATTTATATATATTGGTTTTGCATCATTGTTGGATTTTTTTTCCAGTTCAAATAAAAGATATATAATGCCCTAAAAGCATAATAATTTTTTGTTTCTAAAAGTGTTCAAGAAATAAGCATATTAGTTTAATTTGGTTGGGAGACGATTTTGAAGTTTGAGAACATTAATAATGTATCACTAAAGAACAAAAAGGGGATCTCCACAAAGAATTTGAAGTTCATCAAAAAGATCTTTGGGTAAATTTTTATGAAAATAAATGATATTAGCTAATGATTTTCATACTCCCCTTTTAGCTTCTTGCACTCTGATTTTTTTTAATTAACTCAAAAGATCAAATTAATAATAGTCCACCGATTATTTTCTCATCCCAAAGTTTTCTCCAAATTAAATAACATTTGGATTCTAAAATGCAGTTATTGATTTCCATGTGAAGAAACAAAAATAATAATAATAAAAGACACAACTTCCTAAAGTACTTACTAATACAATTTCTTATATTTTATTCTATTGATAAGTGATATGTTATTGTTTAGTTGAAAGCATACAAACAAAATTTGTTGCACTAATTAATTAATTTTTGAAAAAATAAATATATTATTCTAGGATTGTTGTCAAAGCTAAAAAATGGACCAAGAACAAAGTTTCTCCTTGCAAATCCAGTCTGGATGGTGTTCAAATTTAAAAATATGTTACTGAATTAAACTTAAAATATGTTTAAGAAGAATTAAGTTCACACATCTCGATTCCTCATCCTCTTCAACATAATGACCATGTTATGTACGTATATGAAACTAAAGTTCAATCCTATACTAGCAATTATGGATATAGTTGAAGAACTAATTAAAATGATAAAATTTTATGTAAGTGAAATTACAATATACAACAACGACTAAATCTTTATTTTTCAACTATTTATAAACAGATAGATTATTTATAAGTAAATAAAGTTAAGTGACTTTATGATATTACGAAAAAAAAAAGTTTGTAATTTATATTAATCGAAATTCATATAATTTTGATACACGGGAGGATACAAGAAGGGTGCCTCTAAATTTTGAAAATTTATATTTTGTCTTTATGAAATATTAAAAATTTTCAATTAAATTTAAAAAAAAAAATAGAATTTTGCCATTTCAAAAATTAAAATAACTATTATAATAATGTTATATAATTTTGTTATGCCAAACTCGACTTTTTGAATCCGTCATTCTACCATATATATATATATATATATATATATATATGAACTAAAGAGCTAATCTATCCTTAACATCCTAATAAGCTATATTATTGGACCAAGTGGATAAGAATTAATGTACTACGAGATTCCAATTCCAATCTAACTCGATCAAAGTGATTACCAACTCATCCAAACTCATCAAACCAACCAAAAAAAAAAAAGAGGTCCAAACACATAATACAATATGGAATAAACCCATAATCAATAAACAACATTATTCAGTTTCCTGCTCCATTCGTTATCATTACACGAAAGGGACGAAAACAATGTTACATGTCGGCCAACCCCAACTGTACATGCATGCATTATTCTTCTGTCATTGTGTTTTGTCAAGAAAAAAAAGTGTTTTGATTCGTACAGGTTTTGATTTGT
The DNA here is from genome assembly GCA_016586305.1 of Ophiorrhiza pumila. NCBI lineage: Eukaryota > Viridiplantae > Streptophyta > Magnoliopsida > Gentianales > Rubiaceae > Ophiorrhiza > Ophiorrhiza pumila. The sequence goes on along the minus strand of BLIW01000008.1, from coordinate 29,610,166 downwards.
TATGCTCATAAAATGCATTCAACGCGTACTAAGAAAATGTGTTTTGATTCGTACATGTTTTGATTTTTTATACCTTCTCATATCATTATTCAACACGTACAGATCTTTTTTTTTTATTTATTTTTTTAATCGGCAAACCTCTAGTGACAAAGAAGGATTTCCGTCTCAATTTTATTGATTAAGGGAAATATAGAAAATTACATGCAATTCAAAACTAAATTGTTTAAGAGTAATCGATAGTGTCTCGAGGTAAATGTATCGACCTATATATATATATATATATATATATATATATATATATAGACATCCACAAAAAATTACATGCAGGGATATTTACTTTGCTTAAACAATGCAAAACCTCAATTTATTTAAATCTCTATGTGAAGGTCTTCATTTATTTAAATCTTTTTGCTATACATAGTAAATAATGCATTCATTTTGAAACGTACAGTTTATATGAGCAAAACTTTTTCTCACTTTAAATCCTTCTAATAATTTGAATCAAACAATGCAAAAGAAATAGTGTAGTTATGTTCTTGACACTAGTTTACAGTGAACAAAAAAGTTGAGATCGATATTATTCCAAATGGGAACATTGTCAAATTGATTAGAAGTTTTCTAGATATTGATTTCAATAAGAGTTCACAACTAAATTTAACTACAAAAAGAGCCAGAGTTTAACCACAAATTGTGGCCTTCTTTAATGCAAAACAGAGATTTTGTCTAACGTTCATGTCATTCAAAATTATTGTAGTTGAAATAACGCATTTTACTAGGTTTGCTATGAGTTTTAGGTCACTCTTTTGACTTCTTCTTCATTGCAAAATTTCAAATTTTAGTTCAACGAAGCGTTAATTGGCCTGTTCTTTAATTGTTTGGAAAAGTTCTAATTCCAATGATGTGATCGTTTCTTGATAGAAGAATCCCACATAGTTTTATCATAATAAGTTGAATTTTTAATTAATCACAAAAACTCTTGTAATACCGATTCATTTGTAAGACGTAATTCATATATGAAACATACAATTAATCACCATTAAAATTGTGATTCTAATAAAAATTTTCTGTCATTTTTATTGCACGTTGAAATTGCGATTAACTCACTGTTGCATATATGAACAATCTGCTTAACATGAGACCAGCCGCTAATTAATTAACTTCTAGAAAAAAGATTAATATTCAAGAATAGAAGAAATGCATTTCTAACTTGAACCAACATATCTTAATTGAAGTGAGGGGTGCAGGTTTGTTTTTGATTTCCATGACCATTGCAGTAGTTTCAAGTGCAGGTTGTTGTTAACTTGAATTGTAGATTAATCATAAGCACCAAAACCATTTGACAATTTTGAAAAGTAAAATTAATTATAAGCAATGCATAAACTTCATTGAAACCATGTAAAATTCAAGTTGGCATTTTTTCAGTATACTATTACAAGAAACAAATTTTAGCAAATTATTCAGCTTGGTTTACAAGAAAATAGTGTTTCCATTGATGGTTGTGAAACATTGTATCTTTTGTCAGTTTTGTTTTTTGAACCATACTCTTTCAGACCCCTACAGTTTTACATTGGCGGCAAACTTTTGTTGCGTCCCTTCAATTTTGTTGATGTCTCCTTTTATCCTTTAATTAATGGCCTGTTTGAGAACACAATTTATATATGATAATTATTGTATTCAAACACAGTCCGGTTGATAATTACTAAAAATTGCAAACCTTGATGATTTAAGTGAGAATTTGATAATGTAGACCAATTCATTTTAGAATTTCAAGGGATAAACATTCGGTTTAATGCTTAATTTCACAATACAATTAAATCTGGAGTTTTAAAATATTTTTCAATATGATGTAATTAATAAAGTTTAACATATAATTTTTTTCTTTCGCTAATTAGACACACTACACATTTTTATATTTACATTATTACATATATTATATATATATTACACATATTTTCATATATTATACTTTTTGCATTCACAATGCACCAATTTACATATTTTTATTTACATAAAAACTTATATAAAATGGATTCATATATATTACGTGATTAATAGCGTACGCTCAAGCACACGTTTATACAATTCACATATCAATTTTATATTTAAAATGATACTCTAAAATGTATAATTGTTGAAAAATGATGGTATAAAATTTATACTTGTTAAAAAATAATACTCTAAAATTGATACTTGCTGAAAAATGATACTATAAAATTTATACTTGTTGAAAAATAATATGCGAAAACATAAAATTGATACGTAAAAATTGATAAAAGAACACGCGTGCATGTAAGTTGAATATATGAACCCATTTTACAGGAGAATTTCCTTTTGGTTATATACGTGTACATATATTATAAATTAACATATATATATTTTCATACACTACTCATATTGTTACATGCTCACACATTCTTTCTCGATATATAGATAAATAAAATTGCACATGCTAAACATTTTTTTCACCTGCTACAAGAAAATGAGTTTCGATTGGTTAAAGTAAAAAATATGATTTATATAACATACCCATTTAATAGGATAAACGATTGGTTATTGTAATCGGTTGGAGGGTACCATCTTAGTATTACTTTAGGGAAATTCCAATAGGATTAAGATGTTAGAGGGTAAAACTAGGGCTGAGAACGAACACGAACGTTCACGAACAAGTTCGGACTCGACTCGATAAAAGCTCGGCTCGAGCTCGTTCATTTAATAAATGAACGAACACGAACAAGATTTTAGGCTCGATTAATAAATGAACAATAAATGAACACATGTGTGAAAGCTCGTTTACGTTCATGAACAGCTCGTTAAAAAGCTCGTTCATAACTCGGTTAAAGCTCGTTAAAAGCTCGGTTAAAATATTAATTATATAATATATATTGAACTTATACACGAAATAAAACTATTAAACAATAGAAATATATAATTGGATTTATATATATATATTTATTGACACATAAATCACACTATACGGTGGTGAGAACGAACATAAACCTTTATGAACAAGACCGAGATCGACTCGGTTAAAGTTCCACTGAATCTCGTCTACTTAATAAACAAGTGAACACAAACAAAACTTTACGTTGGGTTAATAAATGAATAATAAATCAACAAGCAAGTGAAAGATTCGTTTAGGTTGGTCAACAACTTGTTGAGAATTTAGTTAAAGTATAAATTATACAATATAAATAATATATACCCTAAGTAAAACTCTTAAATAATAGAACTAATCGATTTTTTATACATATAAGCACACAAATCACTATATATGAGTTTGAATTAAATTTGTACATTTATGTAAAGAGACAAAATATATTAATTTAACTAAATTATGCATTTTTATTCAAGTCGGGAAGTGTTCACGAACAAAGCTCAGGCTCGTCTCGGTTCGCGTAAAGCTCGGCTCGAGCTCGTTCATTTAATAAATAAACGAACACGAACAGATTTTTAGGCTCGATTAATAAACGAGCCGGGGCTGAACACCCTAAAGCTCGGGCTCGGCTCGGCTCGATATCACCCCTAGGTAAAACCACTATCAAATTAATTGATATAAAACTTTCTTAATTGTATTAAAGTATAATTTTAAACTATAAGGTCGAGTTTCTTAACATTCGAGTTGAATTTTAAACTACAAAGTCTAGGAATCGAACTCCAATGTCATAAAGAGCAGCCAAATTAATTCCGACATTACAACCAACAACAACTTTGAATGACTGTTGATTAACTATTTATTTGATTAGGCAAGTAATTTTCACCTGCTTTAATTGTGTCCCATTTTGATAGAGACAAATGATAACTAAGATCAAATGAAGGAAAACAAAAAAAAGGTTCTCTGTATAATCTCAACATCAAATGCAGTTCAGAAAGAAAGAGATGAGAACCCTTATCAAATTGAATTAAGCAAGCTAAAGGGTAGATGTAGTTTTCATGCTTTTATTGGACATAAATGTAGCTTGAATTATTGCATGTCAAATGCACCTCAAATGGAAAAATCCACAGCCAAATAAATTGAAAAAAGAGAGTGATAATGATATGGACAAGACGCATTCTTTTACTCGAATTTGTCATCTACAGCTGGAGGAGATTTTTTTTTTCTTTTTGGAAAGCTATAATAATTCTAGGATAGACCTGATCTCCCTAAAAAAGCCATAAAAGTTTATATGGATTAATTTTTACTTTTTTTTACACTGTACATCCTTTTTTTTTTGTCTCGTTTAATTCTTCGTATCTATGAAAGAATCAAAATATTGAGAAATGCATTAAATATATGATGTTTTGACATGTAATAATGATATAGAGTACGAAAGATTTTACGAGATCAAATAATTTGAAAGCACGAGATCTTATTATGATATTAGTTGTAATAGATCGAGGACTGAACGAGTGAAAGTAGAATTTATCAAAATAAATTTTTTATTGAAAATATTCGTATTTCCTATCATCACTCGGAAATTAAATAGTACTGCCATTTCACTGCCACCTACTATGAGTAGACCACTGTAATAACTAGATCAAGCGGTTAAAATTGAGTATATTCTAGGCAAAAATTAAAAGTCAATTAATCCAATATAGTCAAGTGATTAATGGGATATAACAAGAAGAAAAATTTTGGATTGTCAATTTTTTTGTGACTGTACATTATCAATTGTTCCATAACTTTTACCTTTCGGTGATCTTTTGGAAAATTGAAAAGTACTTAAGATTTTAAAAAAAAAGTCACTTAAGAAAATTTAAGTAGGACTTTTCGAAAAAAATAAAAAATGTCAACTGAAAACACTTTAATATGGTCCTAGACCGCACTTTCCATGACCATGCATTGCCCAAAATGTCAATGAATTTAAGATGTCAACATCTTAATTAAGGACAATAATTCAATGAACCCCTTTCGGGCCTTTGTCATTTGTGTAAATTAAATGAGTTAATTATAATTTCTTTTTGGATTAATAATAACTTTTTCAGAAGCTAAAAACTTTCTTGAGCTGATCTCCTTTGTATGTTGTTACAATTTTTAAATAATTTTTAAGTTTTAAAAAAAATTGATTTCAAAAAGCTTCCTTTAAATGCTTCTTAACTTTGCTTTTATGTTCGCAATTCATTGCAAAAAAAATTCATGTTTTCAATTTGCAAACAATTTTTGAATTGTTTCCTATCATCAAACAATTTATTTATCAATATATGCTTTTCCATTTTGATTTTAATATCAACCCAACACAAAAATAAACAAAACTTGAATGACATCTAGCTAGGACTATGAAACTTAAAAGAATTTATGACAACTTTTTTGCTTTTATCCCATACTGATTGTAAATGATCTAAAACTCTATGATAAATTAACTTTTGATATCTAAAGTTCCATTAAAACCTAACAAATTTGTGTATAACACTATAAGTAATTGGTTTGGAACCAAGGAGGAGAGTTGCAGTACACTAAATAGTCAGCAGAAAAATCCATCACCCTTTTTATAATAAATCATATTAGAAATCGTATAAAAGTTAAAAAATTCACACTTTTATATAAATAGAATACTATCCATTAGTCCACACACATAGTGAGTCAGTGTTTTCGTGTGAAGTTACGAATTCAAATCTTATTTGGATTCCGGTCATCTTATATAGTAAAAGTTGACATGTGAGGAAAATAGGGTTATTTATTGAGAATTAATATTTGCCTTTTCAACTAATCCCCTGTCATAATAACGTTTATTTAGGGTTGGGGCAAAGGAGAAAACTGGTCACCGTTGATTGGGAAATTTGGCCCTTCGACCCTTTTGACGAATTAATTCGTTGAATTGAAAACAATGGGGGCAAGGGCAAATGATTTGCACAAGTTGCACAAAAGCTTCTATGATGTACCACCAAAATCCTTCCTTTTGACTTCATGAATTTTTTGGGTTTTTCGAAAAATCGGAAAAGTTCATGAACTTTGTGAAATATAATGAATAGTTTCAAGTTATTTCTTCAACAGAATCTTGATATGGACCAGTCTGTAAATTTTTATGAATTAGTGAAAGTTTCTGCTGCGTGAAATGGTTATTGTATTTCTTTTCCACTATAGAACAAAAGGTTTATTTGTAAATCAACTTGCTTGATTCCAATTGTCATATATTCGATTAATTTAGCAAAAATATTACCCTTTTTGTAACTTTGGTTATCTATGAGCAATTCGTCCCCTTATAAATAACTGGTCTCAAATCAAGAAAAAGGAGCACGAGTTGCGATAGTAACGTTGGCAGTTAGTGTAAAACTTTGTTAAATCTTATAATACATATCACATTAGTTTTAGATCGAGTACGAAGGCGAAAATCCTATTTAGTGGAATAAAAAACTTAATTGTTGTATTATCCTTTTTGTACTTTTTTTTGGTTAGTATGGAATGTAAAAAAACAAATTAAGGTGCCCCCTTAAATGCCTTAAATATATTGTTGACCATGCATTGACCTTTCTTGCCTCGTATTGGCAACAATATTCGAAATGTCGTTCTTTGGCTGATTAATTAATTAGCTCTAATCCTAATTGTCATGTTATGTTCACCTCCAAGCTCCACTGTTACTTGGACTTAAATCTGAAGAAGAAAATGCCAAATCCACCATTAGCTTTACTTATTTTCCTAATAACCATTTTAGGATTCAAGAAAGGGACAAAAAAGGATAAAGTGCAAAATAATTTTTCGACAGATACATAATGAGGTGATGGGAAAGATAAAAATAATATGAATACGAGTTAAGAAAGTGTTTAACTTATAAGATTAAAACTCATCTCTGTCGAAATATTTTTTAAAGGATAAAGTCGCCAATGGGCAATGCCCAATTAATGAGTTAAACATACAATCCCTCGTATGTGCACTGTGCACATACATTGATGAGGTAATAGGTTGGATTTAGACTATTTTTCTAAAAAAAAATTAAAAATTTTAATTCAATTTTTAAGAAAACTAAAATTTTACCCTCGAAAAACTAAAATATAACTTCTATCAGGCTGTGTTTGGTTGCTTATAATTGGACCTCAGAATTAGAATTGAGAGGTTCAATTCTAATTCTTGTGTTTGTTTACAAAATAAAATTTGGATTTTGAATTCATTTACAATTCTATAATGGCCCAATTCTACATTTTCAATTCTTTCATAGTAGATATTTCTAATTCTTTCCTCATGGTAGAGATTTACATTACACATATTTTCAGACACTGTACACATTTTCACACACTACACATTTTTTACACATAGTACACACATTTTCACACACTACACATGTTTTCACACACTACGCATATTTTACACACACTACACACATTTTCACACACTACACATTTTTTCACACACTACACATATTTTCACACACTACACACATTTTCACACGCTACACATTTTACACACACTACATATGTGTAAAATATGTGTAGCGTGTGAAAATGTGTATAGTGTATGAAAATGTGTGTACTATATGTAAAATATGTGTAGTGTGTGAAAATGTGTGTAGTGTGTGTAAAATATGTGTAGTGTGTGAAAAAATGTGTAGTGTATGAAAATGTGTGTACTATATGTAAAATATGTGTAGTGTGTGAAAAAATGTGTAGTGTGTGAAAATGTGTAAAATATGTGTAATATGAATTTTGTTATAATTAAATTCTATATGAATTTCGTTGTTTTGCCAAACAAATGAATTCAAACATTTTATACTTTCAATTCATTGAATTACGTTTCTATAATATTTAAATTCTAATTCAATTCTCTTTCTAAACAACCAAACACACCCTCAGTAATATTCGCCCCCACAAAAGCATAAGTTCTAGATTCGCCACTACACTGATTATAAATGGTGGTGCACAAATGGACAAATAAATCTGATATCTCAAATTAAATACTTGTGCGATGATATAAATTTTCTTTCGAATGGTTTCGTAAATAATATAACAAAAGCTTGGTGTCAATGGGATCTGCATGTGGGAGTACGTGTATGCATTTGCATGTTTTCAATTCTTGGCTGTTGACATATTGGAAAGTGAAAATACGTCTACACATGTTAGTGAAGTAATCCTTTTGGATTTATTACTATACTTACTATATATGGATCATTTGTAACATAAGTCTGTTTCAAAAGTTTAGTTCATTAATTATTTTGTTTGAATCAGCGTTGCAAAAAATTCACAAATTTGATGACAAGTGCCATCTTTGCATGCCACGAATTCAATGGAAAGTGCGATTGTGGCATGCATGCACTTGTGTCATTTGAAGACTTTTTTTGCATGCTAACATGAAGTGCATAATGAATCTGCACCTAAAAGGTTTAATTTGATGCATTGATTTGTTTCATTGTTGTGAAAAATTATACAACTTTGATTCATGGTCATGGTAAGTGCACAAATTTAATGAACAGTGTGTGTGTCATTTAACATGGCTTGAATAATGAATTTGTACTTATCTCATGTGGTAGAGCATAGCTTTTCAAGGCGTATACATTTGGGTGACATTGCTTAAGCTAGAAGGCAATAAAGAAGACAAAAATGCCATATATTATATACATAAGCATGAAAAAACATTAACCATAACAAATGGGAAATAATTGTTTGATGTTGGTTTTGCTTGTTACAAATTTTAGATCATAATAATGCTACTGTGTGTATAACACAACTCTAGTGATATAGAACTCAGAATTGGGGGAAGTTTTGAGGGATAAACAGGGGTGATGATTTGATATTCGCATTTGCATGTAGCCTAGGATTCTGCTTTATTTTACATGTCAAATTAAGGCATTATTGCATGGAATTAAATTGTGTTTAATCAAAGAGATACATTAAGATTTCGTGATTGAAGTGGATTCGTTTGCTTGATAAGTCATTACATAATCAAATTAAGACTCCATAGAATATTGTTAGAGATCTTGAACTAATCCAAAAGTTACTAACACAAAAACTCAACGGAGAAGAGAAATCCAGCCACCTTTATGCTACATTGGAAGAAGCTGATCAAATTACAATGGAAAGCTAGAGGTACATTAACAATGGAGTCATCTTTATGCTACATGGAAGTTGATCCAATTACGAATGAATGAAAGCAAGAGGTACAATTAGAGTAGATAAATTAGAATTTTTTAAGTTCATCCAATTACGAATGAATGAAAGCCAGAGGTATAATTAGAGTATATAAATTAGAAATATTTTTTTAGATAAATTAGAATTTTTTAAGTTGATCCAATTACGAATGAATGAAAGCCAGAGGTATAATTAGAGTATATAAATTAGAATTTTTTTTAAAAAAAAAAAATAATTAACTCTTGATTTATTATTCTAACATTAATGGTGGATGAGTATATTTTTTAGAGTGTAAAAAAAAAAATAATTAACTCTTGATTTATTATTCTAACATTAATGGTGGATGAGTATATTTTTTAGAGTGTCATTCTCATCGTGCAATCAATTACTTTGTACAATTCATTGTGAGATTGAGATACACTTTGAAGTTGGCATCCTTTTTCCGTGTACACGAAGTTTGCTTTGAAAAAAAACATAGACACGTACTTAATCCCTTAACCACGGAGACTAAAGGAAAACGAGAAAAAGAGAGGGGAACTTTGAAAGAGAAAATATGTAGTGTGTAGACCATTATTAGTTTTAGGGGAGCGATTTTTTGTAGTATTGAAAATTTATGCATTTCAGATGACCAAAAACTCTTAATATATATTTGGATAAAGACTCAGTTTGGCCGACAAAAAAAAAAAAAAAAAAAATACCAAAGGGCAAAAAAAGTCTTTAATTAATATCAAAGTTCCACGTATTCTTTTTGCATGGCTTATTTGACCAGCTGCATGGATGTAATGTAAGAATCAAGACATTAATGCTCTTCTCATTTGTATGAATATGTCAAAAATCAAAAATTGAAATCTTTCCATTCAAAAGGTTTTCTTATTGGTTCAATTCAACAGACGTGGAATTTTATGATGCAACATATATAGATTTGGACAATCTAAAGGATAAGTACTTCTCGATGGTTTTTAATTTCATGTCACCGGTGAAAGAGAGGAATTAATATTCTTCAACTACTTGAAAATAATTCTCTATTGTTTTCCATTTACATAACTTTAAACTTTGTTCTCAATTAATAGCCTCTGAATTTTTTTAAATTATTGATTATGAAAATGTGAATTATAACAAGAATTAAAGTTATAAAAGATTGAAAACATATTCTTGTCTTGGGTGTTTTAACTAAAAACCAACGCCTATGTTATGTTTATAAGGACTTGTACATCATAAAAGATTGAGTATAGTTACACATATTTTGTTACTCAGTGAAACTTTTCGTTAAAAATATAGTGTGATTGACCTAGATTAATTATCAATTATAAATATGGGTGAAAAATTAGAGATAAATACGAATAGTCAATTGGTGGGTATAGTTTTGATTGATATTTTTCACTCCACATATCATTACTCTAAAAGATGATTAGCTTCTAAGGATCATAGTTAATTATAACAAAATATGGTTTACAAAGCTGTTTAACAGATCAATAATGTGTTACTATATTCAAAAAGGGTAAGGATAAAAGTATGAGCCTTTTTAAACTATAAGGTAAATGGCTCTAATAGTCCATTAATTTGGAGGTAAATATAGTTTTGCTTTCCAATTTGAGAAAAGTTACATTTGATTCTTTAATTTGGATTTTGTCACAGAAATAGTTCTTTAACTCATTTTTTATCTATGTGACAAATAAAGCCGTTAGTGATACCATTCATCATTCAAAACGACATCGTTTTGTATCACATAACTAATGACATTACTTGTAAAATGGACGATAAATGAATTGAAGATCCCTTGTGCAACAAAATTCAAGAAGAATCAAGATGTAATTTTTTCAAAATTGAGAATAAAAATAATACTTATTCTAAGTTGAGAGACTATTTGAGTCATTTATCCCAAATAATATCGCGCGATTCTTCTTAGGTAAACAATTACAATTACTTATTCACTCATCTATCTATAATAAAGTATAAAACTACATATAAACCCTAACATTACTCCATCCAAAATTACTTTGATACCATAGTCTAGAATAAAATAACCTTTCCTACTTCTTGAACTTTCTTGTGCCTCCCAAAAAAAAAATGAAAGTCATGCTCCCAGTCCCAACTTGTTCTAGGTAGGGAAGGAAGTTGTTAGACATTTAATTGTGCCACCATAGTTTTGGTATGTGTACGGCTAATGTAGACTCTAAGTCAGCAGCAAGCAATGCAGCATCAATCAATTTTGTTCTTTTCTTATTCTTCTACTACTTTCTTGTTATGCTCATTAATGTGTAAAGCTTTCATGCATCATCAATTTTGACATTATCTCAAAGATTGAAAAGATTTTTGTTTAGTTTCTCTTATATTATCATTACTCTATACAATATCCCATACTTTTATTTGCAAATGCCAGTGATACATGCATCCATTTTCCTAGGTGGTTGGCACTTGCACTTGCACCTTGGCTTCCTAAATCATACACAAATGGGTAGTGTCACCTAATTTTGTTCCCATAAAACAACATTAAAAAGTTCGAACTTGTCACTTGCATGAAGTTTGTTAAACTTTTTGCAATGACTAAGGCCCATGCTTTCTTCTCATAATTAAGTATATATAATATTATCATCATCCTTCTGATTTTGCTATTCTTGGAAGAGTAAAGAAGACATGCTAATGCATCACCTAACTTGAATGGTTGTTATTTTTGGAATCTAAGATGAAAAGGGACAAAATTTAGTACAAAGTGAGGGCATAACTAAGTATGCAACTAAAACTATTTTAGAAAACAAAGAAATCATAAAACCCTTTTGGAATTTGGACACAGAATCTATCCATGTTCAAGTTACTTGTAGAATTAAGAACTTATAGATACTATTAGTTGACCAGTTTAGAAATTATTACTCATGACCAATGTCACGACGTGAAGCGAGTTTATATATGCAATGACGAGTTAATCACAATTTCAGCGCATGATAAAAGTAGTAAGAAATTAGAATCACGATTTTAAGGCGGTTAATTGTCTATTTCATATATAAATTATGTCTTGTATATGAATCGTTTTGACAGGAGTTTTGTGTTTTTTTTATTTGTGCGATGGTTCTTTTGGACTTTTCTTGGTTATCAACATAATAACAATGAGTACTGTTTAGAGTTAATTGTTAAAAGCCCTGCTGAACTATTATGTTTAGCCAAAGTCTTTTCTAAACTTTCAATTGTTACACTTTGTATCTCTAAATTTATTTGAACAATTTAAAAACTATCATCTCATAAACATTATACAGCTTTTTAATTAAATGTTTAAGAATTTAAACTATTAAATTAGAAGGTCGGGGAATCTGCAAAAAATGCTGCGATTATCATAAATTACTATAGTTAATTGCACACTGTACAAGACACACCTTCAAAATATACTATTTTGAAGAGTTAGAAATGAGAAAATATTTAATTGTAACCAAATTAATTCTATTAAATTGTGAAAACCATTGTTGTCAATGTTCGTGCTACAATACTATTTTGGAATGATATTCTATATGTCTCCTTTATTAGGAGTTATGTCTCCTCTAGTAGGAGTTTCTTTCTCTTTTTTGAGAGCATATGTCTCCATTTTTAGAGTTTTTTTATTGTTGTATAAATTAGAAAAAAGAAAAAAAAAGGAGATCTACACCCATCTCCGGTTATCCACAGATGGCGAGCATCTATAAAGGCTTTCTCTCTATCAAAGATTTCTCCTTCAGATCTGGATTTGATGTTGAAAAACCAGTGTGAATCTGGACATTGATAGTTCAAAATTTTGATGGATTAGCAAAAGGTACAGAAGAAATTGAAAACTTGGTGTGGATTTGCTATTAGGGATGGAGAATACTCTTATTTTTAGCATTGTGATCATGGAGAAGATTCACTTCAGTTTTAACTTGCTACTAGGTAGATGAAAACTCTCCAATTTTAGCTTTGCTCATTGAAAAGTTATCTGACTCTAGTTTTAGCTTCGACCAAGTGAATATTTGATGTGGATTTTGTTTGTTGTATCATTTAAACAACTGTTATGACATTAGGTCATGTGTTGAATTGGGTGTTTGTAATGTATTCAGTTTATAAGTTTAATAAACTTAACTCATTGCATTTTATTTCAACTAGTTAGTTGTGTACTATTATTTTTTTAATGATAAAATGAAATTATCGCTTTTGACAAAAAAAAAATTCTATATAAGAAAAGAGGAAATTGAGGGATAATGCTTAAATAGGGATTGAACGAATGCATATTTGCACCTAATGCAAATTAGTATGAGTTAAGGAAAAATTAAGTCATGATGTTCTTATATTGAGTGTAGTCTGAAGTTTACTTGTACTCTAATTTAGTATCTCATTTCAATAAAATCATACCTGCTTAATTAAATGTTTAAGAATTAGTATCTAATTTAACGTTGTGTCATTTATAGGTCATCATTTCTTAAAGTGTTCAATGGTTTTTCACACAACATTTTTATCTAATTGTTTTAATTTTTTCCTAATACCGATTAAACAATATTTATGATGTCTATTACCTTTTTTCCCAAGATTGTTCTTTAAGATAATTTATCCAAATGGATATTTTGTTACATTCTCTATTTCAATCCATTAATACAAACCAGATGTATTTAACAATTATCCCTTATGGTTTACTAATCACTTGATAGTGTTTTAGTAAAATATAGGTGGTATGTATTCATAAATTTATAAATTGAAATAGGTATTGAAACAGGAAATGAAACAGAAAATCTAAAGTGATATTTTATCGGATTAATAGAGATTTCAATTTTCAACTTTAACTTTTTCTCCCAAGATTATTCTTTAGGTTTTCTTCTTTTTTTTTATTTTTTATTTGGTGGTTGGAGTTTTGCATGCATTTCATGTCAGTATATTAGATATCAAATAGTCAAAATTCTTTTAAGGTGGATTATATGCTTCTCATTGGTTGACCTTTGACAATCTTGAGGCCATCTGCGGTCGTTTCAAAAGATACCTTTATCTTTTCTTCCTTTCATAAAAGATTTGACATTGGCAAAAAGATTTTTGACAACATCTTGAATAATTAATTGAATATGTTGACAAAATTCCGAATAATTCATGGCATATACATATCCCATTTCTCTCTTTTTTAACTTTCAAACTCAACGAGTTTTGGTGGGGTTCCTATTTTTTGACTGAAAAATATTTAAAATTTACTTGTAATCAAATTTTTTTATAACAAAAAAAAGAGGAAGAAAGTTAAATGTTGTATTGAAGTTTCCATGTATGTTCATGAACTATAAAGATCAAAGTAAAATCACAAAGAATAGGTCAGAATTGGAGTAAACTATAAATGATATGTCTCCGTTAATATTTTGAAATGGTAAACAAAACAAATATGTAAAACACTCAAAGTTTGGCATTGTATTAATTGTATTTAACTAACTATTATGGTTGAAGTTGAACATGCACACCAACTTCTCTACATATTTGTTTGTTGTGCAAGGAAAAAATCAACCCCTTAAACACAATGTAGTTAACTCATAGAATTTGCATCAAGGATGGAATAACAAAAGCACAAACAATATGAACTGAAAATGAAATTGAGTAGTTAAGAAATGACAAGTTCATGATATGTCAATCAATTGTGGGATGACATGAGGAAGGTGATCAAATTGCATAGAAATTAGTTGTTAGGTATTGAATATTTACAAAAGTAAAGCATGGTAAACAAGTACATATTATATAGATTGTATATAGTATCTATATATTTTCTGTAGCTATATACTCTATCGAAAAAATCTATTGACAGTAAAGGATCTAGAAATTATAGTTTAGGGGGGAAATTTACATAGTAGTATTAGTAAACGTTTTTTTTTGGTGGGGGGCGGGGTAAAATTTTAATTTTTTTAAGAATTCAATTGAAATTTTTTAATTTTTCCAAAGGATTTGCCTGACTAAGTTTTATTTAATCTACATTTGACCTCTAAACTTTAATTATTAGGAAAGTTTGCGTCCTTATAATGGTTTTCACTAAAAGATGTTAGAATACTAATCTAGTTGTTGACCTATAAAATATTAGTGACTTATTACTCTTAATCTACAGATAAACTTAATTAAATTTCATTAATAGTGGACAAAATATTAAATAAATATGTAATTCAAAACAAAATGATAGAAAAGTTAGTGAAAGATAATGAAATGACCTAAATATATATTCTTGAGGAAGAGTTGGACGAAATGACTTAAAGATATATACTTAAGGAGTTTGTAGATGTTTTTGGCTAATTTAATAATAATATGATGAACTGAAGGCGATACGAGTATATCACCAATTGAATCATACTATTCATAAAATTTTTCACTCTGCATATCACTACTTTTTTCACGCCAAAAGTGAGCATTATGCTACCATAAAAGCTTGTTTGAAAATGTATATGATAAGCCAAGAGAAAATGGTTCCCGAGCATTGCAAGCTTTTGCTTGTGCTGTTGGTATAAATTCAAAAACGATTCAAAATGTGGGCTATCAAAAGTTTGGAAACATTCATTTGATTAGTTAACAACTCATCTACAATGTATTGTTGAATAAACCATGACTATCAAGTTGATTATGGGATACTTCCTCCGAGGTCAAGCATCAAATCAACATCAAACAGTATGTCAAAGTTCAATTAATCCAATGTCAACTTGCATGCACTAGGCAAGAAAAAAAAAAGAAAAAAGAAAAAAACAAAATCCCAACTTCTTTGTTTTATCGATACTTCCTAAATCTAACTTTTTTTTTGTGTGTGTTTTTCAACACGCATAATAAATCCTCAATCAATGCATAAAGTTGTATAGATAATGAAGTATGAATACCCCACATAAATAGGAAAAAGAAAGTTTGAGAAATAGCTTAAAGAAAAGCATTTGATGTTAATGATACCACAATTATTTTGCTAGTTTGCTATAACTAGGCAAAGAAAAGAGGGGGAAAAAAAACCCAACTTGTTGTTTGTTTATATCAACAATTCCCAAACTATACCTTTATTGTTTTTGATCATACATTGCACATAATAAATCCCACAATGAATACATAAAGTTATACAAATTATTAATAATGAAACATGAGTACCCCACGAAAATAGGAAAAACAAGTTGGAAAGAAAATGTTTATAGTATTTGATGTTACGGGTACGGAATGCAAAATTCATCCCCTCTATGCCAATTTGTCTATTGTTTTTTTTAAGGTCTAATCTTTGCCCCCTCAAAGGCTGTTTCCTAGCACCCTCTATAATGATAATTACTAAAACAAAGTCATAGTCAACCAACTCCCCCCTCCCCCACACGCTCTCTTTAGCTCAATCCCAACTGACATCTGCCCTTTTAACTCTCCTCCAATTCTCATATAAATGCCCATTTCTTTCTTCCATAGTTCATATAATGATTTATACAATACCAACGATTAAACTTTTATTTCACTATGTGTTAGTTGACAATGTGGATTATATTTCGCTATTTTGTATTTTGTTTTAATACGATTTCTAATATAATATATATTATTTGAATGGTAAAATTTTAGATGGATTAGTTGACAATGTGGATAAATGCCCATTTCTTTCTTCCATAGTTCATATAATGATTTATACAATAACAACGATTAAACTTTTATTTCACTATGTGTTAGTTGACAATGTGGATTATATTTCGCTATTTTGTATTTTGTTTTAATACGATTTCTAATATAATATATATTATTTGAATGGTAAAATTTTAGATGGATTGCTAGCCTAACGCAATCTTTCTACTATTTTTTAATTTTGAATCGACTTATAAAGACATGGAGAGAGTTATACATTGGTATATGAAAATCCAAAATAAATATAAGTCTCAGCCCACAAAGCCATAAAGGGCCATTCTTGTTGTCCCTTTTCTCTCTCACAAAGTCACACACTTGATAACTCAAAAAAAATATGTATTGAAAGTATTTTATTACACCTTATACCATACTCAATTCTCTCTCTTTCACTTAACAAAAACAATGAGCTGGAGGGAGATTCCGTGTGTGGGATTCAAGCTGGACTTGAAAGGGTCTTCTTTGCTTCCACTGCCTATATATATACCCCTCATTCCACTTAATTTTTCTCACAACAAAGAGCATTTTCATTGCTTGTCACAAGTACAAAGCACAGCTCCAAATCATTAACTACTTATTACTAGCATTACTAGGAAGTGCAAGTGTAGTAAACTATAGCATGGAGTTCATATCCATGATTGGCTTATCATTTGTTTCCATTTGCTTCCTGTTTCTCCTCCATTCCATGCGTAAATTCGTGGCGTTTGGCCGCGGAAAATTGCCGCTACCACCAGGGACTTTGGGTTGGCCTTATATTGGAGAGACTTTCCAACTTTACTCACAAAATCCCAATGTGTTCTTTGCTACAAAAGTGAAAAAGTTAGTGCAAATTCATTTGTTCATGGTTGCTTATTTGATCCCTACGGTTGTTTTATGTTGTGATACTAACGGTTTTTTTGATATTAACAGGTTTGGTTCTATATTCAAGACTCATATTTTGGGATGTCCTTGTGTGATGATATCAAGTCCAGAGGCAGCAAAACTTGTGCTTGTGACAAAAGCTCATCTGTTCAAGCCTACATTCCCAGCTAGCAAAGAGAGGATGTTAGGCAAACAGGCCATTTTCTTTCATCAAGGGGAGTATCATACAAAGTTGAGGAGATTAGTCCTGCGAGCATTCACTCCCGAAGCTATCAAGAATATCGTTTCAGACATCGAATCGATTGCCGTTAAGTCTATTGAATCATGGGAAGGAAGAATGATCAATACTTTTCAAGAAATGAAGACAGTATGTACCTTTTCTTATCCAATTTCTCAATAAAAAAACAGAGGAAAACAGAGCTGCTCTGTTTATTGCTCTGTTTTTTTTTTTTTTATCAATATACTATTGATGATTGAATTGGCTAATGAAAATTGGTGTAAATTTTGATTGTTGCAGTATACATTCAACGTTGCATTACTTTCCATACTGGGAAAAGATGAGATGCATTACAGAGAAGATCTTAAGAGATGCTACTACATTCTTGAAAAGGGATACAATTCCATGCCAATAAACCTTCCAGGAACACTTTTCCACAAATCCATGAAAGCCAGGAAGGAATTGGCTCAGATCTTGGCTAAAATCCTCTCCCTAAGGAGGGAAATGAAGCAGAATTACACTGATTTGTTGGGATCATTCATGGGAGATAAAGAAGGCCTAACTGATGAACAAATTGCAGATAACATTATTGGTGTTATCTTTGCTGCTCGTGACACCACAGCTAGTGTTCTTACATGGATCCTCAAGTATTTGGGAGAGAACCCAAGTGTTCTACAAGCTGTCACAGTAAGATTTTTTTGCCAAACTATTATAAAAATCTCAATTTTTTTAATGGTAGTTACATTCTAGGAAGCAACAAATGGAGGGATAGGATTTGATTTGCATATTATTATATTGGCAATAATTTGGTGGTTCCCAATCACTTAAATGTGCATGCTTGACTCTATAGGAAGAGCAAGAGGCCATAGTGAGGACCAAAGAAGAATGTGGTGGAGAAAAAGTTCTGACTTGGGCTGATACTAAAAAAATGCCAATGACAACAAAAGTGATTCAAGAAACACTCAGAGTTGCTTCAATCCTATCTTTTACCTTCAGAGAAGCTGTTGAAGATGTTGAATTTGAAGGTTATCTTATACCAAAAGGATGGAAAGTAATGCCACTTTTCAGAAACATTCACCACAGCCCTGATAACTTTCCAGATCCTGAGAAGTTTAACCCTTCAAGATTTGAGGTAATTTCCAAACTATGAGTGAATTTCAATGATTGTTTTTTCACTTGTGTTTGTGTAGACTTCTTGATTCTCATAATATTTTGGCTCAATCATTTGTTTTGATTGTGACAGGCTAATCCAAAGCCCAATACTTTTATGCCATTTGGAAATGGAACTCATTCATGTCCAGGGAATGAGCTAGCCAAGTTGGAGATGTTGGTACTAGTACATCATCTGACCACAAAGTACAGGTGTGTTCTTGTTTGTGTGTGTATGTGTGTGTGTGTGTGTGAGTGAGATTACTATTTGAATCAAGATTTTTGCAATAACAAACTGAAAAAACTTTTTTCAACTGGGGTGAAAGTTTTGTTTCTAAAAATAGTATAAATCTAATGTTATTGAAATCTGTCTCCATATTGCAGGTGGTCTATGATGGGTCCACAGAATGGAATTCAATATGGCCCTTTTGCACTTCCCCAAAATGGTTTGCCCATTAGGCTGTCTCTCAAATCATAGAGAAAATGGGCTCCATACACTACAACAATTTCCCAAGTGCAAACTGCATAATTGTTGTTTATGTGATGAGAAACCATATCTTTGAAGCAAAATCTCAAAAGATTTGATGGAATGATGAAGAATGAGATCATCAAAATAGAGATATCTAAAGATATGAAGACTGCCCACAAGAAATGAAGTTTTGGGCTTCAAAAACCAACCAAAGGGAAAGCAAATTGTACATAACAAGAGTTACTATTACAAAGAAACTAAATAGGAAAAAAAAGTTCTATTCATTGTCCTGTCAAATATGGGACACTTTAAGAGGATAGATAACTATTGTATCATATCTAGTATAGTTTCATATTTCAATGTTGTTTTGGTATTGATTATGGCTAACAACGAAAGAAGTCCGCAAGGCAAAATGAATTGAATTGTGATAATGAAAGTTATTGACTTTGTAGCCATCTGCTGTTCTCAAAACACATGTTTTCTGTTCAGTTTTGCTGTTGAACACACTGAATTAGATACAGGCAAATTAAAAGGGTTGCAAACTTTAGCTCATGTTGAAATCATTCATTCATTAATATCTTTTCTACAGTACAGGAAACCTTATAAAGAAAAATGGGGTCATTATGATCCTGTCATCTTCGAAGGAAACTTAAACTGGATTTCCACATGCTTAGCACAAGTATTTTCCACTTAAATTCATCCATGATCAGCAATACATAAGTTCCCAAATGAATAAGCTCATTCAATACAGACTTATATGAATGCATTTGGCAAGAAGGGAACTGTTTAGTTACTTCAAAGAAGTTGATATGTTGGAAATTGTTGAAAATTTTTAAAGCTGCACAATCAGTGTCTTTCTTGGTTCATTTGCATCCAAATTTGTACCTAAAACGGTGACCAAGAAGTTGGGACTTTCATCAAAGAAACCATGCTTCATATGCTAAAATAATCAATATCTATAGTTCTGTTCATCCATTCTGTTTTTACAAATGAAAGCATTAATGGAATGATCAAACCAATAAGTAGGTTTGACGAGATTTATAGGTAACCCTTTTGTTCTTTGTATGATTTGATCAAAACCCTCTTGTTTACTGCTACAATTTTCTTATAATAAGCCCCAACTAATACTGATGGGAGATAATCCAACCACACAAACATCAGGACTGTGTCATGTTTCTGTATTCGAATCTACTTTCGGGCAAAGAATAATGATCCCCATCAGCTATTAGGAGGACTGAAGGATTCTACAAAAACTGGGGCTTTATCCCAGTCGGTTATCATGATTATATTTCACCCTTATATTCTAACATTATATAATTTCTAACTCCGCCTATGTAAAAGTAACTTACCTACTATAAGTGATCAGTCCCAAAGCTAGAAAAAGGAAGAAGGTTACGGTAGATTAACAGAAATTTAGTCACTCAAATAACACTAGGATCGAAGGATATTACCAAAAAAAAAAAAAAAAAAAAGTTTCAATATGTTAGTACAATTTTCGATCGTTATCTTGAAAAGCAAAGAAAATGACTGCAATTAAGCTTCAATTTCAAAAGGGATTATTTCTAACCATCCTAGATTTTCCTTAAAGACATTGATTGACAAAAGTATAGTTTCCAAACAAATGCTTATCTTTTTGTGTCGTGTTTCACCACTGTTAGACAATTGCAATTACGTGCAGAAAAACCATTACTAGCTAAGAATTAACAGCCAACAATGCATACTTCCTCTTTGGTTAACACCGGCAAAATGTTTCTCCAAAATGGAGCACAACGACTAATGATGGAATCTGTGATAGAAAATTGTACTTCTTTAATGACCACTACCACCACAAAATTACTAAGCATTGTGAGAAATGAACCAAAAAAAATGTCTTTTTTTGCTTTTGTTTCATAGAATGAGAGTAACACATATCTAAATTACAAAGAAATAAATTTCCTCAGATCAATTATGATGTTCTTTGAGCATGAATATGGAATTTGTTCCTTATATTTTTGGTTTGATTGCATTTGATAGTGAAATACAGACCACTATATTTCAACAAATGGGGAATCCAGCTCTCTAAAGTATCAATGCTTTGGTCATTCGACAGATAATTAACGCTTTATCCCCTGGGTTGGCTATATAGATCACATTTCGTCACCTTATTTGATTTAATTTCATTTGCTCATTTATATTTAATCTCATATTTTTTTCTCATAGTTTCTATATAATTCTTTTTTATCTTCCTCTTCCCATCTTTATTTGAATTAATAATTCTCTATTTTTTACACGTCTCATTGAGGCATTTAAAGATCTTTTTTTATAAATTTTCAAATCATCTCAAATGTGTTTCTCTTATTTTCTCATCTATTGGAGCTGATTCTATTTTCTTTTTAATGCATTTGTTACTTATACTATCTAGTCTAATGCGTCCACATATTCATCTTAACATTTTTATAGATATATTTTACTAATTATATTGCTGCCCATCTAGCATCTATACAACAACAACTAGACTTTATCCCTTTATCACACTAAATAAAATCAGCTATATAAATCATATTTCAATACACTGCTCAATCTAAACTTATTTTTTTCTTATTTATATTTAAATATAACGTATATTTTCTTAAAACATTTATATTAGATATATTTTAACATACATAAGTTGCAATACAAAATTATATGTTTGTATGATGAGTTGGATATGTTGAAAAATGAGCATAAAAGCAAGAGATAGGGTTTTCCAATCAAATTCTAAATTGTCTTCTAACAAGCTATTTGTCATACGGAATAAAGAGGTAAAGATACTCGGCATTTTCAATATAAGATACTTGAAAATACAGATCTATCAGTCTCAATCTTACAACATCACAAATGGGTCCATACCCAATATTTATCCATTTGACTTTGCTACAATTCAATAGCTTAACAAAGTAGCTGAAATGGGGGCATTTATTAGTTCTTATTTCAATATCTTTGAGCATGGCCACTTGCCTTTTATTTAGCTATGATTCAGCCATTGTTGGTTTTTTTCTTTTTTATAATGAAGTTTGAGTTATTATTGAAGTTTTGAACCTTCCTTCTTCCACTCTCATGGGGTCATATTAAATAATGAATCCCATTTTGTACATTGATTTTCAGATCCATATAATCCTTTCTGACGTTAATGTTTGGAAATTCAACTGAAAAACAAACAATGTTCAAGTTAAGGACACGTTGGAAAAGATTGTCAACTTTGTGTATTAGTCAGCCCAGCATTCCTGTTGATAGCAGATGCAGGTGTTACTGAAAAAGTCTTCCTATTTAAATCTAAATATATTGTATCTGACATCTTCAAAATGATAAGGAAAAAAAAAAAACCCCATGAATTTCTTTAAGAAATTAACCGAAGTCTACAATTTGTTTTTCTAAAATTGCTAAATTTGTTTGATAATGTTTATGTTCGCTTTCTACAAAAACAACATTTTTATGTATGTATTTTTTTCTGAAATTGATAGGGTGTACAGTCTTGCAGGTTTATCAATAGGATACATAGCATGTAATGCACTATGCTACATGAAATGGAAAAATCGATTTCGAGCATGGTTTGATCAATTTAGGGCTTAGGGTTTTCGAGATTTTCTCTGAGAAGCCTTCCTTAACCATTCACTCTTTGGGGCTCCTTTGTTACCTTTTTGAATGTGCTTAGGAGTTTTAAGAATTCGCTAACTTCTAACTCAAAACTCAATTCAAGTTGTAAGTTCAACGACTTAGGTACAAATAAACGATTTAGATATATATTGCTTTAGTCGAATTTACAGTTAGCTAATTGATGTGCGTTTTTCTATTATCTATGAAATGTTATCGTATTTTACTAAAAAGAAGATTGCACTCAAGCATCATGTTTAAAATTAGAAAGAAAGTTTACTATATGTTTTCTACAAAATGCTGAAAATGAGGGAGGAAATATCAAACAAGTGTTTGAATTCTCCCTATATAATTCTTTGTTTTATTTTATTTTTTTGCTTTAATTTCTTTGTTATTGATCAGAAAATATAAATAATTGGAGGCTGATTGCCAGCAAGGTCTGAAATAATTAAGGACAAGACAGAAAACAAAATGTAGGATACAAGTCAATTGTGTCATGTCTGATCTCAATAGAGACAATGTTTCAACGTGATTCATGAATGAACAATTGAAAAATAAGAAATTCTTTGGTGCATTACTGCATTTCATTTCGTCAACTATAAGAAAAGATCTTGAATTGAAGTTTCAATTCAAAAATGGCAAGCAAGACTTTCCAGGTGTCCAAAAATGCAATAATTAACGTTTTCTCATAGTATTATCCATTGTCCTAGAAAATTAATAGTCAAATTAAAATTATGTGTTTTCTTATTTGGATAGTTGAAAAGTAATATATACTACCATTTCATCTATTATTGACCTTTTTATTCTTTCATCAAGATGAACAATCTTTATGATTTTGATTTTGTCTGGAATATAATGAAGTAGAGCCATTAAAAGGACTTAATAAATCATTTGAGAAATGGAAGGAATTCAAATTCAACAATTCTTATAATCTGCTATGATTTAATAATTTTTCTTGACTTATAAACGTTACAAAAAATGTGACAAAGTTTTGTGTTTGTTGTCAATATATCACAACTCGTTCTAGTTTATAGAATTTTAAACATATATTAGAAAAAGACGAAGAAGACACGGTATTTGTCTTAAGAAATGATGTGCATGCTTAATGTCAGTCAACTAAACAATAAATATATGAACAATTTCCAAAATAATAAATAAGCAAAGTCAACCATTGATTACATAAAACTATCACTAAGAGTAAACATTAACACACAAAGGGACAGCCAAAGTCTTCTTTGCACAACCCATTGCCAGCCCTTAATAATGAGTTCAACCCATCATTTTGGTAAGAATTTTGAGTAATATTTGGTTGTCCATTTTGGTGTAGAAAATTTGGGAGCCAATGTGAGTTCTTTTATTTTATGTGGCACCATAAATATTTGACAAATAGAAAGAAGCAGAAACAAAATTTTGTTTGTTGGGCATTTTAAGCTGGGGTGAGGAGGTTTTGGAGGAATATGAGCCAAGATTAACCATGACAAAAAAATGGAAAATTATCATTGATTGCTCAACTTGATGCTGTTGCGGCTTGCATTCCTCTTTTCTGTTACATAAACTAGGCAAAAAAACTTCATCAAATCCTTATGAAAAAAGTTGCACAAAATATTGAATTTAATGTTTTTTGTGGACATAACAGAGGAGAAAAAGCATCATCAAAGTTCTAAGAACAGAAAAGCAAAAACTGTAAGCATAAGAATGACACTTCTATATTTCCTCTATGTTCTATCTTTAACTAAAATTTCCAAAGACTATATTTCATAGTTCTGGAAATACAAACTTGCAAGACTGAAGTTTTAACAAGGTTCTATATTTTCTTTTTCGTTTTTGCTCTTTCTGTTATTTAATGGACAGTGAAAACTACCCCTTTTCCTTCTCTTTTTCCAAAATGATGAACATCTACCATTCATAGTTTTGGCATTCATGAATCTATGAACAAAAGAGACAGAGAGAGAACTACAATTCATGCTGGTGTTAGGTATGATTTCAGTTCCAAAATAGAGACTGGAGTAGGTCATTGTCATGTTTTAAAACACACTTAATTTGTTCAGTTTGTAGTAGGTAGGTAGATGGTAGAAGTTATGGCAAAATTAACATGTTTAAACTACTACTACTACTACTACTATAAGCATGAAATGAATGACAGGCAAAACATTTTTTTTTACATCACTAGTTTTGCACAGTTGATAATTTTGTTAATTACCTCTATCAAGTCAACTAAAACTCAACAACAACAGCCTATGTGCATGTCAGTTAATTAATTAAGTACAACAAACATGAGAAGAACATTGTCAGATTGAAGACAGAACCAATAAAGCATTAGCAAAAGCAACTAAATTTTGACAGAATAGTAATTAAGGGTCACACTTGCAAAGTCAACTATAATCAATGCTTGAAACTCCATTGCATTTCTGGATCTGTTAGTCTTAT
This sequence comes from Ophiorrhiza pumila, assembly GCA_016586305.1. Classification (NCBI taxonomy): domain Eukaryota; kingdom Viridiplantae; phylum Streptophyta; class Magnoliopsida; order Gentianales; family Rubiaceae; genus Ophiorrhiza; species Ophiorrhiza pumila. The sequence goes on along the minus strand of BLIW01000008.1, from coordinate 29,584,835 downwards.
CAGCGGTTCACGAAAGGGAAGAAATAGGGAGACCATGAACATGCTTAAAACATATTTTTCTTTCAGCGATTCCAACACAAGACAAATATACAAAAAGGTTAACACCAGTGCTGGACCAAGTCCAAAAAATGCAAATCATAGATACACAGGAAAATAAAGCAGAAGTTACGTGTAGCTCATAAGCCAGTACTATTGCCAGTCCCATAGATCTGAATATCCATCCACATCTGCAGGATTTGCAAATGAAAGACTTCTTTCAAAAGGAAACGCAGTATGGTTCATTTAGAAAATAGCATTTCATGTACTAAAAAGAAGACAATGTTAATTGAAAAAGCCATTCGATACCTTGTCAATAACACCAGAAGCACCTGAGAAGTCTTGCCTCTTTTTCCTTAGGAGATCAAGACGAGTAGTCAGAAGACGCTTTTGTTCTTCCGCCTATCAAAATCATGGTTTACACAATGTCAAGAAAACTTTTTCTATGTTTAAATTGGATAAAATTAGAGGACCTCAAAAATGAACTTAGAAGGCCTTTAGAAAATTAACGGGCTTCACTGAAAGACTAATTATAGGTAGCCCTTCTCCATTTCATTGCGTTGTGACCAAAATCAGGAATCAGAAAGAAGGAGTAAATTAGCGATCCCTCACTGGCCATAGTTATGAAATAACCACAGACTAAAATATTCATAATATGTTTCTATGTAGTAAATGGCAACCTACAAATTTTGTAGAAATGAAGGGGGTATCAAGTAAACAACTAATCCCCCAATATATCAGCAAATCATTTACATCTTAAGACCATCTTTCCCACAGGGCTCACAGCTGTGGCAATGTTCTTGGATTCCATTAGTCAGCTAACCTTCCCAGACCTCACCTGTATAGTGACTTATTTGAAGTATTATAAAATGCTGTTAACCATTAAGATATCTTCCATATTTTTGCACATGAAAATATAAAAACAGCATGAAGAAATCATAAATGCTTTCAGATTCCAAATGGACAAGTATAAAGCCAAAATATATTGGATTAAGCAACAAAGAGATGAGAATTATGGGGCACAATCCCTTCAACAAGAAAAAAGAAGCTTGACTTGTCACTCTATCTACCTCAAGTTCATTCAAATTCCTTCACACTTGACATAGTACATGGAATGGAGATCTGTTTCTAGGCAAATCCTGCTTTCAAATTGAAGTGAGGGATGACTACTTCACATCTTTTAACATTTCATACACTCTTGTAGTTTTTATGCTTTCAATTCTAACCTTCACAACCAGAACCTGATTGCACATTCTGCTCGCTACTTTAAACCACGTTAGATAAATATTCTTAGAGTTTCTTCATAGAAACTTTAACATTTACTGCTTCAAGGTTTTATAATAAATAGATTTGTCAGTCCCAATCAATAAACCAATTCTCTATTCTTCGAGGTACAATCTTAAAAATAATAGCCCATCTGCTGAAAACATTCGCAGGCATATTTCATGGAGGGCATCTAAGACGATGAGCTTCAGTACAGTGAATTTCAACAGAAGGAGCTATTTATTCTTCCTAATCTCTAACTTAACAGAAGTTTGATTTTTCTACCCAACATGTTCTATACCAAAAATGTTTCGATTCCTAGCAACAAGCTACATCAGCATGCATTTTTGTACCTCTGGAAGTTCATTCCATCCCTGTAGAACCTAGCTTTATGCAATGATTACTAAATAGAGTTTCTCAAATTCTAGGAAAGTATACTGGTCTTTGTATGGAATCGTTATTTCCTTTATTTCATGGATAGCAAAAGACAAAAAGAATGATGGTTTATGTCTACCTGAAAATGGAAGCTTTGAATAGTTTACTCACCTTCTCCAAGATTCCTGTCAAGTAGTGGATCTCATTCGTCTTTGCATCGGATATAATTTTCCCAAATGATCCAATATTACTCCTGCATAATGTAGGGTATACTCAATTAACCACTGTAATTGCATATCTAATAATCTAAGATAACAACAAAATTTTCAACACAGCAAGCAACTAATACAGAAACTCAGCCAATCAACACAAATATCAAAACTTCTACTTTACCTTTAAAAGATTTCTCCATAAACAAATTGTCAATATCACAGTTTCTGCTAGTACACAACCAAACATGAGAATTTGATGCATACAGGGATAACTTAGTGTACTATTTAGCATCTGACTTTGTGATGGCAAGAGCTCTAAATACACCAAACCAAACTACCACGTCAATTGCAATCTAAAAGAAAGAACCAGAATGAAGCACATTGCCACTATATTCAGCACAGAAAGCATTACAATCACCTTTTCTTATTTTTTGAGAGGATAAAGTATGTTTCTAAATGAGGCACCAAGTGGGTGCACATTAATTACATGGTGCTGACTATCAAGTTATACACTGAGATAATTTTGCAAGAAAGTTGGCGAATGATAAATAATCACATGGAAGCATACAGTGGTGTATCCGAATCCCACACCAGTTTTTGAATCACCAAGCAATAAAAAACTCATTCTACTATGAATCTTGGAAAAGCAAGCTTTATGCAGCAATATACTAAACATGCGGGCTATTTTCATGTATTGGTTTTCTCACCTTCCTTGTCAAGATAGACTAATCGTACTATTTTGCCAAGGCTTGCATTTGCCCAGTTTACGAAACAATGTTGGCAAAATTGACATCAATGATTTGCAAACCCAAAGATATATTGCCCTGACTCAACTCAATTTTTAAGAGGGAAACATATGGGAATTTATGTTCTCATAGCTCTTTAAACCCAATGAATTCATAGCCGAAATGGCACTAACAAATGCCCCTGATTCTACATCCTAAGAGAGTGAAGCCCCAAATGGCTTTACTTGTTGAATAATACAAAGAATAGAAATAGGAAAGATATGCACTCAAACAAAGGTCACTTAAATCTGGGGTAAGCTATATGGCTCGCACTTTGCCACCGTGCTTGATCTAATCTTCTTTTCTCATTTATATTTAAATATAGCATATCTTTTCTTATGGTTTCTTTATGATTCTTCGTTGGTCTTCCTCTTCCCCTTTTAATTTGCATTAATAATTCTTTATTTTCTACATGCCTCACTAGGGAAATCAGGGAGGAACATTTGCAAAAAATTTGTTACCATATTAATCTTCTCTAACTACTTCAATCACTATAAGTGGATTTTAGCACAATAAGAGAAGATGTTCCTTTTTTGCAAGAATCTGAGAAGAGTTTACATCAGAACACAGCAACTTCATAACTTAGGGAACAGTACTACGGGCATAAACAAGTTCAAAAGATAAGCATGGCTAAGCTTCAGTTATCAAGATGAAAGTACTTGCAACTATGAAATATGATTCTGAAAGTATAAAAGGAAAACAGTAGAGAAAAAATTAACAGAATTGTTATAACAGCCTAAAAACATTAATTACTATATTCTATAACACAGAGAACCATATGAATTATAATAATGAGCCTAAATTTCTGGAAGAATGGTGACTGAAATAGATTGCAAGTAGCTAAGTCTTCAATTATTGAACAATTATAGGCGGGAATTTCTCCGAAACAAAAATGCAGTCACTGAAAAAATTCAGATGGCAAAGGATTGATAATTTTAATCACTAGAAATCTCAAGATCTATACTTTGAATTAAATTATCAAGGATATAACAAAACAATCAAGCATTTTCATTTTTCCATATCCCGAAAGAAGATCAAGAAGGATGAATTCTAGCACAACCTATTAGTTAATATTCTAGAAAGACAATGATCAAGTAGCTAATCAAATAGAATGTCAAAGAGATTGATACAATTCTAGATTCACTTGCTATTAGCAACTTTTTTATGGTAGATTATCAGCCTAAAAAAGTTCGACAGAAAACTTTGCCCTTCTTTAAAATTAAGTTCCGCAAAACTTGCATAAGATCAGATTCACACATCTAAAAATGTAATGATAAAATGCATAATGTGCAGGCAAAAAAGAATAAATAGGCTTTTCTACTTAATTTTCATATTACTAGAAAGGTATAAATTGTTGGTAGCTATGAATTGTAGCTTGTCAATTAAATGACACCAAATGTATCCAAAAAACTGCAAATCAATTTGACGGTTATTGGTCTTATCAAAAGCTTACTTCTCAGTGGACAAAAGATCCAAATTTTGTTCTTCCACATGCTGTTCTACAATATCAAGTACAGTTCCTGCCTGCAAAAATTTGAAATTTAACAACCACCAGAATCTACCGACCAAATTTAATAACAGAATAAAAATAAGTCCAGCAGAAAACCATTATGGGCGGAAATGATTCAATCTTGTTCTTTGAAACAACAAGAAGATATGCTGACAGAATAGTCCAGTCAAAACAGCATTATTTACGTGTATGTTAGTATGCAAGTAAATACATATAATGACAAAATGCCAATATACTTTCCCCTTCATTGTGATAATTTATTTATGGGAACAACTTATTAGCCGTTTGTCAAAACAACAATTCAACCCGAAAGCTAGAGAAACAGATAATGCGGAGTTGCGTTAACATACAACACATTTTCACAGCACACAATTTCAAGAAGAATTAAAGCCACAGTTAAAGCATACCTGTGTCTCCAGGCACAATGATTCGAACTCATCCTGCCAATTTTTTAAACGTAGAACAATTAATAATGATTTCCAAATAGCTTAATTGTCATGAAGGCACCTAAAATGGTCTACAATTAACAGAGCATATAGATAACATAAAACTGTAGAAATAGCATACCTCCATATTTTCATGCAAAGAAGTAATAACCTAAAACAAAAAAAAAATGATAGAAATTGCATCAATTAAGTGTTAGTTTAAAATATTCACATAATTACAGAAATTGTATAAATTAAGTTTAAATTTAAAAAAATAAATAAAATAATTGAAATTTCTTCTCTAAAATAACTAAATCACTTAAAAACGAAAAAAAAAAAGAGAGAAAAGACAGAATAGCAAAGTACCTCAATGAACAGGCGATGAAGGCGTTCGTGCTCGGCGACTGTAAATTTGGGGAAAACTTTGCAAAATTCCTTCAATTATTTCCAATTTGAGTCCTAGATGACGATGTGATAAATCTTTTAATTAAAAAAGCCAGAAATTTAGAAAAAAAAAATTACCTCTTTAGAGCAAGCGGTTAAGAGAGAACGTATCCCGAGCTTGAATGATTTCTTCAAATTCAGTTGTCTTGATCCCGCCGGAGCGTCGGCAGTTTGACTTGCTTCTTCCATTTTCGATTTTTTGTATTTCTTCGCCGGCGGTAGGGCTACAGGTTAAGGGTCGGGTTTGGGAGTGGGAGGTGGAGTGTACTGAAAAGGACGACAAAATTGAGAGTTGGAAAGGCGGGAGAAATTTGGATATGTCTTTGGGTAAAAAATACGGGTTTGGATATGTAAACGGATACGAATGGTTTGTATATTAAAAAAATACCTTTATACTATATCTACGTTTCGCATTCACCCCTTGTAGTTTTAATTACAACAATTAAAACTCTTAAGTTTCTAATTTAAAACTAATTAATCTAATATATTAATTGTCGTCAACGACTAAACGGAATTGAACATCCTATTTTAATGTAAGATAATAAAATGACAAAATTAACCTTAAAAAAAATTATAAACTCAACATAAATAAACAACTCAAATAACAATTTAGAAAGAAGTGTGAAAAAAGTTATAATTTACCGTCACATCCAATCTAACCAAATCTTAATAAAAATTAAAAAAATAAAATATCACAAATAATTTTTGAAATCATATTCTTAAATGGCTATCAATAATAAATATAATCAAGAAAGACAATCTTTTTTTTAAAGAGAGAAAGTTAGAGATAAGGTCTCTCAACTCCCACTCTTGGGTGTGCTTTCTTTTTCCACTACACTAATTGTTCTTGGGCTTTTGTGCTTGGCAATCATTAACAACACCATTATCATCTCATCCAATTGATAATCATGTGTTAATCATGACTTCTTGGCCGGATTTTGTTGGTATTCTTGGCGGATTTCTTGGACTACATTGGGGTTCTTTGGCCTATCGAAAAATGGTCCTTGAAGCATTTCTTCACCGATTTTCACCAATGTTTTGGACCTTATGATTAATGGAATATATGCACTATATTTTTCATTGATTTTTGGCGATTTTTGGATTTTTTCGGACCATTTTTGTGCAAAATCCATTTTTGGGCAGATCGTTATTTCACTGTAGCACTTCAGCTTTGGGTCTAAAATTTTTCGCGCTCATCGGATTTCTTAGAAGCACTATGGTCTTGAAGATCCTAGAGATTGTTGGTGATTGGTGGTGATTTTCCTATAATTGTTGGTGATTTTCAGTGATTATTGGAAGAATTTTCTTATCATTTTCTTGAGATACCTGATTTTGGCAGCTTGGATTTATTGGATTATTGGCTGCTATTTGTTCATTGCCTTGCGTCTAATTGCTTGGAGTAACAGCCTAAAGGTTGGTACTATCATTATTTATGTAATTTGAACAAAATATTGTGATTATTGAAGGTAGAAGATGATGAATAGTGGTAGCTAGATCCAAAATCTGTTTGAATTTGTTAGAAAATTTGGTTTCCCCCCATAAAAAAGTAAATTAGAATTTTGAATTCCAGCTTGTGGGCCCCACCTTTTCTTGGCTTTTGCCACTTGGATTGCTGCTATTGGCAGCTATGGTCAAGCCACCAATCTTGGCCAAGCAACCGGCTGGTGGAGGCGCAGAAAACTGGGCAAAACAGCCGCAGGACAGCTGCTTGACCCCGGCGCCATAGCAGATTCTGGCCACAACATTTCGGGCCAAACAGAGCAGCTTCATGATGGCCTTCATAGTACTCAAGTACTTGGACTAACTGCTGCTGGAAAAGCGTCCAAAACAGGGGCTGGAAAACTGGTTGCTGCCGGAAAACCGAGCATGGCCGGTAAATCTGCCGATCTGAATTCCGGTCACAATGATGCCGAAAAAATAGCGGATTTGGGGCCTAAAATTCCTGGAAAAATGGTGCAGTTGCAAATGGGTATGGCAGTCCTTAATGGAGCTCAGAATGATGGGTTGATTGGGGGTGAAAATAGTGAAAATGCGGCTGATTTGGTGAAAGTTCCTGTCAAAAACATGTTGGCAGCCCCTCCACCGGTTGGCACTACATCTTGGGCAGCTTTATTCAAAGAGCGCAAGAAAGTGAATACGAGCTTCAAACTACGGAAATGGGAAGTAGAGGACCGAGTTTTGGAGGTTGATGACTGGCGTAACTTCGGCCATTGTTTGATGGGTTACATGCTTGGTAAATTCTCGGGATTAAAAGCCATTCACGATGTCCGAATGGCTTGGAAAACCAAGCATATATTTTCGATACATGATAGCGGTTGGATGATTTTTTGGTTCGAGGATGAGAGTGCACGGGACATGGTCTTGGAAAATGAACCGTATGAATCTTATGGTATTCCTTAGTTATTGAAAACTATGGCGTCTTATTTCTCTTTTGATGATAGCTGCTTTGCCTCTATACCCACATAGATCCGCTTCCCTGGCCTACCATTGGATTACTGGAGTGAGGTCGCATTGGGGAAGATTGCATCGTTTGTAGGTGATCCAATTACTACTGATGAATGCACCGCCTCCATGGATCGAACTTCATATGCAAGGATTCTAGTGGAAGTGAATGTCACAAAGCCACTAGTCAGGAAGATCAAATATGTGTTGTCGAATAGGCTCATGCGTACCCAAAAGGTACTGTATGAGAAGGAGGCCCGCTTTTGCACCGGATGCCGCCATGTGGGACACAATATGGACCATTGCAGGGGCAAGGGGGAGAAGCAAAGGGCGAGGTCTTGTTCACGTGCCAAGGAGGAGGGTAATCATGCTCCACAAGAGCAAGTGGTGAAGGCTACTCCTTTGGTGCCAAAGAGGAGCAAGTCTAGAGGTCGATTTCGATCAAAAATGGCCTCTACCAAGGCTGCCCCTGTAGCTACAGTCGTGACAAATGAGGTGCAAGAGATGGAACCTAGGCCGGTAAAGGTACCACAGGCCGACCAACCCATGGCCTTGAGTGTTATTGGTAAAGGCAATGCCCCAATAGTGGAGGAGGAATCCCAAGAGAAAGTCCAAGAGATATCTTCCACGGAGGCGTCGATTTTCCTAACATCGGATGGGGATTGTCTCCCTCAGACCGTAAAGATGGCCACTGATGATTGGGCTAGTGCTTCTTCTTTCTTTGAGGATATGGCTTCCACTGAGGAGCGACATTTGGCACGGGCTCACACATCCAAGAAGAAAGGAAAGGCCAAGAATGCCAAGAGACATGAGAAAGGGAATGGTGGTAGTCGCAACCATTCGTGATATGAAGATCGGTTCATGAAATATAAAGGGGTTCAAATCTTCCCTCAAACAAAAAGAGATTTCCACTATGCTAGGCAAGCAAAGCCTAGATGTATTTGGTGTTATTGAGTGTAAGATGGAGGAAAGTAAGGTGGACGCGTTGATGCGATTGAGGTTCCTCGGGTGGCATCAATGCAATAATTTTGGCCTCTATCAACCGGGTCAGATTCTTGTACTCTGGAACTCTTTCAAGGTGGATGTCTCTACATTGGTGGTGCAACCTCAACTTATTCATCTTTCGGTTACTTGTAATGTAACTTCAATTACCTTTCTTGTGACTTTTGTATATGGCTTTCATACCATTGTTATTAGGTGGATTCTTTGGAGTGCGTTGGTGTTTATGTCTCCAGCGACAGCTAGTCCTTGGATGGTCTTGGGGGACTTCAACAACGTTCTGTTTGATAATGAGAGGATCAATGGATCCCTTGTTAGACCATATGAGACACTGGATTTTCGGGATTGTGTGGTATTCCTAGGGCTCACAGATGTGTCGTACGTCTATGGGACGTCACCTCACTTGGTCCAATGAGGTTGTGTGATCTAAGTTGGACAGGGTGATGGTCAACAATGCTTGGTACTTATCGGACATTTTTTCTCATGTTGCTTTCTCTACCTTGACGTACCTATCGGATAATTCTTCATGTATTGTTTCAGTGGGAGATCAATTGGACCGAGGCAGGGGCATGTTCCAATATTTTGATATGTGGATTGGACATAACTCATACTTGGATGTGGTTCACAGAGCTTAGTCTTTACTGTGCTATGGCACTGAATAATATATGATATGTCGGAGACTGAAAGGCACGAAGAAACTCCTTAAGGAGCTTAATAGGTTGCATTTTCACCACATCTCTCCTCTAAGGTGGTTCGGGCTAGGGAATAATTAGAGACTCACCTTGCGGCTCTCCATAACTTGCCTACTTATTTGGAGTTGCAACGGAAGGTCAACGAATTGAAGAAGGAAGCTTGAAGACTAGGAAAGGCAGAGAGGAGTTTTCTGGCCCAAAAAGCTAAATGTCGGTACCTGCACAATTGTGATCAGAACACTAAGCTATTCTATGCCACGGTGAAGAGGAATGGAAGGCAGAATTTCATACCGACGGTCATTATAGGGGATGGTACCACTACCACTTCCAAGAGTGCCTTTGTTAGGGAATTTTTGAGCTTTTACCACGACCTCTTGGGTTCATTCCACACTATGCCAATACTTGATGACGAGGTGTACCGGTAAGGTCCCTAGTATCTCATGATAAAGCGGATTGCCTCATTACTCCGGTGGGCGAGGAGGAGATCAGGCGAGCTATCTTTGATATTGGCAATGACAAGGCGCTTAGCCCGGGTGGGTTTTCATCGGGTTTCTTCAAGTATTCGTGGAGTATTATTGGGAGTGATGTGTGCAAGGCGGTCAAGGAATTCTTTGACTCAGGGAGGATTTTGAGGTAGCTCAATCACACTATTATTGCCCTAGTCCCTAAATCTGCCCACTCGAGCTTGTTTGGGGATTATCGGCCTATTTCTTGCTGTAATATTTTCTATAAAGCCATCTCCAAAATATTGGCTAATCAACTAGTGGGACTTCTTCCGAGGCTCATCAACGAGGGGCAATCGGCTTTTGTAGAGGGGAGGAGTATGATAAAGAACATTCACCTGGCTCAGAAATTGATCAGTACAATTGTAAGCTAATTTCACCAAGATGCCTTATCAAGGTGGATCTCAGGAAGGCTTATGATATGGTGGATTGGGGTTTCTTGCGGCGAGCCATGGAGTGTTTGGACTTCCCCGCCGTCTATGTTCAATGGGTGATGGAATGCATCACCACGGTCTCGTATTCCATACGGGTTAACAATGAGATACACGGCCTCTTCCAGGGATGGAGGGGTTTAAGACAGGGGGACCCCATATCACCGTATCTCTTTGTCATCTGTATAGAGTATCTTTCCAGGCTGCTATGTATGAGAACTAAGGAGATAGCTTTCAGCTTTAATTCTCGATGCCAATCTTTGAAGATTTCTCATTTAGCATACGCTGATGACTTGATGCTCTTTAGTAGATGAGCCCGGTCTTCTGTAGGCATACTTTGGGATTGTCTGCACCAGTTCGAGGAGGTCTCAGGACTAAGGGCTAACTCCTTAAAATCCCAAGTTTTCTTTGGAGTACTAGAGGAGGTTCAGACGGACTTCATTAACCTCACTAGTAGGGGTGTAATCGAGCCGAGTCGAGCTCGAGTACACCCCTATTCGAGCTGCTCGGTTTTCAAATATAGTCTACTCGAACTTCATTAATCGAGCTCAAGCTCGACTCGAGGAGGAATTGATCGAGCTCACGAGTAGCTTGATCGAGCTCGAGTCAACTCAGTCCAACTCATTCCAAAACAAGAACCCAGCAAATCCTTGTGAAATAACCATTCATGAATATTGTTCAAAAGATTAAAAACCCACCAAATGAACCCAAAATGATACATAAACATTGAGTCTTGCAATGAGAAAACAACATTGAATCTGTGATAGTGCCATAAGGAGGGAGTGAGTGTGAGTGTGAGTGAGAGTGTAGTTGCTTAATCTCGTGAGATTCATCGTTATTCTAAAATTAAGCCTTCATACCAATCTGTGTAAATCCATTGATTTTTTCCAAAATCCTTCAATTGCTCCATTTCCACATTTTCTAGTGAGAAGACAGCCATTGAAAGCCTTAGACACCAAGAAAGCCACCCACCACCACTCCCGTCCCCATCAGTTCTCCAAATCTCTATCAAAATGTTTTTTAACCCAACAAAAAGAAGCCACAACCACAGATCCAAGTATAATCTACCTCTAATAAAATCCAAAAAAAAAGATCAGTTGAATCATTACCTTCATCTTCACCTTCACCTCACAAAAGATGGGATATCTTCCAGGGCAGAAGGTCTTAATTAATGTTTAGGGCACTAGATCTTGATAACACAAATCCAATAGAAGTGAAAATAGATTGAAATCTCGATTAGTTGATTCTTGATTCTTCGGATGGATTGGAAAGATTTTCCAACTTCCAACGAAACTTTGGCCAGAAACGCGAAGCGAAAAAAAATTGGATGAAATTGATCTTTGGCCAGAAACGCGAAGTGGAAAGAGAAAAATGGATGAAATTGATCTGTGATATTATTTACATATTTAGATATATATTTTTAATTAATTAAATAAAAGCTAGCGAGTAGCTCGCGAGACATCGAGCCTATGATTTTGGTACTCGTGATTGACTCGTTAATTACTCGAGCTCGAGCTCGGTCAATGCGAGCTCGAGTCGAGCTGTTGACCGAGCAGCTCGCGAGCTGCTCGACCATGTAGCAGCCCTACTCACTGGTATACCACAGGGATCTTTTCCTATCAGATATTTGGGCATTCCCCTGGCGTCACAAGGACTGCAAGTTTTGCACTTTGCCCTACTCCTGGAAAAGATCATGTCCCAGATTGGCATATGGACGACATCCTCCTTATCTCATGATGGCCGTTTGGAGCTCATTCGCTCGGTCTTACAGGGCATCCACTTCGTTTGGCGCTCTGCTCTACCGGTCCCCACTGAAGTCATCCACAGAGTTATCATTCTCTGTAGTAACTTCCTATGGGATGAGGGGAAACCGAATGTGATCTGGAAGGATTTGGCAATGCCAAAGGAGGAGGGGGGATTGGGAGTCACGGATCCGAAAGCGTGGAACGTGGCTTTGCTATCTAAGGTGCTATGGAACATCCACCACAAGAAGGATTTCTTGTGGGTTAGATGGGTCCATCATTTCTATTTGCTACGGCATTCCATTTGGGAGCTGTCCCCTAGTAAAGACTACTCCACTCTCATGAGGAGGCCCTTGAGTATTAGAGATCAAATCATAGCGAGGGAGGGATTGGTGGCTCAGGCTATGGCTAGGATGGAAGAATGATAGCAGCCGGGTCTCACCAAGACTACATATCATTTCTTCCACAGCTCGGCTCTGAAGGTACCTTGGGCGACGACGGTATGGAATTCTTACATTCCGCCCAAGTATTCCTTCACGGTATGGTTAGGCGTGAGGGGCAGATTACTCACCAGAGACAGGTTGGATTACCTCCACATCGACCCAAGAAGTGATTTTTGTGGGGGCGATTAAGGAGTCTATACAACACTTATTCTTTGCATGCCCTTTTACTAGGGCAATTTGTAAATACCTACGAGGTTGGTGTGGCTTGAGGAGGGAGATGACCACTCTGGATGCGACCTTGAAGTGGATCAAGAAGTAGAGTAGAGGAACATCCTGAAGGACTAGGAAGACTAGGCTGACTTTTGCTTGTACGATTTACTATATTTGGCTTACTAGGAATAGACTATATTTTGAGGGCTTGGTGCCTATTCAGCAGGACATTGTTTATAGGATAAAGACACACATGTACATGGTAGGTGTATCTTTGTACTCTAGTGTCTCTATCTTAGACTAGATCTTTTTTGGATATTACTGTGTTTGACCTGGGTATGCCCGATGTACTTTGTACATTAACATTCTTTGATCAATATAATTTTTATATTCGATCAAAAAAAAGAAAGGCAATCTTTTTCATGATTAAAAAATCAGAAAAAAATAAAAATAAATATCAAACGCGTTAGTTAAAAAAAATTACAACAAAAGCAAAATTCAATTATTAAAATTCATCTAAGATTAAAAAATTAAAAAATTACAAAATTAAAGTCATGTAAATATTTATTCTTCAAAACTTAAAGTACTTTGATATTTGTACTTGAAATAATACTTTGTATTTAAAAAATCAAATTCTTACGAAAGCAGAGACAATAAATTTTATACGTTTGTAAAAGAAGAGATGATGATAGCATATATCTTTATAAAATTCTTTCATTACTAGCCAATCAATTCCATCCCTATTTTTTTTGTGGTTAATTGGATAAGTATATATTGAGCAATCATATCCCACCTTTTTAGGGGTTAATTGGGTATTAGAGGTATTTAGCCACTCTAATATGGTTGAAATTATCTTTTCATCGACTCTTTTAACATTGTTATTAATTTTTTTAGTTTTAAAAAGTTAAGGAGGTTAACTGTTGTAATTAAAACTATAAAGGGTAAATGTGGGAGGAAATAATAATATAAGGGGGTTTAGTGTATTTTACCCTAAAAAAATGCAACATTTCAAAAATAATCTAAATCGTGCAATTTATTCCATGAAAAATATGTAATTAATAAATTAGAGTAAAAATAAATAATTAGGCTCCGTTTGGATGAGGTATTTTTGGATTATATCATGAAATTTTTTCTCTTGATATTTGTTATGAGAAAAGAATATTTTAGGAGTGTTTGGAATGGATAATTTTGTTTTGTTGGGATTTGTGTTGAATAATTTTTTATTAATAAAATTTTAAAATTTAAATTTGAATTAGTATTTTATTAGTTTGTTTTAGTGGGAATTGTGTTAGGAAGAATTGTTTATTATTAAAATTTAAAATTCAATTTCAAATTTAATATTTTATTTATAGAAAATACTGTAGCAAAAATAATTACTGTAGCATAGTTTTTTGTTTTAAAAATTTTGATAAAAAAGTTGAATGAAACAAATAACTCATTTTGCATTTGTGAAATAAATCACAAAAATTGGAGCATCCAAACAGATTTTTTTGAAAGTTATGATATTGGGATTTTAAGAGAACACATGATTTTCTAAAACAGTTTAAACTTTATTAAGATCATGCTGATAAGTCTGGGCATCCAATCATTAAGTGTCATGTAAGTAGTTTTTATTTTTTCATGTTAATAATCATACACTCTACGAGATCAGATCATATGTCCAAGATTATTCTATCATATTCTTTCCAATGTTCAAAATAATATAGTTTAACTAAAACTAGAGACTAAAAGTATAAATATCACTAAAATTATTAGACTCTAACCAAGAAATGAGTTAATCCTACTATGTATTTTTAATCTTGGACATGATAATACAGGATAATTTTGGATAGAGGATACCATCTCACACTCCACCTATACTCCAATTGTATTCACTAAAAGTATAACTATCATCGAAATCAAATTTATACTCCGTTTGTTCTCTTTTAAATATCCAAAAAACATACAAATTAAGAAAATTAAAAATTTGACTGATTGGCCCCAAATGATGATGACCGCACAAATTTCTACAACTTTGGTTACTATACAGTAGTAGTATTTTTTTTATTTTTATCTTTAATTATCTCTATCATTAATGTCATAAAAAATTCCAATGATGTGCTATTGTTATTATATCCAATTGGATGAAAAAATTATAGTGATGGATAAATTTTCACAAGGGACTAATACTACTATGCTACTCGGCCCTTACTGTTTATTCCCATTTACTGCCAAAATACTTAGTGGCGCCAATGTAAAAAAATTAACTTATTTGAAAATTCATTTTCAAAATTTTACCTTCTTTAAAATTCATTTTATCGATGTTATAGTCTCCCAAATGTGGGCATTCAATTGCTCTTTTTTTTATGACCCAGATCCCAACTTATGTTGTAATATACTGGACTCGAAGGCAACTGTCCCTAGCCACCCTGAGGAGGTAAATCGCGGGATATACACGCAAATGGATACTACTCTCACAGTACTGGCTCCAGCGAATACCGGCCTCACACGACCTCACTCCTGCGCGTAAGTACCATAAGCCTTTCTCCTTGCTTATGTGCCCCGGGGAGACTTGAAATTCCATAAATATTCCTCCATCCCATTTATCCATAAGGCTGCTGTTACTGCCAGAGCAACTATTAGCTTCCAGAGCAATAAATTACAACATATTCCAAATTTACCCTTAATCAATCAACTTTTTATCTTTTCTTCATATATCTCTACAACTCATCTTTATCTTCTTTCTACCTTATTATTACAACTTATCAATTCTTTATAGCATATTCCCGTAACTTTTGTTTTCTTCTCCTTTAAACTGATTTTCTCCCAAATTTTTATTAATATAATATTTATTTTCACCCTAAAATTATAAGAAAAAATTATATAATATATATATGACACTTATTTCTATTAATAGATTTTATTTTTCTCTCAATTAAATTATAAAATATTTACCAATATATACGTCAAAAAATTTAGACTCCATTTGCTTACCATTATTTTAGTGTTTTATTTCATAAATGAAATTATTTTTTTGTCCATTTTTTATCAAAATTTGTAAAATAAAAAAAATTAATGTTACAGTAATTATTTTTGTTATTTTTTTATAAATAAATTATTAAATTTAAATTTTACTTTTAAATTTTTAATAATAAAAAATTCTTCCTAAGACATTTTTTTACTTAAAATATTAATTTCAGTTTAAATTTTAAAATTTTGATAATAAAAAATTCTTGTTGCCTTAATTATATTATGAGCAAATTAACATTTTAAAATGATAATAGATCACAAGGAAAAAAATTGCTCAGAATAAAAATAAAAGTGAATATATGCATCCACATTCTAAAATAAAATTTGTTGCTGTTTTATTATTTAAAAATTATGAATGAAATTGTAGCATAAAAAATACATGAAATATATATATGGTGGTGTCTTCCTTTTAAGTTATGCGAATTATTTTGATAAAATATTAGTATGAGAAGCGTTATTAAAAAAAATAATTTATAGTTGCCATATGTTTATGTTTAGTATTTTAACAAAAAATATAACTCACATTGGATAGAGTATTTTTTTAATTTTATAGTAGATTTTTTTTGTTGAGACTTTTAATTTTTTATTATTAAAAAATTAAAAGTCAAATTTAAATGTAATAGTTTATTTATAAAAATATAAAAAAATATTGTATTAAAAATAATTATTGTAACATTATTTCTTTTCTTTAAAATTTTGATAAAAAATGGACAAAACAGATAAATCAAATTGAATTTGTGAAATAAAACACTAAAACAACGGTAAACAAATGGAGCCTAAATTTTTTGAAGTATATATTGGTAAATATTTTATAATTTAATTGAGAAAATAATAAAAACTATTAATAGAAATAAGTATCATTTTATTTTTGTAAGAAAAGATAAAGGAGAAGAAAGAAGAAGTTACGAGAAGATGATATAAAGAATTGATAAGTTGTACTGGTAAGGTAGAAAGAAGATAAAAGATGAGCTGTTTTGATAAATAGAGAAAAGATAAAATAGTTGATTGATTAAGGGTAAAATTAGAAGATGTGTGATTTATTGCTCTGGAAGCTAATAGTTGCTCTGGCAATAACAATAGTCTATCCATAAATAGGAGGGGATTTTTGTTGGAGGCAGGAATTGAACTCCTGACCTCCAACTCCCACAGGCATTTAATGCCTAGGTGGTGACCATTGAGCCAAGGGCTCATGTCAAACATTCAATTGCTTCTTTGTGTTCCTGATGTTGTAGGTTATATGAATTAGCATTAAATTAGATTTAATATTCGTCAAAATTTGATTATTCCAAGGCGACACATTTTTTGAACGTTGGAGTAGGTATTTTAATTATTTGTTGGGACTATGAAAACATATAATTAATATAATCAAATATCTAAAAATAAAATAAGGGTAGAGTTGGTATTTTTTTTATATTTTGTATTGAATTGTGGAAATGGGCACTTATTTGAAAATAAAAAAATGTACTCGTTAGGATACTTAAAAGAAAACGGGTGGATTAATTATTAAGGTCTAACTCAAATGTGAGTGAGCTCTTTGAAGTAATTTTAATCCTGATTTAAGTGAAACGACGATGTTTTTAACATTTGACAGAATAAAATAGTTTAGAGAGGATTCAATCTTCAAAATTAAAGATAATAGCCGTCAACATCTTTCATATTCTCAAAATTAAAGATTATTCATTCACGTTACGAGCTTATCGAGTCTTGGAAAAATATGAAATATGTTGATCGGTTCTTATCTTTAATTTTGTTTCATAATAAACAATTAAGGGTTTGAATTAATTATATTGATTTTGATAAACCCTTTATCCGACATCCAATCATCGAGTGCCATGTAAGAATTTTTTTAATATTTTATCATAATAATAATAAACCCCAGTTATACAACGACGTCATTTCACTAAAATCGAGATTAAAACAACAATGTAGGGTTCACTCACATTTAAGTTAGGGCTTAATAATTATAGATTTAATTTTATTGTTAAACATAATAAAGATAGTTTAATCTTAGAAAGATTATAGAATCATTAAGGACTTATAGACAGATTTATCATCTTAGTGCAGTTTAATGTTTTTTGATAATCTATAGAGAGATTTATCATTTTAGTGTAGTTTAATTTTTTTAATGACAAATTTAATGTTTTAAGGCTTTTAGTATGGATGTTATGTTTTAAATCTATTTGTCCATAAGTGTAACTGGTTATATGAGCGGTAGACGTCAGATATAACCAGAAGCACAGATTGATAGTTTATGAGCGATATAAAATTTACCCCTCCTAATAGTGGGAGAGTATATTCCTCTCTGGTTCCACTTATTGAAATTCAACTCAAAATGCGCATAATTAGTAAATAAATTTGAAAATATTCTAAATTTATTTATAAAGAGTTGAATTTTGATACAAGAAAGAAATAATTAGTATAATAAAGAGTTTGCACTTATACTTTACTCTTGTACTAATTAGAATATAGGATGGTGAAAGGATGATAATTACATGGTACTTGGTTCATAGATAGATGAACTCGATCAATTGACTTTTCGTAACTCTTGGATGGTCATGATATCTTGGCTAGAGGCTGTTCTTGATCTATAAATATAAATGAAATATTATTATTATTATTTTTTTTCTATTGCCTTGTATTTTTGGAGAAGACATTTTTTTTGAAAAACTATTTAATTCTATTGTTAATAGTTTGTTAGTTCTTAATTAAATAGATAATGTATAAAGTAATAGATTATGAGAAACTATTTATATATATCTTTAATGATCCAGTTTTTTATTCCCAATATATTCAATGGAAAATTTGAAAACAAAATAGATTATGGCAAAAATAATAATAATAATAAAGTAACAAAAATTTTAAAAAATATTAATTTTTGTGTGCCATAGTCTTGGTTTTTAAGAAAAATATGTAATTCTCTTAGATAAAAACTATATAAGCATTCTCTTAAAGTCCATTTTTTGTTCCTTATTCAATGGACAAATCATAAAATAATAGGTTATGCCCGAATCTAGGAAAAGTAAAAATTTCAAAAATCTCCAAAGGTGTAAATTCCGGACAACCAAACCGGGCCACGTTAGCCCTGCCCTGGGCCTGCACGTGACAGGTAAATTGCGGGATGTGCCCTAACTGCACGTGACAGTAAAAATTTCAAAAATCTCAATTTTGTTTGCTGTAGCCTTATGTTTCTAAAGGAGAAATTCAATTTTTTGAAAACTATTTACACATACTTTTAACTGTACGTAATTTGTTCCGAACTCAATGTGGGGAGTATGTAAAGGGTAACTATTAAACTATGGCAAAAAAAGAAAAGAGTAGAAATTTGAAAAAAAACTCTCAATTTTGGTAGGATATAATTTTGGAATTTTGCTTCTCACGTCATTAGCGTTTTCCCTTTTTCAGTGATCACCTACATTTGGAGTACTTTTCCTATTTTTTTGCAAAACTTTTATTCTGAATAAAAAAGAAAAAGAAAAGCTTTATTTCAAATTAAAATCACAAAGGATTAACTATACAATGGATAGATATTTTATTCCGAACAAAACAAAGGGAAAAAAACTAATACAGCAAAGATGACACCATAAACACAAATTAATACACCGAAATGTGTTGAAACTTAGATCCGCACCTCGGGATATTTGATGATCATCGAGCAACAGCTATCAAGTTCAAAACAATAAATTCTAACTGATCTGTAAAAAAGAATAGCGTTAGAGTAAATACCCGAGGTGATTCCTCGGGAGTCCACTCCAAAGCTAAAGTCAGTCATCCCATTATCATGTCCAAATGAAATTTACATATATAGAATATGAATTATGTTACCGTTAAACTGCTTCCATATTTTCCTCCTTGAGCACTACTGATTTGTTATAGCTCAGTTTGACTTATTCTTTTATATTAGAAAATATTTAAATAACGTTATATCAATACCTCCTTAAGTCGGTATAAATATTTTTATTTTGAATTGATAATAATTCTCCAATATTTCCGAGCTGATCTCCTTGGTTCTCAACATGAAAAATGATGTTTCGATACCAGAGAAGAATAACATCTAGCCATAAATCCTTGCACGCGTTTCCATTTAAAATGACCGTTATCTTCTAACGGATACGTTACACGGTGTAGCTTCAAAAACTATTTAAGATTTCTCCTCTTTGATTTAAACTCAACCTAATCCATATATCCGCATTATCCCTTCCAAGCTGCAATTTCATTTCAAACAACTCATATATCTAATCTGATCCTTGTAGCAATAATTTTCTTATTACTTTTCCTATAAATTGAATCGATTATCCCGTTTCTCTTCAATCTTCTCAGATTTTCCTTCAAGGCTGTATCCTTTTTCAGGTATGTCTTCCGAAGATAACATTCTAACTCATTGGAGCCTGTTAATTCTGCAAGCTATGTAAAACCATCCGTTTCTAATACTCCATCTGAAGATGTAAGTATGGAATCCATAGGTGATAAAAACCCTTCACCATCTGCTCATAGCATTTCCCCTCCTACCAATAGTGATTCTTTAGTATCTCCCGCCGTAGAAATTTCACTTAGGTGTTCGCTTAGGCAGTCTCGCAACACCAACCTTCGAGTTAGCCATGTCGTAGAAACTACCGAGGAGGAAATTCCCGAGCAAACTAGCAACGATGTAGAAGACATCACTGAAGGCATTCTTGCTAATTCCATCTCCTCCGCCTTGAATAGGAAAAGGATTAACCGCCTACTAAAAAAGTACTTTATCCCGGATCATATTACTGTCCAAGTTCCATCAAAAGATGACCGAGCCACATACCCCCTCAAGGTCACGTGGCTCTTTATGAACATCAATTCCAGGCCAGTCTTCGGCTACCCATCACTGGCTTGCTTTTAGGTGTCTTAGATCATTATAAGTTAGTTTGAGTCAACTTACCCCAAATTCTATCAGAACTGTTATATGCTTTGAACTAGTCTGCCGACACTTTAAAGTTGCTATTAGCCTTCCTTTGTTCAGGCATTTTTTTTCTTTAAAAATAGTTCCAAACGAAATGGGATAGTTTTATTTTAACCGCCGTGCTAATAGAGTGCAAATCTTACACAATTTCCTGAGTTCTATCCATCACTGGAAAGAACGATTCCTTTTCGTGAGCACAGAATTTATTGGTCAAAATTGACTGTGGAGAATTACTAATAGTATAACTAATCGAGAACCCAAAAGGTTTTACGATATAGGTGGGGAGAAAACATTAGAATCTTTAGGGGTTTGATGTTTCCAGGTTGTCTGAGAAAATTTTGATTCAAGGTGGGTTAAGTTCCGCCTTTCCCGATCCTAAATGTCACGCCCCGAGCCCGCGAGCACAGTGGACCCGTGGGCCCACACATGCAAGCGTGCCCGTGACAAGACTAGAGCCTGACGCATCAAGCGCAACTTCGTTTGGCTCGTCCTCGCTATGCCAAAATGGATACCCGGAAGTTGAACTTGGAAGCCAGGCTCACACATTTATATAAGGCACAAGCCTTACTCCTATCCGATGTGTGATAGGAGTATCACATTCACTCCTCCTTGAGGCCTTGGCGTCCTCGCAAGGCCCACACAGGATCCTTAACCAGACCCACCTCGGTGGTGAAGGATTCTAGAGGTGGCTCCCTCCCTTAGGTCGACGTAGCACTTAGTTCCAACACTCCGTGGGTGAGGTCTGGCCCATTCTCTGATACCATTCTGTCACGCCCAGAGCCCGCGAGCACAGTGGACCCGTGGGTCCACACGCGCAAGCATGCCCGTGACACGATTAGAGCCTAACGCATCAAGCGCAACTTCGTTTGGCTCGTCTTCGCTATGCCAAAATGGATACCCGGAAGTTGAACTTGGAAGTTAGGCTCACACATTTATATAAGGCACAAGCCTTACTCCTATCCGATGTGGGATAGGAGTATCACACTAAATATAAGGGCTCCAAAGATAGACACGGAGTTGAATGTGAGTACTTCTCTTTACATTGTAATTTTCGAGGATTTTATTCTAATATTTTTCTTTTCTGATGTTTCCTCTTATCGCAGTAATGGACCTCGGTCAGTTAATCAGGGCGGGATTTAATAAAACTGCAACCACAGCTTCTTTCTCGGGCAAATCCAGTCAAAAGACTTTTGCGCGAACTGTGGCTGCTCCTGGAGAGATCCCACCAAAACCAACAGATCTAGCACCTTCTGACACTGCTAAGGTTACCCCGGTGGGTTTACCTCCATTGCCATCAGAAAGAAAAACACGAGCTTCCAAGAGAAACCTGTCGTCCTCATTCAGCCCGGATAAGCAGCCTAGCAAGAGAACTGCTAACACGCCTCCAACTATATCTATATCCCTAACGACTTTTCTCAACATGCTGAATTCAGGTTTTTGTCCCATCTCCACCTTACTACAGTTCCCATCTCTTATGTTCCTATTACTCACCCCTCCAGCCTTAGCTCATCAATGGTTAAGCCAGAGTATCCTCCCTCGCGATCAGGATTCGGCGAGGCAACTAGATAACGAAGAGTTGATCAATGTTTTGGCCTTATCCGCTTCTCAGGTATACTAAATATATATCTTTTCTCCATTCATTCTATCCGTACACCCATATCTTTATCACCTTCTTTCTGTTCTTCTTTTTGTAGAGTGCGATTTTATCTAATAGAGCTATCGAAGTCATTCGCACTGCAGAGCACTCATCTACTTTGCCCTCTGAGCTGGAAAGTGAAAAGAAGAAAGTTGCTGACCTGGAGAGTAGAATCTTTCTTTTGGAAGAAGATATCCGCAGACAATAGGATATGGAATCTCATATATTACAAGAGACTAGATTATTTGTCTAATATTATCCTATCTTATTATATTTAATGTTCAAAACAAATTAATGTAGTTTCACTAAAATTAAGAATTAAAAGTATAAATATTACTAAAATCACTTTACAATTTAAACCCTAATCACGAGATGAGTGAACCCTATAATATTATAGAGAAGATCCATCTCATATTAGAGTGTATTCGATCTTCCCTAAACTATATCTTGCCCAAGTTTTGGCCCTATAAATATGCCTCATCAATGCAGCCTACTTCCCATTACTCCACCACAACAGCATATATACATAACATTTTTCAAGTCATTCTGAGCATAACAAAACGTTCCAATGGCAAAACTAACTCTGTTTGTAGTTCTTCTCCTTGTTGCAACTTGTTAGTATCCTCTTCTGCCTCTGATGAATTGTTCTTTTCTTACAGAAATTATTGCTAATTAATTAATTAATTTGATCTTGTTGTAGTGCTCTCTCCGATCAGGGCTACTACTACTACTGATAACCCAAGAAAACTTCTGGCTGAATGTGATGATTAGAATGCAGTAGCAACAAATGATATCATGATCATAGAGATGCCATTATTATTACCTACAATTGACAGTGATGCAGAAGCCAAAACAAGCTCAAAAGATGGGAAATTATCAAAACCATGTAAAAAGGGACAGTACTGTGGACCATTTGGGGGATGTGATTGCGCATGCGCATGTCCTTTCCCTGATTTTGGTTGCGGTTGTTGATGATGAATCCATGGAAGCAAATTAAGCAGCAGCCTTCATATATGCATGTGTTATATATCTTCTTCAATTATTATTCTCTACGTAACAGTGCACGCGTTCATCAGTGTTGTATGTGCAGTACCATAATCATGGACCTTATTAAGGAATGGCGAATAAAATTGCCGGTTGAGTGTGTAAATCTCCGGCATGTTCTGTAGTGTGTGTGTGTGGGAGAGAGAGAGAAATTAAAGGACAACTTTTAATTTAGTTGTTTCTTTAATGGTGGTGAATGTTGGATTGTTTGAAATCCAAAAAAGAGCGAAAGGCCAAAATGGTCAATCAACTATTACAAAATCCGACTTTTGGTCACTCAACTATTAAGTTGGCCAAAAAGGTCATCCAACTATCTAAATGTATGACTTTTGATCATTCCGTCCATTGAGTCCGTTTGTGCAGACGGAAATCACTATTTTCAGGGGTAAAATAGTCCGCACAGCATAAAAATGAGGGATAAAATCGTGAAAAAAAAATGAATGGATGAAAATAGGGAACGAAATAGGGTTCCTCCATTATTGTCATCTCAAGAGCAACAAAAATTGGATTACAACCAACAGAGAGTTTTTCATATCAAATCAAGGGGAAGAGCAACAAAAACTGAAATTTTCAGCCATTGTTCGACGAGCAACAAGACGAAGTTGAGAGATTTAAACGGGTTCGGTATTTCGAAAACAGAACCATTACTTCAATCCTTACTTACTTTACGGTAAGAACTCATCTTCTTCGATAATGTTGTAGTTTAATAAACAATTTTTCATTATAGAATTGTAGTGGCGTGAATAATAGAGCTGGATTTGTGGTCCAGTAATAGAGAGCGGGGGGGTTGTGGTCCCGTAGCAGAGAGTAGGTGAATGGGGGGTTTGTTGTCCTTTAGCAGACAGGGGGCATATTTGATGCCTTTTGCCATGGTCCAATAGTAGAGGGGGGGGGGGGGAGGGGAGAGAGGTTGTGGTCCAGTTGTAGAGAGTGGGGGGATGGGGAGTTTGTTGTCCATTAGCAAACAGGGGGCATATTTGATGCTTTTTGCCATTACAGTGTGAAACATGTGGTCCTACAATGTTTAAATACAACAAAGTAAATTAATTTATTTTAATTTAGTAATTTTGTTGTTCATTGCATTTCTGCAGAACCAGATTGCACGTTGTTTACCATAAGGCTTCACCATGGTGGTCGTTTGACGGGTGAGAGATACAAGAGTTATGTTGATGGTGAAGTTGATCATATTGACGTCTGTGATGGTGAAAAAATGTCATTGAATGATTTGAATGAAATGGTGGAAAAGGTAGGACATTCCGGTGGTATTATGTTGTATTATTATGTTGAACCCATTAGCGATATCAATAATGGACTGAGGGAGTTGCAAAGTGATGAAGATATGATAGAGTTTTGCAAATGGGTTCAACAATACAAGGTCATGGAAATATATTGTGACCACATGCCAAAAAAGGAGATTGTGACCAAAATGAAGAAGAAGCAGAAGGAGATTAAAAGGGCTCTGGAGAAAAGGAAATCAAGTGTAGTGATTGAAGAAATGATTGAAGAAGTTAGTCTACACTGGATGTGAGTGGAAAAAGAACAAGAAAGAAGAAGGCAAGAGCTTCGAAGAGAGAAAACAGCAAGAAAGGACACCTCTTATTGACGTGGCCTACATCACATGAAGAACAGTTACATAGTACAAAAAATGAAGAGCAAGGTATTCATTTAAATATCTCAACTGAATTTCAACACAGTTCTTTAAAAAGAGTTTATAATTGTTAAATAAACGAAGTTTCTTACTGATGTTTTAGGTGAACATGAGACAAATGATGAAACTAATGATGAAACACATGAGCTTCAGAGTGATCATTTCAACAATGACTCACAAGGACCTCAAAGTGAGCATTTCAACAAATCACAGGAACCTGAGGATGAACAACATAATGTTGATCGTGAAAGTGAGAAAAGTAAGGAAAGTGATAATGACATCGACTTTTATCAACAATCAGATTTTGGCAGAGATGAGGATATGTTCTCTGACAATAAAGAAGAACAACATAATGCTGAACAAGGTGACAATGATAAAGAATGTGACAATGGGCAGAACGAACAAGGTGACAATAATGAGGAAGGTGAGAATAGGCAGAATGAGGAAGGTGAGAACAGGCAGAATGAGGAAGGTGAGAATAGGCAGAATGAGGAAGGTGAGAATCAAACTTTGGGGAATGAAGATCAAATAGGAGGTAGAAGGAAAAGAAGAAGAAGACCAAGGAAAGTACAAACTGAAACTGAAAAGGAAGACAGAAATGAAGATGATCTTGAAGAGGATAATGTAAATGTGGAATTGAATAGCAATCCTAGTTCATCTGATGAAGATGCATATGTTTGTTACACTAATTTCAATGCTGAAAAAGGTATGAAGGAGCCAATATTTGAAGTTGGGATGAAATTTGCTTCAAAGAAGGAATTTAGAGAAGTAATCAGAAATTATGCCATTGTCAATGGTAGAGCTGTGAAAATGTACACCAACGATAAAACAAGACTGCGAGCAAAGTGTAGAAGACCTTGTAATTGGTATGTCTATGCTACAAAGGTGAAGACACTTGAGCCTGATGATTTTGTTGTGCAGTCACTACATGATGTACATGAGAATTGTAATCATGCATGGAAGAATAGAAATATGAGTGCAGCATGGTTATCTGAGAGATATATTGATAGATTCAGAGCAAATATGAATATGCCCATAAGTGCTTTGAGGCAGACTGTGGATGAGGATTACGAAATTGAGATTACTAAAGATGTTGGGTACAAGGCTAAAAGACTGACATTGAATAAGATAAAAGGGTCAGCAAGTGAGCAGTATGCCAGTCTGTGGGATTATGTAGCTGAACTGAAAAGGACACATCTAGATAGCACAATAG
Source organism: Ophiorrhiza pumila (assembly GCA_016586305.1). Taxonomy (NCBI): domain Eukaryota; kingdom Viridiplantae; phylum Streptophyta; class Magnoliopsida; order Gentianales; family Rubiaceae; genus Ophiorrhiza; species Ophiorrhiza pumila. The sequence continues at coordinate 29,558,846 of BLIW01000008.1, read as the reverse complement.
AAATTTATTTCACACTATTTAGGGAGGTGGGTTCTAATCCAAGATTTATGAGATTCTATTGTTGCTTGGGACCACTAAAAAAAAGGGTTCAAATCTGGATGCCGACCAGTCATATGCCTTGATGGATGTCATGTGAAAAGTTCATATCCTGGTCAACTTCTGACAGCTATAAGTGTTGATCCCAATAATGGGTGGTGGCCTATAGCTTATGCTATTGTTGAGAAAGAGGCAGGAGAATAGTGGCAGTGGTTCTTGGAGTTTCTAATTGCAGATTTGGAAATTGTCAATTCATATCATTATACATTCATGTCAGATCAACAAAAGGTACTGCCATATGTTATTTTTTCAAATCATTCATGTCAGATTAAGTTTAGTATTCATTTAGTTTCTAAAATATTATGTATTGATTTAGTTTATGGTGTATTTATTTACTGTATTGAAATATTGATTTAGTTATAATCTGTTTTATTACATAGGGTTTGGATAGAGCATTGGCCAACCTGCTTCCAAATAGTGAGCATAGATATTGTGTGCAACACATTTATAGAAATTTTAAGAAAAAGCATCCTGGAAAAGCTTTGAAATCTAGAATTTGGGAACTTGCTACTTGTACAAATATGCAGATCTATGAACAACTGGTAGAAGATTTCAAGAGCTACGACAATGAGGCATATAAATGGATAAAGAATGGTCCACCTGCTAAGCATTGATGCAAAGCTTTCTTTCAACCTCATACTAAATGTTACATGATAGTCAACAATGTGTGTGAAACATTCAATTATCACATTTTAGAGTTTCGTGAATTGCCTATTATTTCTTTGCTAGAGGGTATAAGGGAATACTTGATGGATAGAATTCAGAAGAGGTATGCTAAAATGTGCAAATTTGAAGGCCCTGTTGGTCCAGCAATTAGAAAATTGATTGATGAGAGGGTAAAGTTATCATTAAAATGGAAACCTCTTGCAAATGGACAGGGTGGATACCAGGTTAAAGGTCCAAAAGATGCTCAATTTGTTGTTAATTTGAAACTCAGAACATGCACATGCATGTTATGGCAGATTTCTGGACTACCATGTGCGCATGCAATTTCAGCATTGCATAGGAATGGTGAAGATGCACATTTGCAAGCTGACCTAGTGTATAGTAAGGAACTTATGTTGAAAATTTATGAGAATGTGTTACAGCCAATTAATGGCAAGAATTTGTGGCCAAAATCAGACCTTCTTATTCTTGATCCACCAGTGCCTTGTGTGCAACCTGGAAGGCCTAAAAATGCTAGAAGAAAAGATAGCAGTGAGATGAAACAAGTGAAAGGTAAACTTCATCGATTGAAAAAACATGTTGTCATACATTGTAGAAAGTGTGGGCAGGAAGGTCATAATGCTGCTACATGTAAGAAAAAACCAGATGTAGATGGAGATGGCAATGCTGAGACACATAAAGAGGCAGGACAAGAGAGAGATGGACAGATGCAACAAGAGGGAGATGGGCAGATGCAACCAACTAGAGATGGACATAGAAATGCTGAGACACATGAAGAGGCAGGACAAGAGAGAGATGCACATGGCAATGCTAAGACACATGAAGAGGCAGGACAAGAGAGAGATGGACAGATGCAACAAGAGGGAGATGGGCAGATGCAACCAACTGGAGATGGACATGGACATGCTGAGACACATGAAGAGGCAGGAGAAGAAGTTCTGAGACAACACAAGGATAAGCAGCCTGTATGTATAAATGTTTATATCATTTCCATAAACTTAATTGATTGCATATATGTTTATATCATTTTTTGTGATATCATATACCCTAGGAGAAGAGAAAAATAACAAAAACAGCAGAAAATAGGCAAGATAGAAATGGTGCTACAAGCACAAGACAATCTTCTACCACCAGGGCCAATATGCAGACAGCTGAAGGGGCACCACAAGTCCAACAACAAGGGGAAGAGGGCACTACTTCTAACCCTTTAACCACTAATGCTAATCTCCCAACCAAGACTATTAGTTCTGCAGCACATAAACGTGCAAAACAACAAATGAAAAATCCCACAGAGGCAGACAAGGGTAGAATTAATGCCAACTATGCATGGTTGGGAAAAAGTCCACCTTATAAAGTTGGTGATTGTGTTGGCCAAGAAAGAAGAAGAGGAAGAGGAAATGGCAGAGGATGGAGGAAAACAGCAAGTTGAAATTAGCATAGTTGGCTGCTTGCTAATTTTGTATTACATGATGTAGGAGGCAGTATGACAATACTATCTTTTGTATTACAGGAGGCAATACTATCTTTTGTATTACATGATATAGGAGACAGTTTGCAATCTGTCTTATTGTCATTTTGGATTTAGGATTGTCATTCATTGTTAATGTTGGATTTGTTTATTATATATTGCTGCAAATTCAAGGATTGTCTTTTCTATCGGTGTTGCACATGATATTAATGATGGATTTATCATATTGATGCTGGATTTATCTTTTGTATTAGTGTTGCACATTACTTCATTTCATTATATTATTTTCCAAATTCATGAATGAAAATCCATCGCATTCATTGTATCAATATAATTCAGAAGGAATGCTCGATATTCCATTCAATGTGTTTTAGACATAAGTGGAAGAAGCAAATTAGCAAGCTGTCTTATAATTATATAATTTAGAGAAGAAAATTAGCATAAAGTACATATATAATTTAGAGAATAAAATTAGCATAGATCAGTACAATAAATACAACCGAGGGCTATAACAGCAGCAAAATATGCCCTGCAATGTAAGATTCACACTAAAAAAGCTCAATACCCTCTCTATTTCTCATACTCCCAGTCATCCAGAAAAACATCATCAACACAATACATAAAAAGCTAAACACCAATTTCTTCCTCTTTCTAAATTTGCCATCTTTACATTTGAGTTTCATATTTTCTTTTTCCAATCTTGCAGTAGTCAGTTGCAACTTCGTCATAACATTCTTCAATTCATCAATTTCACTCTCCAATTGATTTTTCCTGTGAATCAGACCAGGAATTATCTCTGTTGACCTCTCACACATTTGGGGATCATACCATTCCCAAAACCCACAATTTTGACCCTGCAAGCATTACCCATTCAAAAATCATACAATGAAGAATAAATCTTCTACATCATACCCTGCAAACATTTATTCTACATATTTACCTCTGTTTCTCTGCAAATAGCATATCTTCTTCCTAGATTATATTTTGTCCAAGAGGTTTTCAATATCGCTGTCAAACCACAATAACAAATCGGAGCTCGTGGAATTCGCCTTGCCATCCTCAAGCCGTTAAGTTTGTTTTTCTCTTTTCTTTTTTCGCCTTGCCACGGATGTAGTTTGAAACTTTGTAAAAAACTTGGTCTGAAGAAAAATTTGGTCTTCTGATGAAAACTGTGTCTTTTGATGAAAAACTTGTTATAATAAATGCTTGGTAGGTAAAAAGAGCGCGAGAATATATAATATTTCAGATGTCAGAAGTTTTCGCACCTTTTCATGCTGTGTGGACTATTTTACCCCTGAAAATAGTGATTTCCGTCTGCACAGACGGACTCAATGGACGGAATGACCAAAAGTCATACATTTAGATAGTTGGATGACCTTTTTTGCCAACTTAATAGTTGAGTGACCAAAAGGCGGATTTCGTAATAGTTGAGTGACCATTTTGGCCTTTTGCTCTCCAAAAAATGTTATATTATTATGTTTCACTGTCGTGAAAGATCAATATATATATATATATATATATTCTCAAATTTTAGTGATTTTTTATTATTTTTAAGGAAATTAATTAGTACTTAAAATCACACTAAAAATAATTAATCTATAACAAATAAAATGTTCGAAAAATAAAATAAATTACAGAACACTGATATTTTTCATTTCTATGTTTATATATTTTAATTGTAACCTAAATATTCAAGTTAAAATGAGAAATTAAAAAAAATAATGATGACAAAAGATAAAATGAGAAAAAAAATCATTTTTCTTAAATGATTTACTTTTTAAAAACTTTTTCTTCTTTTTTTTTATTTATTTAGTACGCATACCAAATTCAAATAATTATTGAGTCTTTTTTTTATCCAGTTATGAGATCTTCTATTCAAAATTATTCTATTTTATCATGTCTAAAATTAAAATTATGTCATAAGATTCACTCATATATTAGTTAGTGTCTAATAATTGTAAATTTGATTTTAGTGATATTTATATTTTTATTCCCTATTTTAATGAAACGAAATAGTTTTGAACATTAAATAGAATAAAACAAGATAATATTGAAGGGAGGATCGAATCTAAGTGGGTAGGTAAAGAATCTTAAAAGAAACTATTTTTAACTACAATTCATGCATGAATATATATTAGCACTATCTGTCCCACATTAATTACTTCTAATCTACTACAAATTGCAGCTTGCTGAAAAATGCTTTTACTTATTTTGTCCTGGAAATTAAATTATTCAAAGTTAATATCTATGGATTTTTAATTTAGAGTTGATCAATTTTTTGATTAAATTTATTAAGTATAAAAGATATATCTATTAAGAAAATATATATTTATAATAAATATACACCTTAAAACTAATAAGCAAATAATTATTTTATTTATTTATTTTTCATTATATAATTTTATTATGTTGATATGATTACTTTAATATATATAATAATATAATAAAAAAATTTAAGATATTAAATCAATTCTTTAAATTGTCAATAATAGAAATAAGATAAATAATCATATTATAAAGACACAACAAACTAAAATGAGTAAAAAAAATCATAAATTATAAGAAACATGACAAAAATTTATTTATATAAAAGAATATGAAATAAAAGGAAAAGAAAAAAAGATGAAAAAAATAAACAAGTATCTTAATTTGTTACAAAAAATTGATCAAATATTTTATGCCTCAAACTAATAATATTTAAGTATTAACACAAAATTATGGAGTAGATAAATTAAAATTAATGTCTAAATATAGGAGGGACAAATATAATTTAATTTATTTCTTTTTGATAGATAAAATTGTCATTTTAAATTAATAATTAATGATGTTATCAATTAGCATCTTTAATTAATAGTCAACGGTGCAAAGTGTTAATAAAAATCTTTTATGGGGGCAAAGTGATTAAAGGTCATCTTTTATGAGGGTAAATTGAAGATAACCCTATTTTTTTTTAGTCAAAAGCGATAATTACATTCAATATAAAAATAATACACAGCTAACTAACTGAAATGAGATACAGTGAGTTAAATTGATTAAACTTTTAAAAATTAGATACGTGTCATTTTAGTTAGTTATTTAATTTTTAAATATCATAATAAAATTTTATCAAGTGATTAGAAAAATTTAAATGATATAGTTATCTAATTTTATAAATTAAATTAAAACAATTATCGAATACTAAAGTATAAATCAATTTCTTATAGAATGTATTTGAGTGGCACATGAGGGCACTCCGGATCTTCTGTTCCACTATATTTTACTAAAGGCTGATGTTATTGCCAGAGCAACTATTAGCTTCCACAGCAATAAATTACAAAATTTTCAAATTTACCCTTAATCAATCAACTCTTTTATCTTTTCTCTATTTATCAGTACAGTTTATCTTAATCTTCTTTCTATCTTATTATTAAAACTTATCAATACTTTGTAACATATTCCCGTAACTTCTATTTTCTTCGCCTTTATACTAATTTTTCTCCTAAATTTATTAATATAACATTTATTTTCACCCTCAAATTATAAGAAAACAATTATATAAAAATAATATGATACTTATTTCTATTTATAGCTTTTATTGTTCTCTCAATTAAGTTATAAAATATCTAACAATATATACTTCAAAAAATTTAGGCTCCATTTGTTTATGTTGTTTTGGTGTTTTATTTCACAAATTCAATTTGATTTATTTGTTTTGTCTAGTTTTTCTATCAAAATTTTTAAAACAAAAGAAATAATGTTATAGTAATTATTTTTGCTACAATATTTTTTATATTTTTATAAAGAAATTATTAAATTTAAATTTGACTTTTAAATTTTTAATAATAAAATATTCTTTCTAAGACATTTTTTTACCAAAATAAACTCATAAAAAAAATTAATTTTTAAATTTTATTGATAAAAAATTTGCAAATATAAATGCCCACCAAAATAAACTCATCAATCCAAACACCTCCAAATTATTTATTTCTTATAACAAATCTCAAGAAAAAAAAATTCCACTATAAAACTAAAAAAATACTCTATCCAAGACGAGTTATATTTTTTTGTCAAAATACTAATATATACACATATGCAACTATAAATTATTGTGTTTGTTTCAAATAATACTGCTCATACTAATATTTTATCAAAATATTTTCCATAACTTAAAACTTAAAAGAAAGACACTACCACAATATATATAATAGAAATATCGATTTCATGTATTTTTTTCATGCTATAATTTAATTCATAAATTTTAAATAATAAAAATGCAATAAATTTTACTTTAGAATTTGGATGCATATATTAACTTCTATTTTTACTCTGAGCGATTGTTTTCCTTGTGATCTATTAACATTTTGAAATGTTAATTTGTTCATAATATAATTAAGGCACGAAGAATTTCATATTATTTAAAATTTAAAATTCAAATTCAAATTTATATTTATAAGTTTATTTCTATAAAAAAATGTCTTAGAAGATTTTTTTTATTATTAAAAATTAAAAATTAAAAATTAATAATTTATTTATAAAAATATAAAAAATGTTGTAACAAAAATAATTATGTAACATTATTTTTTTTTTGCTTTACAAATATTGATAAAAGAAATGAACAAAGCAAATAAATCAAATTGAATTTATGAAATAAAAAAACTAAAACAACAGTAACCAAATAGAGCCTAAATTTTTTAAAGTATATATTGGTAAATATTTAATAATTTAATTGAAAGAACAATAAAAGGTATTAATAGAAATAAGTGTCATATTATTTTTATATAGTTTTTTTTATATATAATTTGAGGGTAAAGATAAATGTTATATTAATAAAAATTTGGGAGAAAAATCAGTGTAAAGGAGAAGAAAGAAGAAGTTACGGGAAGATGTTATAAAGAAATGATAATGTAAAAAGAAGATAAAGATAAGTTGTACTAATAAGGAAAAGATAAAAGAGTTGATTGATTAAGGGTAAATTTGGAAGATGTGTTATTTATTGCTCTGGAAGCTAATAGTTTTGGCAATAAGACCAGCCTTTACTAAAAGCCTATTAAGATATTAGTAAATAATAAAAGATAAGTATTAAATCCATTAAAATAGAAATTGAAACAAAAAAAAAAATAACATAAGATCCATCCAACCTTATCTTTTTTTTATTGAACTAGCAAATTTGTTGAAACACTGCTTTGATAGGTGTAGTTTCTCAAGAATACATAAAAAAAATATAACTCAGCTAGTATTGAACTAGCAAATTTGGCTTGTAATGCACTGTCTCATCTGAAATGGAAAAACCATTTTCCAGCATGACTTGTACAAATGGTGCAATTGGATTCTCAGCTAGTTAGCTGATGTAATTGTTTTTGTTTCAAAAAAATGGAAGAATATCGATTTTTACTAAAAAAAAATCCAGTCAACCTTATCAGTTATCCCAATTCATACTCAGAGAAAGTGCACCTGTTTTGTCAATTGAAATAATCACAAAAATTTATTGGCTTTCCCCATCGAAAGTACAAATTGTAATAATTATACCTTGTTGAGCCAGCCACACTTACAACCTTATCAGTTATCCCAATTCATATTCGTCCGTCATATTCATACGTGTGTATAAATCAAATTCCTTTAGAATTGTCGGTAGGGCTGAGAACGAACACGAACGTTCACGAACAAGCTCGGGATCGGCTCGAGCTCGTTTATTTAATAAATAAACGAACACGAACAAGATTTTAGGCTATAAATGAACACATTGGTGAAAGCTCGTTTATGTTCATGAACAGCTCGTTAAAAAGCTCGTTTATAGCTCGATTAAAGCTCGTTAAAATCTCGATTAAAATATTAATTATATATTATATATTGTACTTATATACTAAATACTAGAAATAATTATATTTTTATATATATATTTATTAATACACAAATCACAATATACGAGTGTTTGAATTGTTATAATAAGCTAATATTTTATAGGTGTTTGAATTGATGTATTTATTTGAGTGAAAATTTATGTTAAAAAATTATATAATTGTAAAAAAGTTATTTTTTTGTGAGAATTTTGAATTATTTAGTTGGCGTTGTTTCTTTGAACAATGTATGTTGTAATTTATTTTATTTACATTTGAATATAACTAATAGATTGTGTAAACTCTTATCAAAATATTTGATAAATTATTGTGTTGTGATTGAATAATCTTATTTATGCAAAATAAAAAATAAAAATAAAAAGTGATAAAAAAACAGAAAAAAATAAAAAAAAGTGAAAAAAAAACATTAATCGAGCTCGAGCTCGAATAAATCTTAAACGATCCGAGCTCGAGCTCGAAATTTTTTACTCGAGCTCGAGCTCGAGCCTGAAGAAAATTAAACGAGCCGAGCTCGAGCCCGCTAAAGCTCGGGCTCGGGCTCAGCTCGATATCAGCCCTAATTGTCAGTGCATAACCGGATGTCTAACGCATGCACATATCACATTCCAATTGGCTACTTAATCTTTTTTTTGTTTTTTTTGGGACGCGACTCTATAATTTTATTAAAAATTAAAAGGTGACTTATTCATTTATTATTAACATATACAACATGTACCAACAAAAATGTCCATTCAATACACAAATTAGTGCAGTTTCATTTATAACAAATCCTCTTTATGAATTATTTTATCAATCTCGCTTTCGAACAAATTCAACCTTTATCTAGACATGGGCACGGTTCCGGAACTGGAACCGGGGCCTGCCGGGCCCAAATCATGAATCGAAACCGGCCCAGGCGGGCCAGTTCAGGTTCCCAATTCCAAAAAAAAATAATTTTTTTATTTTACTTCTATAAATATATTATATTTCATTATTTCACAATAATTTCTTGAATTTTCTCACATATTCTCTCATAATCTTCTATTATTTCTAAAATTATTTCATTTTATTCAATTTTTTACTTTAATATATTTCATTTCATTTACTTTGTTATCTAATTCTTATTGTTAGTTATTTATTTTGTTAATTGTTATTGTTAGTTTAGAAGTAAAATTCTTGAATTTAATCACTTGTGGTGTGTTTTACATTGAATCATGTATATTGATTTTCTTGTGAATAAAAACAGTGATTAACTAATAAATTGAATTAATAAACTTTCTCATTATCTAATATTATTAATAGATGATTATTAAACTATAAGTATTAAAATAAGATATTACTTAAGATTAACCATATCAACTTAAATTATCACGTGTTCTTGTATAATGAATGAATAAATTCATATAAATACATGATTAAACTCATAGTTTAATATTCAAATAATATCAATTATTATCAATAGTCATTATATGGTATAACCATTAGTAACATATTAATGGTAATGAATATTTAACTACTAACAAATATAGAGTATTTTTAATTTTATTATATATATTTTTTAAATCATTACATCTACATGTTAATTTAAGTTACTTTTCAATTATATTAAATTTGTATATATTGAATTTATTTTTTTTTTCAAATTTAACGTTAAAAAATTCGAACCGTAAAAAACCATTAACAAACCGGAACCGTGACGGAACTGTAACTGTGATGGAACCGTGAATCGGCGGTTCACGAACCGTAATCGTAACTGTGAGGCCAAGGGCTAGTTCTCCTAAGCCAACTTCGGGTTGTCACATTGCCAGCCACAAATTCAATGTTAAGATTTTTGTTAGGTAAAATCCACTGTCTATTTTAAAAATATATAAAAAAATAGATGTGGTTTCAACGGCTTTGGATTTCGTGTTTCATTTTTATTTGTCACTACTTGAGAGAATGACATATGTCATTTTTAGTAGTTATTTAATTTTTAAAATTAAATTAAAACCCTAGCCAAATAATGAGTCAACCCTAAGGGATAAATGATCGTACACGTGTCATCTTTTCATAAAGGGACATATAGAGTGACACACAAAAAGTGGCATATGAGATCCATTGCCGGTTTCAACTTTCTTTTTGGTAAAATGAGGTGAGTATTTTCACTCAAACATTCCATAGATATCAGATTTTCTATTTAAAATTATTCTATTTTATATTATACAATATTCAAAATGATATGGCTTCAATAAAATTAAGATTTAAAAGTATAAATATCAACAAAATTAAATTTATAATTATTCTGTCATAACCCAAATATGAGGAAAACCTATTTATACTATTAATCGGCGTGATTTTAAATATTAAATAGAATAAAATAGACTAATTTTAAACAAATGATCTCATATATCTCCATTAATGCAATTCCGTAATATCCGTAATGTAAAGATAGGTTAGAAATATTATAAAATATATTGATAATGAAAAAAAAATAAAAATTGCATGTCCTTGCTTTTTGTCGGTTTGGAATGGCTATATCACCAGACTTTTTCGTACTGTTTAGTCTGTTTTATACACAACGTTATTATTTTGTCACTGGAATGATTATGGTGGGGTTCTAGGATCGATCATTGTTCAGCAACCACCCCCATATCTTCAATCTTCATCAATGATGTATCGTCTCCCCTTCATCAATGTTCATCGCTCAAAAACAACACATTTATGTTCATCAACGCTGATTTGATATATATATATATTTTTGTCTCTAACTTTTATTTTAATTTTTACCACTTCGTTTATATTGCTTTAATACTGAATCGACCAAACAAATAGGAAGAAAAAGGTAATGGACAATTAGGAAGTAAAAGACTCGTCCTATGCCTCATCAACGATAGATGAAAATTGAAAACAAATTGGTTGTTTTATCAGCAAATCTCTAAAGAATTGATCAGATTCACAGAGTTGGTTTTGATTATGAGTTAGATTTTTTGTTCTTTTTCATATTTAAAAAAGAAGCAGTTGTGCACTTTTAAGAATAGGAGGATGATGAATAAATTGGAAAGAGGATATATTAAGTCCTATTAATTCATTTTTTTGCGTAAAGTTGATGAATTTTTTTTAATTATACATTCAAGTTCATAATTGGTATTGTTTAACAAATTTACCTTATAAAATATGTGCGTGCAAGTCACATTGCTCATACGGACTAAATGGAAAGAATGAATCCCTGATTCTCTCTCTTTTTTTTTTAAAAAAAATAAATACATCATCACATGTATTCTCAAGTAATCGAATTCTGGACTTTGAGGTTGAAATGCTAATTTCCTAACTCCAACTTATTCAATATATAAGTGTGTTTAGAAGTTTTCATACCTATTAAGGAATACCAAAAAATGACTAAAGAAATCCTAATTAATATTAAACAACATTAGTAAAGATCTAGTAACAAATTTTTGTTATAATATATTTTTAAACTTTAGACCAATAAAAGTTTTCTGTCTTATATCATTAAAGAATGGTAAAATTGTAAATATCAACTTTGGTTTATGACTGTCTCAACCAGTGTTATTAAACCTGGATTGGACCGGCCGGTTCAAAGTATGAGTTCACATAGACACAGCACGGGAAAAATCAAGATCACATAAAAAAAAACGTCCCAAAAATATAACATGCAAAGTTCCCCTGATAGAGTACTAATGCATCCTATGGAGATTGAGTGATTGTTGCATCAACTTAGCCCAAAAAAAGCTCCAATAGAGCTAGAGAAAATTTGCAAGTAATAATTGTGAACAAATAAGGCAAACTACAATCTCTGGTACAAGAGCTCCAGTGTAACTAGGGAAGCATAAAAAGTTTTAGAGGAATAAGATTTCTCTCTTCATATAGAGAGGTCAGTATACCTACTAAGCCTTCTCAAGCCCTTAGTAGCAGGTGCCAAGATTGCCCATAGGTTCAACATGATAGAGAAGGGTTTTTTATACTCATTGCATCTCCAGTGAAGTCCATCCAACAAACTCAGAAAAGTATCAAACAGCGACAGAAACCAAAATAAGTTCAAGTATTGATAAATGAGACTTTAGTATAACATTGATCCCAAGCTCCTCAAGAATCAAACTTATTAACTATAGTAAGTTCCCAAAAGTGAACTTAGCACTTGACTATTATTTAGTGCAAGTATTTCAAAATTATTGGGATGCATTAATCTTTTTTTTATGTGCGATAAAGTGAAGCAATCAATCAAAACGAGGGATTCATAGAAAAGTTAAATGACATTTCTCGTGATAGGACATAACATCAATTCACTCTCATTACATCATGCCTGTATGTATACTATCAAACATAGAGCATCTAAATCAGATGGCACGCAAGAAGATGGTAATTACCGACAATGTCTTGGATCACATTCATATTGAGAGAGAAGCCTTCACCAAGCATTTTAAAAAGGAATTCCTGTACATCCTGCCGCATGGTGTCACTCCTTGCTGTTGAGTTTTGAAAATCTTTCTCGTCCCATATTTCAGAGACAGGGGAATTCATCCACTACTACAAAATGGCGCATTTAAACCGCCCTTTTTAAAGCGGTTAAACAAAAATCGGTGTAATTTATAAAAACGCGGTGGCATAATCGTAATATTAAAGTGACATGAGAACTATTTACACCGGTTATATAATAACCGGTGTAAATAGTATAATTTTTTACACCGGTTATTATATAACCAGTGTAAATAGTTTTTTTTTTTTTGTAAAAAGCGACTTTTTACACCGGTTTTCTTATAACCGGTGTAAATATATATATATATATATATATATTTGGAAAAAAGTGGAGAGTCAAATGACAAGTGCAATCAAATTATCATACGCCATCATCATCATTCAAATTCAATGCAATGATGCTTGCCCACTACCAACCCAAAAGTTTCTCTTCTTGCTTGCTTTTGCTCATTTAGTCAATCAACTAGTTCATTCTGAAATTCTTGCTGTTTTCCAACTCATCTTTGAACCGTAATTCTATCTCAGATACGCACCTTCAACCCCGTAATTTTAGATGGAACCTCACTCATTTCATGATACTAGTATACTACTGATACACTAGCTATCGTGATACTAAAAAAGCTCACTCATTTCATGATACTAGTATACTACTGATACAATAGTATACCTTTTACACCGGTTATTATATAACCGGTGTAAATAGTTTTTTTTTTTTTGTAAAAAGTGTACCTTTACCGGTTGTATAATAACCGGTGTAAATATATATATATATTTTTTGTAAAAAGTGACTTTTTACACCGGTTTTCTTATAACCGGTGTAAAAAGTGTATCTTTTACACCGGTTATATAATAACCGGTGTAAATATTTTATTTTATTAATTTTTTTTTTGGAAAAAAGTGACTTTTTACACCGGTTATCTTACAACCGGTGTAAATAAGTTTCAATTGTTTTAAAAGCCCTGGCAAGATTGATCCTAACTCTTTCTCTCCCACGCTCTCAAGTTCAAACCCAAGAATAGCTCAAATGACGATATCACTGAGGTGGAGAAGTTTTCGGGTTTGAGAATTAGGTAAGTCTATCAATCGTCAGACTAAATATTTTTTTTCTTCCCTTTCATTCATTGTTTTCCTGAAAGGAATGTTTTTCTTTGAGGAGGACTCGTTCCTGTTTTGGGTTTTAATTATCTTATTACAAATATCTTGCTTGTCAAATAACTCCACTATTTGAGCTAAATATTTACTGGTGAGTTTGATACAGAAACCGAGAGTTGATAACATAGACGAGCTTAGGAGCGTTGGAATAGTGAGGCTGCAAAAGGCCATGAGAGTTGATAACTATGCGCTCAAGTTCCACACTGGCGCACTCAAATTCAGGACTGTTATTAGAATTCCAAAATTCATGGACACCATTTCTTTATTTGAATTGAAGTTGATAAGTTATTCCTTTTTGGTAAATTTTGATAATGTTGTAATTGTTCTATTTTGTTATTAGAGAAACTGATATCTGATAAAGAATTTGACTCCCAAATACAGTTGTACCTACACATGTCAGCACCAAGTACAAACAACACAACACCAAACCCACCACCCATTGAAAAGACCAGGGTTAAGAGTTTTCTTTCAAAATAGACCCAATTGCGATCTCTAAATTCATCTGCTAATCCAGCAAAACATCCATAAACTGTAAAAGAAAAACACGAAAAAAACAAGTCAAAAAGCTAAAATGGGTTGAAAAAAAACAAGGCAGCATCCACCAAAAAAAAGGGGGAAAAAGTGGAACAAAAGGCCTTTAAACAAAAATCAACTTCTGATATTAAAATTTAGAGAAATAAGACAGAAATACACCAAGCACAAATCAAAAGCACCTAGCAGCCTAAAGCCATATCTGAAAGAAAAGACAAAGAAAGGAGAGGAGAGAGTAAAAAATTTGGGAAAAGAAAAAAGAGAAAGATCGAGGAATCTAATTTGGTTTGGTATGAATCTGTGTTTAAGACGTATTTTTGAGTGAGAAGCTGACTAATCCAAAACCCACCGCCCACATACAAAGAGCAACAGCTGTCAGCCTATCACATTTACAACAAAACTTTCATTCTGTGAAGCCCACAAACTCCTTCCCAAATCTGAAGCACACATGTTGAAGACGAGGTTGCTTCCAGCTGCTCAACGAGTTTTCCCAACTCTCTCGGTGAAGAGCAATTCCTAAATAATGATGTAGCGAAAAGACAACTTTACCCTTATAAGAAGGCATGTTGAAGTCCAGCTTGCTTACAAATTCCCAACTCCCTCTTATAAGTATTGTATAGATATGAATATGGCTATCCTATTTTCTCAAATTTTATTATTTTTTATTATTTTAGGGAAATTAATTAGTACTTAAAATCACACTAAAAATAATTAATCTAAAATAAATAAAATGTTCGAAAAATAAAATAAATTACGAAACACTGATATTTTTCATTTCTATGTTTGATATATTTTAATTGTAACCTAAATATTCAAGTTAAAATGAGAAATTAAAAAAAATGATGACAAAAGATAAAATGAGAAAAAAAACATTTTTCTTAAATTATTTACTTTTTAAAAAAAAAAATTTCTTTTTTTTTATTTATCTAGTTACGCATACCAAATTCAAATAATTATTGAGTTTTTTTTTTATCCAGTTATGAGATCTTCTATAACAAATTATGTTGTTTTATCATGTCTAAAATTAAAATTATGCCGCAAGATTCACTCATATATTGGTTAGTGTCTAATAATTGTAAATTTGATTTTAGTAATATTTATATTTTTATTCCCTATTTTAGTGAAACAAAATCGTTTTGAACATTGAATATAATAATACAAGATAATATTGAATGGAGGATCCGATCTAAGTGGGTAGGTAGAGAATCTTAAAAGAAACTATTTTTAACTACAATTCATGCATGAATTAATATTTTAGCACTCTGTGTCCCACATTAATTACTTCTAATCTACTACAAATTGCAGCTTGCTGAAAAATGCTTTTACTTATTTTGTCCTGGAAATTAAATTATTCAATAGTTAACAAAAAAAATAACCATTAAAAGAAAATTCCTTTATCCATGCATTTATTTCTGTCCCAATTATGCTTATTACTTTCTCTTATGAACACCAATCAATTATTTCTTTTTCTTTTTTTTTATTTGGAGAATTAATAAAAGATCTTCCATTCTAAACTCCCAAATAAAGAATAAAATAATTTTCCTATGAAGAATCACAACTTTCTCGTTTGATCTGGGGTCAAATTAGAATGGATAAATTAGGTTTTCCAAATGTTAGAAATATCTAAATTGTTTTGGGCTACAACCCCACTCGGTGTATGAAATTTGCCAAAAAAAAATAAAAATGATCAGACTAATTTAATCATAACACTACTAAATAATGAATATTCTAAATGTCCTAAATCATCCAAATCTTACATTTTATGAATGCAACAAAAAATTTAATCATACCACTTGTTGAGAAAAGATGAGAGTTCCAATCCAAGCATATATACAAAACTATGTTGTTTTTCTATTTCTTTTTTCTAAATAGAGAATAGAATGGGATCACATATACCAATCAAGATATAATATCAACAACACACACTACTGCAAGAAAAATAAATAGACATAAAACATCAAGAATTTAACATGAAAAAAGAAGAAGAAAAACTAGGGGGCCTAATCCAAAAAATAAATAAATAAAAAATCTCCCCTATAAAAAGAATGAAAATAATAAGAAAATCCAGTTAAGATCATGAAAATATCACGAAATTTAATCCAATCAAATAATCTCTCATATAAAAATAATAGGAATATGTGGTTCTATTTGGAACACTGAAATGATAACAATATCAATATCATCTTGAATTTACAAAAATATTGTGTTCTCAAAAAGCTACAATTTCACAAAAGAGTAAGCTTGGAATGATTTTACCAAAAAAAAATATATAAAAAAAATAAAAATAAAAAATGAGAATATGTAGATGCATAGAGATCACTCACCGTCGTTCAAAATTTCAAACGTTATTAATCCATGTGAACTTCTACATGCAGTAGACTTGTTTATCTACGGCATAATGGAGTTAAATTCACCATCCAATTGTAAATTTAACGATTGAAATATTGCTTTAATTTTATTTAGGTTGAGAATTTTCTTTTTATCTTTTTCTCCTCTCTTCTCTCTCTCTCACACAGACACAGAGTCACTGTTATAGTGTTATGTTTTCCTTATCTCTATTTAAGACTAACCAGATAGCCAAAAAGAATAATTGAACTTCATTTATTGGGTATAGGTCATATAGATAAACTCTAACCTATAAAACTAAATAATGTCTGCCCTACAAATCCTATGTGGACCAAATACTTGGTGGGATGAAATCCAATTGCATTAATAATGTATTGATTTGCTTCGTCTAAGGCATGACCACATTTGAACAATAATTGTAAACTTGTCCTAACTGGCCTTATCTTCCGCTTTGGATTTTATGTTCTATTCCCTATTTTAATGACCACATTTAAGCAATAGTTACAAACTTGTCCTAACTGGCCTTATTTTTCGCTCTCGATTTTCAATTCTATTCCCCATTTCAATCTATGTTTCAATTTATAAACATACGTAATGAATATTTAATTAAAACTCTATCAAGTGATTAGTAAACTCTAAAGGATAACTATTAAATACATGTTCAAAATTAAAACTACATCATATGGTTCACTCATTTCTTGATTAGGATCTAATAATTTTAAAGTAATTTTAGTAATATTTATATTTTTAGTCTTTAATTTTAATTAAATTACATTCTTTTGATCACCGGACAGAATTATTTTGGACAGATAATCCGATCTCTGTTAATTGAGCATGTAGTTTTTTGTTGGGTTACCCCCTCGAGATTTGTCCAAACTACCAAACGAACTCTGGGATCTAATAAAACTACAATAAACCTTTAATTTGTAAAATGACAATAAAACCAACCAAAAATTGAGTTAAAAAAATAGAGTTTTTAACTATCATATAATGAATAAAAAATCAAACATTTTGTGTTTTAAGATGAAAAAGTTGGGGATCTGTTCAACAAAAATTATTTGAAATATAAATATATCCAAATAATTTTTTTTAAAATTTAAATTAGATGGGTGTAATATTCTTCAATAGTATTTTAATCTAATAATACTTTTTTTTTTTTAGTTTAGTAGTAAGGACATAACTGTTAATATAATGAGATTATAAGTTAGTCAAGGGAGGAAATTGTTATATTATGGATTAGTCAAATATTCATTTTGTAGTTTATCAAATTTCAATATTTGTTTGGTAGTTTGGACAAATCTCGAAAGAGGTGAAAGTAATTTTTTTTTTTTGTTTTATGTAAATACCTTGAGACCCTATTAATTGCATTCCAATAATCTACTCCTTAATTACTCAAATACATGCCCAACATCTAGATAATGTACGCAATTCCGGAACCCCTATAAATTTGAGCATACCTTAAACTCCCTATTATTAAAGCATAAGGAATTTTTTGCATTTACTTTTCTTAAAATCATTCTTACAGATACTAATTAAGACTAAACTTATCTCCATTAGCCACAGGTGTATCACCTGGTTTGCAATTCTTAATGCCATACCTTTTGAAAACCTTTACCATATAATTCTTTTGTGATAATTCAAAACTACATTGAGAGGATCTATATGCCTAATAGAAAATAGAATTCACAAGATCTTTCATCTAAATTTCTTAAATAGAAATCTCTTAGTTCAGTGCAATAATTCTATATCTTTGCTGCCAGCGAGATGTCATCAACATATAAAATCGGAAAGATTTGTTTGCTCTCACATAAATTGTGTACAAAATAATCAACCAACATATAAAATCGGAAAGATTTGTTTGCTCTCACATAAATTGTGTACAAAATAATCAACCAGATTCATCTCAAGACGAAATGTGATGATCATTTGATACAATGTGAAATACCATTGTCGAGATGCATGTTTGAGCCTACAAATGAATTTCTTAAATTTGAAAGCAATATTCTTTAGATTTTCTGACACAAAGTTTTATAACACAAAGTTTTCTAGTTGTACCACATAAATTATCTCATCAATGTTGACATTGAGAATACTATATTTAAATTCATCTGATATAACTCAAAATTGAAATGCAAGACCAATGTCATTGTAATCATGAAAGAATTTTATGAAGAAACCTGAGAGAAAGTCCCTTTTGTTGTAAAACTACTACTTCTATGCAATACAACTAAATAACAGTACAAAAGAGAAATATACAAAAGAAGTAAGTGGAATTATGGCTCTATTGTATTAACTTTTATTGATAGCAATTTGGTATTACAGGTTTGCAGAGTTCCTGCAGGGTTTCTCTTATTAAAATGAATTACTATAGCCTCTATTTATAGATGAAACCAGGTAGGTCAACCAGTTAGCTAAACCAGGTAGCTGAAGTAGGTAGCTACTGAACCAGGTAGCTGAATCAGGTAGCTGAACCATGTAGCTGAATCAGGTAGCTGAACCAGGTTGCTGAATTGTTTATTGATTTAGTATTTCTAGATGATAACTGATAGTTATCCATTAGTCCAGATATTTACAAAGGGGATGAATCCAGAGGGGATACACATGAACCCATTTAATGGATAATGAACATCCACATTTAATATATTCATAACACTCCCCCTTGGATGTTCATTTACACAAAGAGTGTGCCTCGTTAAAACCTTACTAGAAAAAAACCCAGTTGGAAAAAAAATCTAGTGAAGGAAAAAGAGTACATCATTCTTGTGTATTTATTTCTCCCCCTGATTCGAAGATCATTTGAGATCTTTTAACCGACGCATTCCAATATTACTAATCAATTTCTTAAAAGTTGCAGTCGGTAATGCCTTGATAAATAAATCTGCCAAATTATTATTTGACTGGATTTGTTGCACATCAATTTCACCATTCTTTTGCAAATCATGAGTAAAAAAGAATTTTGGTGAAATATGCTTCGTTCTATCTCCTTTAATATATCCTCCCTTTAATTGCGCTATACAAGCAGCATTATCTTCATATAATATAGTTTGAGGATTTTCAACAGATAACCCACAATTCTTCTGGATATAATGGGTCATTGATCTTAACCAAACACATTCTCGACTGGTCTCGTGAATTGCTATAATTTCAGTATGATTCGAAGATGTGGAAGCTATTGATTGTTTCATGGATCGCCAAGAAATAGCTGTGTTACCACATGTAAATAAATATCCAGTTTGAGACATTGCTTTATGCGGGTCGGATAAATACCCAGCATCAGCATAGCCAAGTAATTCATGTCGAGAATCATATGGATAAAATAATCCAAGATCAATTGTTCCTTGGAGATAACGAAGAATATGTTTAATACCATTCCAATGTCGTTTTGTAGGAGAGGAACTGAATCTTGCTAATAAATTTACTGCAAATGATATATCTGGCCTTGTACAATTAGCAAGATACATTAGTGCACCAATTGCACTAAGATATGGTACTTCAGGACCAAGAATTTCTTCATTATCCTCTCTCGGTCTAAAAGGGTCCTTAATAGGATCGAGTGACCGAACGACCATTGGGGTACTCGATGGATGTGCCTTGTCTATATAAAACCGCTTTAATACCTTCTGGGTATACGCAGTTTGATGAACGAAAACTCCATTTTGCAAATGTTCAATTTGCAAACCAAGACAAAATCTCGTCTTTCCAAAATCTTTGATCTCAAATTATTTCTTTAAATATTCAACTACCATTTGGATCTCTTCAGGAGTTCCAATTAAATTGAGATCATCAACATATATGGCAATGATTACAAATTTTGACCCATTTTTCTTTATGAAAACACATGGACATATCGGGTCATTTGTATAACCTTCTTTAGTTAAACATTCAGTAAGACGGTTATACCACATACGTCCAAATTGCTTTAATCCATACAAAGACCTTTGTAATTTAATAGAATAATTTTCTTTGGGATTTGATTTATATGCTTCAGGCATACTGAATCCTTCAGGGATTTTCATATAGATATCATTTTCTAATGTGCCATACAAATAAGCAGTGACTACGTCCATCAGGCGCATATCAAGTTTTTCATGCACTGCTAAACTGACAAGATATCTAAATGTAATTCCATCCATTACAGGTGAATATATTTCATCATAATCAAATCTAGGTCTTTGTGAAAATCCTTGGGCTACAAGTCGTGCTTTATATCTCACAATTTCATTGTTTTCATTTCTTTTTCGCACGAATACCCATTTAAATCCAACTGGCTTTACACCTTCTGGTGTTTGGACTACAGGTCCAAATACTTTTCGTTTTGCCAGTGAATCCAATTCAGATTGGATCGCATCTTTCCATTTTGGCCAATCATTTCTTTTTCGATATTCATCAACCGATCTAGGTTCATGATCCTCGTCTTCTTCCATAATATCAAGTGCAATATTATATGCAAAAGCATTATCAATAATTAGCTCTCTTCGATTCCAACATTTTCCTGTAGTGACAAAATTTATTGAAGTTTTTATAATATCATTCTCTTCAGGAGCAGGCTCTTCAGGAGGTAGAATTTTATCACTAACAGTATTTTGGAGTTCTTGACTCACGTTTAATCCTCTTTTCTTTCGAGAATTTTTATCTTTGGAACCGAGAGGTCTACCACGCTTCAGGCGTGCTTGAGACTTATTAGCACTTGTAATCTGTCCTTCAGAGATATCAATTTTGACCGGAGTATTTTCTGCAATAATATGTGATTTAATAACTCTTCTGGAGTCAGTAAATGCATCCGGTAATTGATTTGCAATTCTTTGCAAATGTATAATCTTTTGAACTTCCAGTTCACATTCTTTTGTACGAGGATCAAGGAAATCAAGTGATATTTTCCATTTAATTTCCTTTTTCGGTTGAACTTTATCTCCCTCATATGTCGGGAAATGCGATTCGTCAAAATGACAATCAGCAAATCTCACAGTAAATAAATCACCTGTTAATGGTTCAACATATTTAATTATAGAAGGTGATTCATACTCGACATATATCCCTAATCTTCGTTGGGGGCCCAATTTAGTACGTTGTGGTGGTGCAATTGGGACATAAACTGCACAACCAAAAATTCTTAAATGAGAAATATTGGGCTCATAGCCAAAAACTAATTGTATGGGGGAGTAATTATGATAACTTGTCGACCTAATTCTCACAAGTGTTGCTGCATGTAATATAGTATGCCCCCAAGCAGATAAAGGAAGCTTAGACCTCATAAGTAATGGTCTAGCAATTAATTGCAACCGTTTAATAAATGATTCAGCTAGACCATTTTGTGTATGAACATAAGCTACAGGATGTTCAACACTTATTCCAATCGACATGCAATAATCATCAAAAGCATGCGATGAATATTCACCAGTATTATCTAGACGAATTTTCTTAATTTGGTGATCTGAAACTTGTGCTCGTAGTTTAATTATCTGAGCAAGTAATTTCGCAAACGCCAAGTTGCGAGTAGATAATAAATTTACATGTGACCATCTTGTTGATGCTTCGATCAACAACATAAAATATCTAAATGGTCCACATGGTGGATCTACTGGCCCACATATATCACCATGAATTCGTTCTAGAAATGCAGGGGATTCAGTCCCCACTTTCATTGGTGACGGTCTAATTATCAACTTTCCTTGGGAACAAGCAACACAAGAGAATTCATTAGTGTTTAAAGCTCTTTGATTGTTCAATAAATGGCCATGTGAATTTTCAATTATCTGTCTCATCATTATAGAACCAGGATGTCCCAGACGGTCATGCCATATCATAAAATCTTTGGGATTTGTAGATACAAGGTGATGACTTTCAATTGCACTTATTTTCGTATAATATAAACCAGATGAATTAGATGGTGATTTTTCTAATACACATTTTCTTCCAGAAATGGTATTTGTAATTAATAAAAATTCACCATTCATTTCATGCATAGTCTCGATATGATATCTATTTCGGCGAATATCTTTGAAACTCAGCAAATTTCTTCTAGACTTTGTAGATAGTAGTGCATTGTTTATAACAA
Source organism: Ophiorrhiza pumila (assembly GCA_016586305.1). Lineage (NCBI taxonomy): Eukaryota > Viridiplantae > Streptophyta > Magnoliopsida > Gentianales > Rubiaceae > Ophiorrhiza > Ophiorrhiza pumila. The sequence goes on along the minus strand of BLIW01000008.1, from coordinate 29,536,249 downwards.
TTTTGGTTCCTTCAGGGAGAAGTATACTAGCTCTTCCGGAGCCTTCAATCAGTTTAGCACTACCGCTAATTGTATTAATATTAGTCTTTCCCATCTTCAGATAGGAAAAATACTTTTCATCTTTAAGGATAGTGTGCGTAGTAGCACTATCAATAAGGCAAATATCATAACCATTATTTGATCCCATGTATTTGGCATTCATTTCTTCTTCAGAAAGATAAACATCCATTTCTTCTTCAGGAAGAAAGGTATCAATTTCTTCGTCAGGAAGAAATGCACCAACTTTCTTCGTCAAGAAGAAAGTGACAAACAAATTAATAAAAGTAAATATTAGTGAACAAAATGAAATACGTGAATTTCATAACTGAAAAAGAAAATTACACAAAAGATCATAACTAGAAAGGAAATTATACAAAAGCAAACATTCACCATCTGATCCCATTACACCTTCAGGGTGTTTAAATGAATCAGATCAATTTGCACCTTCAGGGTATTCAAGAAAATCTGCTACATCGAGATTTGTCATATCAACATCATCATCAGCATGATCATGTGTTTGATCAATAAAATTTGTCTCGACATTTTGGTCTTTCTTTTTTAATGATGCTTGATAAAGTTTAACCAGGTGGTCTGCCGTACGATAGGTACGGGACCAATGACCTTCTATGCTACATCGATAGCATTTATCTTCGCCATTTTTCTTTCCTTCAATTTTCTTTTCAACCCACTTCTGGTGGTTATTTTGTTTCTTGCCACGATAAAGATCATCATAAGGCATATATTTGTCACGACTGCTTCCATGACCACGACCACGGCCGCGTCCACGTCCACGGCCTCTGCCACGTGTATTTCCAAAACCACGACCATAATTTTGAGATTGTGTCACATTCGCTTCAGGGAATGGACTAGCACCAGTTGGTCGAGATTCATGATTTTTCAATAACAATTCATTATTTTGTTCAGCTAAAAGAAGACATGCAATAAGTTCAGAATACCTCTTGAATCCTCTTTCACGATATTGCTGCTGCAGGAGCAAATTTGAGGCATGAAAAATGGAGAATGTCTTTTCCAACATATCATTATTAGAGACATTTTCTCCACACAATTTTAATTGAGAAGTAATCCTGAACATAGCTGAATTATATTCATTGATAGATTTGAAATCTTGAAGCCGCAGATGAAGCCAATCATATCGGGCTTTTGGAAGAACAACCAACTTCAGGTGGTTGAACCTTTCTTTTAAATCTCGCCAAAGCTCAAGTGGATTTTTAACAGTAAGATATTCTGTTTTCAACCTCTCATCCAAGTGATGGCGGAGAAATATCATGGCTTTGACACGGTCTTGGCTTGATGCATCACTATTTTCAACAATAGTATTTCCAAGACCCATTGATTCAAGATGAATTTCAACATCCAATATCCATGATAAATAGTTTTTTCCAGTAATATCAAGAGGAAGAAATTCTTGCTTTGTGAGATTAGACATAGTGAAAAGATATAATTGAGAGAGGGAAGAAATATTACCTTAAGAGTTTAACAAAGACACGTAACCAAAAATTGCTTCAAAGTTTGGATTTGAATTTGATTTGCTCCAGTGGTAGAGTTTCGTGCAAAGATATGTAACCAGAAAAGCTTTAACGTCCAGATCTGAATCTGATTTGCTCCAATGGTAAAGACTCGTGCTGATAACGTGTTGTAAAACTACTACTTCTATGCAATACAACTAAATAACAGTACAAAAGAGAAATATACAAAAGAAGTAGGTGGAATTATGGCTCTATTGTATTAACTTTTATTGATAGCAATTGGTACGTCGTTTAGTACCAAATTAATTCCTACTTCAAATAATATAATTAGCACGTGGAAGTAGGGTCGATCCCTCGAGGAACGGGTACACAATTAACTTTAGTTAATTCCACAGTGTAACAATTCAATTTAATTGTATCAAATTAAATAAGCTTAAAAAAAAAATTATCTAGAATTAACAAAAGAAAATCACAAAGATTATAATCTATCAAATAAGCAAAATCCGGCAAATAATAAATCCATGCTAATCAATTTTAGATCGATCCTAGACTCACAAATAAATTAACTTGTTCATACCAATTGGTTATAGATTACCGAGAATCAGCTCTGACATAATCCAATTTTTCCTTAATAATAGATAATTAACAAGAATCAGCTATAAATTAATTACCCCTAATTAAATCTTAATTTAGCTGGAATCAGCCAACACTAAATTTAAAGATTTAATTGCATTAGTAATTAGAAAAACCCAATTTTAGCAAATTACAATCATCAACAGTATGTCATAATTTACTAACCTTTAATTCCCTCCTACCTGATGGTAGTTTTACCACTTAATTAATTAACCAATTAATTACAGATAATTAATAGGAAACTAATTTAGCATTGCATTGATTAAAATAATGTGATCAAGATTAAATTAATCGCAACATTATCATTAAACACAGGGAATTTCTAGAATTTGATCAAGTTAATTTAATAAAAACATTTTGGTCTCACGATCATATTCTAATTAGCACTTCATTATTAATGCCGAAAAATTAAATTAAGCTACAAACATAATTAAAAGAACACTTAGACTAATTAATTAATAAAATTTAATAATAAAAGATAAAGGTAAAAGAAAGCTTATTGGTATTCTGGTGAGAACCACAGTGAAGTAATTGGAAGCTGGTTGAACTCTGAACTGGACTCCAACTTTGCCACTGTTAATTCACGAATGATTGCTCCTGAACTGGATTGGTACTTTATTTGATAGGATAAACTTAACTAAGAAAATGATTTAATTTAACTAAAAGAAAGACTCATGATTTAAATTGGAAACAAGACTTATCATTTTAGAAAATGTCTTCAGCTCAATACACGAAATTAATGGACATAATCTTATTAAGAATTTGATTGAGTTCAGAATTCTTATAGAAAAGTAAGACAATGATTAAACATCAAAATTAAGACTTTTAATCATCTAAACTTCTAGGCTCTGGACAAAAATTCGATGGTATTGATCCAGTAGTTATCCATTGCAAATTCAACTCGATCACTTAATTAATTCAGTGTACTGCAACTTAAGATTTTAATACAAGTAAACTTGCATGTCTTAATTCTTAAGAAAATATGCTTTAACAAAATAGTGCTTGGAGAAAATTCAAAATAAACACAACAATTCAAGATGAATTCAAGCTAAACGGATATAAACTAGAATGCGTAAAAGAATTCTATCAAAATACTGAAATAAAATACTTCAAAACATTCAAACTTAATTCGGATAAAATTAAAAACAAGAAAATTAAACTTGAAAAATTCAAAAGAATTAAAAAGATAGAATCGGGGTTGGGTGAATTTCAAACTAATCTATCCCTTCTATTTATAGGCAAAAAAACAACCCAAAAATCCTAAAATTCTTCAACGTATTCCTGCTTAAACTCCAGAATCAAATCTTCCAATATTTCAGGAAACAAATTTGATAATCCCCGAAAAGCTTCAACGTTCAACAACTCTTGACTTTGACATATTCTCATCCTTATCAGCACCTTTTTTTCATGTTTCGAAGATTTACTTCAGTAAATACTTTACTTCACAATCTCCATAAATCCTGCACAGAATACACACATTATTGCTAATAAAACAACTTAAAATACTAAATAATAAAACCTAAAAATGATATTTATCAACTTCCCCACACTAAAACTATGCTTGTCCTCAAGCTTATTCAAGACACTTTATTCACAAGAAATCCAAAAATTAAATATCTCACATTCAAATCGAGTTTTTCCTTCATTCCACAATCCCAATCCTTGTATTAAAGACACAAAATATCCTTTTCTTCAAAATTAAAAAGTACAAGAATGAATACTCTCATAAATATTAGTTAAGCTTCAAACAAAACACTCAAGATCTCTCATTTGGGTATTCCACTCAAGCAGAATTATACAAAACTTCTTACCATAATTTTGCAAATATGTCACATTTCAACCATATCTTGCCAAAATCAATTACATGAATCAAAAGGTCTTTTATTGGTTGTATTGGGGCTAGGGTAAAGGAGGTAGGATAAAGAAAAGAATGATGAAATGGCTAAAAATCAACTCAAGGTGCTTTCAATCACAACTAAGTAAATAATCCCCACACTAGGTCTTTTGCATCAACTTCAAACAAGCAAATATATATTTCTTTTTCTCTTCTTCTTTCTTTTTTTCTGTTTTATGTTCTTGTTTGATCAAACGGAACATTTTTTTTTCTTTCCCCCTTTTTTTTTTCTTTCCAAAAAAAAACACTTAGTTCTTCACCCTTTCAAATTGAATTTGCTTTCTTCAACCTAAGAGGATTATTTCAAACATTATTCATTTTGTTATAAGCACCTTGAAGAAAAAGGAAAATAGAAAGTTAAAAGGTTGAGGTGTATTTTAAATGGGTTACATATCAAAGAAAGAGTTTCAGGCTTCAAAAGGGTTAACTAAAGATTTATTGTAAGGTAGGAAAAAAAAAAACTAAAGCCAAACTTGGTTAACCTAAATGCCTTTATCATTTTCATGTAATAATAATTCCAACATCAATGGTTCCATGTGCACAACAATGCAAAATTTGTAAGATCATCAATGTACATTCTTTTCACTCAACAAGAAAAAAAATCATTCAAGCATCAAAAAGTGGTTTTGCATGCTTAGGCTCAAACCTCACTTTAGGTAGATAAGTAAAATTCATTCTTGCATTTTATCATTTTTTGAAACATACAAGGACATATTTGAACTCTAAATACAAGGATTCCACCAACTTCCAAACCATACTCGATTATCATGATTAATATTTAAACTAGATTCTTGTCAAAAAAAAAATAAAAAAAAAAAAAATCACGAAAGAATTTTTGAAACACTTAATAAAACACATATAATCCACCTCCCCACACTTAAACTTTGCTTGACCCAAGCAAAAGCATAAGCTGGACAAAGCTTCAACAAATTACCCAACCTATCGAAATTAAAACTGAAAACAGAAAATTAAATATTGCAAAGAAATATAGAACTACTGCCCTGAATTATTCCAAGGTTCTTGAACCTCCTTCCTCTTCAAAATTGCTGAAAGTGACTTGTTGAGACGTCCAACTTCAACTGTCATAAGACCCATCTCTTGTTTCACTTCTTTCTTCTCTTCAAACCTATAAGACAAAAAATTAGAAGAGATTAAATTCATATGAAAGACAAAATAAAATAAAAAAAATAAAATTATTGGGTTACCTCCCAATTAGTGCCTTCATTTAAAGTCTTTGGCTAGACAAAGAAATTTGTGGTTATTAAAAATATTTTCGCAATGCCAAATTAAGCTCTTCCACAGTACTAACCTGAACATTCTCATAGAAAGGCTTTAATCTCTGTCCATTTACTTTAAAAATCTTCCCTGATTCCAAGCCTTTAATTTCCACAGTTCCATTAGGGTAAACAGATACTATCTCAAAGGGTCCAATCCATTTAGATTTTAATTTTCCTCCCATCAATCTTAATTTAGACTGAAAAAGTAGTACTTTATGCCCTATTTGAAACTGTTTCTTTCTTATCACTCTATCATGCAACATTTTAGTTTTTTCTTTATACCACAAAGCATTATCATAAGATTCCAGTCTCAATTCCTCTAACTCTTGAAGTTGTAATTTCCTCTCTTCCCCACACTTAAATGTGTCCATATTAATTTGTTTAATAGCCCAGTATGCTTTATGTTCAATTTCTACTGGAAGATGACACAGTTTACTAAATATGAGCCGGTATGGGGACATCCCGATCGGAGTTTTGAAAGCTGTTCTGTACGCCCACAAAGCATCATCCAATCGCATACTCCAATTCTTTCGAGAGGTATTAACGGTTTTTTCCAAAATTTGCTTAATCTCACGATTGGAGACTTCCGCTTGGCCATTTGATTGCGGATGATACGGTGTGGCCAAACGGTGGTGTACTCCGTATTTCTTCATTAAAGCTTCGATCGTGCGATTGCAAAAATGAGTCCCTTGGTCACTTATGATAGCTCGTGGTACTCCAAATCTGCTAAAAATGTTAGATTTTAAAAACCCTGCAACAACCTTAGAATCATTAGTCCTGGTGGCCTTGGCTTCCACCCACTTTGATACATAATCAACAGCTAGTAAAATATACGAGTTGCCAAATGAACTAGGAAATGGGCCCATAAAATCCATTCCCCATACATCAAAAATTTCACACACAATTATCGGCATTTGGGGCATTTCATCTTTGTTTGTTATATTTCCCATTTTTTGACATCTCTCACAACTTTTACAAAACAAATACGCATCTCTAAATAGTGTATTCCAAAAGAAACCACTATCTAGTATTTTTCTAGCCGTTCGTTTTGGACCAAAATGTCCACCACATGCATACATATGACAATGATTCAAAATTTCATTAATTTCACTTTCCGGAATGCACCTTCTAATTATTTGATCTGAGCCAATTTTCCACAAATAAGGTTCATCCCATAAAAAATATTTTGAATCATTTCTAATTTTCATTCGTTGTGCATGTGATAGTCCTTTAGGAAATGCTTTACTCACCAAATAATTCACCATGTCCGCATACCAAGGTTCCTTACCAATCTTACCAGTAATGGTCAAAAGATGCTCATCTGGAAAGGTCTCTTGTATGGCCAAACGGTCTTCTTCTCGAACCAATCTACTCAAATGATCCGCCACATTGTTTTCTGCTCCTTTTTTATCCTTAATCTCCCAGTCAAATTCCTGTAAGAGCAAAATCCATCTAATTAGTCGGGGTTTTGATTCTTTCTTTTGTAACAAATACTTCAAAGCTGCATGGTCAGTATAAACAATAATTTTAGAGCCAAGTAAATAGGATCTAAATTTCTCAAATGCAAATACTATAGCTAATAATTCTTTTTCGGTGGTAGTATAATTGCATTGAGTTTGATTTAGAGTCTTTGACGCATAATAAATCACATGGCTCTCTTTTCCATCTTTTTGGCCAAGCACAGCTCCTACGGCGTAATCGCTTGCATCACACATTAGCTCAAATGGTAATTCCCAACGGGGTGGTTGAACAATAGGGGCTGACACCAATTTCTCCTTCAATTTATCAAAAGCTAACTTCCTCTCCTCTGTTAGATCAAACGGAACATCATTTTGTAATAAACGCGTCAGGGGCTGTGCTATTTTTGCAAAGTCTTTGATGAACCTCCTGTAAAAACCTGCATGTCCCAAAAAACCACGAATTTCTCTAACATTAGATGGATAAGGTAATTGAGAAATTAAATCAATCTTAGCTTTATCAACTTGAAGTCCTTTTTCAGAAACTACATGTCCAAGAACAATTCCTTCTCTAACCATAAAGTGGCATTTTTCATAATTTAAAACCAAATCTTTTTCAACACAACGATGCAACACTTTATCAAGATTTTCAAGGCAGTCATCAAAAGAATTCCCATATACAGTAAAATCATCCATGAAAATTTCGATGCAATGTTCTATTAAATCAGAAAATATACTCATCATGCATCGCTGAAAAGTTCCTGGAGCATTACACAAACCAAAAGGCATGCGTCTATATGCAAACGTTCCAAATGGGCAAGTAAAAGTGGTTTTTTCCTGATCTTCTTGTGCTACAAAAATCTGAAAATAACCGCTATACCCATCAAGAAAACAGAAAAATAACTTACCCGCCAATCTTTCAAGCATCTGATCTAGAAATGGCAAAGGAAAATGATCTTTCCTGGTAGCAGAATTTAATTTCCTAAAATCAATACACATTCGCCATCCGGTTCGGAGACGCACAGGAAACAATTCATTTTTTTCATTTCTTACCAATTCAAATCCAGATTTTTTTGCTACCACATGTACTGGACTAACTCATTTGCTATCAAAAATAGGAAATATTATCCCCAATTCAAGAAGTTTTAATATTTCTTTAAGCACCACTTCTTTCATATTTGGATTTAATTTCCTTTGTGGATCCCTCACCGGTTTAGAATCTGGTTCAAGAAAAATTCTATGCATGCAAACACTTGGACTTATTCCTTTTATATCTGCCAAAGTCCACCCTATTGCCGCTTTATATTTTCTCAAAAGTCTAATCAATCTATCTTCTTGACTCTGACTGAGATTTTTATTAATAATAACAGGCAATGTTTCTTTTTCACCTAAAAACACATATTTCAAATGTTCAGGTAAAACCTTCAATTCCAATTCGGGTGCCTGCAAAAGAGAAGGCAAAAGTTTATCAGTTGTGTTCTGTTTGACCAAATGAGAGAACTCAGAATTATTAGAAAATTCATCTAAAGAATAAAGTGACATAATAGCATCTCTGAGTTCATCATTTTGCAATTCTTTTGCCTCAACATCCGTCAAACCTGTTGTGATTGCTAACTCCAATTTATCATGCATAAAATTTATCTCAAAATGATCTTGGACAATTGGCTCAAAAATATCAACAACATTACAATTTTCAACATCATGGGAGTGTTTCATAGCATCATAAATATTAAAGGTCAAAAACTCCCCATTGAATTCACAAGTTAAGGTTCCTTTATCCATATTAATTTGGGCTTTCACAGTTTTTAAAAATGGTCTTCCCAACAATAAAACTGCAGATTTTTTATCATAATTTTTTCCTGTGTCAAGAACATAAAAATCTGCAGGATATATGAATTCATTCACCTTAACTAGCACATTTTCAAGAACACCAAGTGGATATGCTAATGATCTGTCTGCCAATTGAATTACAACTCGTGTTTCAGAAAGGGGTCCCATACTAGATTCATCATATGTAGACAAAGGCATAACATTTATTGATGCTCCTAAATCAAACATAGCACTTTCTACCCGTTTGTCCCCAATTATACATGGAATGGCAAACATACCTGGGTCCTTGCATTTTGGTGGTAATTTTTTCTGAATTATTGAAGAAACATTTTCACCTACCACCACTTTCTCATCCTTTGACTTTTTAATTTTTCTGGCCAAAAAATCTTTTAGAAATTTTGCACATTTTGGCATTTTCCTGATTGCTTCAAGGAAAGGAATATTAATTTCAATCTTGCTGAATATGGTGAGGATATCACTCATGTCATCATCCTTCACATCTCGGTTTAACCTGCCAGGAAAAGGAGGAGGTATTTTAATATCAGAAATATTATTATTTAAATCAACTTTTACCTCAGATTTCTGACTGTCATCTGCTTGGTCTAACGGAACCCTTTTTCCTGTTTGTTTTTCCTTGATTTTCAACGTAGGTTCCTCCAACTGCTTTCCACTCCTTAATGTTATTTGACTAACATTTTCCTTTGGATTTGGTAAAACCTGTGAAGGCAGCTTCCCTTGATTTCCTTCTAAAGCATTTACGGCGGTGGATAACTGAGTAATTTGATTACTCAACCCTGTTATGCTTGCGCGAGTTTCCTGCTGAAATTTTTGCGCCTCCACTTGAGACTTAATAAATCCTTTCTGCATACTCTGAGTGGTGGTGGCTAATGTTGTAATCAAATCCTCTAAAGGCACACCTCCTCTTGAAGTGGGTATGAAAGGTTGTTGAGCAACCGGAGCCATTACTTGCTGTTGTGGCCTATATTGTGGAGGATATAAAACTCCAGGAACTGGCTGTTGTCTATTCCCATATCTCAAATTTGGATGATCTTTCCACCCCGGATTGAATGTATTAGAATGGGGATCATATTGCTGATTTGCTGCATTCACCGAAGCTGTTTGGTCATCTTGAACTGATGGGCACAAATCATTTGGATGTCCTGGATTATTACACACTCCACAAATCTGTTGGGTATGATCCAATGTTGCCACTAAACGTTCCACTGAAGTGGTCAATGCATCAAGTCGAGTCTCAAAAGATGACATGTTCGCCGTATTTACTTGTTTGGCCGAACGGGGAACATGATATTGTTGTCGGGACTCACACATTTGTGTAATCAAAGCTCTAGCTTGCGCCGGAGTTTTATCCATAAATGCACCACCACTTGAAGCATCAACCGTCCTCCTTTCTTCCGGTAGCATACCTTCATAAAAATATTGGATTAGTAACTCTTCAGAAATTTGATGTTGAGGACAACTATTACAAAGTCTTTTAAATCTTAACCAATATGCATGCAAAGATTCATCAATATCTTGTTTGATTCCACAAATTTCTTTTCTTACTGATGCAATTCTTGATGCAGGGAAAAAATTATGTAAAAAGATTCCTTGTAATTCTTGCCATGAACGTATAGAATTTGGAGTTAGACTACTAAACCATAAATTAGCTTCTCCTGTTTGGGTAAACGGAAAACTCGCTAATTTAATGTATTCTTGATTTACTCCCCGATTGTTCAATGTTCCACACACTCTTAAAAATTCATGCAAGAAGTTATGCGGGTCCTCTCCAACTAAACCGTTAAATTTAGGCAACAAATTAAGGTATGACGGTTTGAGTTCAAAATCAACAGTTATAGCAGGCAATACAATGCAAGAGGGCTGATAATTTATCAAGGGACTAGTTAACTCCCTTAATGTTCTTTCTCGAGCAGGTGCTTGTTGTCCTCCACCCTGGTTATTTCCATTCTGATTTTCTGCCATGTCAAAGTTATCAAAGAATGTGTCTTGATCCGATTCTGTTGCTGAAGTATCTTCCGTTTGGGCAAACGGAGGTTCTGGAACAGAATCAGAAAAACGCCCTTGGCGTCTTTCCCTCGTCTCTTTCCTTAATCTTCTTGCTGTCTTCTCGATCTCTGTATCAAATAAGAGATTATGGTTAGACGAACGGGTCATACACCAAGAGATAAAAAGAATTAACTAAAATGAAAAGTATAACGCCGCTCCCCGGCAGCGGCGCCAAAAATTGGTACGTCGTTTAGTACCAAATTAATTCCTACTTCAAATAATACAATTAGCACGTGGAAGTAGGGTCGATCCCTCGAGGAACGGGTACACAATTAACTTTAGTTAATTCCACAGTGTAACAATTCAATTTAATTGTATCAAATTAAATAAGCTTAAAAAAAACAAATTATCTAGAATTAACAAAAGAAAATCACAAAGATTATAATCTATCAAATAAGCAAAATCCGGCAAATAATAAATCCATGCTAATCAATTTTAGATCGATCCTAGACTCACAAATAAATTAACTTGTTCACACCAATTGGTTATAGATTACCGAGAATCAGCTCTGACATAATCCAATTTTTCCTTAATAATAGATAATTAACAAGAATCAGCTATAAATTAATTACCCCTAATTAAATCTTAATTTAGCTGGAATCAGCCAACACTAAATTTAAAGATTTAATTGCATTAGTAATTAGAAAAACCCAATTTTAGCAAATTACAATCATCAACAGTATGTCATAATTTACTAACCTTTAATTCCCTCCTACCTGATGGTAGTTTTACCACTTAATTAATTAACCAATTAATTACAGATAATTAATAGGAAACTAATTTAGCATTGCATTGATTAAAATAATGTGATCAAGATTAAATTAATCGCAACATTATCATTAAACACAGGGAATTTCTAGAATTTGATCAAGTTAATTTAATAAAAACATTTTGGTCTTACGATCATATTCTAATTAGCACTTCATTATTAATGCCGGAAAATTAAATTAAGCTACAAACATAATTAAAAGAACACTTAGACTAATTAATTAATAAAATTTAATAATAAAAGATAAAGGTAAAAGAAAGCTTATTGGTATTCTGGTGAGAACCACAGTGAAGTAATTGGAAGCTGGTTGAACTCTGAACTGGACTCCAACTTTGCCACTGTTAATTCACGAATGATTGCTCCTGAACTGGATTGGTACTTTATTTGATAGGATAAACTTAACTAAGAAAATGATTTAATTTAACTAAAAGAAAGACTCATGATTTAAATTGGAAACAAGACTTATCATTTTAGAAAATGTCTTCAGCTCAATACACGAAATTAATGGACATAATCTTATTAAGAATTTGATTGAGTTCAGAATTCTTATAGAAAAGTAAGACAATGATTAAACATCACAATTAAGACTTTTAATAATCTAAACTTCTAGGCTCTGGACAAAAATTCGATGGTATTGATCCAGTAGTTATCCATTGCAAATTCAACTCGATCACTTAATTAATTCAGTGTACTGCAACTTAAGATATTAATACAAGTAAACTTGCATGTCTTAATTCTTAAGAAAATATGCTTTAACAAAACAGTGCTTGAAGAAAATTCAAAATAAACACAACAATTCAAGATGAATTCAAGCTAAACGGATATAAACTAGAATGCGTAAAAGAATTCTATCAAAATACTGAAATAAAATACTTCAAAACATTCAAACTTAATTCGGATAAAATTAAAAACAAGAAAATTAAACTTGAAAAATTCAAAAGAATTAAAAAGATAGAATCGGGGTTGGGTGAATTTCAAACTAATCTATCCCTTCTATTTATAGGCAAAAACACAACCCAAAAATCCTAAAATTCTTCAACGTATTCCTGCTTAAACTCCAGAATCAAATCTTCCAATATTTCAGGAAACAAATTTGATAATCCCCGAAAAGCTTCAACGTTCAACAACTCTTGACTTTGACATATTCTCATCCTTATCAGCACCTTTTTTTCATGTTTCCAAGATTTACTTCAGTAAATACTTTACTTCACAATCTCCATAAATCCTGCACAGAATACACACATTATTGCTAATAAAACAACTTAAAATACTAAATAATAAAACCTAAAAATAATATTTATCAGCAATTTGGTATTACAGGTTTGCAGAGTTCCTGCAGGGTTTCTCTTATTAAAATGAATTACTATAGTCTCTATTTATAGATGAAACCAGGTAGGTCAACCAGGTAGCTAAACCAGGTAGTTGAAGCAGGTAGCTACTGAAGCAGGTAGCTGAACTATGTAGCTGAATCAGGTAGCTGAACCAGGTTGCTGAATTGTTTATTGATTTAGTATTTCTAGATGATAACTGATAGTTATCCATTAGTCCAGATATTTACAAAGGGGATGAATCCAGAGGGGATACACATGAACCCATTTAATGGATAATGAACATCCACATTTAATATTTTCATAACACCTTTATATTTGATGTCGTTTATCTGTGCAAAGCCCTTTGTAGCAAGACGAGGCTTGTACTTCTTCATATTGCCTTTCGAGTACCTTTAGTTTTAAATATCCATTTGCAACTGAAAGGTTTTGCACCTAATGACAATGGGACAAAATTTTATACATGATTGTAATTTATGAACTTAATCTTCTTATCCATGGCATCTATTCACCTTTGAGAGTTGGAATTTTCCATGGTTTGGTGAAAGTTGATTGGATCATTTTCTATCCTTCCATTGTGTACCTTATGTTCTTGAGGAAATAAAATATAGTCATGTGATATTATATTTCTTCTCTCTTTAGTGGATTATTTTAATAGCATAAGTTTTTTAAATGTTAGAATTTGTTTCTTTAGAACAGTTTTTTACAATTGGAGGTTCTCCAGCATTATTTTGATTTGTTCTGTCTTGAACATGATCAGACATGGAATACTGATCAATGCCAAATAACACTCATAGAATATTAACATATCTTCTTCAAAAGCAATAGTTTTTATCCTTAATTATGTATGCCCGCAAACTCAACATCTTCGTAGAATTAGTCATTTCTTGATTCAAAAATTAGTTTGATCGTGGGATCACAAAAACTTTTGAATCTTTTATAGTAACCAATAAAATAACAATTCACTATTCTTAAATCCAATTTCTTTTTATTAGACTTGTAAGGCCTGGCCTCAACTAGACATCCCCAAAGTTCATAAAGCGTTTAGAGACTAGGTGTCTTATACCCACCCGAAGTTCATAAACAGTTTTGTTAGTTGGTTTTGTTGGAACTCAATTCCTAAATTCTTCTCGTTAGAGCAATTCTTATAAGGTAAAGTGACTTATCATACTTATTACTGTATCTTTGAGTGTCCTCTTTCATCTTTCAAGAACATCATTTATAATGAGCGAATCTAACATAGTGTTTTGTAGGATGATATCATATTTTTCTAAAAATTTAGAAAATAGTGTTTTGGATGTTACTCATTGAAATCGTCATATTTGTCATAGTATTCACCGTTAAAATCAAATTTGATGCTTTTGATCCTTTTTGAGGGTTAGTTTTCAGATTTAGCCTTATAATTAAATTTATCAATGAAATGTATATGGCTATGAGATGAGATCTTCTGTCTAAAATTATCATATCTTATTATGTCTTAAATTAAAACTACGTTGAGGTTCACTTATATCTTGGTTAGAGTCTAATAATTGTAAAGTAATTTTAGTGATATTTATGTTTTTAGTCTCTAGTTTTAATGAAATTACGTCTTTTTGAACATTAGACACAATAAGACAGGATAATATTGGACAAAGAATCTCATATAGCCATATCTAAAACATTTTCTGAACATTATAAAATATTATTTACCATTCCAAAATAACCGTAAGGAATTAGCCCACAAGTATCCATATGTGTAAGTTCTAAAATGTCCGAAATCCTGTTAGCTTTACATCTTCTTTTGTTGTTTGTTTTCCATTATACAAGGGGTACTTATTTGCATGTATTCTTCAAAAGTAATGATATACTGAGTAAAATTCTAAAGTGAAATAAGAGACTAAATTATGTAGCATGTATAAAAAGATAAAATTATCCTTTATTTTACTACACAATTTAAGGGGTGTGATTGGTGATTTTGTCTTTTCATGTATGACACATCATTCACTCTCTCATTTTACTTTACAAATTCACTTTGCGTATCATTACTCATTCTTTAAATGAAGCAATTGTAACAAGTTATAATATTTTTTGTATCCTGAAACGGAAATAAAATTAGCTAATTTTGAATCATGAGACAAATCAAAATTTACATTGCTAAATAAATAAACAATGACTATATTTGTTAAAAATAGAAATATAAAATAAAACCCGTCTAAAAAATGGCAAATAAATGTTTCATTAAGATCTAAATAAAATCTGGTCTTTAATACAACAACAACAATTAAACCTTTATCATATTATGTGGAGTTGACTATATGGATCATATTTCGCTATCGTATTCTATCATTACACATGTTTTCATTTATATTTGAATATATCGTATTTTTTTTTTGTTTCTTTCCTATTCTTTTTAGGTGTCCCCCTTCCCCCTTTAATTTAATTTGAATTAATTTTTCTCTATTTTTTACAGGCCAAACGAGTGCATCTAATTTTTAATAATAATCAAAATTTTCTATGGAAAATTTTGTATTAAGGGTGTATCTTATGTCATTATTATTAAGTAGGGCGCAACTTTAACGTATTTATTATTAGAGACATCAAAATAACTTTAATATTTTATATGATTAGTTAAATACTTTATTGTCCTTTCTTCCATTAGTCTATGTTTAAATACTACTTTTCTTGAATCTTTTATTCCAATTAAAAATCTAATCCTCATTTATTTTTAAAATCTCTTATTCCAATTCAAACTCTAATCCTTAGTTGCTAAAACTTTTCAATTATCTCAAATTAATCGTTTGTACTATCCAAATTATCCCAAAAACTTAGGCTCCGTTTGGATGAGCTAATTTTGGATTATATCATGAAATTTTTTTTCTTGGGATTTGTTATGAGAAAAGAATATTTTGAGAGTGTTTGGAATGAATGATTTTATTTTGTTGGGATTTGTATTGAAGAATTTTTTATTAATAAAAGTTTGAAATTTAAATTTGAATTAGTATTTTATTAGTTTATTTTGGTGGGAAGTGTGTTAGGAAGAATTGTTTATTATTAAAATTTAAAATTCAAATTCAAATATAATATTTTATTTATAAAAATTACTGTAGCATTGTTTTGTGTTTTAAAAATTTTGATGAAAAAGTTGAACAAAACAAACACCTCATTTTGTAATTGTGAAATAAATCACAAATTTAAGCACAACCAAACAGACCCTTATTATTTACTATATTTTTTTGATGATTTTTATCAATTAACATGAGAGAGTTTCAAACAAAAATGTAAGTCTAATGACCATACTTAAGAACAAGTGCATATATGAGACTGCATCCCCAACTTGAGGTTTACACAAGTATAATGCTTAATTCCATAATTCTTAATTTATAGGGTGTTACAAGAGAATTGTTCACTAGAACTTTCCTTTAATTTATATTATTTTGAAGTTGGATGATGAAATATGTATGATGCATTCATAATTAAGATGTTGAATACTATTTTTCAACCCGGAAAACCTTAATTTTAACAAGCCAAATGCCAAATTAAAAAGTAAGAGATGGAAATATAGTTTCTTCATTGTCATTCTTTCCTTCAACTTTGTACATAAGAATTTTGAATTCAATTAACCAACAAATATTTAAAATTGGTTGAAACTCAACTTGCACAACCTTTTAACAGGAGAACACCAGTGCAAAATACATATGCACTTTGAATAATTTTTAATTTATTGTTTATATTACCTTATTATTTCCTTAGTTGTTTATAAAAATTATTCATTGGAAAATTTTTATTGGAGGCTTCCAAATCCAAAAAAGAAAAAGAAGAACAATAAAAGCGTTTTGAAAAAACACTAGAGATTAATCCTTTAATGGTAAAAAAAAAATTAATGGAGAGAAGATTAATTTATAATTATTGAAGAATTTTGTAGATAAAGGATTAGGATTTTGATTGGGATAAAAGATTAAAAACAGAGTTTGATCATTTAATAGAGAAAAAAATTAAGAGAGAAGATTAATTTATGATTATTGAAAAGTTTAAAAGATAAAGGATTAGGATTTTAATTGGGATAAAAGATTAAAAAAATTAAGCGTAAGGTAGTGGGAAGGGTAACAAAGTCTTTAGTTAGTTACATAAAATAATAAAATTATTTTGACGCCCTTAATAATAAATACATTAAAGTTGCACCCAACTTAATAATAATGACATGAGATACACCTTTAATACAAATTTTCCCATTTTCTATTACCTCTAATTGAATTGTCTTGTTATCGCTTATAATCTATCTATCACATGTGGTTTGGTGCAAAATTATATTTTAACTTCAAAACAAAATAAATTTAGTAGCACGCCTTTCTTAGTGCACGCAATGCATGATAGTTAATGTATTAATTCATATGTCCTTCAGTTTCATAGAAGAAACAATTTACTATTTGAATTGGTTTATTTCTTTTGTTTTTTTTATCGAATGTAAAAATTATATTGATCAAAAAATGTTATTGTACAAAATACATCGGGCATACCCGAGTCAAACACAGTAATATCAAAAAAAGATCTAGTCTAAGATAGAGACACTAAGGTACAAAGATACACCTACCCTGTACACGTGTATCTTTATCCTATAACAATGTCCTGCTGAATAGGTTTATTTCTTTTGTTGCTTCTATGAAGTACTATATCTACAGTTTCTTTAGCCGTCTTCCTTTCCTTTGTCATTTTTCTTAGAGATTGATGTTAATTGAGGACTGTTCGTCTTTTGTTACTTTAACCTTTCTTCTTTCTAAACAGAGTGTCAGATGAGTTCATTAAGAGAGTAAATCTCTTTTTTATAGTTATAACTCACCATAAACTAGTTAAAATCTATTGGAAAAGAAATCAAACCAAATACACTAGCAAATCCTCAAAGAGAATAATTTTAGGTTATTTCATTTATGAAAGAAGATGAGACACTTCCCTAATGGAAGTTGTTATTGCCAGAGCAAATATTAGCATCTAGAGTAACAACTAACTCATATTCCTAATTTACGCTTAATGAGTTAAAGTTCTTATTTTCTCGCCTCCGCCTTATCAGTAAGATTTATCCATTCTTTTTAACATATTTTCTCTAATATTTGAGTTTCTTCTCATTTATACTGATTTTTCTCCAAATATTTATTAATATAAGGCTTATTTTCATTTCCAACTTATACAAAAAGAAAATTTATATAAAATAATATAACACTTATTTTTATTAATAGTTTTGTTCTCTCAATTAAATTATAAAATATTTGTCAATATACACTACAAAAAATTTAGGCTCAGTTTGTTTAGAGTTGTTTTGGTATTTTATTTCAAAAATTCAATTTAACTTATTTGTTTTGTACATTTTTTTACCAAAATTTTTAAAACCAAAAACATTGGTATATTAATTTTTTGCTTCATATTTTTTATAAATAATTATTATATTTAAATTTGACTTTTAAATTTATAATAATAAAAATTTCTTCCTAACACAATTTTTTTTACCAAAATAAAATCATAAAATATTAATTAAAAAGTAAATTTTAAAATTTTATTAATAATTTTTTTTCTTGTGATCTATTATCATTTTTAAATATTAACATTTTTTTATAAATAAATTCTTATACTTAAATTTGACATTTAAATTTATAATAATAAAAATTTCTTCCTAACACCATTTTTTTAACAAAATAAATCATAAAATATTACTTTATATTTGAGTTTTAAAATGTTATTAATAATTTTTTTTCTTGTGATCTATTAACATTTTTAAATATTAAATTACTCATAATATATTAAAACTAATTAACTCTTTTAGTTTCTAATTTTTCAGTTGCCATGTTAATGAAAATTTTAAACAAAAAATTAGTTTATTATTTTCTTGGTGTTATTTGTTGATTAATTAAAAAATTTTGAACTAATTTCTTTTTAATTTTACACTAAATATGAAAAATTAATTAATATAATTTAAAATTTATTTTTCTAACTATAAACTAATTTTTAACTAAGTTATATAATTTTTTTTAAATATAAGTGTGAGTGAAAATAAGTGTTATATTAATAAAAATTTGAAAAATAAATTAGTGTAAAGAAAAAAAACTCGAACTTCAAAGGAAATATGTTAGAAAGAATTGATAAGCTCTTGTGATAAGCTCTTGTGATAAGGTGGAAAGAGAAAATCAGGATAACGTAAAGAAAGAAAATTAGGAATTTGACTCATTAAGGATAAATTGAGAAATTGAATAATATGTTGCTTTGAATGCTAATTTTTGCTCTAACATTAACAGCAAGCTTCCCTAATATACTCCCTAATGTAATTGTTACATTTGCCTCCATATTTCATTGGAGTTAGATTTGTCGAGAGTGAACAAATTTTAGTCTTTTCATTCTTGAAATATCTCCTTTCAACGTCGGCATCTCCTTTCAATGCTCGGGAAGAACTAATTAAAAATCAAATTAAGTCAATTGATTTCTGTTACTTTTCAAGAAAAATTAAAACACAATGAAGCTAATTGTAGATTTTCAAACGTAGAGTTAGTAATTAACCATTTATTTTATTTGCAATAATGGAGAGTTAGTATGCATATAAATTCAATTTCTGGGTGAGAGATCGTAATCTTTTATACAACTATTAATATTAGTCACAGGTTCTTCTTGGTGACACAGTTACTTAAATCTGAATTGGAATAATGGGTTGCAAATTAATGAGGATTGAGATAGAGACGAAGAATATGAATGTGAAAATGGAGAAGCTCAAGGATAAGAAATTTGGGATCAAAATTATGTGCGATGGCATTCATAGGCTTGTTCTTAGGGCATCTCCAATGCAAAACACCAAATTTGGTGTAGTTTTCACACCAAAATGGTGCAATTTCAGCACCAACCACTATTTCAACTTCAATCCATTCACACCATATTTTATACCAAAAAGAATATCCTATAGAATATTTTATTTTTCTTTTTTATAATCTAATTATCACCATACAATTTAATTTGTTACATATTTTTTATATAATAATTATTATATATAAAAATTAATAATTTTACTATATTTAATAAGTTGATATTTAACAAATTAATTTTGAAAAATAATAAATTCACTATTAATTTTTATTATATATTTTAATTATACGTGAGAATACAACATATACTATTAAAACCACAAACAAACAAAATATATAATTCACTGAAAAAAACACAATAACACTAAATTCAAAATACAATATTATGAGACCTTAATTCTCAGAATTACTATATTGTTCCCATAAATGCTCAATCAATGCATTACGAAGTCCATGAATTAAATTATAAAATTAATTGTGTTTTTTTATAAAATTAGTAAGATTATTTATAAATTTAATTATTACAAAATACATGAATTAATTTAAATATAATAAATATAAATTATAAATAATTAAGAAAATATATAAGTTTAATTAATAATTAATAATATTTAATAATCATAAAATTATATTTATAAAAAGTATAAAAAATTTGAAAAAAAATAACCACTACACCAAATTTGGTGCAAATGCACCAAATTTGGTGCTGTACTATTCATTGCACCAAATTTGGTGAAAAAAATGGTGATACGTTGGAGGAGTTTAGTGCCAACGTAGCACCAAATCACCAAATTTGGTGCTACATTGGAGATGGCCTTACGGATAAAATTTCATCTAGCTTTTAGCTTTTTTGGTATGATGGCACTCAATACGAATCTTCTATCCAATATTATACTGTGTTATTCTGATAAATGATTAAAACGATGTAGTTTGATTAAAATTAGGGACTAAAAGCATAAATATCACTAAAATCATTTTACAATTATTATACCCTAATTAAAAGATGAGACATGATAAGATAGAATAATTTTAAACAAAATCTCATCCCAAGGAATATAGATTGTTTATGTTACGTCTTTGAAGTGATGAGTCTGATGAATATGTAAACTCACAAATGAACAATGGATTCATTGAACTTGGGACTAATTTTTTTGCTGAGTAATTAGCGATATAATTTTTTATTCTACTCTATCCTAAACAATTTAATTGATGTGGCGATTTCAAGTGGGCAGTTTATTTGAAATCTCAATTACAACTCTACACTTTGAGTTTTGACTTTTCTTATTTCTCTGACAGATTTGAAAATTCATTACTTATTATTGGAGATCTCAATTGATATTAATATATTTATAATTAATATATTTTATAAATATCATCCGATTTTAAATATCAATTCCATGGATCCCAACGGTTGACTTTAAATCTAAGTTTGAAAACACTGAAGGATTGCAAAAAGGAGGGGGAGAAAATGGTGTAATTGGACAAACAAATAAGAACTGGATCCATGAAGTTTGAAGTAACATTCACCATTTAAGAACAACTATTTTATTCACCATATTATTAGCGCTCAGAAATATTGTTTCATTTTTTATTTCAATTATTGTTTCAATTTATAAATAAACGTTACGTATATTTTAACTAAAATTCTATTAAATATATGTCGCGTAATTATAAAATTGATCAACATGATTGAAATAGAGAATGTAACATAACATCGTTTCAATTTTACTAGGAGCATGGCAATGCACACTCAAAGATGAATTAATACACTCCTACAAATACAGAAGATTTAAGAAGAGAGCATATGGCGGCTTCTTCCATGGACTGAACAATTGATTAAATACTTCAAAGACAAACGCACACAAATGCCATACAATCGCATTTCGCCTTTAGATCACAGTAACATGACGAAAAAGGCCCACAGTAACTACCACCCGAACATCGTCCTCCTAATGAATTCCCAGTTTCTGCACTGCCATTTGTAGATAATGGCATCTCTATGATCAAATCTTTATTGGCTACTGCATTCTCAAATTCGTGCTCATGCTCAGGACATGCGTCCAACAGTTTTCTTGAGGGATTAGTACTAGTAGTACTGCTTGTGGCAGAAAGTGCTGCAGCAATAAATCAATAATAATGTAAGAAAAAGCATGCAATTCTGTACATTAATCATAAACTTATAGATGAGACATAATGGAAGATGAGGAAAAGGATCAATACTTACAGGTTGTAACAAGCAGCATAATTAGAACGAAAGTGAGCTTGGCCATTGAGCCAAGTTTTGAAGCTAAGAATGAGTTGAAAAATTCCCTGACACTCCTAGTGTGTTGTTTGTTGTTGGAGTGAAAAGGAACCCTGCATTGAGCCTATTTATAGGGCCAAAATGCGGGTAAGATATTTTGTGGAAAAATTATGATGAATTAAGATCTCGGGTATGACTCAGTACGATAACGAATTGTGATCCGTATAATCGATTTTACTTAGTAGAATAAAGGTTTAGGTTCTATATATTTGGATGATGTATTTTTTTAGTTTTATATTAGATTTTTTTTGTTTGAGATTCATTATAAGAATGGAATATTTTGAAGGTATTTGGATTGATATGTTAGTTTTGGTAGAAATGTTTGAAAATTTTTTTATTATTAAAAATTAAAATTAAAATTAATATTTTATAAATTTATTTTGCTCATGAGAAATTGTGTTAAAGAGAATTGTTTATTATTAAAAAATTAATATTTAATATTTTATTAATAACTAAAATTAAAAAAAATAAAGAACATTGTAGCACAAATAATTATACTGTAGTATTTTTTTGTTGTAAAATTTTTTGCTGAAAAAGTGAACAAAACAAACTAACTAAATTAGATTTGTAAAAAGAATCCCTAAACCCTCCCATCCAAACAGACAAAGAACCGCTAAACTCTTCCATCCAAACAGACCTTTTAGGATCTAGAGTATGCTAATGAAAAAGAGAAAAAACCTTCCACATATTGGAAATAATATAGGTAGACTTTCTTAAATTAACTACTTCTTTATATCATATTTGGAAAGCAAGAAGAGAGTTGTTTTTTTAACATAACAGATTTGTTATTCTGTCTATTTAAGATGGCTCACTTTAAATTGACAGAGATTAAAAAATGTTTTGGTTCATAGAGAAACATAAACAATAGCAAGGAGAATTGAGAATTAACCATTATGTGAGAATTTGATCAAACAATATTTTTGAAACATATGTGATTAAATTTGGAGAATTGCCAGTGGGTTTTCTTTCGAGTGGAAAGAATTATGTTTGTTGCTAGTTTTTTTTTTTTTTTTTTTGTATTTTTTCTACTTTCAAGTAGAAAGTACTCTAATTCTCTCTATTCTATAAAGAAATTTTAACCTTGCTCAAAACACACGAAAAAAGAAAAAAGAAAAAAAGTTCATGGAATAGATAGATAATCGTATTATTGGTTTAGGTACACAAACCATCCAACTCTAAAGGGTTTATTTACACTTTTTTGGCGAATCCATATTAATTTGTTTTTACAAGAAACGTTCATGAACAACAAAATAATAATAATAATTTAAAAGTGGTAAATTAAAAAAAATGAAACGCCTGAATCCAGATTTGTCTCATTCTAATTTCACATATTTAATTTAGTTAATTATTTTATGAAATGCTGGAGATTTATGAAAAATTGACCTTCAAAATTGGACACTTCACATTATTTGAACATCATTAAGAACAGTGAAATAAAGCTTTGGATCGACATTCCCTTTTTGTCCATAATTGATAGAATAATTAGTACTGTAAATGGCTATTCATTTTGCCAAGAGCCTTTCTATTGCATTGGTTATTTTGTTAGTCAAATTTTAAAATCATCCAATTAAGTGTCTTAGATTAGTCAACTTCGAAAAAGATTGGAAACTGAGTTCATGAAATAAGGACAAAATACAACTATAAAAACAGCAATTGGGCAACCTACAAAAATGTAGTTATAGATTGTAATTATTGAGGAATGAAGGCATTACAATAAAATATAGTTATATACCAATAATATTTTGTTTCAACTTGATTTCTTTCAAGTTTAATTATAAGTCTCTGAAGCGTATACTAGTATTTTATACCTTCTGTTTCCCCTAGTTGTAGTAGATGGACATAATTGTGAGAATTATTAAATATCCTTCTGTCAAGTTGTTGAAAGGAATCCAAGATGAGCTTGAGGGCACATTGTTTATTTCCATTCAACTGCACTCTCCATGTGTATATATATATTAGAAATTTGTACCATTTTAACCCCTAAACTAGTGATGATGTCATATTCTTGACCATGAATCCACGAATTCAATATGATCAATCAAATGTATTATAGATTAGGAGAGAAGGGAAGAGAGATTACATATGAATAAGAAAAAAGGAAATTTCATTTAACTCAATCCCCTTCCAATGATAAGCGGCTTACGTTTTATACTCTAACAATCAAAACAGTGCGTTTCTACTAATTCTCAGTTTTGAACCTTGAAATAAAGTTTATTTTGTTATGCTGAAGTCATGCCAGATGACCACTATTTCGGTTCCAAATTGATTAAAAAAATATTGTTTGTTTTTTGTTTTTAGAAATCTAGAAATAGTTCTACATCTCTTTATTTTCATTGCATAATTATTTTTTCTAATACTATTTCTTATTTTTCTAAGCTTTATTATTCTAATTTTAGGGTTTAGTTTTAGCTTTTATATTATCAACTTTTATAATTTTATTATTCTAATTTTATTATTATATTATATGTACTATTTGAATTCCAACTAATAGTTCAATTTTTATAATTATATTATTTTTTATACTTTTCTTTCTCACTTTTCTAATATCCT
Source organism: Ophiorrhiza pumila (assembly GCA_016586305.1). Classification (NCBI taxonomy): domain Eukaryota; kingdom Viridiplantae; phylum Streptophyta; class Magnoliopsida; order Gentianales; family Rubiaceae; genus Ophiorrhiza; species Ophiorrhiza pumila. The sequence goes on along the minus strand of BLIW01000008.1, from coordinate 29,511,807 downwards.
AATTCTTTTCTTCTTAAACCTCTATATATTAGTTTAATTCTAACTATTATTATTCTAATTATATTATTATATTATACTATTTGAATTCCAATTAATAGTTCAATCTTTCTTTCAATACCATTATTCTTTCTATATCTTTCTTTCTCACTTATCTAATTCAATATAATTCTATTCTTTTAAAAACTCTATATATTAGTTCAATTACAGCTATTATTCTAATTATATTATTATATTATACTATTTGAATTCCAATTTATAGTTCAATCATTCTTTCAATATCCTTCTTATTTCTATATTTTTACTCACTTATTTAATTCTTTCTTATTTTTTTCTCTTAAAACTCTATATATTACTTCAATTCCTATTATTATTCTAATTCTATTATTATATTTTACTATTTGAATTTTAATTAATAATTCAATTATTTTTGTAAGACCCTTATTCCTTTTTTTATGTTTCTTTCTCACTTATTTAATCATTTCTAATTTTCTTCCTCTCAAAACTTTATATATAAATTCAATTCCTATTACTATTCTAATTATTTTATTATATTATACTATTTAATTCTAATTTACTTGGGATAGAGAGTGCTAGAATGCATATTCATGCCAGAATTGGAGTTAAAAATAATTTTCTTAAGATTCCATTATCCCATCCCTACGGTGGGTAGTAGAAAATAAAGTTTTAGTGACCGCTGACTTAAAATAAATTTTTTTGTTCAATTAGATAAATGTATTACACCGCATTTCATAGTTTTTAAATTTTAATGATTGGTTATAATTTGCATTTTTAACAAATCCCAAGTCATTGTGGAGCTAAAAATTTTATTTAAAACTGCCTAAACCACCCCATGTACTCCCCTAGTTCCCCCTTGCATCCTTGAACACTGCATCCAAAAAGCCATAGTTGTTTGAATTTTGGTATTTGTATCTAAAAAGTAAATAAATAAAAGAAGAAAAGGATTTACAAACAAAAGAATTTTAGAAAAAATGATTTTTTTTCATTTAATCTTTTGTCATTACTATTTTTTTAAATTTCTCAATTTAACTCGATCGAATCTGCAGGTTATCAACAAAGAAAAGAAAAAGCTTAGTAATCTGTAATTTATTTATTTTTTTAAAATTAATTATTTTTAGTGCTAACTACACTAAAAATAATATCACATCACTAAAATTTGAGAGTTATACAAATAGAGTATATATTGGACCTTTTTAAAAAAAAATAAAAACTTTACTATTATTAAAGTTTATTTTTGCTTTTTTCAGTTAGTCAATACTGTTAAATATCAAGGGGGAGAAAATAGGATAGCCAGTGATCTTTCACGATAGTGTTAATCGAACAATGAAACATTCATCGCCATTAAAGAACAGCTAAATTAAAGTTGTCCTTTTTCACACACACACACACTTGCATAACATGCCGGAGATTATGTACACAACCGGTAATTTTTTTTTTTTTTTTCAGATAAAGCTTGAGTTAACTATGCAATGTTCGTGCTACAAAGGTTTTTTTTTTTTTTTTTTTTGGTTGTAAGACACATGTACTGTTATTGTCTTACAAGTTCTTAAATATGTACTCCTCTCATGTTGCCTACAAATATATATTTTGTGCCCCAATTGCACATTTTCCACTAGCGAAAATTGCAAAGAATGTATTCACATTTAATTTTTTTTATAACTCACATTTAAAATACTTCAGTTTTGTCACTCAGACTAAAAGTTTGTACTAGATTCAATTTTTATCTACTTTTTAAATAAAAAATATAGTACACTTGTCATTGTCGAACGATGTACACGTGCATGATTTTTGTTAAAAAATTAAATGAAATTGGATGAAATGATAAATTTTGTACAATTTTGTAATGTGAGTGAGGAAATTGTATCATTTTAAATATAAATATACAATGAAAAGTTTTTCCAACAAATGTGTAAAAAAAAAAAAAAAGATTTTTTGCAATTTTACCTTTCCACTTTCCAGATTTGGCGCATTTGAAATTGCATTATGGTCCACAGATAACTCAAAACTCATAATATAATGCAAACAGAGGAAAAGGAAATAATTGATCGGCGTACCTCAAGAGAAAAAAAAAATAGCATAAATGAGGCGACTTATAAATGGATACATGAGCTTCGAAATCGAAGGGCTGTTTATTTGTTAAATGCTGAATAATTAAATTTTCAGAACTAAATAAGGGGACTCTCCAATGAAACGGGTTTATATATTCATTTTATTATCAATTCAAAAATAGCATATCTAAAATCAATTTTCAATTCAGAGTATCAATTCAAAAATTAGCATATCGAGTATAAAAAATTAGCATATCAATTTTGAATCCAAAAGTATCAATCCAATAGCAAAAATTAGTGTATCAAGTATAAAAAAATTAGCATATCAATTTGAATCCAAAAGTATTAATCGAATACAAAAAAATTAGTGTATCAAGCATAAAAAATAGCTTATCAATTTTCAGTTCAAAAGTAAATTAGTGTATCAATTTTCAGTCTAAGAGTATCAATCTAAAAATTAGCATATCAAGTATACAAAATTACCGTATTATTTTTCAGTTCAAAAGTATAAATCTAATACCAAAAATTAGCATATCAAGTATAAAAAATTTAAATCAAATATAAAAAATTAACATATGAGGCAATAACAAAAATTAGCGTATCAAGTATAAAAAATTAGCGTATCACGTTTCATAAGGTTTTTGTGAATAATTAATAAGTTTTTCTTTTGAAAAGTTGCAATTTTTAGAAAGATGTAAATTATTTCAATCGCACCTCAATTTGAAAATTCATTCCACTTTTATTCTAACTTTTTAAAAAAATTTATTTTCGTACCTTATCAAAATATTAATTGAATTTCAAATTATAATTAAACATTCACCAGAACAAATAAATTAAAGTTTCCCTTTTTTTCACACACACACAGTATACATAACATGCCGGAGATTACACAATCGGCAATTTTATTCACCATTAAGAAAGATGAGAACAACATATTGTAAGGAAATCAACATAGTAACAACGCAGCGGAAAATATAACAATTATATTATAATTTATTTCCACAAAATCTTTATTGACAATCTATATAAAATATACCTCGTGAGGAGTTAGCAAAACCTTTGAGCGGGATTTAATCGATCAATCAGCTGCACAAGTGTCCAGCCTCTAACGGTAATTCACACGAACTACTTTCGGGATCCTCGAAGGATTGATTCTAATGCTAGGTTAATAAGTTAGATCCTTCTCAACTACACTTAAGAGATCTAATAAGAAAAACTGTTTTTTCTTATTTTCGTGATTTCTTATGGAGAGAGTTGTGTTGTCTTTGACCTAACATTAAGCATCAATATATAATAATACAACCTTCCAAAAAGGTTGTCTTGTCAAACAAGAAACGAATTATTACCAAACTCTATTCACTTTCCAAAAGTGAACAAGAGTATAATAGATGCCATAATTATCATATAATTATGTAAATCATTTTAACCCAAGAAGTAATTCTATTGTGTATTACCCTTTAGGTTCCTAATCACTTGGCAATAAATATAAATAATAATCTTAGAATTAAATTGGCTTTTGTACAAAACCAACAAACTCCCACTTGGACTAAAGACAATTTAGTCATGGAGCTTCTAAAATAGGATAAATTAAACAACTTTAATTTATCATTAATTCAATAATTAATTCATTTATATTTATAGATCAAGAGCGGCCTCTAGCAAAGACATCATGACCACCCAAGAGTTAGGAAAAGTCAATTGATCGACTTTACCTATCCATGAACCAGGTGCCATGTAATTATCATCCTTTTACCATCCTATATTCCAATTAGTACAAGAGTAAAGTCTAAGTGTCAACTCTTTATTGTACTAATTATATTTCTTTCTTGTACCGAAATTCAACTCCTTGTAAATAAATTTAGAACTTTTCCAAATTTACTTGCTAACTATGCTCATTTTGAGTTGAGTTTCAACAAGTGGCGCCAGAAAGGAATATACTCTCCCACTATTAGGAGTGGTGAATCCTATATCGATCATAAACTATCAATCCGTGCTTCTTGTTATATCCAACGTCTACCGCTGGCATATCCAGTTACGGTTATGGACAAATAGAGTCAAAACATAACATCCACACTAAAGATACTCTTATGATGTCAAGTCAAAGGATCGCTTACACTACTGTCACGTAGAGATTATACCATTGGCACTCAAATAGTTAACAATATGGAAATCTCTAAGCGGATCATTCCAGTGAATACATTCTCCAATGATTCACCTATATATCACTATATATACTAGTCTATCCGCATTAACAACGTCCTTATTATTGTTAATACTATGACTAGGGAAATTTAAGAATAATAAATATTATTCTAAGGACTTTATCATATTGTATATATATCGACATATATATGTTACAAAATGATAAATATGCCATATCTTTATTGCATAAAATTACATAATTATTCTTTCATTATGACTCAAACCAATCATTCAGTACTTCAAACCAAATGAATAAACATGACCATCATGTTTCTTTTGGGATAATGGTTTAGTCAATGAATAATTATATTATCCTTTGCAGGAATATCTTGTATCTTTACTTAAATTCTATCAGTGGTTACCTAATCAAAAGATAAAATTTTAGTACATGTTTGGATCATTGATGAGACCTTAGTTCCTCAACTATTGAAGAAACTATTTCTATTCAAACAATCTTATAGCAACTTCTCAAGCAACTATATACTTAATTTCTATTGTAGAATATGTTGTTATTATCTATTTGAAACATTTTCAAATAACAACATTTATATTTATGATAAATACGTATCTATTTTGATACTTGAAATCATCTTTATAAGATTGAAACTAGTATCTATGAATCCATATATATTTAGCTCAACATTCAAGAATAGATCCTTAATTCTTCTCAAGTATTTAAGAAAATTTTTGACAACTTCTAGTGACTCTCACTGGAATTGGATTGAAATATGCTCATAACACTTATAGCACGGGAGACATTTGGTCTTATATAATATACATAAATGATTTTACTTCTTAAGAACATTTTGCATATTATATTTCTTAATATCAGTCTTTGGACATATGTCCTAAGGTAAGTCCTATCAAATATAGGAATGTAAACCTTTTTAAACTGATCAATACATGTTAAACGTCTTTAACATTTTATCAATATATATACAGATATATATATTGACTGTATATGACCAAACAACTTATCAAATCTATCTCTATGGACTTTTTCCCAATGCATAAGTTGTTTCTCCAAAATTCTTATTTGAGAAGGTTTTTTTTAACAACTACACCTTAACTAATTAAGAGTAGTTATGTAAATTCTCATTATTAATATGTCATCTACATATAATATGAGAAATACAATAATTTTACCAATAATCTTTTGTATACACAAGGTTCATTTTTGTTTTTGGATAAATTAAACTTTTGATTATGTCATCAAAACAAATATTTGAACTATTAAAAGATCGCTTTAGTCCATAAATAGACTTTTATAATTTGCATACTTTTCTAGGATTTTTGAAGAAAAAACCTTTAGATAGTATCATATACATATCCTTTTGCAAATTACAGCAAGTAAAATCTTAATGGACTTTAACACGGCAATTGGTGAAAAGGTTTCATCATAGTCAATACTATGATTTTGTGTAACCTTTAGTGACCAATATTCATGCTTTATGGGTAACAATATTACCATCCATGTTTGTCTTCTTTTGAAGACCCATTTGCACCTAATGAGTTTTATCTCTTTAGATGCATTGACTAAGGTCTATACCTTGTTGTCATACATGGAATCCATTTTAGTTTTTATGGTTTAAAACCACTTTTAGATTTCTTATCAAATAAGACTTCTTTGTAGATAGTAGGTTTATCATTCTTAATGATAAAACACATCATCTCATGTGGACGATTTATCCTACTAAACATACAATTTACTTGTGTATTGAGAGCTTCATGTCCTACCGCATCACTATGAGGTATAAGCTCTAATTCCATTTTTTTTTCATTACTAAATTATGGTTTAAGAACGTCATCAAGTTCTATATGCTCCCACCTGCCTTTTCTAGAATAAACTATTCTCCTAGAAATATGACATATTTTGATACAAACATTTTGTGCTTATTAGGATCATAGAAGTAATATCCAAAACTTTCTTTTGGACATTCCACAAAATAGTATATATGAAAATTTTGTATCAAATTTACCTAATTGTACATTTTAAATATAAGATACTCCCAAACATTTTGTTTCTCTCCTATATCATATCTCATATGAGGTAGAATTGATAGGTTTAAATGGAACATAATTTAAAAGATCAAATGCAATATTTATGGTATATTCTCAAAACAGTTTTGAGAGAATTGTATGGTTCATCATTAATTGAATAATATCTAACAAAATTCAATTATTACTTTAATATAGAAACAATCTTATTTTTGTTAAGATAATTTTAAAATTCTTGACTCAAGTATTCTCTATTTCGATCTAATCAAAATATTTTAACAATTTTATTAAGTTGTTTTTCAACTTCAATTTTGTATTCTTTGAACTCTTCAAAGAATTTAGTTATATACTTCAATAAGTACATATATGACTATATCTAATATAATCATTTGAAGTATGAAAAACTTTCTCTAATTAAAATTAACATAGGTCTACATACATCAATATGTATTAGACTTAGTAATTCAGTAGATCATTCACATTTTCAAGTAAAAGATAAATAGGTTATTCTCTAATAAATAAAATTCACATTTATCAAATGATTCATAATCAAATGATTCCAAATAAACATCTTTATGCAATTTGGCTATGCGTTTCTCATTTATATAACCATATCTACAATATTAGAGATAAAATTATCAATTTTTGTTTCTTTGTGTTTATGTTTGAAAAGAAGATTATCCAAATCAAATATATAAAGTTTGTTATCCAATTAACCAGCACCTTAAAATATTATCACAATAAAAAGAACAACATTTATTCTTTTGAATTATTGTAAATCTATTCATGTCAAACATGAAATAGAAATAATATTTTAGTAAGTACTGATAATAACAATCCTTTATATTAAGGATTAATCTTCTGAATAAAGAAAACTATATTCCTATGGTTAATGTAACAACTTTTATCGCATTCAATTACCACATATAAGAATACATTTTCTTTACCCAACTTTCTACTTATCCTTAAATCTTGCATATTTATGTAAATATGATATCCAAATCTGGTATCTAATACCCAAGATTTTATTTATAAGCAGAAACATTTATTTCAATCATAAACATACTTGAAGTAGAAACTTCACCAAGTTTCTTCTGCTTCAAAATTTCAATGAACCTTTTAATTCTAATTCTAATGTCTATCTTAATAGACCATAGTAGAATTTAATACCATTTAAACTTTTATCCTTATTATTTTGTGTTAAATTTGAGCACATTTTTATTGATTTTCTTAAAATCAGGGTCCAAATTCAATTTTCTGAAAACTCAAGTATTAACACAATTTCCTTTTTCTTCTTGATTGAATCATTTGTTGTCTTATTGAGCAATTCAAGGAAATATCTAGATCTCAACTTTGTTCATAACAAAATTAAAAAAATCTAATTTTTCAATGAGACTAATCACCTTTAGCACATTAGATGATACTAAAGATTATTTGCTATTTTGCTCTAAATAAGTTCGTAAGAGAGATATCATATATCTTCCATTTTAACTCTTATATCATACAATCATTTCATCTAATGAAATATTGTAAAAGCATACATATTCACATACAACTATTGTAATTACGATTCATGAATGCTTTTTAGCATAAGACAATAAACATTATCAAAAATCATCTTTATGTTTTGACATGTATCTTTGATTACTTGATTAATATCATCATCAAGAAAAAGATTTTAAGGACATATATCAATTTCTCATACCTAAAAATAATTTTTAGGTTGTAAAATTCAATTCATAAAATTTGAGCAATTAATATATTGTGAAACAATATATTATAGATAATTTTCTACAACAGAAAATAAAGATAGAAAAATATTTCATATTTATGCAATAAGCAAAACCAAAATAAATAAATATGGACTTATGAAAATTTTTGGTTTTGCTTCCACTATTTTATTCAAATTAATATCCCTTCAATTGATTCGAGAATTTTCACAAAATTCTTAGTGGCTAGAATCTCATTTTAATTATTTTAATCTTGAGGCAACTCAAAAAATCAAAATAATCTCAACAGGTAGGTAATAGTTACCAATTACAACTATTTGTAACTTCTAGATAGTTAGGCCATCAACTCTTGATACACATATCTCATATGTCCCCCAACTCTTTGCCTCAAAAACGTTTTGACCTTGAGGCAACTCAACAAGCCAAAAGTTTTTGTTAAATCAAGCCCATTATTCAGAGATCTAATCTCATAGCATAAACGCATTTAAAGTAAAACAACCTTGAGGCAACTCAACAAGTTGCTCTAATAAAAATTTGTTTAAACTATAATAATGGAAGGCAACTAATTATGATTTAATATTTAATTAAGGGATTAATTTACGGTCTCATCATATAAACATATCATATGTGAAAATTATTTGATCAATTCAACATACAATATGTAATTAAATAAACATATTATTTTATCAAATATAAATCACATATGACATGTTATTCAAATAATCACATTAAATGAATATTTAATATATTTATATCAAATATAAATCACATATGACACATGTTACTCAAATAATCATATTAAATAAATATACAATAAATCTATATCAAATATAAATTATATATGACGCATGTTATTCAAATAATCATATTAAATGAATATATAATAAATTTATATCAAATATAAATTGTATATGACATGTTATTCAAATAATTGAAAGCTTAAAGTCGTGTTAGCTCAATTTTACCCTAAACTACTAATGTAGTAGTAGTGAGAGGGATCGTATCCACAGAGAAGGGGATGGTTCAAGAACTCAGAATTTGCTCTAAAGAATTGTCATCAAACAAAACAACAAGCACAGAAAATAAGAATGTAAATGCAACCAACACAGAATGTAATGTAAACAAAGGAAAATGAAATACAAATGAGGGGAGAGAAAGAAATGAATCCTAAATGCAACAAACAAGTGTGAATGGATATCCTAGGATTCTTGAGTTCTCAGTGATTTGATGAGATGCAATTGACAAGCAAATATGAACAGAGGAGATCTTAGTTCCCCGAGAACCTAACCTATAGCCGGCATGACGACCGCACTACATGCTAGATCCCATAGCACTTACTTTTCCCATGGCGAGGCCTAGATTAGTGTTATAAACTACAGAATCTCAACTTCCTAAGACAACTACTCCAACATGCAAAGCCTAGGAACTCCCATGGCGAGGCCCAACCTAGTTTTGAATGCCTTCGTTATTATCATAGGAAATCTCTTTTACACTTCTTCTCTAAGGTACATTCCTTCAAAACATCCCATGGCGAGGCCAGAATCTCAGAAATGCAATGATCGGTTTGAACAAGTGAAAAGACTCAAGAAATCGCATTCAAGTTCTCATTTCATGTATCCTCACTAAATGATGGTGAATATACCTCCAATTTGGCATGGCGACCACAATTGGAGTTCAAATCATCCAAGACCAGTTCAGAAATATAAAATGTAACAAGTTCAAAGTGTAGATTCATGTGTGATTTCATACTTAGTGAATTAAGTCAATTGCAAGACATCACATCAACTAAATTAAATCATTCATCCGCTCAAACCCTAGGATATCACCAGATCTAGCCAGAAAAATCCATTTCCAATTCACGATCAACAAATTGGAAGATTACACAGTTCATTTCATCAATTGGAAAGAGTTTACCAATTAAGATGTCTCAAAGCTTCCAATTCTCAAAAGGATTGTGGAATGCCTTCTCAAATGCAAGGAGATTTACAATAATCAGAACAAATCCTCAATCGGAATCCAAAATGAAGTTCAAAAGCTAGAGAGAGAAACTAGAGAGAGAAAGTAGATCTTGTAAATTTATTCTCTCTCTCTCTCTCAAAAGTTGGTTACAAACTAAAATCCTAACTAATGGATGAAAATAATAGTCTCCCGAGATCTCCCTTTTACACATTAGCTACATCTCCTATATATAGAGTTATGAAAATGTAACTAATACGCAACCGTAAAACCTCTAAGATATTACAAAAGTGCCCTTGAATGGAGATACTAAAAATCAGCTCAAATTGTGAAAAATCCGAAGTTGAAGAATTTGTTCAGCATTCCAGCGCCTTCAACATCCTCGCCAACCTATGACGCGCCTTCAGGCTCAGCTCCTTCACGCCTTTGCCTTTTGAAAATCCAGCTGCAGAATCAGACCAAGTTCACGCCTTTGAGCCTGCGCCTCTTACGCCTTCATCTTTTCCGCGAGCTTCCAAGCAGACCAGCCTCTAAAGATTCACGCCTTCTTGCCACAGAACACCACGCCTTCAGCTGCCTGGAAATTCAGAAAATCAGAACTTCAACACTTAGCCAAATTTTCAAAACCAAAAACAAACTCCTGAAACTATTATGCTATGCAGCATTTTCCAACCAGATTTTGGCCCTGATACATTGTGAATTTGGAAAATCTTAAAACACAAAAGTTGTAACCCTTTGTCTTAGCATTCCATAGCCATTTGAATCACCCAATTTGGAGCTAAGACGAAAGAGTTACGACCCAATTATTGAAACATGGCAAAACTGAAAATGTCATGGTGAGATTGCATGGCGAGACCTCGTGGCGAGGTCTCGCCACTTTGTGCATTTATATGGCGAGACCTCGTGGCGAGGTCTCGCCGTGTAAACTTTTAGCTGGCGAGGTCTCGCCACGAGAGCTCGCTGTGCAATGTTTCTGCGGGCGAGATCTCGTGGCGAGGTCTCGCCGTGAAGTGCGAGTGTGTGAGAGTGAGTGAAGTGTTTGCGAATCGTGTGGCGTGTTGTGAGTTAGTGAGTAAGTGGTTGAAAGCTGAGGTGAGTAAGTGAAGTGAAATGAGATGTAATGAAGTGTTGTGAGATGTGTAACGAAATGATGAAGAGTGAAGAATGAAGAATGAAGTCTGAAAAACATGAATGAACAATGTTGTTAGATTTTTGTGATCGATAAAATGGATGTTATGAAATGGTGTGCGCTCATACTAAATGAAAACAATGTAAACTGAAAACCAATGAAAGGAATTGATAGAATATGAAATGGTGAAATCATAACATGTCAATGTTATGAAATGAGTGAGAAGTATTGTGGGTGCGTGTTGTGAAATTTTCAAAACAAATGTGAAGTGCAATGTATGATTGTTGAATAATGATATGAAGAATGTGTTGTGCACGAGTGGATGTGTTATTGTGTGTGAAGTGCAATGAGTGTGTGAAGTTTCATACGGCGAGGTGACCTCGCCGCATGGAGTGTGTGCGTGAGTGTTGCAGCGAGGTGACCTCGCCGCATGTGAGGTGCGTGCGGTGAGTGCTAGAGTGTAGTGTGCATGTGTGCGAGTGTTGCAAAAGATGAGTGCTTGTGTGATGTTACCATTTCAGAACAAACAAACAACTTCCAAGCAATATTCGTGTATCTTAACATCTGAATCGGACTTTACTATAAACATAAGAGTTTTAGATCTTTCTCTCATCTTTTCAATGGTTCAAGAAACAACATCTTTGGATGCCTAGAGCTCAAGTTATTATCAATTAACCAAACTGTGGCAACATAAACTCTATAAAACCCTAATTACCCATTTCAAAAAGAAGCTCCCGTTTCATGGCATTGCACACAGATTTAGCCAACGGTTAAAACATAAGAATTAAAGAGCACTCAAAGAACGTTTCAGAACATCAAAGAACTCACCAATTGGATTAGTATTAAGAAAGTTATGCTCAAATGAAATGTACTAACTAAATCTGTCCAACTTAAAAGCTAGGCCATTCTAAGCATATTAAGGTTTTCCTCAAAATCCCACACATCACTCAAGTCTTTTAAACTCTTTCTTACCATTTGACACCAAACACATATTTACCTCATTTTATCAACATTTTTGGGTCTTTTTCTCCACTTTAGCACATCAAGATACAAACCACATAAATGCGTAAAGTAGCACAAAACACCACACATGTTCATGAAAATCAAGACAAAAGCCAAGTTAAATAACACATATAAATTGGTATAAAACCAACTTATCAAATTCCCCCACACTTGAACTTTTGCTTGTCCTCAAGCAAAGACACAAATTATCATTTAAACTCCATCACACAACACATCCCACACACACACCATGCTTTAAACTTTGGTAGACAAACCTTCCTATCTACTTCAAACACAATTCACACTATTGCTGGATGTGCACATTTCTTTTGTAACCGATTAGACTCTAATGGTAATAACATACTCAACTCTTCCTGGTAATCACCAAAACCAAGTTGTACTCATTTAACATTTTAACATGGATGTGTGAGTTGTGTGCAAAGGCTTTCATACTTCTCAAGTCTTAGTTATGTTCAAAGCAATGGTAGAGAATGCAAATAATTTAATTAGTAGCTCTTCAAAGTCCTCAACTTACATTGTATAAACATAAATGCACCATAATAAGGATCATTGGCTGCCCTCGTTTCTTACCACTCTTTCCCTCAGGTTGTCATCCTTTAGTACTTTACCTTCGTTTGCACATGACATTATTACTCTGGGGTACTCATTGCCTCACCAAATATTGCCTTGGGTTTTCGGGCTTTTGATTTCCATCCCCACTCATACGGATTATTCTCAACAATTGCACACTTTGTGTGATAGAGCAGTCCCGTAGAGGAGTAGTTCATATTGTGTACTTTTGGAACATTGTCCACGCACTTAGCATCCAGTACTATTAAATTTGGCATAACCTGCCTTTTCCAACCAAATCATTTCCTCTAGTGCAAAAATGTCTCTACAAGTTCTCAAGGAGTACTTAACTTGAATTTCACAGAAAATTTTTCAAACAAATTCTCTACTTCTCACCTTTTCACACAAGTTTAACAATCCAAGTATGTAAGCCTTTTTAGTGCTTAAAAACAACCATGTTAAAGTGCAAACTTTCCCACTTTGTTTTAGCTCCTACCACTTAGAATTGAACTATCCTTGCCACTTTGAGCATTTTATTCAAGCTTTTTCAAATTCACAACCAACTCTAGTGTTAATGTGTTTTCCATAGATAGTTAAGTTTTTCTACAAGAAAGATTCAAATTGTGTTCTTTACCATCATATCTTTTTAAGAGTTCAAAATTTCGCATCAAAGTTTCTCCAAAGGTCAAAAATTTCATGGCTCTCTAAATGCAACTCAACTGTAAAAACTTCTGCACAAAAAGTTTCACAACACAATTTCACAACTCAACTTATGTTCGACACCATCACTTATTCACAAAACTTTCAAAAATGTTTTTAAAAATTTGCACAAAATTTAAAATTCGCAACATATAACAGGAAATAATATGCAAACACTCAAATTCAACACAACAAAACTAGAAAATAGCATGCTTTGCCTCACATAGCACAAAAAATTTCATTCATGCAAGAAGAGTAAACATATAAGCTTCAAGAGATACACACCATAACAACCATTTACTCCCCCACACTTAAAATTTACGTTGTCCTCAATGTAAAGTAAAGAGAGGGTTAGGATCTCCCTGGATTGATATGTCATGAATTCCAATGTTTGCTTTGTGGAGTGTCCTTGTTTGAAGTTCTTTCTTGCATGAACAATTTGCTGCACATGGTGAAACAAAACTTATTAGAGATCACTCACTCAAGGACACTACATTGGTGCAAGGTAGACATAACATGGAGGTAGCATGCAAGCAAAGTGTCGCACCATGATTTGGAATCATAGTGGTGTAAAATTATACAACTATTAACACTAAATGGCACATGGACAATCATGCTTGAAATGTAAGACAAAATGATTATGTGCATTGTGGGAACGGTTCATGACTCCACTCCCCCACACTTAGCCTCATGTGTGCATGGCATATTTCCCTTGCAACTTCCTTCCTATGCATACACCTACATCATGAGTGGCCTTGGTGAGAAGAAGCAAAAATTCAAGATGACATAACGATTAATTGAACTAAAAACTAAAGTAAGGGTAAAATGAAAAGAAGTAGTTATGGGTTTTGTAGTCTCCAGCTAGACTTTATTAATGAAACATTCTTCCTCAAGAATCGGAATAACCCTCTCTGTACCAGAAAAATGCTCTCTTATAAACGCTCTTCCTTCTCTTGTAAGGCACTTGAAGAATATTTTTAAAGTGGTGCTTATGCGCTTGTACATGGGAAGCCATCTTTACAAATTCCACCTTGAACCACTGAGGCTCCTCCATTGAAGGCATCTTCTTAAACTTTTTCACCATTGGAGGCAAATTATTCAACTCTTCCATCTTACTAGGCCTATCGATTACTTCTTCCACCACATTAAGCTCTCCAACCCTACAAGGCTCAACCAAGGCTTGTACATCCATAGTCTCAACAAACAAATCAGCAAACTCAAAACCACCAGTAAGTTCAAAAACAAATGACTCAAACTCACAGTTGTTCACCATGTTATTACTGTCATTCAAAATGTTAACATCTTTAGCAGCTAGACTAATGTCGACATTTTCATTAGCAAGTTCAACATTATCTTGATTCATGATATCACAATGTTCATCAAGATATGACTCTATGCAATTTATCAAGTCATCAAGAAAAGTTACATTCAGAGAATAACAATCAGCATCATCAAGTATAGCATGGCACTCATTGTCATTGTCATTCAAAATGTTAACATCTTTATCATCAAAACTAACGTTGGGAAATTCTTGAGGTTTTTTTTCTCAATAACACAACAAGCATTATCATTAATTAACAAGAGTATCTCACTTTGAACTTCTTGTGAGTCACCATTTAGACACTTAGATTCATTGACCATTTCAAAAATTGGTGCCTCAACCAGAGTTTCAAACATTGTGCTAACACTCTCATTAACAAATGCAACATTATCCTCCTTTAGGAAATCACATTGATCTTCAAAAAGTGACTCTATGCAATTCACAAAGCTATCAAGAGGAAAAGCATCTAAAGCTAGGCAATCAACATCATTTGACTCATTGAATTCCATAAAATTTATGTACGACTCCACTTTAGACACATTTTCCAGCTTAGTAACATGGCAACTTAGAACAAGAGAGTCATCACTATCAAGATCACTAAAGAAGCCATCATCCTCAACATCAAAGTGCACATATTCATGCTCAAAAGAATCAGCAACAAAGCACTCATGTACACTATCCCCAAAACATGTAGACTCCTCCTCCCTTAGACACTTTAAGCCACAATCAACATTAGCATGCATATCAAAATGATTGTCCTCAGGAGGTGGTACGCTAGAAATAAGAGGTGTACCTTGTGAGTGGTATTGTGCATCTAAAGTTGGTGTCTCAATTTGTTCCCATAGTTTGCTTATTAAAGCGTTGATTCGATCAAACCTTTCTTGTCGCCCTTGAAGCTCTTCTTCCAGTTGAGCGAACCTTGTTTCATTTCTATCAATTCTCTCCAAAACTTGAGACAACATGTTTTCCAATTTTGCCTCTTCTCTCAGATAACACTCATTGCTTTGTTGTTGGTTATGCCATTTCCCTTCCTTTTGTAAGCCTCTGTCAAGTTTTTCCATAAGTTGAGAAAACATGTCCTCCACAGGAAGCTCTTGTGTCCCAATGTGGTGTGAGTTGTTGCTTTGTGCTTGATTTTGCCATTGCCCTTCATATGGTGGTGGAGAGAAGTCTTCGTACCATCTAGACATGCTTTGGTACTTGTGCAATACTCAATTACTGTTAACTTCAATGTCCTGCACTTGACACAAATACACCAAAGCAGACAACAAAATACGAAAACTACAAAATGCAACAAAAGTTACCAAAATGAAAAATAACAAGACTACCAAGAAAAGAAAACAGAGCAAATCAAAATTCAAGAAATCGTGCCTTCCCCGGCAACGGCGCCAAAAATTGAAAGCTTAAAGTCGTGTCAGCTTAATTTTACCCTAAACTACTAATGTAGTAGTAGTGAGAGGGATCGTATCCACAGAGAAAGGGATGGTTCAAGAACTCAGAATTTGCTCTAAAGAATTGTCATCAAACAAAACAACAAGCACAGAAAATAAGAATGTAATGTAAACAAAGGAAAATGAAATACAAATGAAGGGAGAGAAAGAAATGAATCCTAAATGCAACAAACAAGTGTGAATGGATATCCTAGGATTCTTGAGTTCTCAGTGATTTGATGAGATGCAATTGACAAGCAAATATGAACAGAGGGGATCTTAGTTCCCCGAGAACCTAACCTATAGCCGGCATGACGACCGCACTACATGCTAGATCCCATAACACTTACCTTTCCCATGGCGAGGCCTAGATTAGTGTTATAAACTACAGAATCTCAACTTCCTAAGACAACTACTCCAACATGCAAAGCCTAGGAACTCCCATGGCGAGGCCCAACCTAGTTTTGAATGCCTTCGTTATTATCATAGGAAATCTCTTTTACACTTCTTCTCTAAGGTACATTCCTTCAAAACATCCCATGGCGAGGCCAGAATCTTAGAAATGCAATGATCAGTTTGAACAAGTGAAAAGACTCAAGAAATCGCATTCAAGTTCTCATTTCATGTATCCTCACTAAATGATGGTGAATCTACCTCCAATTTGGCATGGCGACCACAATTGGAGTTCAAATCATCCAAGACCAATTCAGAAATATAAAATGTAACAAGTTCAAAGTGTAGATTCATGTGTGATTTCATACTTAGTGAATTAAGTCAATTGCAAGACATCACATCAACTAAATTAAATCATTCATCCGCTCAAACCCTAGGATATCACCAGATCTAGCCAGAAAAATCCATTTCCAATTCACGATCAACAAATTGGAAGATTACACAGTTCATTTCATCAATTGGAAAGAGTTTACCAATTAAGATGTCTCAAAGCTTCCAATTCTCAAAAGGATTGTGGAATGCCTTCTCAAATGCAAGGAGATTTACAATAATCGGAACAAATCCTCAATCGGAATCCAAAATGAAGTTCAAAAGCTAGAGAGAGAAACTAGAGAGAGAAAGTAGATCTTGCAAATTTATTCCCGCTCTCTCTCTCTCAAAAGTTGGTTACAAACTAAAATCCTAACTAATGGATAAAAATAATAGTCTCTCGGGATCTCCCTTTTACACATTAGCTACATCTCCTATATATAGAGTTATGAAAATGTAACTAATACGCAACCGTAAAACCTCTAAGATATTACAAAAGTGCCCTTGAATGGAGATACTAAAAATCAGTTCAAATTGTGAAAAATCCGAAGTTGAAGAATTTGTTCAGCATTCCAGCGCCTTTGGGCTCAAATTCCAGCGCCTTCAACATCCTCGCCAACCTATGACGCGCCTTCAGGATCAGCTCCTTCACGCCTTTGCCTTTTGAAAATCCAGCTGCAAAATCAGACCAAGTTCACGCCTTTGAGCCTGCGCCTCTCACGCCTTCAGCTTTTCTGCGAGCTTCCAAGCAGACCAGCCTCTAAAGATTCACGCTTTCTTGCCACAGAACACCACGCCTTCAGCTGCCTGGAAATTCAGAAAATCAGAACTTCAACACTTAGCCAAATTTCCAAAACCAAAAACAAACTCCTGAAACTATTATGCTATGCAGCATTTTCCAACCATATTTTGGCCCTGATACATTTTGAATTTGGAAAATCTTAAAACACAAAAGTTTTAAACTTTTGTCTTAGCTTTCCATAGCCATTTGAATCACCCAATTTGGAGCTAAAACGAAAGAGTTACGACCCAATTACTGAAACATGGGAAAACTGAAAATGTCATGGTGAGATTGCATGGCGAGACCTCGTGGTGAGGTCTCGCCACTTTGTGCATTTATATGGCGAGACCTCGTGGTGAGGTCTCGCCGTGTAAAATTTTTGCTGGCGAGGTCTCGCCACGAGACCTCGCTGTGCAATGTTTCTGCGGGCGAGACCTCCTGGCGAGGTCTCGCCGTGAAGTGCGAGTGTGTGAGAGTGAGTGAAGTGTTTGTGAATCGTGTGGCGTGTTGTGAGTTAGTGAGTAAGTGGTTGAAAGTTGAGGTGAGTAAGTGAAGTGAAATGAGATGTAATGAAGTGTTGTGAGATGTGTAACGAAATGATGAAGAGTGAAGAATGAAGAATGAAGTCTGAAAAACATGAATGAACAATGTTGTTAGATTAGTGTGATAAAATGGATGTTATGAAATGGTGTGCGCTCATACTAAATGAAAACAATGTAAACTGAAAACCAATGAAAGGAATTGATAGAATATGAAATGGTGAAATCATAACATGTCAATGTTATGAAATGAGTGAGAAGTATTGTGGGTGCGTGTTGTGAAATTTTCAAAACAAATGTGAAGTGCAATGTATGATTGCTGAATAATGATATAAAGAATGTGTTGTGCACGAGTGGATGTGTTATTGTGTGTGAAGTGCAATGAGTGTGTGAAGTTTCATGAGGCGAGGTCACCTCGCCTCATGGAGTGTGTGCGTGAGTGTTGCGGCGAGGTGACCTCGCCGCATGTGAGGTGTGTGCGGTGAGTGCTAGAGTGTAGTGTGCATGTGTGCGAGTGTTGCAAAAGATGAGTGCTTGTGTGATGTTACCATTTCAGAACAAACAAACAATTTCCAAGCAAAATTCGTGTATCTTAACTTCTGAATCGGACTTTACTATAAACATAAGAGTTTTAGATCTTTTTCTCATCTTTTCAATGGTTCAAGAAACAATATCTTTGGATGCCTAGAGCTCAAGTTATTATCAATTAACCAAACTGTGGCAATATAAACTCTATAAAACCCTGATTACCTATTTCACAAAGAAGCTCCCGTTTTATGGCATTGCACACAGATTTAGCCAACAGTTAAAACATAAGAATTAAAGAGCACTCAAAGAACTTTCCAGAACATCAAAGAACTCACCAATTGGATTAGTATTAAGAAAGTTATGCTCAAATGAAATGTACTAACTAAATCTGTCCAACTTAAAAGCTAGGCCATTCTAAGTATATTAAGGTTTTCCTCAAAATCCCACACATCACTCAAGTCTTTTAAACTCTTTCTTACCATTTGACACCAAACACATATTTACCTCATTTTATCAACATTTTTGGGTCTTTTTCTCCACTTTAGCACATCAAGATACAAACCACATAAATGCGTAAAGTAGCACAAAACACCACACATTTGTATGAAAATCAAGACAAAAGCCAAGTTAAATAACACATATAAATTGGTATAAAACCAACTTATCAATAATCATATTAAATGATAGATTCATATCAAATATAAATTACATGTCGTCTTATTCAAATAATCATATTAAATGAATATAAAATAGATTTATATCAAATATAAATTACATATGTTATATTATTCAAATAATCACATTAAATGAATATATAATAAATTTAAATATAAATTATATATGTCATATTATTCAAATAATCACATTAAATGAATATATAATTTTCCTGTCTTGAATCTATATGTATATTATTTCTAATCTTATTAGAAATCATTTAATTGAATTTTTAAAACTTTTATGGCCGGGTCAAAATATAGTTTCTAAAACTGTAAGGCCAACTGATCAGAAAAGAAAGCATACTTGTGGGGTCAAAACAGAAATAAAGAGAATCATTCTCTTTGCTTCAGAAGGCGTGATTTCCTTAACACATGTTTCTGTTTTTTTTTAAATTACGATGACGTCAGATGACGACATCGTCTTCTCCAACAACAATTGACGGAGAAAAAAAAGCTTCTGTTTCTTTTCCGGTGGATCTTCCCGGCCACCTTGCATTAATGCCTATGCGGCAAATCAACAGTCTGTCCAAATAGTCTGACTTCTCACGGCGTCTCACACCGTTTCGAACTTCATCTCGGCCAGATCCGATTAGCAACGTTGGCTGGAGATTGGTATCTCCAGATGCATCACTTTCGCGCTTTCGGCTGCCTCGATTTGGAGTGGCCGGCTGTTTATGCCGGCCTTAGATCTGATCTCCGCCAGAAAATTTTCTGGTCATGCGACTTTCGCCGACCCGAACGTTTCAGCCTTTTTTTTCTTTTTAAAAATTTCAAAATCAATTTTGAATAAAAAAAAATTGCATATATGACCCATAATATTTAAAAAACGAATTTTTAAACATATATATGTCTCAAATCTATCAATTAAATCCAATATACATACATAAACAATTTATCATTCATGACATGATATATTTTGTATAGATAAATCAAATTAGGCTCTGATACCACTATAAGGAAATCAACATAGTAACAACGCAATGGAAAATATAACAATTATATTATAATTGATTTCCACATAATTGACAATCTATATAAAATATACCTCGTGAGGAGCTAGCAAAACCTTTGAGCGGGATTTAATCGATCAATCAGCCGCACAAGTGTCCGGCCTCTAACGGTAATCCACATGAACTACTTTTGGGATCCTCGAAGGATTGATTCCAATGTTAGGTTAATAAGGTAGATCCTTCTCAACAACACTTAAGAGATCTAATAAGAAAAACTGTTTTTTCTTATTTTCGTGATTTCTTATGGAGGGAGTTTTGTTGTCTTTGACCTAACATTAAGCATCTATATATAATAATACAACCTTCCAAAAAGGTTGTCTTGTCAAACAAGAAACGAATTATTACCAAACTCTATTCACTTTCCAAAAGTGAACAAGAGTATAATAGATGCCATAATTATCATATAATTATGTAAATCATTTTAACCCAAGAAGTAATTCTATTGTGTGTGACCCTTTAGGTTCCTAATCACTTGGCAATAAATATAAATAATAATCTTAAAATTAAATTGGCTTTTGTACAAAACCAACACATATGATGGTACTTCTATCGATTTAAAGTTCTTGAAACACAAACACACACACATCAAAAGAACAGCTTACAACACCGAATACACATATATATGAAGGCTGCTTCTTCCATGGATTTAACAATTAATCAAATACTTCACAAACAAACACACACTAATGCAACACAAGTGCATCTAGGATTTTCTGAACAAGTACATCCCGACCATGGGCCACAGTAACTACCACATGGGCAGAGTAATGGGCGTAATGACGAAGTCCCATTTCTTGAGGCTGTTTTGGCTTCTGCACTGTCAATTATTGTAGGTAATAATGGCATCTCTATGATCATATTATAATTATCATTTGTTGCTACTGAATTCTGATGTTTGTGCTCATGATCACATTCATTATGATCATCCAGCAGTTTTCTCAGGCTATTAGTAGTATTACCACTGATTGGAGAGAGCACTGCAATATAAGAAATTAATTAGCAATGATTTATGCAAGAAAAGACAACAACTTAGTAACTAAATTTATTCTTAATAAATGCACAGATAAGCTATAATGGAATGTGAAAGATCAAGGTTAGATGCGCGGTGTCTCCGTGGGTTAGAAACACTAGGTATGACATCGATAACAAAAGCAGTAATGGACAATAATAAAATGCGGAAAGTAAAGAGACAGGAGGTTGGTAACGCAGTTCAGCAATCTGCCTACGTCTGCGGGGCCACGCCCAGAAAAACAATCCACTAAGTTCACAAGTTACAAGACACTCAGTCTGACACAACGTAAGACTCCCTCTTATCTTTGACGCCGCCTCTTCCTAACTCCATAGTGAACGGATTGTGCGAGCTCCCCTCGACTTGTGTTGATTCCTCCCGGAATCTGTGGTTAATGCAAGTCCCCTTGCCCACAATAAAGACAGGATCCCCTTGTCAATGGTAACTCCTCTCGGAATCCGTGGTTGATACAAGATCCCCTTGCCTACGTTTGAACTCTCCCGAGCTCCTCAACAATCTCATCCCGAGGCTAAATTATAATAAAGAACACAAGGATTGCATCTTCAAATTTTATTGCATTAAGATGCTTAAGCCAACACACTTTGATCAAAGATCTCCAACAAAGAAGTGTGTTCACAGTCTAATGAAGACCGAAATAAACCATCAAAGCTCCACACGATTCAAACAATTCACACGCTAATGAGGGTTGAATTTTACCATGATTGTGATACCTCAGAAATAGACTCCTAATATAACAACTGTTGTTCAGATCAAAGGAATCCTATTCATTCTCAGAACATATTCAGGTTACACTTGTCTTAAAGAGTTACAATCCCATTACAACTCTTACATTACAATAAACCCTTTTTCAAGGTATGTTATTAGAGTTTCAATACAACTCTAATTCAAGTATGTGTTCTATAAATACAACCCCTCCTTCACTTGGGGGGGGGGGGAGAGATTCGATTCAAGTATTCTCAATTGCTTATTGATATTTGCTTAAGACTCGTTATTGACTTAGGCATCGGAGTTTACTCCCTAGGATCAATCCCCGGGATTTTGTGCAGGTCTTCGGAGCGTTCGGAGTGTTCAGACGACCAGACGATCTCGAAGACGACGTGAGTTGTTTGATACTCATCAATTAGCGCCCACCGTGGGGCAGAAAGCAATATGCCTACTACTCGCTTGCAGTCATCCAGACGTGACCAGCAACCAGGTAGAAATCCTCCTGATCTTGCTCATCAGGAGACGAACAATCCTCCTCTAGAGGAAGTACCTGTGAATTCACCTACCAGAACTCCTATTCAAGACGGACAAGGATCTGTTCGTCAGAATCAAGAAGGAAGTTCAATTCCTATCGTCAATTTGGATTCACCTGATGTGCTCAAATTTCTGCTCGATAATGGACAGCGAATTCAAGCTATGATAGTAGGTCATGCTCCAGGTAATAATTTAGTTGAACAACAAGCTCGCGAGGCAAGACAGCGAGATCGGGAACAAGCAATTCGTGATAGTTACTTAAATCGCGAACGAAATTTGCGACAAGAGTTACAGAAAGAACATGAGCTCAGATTGAGAGCTGAAGAGCGTGTTAATAGGAATGGTCGAGATCAAAATTGGGGTCAGAATCGGGATCATATCTCAGTCTCATCTCGCCGAAGGGACTCACGATCACCGAACGGAAACGAAAGACGTACACATTATTGTCAGCATACAAGAGCAGAAGATCATGTAGGTGATAATATGTACGTGAGGTACGACCAGCAAAGGAATCAAGATTTGCGGTTCGGAGACATAAGTCCATCCGACCTGCCGTGTAACCAACAACAGCGAAACGATGATGATTTGGACATTAAATCTCCCTTTGTGGATGATGTGGAGAATTATCCTCTTCCACAAAAGTTTAAAATGCCCACTCAGTTATATTATACGGGTGAAGGAGATCCAGCAGAACATGTGCATAATTATGTACAGAGCATGAGAATTTACAATTATCCAGACCAGATCCTTTGCAAATGTTTTGGCATCACTATGATGGGAACTGCCAGATTGTGGTATGACAATCTCCAACCCAAGAAGTTTCATAAATTTAGTGAGATCAAAACGGCTTTTACAAATAGATATGTGCAGAGACAAAAATTTGTGAAAACAAGTGTTGAATTACTCAATGTGAAACAAGGAGATTCTGAATCATTAACTCAGTACATTGATAGATTCATAAACGAAAGCTTAGAAATTGGGCACAGGTCGGAAGAAGTAGTTATTGGAGCCTTCACCAATAGTTTACGACCTGGAAGAATGTATAAAGATTTTGTCATAGACCCTCCTGCTAATACTGAAGAGATGATGAAACGAGCTCTTAAATTTGCAGAATGTGAAGACGCAGATAAGAAAAAACGAGACAATGACAGACCTGAAAAGAAGAAGGAAGAAAAAAACAAATCATCAGGCAATGGAAATCGCAAACAAAAGTTTGATAAATTTGATAAAGTACAAAACAACTCATCCACAGTTGGCGAAGATAGAAATTACACCTTGTTGAATAAAAGGCAAACCGATGTGCTTGTAATCTTGGAGAATCGAGGACGTGTGAGATATCCACAGCGGATGACGGCCCCTGACAACAAAAGAAGTAAGAAGTTCTTTTGTAAGTTTCATAATCAGCACGGTCATGACACAGAACATTGTAAAGATCTGAGAATGTATATAGAAGAGCTAATTCAGAACGGACATTTAAAGGAGTTTATCTTAAGAAATCCTTCAAACCGACCAGAAGACAAGAAAGATCCAGATCTCCCGGATGAAAAAAGAAGAAGAGATAATGGTGACGATAGAAATCCTGGAGTGAATAAGAATATCACAGAAGTAATTCACACCATTATTGGGGGGCCATATGATGGCGATTCCATGACCTCCAAGAAATCGAAGAACAGGAACCAATTCATAAATGGTTCAAATCAACAGACACCATCACTTTTTCACAAGAAGATGCCGTGCCGACCAAATTTCCACACGCCGACGCATTGCTGATCAAAGCAATCATCGCCAATAAGGAAGTTCACAGAATATATGTAGATGATGGCAGTTTGACTGACATTCTCTATTATGAAACTTGCCAAACGATGGGTATTGACAAGAAATAATTAAAACCTTGTCATTCACACCTCATCGGATTTTCAGGAGAAACGTCAATGCCTATTAGCACGATAAACCTGCCAGTGACATTGGGAGAATATCCCAAGGAAAGACTCATATACATTGAGTTCACCGTCCTTAACGTCACGTCTCCATATAACGTTATTCTTGGATGACCTGCCATGGTGCAATTAAAGGCAATCAGGTCTCCATACCATCTGGTCATTAAATTTCCTACTGCATCAGGAATTGCTACTATCCGAGGTGATCAAAAGTTAGCAAGAGAGTGTCACATGATTGCTTTAAAGGGAAGCAAAAAACAACAGGTTGCAAATGTGAACTATGTGAAAAAACAGGAAGCCGATCAGAAACAGTGATGTTAACAGACGAAGTAGAAACTGTATGCTTAGATGAATCTCAGGCAGAAAAAACAGTTCTCATCGGATCATCATTACCGATAGAAACTAAAAAATCACTGGCAAATCTCTTGTCAGATTTTAAAGATGTTTTTGCTTGGAGCACAGATGACATGAAAGGAGTTTCACCCGACCTGATGGTTCATAAGTTGAATATTGATAAATCAGCTCAAGTAATCAAACAAAAGAAAAGGAAGTATGCACCAGATCGAAATAAAGCCATATCTGAAGAAGTCGACAAATTGTTGAAGGCAAAAATAATTAGAGAGGTGTTCTACCCGACCTGACTTGCTAATCCTGTCATGGTTCCAAAACCAGACACTTCACTTCGAATGTGCATAGATTATACCGATCTAAACAAGGCTTGCCCAAAGGATTGTTATCCTTTGCCTGTAATCGATCAAAAGGTGGATGCGACCTCCGGATTTGAGGTTTTATGTTTTTTGGACGCCTACAAAGGTTATCATCAAATTCAGATGGACGAAGACGACGCAGAGAAAATAGCTTTCATAACTGAAAAGGGTACGTATTGTTATATGAAGATGCCCTTTGGTTTGAGAAATGCCGGTGCTACATGCCAGCAATTGGTGGATAAGATTTTCTCCGATCAGATCGGACGGAACATGGAAATCTATGTGGATGATATGTTGATTAAAAGCAAAAGAATAGCAACTTTTTTGGATGATGTAAAAGAAACTTTGGTTAAATTGCGAGAAACAGGGTTGAAGTTAAATCCAAAAAAGTGCACATTCGGTGTCGGTTCAGGAAAATTTCTTGGTCACATGGTTTCGAGCCAAGGAATTGCAGCAAATCCTGAGAAGATCAAGGCAATTTTGGATATGAAACCACCACAAAGTCTAAATAATGTTCAGAGACTTACGGGTCGTTTAGTCACGCTGAACCGTTTCTTGTCCAGATCGGCTGATCGAAGCTTGCCTTTCTTTAAGGCACTAAGAAAAGCAAAAAAATTTGAGTGGGATGCGAACTGCAACAAAGCATTTGAAGATTTGAAAGCATATCTGTCGAATGTGCAAGTGTTATCCACTCCGGTCCACGGAGAAATTTTGTATTTGTACTTGGCAGCAAGTGATGTAGCAATAAGTGCAGTCTTGGTCAGGGACAACCAGGGAATACAAAAACCAGTTTATTATATAAGTCGGGCGTTGCAGGGAGCCGAACAGCGATATTCGACCATGGAAAAGTTAGCACTGGCGCTGATTAACCCTTCAAGAAGGTTAAAACCGTACTTCCAAGCACATGAAATCCATGTCTTAACTGATAAACCATTGAAACAGGTTCTGCAAAAACCTGATTCTTCCGGAAAATTAATGAAGTGGGCAATTGAATTGGGAGAATATGCAATCACCTTTTCACCCCGGACAGCGGTGAAGGGCCAGGTGCTTGCGGATTTCATAGCAGAAATTTCCATTTCAGAGGAAGACCTTGTGAAAGAAAATGACCTGCGAAACCCTTGTAAGTAAATGTAAGGCTTTTGGGTTTTATATGTGGATGGTGCATCAAGTGAAGATGGTTCAGGTTCTGGACTAATATTAACTAACCCCAATGGACAAGAGTTCATGTATGCTTTGCGTTTTGAATTCAAAGCTACAAATAACGAAGCAGAATACGAAGCATTGATAACTGGGATGAAGTTAGCTTCTCAGATGGGAGTTGAAAAGTTACAGGTTTACAGTGATTCGCAGCTCATGGTAAACCAAGTAACTGGGAGGTATGAGGCCCGAGATCCGAATATGAAAAAATACTTGGATAAAACTGAAGACTTGAAGAAGAATTTTCAGGAGTTCATAATAGAGCGAGTGCCCCGAGTTCAAAACAAATGAGCAGATGCACTCAGTAAGTTGGCATTTTCTGCACATGTTCATCTCACCAAAAAGGTTCTGGTGGAGGTCTTACCAACTAGAAGCATTGATGAATTGCAAGTTTTAGCGATAGAAGAGTTGGGAGACACTTGGATGACCCCAATTATTCATTTTTTGACAAACGGCCAGTTACCGCAAGACAAAATTTCAGCTCAGAAATTGACTATGCGATCGGCCAGGTATACTATCCAAAATGGATTTTTATTTAAAAAAGGTTATCTAATGCCTTGGTTGCGTTGTATAGGACCGGAGCAGGCATTGTATGTTATGAAAGAAATCCATCTTGGATCGTGCGGAAGTCATGTCAGAGCACGTACATTGGCAAAGAAGGCAATGCAGCGGGGATATTACTGGCCTACGATGAGTTCGGATGCACATGATTTGATGCAGAAATGCCCCAAGTGCCAAATCTATGCCGTCGTCAGACACGTCCCGCAAGCTGAGATGGTCACAATTCAAAGTCCATGGCCGTTTGCTCAATGGGGAATCGACATCGCTGGACCTTTTCCAGAAGCCCCTGGACGGCTTAAGCACTTGGTAGTGGCTATTGACTACTTTACAAAATGGGTAGAAGTCGAACCACTTGTGCAGATTTCCGGAAAAAGTATGGTTAAGTTCGTCTGGAGACAGATTGTATGCCGATTTGGAATACCGAACACCATCGTATCAGATAATGGTACCCAATTCGCCAACGATCCGTTCAAAAGTTGGTGCAAAGAACTGAACATCAAACAACATTTCACCTCGATAGCACATCCACAAGCAAACGGGCAAACCGAGGTCACCAACCGAATAATTGTTCAGGGTTTGAAGACAAGATTGGGAAAAGCTAAAGGTGATTGGGTGGAAGAGCTACCAAATGTTCTATGGGCATACAGAACTACCCCAAGGACAGCCACTCGAGAAACTTCTTTTAGCTTAGTTTACGGATCCGAAGCAGTGATACCTGCAGAAATTGGACTCCCAAGCCCCAGAACAATGAACTACATTTCAGAAACAAACTCAGACGAACTAAAATTGAGTTTGGATCTGCTGGAAGAAAAAAGGGAAAAAGCACAACTTGAAGAAGCTAAGTATAAATCTGACATGGCCCGATATTATGATCGGCGAGTTAGAAAAACTCAACTACAGCCTGGAGACTTGGTCTTGCGAAAAAATAAAGCAAGCCGAGTTGAAGGGCTCAAGAAACTCGATCCGAACTGGGAAGGACCTTACAAAGTAGCTCAGGTCGGTGGCGCAGGAAGTTACAAGTTGGAAACTTTGGAGGGAAAGACTATTCCCAGGATGTGGAACATCACCAACTTGCGTAGATACCACCAATAGCTTGTAGTCTTTTTAGTTCATTTTTGTTAGAACAAGCACATTGTTGTTTTCAACAAGTGTAACTCAGCTTAAATGCTACACATGAATAAAACAGCTCTTTATGAGTCCATGCTTATAACTTGAGTTTGTTTGCAGTTCATTCATTTTATATGTTGAGTTGTTGTATTTGTCAACTCTGGTTTTGGTCAGGTTATACGACATCTATTTATGAATTGTCCGTCAAAAAGGATAACATCCAGATCAAATTCAAATCTACGTTTGATTCAGTTCAAATCGGCAGATTTCAAATCAAATTATTGTTTTTTCGCCAAAAAGGAAAGACAAATTAAATTTAACGTGTTAAGTTCAGTTCAGTTCGAATTAACTTAATATCGTTGATTTTCCGCAGACAAGGACAAGTAACAAGTTCAATTCTGTTCGATTATAAATTAAGAGCGTACAGTTTCGTTTTATAAAAAGTCAAACTGAGCTTGTTTTAATTTGAACAGATTTAGTTCAAATTACTTAACAAAATGTAACTTTGGATCAAATTAAAATACACCGACATGAAAGTAAGACGATGTCAAAAGAAGATTTCATTGAAATATTCAAAAGACCAAAAATTGGTCAAAACTGCTGTTCAGGACGTGCAAAAATAACCTACAGCTATTACAAAATATTTGAGCTTATAAGCTCAGCTCTTTTCTTCTTCTTTTTCCTCTTTATCGTTCTTCTGCGAGGCAGCGGAACATAAGGACGACCATCAACTTGCACTGATTTCAGCTCGGAAAATGCTTGGTTCAAGGCTTCGTCAGCTTTAGCGTTGTAGCCTTTCTCAAAAGTCAAGATCATCTCTGGAAATCTGGGAGCAAGCGCGACCAGAGCTCTATGATAGCCAAGGTTACGAGCTGGAGCGCATAACTTTATCAACAAATTCCTTCCTTCGTCGGAAGAGAGAAAATTGGATATAAGTTGAGAAGAGCCCTCCCCTTCCAAGAAAGCCACTCGAGCTGATAAATCCTTGTTTGTCGCTTCTAACTTCTCATTCTTTGCCTCTAATTCTCCATTGGCAGATTGGGCAACAATCAGATCATCTTTAAGGTGGCTAATTTCTTCTTTCTGATTTGCAAACCTTTTCTTTTCGGTCTCCAGCAAAGATGAGAGGTTTGAAAGCTCTTGCTGATTGGCATCCTTCTGAGCATTCAGCTCATCGATCTTGTCTAACGTCGCATCACTACGAACAATAGCTTTGGTAGCTAAGCCCATGATCTGAAAAATACGGATTGTTAACGATAATAGCATAAAGATTTAGTGTAGAAAAAAGAAAAACGCTGTCTACCTGTGCGGCGCCCAGAGCAAGACTTCAATGAAGAGAGGGACTGTCCATTTTCCTCAGCAATTTCCTATCCCGAAGTGGGATTGTGTTGTAGGCGAAGTCAAGTGCTGTGTCAGTGGTGAGCCTATCGTTGATGCCCATCTTTGGGTCAGGACGGAATGACGATAAGGAATAAGAAGCTTCAACGAACAGCCTTTCAAGAAGAGATGGACCCGATACTTCAGCTTTGTCGACCTCAATATCAACCATTCGGGGTCTCTTCTGAGCCTCATCAGCCGAGCTCTCTGCTTTCCTCTTAAGAACTTCGTTCACGAGCTTAAGGCTTTTTCCTTTGCCGTGAACGGTCTTTTTTCCTTTTCCTTTGACCGACGAGGAAGTTGGTTTGTCAGTTTTCTTTTCCAACTTAACCTCGTCGGTAGGGGCTTCATCGGTACCAGGAATATTGTCTTCAGGAACTGAAGTGTCGGGAGCGTCGTCAATTATTATGGGCTAGGAATGTCTCCCATGAGGTCGCCGATATTCATCACTGAAAATCAAAAAAAAAGAAGAAAAAAGGAGAGAAAATCAATATTGCGATCAGAATAATACTAATTATGTGAAAAGATGAGATGAAAAGAAGTTGTACCCTTCCTCCCATTTACCACGAGATCTGTGTGGTCGGATGAAAGAATGGCTGAACTCATTCCGACTGATACTAAAACCCTTTCTGGAAAGTGGTTAATATTAAGGACTCGCTTCTCCTTTTCTAATTTCTTAGCGAGTTCCTTGGGAAGTTTTTTTATTGAAATGGGATCAGAATCGCGACCTGCGTCTTTCCAGTACCATTTCAGACCTACAGAACTGAGTTTAAGATAAAAAAATTTATCTTTCCACTCGTGAATGGAACTGGGTTTTCCACTCAAAAGTTGTTATTTTTTAGATCGGCGGGTGAAATAATACCAGTCAGGATCTTTTCCAGATGTTTTTAGACAAAAGAAATGTCTGAAATAAGGAACTGAAATCTTATGATCAATAAGTTTGAAAAATAACTCGAATCCGACCAGAATTCTGATCGCGTTCGGAGTTAGCTGAGTTAAACTGATCGCGTAATCAGCAAGAATATTTTTGAGGAATTGAGATAAAGGGAATCTCAGTCCGGCCTTAAGTTGCTCTACAAAAACGCTTATGAAACCTTTTGGAGGTCGTTTAGCTACTTCACCCTCTCCTGGAATTCTAATTTCAATATCGGGGGTGATATGAAAATCTCCAACAATCTCGGCCAAAGAAGAAGTAGATATGGTCGATGTCAGGATTTCTAATTTTAATGCAAGGGGTTTTTTGATCGGATTGGCTGGCTGAGAATTTACATTGGTAGGTCGGCTTGGTAAAGGCTCGTCTTCCGAAAACTCTATCGCTAAAGGGATAGGTTGAGCGATGAGCTGATCAGTACCTAAACCTTGATTGCTAGAGGCATCTAAGTTTGTTTCTGCAGTATTTTCCATATCTGGTCGAGTTGAATTAAACTTCTTCGTGGTTTTTAGGTTTCTAGCTAGATTTTCCTGTTCGTCTTGTTTGTTTGAATCACTAGGCGAACTAGAAGAATCAGAATAACCACCACTAGAAGTAGAAGAGTCGTGTGCAGGTGATTCTTGATCTAGATTATCCTCAGATCGAATTTCAGAAGAAGAATTAGAGTGCTCGGAATTGGACATTTACTTACTTGTGAATAAGGAGGAAGCCGAATTGAGAGATGAAAAACTGGAGGAAGATGCTCGAATATTTCTGAAAGTCCGAACTGGAAGACGAGAGCTCTGGAGGAGTGAAATAACAAATGAATTATGAGATGCCTTATTTATAGGCAAAGGCTGATGGAATTTGAAAGGACATGACAGCTGTGTTGGAGAACGTGCAGCCAAAACGTCAGATTATATAAGTTGTGGTTAGAAACGTTTACGCGTTTCTCGGGCACAAAATTCGAAGTGATGAACGTGTGCATCAGATCGGTATCATGCCAACGATGTTCAGATCGGAGTGGATGAATACAATCCGATCTGAGGGGCTATTGATGAGGGTTGAATTTTACCATGATTGTGATACCTCAGAAATAGACTCCTAATATAACAACTGTTGTTCAGATCGAAGGAATCATATTCCTTCTCAGAACATATTCAGGTTACACTTGTCTTAAAGAGTTACAATCCCATTACAACTCTTACATTACAATAAACCATTCTTCAAGGTATGTTTTTAGAGTTTCAATACAACTCTAATTCAGGTATGTATTCTATAAATACAACCCCTCCTTCACTTGGGGGGGGGGGATTCGATTCAAGTATTCTCAATTGCTTATTGATATTTGCTTAAGGCTCGTTACTGACTTAGGCATCGGAGTTTACTCCTTGGGATCAATCCCGAGGATTTTGTGCAGGTCTTCGAAGCGTCCGGAGTGTTCAGACGACCAGACGATCCCGAAGACGACGTGAGTTGTTTGATACTCATCACACGCCTTGCACTCTTGAAAAAATACGTGTGGTAGAAAGATCATATAGGCACACAAATCCTTCCCAAGTTTATCTCCAAATCTTCCCATATTTATCTCCAAGATTATTTCTAAATAATTCAAATGGAAAGATGGAAAACCTTATGCCTTCAATGCTTATCTTTTCCAAAGATAGATAACTTCCAAGAATACCAAGATAAGCTCCCATAAATATCAAGATAGCATTAATCTTCAAATCAATCTTCCTTGCGTAGATTGATTTAATTTGATTTATGCTTCCAATAAGATCTTTCCTTATCTTTGTCAAAAAATCCATGCCAACAAATAAATGCCAACTCACGTGTGCATTAACAGAATGGAAGAAGAGGATTTAAAGAGGGTACTAACAAGTTGCAGCAAGCAGAAGAGCTAGAAACAGAGTTAGCTTTGCCATATTGGAACGTTTTGTTATGCTCAGAATGACTATATTAATTTGCTGTTTGTTTGTGGTGGAGTGGAAAGTAAGCCTCCATGGATGGTGCATATTTATAGTGCCAAAACATTAGAAGGTTGTACTTATATGCCTATGTACACAAATTAATTAAGCATCCAACTCTAATAGGGCACACGAATTTTTGCGAATTTTTCATACCAGATCTCTATTAGGGGGAAAAAAATTATCACGAAGGGCACGTTTAATTA
The DNA here is from genome assembly GCA_016586305.1 of Ophiorrhiza pumila. Lineage (NCBI taxonomy): Eukaryota > Viridiplantae > Streptophyta > Magnoliopsida > Gentianales > Rubiaceae > Ophiorrhiza > Ophiorrhiza pumila. Next base: position 29,479,130 of record BLIW01000008.1, on the reverse strand, counting down.
TTTTATTTTGGTTGATTTGCCTCTTGAAATAAAATAATGACAAATTTGTAACTTGCAAGTTGGTTTTTTGAATTGATTTTGCAATATTAAAGTGCATGGTAATTAATTAATTTTAAGTTGCTTGCTAGAATATAACAAGAGATAGATGGTTATGCATGACAACATCACTTTTAAGTCCATTGGTTTACGAGATTTGGTTTTGAATGGACCGGAGGAATTCTTTGTGGAGGGATTTTCTTGAAATAATATTTTATGCGATGGTTGCTTGAAGTTTGAAGTTTGATTTTAGTTAGCATCTCAATTGTTAAGTTTCTAATCGGGCAAACCCAGTACGTTACTAAGACTTTTGAGATGGAAATGCAAGAAATGAAATCATTGCGTGAATCACCCAACTAATTAATTAGAATATTTGAGCATATATTGGTTTGAGTCATTTATTGTACAGAAATTTTAGTGTTGGTATTGCCATAAAATGGAGAAAACCGATCTGCCCCAATCAGAAATAATATAGTAATAGAAGCGACAGAACCTTGGATTAATTAGCTGCAATGCAAGTCACTTACTAGCACTGAATATATGGGTTTAGCTAATAGCAAATCGGGTGGCAAACCATATCGGAATGCAAAATCCGAAGTGTTGAATCTAATTGTGGATGACGAGTCATTCACGTGAAAGCATGGAATAAGACGACGCAGGTAGATAGCCACGTCTCGACATTGAAGGATCACAGGTCGTGACATGATTCTCTAGAACCGTTTTTTTTATTTTAGTGAAATAAACTTGAAATTCGTGCTATGTGCTACTTGGGGTCGCGACGTTGACACCTATGGCAAAAAATAATGTATAATTTTTGTTTTTAGGGTTTTAGTGTTTTATTTGTTTTGGGTTTTTGTTAAAATGTTCCTAAGTTGTTAATGCTTGTGTAACTTTAGCCTAGATTGTTAAGGTTTTTAATCTTTCTTATTTAATAAGTTAGAATTTTCTATGTAAAACTATTTATAGGCCTATTTTCATTGAATAAAGAACAAGACTTGTAATTTTGATATTGAATTTGAGAAAAACACTGGATTGTTTTCTTTCGTGAGGAGTAGGATTGGATGCGTTATTTAACTCAACTCGATACACTTATTATTAGGTATTTAGTCGTAATGTTTTAGAGTTTGTTGTCGTGAGTAATGAAATTCTCGATTTGAAAAAAAAACAAACAAAAAAAAAAGAATCGACAAATAGTTTTGTAATTAATTTAGGTGCAACTACCCCAATTCGATATCCACATATAGAAAACAACCACCCACCTTGACTTTGATTCGCAAAAACTCCTATGCGACCATCTTATATACTCGAATTATTATATTTCATACGCTAATTTTTTTACAATTGATATGCGAATACTTTTTTTATACGCAAATGTGGTATAGTTGATATGATAGTTTTTTATAAGTTATACGCTAATTTTTTATACGTTATACTCTAATACTCTAATTTTTTATCGTAATACGCTAATATGCTAATTTGATATGTTGACTTTTTTTTATATGTTGATTTTTTTTATACGCTGATGTTTGATTTTTATATGCGCTGATGTGTGAATTTATATACGCTGATGTTTTGAATTTATATACGCTGATGTTTGAATTTATATAGCTGATGTTTGAATTTATATACGCTAATGTTTGAATTTAGAGGAAGTCTTGTGTAAAACAGTCGCATATATGCGACGGACACTCGTCGCGTGATAAACATTTATACACGAATTATTGATACGTTATACGTGAACTATTTACACGTTATAACTATTTATACATGAATCATAGTAGTTTTAGAACTCTAATATTGATTTATACGCAAATACGCAAATTATTTAGATGTTATATGTGAATCAGAATAGTGTTAGAACTCTAACATTGATAATTTATACGTTAATATTTACACGTTATACATGAATTATAATAGTGTTAAAACTCTAAAAACTCTAACTTGATAATTTATACGCGAATATTTACAAGTTATACGTGAATCATAATAGTGTTAGAACTCTAACATTGATTTATAGGCTAATATTTACACGTTATACGTAAATCCTAATAGTGTTAAAACTCTAATTTGATAATTTATACGCATATTTACACGTTATACGTGAGTCATAACAATGGCGGATCCGAAGGGGGGCGTGGGGGTGCTGCCCCCCCGCCCAAGATTTTAAAAATTGTACTATATCCCTATAAAAGTTTAAAATTTTCAATTAGCTCCTTAAGAAAATTAGAATTTTGGCTCCCCTCCCCCCCCCCCCCCCCCCAAAAAAATTAAAATAGAACTTTTACCACTACTACTATATAATTATAGTTTCTTGATCCACCACAGAGTCATAGTAGTGTTAGAACTCTAATATTGATTTATATGCTAATATTTAGACGTTATACGTGAATCCTAATAGTATTAAAATTCTAAATTGATAATTTATACACGAATATTTACACATTATATGCGAATTAAAATAGTGTTGGAACTCTGACATTGATAATGCATACGCGAGAACTATTTACAAATTATACGTGAATCAAAATATATAGCATTAGAATTTTAACATAGATAATGTATACGCGAATATAAGAATTATAGCACACGTGCGACTGAAGGCGCGTTATTAGTCCCTTCGCATACATGGGATGTTTTGTGTTGAATTTATATACGTGAGTCGTATATATACGACGGTTGTACAGGAGTTTACCCTATTTTGATTAACAAACTTTTGGTCCTTTTTTTTTAATTTCAGCTGTAAACTTTTATGTATTATGTCAATTTTAAAGGTAACTGGTCGCGTCGTTGTGCCACTAAAATTAAAATCTACTCTTTACTAGTATAGCAATAGAGCAAGGTCGTCTCCCAATGGAACGGGTGTATCTTTTCCTTCAAAACTTGTCACAAACTGTTATTAGAAGCAAATAAACAAAATAAAATACTAAAGAATTTAATCAATAAGAAATAAAATCCAGTTAAATCATTGAATCCACACTAATTAATTACTTGATCCTTGATGCAAATATTAAACATGAAATTCAAATAAACAAGTTATAGTTACCGGAAACGCCACTGACATAACCTCATTTCTCCTTACTTGTCGGTAATTAAAAGGACGCCTTATTAATTACTCTCTAATTAACAAACAATCTAAGAGGACGCCTCATTAGATTTAATTCATTAACAGTATTAAGATGAGATAAACCCGATTATGATATGCCCATATAGACGCCATATGCCCATATCATCCCCTTATGCCCACTGTCCATGAATGACAGTCTTACTACCTATTAAAACTAAATAGACAATTACAGATCTACAGTTTTAATTGGCATTATAATTTCCTATAATTAATTAAATACTGTGCATTATTCAACAATCATAGATAATTCATAAACCCTCTATCACAGGACATAAAAAAAATACTTAAATTCCATATTTATTTAAATCCAATTAGATCTCACAAGTTGTTAATTAGTGCTTCATCAATAAATTAACTGGAAAACTAATTTAGAATGAAAACATAATTAAACAAGACATAAAAGAATTATAGAAAATAGATTCATAATGTATTGGAAAGAGAACCTGTAGTTGATAATCACTTGGTAGTAGTTATGGTTGAAGATGATCCAATCCAAAATGCAAAGGAAATTGATAATACTTGTCCCAAAAACTTATCCAATAAATTGTCTAAACTAAGATTGCTGAAAATTGAATGCTTTTATTAAATAATGAAAATCCAATTAAATTCAAAAGAATGACTTGAATAATTATTACGTGAAAGCTACTAAACTCTCCTACTAATTAAGAAAAACCTAGGATCTAACTACTAATAGAAACTAAACTAGGCTAGGATGCACACTCCTAATCCAAAAAAACACTATTTCAAGAACTCTCTCAACAAACAATAACTAAAAATCATAGCTGAAAATAATTCCCAACAAACTCCAAGATCTCTATCTCCAAAATATTAGGAGATTTGATTATAAAAAATATTCCTTCCCAACTAACATAACCAAATCTTCCAATAATCTCTCTTCCTTAGTAAAAATCCTTCTTGGTAAAATCTTCTCCTTCTAGTAAAATCCTTCTCATAGAATCTCCTCAACTTCTTGCATCAATTTAGCTCTTTTCTTACCATTCCATTCATTTTCCACATAAACCTGAAAATATAACAAAATCATGAATTTCAACACATGAATGCTAATAAAAAGACACAAAATTATAATAAATAAATGTGAAATATTAACTCTATCAGTAACTATATAATACATAAAAAAGTTTAAAAGAAAAGGCAAATCTGTAGAATATTGTGTTGGAGTTTTATCTGTGGGAGGATTAATGTAGGATTTCATCGTTGCTTTTTAGGAAGTCTTGCTTGGTTAAAATTAGTTTTGTAATAGGATTTGGTCGTTTAATTTGTTTCTGATTTATTTAGAAATTGGTGATTATGTGGGACCTTTTTGGCAATAGATCGTGTGTGACATTATGTATTTTGGCAATAGATGGTTTGTGACATTCGATTTTTCAATATCTATTTTAACATTTATTTGTATTAAAGTTAAAAATAACACAAAATTATGCTAATACTAAAAAGTGGTGCCATACACTTTTTCTGGTATATGACGTTAGTTTTCTCCCTTAATCCTCTCTTGACCCAGTTGGGTTAAACCATACATAAATTGATAGTGTAGTATAAGTTAGAATATATAGTTAATCCAACTCTATTTCTCATCTTTATTTTAACAACAACATTGCTTTCTTTGAAAAGTCCTTTCTTTTCAACCTCATTCATCATCTTCATTTTAATACTAAAATCACAAATACTCTTTTTGTGGCGGTTTTGCCATAAATAGTACCAAACAATGAAGATTACTTCAATACAAACTTAGAAATATTTAAAAATGGAAGAGAGAACCCATATTTAGAAAAACGCTTATATGAAAGCAAAAATGGTTTTGACGAAATAAAAGACGCTTATATGAAAGCAAAACATTGGTTTTAATGGATGAAGCTACACAATTGGTTTTATGTGAAATGAACAAAAAAATCTTATGGTAGAGATAGGAGGTTTTATTTTTAAATTGGGGAAGAGAGAGTTTTTTTAAGTGAGAATACAAAAACTTATCTACGATACTTTTATATATGCGACTAGACTAATGACGTTGTAAAAATCAGTTGGATTATCAAACATATAAATTTAATGAATTTATCAACATATTACTTTCAATTTTCAAATTTTATGTTCAGTCAATTTTCAATTTTATGAAATAGGCCATGATTTTTTTGCCTCTTGCAAACTTTGAATCTAACAAGGTCTTCAAACACCATAATTTAAATATCTTTTGCAATCATTTGATTGCCAAATAATGCTCGCTCTAAAACAAAACAGCTAGAAGAAACAAACATATGGTGGAGAAAAATTTAAGGCAAAGTCACATTTTGATGCAATAATTTAACGTAGACTGGTCCTGGCTGTCCTTAATCTTCCTTTGAAATTCCATTGCATACGTGATACAAATTCGATTCTTAGGTGCCCACATCTTTATGAATGATGAAACCGCAGGATTTTCTTTCTTTGTTTGGTCCTCCATGGCTGACAAATTGTTCGTATAATACGGCAATCGATTACGAGTTTAAGATATGTTTTATGTAGAAGCGTCGTTTTTCACATTTTTGGCAGTCGGTCATAGCATTAAAGCTTTGTAATTAGTCATTTCCTCAACTTGCATTGTTCTGAAATGGACACCTTGCTGTTTCTGCACAGTCTGCAAATGTGGATATGGCTACTTGAAAGTTTTTTTTTTTTTTTCCCAATGAACATACTAAATTATCATATAATGTGCTAGTTAGAAACTCTGGTTACTCATAATTAGCAGCATGTTTTTTATAATTAGCCGATTCAAACCCGATAAAAAGAAAGATGGTTGCAGGTTGCATTCAGTATAAAATTTTGTTACACTTGTCCAGACACGAACTTTAATATGTTGATGATCATATTTTCAAGGGTATTAGTTTAGTTAGAATATGACACATGTTTTTTTTATAAGTAGTCGATCCCAAATCCGACAAAAAAGAAAGAGGATTGGGTTAGATTGATAACCCGTATAAAACTTAATTTGTTACACTTGTCATGATTGGTCGCATTAGAGATAGTAAAAATACTAAAAAAATAGGATACGGTGACAAAATATAAGTTATATAATCAACTCATAGTGTGATATAAAAGTTTAGTAGTAATTGTTGTATTATTTAGGGAAAATTTCTATTAAGGGCGCGTTTAGAATCATTATTTTTAAACAATGTATAACTTTGACTTAATTATTGTTAAGGGTGTGTAGATAATTTAACTATTAAGTAAATTTATCAAAATACTTATCCACCCTTTAATCTTATGTTTTAACATCTATCAAACAACTTTCAACTATCTCAATCATTCAAAAAAGTCAAAACAGTTTTACCGTATCATATGGAAATAAAAGATCTAAATAAAACAAAAATTTTGCATAACAAATTGAAAATACATAAAATGAAGGAGAAGAAATAAATTTATGATCATTAAAAAGCCGATAAAACTAAACATCGATTATTAAAATTAAAATTTTAATCCTAATACTTTAGTAGATGTTTAATCTCTTCATTACAACTAATTCTTGTATTTGATTGGCTTAACAAGATATTTGACTAATAAAAGAATAGAAGTTAGAGTGAGGGTTTTTTTTTTTTTTGGAAAAAAAAAACTTCTATTTTTTTTTAGAGAAAATAGTAGGAGGTTGGATTAACACTAGATGTGTTAAACAATAATTCATGTCAATTAATAAAGAAAATCGGTCAATTATCTTATATTGGTTACAAATTAAAATCTTGGAGAATTCACCATCTGTCTATTAACAAAAAAAAAAAAAAATCTGTCAATTGTCTTATATTAGTAACAACATAAAATCTTAGAAATCATATTAGGTATGGGTGGCAAACGGGCGGGTTTGGGCGGGTAGTGAACGGGTAGTGAGCGGGTATTGAGAAAAGAGACCACTACCCGCTCCTACCCTATTTTGTTGATGGGCGGGTTTGGGCGGGTAATAATAAATTTGTGGGTACCCGCGGGTACCCTAATTTAGTAAATTATGGGTAGTTACAGGGTAATTCACGGGTAGTTTGCGGGTAGTTTCGGGTACCCGTAGTGAGTTACCCGCGAGTCCAACCCAACACAGCACTGCACAGTTTTTACACATAGTACACACGTTTTCAAACACAACACATATTTTACACATAGTACACACATTTTCACACACTACACATATTTTACACATAGTACACATATTTTCACACACTACACATATTTTACACACACTACACATAGTTTACACACACTACACACATTTTACACACAGTACACATTTTTCACACACTACACATATGCTACACATAGTACACACATTTTCACACACTACACATATTTTACACATAGTACACACATTTTACACATAGTACACACATTTTCACACACTACACACATTTTCACACACTACACACATTTTCACACACTACACATATTTTACACACACTACACACATTTTCATACACTACACATATTTTACACACACGACACACATTTTCACACACTACACACATTTTCATACACTACACATATTTTACACACACGACACACATTTTCACACACTACACACGTTTTACACATAGTACACATTTTTTCACACACTACACACATTTTCACACACTACACATTTTTTACACATAGTACACACATTTTCACACACTACACATATTTTCACACACTACACAGATTTTCACATAGTACACACATTTTCACACACTATGTGTAAAAAATATGTAGTGTGTGAAAATGTGTGTAGTATGTGTAAAATATGTGTAGTGTGTGAAAATGTGTGTAGTAGGTGAAAAAATGTGTAATGTGTGAAAAAATGTGTAGTGTGTGAAAATGTGTGTAGTGTGTGAAAATATGTGTAGTGTGTGAAAAAATGTGTAGTGTGTGTAAAATACGTTTAGTGTGTGAAAAAATGTGTAGTGTGTGTAAAATATGTGTAGTGTGTGAAAATGTGTGTACTATGTGTAAAATATGTGTAGTGTGTGAAAATGTGTGTACTATGTGTAAAATATGTGTAGTGTGTGAAAATGTGTGTAGTGTGTGAAAAAATGTGTAGTGTGTGAAAATATGTGTAGTGTGTGAAAAATATGTGTAGTGTGTGAAAATGTGTGTAGTGTGTGAAAATATGTGTAGTGTGTGAAAAAATGTGTGTACTATGTGTAAAATATGTGTAGTGTATAAAAAAATGTGTAGTGTGTGAAAATGTGTGTAGTGTGTGTAAAATATGTGTAGTGTGTGAAAATGTGCGTAGTGTATGAAAAAATGTGTAGTATGTGAAAAAATGTGTAGTGTGTGAAAATATGTGTAGTGTGTGAAAATGTGTGTAGTGTGTGAAAATATGTGTGTACTATGTGTAAAATATGTGTAGTGTGTGAAAACGTGTGTAGTGTGTGAAAAAATGTGTAGTGTGTGAAAATGTGTGTAGTGTGTGTAAAATATGTGTAGTGTGTGAAAATGTATGTAGTGTATGAAAAAATGTGTAGTGTGTGAAAAAATGTATAGTGTGTGAAAATATGTGTAGTGTGTGAAAAAATGTGTAGTGTGTGAAAATGTGTGTAGTATGTGTAAAATATGTGTAGTGTGTGAAAATGTGTGTAGTGTGTGAAAATATGTGTAGTGTGTGAAAATGTTTGTAGTGTGTGAAAAAATGTGTAGTGTGTGAATGTGTGTGTAAAATATGTGTAGTGTGATAAAAAAGTGTACTATGTGTAAAATATGTGTATTATTTATAAAAATGTGTAGAGTGTGAAAATATGTGTACTATGTGTAAAATGTGTCACTCTTTCCTTTTTTTTTTCTTTTTTCACTTGAAAATTAATGAGGATAATTTAGGATAATTAATGAGGGTAGCTTAAGGTACCCGTTGATACCCGCTAGGTACCCGTTGATACCCGCTAAATACCCGTTAATACCCATTTATAGCGGGTATGAGGGTACCCGCGGGTACCCTGATACCCGCCCGCATATTACCCGCGCCCATTATTACCCTACCCAATAATACCCGTTGCCAAAATGTTGCGGGCTTGGGCGGGTAATTTTAAGGGCGGGCTTGGGCGGGTAATAGGTAGCGGGTAATTTTGCCACCTATAATATTAGGTCATCTAAAATCATGATTTTAGACCAAAAGTGCCACTCTTTAAAACTTTTATGACCAAACTTATATGGGTAAATTACTTCAACTGTCCCTCAATTTGAGGGTTTATTTCATGTTTCCCCTAATCTTTAAAAAGTTTTATTTTCGTCCCTTATATTGTATTTTAGTTTTCAATTGTTCTTTGTGTACTTTTTATGTTAAAAAAATTCAACTCCGGCAACCATTTAACATGCATATGTTTAATTTTATCAATTTGTATACACTTATATTTGTCATATATGTGTTAAATATTTATTTAAATTGAATTTTAAGTGAGAAAAAAAGACGATTTTAAATCAAATTATAACATAAGGGAAAAGATGAAACTTTTTAAAGATTAAGAACAAAAGTGAAATATTTAAATCAAATTATAACATGACTAAAAAGATAGAACTTTTTAAAGATTAAGAACAAAAGGGAAATAAACCCCTAACTTGAAAGACAATTGAAGTAATTTACCCAAATTATATTTTTCCCTTTATCCTTTCGCCCTATAAATTGTGCCCCTTGTGCAGCCAACTTATTTGACAAAGTACATCATTACCCGTTAGGAAAGATACAATGGCAAAGCCAGCTTTCATTATAGGTCTTCTGTTTGCTGCAACTTGTTAGTATATATCTTCAATCTTCTTCTACTTCTCTTTCCAATATCTCATATATAGCATAGGAATGTCACACACACACACACATACATGTTTTTAGATGTTAATTAACATATATTAAGTGTAATACCCATGACCAAATTAAGGTTCATTTAGCAAATAAGTAAAACGTAAAGGGCTGTTTTGCAAAATTTCAAAAGTTGGTCTTAAGACCAACGTTTACAGCCATTTCTTCAGCCTCTTCTTCTTCATTTTTCTCTCCGCTCTTTACTCTCAATTAGGGCAAGATGGCATGATGGATTAAAGAAGATAAGAGCTCAAATTCCATACCAATTCCATTCTAAGTAAGGTGAGGTACATATCTAGCTTATTATGAAGTTAATTCCCTATCTAGTATTTTAGAATAGAAATGAATTTGAGAGATTATTGTGATAGAATATGGGTTTTCATCCTAGAGATTCAATAGCAATTAACTAAGAATTGTAGCATGCTTTTGACTAAGTATAGAACATGAATAGATGAATTTAAGTCAATTTAAGATGATAGTTTGGTTGAAGAAAGTTTATGGAAATGATATATAAATGGATTTTAAAGTTATAGGGAAATGAAGTGTTTCTACATTAAGAAAGGATTCTAAAAGTTAATAGGCTCCATTTGATGGTTCTTTTGTTATATGTATGTGTTTTATAGGAAAGTGGATTGGATTTTTGGTGGAAATCTTAGAATCAAGGGTGATATTGGATTTTGGCTTCAGGTAAGTGGTTTTAACACTCTTTTATGTTTTCAAATGCTTTTGAAGAATTTATGTGTTTTTGAGAAATTGTATGTTGATTATATGAAAATGGATTGAGCTTGTTTAGATTTTGGCTTTTGATATATGTGAAAGTATTGCAGTGGCTTTTTGTGAATTAAAGTTGTTTGATGAAATGCTTAAATGAGTTTTAAGTGTTATAAGCTCTTGAATGGTCTTGAAATGATTGGTAGGAACGTTCCAATTCATTTGTTCAGGACCCATCCTAGCGGGGTTATAGCTAGGAATTCATTTGTTATTTGGCCTACCTGACGGGATTAACAGTCAGGAACTGGATCCAGTGTACCGAGAGTTTCTTGAATTGTTCATGAGCTAATGACAAATACCCAATGAGTATTTGTGAATGTTATTTGTTAAGTGAATGTGCCACTTGCTATATGTATATGTGTGTGTGAATTTTGAAACGTTTTCAAATATGATTTTCATGTGTTGAAATGTTTTTAGAAAGTATATATTGTATATAACGTACTCAATCCAAATGAAGGAGTATTTGAACTACTTACTGGGCATAGTGTATGCTCACACCACTATTATTCTTACTTTTGCAGGTTCTAAGGTTTCTTGTGTAGATTTTGTGGAGGAATGAAAGTAGAGATTGAGCTCTTTTGTGGAGATGGTATTGATGTAAAGACATAGGAACTTGTAAATGACATTTTGTATAAAATGACATGAGAATGGTGATTTTGATGATGATGTATATAGTTGGTAAATGCTTTTGAAGGGAATGTATAGTGTGGATTGTATATGACGTCATTTGGCTATAATGGTATATAGAACGTTTTGTTGATAATATTATGTCGCGATGTAAAGATATAGGTTTGAAAGTTGTTGTTGGAAATTGAATTTTGTGAATGGTGCATACTGATTATACTAGGAATTGTATGGCCAAATGTATATGTATATACGACTTGCATATTATGCTTTTATAGTAATGTGGTGTATGTTTAAGAGTTAGGTTTGAATTGATGATCCGTTGGAACGTGTGGCATATAGATTGTATATAGTGATTATCGTGTATGGTGACATATATATAGACTTTTTGGAATAGTCGTTTGAATGGACAGGAGGCTTCGCACGTTTGAGATCGGTGCTCAAGCGTGTGGCCGTGCCATGCCGGATTCGGGGCGTGACATTAAGGGCTTGACATAACTATCTTCCATTTTGATTTCTTGCAGTCCTACTGGTTTCTCCAACTGCTAGTACTACTACTGGCAACCCAAGAAAACTACTGGAAGAATATGAGCATGAACATCATGATGAGAATGCAGCAGCAGCAACAACAACAACTGATATGATAATAATGCAGATACCATTAGGATTAACGTCCATTAATAGTAGTACTGTTGAAGCAGCTGCAACAACCTCAAACAATAATGGCCAGCCGGGTTCATTAGCATGCGGTTCACGGGCTTACTGTGGACCAGGAGGATGTAGATGTGATCCTGGCTGTTTCTGTTATAGACCTGTGCAATCTTGCAAGTGTCGAGGTGCTTTAATTAATTTATAATCGCTGATCATCATCAATCTATGTCATAAGCAGCAGTAATATGTTGTTTTCTTCACTCTCCTTATCATTAATGTACGAGTGTATTTGGTGTTCTTGAATAAAATTTGCAGGATATGTAACTTTTCTGGCATGTAAGTATGAAAAAAAAGACAACTTAGGAGTTGTGCTTCAATGGTGACTCTTTGTTGGAAATGGGAATATGCCCCTTTTGATATATATGAAGGAAGTTCAAACTTTTTGTTCATTCTTAGAATCGTGCCATATTTTCCTATAGAGAGTTTATATTTATAAGCTATATTTATATATGAGTTTTAGTCGAATGAATTTAGTGATGATTTCTTTGTTTTTCCTTTTCAATATAACTATTTTCTACTTCATATATATATATATATATATATATATATATATATATATTATAATTAAATTATCACAAAAAAACTGCTTTATATAAATAAGACGTAGTTCACATATAAAACAGACATGGTTAAAATGCAACTTTTTTAACTATGACATTCATATTCCATAATTAGAGCATACAATCAAGAACATCTATCATCAATCTTTTCTAGGAAAGGACTTAGGGAGGACAAAAAATAAATATATCAATGCAGTTGAATACTCAGCAAAATAGATTTTATGAGCTGAAGACATCCTTCATATTTTGCTCCTCCCCATTTCCCCACTTTGGATTCTGCCTTTTGTTCAAAATAGCTTGAGAAAATGACCTAATGGATCTTTTGTTACATTCTCTGTTTCAATCTATAAATACATGCCACGTGTATTTAACACTTATTCCTTAGCATTCACTAATCTCTTGATAGGATTTTAGTAAAATACTCGTAACATGTATTTATAAATTAAAATATGAATTGAAACAGGGAATAAAACAGTACATCCAAGGTGGGAAAGGACTTGTGAAATTGCTACCTATAGCTGGTTTTCTTTCATTGTTTGGGCAAAACTAATACTAGTTCAAGATATGATTAATGTAGAGTAGTTTTCTACATTTTGATGGTAGGTCATTTTATGAAAATGAAAGTTTTGTAATTAGCCATCTTTATCTTTCATTGATCTGATGTACTGGACAATAATTAGCTGGCCCGGAATAATTTTTTGATGGAGCTATATATCTGTAACTGCAAGTCAGGCCTCAAGATCCATATCCATATTCATATTCATATTAAGCCAACAAATCCTTACTCCACTTTGGAAATTTCTACTTTTGCATTTTTGCTATAATCTATGAGTTTAAATATTTTCCAATGAGTAAAAAATAATAAATAGACAGGTAAGAGCAATAGATCTTTAAAAATCGTAATTTACTTTAAAAAAAAAAAAAGAGGCTAAGGTTATAGTTCATGGAAACTATGATTATTTGCAAAAATACAATTCAGTTTTGGTCCCCAACCTTTTAAGCATGGGCACTTTTAGTTTTTAATGATTTTGAACTACTCAATTTGTTTTTTAAGATTTCACTTCCTGACCGATATAAGATAATTAGAAGATTTTCTTCGTCGATTAACATAAGTTATCACATGTTTAAGCACATGTCCATTAGTGGACAATTTCTTACTATTTTCTCTAATAAAAAAACTGTTAAGTATGAAAATTCAGTTGAAACCAGTGTTATTAAACTCGGATTAGGCCGAAAACCTTGGGCTGATTTTATACTAATTAAAAACCATAGATTTAAAATTCGATCAAAATTGTTCAAAAATCAGAAAAATCGAAAAAATTAGGAACCAATGAAAACCCGGACTTTTCATTTGATTTTAGGCCAATGGACCTTTAGTTTTTTAACTGTTTGGATGTGAAAGTTTTGGGTCTAAAAGTTGGATAGAATTCTATCAATATTGTGGGTTTATAAATTAGACCTAGTGAAAAAATTAAACAAAAGAATGCTACCATTGTTATAGCAAAAAACTTAGTCCTAATGAGAAAATTAAACAAAAGAATACTACACTATTATTTGGGGTACTCATAAACCTCAAACATTTAGTTGCTTTAATCATTTCATGCAATGTTAATTGAGAGTGAATATTAATTTAGAGTACTATCTCTAACAATATTAATTCATGCATTTTTTGGTATAAATAATTATAAATTAATAAACAAAGTTATAGTTTGCTTTGTTTAAAGTGGTACAAATAGAATATTTTTTTAACAATTTTCTTTGACAAAAAATAATTAAGAGAAGTAATTTTGATATTCAATAAAATAAGAAGTTGAATATTAGATTTATGGTTGGTTTGTTATTTAGTTTGGAGAGTTGATATTATTTTTTATAGGATGAGAAATTTGTGGATATTTTATTTTATATTTTATAGGTATAGATATGTAGATATTAATATTAATATATTCTTGAACTCATTATGGCAACATCCAATTTTCAATACCGTTCCGACAAATTGAACTCAACTAATGTTATTAAAACACTAGTTGAAAAAAAATTTAAAAAAAAAATTGGACACTCATTTATTTCTTCCTTTAGACAAAATTTTTGGAAACTGGTTGTTAGTAATAATATTCAAATTTGATTTCACAATGGCTCACAAATTAATTAATATGATTCTTACTCATTTCACTCATTGTCGATCAATTAGTTTTGAATTGCATACAAAGAATTTCTAACATAATATCAGAGTTCCAAATTTGGACTTTTGATATTTGGGTTGAATTTCTTTCTCTAACATTCAGTTTTAAATTCGTCTCATTAATTTCAGAAAGATTCAACTTGACATCTTGCTCTTGCCAATGCCCGAATCATGCTCTACTATTGATTTTACAAAAGTTCACAGCCTAATTCATAACATCTTTATTTACAGTTTTTCAGATATTAATGGTCAAGGTTTTTTTTTAAGCAAAGTAAATGTAAAAAGAACTAACTACAAACATAAATCTTCCTAATTAAAAGAAAAAACACTAACAATTTTTCAAATTTAGTAACACCGATTTCAAAAATATTCTTTGATCAAGTCCCCACATAATGCTCAATTCCCAATTCTCCTTGCTATTATTTTTGTCTCTCCATGAGGCAATACATTTTTTAATCTCTGTCAATATAAAGTGAGCGATCTCAAATGGATAGAATATGTTATATTCAAATACAACTTTATTTCTTACTCTCCAAATATAATATAAAAAAGCAGCCAAAGAAAGTTTAGCTACATTTCTTTACATGATAGCACTACAAAAGTATTTCAGTAAACCTTGGATGAGCTCCTCTAGGCATTAATTGTCAAGGTTTGTTAAGCCTAGTCTTAGATTTTTGTCAAAAATGTCGAAGAAGTCGATGATGACAAAGATAAAATTAAGGGAGTTGGAGAGGGAACATTACCAATCATCATAAATCATAAACAATTACACCATTGATAGACACTGATTTTTTAAGTTTAGAAAGTGTCAAAAATTATATACGAACCAAAGGAATCAATTACCAGCCTGTAGCCTCTATAATGCAGTAGTAGATTGGCATAATAAACCCATACTCAAGACAAAATAGACAAATATTCTAAAGCTTCAAGCCCATACAGTCTGTACAATGCATGGATGTACATCTTTTTTACGACAAATATTTTGGCTTGTACTTCACCTAAAACACGTATTCTTTTGCATGGATTCGAAAACTGGTGGCGCCATGATCAAGATTGCTGAGCAGCCATCTTCAAAATCATGTATAAATACATGCATAAACCCTCCTTTCTTCTTCACAACGGCCAACCAAGTTTGATTTATTTTTAACCATTCTAGGAGATTTCAAAGCATCCCTTATTTCATTTTCGTCTATTGTGTACTTAGGAATCAAATTTGAGGAAAGAATGAAGCTTCAAATTGTTAGTTTGCTACTTCTGTCACTACTATTCAGCTCTTCACTCTTCGAAATTGCAATGGCAAATCCAAGTAAGATTTTCTTTTTTTCTCTTTTTCATTTACTTATTTGTTACTATCATATATTTTCATTCCTTGAAAAGTTTCCCTTGTTTGCAACCTTTTTATTAAGTCAAGATTCAAAACTCCTAATTGGTTATAATATCTAATGTTCTTCTTTTTTTTACCATTGAATCGCTTTCTTTTCGTTTTTTTACTTTTTTTTTTAACTTTCAATTGCATTCCAAATCTTCTGTTTCATTACTATTTCAATTTATAAATACACGCCACATATATTTTAATATAATAAAAGATCCATTGAGTTTCAATTGGCATTCCTATACATAGTTTCACAGAGTTCCATCTATCCATAACAAAATTCAATTCTTTCACTTTCAACCTAAACAATAAATAATCATGTTTAAAGTAAAACTTTTTTACGGATGCCAAGGAATCAAATTAAGAACACAGGTTTAGTCTTTTAGGGAGGATATAATTAACAAAATCGAACTTTCATGGTTCTGAAACGATGGAATAAAACCCCTTGCTAGTGGACTATATTATATTTTAGACTCAAGAATTAATTAAGAATCATATGAAACTTCAAGGAGTAACCTTAATTTTCTGATTAATCTTATCAATATCCTATAAATTTTCTCTTAATTCATTTGCATTTTTCATTATGAAAGATTCTAATTAATGTTCACAATTTGCAATGATCATATGGGAAGGTTTTTGCAACTCAAAATGCAAGGTGAGATGCTCCAAAGCAGGGTTAAAGAAACGATGTTTGAAATATTGTGGAATATGCTGTGCTTCGTGCAATTGCGTTCCTTCTGGAACATATGGGAACAAATCAGAATGCCGTTGTTACAGGGACAAACTCAACTCCAAGGGAAAACCAAAGTGCCCTTGATATACAATTAAATCAATATTGTCAACATTAATCTCAACATTTTCTCCATTCATTGTTTGTTGTTCCATTCATTCAAGGAAAAAAACCAAAAAGAAAAAATCTGGCCATGAAAAGCATTTAAGTTGCGCAGTGTGTAATAAATTATATCCCTTGTGGGGTTATTTGCAATATTTAAGTTGTCAATTATGTGTGCAAGTTTATGTTTTCAACAAACTAAATAGCGATGAAATTTTTATCAATTCCTATAGACTATAGAGGAAGCCATTAATGTCTTTAATTAGTATATCTGTGTCTGTAAAATAACGGTCTCAGAAACAATTTACATTTTTTTTTATCAACATCAAACCAATTGCTTAGAGATGGAGATATAAACTATACCTCCCAATATCTACGCCGGCATATTTGGATCAATTCGATCAAGTATATGAAGTATTTATCATTTCCATCCCCTAATTCTCTTCTTATATATTTAATTCATTATATGAACTATTTATCATTTCCATCCCATAATTCTCTTCTTCAATATTTAATTAATTAGATCTGTTTACTTTCACCCACATGTCCACTCACCATGCAAATTCACTTCACTATTCACTATGCAAATTCACTTCACTCAGAATGAGCAAATTCACTTCACTAAGAAGAATAACTTTTAGTTAAGTGTGTAAATTTCATTTGAAAAGAAGTTTTTCCATTTCTTCAGAAAAACTTCAACAATGTTTGAGTTACATTTTTTATTTGAGATGGCCTGACCCTGAATTAACCATGAAATCATATTACTATAAAACTGTATATCTGCTAAACTTGGATCTTTGAGAGAAAAATAAAAAATCTGGCGCAAACATAATAGGATGTAAACACCGAGAAGGGCGGCACAATATTTCGAAACTTATTGATATTAGTACAACTATCCACTTTCAAATTTAACTTTGAAGTTATTGAACAGTACCAAAAAGCTTGTCCAATTTCCTCGATGATACAATTGGATTCGACAAAAATGGTTCCAAGCACAAGAAAAAGTAATTTGGAAAGAAATATTATCATCAATACATAGAATTAACAATGCCTGTGGAGGAAAAAAACATACATGCCGCTGTAATACTCAATCATTCCAGGAAAGCTCAAGCTGATAACCATGCATGAATCGAAGCTCGATGAGTGCCTCAAAAACCCCCTTTCGTTTCTCCAATTCTCACTCTAATCTACAAAAGGCTATACCGTTCCTCCAATCGATATAACAACTATATTCTATCCAACTTTTATTCTCTGAGAGGGTTCCGATCAACTCGTCTAGAAGCATAACAGAATCAGCAAGCTATTTGAGCTCCTTATCACAAGCTAGATGCTTGTAGATTAACCCAGCCACATGGAGAAACAGTCATAATCATACAACAATTGTTCTCAAGAACACCAATATATAACACTTTATATCGACCTCCACAAATTCAGCCCAGCAAATCTCTAAACAAGTTGGGATTCTGACCTGTTGGTGTCACACCCAGCTGTCTCACCAGTGCATCCTTCTCCAAAGAGTCCTTGAGGTTTGGTCCCTTGCTCAAGGATTGAGTTGGGTTTGTAACAGTATTTCCTCCAAGACCATTTCTGTTAGGTGCATTTGAAAACTGAGAAAGGAGATCGGCATCATTTATAGTGGCTGAAGGTGCATTTGCAACACTATCACTCTGCACATTCAAGGATGTTTCTCCATATAACGACATGATATTTGGTGCACTAGCACCACCACCACCATTACCAGAATTCAGACTTGAACTGTCTTGGGTTAGGTCAAGGAGACCTTCCAATTGCTTGAAAGGATCCACAGATTGTGCACTACTAGAAACAGTGGCTTCTCCTAAATCAAGCAAGTCTGGAGGTGGCTGGGCAGTTCTCTCTATCACCGCAGTATCAGAAGTTGCATTCTTAACCGCATGAGATTTTTCAACAGCACGGGTCTGACTCTTTGAACCCTTTTGGCTAGTAGAAGATTGTCTTTTATCCGACTTTTCTGTAACCCCAAAAAGTGAAGCAGCAAGTTTTTGCTTTTCAGGAGATATTTCTAATTGCTGCTTCCTTGAATCATAAGACACATCACGAGCTTTCGAAGTTGAACCACTAACAGCCCCAAGCTGAGATGATCCATTTTGAATCTTTTCAGTATCAGCATTGGAAGTGGATGATGTAGTAGAGTAAGTTGGTCTACCCCACTTCCTTTGAACCCCATCAAGTTTCAGCTTTAGTTCTAATGATCCAGTATTGGACACAGATGGCAAAGATGCAGCAGCTTGGTGGACCTCTGCATGATAAACTGGCTCAGGTACAGGAACAAGTTCAGTTGATGATGCTTGCGTATTAGGAGTAATTCTAGATGGCACGGGTTTAGGAAGCTCATAAGCCTCAAACCTAAGGGTATGTGTCGAGGCCTCATGATGTTCTTGGCTTCTGAAACTGCTCACATCCACCATTCCAGACCGCTCATTCTCAGGAAGGTAGGGTTGAGCCCCCTTTTCCAGTGACTGCTGGACGTAATTATTGAGGAAGGAAAGGCTTTTGTCAATCTGCACAAGATTCAAATACGTTTAAAATTTACTCAAGTCATAAACTGATAAATAGCTATAATTTCTCCCATACTCTTAACTAAAGGTGGATCTAAAGAATTGAGGAAACAAAAACACAACAGACAAATCTCATTAGACAACTAAGCAATTATGTGAGAAGCGTATTTGATATCTACTATATAATATAACCCATATGTCTGATGGTCTCTTCCTTTTGTTTCTTTCCTGAAATTTGAATCCTTTAGCAACTTTTAATGAAACCCCCAGGATTATCTATTGATTAATTAATATTTCTAATATTATGTTTTTTGCACAATGTTTTAATTATCACTTTGCTAATGTAAAAATTTAATTTAATGGAATAGCTTTAAAAGAAATAACTTTTATAATTGCACACACATTGGATGTGCCTTTGGCACTAGTATAAACAAAGCCTACCACAAGTTGAGTGACAAACATAGATGCTTCAAAAATAGATCATAATAAAGTAAAAATAGTACCAAGTTATACCTCAATGTCTTCACAACTTGCATCCATCGGCATTATGTTGGCAAGGGCACGCGCATCTAAACCAAGAATTACTTGAAGTTCATAGGCACGCTGTTGTAGATCCGTTGAATTGGATGCTAACAATTCTTCAATGAATGATTGACACTGCAGCAAGCAAAGTAAATCCCAGTCCGAGAACTAATAACATTAAGACAAATCATAACCTAAACTAAACTATTATGAAAGCTATGTCACTGAGTCTTTATCTCATACTCTTCTTCTCTCAGTGCTCTCAGTGCTCTCAGTGCCCTGTAAATCTTAAGTTTCAACAATAAATTCTCCTAAGATAGCATGAGGCAAGAACTTTTATTTGCTGCAATGACTAGGTCTGAGATAAAAATTCACAACTATATCCAAATGAACTGCTAATTCTTCTGATGTCAAAATGAGATGTTGCTCTCAAAACATTTCTTGATACTTCTGATTGAAAGCAAAAAATTTTCTTACTAATTTCAACATAATTCATAAGCACAGAAAAAATATGTCAGAATATACTGCTGCACCTTTACATGCCTAGGATTTATTTACAGAAGATAAAAATCTTACCAGTTGCACCTTCATTGATAGGATGAAGTAGAAATGCCAGTATCACAATCAAATTAACTTTGGTTATTTTACCCAGCTATTATAAGCTTAAATATTACAAGCCACATGTATTCAACAAGACAGATATCCTTAGGAACAAAAAGGTCATTTGATCACAAAAATTACAGCAAACCGCAAATAAGCACATATAAACTGAGAAAGACAAAAACAGAAATGGAAAATTGAGAAAAGTGGGATGCTGAAATTGCTCCAAGGAAATGTTCGACAGGCTACATCAAGGTATTGTTCCATTTACTCGCATACTCTGGATAATTAAGATGGATACGTTGAACAAAAAGGAATTGTTCCATTTACTCACCTCAGGAAGGATGTCAACTTTCCTCCCAGCTGCTATTTCAAATGAGTAAACTTTCGCAAGTGCTGATATTGCATATGCCTTCAAAAGTAAAAGGAAAGTATCACAACTCCATGGAATGCAATAATTAAATACAATGATGGATGTCTAACTCAATAATCTCCATAAACACATGAAGATATAACCCTAGCACAAATAAATCACACAATAATATATCTACAACTCAACAGAGTAGGCCAATATAGAAAAAAGACAAACAATGGGATAGGAACCAACAACAAAGCAATATCTACTTAAAAATTCAAATACCTTTCAGGTAATATATTCCATCATAATCAAAGCCAAATGAATTTACAAGGAGAAAACTTTCTAATTACCACTCCCCATCTCAAATCTTTAGTCAATTCTCTTGGAGGAGAGATTTGTTACAAAAATTATTAATTACATTCTCCATATCTCTAAATCAATAGTTTCAAAAAATTAGATTTCATCATGAAATTCTTAGTTATTCATTTTTCAATTGTTTGACAATTAATTGAATCTTGAGCAAATCGTTTCATGTTGCAACATTTTCTAAAATCTGCTTAGAACTCCAGTGGTGAAGCGCACCACAAAAATACTAGGAATGGTCTTCTGAGAAACATGTCAGGTCCATAGATGCCTAGGTGACAACACTAATATTACGTATATATATTTTATGTTGTTCATGCATTTTTGCATATATGAAGCATCCCCGAATCAATCAAATTCCACATCAAGGTTACTCCAAGAAACTACCATGTATCACCCCAAAAGCCAAACCCCTCGCCGAAAAACTAAAAAGAAACAAATGATACATACGAGAAACTGAATTCAAAGAAACATTCCAAGTGCCAAAACAGATGGGAGAGAAGGTGAAAAAAGGTACATACCTTGACAGTGTCATCAGTTGAGTACGCCTCAGCCACATCACAAAGTTTGCCAGTTAGGTAGGAGGCAGAATAGTTTCCATCTGCAGTTCCATATTCTCCCAATACCCAACAAATGACCTGTAACATGAAAAAAAAGGGCAAAATGGAATTTACCATCGAAAAGATGTATTCCATAAATTACAGAGATGAAACAAACATAGCAAAACATACTTGAAGAAATGCGGATGGAAGCTTTGGGTCTGCGAAAATGCGTAGATATGATTCTACCTGCACTCCAAAAGAAAGACAACTTATCAGCTGACTGATTAAGCAGTAAAACCAGCTAACTGATTACAGGGCCTCAAAACAATTTCAAATTTTTAAACCTAGAGTTACATGCTTATATTATGATCCACGATGCCAGTCAATGCAGGAATTAAAAATAAGGGTAAATTACACAAGAAAAAGAAAAAGAATAAAAAACTATGGCTTGGGAGATTTTCAAATTACCACCCTCTGATTGGGAAATCTACAAGTTCCTTCCTTGTGGAATTTTTTCCTTTTGAAAAACACTTAAATCTATGGGTTTAATATACTTACGCTATGTCGATCTATCTGTTCAACTCACAAGTTCTGCTCTTTGTTGTTGATCAAGAGTGGATTTCAACTAAGATCCTTGATTTTTGGTCTATTTTTCTTATTATAAAAAAACCCTTAACCACAAGGAAGTAGCACGTAGGTTTCTTAACTACACGAAGGTTTGTGGTAATTAACCCTAAAAATAATAATCTTCTCAGAAATCATCAATATTGTTTTCTGATAGTTATGCACATACCAAAGAAGATCACCAAAGACAGTCCGAAACCATCTCCAATTTAGAAATGAGAATTACTAGAATATAACACATAACAAACATAATGAAATATAAAAAATGCCATAGTATTTACGACTCAAACACCCATGCCTAAAGGACATCAACAGTTTCCATCACAAAAATATTTGTACCAACAAAACAAAAACTAAGCTTTTATCCCACTATGTGGGGTCGGCTACATGGATCATATTTTGCCATCATACTCTATCATTACACATCCCAGCCTTTATACGATTTCTAGTATGGTCCATGTCCTTAACATAATTTTTGGTACAAAACATGTCAGAAAAATAATAGATTACACTGATCTCCATTTCCTCACAGCCAACAAAATTACACCAAACAAGATAGTTTAGATCGACCATTACTTTTCGCAAGCATCCAGGACAAATTCTTTAAATGAGCAATTACCTTCATGACCACTATATATTTCCATCTCTTTTTTCTCATTTCATGTATGGCATTCTGAACTTTACCTATTCAACTTACTTTGTTAATTTTATGGCTCTTCGCCACTATATTCTAGACCAATCTTCAGAGGTAACACTTTTAGTGATTGACATTCTAAGATGTAACAGTAAAATAGCTCGTGCATAGTGGTATTTAAAGGAGAAACAATGACGAGGGATATGATTGTGGTTCCATAAAATAGAGAGGAGATTGCTGCAAAAACTAGAAAGGGCGTTAGAAGAGAGGTAACCAAGACTAATGTCGATAATGTATTTCAGGCAATCGAAGACCAGCATTGGAAACCTTAATCAGGAGTCCTACTTCTAGGTATATTTGAACGGCATTTTTTTTTCCCTTGCTAAGAATTACAAATTAGCAATTGAACCTAATCAGAATAGCCTTGGGCTGTCCATAAACCGACAATTGAAACATATGATCTCTAAAATCTGAAAGATCTGACATGGCAGGAAAAAGACTACAAAATTCCAAGGGCCCATCCAGGTAAGGTAGAGATCAAAAGATGAGAGAAAAGTGGGAACAATTTTCACGACAAATGAAGAGAAACAGAAATATTTTTGAACCAACCTGCATGATTCAACAAGTGACATCACTAGATACACATTCCATGATGGTTTCAAAAACACTTAATTTTAGCTGCCAAAATGCAGTAGAGCGTCAATGGATAACCGAAACATAATTGACAAACAGTTCAAGACAACTACATACTTCTACTTGAATAAGGCAATTCATCCCCATAGCTTTTTCAGCTCTTCAAAATTCTTAATGGCATTCAGTTACAAAGATCAGCCACCAATAGTGTACTTGTCAAAATTTAGATGCAGATAACATCAAACAATGCAAAAATACCAAGAGAGAAAAACAAGTACAAGAGCAGATATGGAGCAAATTATCATTTTTACACACACCAAAAGTGATACATACTCGATAGGTTAGGAACCAAAAGAAATTTGAAAGAAAAACATACCGCAGAGGATCTCAACTGGCTATCTGCAGTATCATCATCCTCTCCAAATCCCTCAGCAATCAGCCGCATCAAGTTATGAGCAACTTTGGGGTTAACTAGATCACCGGCATGCTCAAACACTCTATTCATAGTCTGTAGAGTAAATAGAAAAAAGATAAGCATACATTTCAAAGGCTCGTAGTGTAGAGCAAACAGTCGAATTAGAAACATAGACATCAAAATTACCCCGATAAACCACTGGTTGCTTGGCGCGAATTGCTCAGCAAGTTCAACGCATCGAGATGCTATTTCAGTCTTGTAATGGTTATCATTGATGCTTATCATGTAATCTATCATACGGCCAACAATCACTTCTACATTTGATGACTTGGTCATTTTATACAGCAATTCAAAGGTCTTCCGCTTAAGGGTATCATCAGGGTCCTGTGTAGAAGCACATCAGACCTCCAACTTTAAATAGATGATAAACAAATTGTCAGAAAAAAAATGAGTTAGAGATGTAAAACATAGATGTTTAGCAGAGTGCGAGTCCCACTAAATTAAAGATCATAACAGACAAACTCATGTTGTGAAGAATAAGATAACAGGAAACATGCAAATCATTTCCAACTCAAATAGAAGGAAAGACATGGGAAAAGAAAATGCCGACCTTTAAATATTTCAAAAGGTTTTTAGTGGTTGACAACATTATGTTAATTCTATTAAAAAAAATAAGAAAAAAGCGTCAAACCAGTTCAAATTGAAACATCATTTATAAAATGACCATGGACCAAACATCACTCATTGTATCTTGTTCTAATGAAGTGCATTTTTATAAAACATAACCACTTTTTCATTTCATTCAAGGAAAAAAATACAACAACTAAGCCTTTTCCCACTAAGTAGGGTCAATTATATGGATCATAATTCTTTACCGTGCTCGGTCTAAGCATTTATATTTAAATATAAATATGACATATCTTTCTTATGGTTTCTTTTTCAATTGTTTTTTGGTTTTCTTCCCTTTTTGATTTGAATTAATAATTCTCTATCTTTTACACACCTCACTGAGCCATCCAAAGGACTCCTATGTACATTTCCAAACAATCTTAAATGTGTTTTTCTTATTTTCTCATCTATTGGATCTACCCCTAGTTTCTTTCTAATGCATTCATTACTTATTCTATCTAGTTTAGTGGGTCCACTCATCCATCTCAATATTCTCATTTCTGCTACCACCATTTTTTGATCATGTTCATGTTTAGTTGCCCAAGATTCTAAACCGTAAAGCATCGTTGGGCTTATAGCTGTTTTATAAAATTTTCCCTTCAATTTCAGCAGTTTTTTACGATCACATAGTATAGAGGACACACGTCTCCATTTGTTCCCACGTGATTGAATCCTACGTGTAACATCTTTATCAATTCCCCCATTGTCTTCAATGATAAATCTTAAATATTTAAAACTTTTTTATGCATTTAATTCAGACCCGCCAATTTTCACATTTATCCTATCACTACTTCTACAATTACTAAAGTGACACTCCATATATTTAGTTTTACCTCTATTATGGTAAAACCTTTTGGTTCTAATGCCACCCTTCAGGCTTCTAACTTGGCGTTTACTCCCCCCGCTCGTCTCATCGATTAAAACTATATTATCTGCAAATAGCATGCATTCAGGGATGGCTTTCTGGAAATGCTTAGTAATTTCGTCAATCACTAAAGCAAAAAAGTACAGGCTTAAAGCTAATCCCTGATGCAGTCTATAGTATTCGGGAATTCACCTGATATCCCTACTGACATCTATACACATGTTATATCTTTGTATATATCTTTTATAACTCCAACATAGGCTACTCTCGCCACTCTTCTTTCTAATATCTGTCACAGTATATCCCAATTAACTCTATCGTAAGATTTTTCAAGGTCAATACCATATGTAAATCTTGTTTTATTTCACTATAATGCAAAAAAGAAAAAAATATTTTTTGAAGACAAAGACGCACAAACTTAATCTACAGATTGTTTACCCATATGAGACACAAAAGACAAAAAGATGGGCACTCACGACAAGTAAAAGACGATTTCATATCAGATAGGAACACTTTCAGAATATAGAATCATCATCCTATGCTTATTGATGAAGTACAACATTGTATTCATCTTAACTGAATCTCAACCAAAAACCTCAAATACACACTGTCAGCTAGGTATTCATGCCAAGAAATCCATAAAGATCCATTTTCAGCAGGGAACATAACTAGGGATTGAATTAGTTTGGGCTTTCCACTTCCAGTTTCCAGAACATTAGTGATAGAACTGCCAGGAAGAACCTTGACACAAATAATAAACAACAAAAAGGGGGAAAAAACAATTTTAAAAGCGTAATACAAAAAAGTATAACAACGAAAGCATAAAACAAATAAGTCGTGAAGGCAACATCTCCATCACACCGCTATACCCATACAGAATCATTTCATATTCATGGGAGTAGTAGCATCCCTCACCTCTAAACAGTCAATGACAGCAAGTTGGTGTTGTTCAGCAATTTCTGGACTTAGTTTTATCAATCTACCAAGAGCATCAATTCCCAGATACTTCAGATTGTGACTATCGCTCTGATCAACAAATAAGATTGCAGAAATCAAAACCCATAAATTTAAATGTGTTTAAAAATATAAATCTAATAAAATAAAAGAAAGAGGGAAACAATAAAACATTTAAAACAAACCTTCAAAAATTTGGAAATGGCATCCGCGGCAGATTCTAAAAGTTTGGGATTCTGATGTATGGAGGAAATACAGCATATACACTCGTAAAGAACAGCATTCCCTATATTACTTGTCGAATCACACTTTCTCATTATATCACCTACAATAGTATACATCTGCTCACTAGCCTTCTTATCACCACTACCCAATAATGCTAGAATCTTCAAAATTTTGATCTGCATGGTAAATGCATTAATAGCCATAATCAATAAAAACCACAATAAAGAAGGGTTTAACACCAGAACAGAATACATTTTAAACAACAAGCATAAGCATTAAAACATGGAAACTAAGGACAAGAAATTGATATTCATTAACCCCCAAGGTGAAAAAAACTCTTTTACAAAGCATGTTGACTAAGAAAATAATGAAAAGACATGGGGGAAAAAGGGAAACAACATACAAGCAGACTTAAAGCTTATTGTCAACACTGCGAATACCAGAAACTTCTTCCTCACCAACTAAAATCTAGAGAGATGTTCATCCATTAAAAAATGTGCATTGCATCTTTCCTAAACTGTGTTCTCATTAATGCATCCCGTGCATATCTTTGTATGGACTACCACTAATCAGGAGAAAAAAGAAATGCATAATCTAATTTCACCTACAAGCTTAAGCATAAAAATGAAGGACCAGCCATATTACGGTGGAAAAGGCACAACCTATAGAAATCCCAGAAACAAAAACACCTCATAGGAAAATTGTGTCTTAAAGCGAAGTGTACATGGTAAGTAATTGTTTGTTCCAGAGTTTATGATCAGTCAGTTATTTAAGTAATTTCTGTGTTTTCTCAATCATTAGAGGATTACAGCGGCAAGACACCAAACAAATATCCAGGGACTGCTATAGTTCACGACATAGACCACAAAAAATATGAAGAGTGAAACACAATAAAAAAAAACATACTGGCTCCACTAGCAAGCATACAACAGAACAACCAGGCCTCATCGACTGCTCTCATTATATTTTCTACGTTGTTGATAGCTAGATTACAAGAGGTGTGTAATGCATAGCTTAAAAAATGACTAGCACTATCTGATTGACTAAAAGAGGGGAATAAAGGTTCGTGGCTCTTCAGTAATTTGAATGATTGTTGAAAAGGGCATAAAAGTAGGTCGTACCAGTTAGCTATGATCAAGAAGTGTAACTAAGCTATCAGGGTTTCTCAATGGTATAAACTTTATTCTTTAGTTGTAAAGCTTAATTTGTCTCCACGATCTTGACCTCCAATTCTAGTACTTGACACTTACGCATTAGGGTTGTGCTGACACATTGAGTCAATGGAAATCATGATTGGTACAGCTTTATCTCTTTAGAAAGTTGTTGAAGCTCTCTCTTTTCCCCTTTCTTGCTTATTTTTCTATCAATATTCTTACTATTTCCCTATATCATCATCTTATTTCCGAAAAAATTTTAACTTGAGAACTCTCACATTCATTCAATCCACAAATCTCTTCTTTCATGTTGCATAAAAGGAATTTCTCTAGGATCCTGCATATGTCTGCCTCATCTCACACACAAAGAAAAATCTAAAAGGTTCATTTTTTATTCGTTGGATCTACACCAAATATGAGTGCATAATCCTAAATTATCTTTGTCACTTGACAAGAAATAGCCTGATGCAAGATAAGCAGTTCAAGTGCTTAACATATTTTAATTTATGGATAGGATTCCAAAAGGTCAAATCTTTCTAGGAAGCTCATTTATAGAGAAGTGCTTCCCACGGTACTGTAGCGTATTTTGTCTGCATCATGGCAGAAGAATCAGCCCCTTGATAACACGGTATCAAAGTACAGATGCTATTAATAATAGTTGTCATCTGAATTTATTTAAGAAAAAATTGGAGAAAGATTCAACAAAGACAAAGCAATAGTTCAACAATGGGAACAATTAATATACACCACTTAATTATGACCTCAATAAGAGATTTGAAGATATCAGAATTTTATTCCATTTATTTCATTCAACATATCATAAGCGCATATAACTAGTTTTATTTTCTTTCCTGATGAAACTGAGAATTAATGTATTCATTTCATTTTATAAATTGAAGATCTTTTCTATCTCTCACACAAAAGTATGTTTTAACCACCAAGAATGTCAAAGGAATTCCTTGGAAAGATATTTGTACCAACCTACTAAAAATATAAAAGAAGCAACTTTGAAAACACAAACTCTATCAGGTTGAGGTATGTACCACAGGCCCACACTAGATTAGAACTTTGGACATTGTCCATGAATAATGTACAGCTACAAAGATTTCTTTCCATGAGGTTAGAGCTATCTTTTTATCAGATGATAATATTTGCTAGAAATTGTTTATTTTTCAGCGGGCCCTATACTTCGGGAAATTCTGTCACTTCTAATTCCCCAACCCAAAAATCTAACCCCTACACTATATATATATATATATAGAGAGAGAGAGAGAGAGTCAACAATATGTTTCAAGGGGAGGCGACAACTGCGCATTGTTAATCAATACAAAACACCAAACAATGCATCCAAGAATTGTATAAGGTTACTTATTGAAAAATTACAGCAATAAAGATGAATCGGACAGATATATAACTTGACTTACCTGGATGAACGGAGCTGGCATTTGATGATAATCGTAACTCTTTGGTAGTCTGCGTTCAGCAACTTGTTTAAGAATGCTTGCAAAACTGGCAACTAAATCCTTGTAGGAATTGACATCAATTGTTATGAGATCAAAAAGAGGGCAAAGAGTTGCACCCATGACACCAGGATCATTGTCACACAGCCTCTGTAATAATAACATTACATCAAAGAAAGAAAAGATATTAGTTCTGAAACTATGGAAGATTGCTTTCTCATCTAGCGAGATTGAATATTCAAAGAAAATTTAAAAACCAAAAACATAAATGAAATGTTCCAGAAATCACCAAAAACTAGCATTGGACAGTTTTTATACTAAAAAACCCAAAAGTATATTTGCAATTTCATTGCAGAAAACAATCTAAAGCATCTTAGTAAAAACAATTAATATGTCATTTACTATTGACAACAGCGATGGAGCATGCAAGGAGCTTTTCTCATGTCATCAAGATAATCGAGTTCCATTACAAGGTTACAATGCATGTTTCACAGAGTTAACCAAAAGGAAGGAAGTGCAACTCAATTTCCATCTAAATGTGTAGCATTATGTCTGAATCAAGAGCATAATTTACACAATACAATATGGAATTAGCAAAAACTTTCAAACGTCAAATGGTAATTAGATCTATGAGGAGATGTTGAAAAATAATTTTTCAGTAAGCTAAACAATTCCTACCAAAGTACCAATGAATGAGTTACATACAAAAAGATCTCCAACTGCATTGGCTGTCAACAAATGAGATACATTTAAACGGTTGTTCCGCTTATGTGTATCTCCCCAAAAGGAATGAACACCATACAGAATATGCACTACAAATCCGCATATCCAACAAGGAATAAATATTCTCCAAAATTCTATAACATACAATCACATCAATAACATATGTTACGTGTCACTCATGGATAGTATACTTTACTAACAAAAACTTCTCTGTTTTGCACGCAAATGTCCTGCTCTCACAATCCCACTTTAGAATGCCTCTAAAACCACATAGACAAATTTTACTCTGCAATAAAGACACTAGATACTTAGTTTAATAACATTTCTGGAAAAATGAACCATACCTATAGATCTAAAATTATGGTTTCGCACATACACACAAAATACACAAGATGAACTTCCAAAACTAATTACTCACTGAACCTTTTCTTCATTTATTACATATTGTAATAAATTGGTCACCTCACATGTAAAATCAAAATCGGTTTTCCAAACTTAAGATCACTTAGCGACTATAATCTCGCCTAGAGACCGATATTATCAATCCAAACAACAAAAAGACAGACCTCTTACCTCCCTGATCTTGTTTTTGTCCGAATATCGACTTCTATTAACTATGATAACTGTTTGAGTCCTAATCTCGTCACATATAAGTTGAACTGTCAAAAATGTATAAAACGCTGAATCTTCTCTTCACATCTAACTTGTTCCATCAGTCTGCATGCTAAAAATATGGTCACTTGATATGTAAATCCACTATGGGATTCCAAATTATACTCTCTTATCAAACGAGTCTTGCCTAATAACCCTAACCGCCACTCCAAGCAATGAATGCAAACATCTTTCAGCCCAATACTTGCGTGTCTATATATTGGAATCTACTACCCATGCTTTAGTCTTAAATCCTACTCATGATAAACATAAACTGAGCAGGTGCTTTCAGATTGGCAACATACACCATAAATACACATAAAGTTGAACCTTTCTTTACATCTACTTCTATTAACAACCTGTGCGGAAAAAACGGATCTTTTGATATGCACATTTGATATGGGATTCAAACAATATTCTCCCCTAACACCCTTACTATCACTCCAAAAAATGAAACGAGCTGTATTTTTTAATGCGCACATTAACATCTCTTACTTATTCTAACAATCACAAATTGAACAAGTTCTTCCAGCTTGGGAACATCTAACACAAATGCATACAAAATTAAACCTTTTCATCACACTTTACTATGACTAACAATCTGCATACAATGAAGATGCTAATATCATGCGATCCTTGAACATGGCATTACAAAATCAAAATCCTAATCCAACTACAGTCATTTCCCTTATTATTCAACATCTTTACCTCCATAAGCTTACTTATGTAAAGATTAACTCTTTCTTTTATGCTAGCGCCTGAACCTGAATTCTTTCACAATTACTCACTCTCCGCATACAAATTGAACAAATGCATTACAAATAAATTTTTACTAACCGAGCAAACTTTAGCACCTCGTTCTTAATTCTCTCCATATTATTAGCAATACATATATACAAGTACAAAACTTTAATGCACCTTTCGGAAACTGGATACAAGGTGATTAACCGAAGAAGGTGACCTCTGATAAAACCGGTGCAATGCCATGACAGCCTTCTTCCTAACACCCTCTTTTTGATGTCCCAACAACTCCACAACCTGTGGCAACACCGCAGGTATAGTCTCCTCATTAATCAACTTACAAACAGCATTCAGAGCCGCACAAACCACCAAATAATTATCCGATTTCAAGTCCTTCTGTATAGTATTCACAATCAAAATAATTAAATCATGATCCTCATTCAAAAACAGCGTCACAGCCAAATACCCAGTCCTCTTCAAATGTATATTATCATCATGAGTCATCTTAACTGCATGAATATACCCAAAAGAAGCATCATGCCCAAGCATCTCCACATAAACAAGCCTTATAATATACTCTTTCATCTTCCTCTTCGGAATATCCGGCTCCGAAATTCGCCGTTTCAGCATCTCGATTTCATGTAACACAATCCGATCCTCTTCCGCCTTGGATCGGGCTTCTCCAATTGATTTAATTAGGTCAAGAAATTCCTTGGATTGCCCAAACCCTCCTTGGGAGCCCATTGCGAGCTCCCGCCCAATCGTCTTCAATTGCTCCAGCTTGAATTCCTTACCCAAAACCCTAACCAACAAAATTCCTACCAAAATTCACTAACTTTGATAAATTAATCGAAATTCCAGCCCGAATAGAACAATTTAATCGGTAATTTCGGGCCGGAAGTGAGGATTAGGGTGACAATGTTTCAACCTTGGGGATCTGAGTGCAAAAGAGTGAGAATTTTGAATGGAAGATCTAGAGAGAGAAAGTAGCAAAACGGTGGAAAAGATTTGTGAGAGATTTAAGAGTGAATTAGTGTATTATTTGGTGACTGTGTGTGTGTGTGTTTTTTTTTAATTTATTTATATAAATAAATGAGAGATTCAAAGAAAGAAGCACGTGGAAAATGATTTTTTTTTTTTTGGTTTTATTGATTTTGCTTTATTAGTTCTGCTTTAACATGTTATAAAGTACAAAAGTTTAATGTACTTTTTGAATCTATATTGCTCTTTGGACTTTGGATTAGATTCTTAGGGATAGAGTCTTTTTTTTTAATTTTAAAATAGAAAATTTATTTTTTTTATTTTTGTTATAAAAAAAAAAGAGTTTTTTGTGAGTGTTTATGTTAGAGAATTTAATTTATGTATTTGTTTTTTGTGAGAATTTATGTTAGAGAATTATTAATATTTTAAAATTTAAATTCAAAAATAATATTTTATGTGTTTATTTAGATAAAAAAAAATTATGATAGCTAATTTTTTATTATTAAAATTTAATTTTTAAAATTAATATTTTATTATTTAAATTACTGTAAAAAAATAAATATTATTTTTTTAGTTTTAAAACTTACACATAGGAAAAAAAGAATAAAATAAATATGTTAAATAGAATTACAAAATCTAATCTATAACCAAATAGATCCTGATTTCTAATATAACTCATTTTTTGACTTTTTTTTTTTTGGTTAGAACTGTTTTGAAATTTATTGGAATTTAGAATATAAACAAGAGAATAAGTATACACATTTATAGATTTTTAAAAAGAAAAACTAAAATTGAGGAAACAAATAGTAAAAAAATGAATTGTGCTTGTTTTTTTCAAACTAAAGATAGTTGTGATTTATTACTACACGTTATCCAAGATCGCATTAGGGAAATCAATTTTTATTGTCAGGCTATGTTTTCCTTAAAACATAATTTCCATAAAAGTTATTTTGGTGTAAAACATTTTTCATTATAATATGGTGTTTCGTAATAGTTTAGGCTTTGTTTGGATGGAGTGTTTTTGGATTTTATTATGAATTTTTTTTTTTTTTTGGATTGGTTATGAGAAAGGAATATTTTAGGAGTGTTTGGATTAATGATTTTGTTTTGTTAGGATTTGTATAAGAGATTATTTGAAATTTAAATTTGAATTAATATTTTATTAGTTTGTTTTGGTGGGAATTATGTTAGAAAGAATTGTTTATTATTAAAATTTAAAATTTAAAATTCAAATTTAATATTTTATTTATAAAAAATACTGTAGCAAAAATAATTATTGTAGCATCATTTTTAGTTTTAAAAAGTTTTTAGAAAAATTAAAGAAAACAAACAAATTATTTTATAATTGTGAAATAAAAAAATAAAAATGCAACAACCAAACAGAGTCTTAAAGTTTATCAAAATCATCTTAATAAATCCTTTGTCATACACCAATTATTGAGTGTCATAGAAGCTTGTTTTAATGTTCACCATTATAATAATACATTACACTTATACTATATAATTAACTAAAACATTAAAACACCAAATTTATCGTGAAAAAAAATTAAACAGCACCAAAATAATAAATTTCTCTATGAGATGGGACCTTTTATCTAAGGGCATGTTTGATAAAATTAAAATTTGAAAACTGAAATCTGAAATCTGAAATAATAAGTGTTTGAATACTGAAATAATTAAACTTGTTTCATAAACATATTGATCTAATAATAAATGGCAAATAGTACGATTTTATTTTTTAATTATTTATTTTTTTAATAAAAGTACAATATATTACTTTTCAAGCAACAAATCAAAATTATTAAAATATATATATATATACAATATAATATATATATATATATACAATATAATTTTGTAAAAAATAAAAATTTCAAAATTAGTGTAAAAAATAAAATTTTCAAAATTAGTAATTTTGAATATAAAATATTATCATAAAAATGCATACATTTATGAACTCTACATATTAATGGTTTACTAGTATGAGTAATGATAAGGGGAGTGAAAAATTAGAGTGAAAAATTAGAGTGAAAACCCAAAGTGAATGACGTGGCAATTATAAAAAGACAAACTAATACCCTAACCAAATGATGAGTGAACCCTAATGGATAATGGATTAATTTGTCTTTTTATACATGCCACGTCAGTCACTTTGCGTTTTCACTTTAATTTTTCACTCCCTCAATCATTACTCTACTAGTATATTGAATATTATTTTTTTAAAATTTTAAAAATATAATTCTTAATTAATCAAAACTTGACTGAAATAAAAAAGAAAATATAAAAAGATTAATCAAACTGTATAATATAAATTTTTTTATCAAATCAAGTATATTAAATAAAAATATTAAAATATAAAAAAATGTATATTGAATAAAATGTGTTCGATTATATTGGAAGTTATTTTTTAAAAAATTTTAAAAATATAATTTTTAATTAACCAAAACTTGATTTAAATTTTAAAAAATAAGGTAAAAAAAGTTAATCAAGTTGTAAAACATAAGTTTTTTTATCAAATCATGTATATTAAATAAAAATATTAAAAAAAATAATCGCATATAAAAGGAGGGAAGAAAGAATAATAAATAAAAATATTAAAATATAAAAGTAAAAAGGAAATTGAGATGGTAAAAGATATTAAAAAGATATTGTGGGTATTTATGTTATGTTAAATTTTATTTTAAAGATTACGTCTTGTTAAGCGAATCATTCGTGTTGTTCAAGCAACACTCTCTGGAGAACTTTTCCTTCTTGGCTTAATCTCCCATCATGGAAGTTGAGCTATATAATGTTCCTGTTTGATTGATTTGTAACTCTTTTCGGGATCGATGGTTTACTTTTCCTCGGTTCTAGATCCTCTGATCTTATAGAAATGGATGAATTTCTTCATCTCATTCCTTTTTTGAGCCAAAAGTCCTTTCTTCTCCCTGTAGTCCCCCCCTCCCCCCAATCTTCTTTGTTGCCTACGGGTTGTTTGAGGTGAAGAATTATGGAGCCGTTTAGGAGTTAGTAGGATCGAAATAAAGAATTTAGGAGAGGAAGATTAAATCTCGATTACATTACCACAGGCCAAAAATTTTATTTTCAAGAGCAAGTCAGAGAAAAGAAGCATTTAGATAAGACCTTTCATCCTAATTGATCATACTAAAAAAGAGAGCTCTCTTGATCACCTGAATAGATTTAGGCAGAATTGGCATAACTATTACCGTGATTGGTTTGTCTTCTTTAACGACATAGCTTCATTCTCATTTGACTAGTTCAAACTAACAATTAGTCTGTGTTGGGCAAGTGTGAAACTCCGAAATTTCATATAAATAAATATCGTATTTAATCGTTTAAAATATTACGTTTTCCGGTATATGAATTTAGTTTTAAAATGTATATTATAAATCTATATATATAACTAGTACTACCAACAGATAACAATTTTGATTTAAGATTATTAAGCGGAAAAAAATGTGTAAATTGTTATTTTTGGGCTTACGAGCTAACACAAAAAGATATTGGAATTAATTGTAAGATCCAAAAGTTTTTAGGGATTTAATTTAGTTGCGTCATAAAATTATACATCAAATAAGCAAAAAGGAAGGTTAAGGGAGCGTAAAATTAGGGACATGAAATTAATAGTGTACATATTAAAATAGGTGAGATATGTGAGCAAGAATTCCAAATGTGTGAGGGCTTCATTATCATTAAGGTTATCTTATGTTTTTGTGATCTACATATAATAGTAAAGGGGGAAGGTAAAGTTTTCTTCGGCGTCCAAAGATGTTCCTTCTCACATAATATAGCTTTAGTAAATTTTCCGTTTCATCATTAGTAATATTTAATTGCATTAATTGTCTTTATTGTCTTTAATTGTTTTGTCAAGTAACAAAATACATAATGTACTTTCTAAATTATGCCTAATTCATATTCCATTTAAATCGGTCTTGATAAAGAATATTTAATGCTCGTTATTATACAAAAATCTCATTTTCTAACTCTTATATATCTATACTTATCACTAATAATTAATGGGCGAATTCCCTTTTACTCACTTGTGGTTAGGCATAATTACCCGCTTACTACCTCGTAGTTTCAAAATACCCACATAACCCCCTCGTATTTTGAACTAATGTGAAAAACCGACGGAATTCGTCTAAACTGACGGATGTGTGCTACACGCGCCAGACTATGCGTGTGGAAAAATAAAGCGCGATTAAAATACAATTTTTGTTACAAAATTACCCTTATTCAAGTTTTCTCTTCTTTTTTATTTCTTTTTTTATTTTCTTTCTTTTCCCCTTCTTTCCGTTCGTCTTCCCTGTCTAGAAACCCACCAAGATCCACCAAGATCTACACTGAAAATTTCCTCTCTGATAAAGAAAATGTTGGTTTCCAGATTTGAAGATTGTGCAGAACTATGTGAATTTTGAGATGTGTGTTTCTGGGTTTCCTGTGAATTTGCCCATCCAAAATCTTAAACCCATTTTATCCCACGACCCAAGTACACTCCAACCCACATCATGAACAAGATCAAAATGTTGAGGAAATGGATTATGCGATGATGACGAGAAGCAAGTCAGAGACGACGCACGCTGATAGGGCTCCGGAAGGGAGGATGAAGAAGTCGTCCAGCGAGAAGGGGGTGGTAGTGAAGGAGCAGCTAGAGGAGGAGGTGGAAAGGCAGCGGCCAGCAACGGTGAGGGAGAGAAAGGGGAGTTGGAGTCGGACGACGAGGACATCCTTTGCAGAGGATGAAGCTGTCGATAAGAAAGCTGATGACTTTATCAATCGATTCAGGCAGCAGTTGAAACTGCAAAGGTTGGATTCACTTTTAAGGTACAAGGAAATGTTGAATAGAGGAGTCAGTGGTTAAGTAAGTCATATTGGACTAATAATTTCTCCAGGCTTTTTCATCGTTATGTTTAGGAATGAATTGAAAAAATAAGTGTGAGATCGATGTTAAAAACTTTCCACTCTGCTTAAATTGATTTTATCAAACTAAGATTGGATCTTTCAAGAGGATATTCATATTCATATTTATATTCATATTCAGGATGCACTTATTAGTGTAACTTTTGATGAATTAATTAGAGATGTTGGACTTAAGGTCTGTTTAAGGATTTAAACGGCTTCATTCATGAAGATGTGGCTGTGGCGGTGAGACGCTGGTAGGGAATTCTGGAAAGAAAGCATCGGGTGCTTGTAAAGGTGGCATTGCAGTAAATAAAAGTGGGGATGAAAGAAGATGTGGGAAGAAGTGAATCTATGCATGGAATTCCAGACGGGGAAGATGAAGGGAAACCCACATTTTCTTTCTCAAAATTCATGTTGAAGGATTGAGATGTGTGTTTCTGGTAGGGAATTCTGGGTTTCCAGTGAATCTATGTTGAAAGATTGAGATGTGTGTTAATAGACTTGAAGATTGTGCAGAACTGTTGATTTATGGAAGAAATTCCATTGATTTTGCTTGTGAGAATTCTGGTTTGGAACCATGGAGAAGAGAAGATTTCAATTGGAACTCAAATATTTTATAATATTTATTTTGATATCTCCATTTTTATAGGTTGTTTGACTAATCAGTATAATTAAGTAAGGGTGTTATTATAATTTTACTGACATCCGTCAGTTTAAACGGATTCCATCGATTTTTCACATTAGTTCAAAACACGAGGGGGTTATGTGGGTATTTTGAAACCACGAGGTAGTGAGGGAGTGATTATGCCTAACCACAGGGGGTAAAAGGGAATTCGCCCATAATTAATTTATTCATACTTTATTTTAGTTGTGTTTATTAAAAAAATGTTTCTTTATTTTCTAACTGCTATCTATATTTGTTTTATTTAGAGCGTTCTTAATTTACGTAATCATCACTATTTGAAATCATTGTTTTGGGGTTAGTGTGTGTTTTGTGGACTAATAGTTATTTTTGGGTGAATGTGTTATTGCAAAATGTATTTCCGACCTTGTATTTGGTGGGGATGAGTGGTGAATCTTATGGTGGTCATGATACTTTGGTATGTTGTGGTTCTGAATTATGTTATTTTGCATTGTGGAGTTTTTGTGGGTTTTATGTAAATGGCATTGATTGATTGAGTTATACGAGTAAGATTGATGAGAAAACTATTTGCGTTGGCCTATCTTATTTGTATACTTCTTTCTTTATATTTTTTTTTGGATGTAGAAGTAGATAGGATTCAACTGATAATGCCAAATTCTTGATATTTTTGGAAAGGTATATGTTCCGGAACATATACAAAACTTTTCCATGCGAGTGTGTGTGTTTTGTGGTTGTTGTCATCTAAGACTAATGTATAACATATCTTGTAGATGTTCATAGTATTTTAAAAAAAGGTTAATTAGTGGAGGTTAGAGTTTGAAATTTTGTAGACTTTATTCCTCAACTAAATGTATATTGCTTAATTATGAGAAAGGGATAAATGGATGAAAATGAAAGTTATGTTGCATATCTATAATCTTTTATTTTCTTTTCCGATTTTTAGGCCATTTTTAGTGCTTATAAAAAGGCATAACTTGGGTAGTTTTAGTGTTGTAAATTACTTATTATGGAGCGGTGGAGTTGAATCATTCTGAAATCTATACCATATCATACAATTGTCATCTGGAACAACTATTGTTTTTCTTATAAAATATTCATTTTCTTGACAATGCTCATGGTGTCATTTTACAGGCTTCCTGACTCTATCGGGGGTAAAGCTGATGCTTGTAATTAGTTTCCAATGTTAATTCAATTCAAGCATCACTAAACGGGTACTCTGTTTGCTTGCTTCTTGACATGGATGGACATTTTCATCCTTATGATGTTTTTCTGAAGAGTAGTTTCTCACAAGGTTTAACAGTTTACTAAGTGTTTATAATCTTTCATGCCTTATATTTTATTGTTGTAATGTAATTAAATAGTCATTTGTTTTCTGGTCATTACGATTTGGACAATTCTATTTTGCGCAGAAAACTTCACTTTTCATTAGGACGATTTTAAGTTGACAAGAGTGCCATACATTTACTATAATTATAAGTTGTGGATCACTTGATTTCCTTTGGAGTTGATGTGGCATGAAATTAGAGCATATTCATCTTATAGTCATTTCTTGTCCTTTGCCCTGAAATTTGCTCAGCATTGTGCATTTCACAAACTAAGTTTTGACAAAATTGATCTTATTCTTAAACTTTGAGACTGTCCTTACTTGTTTTGTATATGAAAATCTCTGATAAATAAAAGTTGCAAAGTAGTGACTCCTTCGAGCCAAATGCTGTAAAAATTTGTTGTTCTTTTGATACTTTCATGCAACTTTTTCGGGCTATAGATGGACACAAAAAACTCATAGGATGTTACTCTTCATTTAGTTATTGAATTATGCCTTTTCCTTTATGTTGTATTTGTGATTTACTTGTCCTGAATAATCAATTATTGCTAATATTTTTGTGACTTAAGTTATGAGATATACTGTTTTAGATTTTTGTTTCTTCATATTCTTCTCCTCAAAAAAAGGTGTAAATTTTGGACACCCAAACCGGGCCCCGCTAGCCCTGCCCTTTCATATTCTTCTCCTTCTCATAATAGTAGGTAGCCCTCTAAGTTTAGAATTATTCCATCAATCATTATTCAAATGGCTATTTCACCAAAAACATAGGATGATTGCCTAATCATTATCTAATCCACTATAATCTAAAACCCTTAGAACCTTTGCATAAATTGTTAGTTCTATATTTATTTGAATAATAATTAAATTTTTTGTTTGCATATTTTTATTGGTTATGTGATTTATATGTAGTGCTTACGATATATCATTTTATTATTTAAGTTGAAAAGTAAAATACTATATTAGAGAAGTTAGATACCCATTTACAGGAAGTTAGAAAAAATTTGGGTAGGATAATGAACTTAAAAAAGATTATATCTGCCTGGTTTGAATTATTGATAGTGAGACAAATTATAATATGATTAATGTGAAAATCTTCCCTGTCATCAATGGCACAAATGAAAACATCCAATTTTGTATAGTATAATTGGTGGAATATGTTGAATAATTTATCATTTCAATCTAATTAGCAATCGCACATATACAACACCCAGTTTTGACTTCTCGTGATTATCTTTTTTTTACTCAAACTAATTTAGATTACTTAAACAAAAGTGGTACATGATCCACAGTAGTGGAACCAAAATCACAAAATACACTTTTAGGTAATACCGAAATGGGAATAGTCCCATCATAATCCCTAACTATAGCCCATTGACATAGATTATGTGCTGCAAAATTACAATCGCGAGGGCAATAAATTATGTGCCAATTTGGATGTCTTTTCAGGAAATTTCGCGCATCTCGGACCAAAATACTAATCTTTCATTTAGCTTGCAATTTTCCATTAATAGACTTGATAGCATTCATTGAATCTCCTTCAAAAATGGCTTTGTCAATCTGCAATTCTTCTGCAATTTCCATAACTTTCAAAGCTGCAAGTGTTTCTCCATATAGTGAATCATTGTTTCCATCAGTATTTGCCTAGGCAGACATAATTTGGCCAAGTGAATTCCTAATAATCACACCTATGCAACTTTTTCCTTCTCGACATGCAACATCAAAGTTTATCTTTACCCACTTCTTTGGAGGCAGAATCCATTCTCGAATATACTCATTGATGCAAGCCTTGCTTGACTTTCTAGAATAGATTTCCCAATGAGTTACAACTTGTGGTTCAATATCTCTCCATATTTCTTCAACATCAGGTTGTATATGCTCAAACACAACTTTGTTTCTCCATCTCCATATAGTGTCAAACACTACAATTGCAAACACACAAAATTCTTCCCCACACTTCAGGTTCTCCCATAATTGTTTGCTGTTGCTGACAATAATCTCAATCCACTTGCCAATGGTCCAACTTGAAAATGGATCTTAT
This sequence comes from Ophiorrhiza pumila, assembly GCA_016586305.1. Lineage (NCBI taxonomy): Eukaryota > Viridiplantae > Streptophyta > Magnoliopsida > Gentianales > Rubiaceae > Ophiorrhiza > Ophiorrhiza pumila. Next base: position 29,437,576 of record BLIW01000008.1, on the reverse strand, counting down.
CTGAAAATCCATTTTGACCGAAAGAATATTCTTTTTATCACTGGACATTTGATGAAAAGATGTTCCTCTGTTTCCATCTCTGTTTGACATGGGGAGCATGTATTATCTTCCAACTTTATCCATTGGCAAATCCTTTCCTTAGTTGGCAACATACCAATGCCAAATCTCCATAGCAAGTGCTTATGTCTCTCATGGAGTTTAGAGTGCCAAATCTTGTTCCAAATGGTGTAAGGGATGTTAGAGTAGTTTGATAAACTGCTTTTACGACTTAAAAAATATGCAGATTTAGTCGTAAATTTCTCAGACTTGGTGGGAACCCAAAGCAGCTTATCATCTTGTTTCTCGGTAAGAGAAATAGGTATCTTTAAGATTTTTGAGATTGTGGATTGTTCAAATAATTCATTCAATGCCTCCAATTTCCATCTCTTAGTATCCCAGTCTATCAAGTCTTTCACCAAGTTGAGTCCCTAATAATTCGAAATTCTTGGTGTTGGCTTGAAGTTTGGAGCTGTTGGAGTCGAAGGATCTGACCAAATTCTTATTGTTTTTCCATTCCCCACTTGATAGCAAACACCCTGTTGGATTAAGTTGTGACTTTGTTTTATTCCTTGCCAAATCCAAGATGGGTTGGAGTAGCTTCTCGTACCGTCAATGAAGCTGCCTTGTCTCAAATATTTTGCTTTGAGAATGTTGATCCAAATCTTGTCTGAATTGTTGCATAGCTGCCATGCAAGTTTGGCCAAAAAAGCTCTATTCACATCTTGCATCTTTCTTATACCCAGGCCACCAAATTGTTTGGGTTTGCAAATTGCATCCCAACATTTGAAATGTATTTTCCTACTTTTTCCATCTTCATTCCACCAGAATTGCCTTACAAGCTTGTCCAGATTATCACAATCTTTTTTGGCATAGGGAACACAGCCATTGGATAATTGGGAATAGACTGGATGACAGATTTGATTAATGTAGTTCTCCCAGCTTGAGATAGAAGCTTTGATTTCCAGCCTTTCAGTCTCTGTGTAACTTTATCCACCACCTCTTTGAATGCATCAATTCTTGATTTGATTTTGAGAAAGGGTAGTCCCAAACATTTAGATTTGTGATCAGATCTCTTGAGATTAAGACACCTCATTATGCTGTTTGCTTCTTGGTTTGAGACGTTGTTGCTAAAATGGATTAAGGATTTGTCAAAAGTCACTTCTTGTCCAGACCAGGAGCAGTATTTGTCTAAACATTTCTTTACAACATTTGTATCATGCTCATTTGCCCTTAATCCCACTGATTTCCTTTTTAATCTCTGCCTCGTAGATAATCCTAGATAGGATTTCTGAGCAAATAATGAATAAAGATGGTGAAAGAGGATCTCCTTGTCTAATTCCCTTCCTTGGCTGAATAAATCCAAATGGTGATCAATTTATGAGGATTGAGAAAGTTGCACTGGAAATACAGTCATAGATTATTTGAGTAAAATTCTCAGAGAATCCCATTTTCCTCATTACATGAATTAAAAAATTCCACTCAACACGATCATATGCCTTTGCCATATCACACTTGAGTGCTATGAATCCTTTTTTTCCTTATGAACAATTTCATGAGAGATTATCCTTTATATTTCTGCCAGAAACAAAAGCTACTTGCTAAGGTGATATAAGTTTATGCAGAAGTGGCCTAATTCTGTTTGCCAATATCTTGAAAATGACTTTATAAACCATGTTACACAAACTTATGGGTTTAAAATTTTCCACTCTTTCAGCATTATCAGATTTAGGAATTAAAGCTATAAAAGTATGACTAAGTTCCCTCAATATTTTGCCAGTTCTGAAAAAATTTTGGACACATTCAATCACATTTTCTCCAACAATCTCCCAGTAATTCTTATAGAAAAGAGCAGGCATACCATCAGGTCCAGGACTTTTTGTGTTGGAGAAATTGAAGACTACTTTTTTTTATCTCATTCTCACTTGGTATTGAGCATAAAGCATGATTTTCATCTTCTGAAATAACACTTTGAACCAAATTGTCAAGGTCTACAGGAAATGAACATTGGTTAGATGAAAAAATAGTTTCAAAGTATTCTTTAAATTCCTTACCAATGTGTTGTCATTCAGTAAGCCATCTACCATCACTTGATTTAAGTGGTGGATATGTGAAAGAATTTTGTATTTGCATCACAATCTTCCAGCCATTTGACTCTAGATTTTTGTCTCCAAAGAGTTTCCTCTCGTTTGTATAGTTCATCCAGAGTTACTTGAATGTTTGCTTCCTCTTCCAAATTACTTGGAGTTGGCTCTTTAGCTTGTATATCCTGCAATTCATTGGTTAGTAATAATATTTACTTTTGTATATTGCCAAAAACCAACCTGTTCCATTTTTTGAGAGCCACTCTAGTTCTTTTTATCCTGTTGCAGAATTGAAAGGACGGTGATCCTCTCACAGGGTATTGCCAAGCTTCCTGGACAACTAATTTGCTTGAATTATCTTTTGTCCACATTTCCTCAAATCTGAAAGGTCTATTCTTTGGAATATTATCACCATAGCAATCAAGAAGTAGTGGTTTGTGATCAGATTTTACAACTGGGATATGGGTAATTGTGGCCTTAGGAAATAAGACTCTCATTGGATATTGACAATTCACCTATTAAGTCTTTCTTGAATGTTTGCAAGCCCCGATCTTTTGTTATTCCATGTGAATGGATGCCCACTAAATCCCAAGTCAATGAGTCCATTGTCATCCATCAGTTCACTAAGTCCTCTCCCAGATGATGAAGCAAATGGTCTACCACATTTTTTCTCTGCTTGAGACATAATAGAATTAAAATCACCAATACAAATCCACGGTCCATTGAAAGCATTAGCAATCTGAGATAGCTGATTCCAAAAAGTTATTTTCGCCATTGGGTTACATGGACCATAAACTCCCGTTAATTGCCACTGCTATGATGTTGGGTGAGGGAACACAAGAGCATTTATTAAGAAAGTATTGGAACATATCACCGGTAGCTCTACCTCATTTTTCCAGCAAATGCATAGACCTCCTGCTCTTTCAATAGCCGGGCTGATGTGGTGATTGTGAAAGCCAATATAATCTAGTATAGTTTTTACACGATTTGGACTGGATAATTTGAGCTCTAGAATAATCAAAATTTTTGGATTATGGGATTTCAACTTGGCTCTGAGTGATCAAATTGCCGTAGGATGAGCCAACCCACGACAATTCCAAGCTATAATCCTCATGGGAATGTTGGGGGAATGGAAAGGCCCGCCTCCTCAGCCGTGAGTTCAATGCTAAATGAAGAAATAACTTCATGGGAAACCAAATCAACATCCTGTGCTTCAAGTGCTGACTTACTGTTTCTTGCCCTTCTTTGAACAGATATTCCCCGTCTGATATTCTTTGCTTGTGTAAATGACTCAGATAGTTCAATTGTGGATGAACTTTCTGTCGGAATCAAATTAGTGAATTCATGTTGGTTGAGTTTAGAGATTGGTGGTCCTGCTTGAGAGAGAGGGTAAGTGTGAGGAAGGCCAATTTGATTTTTCATTTTCTTGGATAGGAACAATGTTGTCTGATTGTCCATCAATAACCTTTTGAGAGTTGGGTCACTGTCTGACTTGATAAAGGTTGGAGGGTTGGGCCTAATGAAATTTGGATTAAGGTTGTTTATTGTATGCATCTGGGCAATGGATACCAGATTTGGAAAAAATGGGTCCAGTTGAAAATTAATCGGGCTTTTTGGCTCATAAGTTGGTTTTATTGGGTTGTGTGGGTAGTTGGTGGGTTCACTTGAACTGCTATCGTCAGAGGTAGGGTTGCTATATTGTTGCTTATTTTCTTTCTGGAGTGAAATTGTCTTTGTAGCCGTTACTGCTTCATCAACTCTGATGTCATTTTTTCCTTGATTGTGCAGCTGTTCCTTACTAGCCATTGTGTGATCCTTAGTCATCACCTGCGCTGTCAGTGTGTGTGGTATACGCGCCACCGTGATTCCACATCTCTTCCTGCTGGACTGTTTTCTCCAATGAGTTTATTACTCTTAGTAGGGTTTGTTTTCTCCTTGAACTCTTCTTGTAATCTACTGATTGGCTTTGTATTGATCGATTCAACCCTCATCCAGTTGCCAAAATAGGATTTAGGATCCAACTCACAATCTGATTGTTGATTTTTGATAGACCTGTAGACACAGCTAGCCAAGCATGTCCTAATCCGCCACAGTTATAGCAGAATTCAGCTAGTTATTCATATTTGAAAGTCAACCATACTGGAGGTTCAGGTTTTCTGTCATAGTAGCATCCAGATTTCAAAGGTTTGGAGATGTCCAATTCTACTTTGACCCTCAGAAATTTGTTCCAGCTAATGTCATTATTCTCATTGCACTCAACCTCAATAACATTTCCCACCAAATTACCAAGCTTATCCGCATTACCTTTATTCATGAATTTGGGTAGGAGACCATGAATTTGTAGCCAGAACCAAGCGGTGGAGAATTCTAATTCCTCAAAAGAAAGCCCAGCCGGCCACTCCTTTAGAATAATCTGGTATCCTTTTACAGACCATGGACCTCCTTTGAGCGCTCTCTGTTTGTCTTGCTCCTTTTGAAATAAGAAGATGAAGGTGTTGAAAGTCACAAAAGTAGTGGTAGGTCTCACATCAGATCTCCAAGCATTGACCAAAGAATTATCCACCATGTATCTACCAATTTTCTTCTCAGCCAAAACTTTGCCCACAATTACTTGAGGATTAGAGCTACCATTGTCTTCTTCATTGCAATCTAGAGTAATAGGCTCTTCAGTACAAGTAAGTCTTTGGGTTTTAGAGGTTAGAATATCAATATCAGATAAATCATCCATAGGAGTGGAATGATATGATGTGGTATAAGAATATTTTGAAGTAACTTTTGCACTTTGTAAAAAGGATAAAGAAGTTGTAACTGCACAATATCAGAATAGCTTTACTTGAGAGAGAGAACAGCTCTATGGGAATGACCCAGAGAGAATTGGGGTAAAAACATAATCCGCTCACAACCACTGGGCTATGTGATTATCTTAATATAATGAACTATATCTACCTTCAACTTAACTTTTGAAGAAAAGTTCTACATTTACTATGTTTTTATATTCTCTAATTTTGCACATACGTAACTTTTGAAAATAAATGCCTTTAATTATGAAATTACTTCATCTTGACATCCCTTATTTTATACTTATTCAAAATTATTAATGGAACATGTTTCTACTTTCTATTTTGTATTAGTAGATTGTCATAATACCATTATATTAATTCACCGTGCAGTGCACGGTGCTATTATACTAGTTTATTAGAAAAGTTATAAAAGAGGAGTTAAAGAGGTAGTACGAGTAGGGCTTTGGTTCAAAGTGAATTTTGAGGTGAGCAAGAGATAAAGGACAAGCTTGATTCATACCATTCAATTTATATATTCACAGTATTGGAATCTTCGTCTTCTTAAGCTAAAACCTCTCCTTAAAAAATATTTTCTTTGGTCGATTAGGAGCAAAAGTATCTTATTTTAATTGGGTCTCATACATGATTCAAGCCACAAACAAAGAGCAAGAGCAAAACCATTTGATATTTAATATATCCATTCAATCCTTTATCTATTTGGCTAAGTGAAAACAGAGAGCAACTATATCTCTTCGTCATAGTTAAGATTTTGGTTAAGTAAACAAAGATAGTAGCCACCAATATGAAGAAGTGGATTAGAAGACCTGGACATTAACCAAAGAGCAAATTAACTAAAAAGAAAAATAACGCCGTTCCCCGGCAGCGGTGCCAAAATTTGGTGTGTCGTTTTTGCACCAAAATTAATACTTACTCTCTACAGATAAAATAGTTTAATGGGAGTAAGGTTGATCCCACGAGGAACAACAATTCTTCTTAATTAATCAATTTGCAATTGTCACCATAATTAAAATTAACAGGAAATTAATATATAGGAAGATAGACAAATTCACAAATTAATAACCAGAAATTAATATCACAAAAAAAAAATACTGAATTAAATTACTTAAGATAAAATTCTGGTAAGTAAGCAATCCACACTAATTTTTATAAGTTGATCATTGACGCAAAATTAATAATTCTCTTTTCAATCAGTCAGTTATAAGACACCGAGAATCAGCTCTGACGTGTCTAAATCCCTCCTTACTTAATCGACAATGGACAAGTATCAGCTTAATCCACTGTTCCCCCATTTCTAACATAATCAGGCCGGAATCAACCGATCACCCAATTCAACATTAGAAAAGCATTAATTCTTAGAAGGACCCAACTTTAACAAATTAAGTTATGATCAGCATAAAATAATTTGTTAACCAATTGTCTCCGTCTACCGAGACAGCAGCTTTGTCACTAATTAATCCTACTAATTCAATCCAGTGATTTAATTAGAGATTAATTGACTCTACCTAATTCTATTTAAGTTGATCAGGCTTTAATCTAATCAAGTAATGAACGCTGTTCATAGAAAACTCTTGGAATCGAATAGAAAATCATTGATTAACACAATTTGATCTCACAACTTAATCATAATTAGTGTTTCTTACTTACTTTACCAGATAAGAAATTACTCACTACTCATAATTAAAACAAAACAGAATATTAATTGAAAAAGAAATTAAATTAATACTGAAATAGAAAATCAAACCAGCCCATCGTTTGGGCAAACGACGGTACTGCTGTTCTTGCTACTCAACGAACTGCAGAAAAAAAACTAAACAAACCCAGTAAAACTCTCTTCTTCAAAGATGTTCAGGATCAAAAGGTATCCTCCAACTAATCTGATTCCTCCCTTTTATATGCAAAACAATACTTCCTAATTTTAACCAAAGAAAAGCAATATCCATTGTTGCAAAAAATCTGTCAACAACTTTTAGTTGTAACAACCCAATTTAAATTCAAAAATCCTTCTTTCATGGTATCAGTTAAAACATCCTTCAACTGCCAAAACTTTTCCTCCTTGGTCTTTACACAAACTCCTCCTGTTGTCCAAGTCTTCAATGCTGAATTTGCTCCTTCGTATCTCCCCAATAATCTCTTAAAACCATCTTTCTCTCCACGTCATCCTCCAAGATGGAACTTCCAATTTTTGCACAAATAATATCCAATAAACACATATTTCATCCCACAAAACACATTAAAGTGTGCATAAAATTATTAAACATTTTATACCCATCAAGAAGCACAAGAATCAATTAGAACTCCTTATGTGTGAGTAACTTTCTTCCTATGGTTTGATTTTTATTATTTATCAAGTAAAATTAATTTTCAGCTTTGCACATTTTTAGGGAGTAAAATGATCTCTATTTAAGTTTAAAATTTGTATGCTATATTATTTTTCTGGTGAGTAAAATTACTTTTAGGACTCATTTGGTTGGCAGGGAATATGAGTTGGGAAAGTAATCTTTTTTTTAATTACCACATTATTGTGTTTGTTTCAAATTGAAAAGGTAATTATTTTCCTGACTTTTAAATTCCTACATGTGTTTCGTTCTGAAAAAGAATCCTGAATTAAGGTAAATAAGTGCAAAATTTCAAAATTTTAGGATTATGAATCCTCTTTAAAAGTTGGTATTGTGATTTCTTTTTTAAGAATTTGGACTATGTGGCTCTTTCTTTATGTTATTATTTACATTTTGAGTTTCATATATTTTTTATGGTAAATTTTAAATCATTTGGTCAAATAATTTCATATTTTTATTTTTTAATTTGATATTTTTTTATTGAATTTCCTACTTGATTGAGATTAAAATTTTAGTAGTTTTTAAATATTTTTATATTGACTTTAAAAAGGCAATTCAATGTAAAAAAAGTTAAATAGATGGATTCTATGTTATTTTTTAAAATTTTTTATTAAAATTATTAACATTATGTGTGTTTTATATATTTTTTAAAAAACTCAAAATTGTATTTATGTTGCTTTAGGCTTTTTCTTTCATATTTTTACTTAATTAATTTTCATACATTTTACATTTTCAATACTTATTGTTTAATAAATTTTAGCTATTTCTATTTATATTAATTTGTAAATTTATTTTCTATTTATTTAATCAACTATTCTTTTTTTAGTAATATCAATAAAGAACATTTTTATTTTAACACTTTTTTTATAAGTTGTAGTTAATAGCTTAATTATTTAATTAAATTAAAAATGATAACTTTTACAATGATGAAAATATAAAACATAATATTAAAACATTTATTATAAGGTAAAAACATGAAATTAAGTAACATGATATAATTTAAAATAAAACTATATAAATAGTTATGTATACGTAAAACATGCAAATAGAATTCAAATAACATTATTTGGTTCAATAATTTAAATCAAATAATAAAATAAAAATTATACTAACTTTTCTAAGAATCTATCCAAACGTAAGGTAAGTATTCAGATTCCTTACAATTAAATTCCTAGGAATCAAATAATCAGGAAAAATATTCATTTTTCTCAAAATCAAAATCTCAAGAATTACATTCCTATTAAACATTACTTTCCTGCCAACCAAACGAGCCCTTAATAACCAGTTTATGTTTAAATTTTTAATAGATTAAATTGCTTGTCTTGTTGTGCTTAAAAGATTACATCATGTGAGGTATGTTTGCCAAATATTAGTTGAATTTTGTGGCTTGATCACACTTGTTTCCAAATGAAGGATTTTGGAACAGAATCATTGGGAGTGTGAAAATATTATGCTTAGTATGATCATGTATGCACTCCATTGGAATTGACTTTTGAATCTGTTATAAACAGAATCATATTGTGACTCATAGAACAATTTGGCATATCATTTTACATACTACGAGTTTCAGAGGTTATTTTTCTTCCTTTGAGAGACAAAAATTTTTGTGCTTTGACTGTACTGTAATGGGAGGATTTTGTAGAATTGGAATCTTATTGGTGCTCCCAACCGACTCAGCATAATGTTTAAAGGAAGTGTGAGTTGAAATTTAAAGTGGTATTCAAAGTGAAATGGAATACATATTTATTTTAAACTAACTTTCGACTCATTTGTGTACATAATTTGAAAATTACTAAAACATAAAAGTTTTAGTACTATAAACCTAGTTTTATATAACTCTAGTTTCATCCCATTTGGATATTTATTTGTCAAGTTATGGTCATTTGAAATAGTTCTGACAGAACAGAATTTTGTGACAGAAACTTAAAATTTTCGATAGTTTTGGATAGTTTTGTTTTACTTTTGTAAGCAGAATTTCGGAATTCATATAGTATAAGAAATTTTGCATATCAAGTCTAGTTTTATATTGTTTTAGTTTTATGTTATTTGGATATGTAATTAAAAATTTATAGCTAATTTAAGCTCTGTAACATTGAAAATCTGCTCAAGCGTTTCCAGCCAACCTGACAACTTTGAAAATCTGCTCAAGCGTTTCCAGCCAACCTGACAACTTTGAGCTGTTTTTACCTCATATTGTGGATTGAATTTGAAATTTTATACAACACAGAAGTTTATAATTCAAATTATACTTTTATACATTTTTGGTTTCATGTTTTTTGGATCTTTGGTTACGAAGTTATAACCATTTGAAATTACCATAGAAGGATTGAAACTTTGTGATGGGACTTTCGGTAATTGTAATAATTTTGTACAGCTTTTATGCAAATTCATATACTGAATTTGGAGTTTTACAGAACATAAAAGTTTTAAAATTTTGATCATAGATTTACATAGTTTTGATTTCATATTATTTAGGTATTTGGTTACAAAGTTATAATGATTTGAAATCACTATGGCAAAACTGAAATGTGTTACGAGATTTCAGTCATTATAACAATTTTGGATAATTTTTACAGCCATTTGTAAATTGAATTTTGAATTACATAAAACATAAATGTTTTAGAATTTTTAGACTAGGTTTACATAGTTTTGGTTTCATATCAATTAGGTCATTGATTAAAATGTTATATCTATTTGAATCTAAAACATAGAATTTCTGTAAGAAGATTTTAAATCTTTGAAACCATGTTTGATGGTATTTTCAGCACTATGCACAGAGAATTTGGAAATTCCTGCAACACAAGAATTTTTATATTTTGAATCTAGTTTCAAATAATTTTGAATTCATATCATTTTGATATGTCATTGGCTAGTTACATTGATTTGAACTGAATACGACATTTCTAAGTTTTGATACAAGAACTTCAAACTAACTTTTGAACACATTTTAGGTGGAACTTGATATTTAAAAAAAATGAAAGTTTTAGTATTTTAAATTTAGTTTTATATAGTTTTGGTTATACATTATTTGAATTCTGATTTGCAAAGTTTTAGCCATTTGAAACTACATTTGCAAAGCTGAAACCTAGTTACAAAACTTTTATTACTATGATCGGAGACTACTTTGAATACCTTCATTACATATTTTGAGGATTTATAAAATATAATACTTCGTGAGATTGCCTTGTGTTCGTGATAAACTAAGCATCTAAGAAAATAAATTAATGGTTTTACTAGATATTGTTTCGCACATATACTACCCTCAGTATATATTGATAGGATAATGAATTCTTGTAAATGTTGAATATATACATGGCTTAGCAAAAATAAGAAACGTTAAGGAGGGTTAAGGAAAAACGGTAATAATAAAAAAAAAAGAAAGAGGTATCATTGGTCTTACATTTATGATGAATTATGAATTTCTATAAGCCATATCTTATTGTGAATATATACAATCAACAATTGGTGCCAAAAAGAATAGTAAATCAAAGATTCAGGATTCGTTATTTAAAATAATAGTTTCGAGAATAAGTTTATAATTAAATTTTTACTGTGCATAATATTTTATGAAAAATGGACTATCATGCTTTTGTATTAAATGGTTGATACTATGTATGGGCTTTAACGTGGCTATTGTTCAAGCTACATGCAATTGTTTACCTTGCAAAAGAAAATTACTTTAAGATGATTGAAATTTCCTCATATTGCATCAACTTGTTTCTACTATATCAGTTATATATGATATGATTGAGATGTCGATTCTCCGTGCTGTGTGAAACTAAGCAATTCGCTGAAATGAATGCGAGAGTCATCTCTAAAATCTACACAAGTGGCTATTGATTATAACACACTGACACGATGACTTGTGTATAGCATAAATTTACATGTACTGTGACTATCTAATTGACTGGGGCTCAGTCATGAGTGACTTATTGATAGCCGAAAAGATAAAGGGCGACGAGTTCATCGTAAATCCACCGTGACATTTAATTATTGTCAAGTGGAACTAAAAAGATTTTAGTTTTATGAGAAAGAATACTGATTATCCAGATACATCATACTGTGCCTGCGGGATAATTATTGACTGTGGTAGATAAGGTAGCTCTAAACCATGCACACAATTTGCCGGTAGTTATATGGCTGGTACTGGGTCGGCTGGGCTAATCACAGGTAGCAAACCTTATTTGACAATATGCTACCTAAGCAGAACACTCGCTGTGACTGTTTACTGCTAGTTCCTTTATAACTATTTACTGTTAGTCTCTTTGTAACTGGTTACTGTCAGTTTCTTTGTGACTGTATACTTTTAGTTTCTCAATGACTGTTCGTTGCCAATTTCTTCACAGTATGTATAAATTATTTTGTATTTGTATATTTTCAAAATACAATTTTAAATTCTTTAACGTTATATAAAAATTACACCCATTTTCTAACTTACTAAGTGATAAAGGCTTACCCCGTTTTCCTAAATATTTTCAGTAAACTAATGAAAAAGGCCAAGGAGGGTGAACGAGTGGAGCCACCGTCAGATGGTAAGACATTTGGCACTGAATCTTGTAGTACAAATTAAGTTGTAATCCAATATTGTAAATGTGGAATTACACAGTACTTGTCATTGTTGCTAGTGTTGAGAAGAAATAGAAAAATTTCTCAAGGTTTCACTATATGTTTAGGATTATTGGATTGATTGAATGACCCTATTCACTCTCAACCAGGGGGTGGGTTAAGGCATTACAAAAAGAGCTCCTCTAAAACCTATATTAACGAGAAAAAGAGGATCTCCCGTTGGTTAATAGAAAATTCCCTTCTTGATAGGTCATTCTTCTATTTTAAGCTTGGAGAAGGTAGAAAAGATTGGAAATCACAGAAAGCATAAATCTTTCTAAAGAAGCAGTTACTGAACGTCCTTTGAAACTATTGGTGATTGCTATTAAAATGTAGTATAAAGGGTTCAGCTATCACATAGTAGTGATGAAAAGCTTCTCAAAACATAGCAGCTAATAAAAAAATGGACATTTACTTCAAGTGTCAAGTCAAATTCAAGAAAATTAAACCCGGTGTCACTCGTTGGCCTTAAGCTTACTATTCTATATCAACTAGATGAAAGAATTGCTTCTTTTTTCTGGAGTTGTCTTTCCGGTGTGCAGCAGCAACAACATAATCTCTCCTGATAGTATCAAATTGCTTATAAAGCAACTCCAACTGGAATTGGCTAGCGAAAAGGGATAAAAGCCTTCTCTGCCCTAATTCCCTTGACCTATAAAGATAGAATAAGCTCTTTTTTTTAGAGAGTATGCCAATATGATCTTAATGAGGTGTATGGATTTGCATCAGACATTCGTTAGGCTGTCTGCGTCCCGGTATTTTTGTGCAATAAACCTCTCCAGCTGAAGACTAGTTGTAGGTGGTCTCGTGAAACTTTCTGAAAATGGTAGCCTAGTGTGTAAGCATGGTAATGAACCACGGCGAACCCTCAAAGGACCTACCTAAGATTAGAGTATAGCATATTTCAAGATTTCATAGAACCACTTTACATACATTGGCACCTTGACCATGTAAATCCGTCCTATTCTCCAGACCTAAATAGGTGATCAATCTATGTCGCCTTTACTAAAGATTAAAGAGTACACTTGTACTTCGGCTAATCAAGGGAAGGTTTTTTTAATCCAAGTTTTACTCTAATTAGATCCTTAGCGCAAACGCTAAGTAAGCAAGCTACCTTATGTAAAAACTAAGGAAATTGACGTAAAGTAGAAATGAACAAGGTCTTACGACACGATCACTATATCTTTTCTTTTTTTTATCCCTAGCGTATTGTGAAATTAAGTGATATACTAAATTTTATTGCTTAAAATCATAGAAGAATTTTGCCTACCTTTTCAAACAGTCTTAATTCATTAAGACATCCAACTGTTGGGTATCAAACAAACTTAATTGGTCAAGCTCTGAATTAATTAATTTTCAAACTTAAGTTAGTTTATCAAACAGACCCTAAGATTATCACGTCTTATTATATCCAATGATCAAAAAACTGTTGTTTCACTAAAACTATGATTAAAATTACGTCGTATGATTTATCAGGATCATCGGTGTAAAGTTTATTAGAATGATCCTGATCAATCAATGAACTTTACACCAGTGTAAAGTTTATCATCCTGATAAATTCTTTGTCAAATACCAATCATTGAACGTCAAATAAGTTTTTTTTAATGTTCACTATAATAATAATACACTTGTGTATATGCGAGCGTCATTAATACTGTCACATATATAAACCTACATAAGAGTTTTTGTGCTTGCTTAAAATTTATAAGTTTGATGTTTTTCTTTGATTATTTTCAAATTTTAAAAATCATGATGAATGGTAAAATCATAGTTAAAAATGATTTGATTGTGTTTCAAATACATAACCTTATTAACCATTGTCAATTTTCCCGTTTATGCAACTTTGAACAGTAGTGTTATGAAACCCCAGAATTTTCATATAAATAAATATTGTATTTAATAGTTAAAATGTTACATTTTCCGTCATATGAATTTTAGTTTAGAAACGAATATATAGTTAATTAGTTTTTTTTGTCTAACTTATAGGAATTTTGATTTAAGATTATTAAATGGGAACATGTGTTAAATGTTAATTGTGGGTTTATCAGTCAATACGAGAAAAATCTTGTAATTTAATTGTAAAATATTAAAGGACTTAATTGCACAGATTAACTAAACCTTGTGGGTTTTAGTTGAACTCTTTAATTTTTAAGAGCAGAGTGGCAATTTAGAAAAAATGAATGAGGGATAAATGTGAGAAGTTATAAAGACATTGTGGCTTACGTATAGTTCTAGGGTATCTAGTCTCGTGTCGTCCTTATATACTGACCGACGACGAAATTCTGCCGGCATCAGATTGTCTACTTTCTCGAATCTTACATTTTACGATTCTTCTTTGTTTCCAATTCTTTTAGCTTCCTTTGATTTCCTTGCTTTTATTTCTGGATGGACGGATTATGCTTAAGCTATTTAGCTATATCAACTGCAATTTCTGTGATTGAATTGAAGATCAATTTTGCTTTAGTGAGGCCTGCTAATTCAGAGGTTTTAAAAAGGTAAGAAATCATAGCAGTCACCAATACAAAGATACAAAGGAAGCCATTGGAACTCCCTATCATGGTGAGTGAAAAAATTCTCCTTAAATGTATTTACAGTTCAAGTTTCAAATTATTTACGTGTTTTAGAACTTGGATGTGAATGAAATTTTCATCCGCTAACTAAGGATGTGATTGGGTCATAATTATTTGTATTTTTCTGATTGAGGGAAACTTTGATAGTTCCAATTTTTGGTTTAGTATGTTGCTGTGAGTAAATACAGGATTTTCAAATTGTTCTATACATCCCTATATCCATTGTTCTTGTGGCTAAGTTATTATCCTTTTTCATATATATTTATTGTAAAGTGCTTTGATTATTTGCACAGTTTCAAACTGGAAAATTGGTTATGGGATTTTGTGAATGGATTGAATTTCGGTTTAGAAACGAGGTGTTACAGTTTTAAACTGTAAATTGGCTATGGAATTCTTGGTGCTTGGATTAATTTCGCCTTGAAACCGATGTGCTACAGAATTGGTTATGCTCTCTGGGTTGGAAATGTCATTGATGCCTCTAACCTATTCGGTGTAATGCCTAAAGGAAGTGAGAGCTGAACTTTAAAGTTGTGTTCATGATGGAGCTGCATATGTGTAATATTTCAAACTGATTTTCAACTCATTTGTATTCATAATTTGAAATTACTTAAAACATAAAAGTTTTAGTACTATGAACCTGGTTATATATAGTTTTGGTTTCATCCCATTTCGATATCTGCTTGTCAAGTTATGGTCTTTTGAAGTAATTCTGCCAGAACAGAACTTTGTGACAGAAATTTAAGGTTTTCGACTATATTGGATTGTTTTATTTTCCTCTTTGTAAGCAGAATTTCGAAATTTGTAAAGAAAAAGAAATTTTGTATATTAAGTCTAGTTTTATACCGTTTTGGATTCGTCTCTTTTGGATATATAGTTATTAAGTTACATCAATTTGAAACTACTATGCCAAAACTGAAATATTTAATAGGATTTTTGTAATTACAGAAATCATGTCTAGTTTTACACTACATTCTAGACTTAATCCGGGGTTTTATAAAACATAAAAGTTTTACTATTCTGAATCTAGTTTCCTATGCTTTTGGTTTCATATCATTTGGAGGTCTGATTACCAATTTATGACTATTTGAAATCAGTATGACAGAACTAAAATCTGTTACGGGATTTCAGTTCTACATGAAGTTTGAACGATTTGTTTTAGCTATTTTCAAAATACAGTTGGGGATTGTTAAAACATAAAAGTCCTACTATTCTGAATCTAGTTTCCTATGCTTTTAGTTTCATATCATTTTGAGGCCTGATTACAAAGTTATGACCATTTGAAATAACTATGGTAAGACTGAGATTTACTACGGGATTTCAGTCATTACAGCCACTTTGAACAGCTTTTACTTAAACTTGTATACTGAATTTGGAGTGTTACAGAACATAAGAGTTTTAGATTTTTGAATCTATATTTACACAGTGTTGGGTTCATATTATTTGGATATTTAGTTATGATAGTTTTAATCATACATGATGGTACTGAAATTTATTACCTAAATTTTAGGTTGTCTTTTGGAACGAACTTTGAACACCTTTCATGTTTAATTTGGAATCTTGTAAAACATGAAAGTTCCAGTATTTTAGAGCTGGTTTCAAATGGCTTTTATCTCACATCATTTGAATGCTTTTATCTCGAGTTAAGACGGATTGAATTGAATGTGATAAAACTGAATGTTTGTTATGGGTTCTTAGAACTCTTGCATATGATGGAATGTTTTCCAACACTTTCAATGTAGAACATGGAATTTTATAAAGTATAAGAATTTCCTTAATCTTTAGTGTGGTTTTATTTAGTGATGGATTCACATCGATCGGATATGACGTTGCCAAGTTACATTATTTTGAATCAAACATGGAATGATGAATTCCACAATAAGAAGTTCAAACTGCACTTTGGAACTATCTATTGAATGTATTTCATATTGAATTTAAAGGGATAGTTTTTTTTTTGTGTCAATTGATAAGTGAAGTGGATATGGGCATTGTTTGAATTGTGGACAATCTCTTGTCTTGCATTAAAAAGAGCACTCTCTGATGAATGAGTTTTCTCATCCTTTGTTAATTGGAATCTGTTGTAATTATCGTAATTGATATGTCAGTGTATATGTGGAACTTCATGTCCATATAACATGTATTGATAAACTAGGTACGTTGGAACTTAGTGCTGTGCGGAGCTAAGTGCTACGCCACTTTAAAGACGGAGCCACCCCTAGAGTCCGTACGAGCCACCTCTAGAGTCCAACGTTACCAGTGACTTTTGAGAAATTGAGATATGCTTGTGTGACAATATACTTGTGCCAAGCGTGGAAAATGAATGATACATGATTGTTATATAATTTTTGAATTGTGTGAACGGGTTATACGTGTATTGCATTGAATTGTATGGGCCCTAGTAGGTGTTGGCTTGGAGGGTGATCAAGACGGCATCGGGCCGACGATTACGCCAAGACCACACTGGTGAGCCCCGTCACGCGATTAAGGAGTTTTTAATCTCGTTGTTGGGAGTCGAAGTGGCAAATCCGGATGCCACGTTAGGTTTGCGGGGCCGTTGTGGTCACTGACCACTAGGAAGGATAAGGTAGCTTCTCAAGTCGTGCACGCAACAATGAATCTGTTAGGGGATATAAGGTTGGTAAATGTCGGCAAGGCCGATCATGACAGGTACCAATTATATGTCTAATGTTTTATATGGAGTTAACGACAAAGTTATGTGATATATGGATATGTGCATTGCACAATTTTTTTATGTGATATTTGAGACTTTGTCATATGGTTATTTGCATTGGAAAAAACGATTATCATATGGTTATTGAATTGGAAAAATGTTTAACTGAAATTGTACTTTCTTAAAGTTAATTTTCTGAAAATTATCCATTACTCCCTCACTGAGCTATTTTGAGCTCACCCATTTTATGAAAATATTTTCAGGGCGACTCAAGTTAAATGGTGAACTAAATTCTGGATTTTCAGATACGCTGAAGTAATAGGAGTGTAGAAGATTAAGGTATTTTAATGTTCAGATTTGGATTGTAATCACGTTAGTGAACAAAAGTTTATTATTTTGAATAGTTTGTATTTTGATGTAACATAAGGTGATTTTTTTGTTCAAAATTTTATTTGAAATTTTTAGGTTATAGTTTATTAATGTTCAAGGTTAGGGCCCAAACGTGAGTCGGGCATAATCTAACGTTCCCATTACATTTCCGTTAAGGGAATTGGGAAGGGTTGTTACAAGTGGTATCAGAGCATTTTTGCTCGTAAGCTAGGATAAGATTCTTGGGCTTTGAAATGATAATTTGTTAGGTTTGAATTGAGATGAGATTTATTTGGTAAGCGTTAAAAAAATTGTGGACATTTTTGATTCCACGGTTAGGAATGAATTCCTTAAGAAATAATGTTAAAATTTAAGTTTGAATCCTGATTTCGTTGGATTATTTTCGGTTGTGATTGTTCAACTTTATATTTGGGATTCTTTTAAACCCTTTCTTAAGCAATGATCGTAAGAAAATTTTTAGAGGACTCCGTGAATAGAAAGACATAAAGTAGATTTTCTATTTTGAAGTATTACAAAGAGTTAGGTGTGATGTAAAATCAAAGAATTGTTGGGAGAATTGAAGGAATTTGATAAAATTTCACACTCGGGATAATAGAGATTGTATTTCATTTTGGTGGTATTAGTAAACATATAAGAATATTGAATAAAGGTTTATTGATAATGGAGAAATCCGAAGCAATACATTAATAGTGTTGCCTGTTAATTATAACACCTAAGAATTATCAATTTCTTAAAATTGATGAAGGGTGTTTGGCCTAAGCTAGATTCTTAAAATTGTGATGCTCTTGGTGTAATACTAAGAAATTGACTTTACCAATTTGAAAAGGTTTTTTTTTTTTTTTTTTTTTTAGCAGTAAATGTGTAGTACTACTCCATTACACAATTTGTGATTAAATGTAGAGCGGGAAAGAAGAAAGGGGTTACACTAGAGTAGGGCTTTCTATTCTCCACAACAAAATTCTATGGCATTTACAATCACATGTCATGGATCTGTATCAATGAGCATCATGTAATGTCCTGAACTAATGCTAGATTTACACCAAAAATTATACATGGTCAAAACTACCCAACTTGTTCACCATATTAATCAAATGAGGAGCAAAGGAGCGCTAGGTAGCAACCCTTCAGCTCACAAATAGGCCAAATGCAGCCGCTACCTAGGCATTTATAACCAGATTCCCTACATCCCCCAAATAATCTGTCCATCAAGTACAACCAGTCCAAATCTTCAAGATCACAAAAGCCTTCTGAAAGTAGTTCGCATGAGGGTCCAGCAGACGGCAACACAAAATTCCATGAATACAACAACATGTCGTCCTAAAAGGAGGTCCAAAAGAGGCGACCACATGGCAGCATAACCAAAATTCAGCCAGGACAAGATTGCAGATCCGAAGTTCTGCAATCCCTCCACTTATCAACACAGCCACATGAGTGCATAAATATATAAATTCCAAGTTCCAATCACACCAAAGTTATCTCACTATTCCTCAAGTCAACAGGAAATCAATCGACGATGCAAAAACTGGCCAAACTGATTTGAACACCAATAATTAGGGGCCTTCATACGAAATAGAACTTACCCTGGATTCCACCTCTTACCTTCGGAGTAGCAAATGAAGGAGTTTCTATCTCTTAGCTTCCTTCCAGACAATGCGCTAGCTTTAGGGCTAACTAACGCCTCCACGACCTTCGTGTGCTTTGCTGGCTTCTGCCTTTTCTCCATCTTTGTGAGGAACTTACTAAATTCATCTTCTAACTCCTCCTCATAGCTATTTTCGGTCCATACATCCTCTCCGTCCAACTCTGATTCTGATTCGGTAGGAAATTCTTGGAGCTGTTCTAGGTTGGACGTTGAGCTATCTTTGTACAATTTGGAGGATTCTCCTTCCTCCCAACACACCATCACATGGTGAAGATCATTCTCCACTACTATTACCGGATCCTGTTGTTCACCCTCTCTATCATCTAGTCTTTGAGCATCCCCCAGGGGTTCTTGTCTTTGATTATCCATTTCCAAAGGTACATAGTTTGGGGCTGCCTCTGTCTCTGGGATACTTACTAACACATCTCTTTGGCAATTCATAGTAGTTAGCACTATGGTTTCTTGGACATCCAACTCACTGAGAGCAGGTACTACCGGCTGACTTAAATTATCACAGTACCTCCTGCCTCGTTAGTTGGAGTCTGCAAACTTTTCAAAAGATCCACTTCTGTAGGAGCCGATTCCGCCTTTGAGTTATTGGCCTCATGTGTTTGACCTCGATCAGAATCTTGTCCACAATTTTTGACGACAGGGACCCATATTTTCCTCTTTCCTTTTTCAAAGCTTACATCCCTGCGATAATGCGATGGGTTACACTGGCTTTCAGAGTGGCCCATTCTCCGGCAATTGGTGCAGTAATCCGGAGGGTCTTCTAATTCAATAAGCTGCCATTTCCCCTTATCTTGGCTTCCTATCCCTACTCGATGGGGACGTGGAGCTAGCACATCCATTTCAACTAGAACTCGTGCCTCACTTGGTCTCAGTATTTTATCAGCAGAGGCAGTAGCTCGGTCCAATCTAAGTGGAGTACCGACAGCTGAGGCTCTGGAAAGTAGTGACTCTTTACCAAAAAGATGGAGTGGAAGCTGCGGTAATTTAATCCAGATAGGGGCCACTGATGATTCACAGTCAGTACTGAAATCCGGCGACCACCTGAAAATTCTTGCCGGAAAGCCCGAAAAATTCCAAATCCGGCGGGACCACATTCTATGGAAATCGCTCTCCAAAACAAATTTGAAGAAGACATGTCGGTAATCTAAGAGCCCGGAATAAACCTCACCTGAAAATAACGCCGCAAGGATTTCTTTTCTGATAGCCACCATGGAGGGTTTTCCATTGCTAAATTTCCCGATTAGAGTATAGCAGTAGGGTTTAGCAAGTTGCTCTTCCTCTTACTTGGTCAGGAGCAGGGCCGGTTCTCCCTTGTGAGATGAGAGTGGGCTGAGTTTAGTGGAGATGAAGGAAACATCGAGTTGGTCTGTGCATCTGGAAGAGACAGGATCCTTATCTTTACTGGCTGCAGGATCGGATACCACCTCTCTGTAAGATTTGGATTGCTCTGCCACCGTGGCCGACTGAGGAGCAGACGGAGGGTTTTGGGGAGGCGGATCTGCTATTTGTCCTGCCGTAGACGCAGCAGGCTGTCGAGGGAGATGGGACGGGGCTAGATCAGAGGTTGAAACTTGCTTCCTAGCTGGAAGAGGTGAGCTCAACTGTAGAGGAGTTAGAGCTGTGATTTTAGGGCTTATCCTGATCATTGAAGCTGCGAGTGGTGGAAACGATTTGGGGAGTAGTAGGTGAGCTGGAGAGGGAGCTTTTAGGAGCAGGGAGTGCTTCGACATAGAGCCAGGTCTACCGAGATTGGTAGAGCTGGTTGTTGCCCTTGGCACCGCCTTCGTCACTGTGGCTGCCATGGATTGATGACGGAGCCGGCAGTTAGATCCAGAGATTTGTGGCTCCGGCCTTTTGGGCGGTGAATCGTTTGTCTCCTTGATCTTTCGACTCTGATGGTTGTAAATGCAGCTAATTGAGATCGGCTGTAGAAGAAGCTGGTAGGTGGGTGTGGGGCCGATTAGGGATCGAGGTAGCGTTTGGATGGCTGATAATAGAAAGTATGGTTAGGGCATCAAGAGTTGTGGAGTAGAGAGAAGGAGGAGCATCCGGAGCCAATAATGAATTGAAATCTTAATTCATAGCACACCAATTTGAAAAGGTTGATGAATAGAAATTGTGTTAGCCGTTCAGGTGGGAAAATAAATAGGACACCAAACACATAAATCTTTGGGTTTATGATTTGAGTATGAGTTATCTTTATATAAATGAATTGAGTCGAGAGGAAAAAAAATTCAAATACATATTAGTGGTGTAGGTTGCCACCACTAGATAGACAAATGCATAATGATAATAAAAGAAAAAGAGACGAAATATAATGACGCAAGAAAATTCATTAGTCATACTTAGGTAGTTAATAACCAATCCTATGAAACTTTTCCATGAATTACTTTTCTTTAAAAAAAATCAATCAAGTTAGGAATGAGAATCTCTTTTTATCAAAGTCTTTTGTGCCATTGGTGATTTAAAAACAAATTGAATTAGCATGGTGAGCGTTGAAAAATTAACATAGAAGGGAATATTGCACCATGAACTAAGTTTACATACAAAGAGCACTTAGACAATCTAAGTTGACAAAAATTCGGTTATGACAATGAATTGGAAGAAAAAGAAAAAAAAAGTTTAAAGATCTCCATGATCATTATATGCTACAAACTAAATCAATGCCAGTATTAAAAATCATTAGAGAATGATTAATTTTTTTTTATTGTTCAATTGAAATGCCAATGGGAACTGATTGTTGAGAAACAATTGGTGTTACCTATCTTACATAAGGAAATTTATTCGGGAGTCTAGATGAACATTGGATGCTTAGATTTGAAAAAACAGAGAGTTTAATGGCAGTTTTCAATGGGAAATTATCGGTGTTTACTTATAATGCACAAAAAGATTTATTTGAAATTGGCGTGTGCACGGGATACATAAGATTACATATTAAGAACTGGATTAGAATTTTCCTAATGGGAATATAAGTGTGATATAGGTTATGATGGATGGATGATTAATTATTTTAAATTGAAGAATAGAGTATTGACATATATATTTAATAATTCTTTGCTATTATTATGACCTAAATGGTAAGAAGTCGTGGATAGTATTACACTTGTGTGAAGCTTTATATTCTTATGAGAAATTCCCACCATGAGATATTAAATGTTATGTGAACTAGTCAATGTGCAACAATTTGATAGTGTAATAGATTTACATGTTTGGGAATTAAATGTTATGTGAACTAGTCAATGTGCAACAATTTGATAGTGTAATAGATTTACATGTTTGGGAAATTTTTGAAGAATAAATGAGAGCTAAAAGGATAACAATGAAAGAGACGACTTTTGCACATTAAAGTATATATCGAAGAATATAGCTTCTTTTGATTTCCTTGCTTTTTTTTCTGAATGGACGGATTATGCTTAAGCTATTTAGCTATATCAACTGCAATTTCTGTGATTGAATTGAAGATCAATTTTGCCTTAGTGAGGCCTGCTAATTCAGAGGTTTCAAAAAGGGAAGAAATCATAGCAGTCACCAATACAAAGGTACAAAGGAAGCCATTGGAACTCCCTATCATGGCGAGTGAAAAAATTCTCCTTAAATGTATTTACAGTTCAAGTTTCAAATTATTTACGTGTTTTAGAACTTGGATGTGAATGAAATTTTCATCCGCTAACTAAGGATGTGATTGGGTCATAATTATTTGTATTTTTCTGATTGAGGGAAACTTTGATAGTTCCAATTTTTGGTTTAGTTGGTTGCTGTGAGTAAATACGGGATTTTCAAATTGTTCTATACATCCCTATATCCATTGTTCTTGTGGCTAAGTTATTATCCTTTTTCATATATATTTATTGTAAAGTGCTTTGATTATTTACACGTTTCAAACTGGAAAATTGGTTATGGGATTTTGTGATTGGATTGATTTCGATTTAGAACCGAGGTGTTACAGTTTTAAACTGTAAATTGGCTATGGAATTCTTGGTGCTTGGATTAATTTCGCCTTGAAACCGATGTGCTACAGAATGGGTTATGCTCTCTGGGTTGGAAATGTCATTGATGCCTCTAACCTATTCGGTGTAATGCCTAAAGGAAGTGAGAACTGAACTTTAAAGCTGTGTTCATGATGGAGCTGCATATGTGTAATATTTCAAACTGATTTTTGAATCATTTGTATGCATAATTTGAAATTACTTAAAACAGAACAGTTTTAGTACTATGAACCTAGTTTTATATAGTTTTGGTTTCATCCTATTTCGATATCTGCTTGTCAAGTTATAGTCATTTGAAGTAGTTCTGCCAGAACAGAACTTTGTGACAGAAATTTAAGGTTTTCGATTGTTCTAGATTGTTTTATTTTCCTCTTTGTAGGCAGAATTTTGAAATTTGTAAAGAAAAAGAAATTTTGTATATTAAGTCTAGTTTTATACCGTTTTAGATTCGTCTCTTTTGGATATATAGTTATTAAGTTACATCAATTTGAAACTACTATGCCAAAACTGAAATATTTAATAGGATTTTTGTAATTACAGAAATCATGTCTAGTTTTACACTACTTTCTAGACTTAATCCGGGGTTTTATAAAGCATAAAAGTTCTACTATTCTGAATCTAGTTTCCTATGCTTTTGGTTTCATATCATTTGGAGGTTTGATTACCAAGTTATGACTATTTGATATCAATATGGCAGAACTGAAATCTGTTACGGGATTTCAGTTCTACATGAAGATTGAACGATTTGTTTTAGCTATTTTCAAAATACATTTGGGGATTGTTAAAACATAAAAGTCCTACTATTCTGAACCTAGTTTCCTATGCTTTTGGTTTCATATCATTTGGAGGCCTGATTACAAAGTTATGACCATTTGAAATAACTATGGTAAGACTGAGATTTACTACGGGATTTCAGTCATTACAGCCACTTTGAACAGCTTTTTCATAAACTTGTATACTGAATTTGGAGTGTTACAGAACATAAGAGTTTTAGATTTTTGAATCTATATTTACACAGTGTTGGGTTCATATTATTTGGATATTTAGTTATGATAGTTTTAATCATACATGATGGTATTGAAATTTATTACCTAAATTTTAGGTTGTCTTTTGGAACGAACTTTGAACACCTTTCATGTTTAATTTGGAATCTTGTAAAACATGAAAGTTCCAGTATTTTAGAGCTGGTTTCAAATGGCTTTTATCTCACATCATTTGAATGCTTTTATCTCGAGTTAAGACGGATTGAATTGAATGTGATAAAACTGAATGTTTGTTATGGGTTCTTAGAACTCTTGCATATGATGGAATGTTTTCCAACACTTTCAATGTAGAACATGGAATTTTATAAAGTATAAGAATTTCCTTAATCTTTAGTGTGGTTTTATTTAGTGATGGATTCACATCGATCGGATATGACGTTGCCAAGTTACATTATTTTGAATCAAACATGGAATGATGAATTCCACAATAAGAAGTTCAAACTGCACTTTGGAACTATCTATTGAATGTATTTCATATTGAATTTAAAGGGATAGTTTTTTTTTGTGTCAATTGATAAGTGAAGTGGATATGGGCATTGTTTGAATTGTGAACAATCTCTTGTCTTGCATTAAAAAGAGCACTCTCTGATGAATGAGTTTTCTCATCCTTTGTCAATTGGAATCTGTTGTAATTATCGTAATTGATATGTCAGTGTATATGTGGGACTTCATGTCCATATAACATGTATTGATAAACTATGTACGTTGGAACTAAGTGCTGTGCGGGAGCTAAGTGCGACCGCCACTTTAAGACGGAGGCCACCCCCTAGGTCCGTACAAGCCACCTCTGGAGGTTCTCAACGTTACCAGTGACTTTTGAGAAATTTGAGATATGCTTGGTGTGACAAGATACTTGTGCCAAGCGTGGAAAGTGAATGATACATGATTGTTATATTAATTGTTCGAAGTTGTTGTGAACGGGTTATACGTGTATTGCCCATTGAATTGTAATGGGCCCTGAGTAGGGTGTTGGCTGGAGGGTGTTCAAGACGGCATCGGGCCGACGATGTACGGCCAAGACCACACTGGTGAGCCCCGTCACTGCCGATTAAGGGTTTTTTAATCTCGTTGTTGGGAGCGAAGTTGGCACAATACCGGATGCCACGTTTAGGTTTTGCGGGGCCGTTTGTGGTCACTGACCACTAGGAAGGATAAGGTAGCTTCTCAAGTCGTGCACGCAACAATGAATCTGTTAGGGGATATAAGGTTGGTAAATGTCGGCAAGGCCGATCATGACAGGTACCAATTATATGTCTAATGTTTTATATGGAGTTAACGACAAAGTTATGTGATATATGGATATGTGCATTGCACAATTTTTTTATGTGATATTTGAGATTTTGTCATATGGTTATTTGCATTGGAAAAAACGATTGTCATATGGTTATTGAATTGGAAAAATGTTTAACTGAAATTGTACTTTCTTAAAGTTAATTTTCTGAAAATTATCCATTACTCCCTCACTGAGCTATTTTGAGCTCATCCATTTTATGAAAATATTTTCAGGGCGACTCAAGTTAAATGGTGAACTAAATTCTGAATTTTCAGATACGCTGAAGTAATAGGAGTGTAGAAGATTAAGATATTTTAATGTTCAGATTTGGATTGTAATAACGTTGGTGAACAAAAGTTTATTATTTTGAATGGTTTGTCTTTTGGGGATGTAACATAAGATGAATATTGTGTTCAAAATTTTTTTTGAAATTTTCAGGTTATAGTTTATTAATGTTCAAGGTTAGGGCCCAAACGTGAGTCGGGCATAATCTAACGTTCCCATTACATTTCCGTTAAGGGAATTGGGCAGGATTGTTACAAGTGTTGTCATTTCACTCTTGGATAATAAATGATTAAAAAGTAGGATGAAATACATTAAATTCCTTTGAACTATTAATTATTGATCTAATAGTTTTAATTATGCTCCCTTTTATATAATAGTTCTAAGAATAAGTGGGGCAAGACTTTGTTCGACGAATACACGGTTGTCCTTCTACTCACATGTTTATCATAATTGAATTTATTCAACGTTGTTTCCTTATTAATTAGCTTATGAATGCGCATTAATTAATTTTAACAATCATGTATTCTTACCTTTTCTTATCCCTTTAATTTTAGCAAGTTAGCAATCGCGTAAGGGGCGGTATAATTCTTCGTTGTCCAAGTTTAGTATACTCCCTCTATTTCATATAAGTGGCGTTTTACCTTTTATTTTCTTTTTCAAAATAAGTGTCGTTTTACATTAATCTTACAATTTTATCCTCATCACATTTATTACTTTTGTTATAAAAATACTACAAACTTGTAGTATTATATTGTGTAACAAGTTGTTATACCACTACTACAAAGTAGAGATATAAATCTTATGTTACAACTACTACTATCAAATATGAAACAAGTATGAAAAATGCTAGAAAGATAGAGAGTATTATAGAGCAATGTAGAACAAGATGTTGTAAGTCTTCAACCATCTTTCTCTTTCACATAATCATCTATTTATAGGCTTGAGGTACCTTGTAACTTACAATGTGCTAAATGAAAACACCAAGAGTTACATAAGTTACATAGGTTACAAAGTAATGGGTGATAATGAATGATGTTACATGAGTTATAGGAATAATGAGAGATAAATTGGTAGAACATGGTATATTTGGATGGACATTCACAATATGTTCATAACAACTTTTACATTTATCCAAATATTGCTTTGGTTTTTATTGGTATTTCTTTATAAAGTAATAATGAAGGTAAATGAAACGACAAACATTATTATTGAATAAGGAGAGAGAAGAGGTTTTTTAGTCATTTTTTATATGTCTTAATAAGTGTGCAAATGTCTAAAATGACACTTAATATGAAACCAGAGGAAGTATTTGTTTTTCTACTATTTTGCATGTAATACTCATTAAATTCATTTTTCGTTAATTTACATTGATGGTATTTAATTGCTTCATCTTTTCAACTATGTTATTCCTAACACATATCACTATTTTGAATTTCTAAATTTAATGCCTTAATCGATGATTTGTTTAAAACAAATTAAAAAATTCCCCTTGTTGAATTTTCTTATCTAATAACGTTCTGTTTTTAGTAATAATGTGTAACTCTGTAGTGAATTAGAATGTGCGCCATTTCATCTACATTCTCTTTAACTAACAGCAAAATTAGGACTACTCGATCCATCTCTACATATCTCTTTCTTATTGAAAATAATGCCAAGAATAGTAACTTTTATCTTCAATCAAAACGTCGCAGGGTCAAGGAATATTTGAAGGTTGTTTATGGAATAAAAACCTAAAATACATGAGAGTTGTTTCTTCCTATTTGGTACCTATTGCATTCTTGTATATTACAACCAAAGAATTGCTAAATTTTTGTGTTTCATTTCTATTCATAAAACTATTATACTAGTCCACCATGAAGGGCACAGTGGTGTTCTGCTAGTATGCTAAATAAGTGTCGATTTAGAGGTTTGTTTTGTTTTTTTTTGGCAAAAGAAATGTTGTTTAGCTTATCATTACAATTTTACCTTTATTTAAACCTTTAATCTTTTAAGCTTATCAAGACACTTTAAAACTCATTAAAGAGTTTGTTTTTCTAACAACTATTATTCCAAATAAAATCAAAAGACATATCATTATTATTGAATAAAAGGAGACAGAAATGTTGTTTAGTCCATTCAAACAAACTCCAATGACATTATTTAAATCATTATTGATGTTAATCATCATTAATTAGAATTTTTTTTAAAACTAACTTGGGGTTGCCAAGTTGGCAATTAGCACAAGTACTAAGACTTGGCTAGGGTAAGTATTGGGATCGAATCCCATGACCTCCTTGAAAAAATTCAGGAGTAATGTCATGCACCTTTCTTGTATTTGAGATTCTCTCCTTCTAATCCCAATGAGTGATGCCATGCACCCTTCTGGCATTTGAGGTTCTTTCTCCAAAAGTAATGTCATGCACTCTTCTGGTATTTGATGTTCTCTCCCTCCAATCCCAAAGAGTGATACCATGCACCCTTCTAGTATTTGAGGTTCTCTCTCTCCAATCCCTTGGAGTAATGTCATGCACCTTTTGGTATTTGAGGTTCTCTCCCTCCAATCCTAATGAGTGATGCCATGCACCCTTCTAGTATTTGAGGTTCTCTCTCTCCTCTCTCTCCTCTCTCTCCAAACCCTTGGAAGTAAGTGGTGCCACCTTTCTGGTATTTAAGGTTTTCTCCTTCCAACCCCTTGAAAGTAGGTTAGAATATATCCCTAATAAAAAAAGAAAGTTTTTTAGTTATTTTACGCATTCCTTAACAAAGTTTCACACTTTGTTAAAGTTGAGTAATATTTAACTCTTTTGACTTTTTTTTTAAGATAAATTCATGTCGATTACGATAGTTACCATCAAATAATTACATGAATAAATAGATTCAATTGGAACACTGTACTAAAAGATTACACTAATTTTTAAATGAAAATCGAATCTATTGTTTTATTCAATTATTCGTCAAAAAAAAATTAAATGTTATCATTAAAACAATAATAATTAAATATAAAACGAGATAAACAATTCAAAAAAATTTAGTGCATTTCATCTTAAAAGGGGAAAATTGCAAAAGCATCCTCCACATTTTCGCTACTCACATTTTAAATGAAACAGTTTCATAATTCACATTAAAAAATGCACTAAATTGGTTATTTTATTTAATTTTTTAACGAAAATTACATATATTATTATTAAACAATGTACACATATATACTTTTTATTAAAAAATCAAATGAAATTGGATAAAAGGATAACTTGGTACTATATTTTAATATAAGTGATGAAATTGTATTATTAATGTTCGGGATGAAAAATTCCAATAATTGTGAAAGATGATTTCTGCAATTTTTCCAAAATATTCATAACAATTAGTGGAGCACCAATATTAGCCCTTTTCTAAATCCAAAAGAATTTGAAGGGTATGAAATTGCCTAAGGCACTCGGTGAGGGTATAGTCGTAGTTTCAATACTGAGCAACCCATT
Organism: Ophiorrhiza pumila; assembly: GCA_016586305.1. Taxonomy (NCBI): domain Eukaryota; kingdom Viridiplantae; phylum Streptophyta; class Magnoliopsida; order Gentianales; family Rubiaceae; genus Ophiorrhiza; species Ophiorrhiza pumila. The sequence goes on along the minus strand of BLIW01000008.1, from coordinate 29,408,390 downwards.
AGTCTCCTATAAAAGAGTTCCAGTACTCACTTCAATCCACTACGCACTTCGACTTCTACCGTCGCCGGGAAGACAGAAAGGCAACGACACCGCCGGAGCTCTTCGTAACAGAAACCGTCACCGTACTTTGTCAACTCAGACTTGAGAAATGTCGAAAAGAGGAAAGAAGAAGGACGATGATTACGCTTCGGAAGACGAACAGCCGAAGCGTTTCAAGAAAGCTTCGAAGGCCGATGATTCCGATGATGCTGCTACTGATGACATTGTTGTCTGCGAGGTCTCTCTAACTTTATAAATACTATTATTTATTAATTAGTCTTATTGAGGCGTAAAATGTGGGATAAACATTTTCATTTTCGTAAAAATTTGTTATTTCTTTAATTTTTTTTTTCAGATATCGAAGAATCGTAGGGTTTCTGTGAGGAATTGGCAAGGGAAGATTGTAGTTGACATCCGCGAGTTCTATGTCAAAGATGGCAAGCAGTTGCCAGGCAAAAAAGGTTTTTTTTTTTTCATTTCTTTTTAAATTCAGACCCTGAAACCCTAAATCCCTAATTTTTTTTAAAAAATTTTCGAGTTTTGACTGGATTGTTTTCCCCCCTCATATTTTTATCCTATTTATTGATGTATGAATGGTTGCTAGTGGTTGTACTTAATTGGGGTAATTTGAATTTTGATGCTTTAATTGCCAGGCAAAAAAAGAGAATGAGGGTTTGTTTTGGTTGTGATTTTATAATGTAGTGTATTAGCTGAATTATTATGCAATTATTGTTGAATTTTGTGTAATGCTGATCGATAAATTGACACTTTTACAAACGGCCTCCAACCAAGAGGCTAAGGGTTTTGAAGTGGTTGCCATTGTTAAAGTAGCACTTGAGTTCTTGTATGGGATCCCCAAGCTTTGAGTAGAGTAACACATATCGTGAGTCTAACTGCCTACATGTTGGTAAAACTAACAGAAGTGATGCATTGACGGAAACTGGGCTTAGGTAACTTATTCATGGCCATATGACAGGCTGAAGTTACTTGCTTAGAGATTATACAATGGGTTTGAAAACTGAAAACTATGGTGACCTGTCTAAGATCCAGGTCTATGTGAATGCAAATCAATGCAGTTTTTTTCTGCCTCTTGTTTTGATTACTATGCGAGATGTACACTACTGTGCCCATGTGTTGTCAAAAGCATTCTTAATTTTATCGTATATCTTTCATATGCATTTTATTCATTTTTGTCCAATCTCTCTGTGGCAACACTTTAAGCGTGTGTTACACGGTACAGAAGATCAGAAGAAGGAAAAGTACTTGTAAGACATGGTACTTGGTACAGTTGAAGAGTGCCCTCCTACCAAGTTAACTTATTTTTTCCTAATGTTCTACAAGCATATTCAAGATAGAATTTACTAAAGCATGAAATGAAGAATATAAGGGTATGTTGTGGAGAAAATGAAATGGCCACGGGGAAGGTGTTTGATTAAGTTAGTGAAGAAAAGGGTCTATTGAGTTCATGAGATACCACAAATTTCTGAGTTAGCTTTGTCTTGGTTAATTGTCTCCCAAGAATGGGTTAATTGCTTTGTTGATTTGTTCTGTGTTTTACTCTTCCATTTATTTGTTTGTAACCCTTTTGTCTCCAAATGATTGAGGAGTCTAATGTTATGTAGAGACTGCTTTAAAATCTATAGTAACCCTTTTGTCTTTGAAATGATTGAGGAGTCTAACGTTGTGCAGACTGCTTTAAGGATCTATAGTAACCCTTTTGTCTTGAAATGACTGAGGAGTCTAATGTTATGTAGACTGCTTTAAGGATTTATAGCATGATGTGGAATTAGATAATTGTTTCCTCATTTGCAGCATCAAATTAACTTACAATCTTTTGTGCTGTTTCAGGAATATCATTGACAATGGACCAGGTATGCTTCAACAGTTCTCCTTACCTCTACTTTTCCTTTTTCTTTCTTTCTTTTTTTGTTCATCTTGTTCAAACTGTTTTAAGTACTTCTCCTTCCATTTGCAGTGGAATGTACTTCGAGATCATGTGGATGAAATTGACGAGGCTGTTGCCGGGAACAGTTGAATGGCTAGAAAGTTGGATATGTTAATATTAGTGAATTAGAACTCTGGTGAAGTGGAAACTGGAAGGATGTGACTAGTGATGACCCTAGTTAGATCAGCTAACTAGTTAGCTTTGGTAGTCTTTTGGCACTTTGGTAGTCTTTTGGCGAAAGACTCTGTCTTGATGCACCTCTATGCTTATAACTTCTATGTCGATATAGTATCTATTTTGAGGTGGGAAATTGCCAAAGCATCTTTCCTTGTGAATGCTTTTATTTTTCCCCCTCCTTTTGTAATGATGTTGTTTGTGGTTGTTTAGTATGTGCATTTTTGTTTTTGTTTCTTTGTTTCTTGGAGTTGGGAGTGGGGTTAGTTGTAGGGATAATGTTGTGGAAGTTTCATATGGGAAGAAAGGTGGGGTATCTTTAACGATTTCTTATTCTATTCATCAGCTTAAAAGCATGTTGCTCAGGGTTCTCGGAATTAATGGCTGAAGTTCTTTATAGCAAACATGGCATTTGGGATTAATTGATTTTTGAGATTTGTTGTGGAGTCTTGGTTAGGCTCGATTTGTTGTGGGGTGAAAGTGAATAATTAGAGTATTGGAATGTTCTTGGCCAGCTTTATAGGATCATTGGGAATCTGGGTGAGGCTCAATGGGGAAGAAAATAATGACATATAATATCTAGTTTTGAGCAAGGATGTTTTAGCTCAATCAACATGGGAGAGAAAAAAACGACGCAGAATATCTAGTTTTGAGAAATTCTTTTCCCTTTCTTTTATTTTTTTTTGGAGGATCAGTATAAATTGCAATTATATATGGTACCTGCAGCCGCCTGGACCGTTTCATGCAATCTTCATTGTAAAACAAAGATAAACAAAATGCGATTGGCCTGCCCATAAAATTAATAAATACCAACTCTTAAGTGACATTTTATGGTTAATAATCTTTAACCAAAGTTCTCTTTGAAATAACAATAAAAAACAATACAGTTAATCACTAACAACTTTTCTCCTTAAATTGTCACTAATATAGTTTACTAAAAAGTCCCCTGCAAAATAGCCAAAACCTTGCAGCATTGCATAATTTGCACCATCTAGCCAGTGACAATTATATGATAGATGGGATGTGCCCTACACTTGCAAATCTCAGTTAATTTCTCATAATCAAATGAAGAAGTCAATTCCAAGAAAAAGAATAGATTAGATGATGTTGCAAGAATAGGCAGGTCATATCTTGACGACATGAATCCACAAAATCTATGATTTGCATTATAACTTCTCTATGTTACATTGATGCCATTATCTATAATTGCTCATAACCTTATGAAGAAAAGGAGTATATAGCAGCCAATTCCAAGAAAAAGAACACAAGATGTAGGCATGTAGCAAGAATAGGCAGGTCCAACCTTGAAAACATTGACTCCAGAATCTGTCTATGGCTTCAACATTATTACTTCTCTATGCTACATTGAGGTCATGATCTCATGCTCAAACCTTGTAGGTCAGAAGATCTGCTACAGGGAATGGCAATTCATGGGCAGTGGTTATAGAAAATTATTAAAGGAATGACACAATTCCACAAGAAGGGTACAACATGGTGGTTTCAAAGGCATAGAAAGGGGAAGAAATTCCAGAAAAGTATTTGTCCTCTCTATTTTTTCTCATACCAATCCATCTACAAAATCAGTAGAGAAAAGCAGCCTATACCACAACTAAGTTCTAAGAAAATCTTCACAAATCTAAATCAGTCAGCCCACCTTTCAGACACTGAGCTGCTTGAGCCCCACCGTATCCCTCCGCCATTTCCAATAGTTTGCTCTCATTGGATCTACAAGTTCGAGGATAGAACAAACCAATGTTACCAAGTCTGAATCTGGCTCACCTGAGTTAGCAGTCAGGGCAGAGACAGCATTTCTTATATCTGGGCCTGGCAGGAAACCATGGCAGAGAAGGTCCAAAAGCATGTTAAGAGCATGCACATAATCTTTTTTGGCAGACAAAATTTCCAAGCAAACAGATGCAACTTGAGGATCTTTAATAAGAGCATCCGCGTCATATTTATAGAGGCCCCGAAGGTACCTCCAAGGACTTTCATTTTCTGGATTTTTTATGATTGCATTAACTGTGTAAGTTACTTCTGACTCCCTCAAGGCCACCAGACCTCCAAGGAGAGGAGATCTTGTTATGACAAAATATCTCTGCCAACAAAATTAAACATCAGAGGTCTTGGAAATTTTGCAAGAACCAACCAAGCAACAGAACTATGAGAAGATATACTGAAAAATTAAAGAAAAATATGACTTCCCTTTCTAACATTGCTTCAGTTAGATAGAATGACAATTGAAGGATATCCGGATATTACTTGATACCAGTCAGAATCCATCTATCCCTCAAATAACTGAGACCCACTCCTTATGTTCTATATTCCCAATACTATAATTACTACATTATGTATGCGTATAATACTTCCTTGATTTATTAATGTAGCACAGAATAGTTTAGTGAATACATCAATAATATGTTGAATTACGAGCATATAATTGTGTTGCATGAAAATCAAAGACTTATTGTCTTTCATTTAAACATTATGCATTTCAATTTGCCACTTCTTAACTAGTTTAGGCATTGCAAACATGATGCTCGCAAGTACCACATAAGTGAAAGAGTTTTGCTCAGAATTTCAGATATTTAATTATGTTCAAGTTTGGTTTCACAACATTTTACACTGACCTACTCGATCAGTTTTGCCTAGTAGACACCATTAAGTTCAAATCTAGTGCGACAACCATAAACATGCTTTTTCAGATTATTTATGGAAAAAGATCAGGGATTTTTACAAGGAATAAAGAGGAACTTTCTAATATTTAGGTTCTGCCATAAATGTATTGCACCTTCAACAATATGTGCTCACAAAATGGAAAAGGTCCAAGAGGTGTTATTAGACATATGAGACCTGAATAAAATCATGATTCTAACCATCAAAAGAGCAAGGAGTCATATATAGCCCATTATGATATAGTCCAAGATAACACATAAACCTTCACCTGATTCCAGGCTGAATTGTTAAAAATGTCATCTTCGAGGAGTGTATGGCAGTAGGCAAGCTCATCTTCCCACCCACCCATTGCTTGAAGAACCCACTGCATAAAGAGATACTTAATTTCAGTCTCATCATCTACTAAATATGATACCACAACGAAAGCCTCCATATGCTTCTTTTACCAGAGATTTGGGAAATTAATCATGCCTTTATGCAAGTTCTAAGGAAAATGGAAATGATCTTCCACCTCAAAGAAAGGACAAAGGAGTAGCAATACCTGTCTATGAGACCAGGTATGATAATTTTTTGGATCCTCAGCAAATATTTTCTTTGTGAATTCAAGCTCCCTAATTGTAGCATCAGTTCCCAATTTTTCAGCAACCCAACGCCTATGATGCCTACAAAAATCTTCTATTAATAATTTGAGTGATGCTAATAAAACCAATATGACAACAAAAACTCAATGAATGTATAAGACAAAAAAAAAAAACAACTAAGCCTTTATCCCACTATGTGGGATAGGCTACATGGTTCATAGTTCGTCAACGTATTCTATCCATACAATGAATGTATAGGACAAAAGTAGGTAAAACAACATCTATGGGGAAGCTTGTCGTACATGTAGTGCATAGTATGTTCTGCATGGATAAGGAAAAATCCATACAATACCATAACAAAATGGAGCCCCCCATGCAGCAACATACTAGAAAGCTCTAATAGGTCCATTAGCAATTTAACAAATATATTTAGAAAATTAAGATGATATCAATAGAACAAATACTTGTCCCAATTTTTCAGCAACCCAACGCCTATGATGCCTACAAAAATCTTCTATTAATAATTTGAGTGATGCTAATAAAACCAATATGACAACAAAAACTCAATGAATGTATAAGACAAAAAAAAAACAACTAAGCCTTTATCCCACTATGTGGGATAGGCTACATGGTTCATAGTTCGTCAACGTATTCTATCCATACAATGAATGTATAGGACAAAAGTAGGTAAAACAACATCTATGGGGAAGCTTGTCGTACATTTAGTGCATAGTATGTTCTGCATGGATAAGGAAAAATCCATACAATACCATAACAAAATGGAGCCCCCCATGCAGCAACATACTAGAAAGCTCTAATAGGTCCATTAGCAATTTAACAAATATATTTAGAAAATTAAGATGATATCAATAGAACAAATACTTGTCCCAATTTTTCAGCAACCCAACGCCTATGATGCCTACAAAAATCTTCTATTAATAATTTGAGTGATGCTAATAAAACCAATATGACAACAAAAACTCAATGAATGTATAAGACAAAAAAAAAACAACTAAGCCTTTATCCCACTATGTGGGATAGGCTACATGGTTCATAGTTCGTCAACGTATTCTATCCATACAATGAATGTATAGGACAAAAGTAGGTAAAACAACATCTATGGGGAAGCTTGTCGTACATTTAGTGCATAGTATGTTCTGCATGGATAAGGAAAAATCCATACAATACCATAACAAAATGGAGCCCCCCATGCAGCAACATACTAGAAAGCTCTAATAGGTCCATTAGCAATTTAACAAATATATTTAGAAAATTAAGATGATATCAATAGAACAAATACTTGTCCAAATGAATGAATAGCATCTTTAAGATAGCTAGATAGCCACACCGTCCAAAAAGAGGCTGAAAATTAAGAGAGTTGTTGCAAGTTCCTTCTATAGCATACATTCAAATCATTCCAAGCCAAGCTCACAATTAATTTACTAATGGAAAGTTTCCAAGAGCCATCTATATGTAGTCAATGAAGCAGCAACCATCTTCAAAAGCCGAATCTATGGTTAGTAAGCATACCATGTAAAATACTTGTTTCAAAGCTAAGCAGAGGAATATACTTGGTATTTTAGTATAAATGGTTTGCAATCCGAAGAAAATGATGCTTGTGCTTTGAATTCTTCTTATTGCTACATTTCCTTTCAAACCTATGCCACTACTATTGCGACCTTAATGCATATCACTTTTCCAACTCATATGCTGTTCTGCTATGGCATGAATGACCAGTTTGACGAATATTACTGCATCTACATTTGCGAATACATGTCTGCATGTGCTCACATACATCCAAAAAAGGAACTTGCTAAATGGAGGCTTGTCTTGCACAACATGTTAAGAAACCAAAACTACGTTTCCAATCACATCTTGAAAATTATAACCATCAAGTGCAAATTATACAACAACTAAGCTTTTATCCCACAAGTGCTAATTATACATTACTGCAAAATTAGTACAATTAATTATTGGACACTGAAGAATCGACGAGTACCAGTGAGGAACAAGAAAGAGAAGATTGTCCTGGACATTCAGGAATTCCATATAGCAAGCAAATCCCTGGCAAAGAATTTGAGAAAAAAAATATATATATCTACTAAAGATACTAACAAAAAATGGTATAGGTTCTACTAAAGATGCTTCCAAAAAGAAACCCCATTCAAAGATCTAAATTATGAAAAAACAAAATACAAAACAACAAAAATAGACACACATTACTTATACAGCAAAAACCTATACATATCCTTCACTATGAGAATTAAAGCTAAGTAAGCAACAAAACTAAATGTTTCAAAAGAGAAGAAATACATAGTATGTAGACATACCATATTTGATAATTCTTAGAGTTTCCTTCAGCAATCCGGTCCACAAAATCCAACTCCTCGTGCAAATCAGCATTAAGCGCCTCGAGTATTAAACGCCTAAATTGCCATACCTAAATGAGTAGCCTCAGCAAATAAATTACTAAAGCCCTCACTCAAGAAAACCAGATGTACATATAATATAATAAAATGATTTGCTTCTCTATTTCTTTTCTATACTTAACAATTTTCAGAAGCCTAAAGGGGCCAACTTTAACATCAAGAACACACATAACCAAGCAAAAATTCAGCAAAACTGTAACCCCATCATACCAACCAAAAATAAAAATTGAATCTTTCATGCTAATTAATCAAAATTTCAGCTCACATCCTTCCTCATTAAATAAATGTAATTCTTTCTTACTCAGCAGCAGTAAAATAGCAAAAAGCTCGAATTTTTAATGATGTAAAAAAAACCCACAAATTGCAGCAATTTACCATCCAAGTAAACTGCATTATCCAGAATTTATAATATCTAAAACCCACCAAGAAAAAGAAAATCCAGACAAAATACATTAAAGAGAATTAATATCTCAAGCCCACCAAAAAAAAGAAAAAAAATTCACTATAAATTGCATTAAAAAAAACGCTTACAGTGTAATTGCCGGGATTGAGTTGGATGGCTTCGGCAGTCAATTGAAGAGCTCGAGTCGATTTTTCATCAGCTAAGTAAACGGCTCTAAAATAATTCATGGTTTCAGTGAATTTATCAGAATAGGAAATTGGGACGACCGGATTCGGGCCATCATCTTGTGGGACGGGCTTGACGTCTGCCCATTCGGGCCTCCGATTAAAAGGGATTCTTTCATTGTTACTTTGCTGCAACTGTTCAGACTCCATTATTCCTACCTCGTAAGCTTTATTGCAAACGATAATAATGGAAATTTTTGAAATTGAGAAAAATTGGAAGAGGGATACAGATGCGACGTCGTTTAATATGAACGCCGCCGATGGGAAAGTGTTCGACGGAATTAATGTTTGTGAGTTTTAAGAGAGGGAAAAAAAAAACAGAGTTTGTTTGCTACTGTTACTGTAGTTTGTTTTTGGATAAATTACAAAAGAACCTCTTATAGTTTAGAAAATTTTAAGTTTCCTCATGATTTCAACATCTACAAATTTCTTCCCTATAATTTGGATTTTTTTTTTTTTTTTTTGAAAAAAGATGAAAGATCGAAGATTTTGCAAAAGAATATAGTATAATTTGGTTTCCTCCTCAAAATATAGAGCTTTTATAATAATAGAATTATGAAGGATTAGATAAGTGAGAAAGAAAGATATATAAAGAATAAGAGTATTGAGAGAATAATTGAACTATTAATTGGAATTCAAATAGTATATTAATATAATATAATAATAGAATCATGATTATATAAATTAAAAAGTTGATAAATAATATAATTGGAATAATAGTTGAAATTGAACTAATAGATAGAGTTTTTAGAAAAAATATAATTATGAAGGATTAGATAGGTGAGAAAGAAAGATATATAAATTATAAGAATATTGAAAAAATAATTGAACTTTTAATTGGAATTCAAATAGTATATTAGTATAATATAATAATAGAATTAGAATAATATAAATTAAAAAAAATGATACCATAAACCTAACCCTAAACCCTAAACTCTAAACTCTAAAAGTTAGAATATAAAGATTAGAAAATTAAGAAATAATATTAGAAAAAAATTATGTGACGAAAATGAAGAGATATAGAAATATTTATAGAATTATAAAATGAAAAACAATAAGTTTAGTTGTTTTTGGAAGGCTCGGAATCGAACCGGAACCACCAATTCTAGTTACAATTTGGAATTGGGGCCCCCACAGTTTCGGTTCCAGAACCGGCCAAGTGATTATGTCTACATATATTAATTTATTACTAGAGGTTAACCACCTAATATTTTCTCATCTTCTCCACCCTAACAAAAATTCTTTCTTCCCAATCAAGCAATCTCCTCTTTAAAAAATCTGTCCTCTTCAATTTAAAAATTAAATCATCTATTTCCACTATAACATTTTTCTTTTTCATTTGATAAAAGACCAATTATGTGGTTCATCTATCAAAACTAATTTTAAAAACAATAAAAGACTAATTTTGCTTTATCAATATAAGCGTTTTTTGGTATAGGTTCTTTCTCCATCTTGATTTTTTTTTTCAGTTTAGGTTGAAATCTTTATTTTTTGTAATACATTTATCAAAGTCGCCGAAAAAAAGGTGTGGTTTGTGATTTTACTATAAAGATGAGAAATGACTTTTTTTTTTCTTTTTATTAAAATAAAAGACGAGAAATAGAGTTGAGGTAAAAAGAAAAAATAATAAAATTTTATCTAAACATTGGCATTAATTTAGTATCAATTTAAATTTCAATAAAATATAATATATAAAGTGAAACATGTAACGTTCCAAAAGATCTACTATCATAAGAGTAAAGGAGTGAAAAGTTGAGAAAAGACTCTATGGGTCAGCCAAATTTCTCATAATTTTTGGCGTGTTCATGTAAGAGCAAAAGGATGTAAAAAAAGTTGAGAAAAAGACCCAATGAGCCAACTAGATGTTATAGGTATTAAATATGAGTTTTTATTGAAAAACTTTTTTATTGTTGACATTTAAAATAATATAATTTCGATAGGTACATTAAAAAATTATATCAAATTTATCATTTCATTCAATTTTGTTTGATTTTTTTAACAAAAAGTATGCACATTAACATCATTCAACAATACATAGAAAAGTATGTAGAATTAGATAAAACGATCAATCTGGTGTGAAATTTTGTGTAACTCACGAAATTGCATCGTTTTAAATGTGAGTGAATAAAAAAGTTTTTTAATAAAATGTGAAAGACGATTTTGCAAATTTTCTTATTTTTGGAGGTTGCCTTTGAAAGTGGCTTGTAGTTGTTGAAGGAGCAATAAGTAGTGTTTTAATATAAATGTGGTTTAAAAACAAAGAAGTTCAAGAAAATGAAAATAAGACTTCATCTATTTCAAATAATTTGATTTTCAACTAAATAGTTGATTTGTATTGATATGAATTTTGCTTTATATTAATGAATCTATCACTTTCAAATATAAAAACTTTAATTCTTTATCATAACAACAAATTAAGTAAAAGTGAGAGGTGAATATTCACACACTCATTTTGACTAACCATCTAATATTTGCTCATCCTTTATAATAGTCAATTAGGATTAATCACTATTCACTAGTTGGCTAGTTTTTTGAGGTTGCGAGTCATTTCAGTTTAACTTAGTATTTTTTTAAATTTATTTTGTATAAAAAAAAATAAAATTTATCAATTTACGAGTGATACAACTTAATCTTGACTTAGTGATTCTTTAAAGGAAAAAAAATAAAACATCTTAACTATATGGTGGAAGGATAATTGATAAACTAAATATAATTAAGTATTTTTTTTTCAACTTGAACATAATTAGGTGTAAAAATATTAGACTAAAATTCAAACCCCGGTTCATATTGATGATACGTACAAAGTGTTATGTTAATTGTGGGTGAAACTGACAATATATCAAAATTTGATTGCATACCAAGAATCTCAACAATCATAGGGATCATCATCTCACTGCCAAATTCTTCAAAATCACACTATTTTATTCTTAATTTGATTGACTATTAAAGTTATTATAAAATTTTGCTAAAAATTGCTTCTTGTTGTTGAACAAAATTTTCTTAAAAACTATTAATTTGGAAACAAGCCATAAATATCTTTCATCCCACCTCATTTACCCTCTCGCCAGATGATAGAATTTGCTCAAAACTGCTTCTGGTTGATCAAAATTTTCTTTACTAATTTGAAAACCAACAATAAATATCTTTGATCCCATATCATTTACCCTTTGGCAAGGTGACAGAATTTTGCTCAAAATTGCTTCTTGTTGAACAAAATTTTCTTAAAGACTACTAATTTGGAAACAAACTGTAAATATATTTCATCCCATCTCAATTCCTTTGTTTGGCAAGATGATAGATTTTTACTCAAAATTGCTTCTTATTCATCAAAATTTTCTTAAGGGTTAAAAGCTTTTAAACCCCTTGAACTCATAAATTAGTTGCATTATACACTTTCAATGAAATAAATAAGCACTTTCCTTATTCTAACAAATTCTTTTAATGGCTTTAATAATTAATTACATATTTAAAGATATTTGAACAAGAATGCCCATACATTAATATCCCTATAATCCTCTTTAATTTCTTTGATAATATTTTTTTTATTTATAAAAAAAAGTGCTATAATTTCTTCTCATATTTTTTTGAAGATTTTTCTATTATGATTATTGGAATTTCTATTTATAAAATTTCTAATAATTAATCATCTAAAATGTTGGTTTTATATATAATTCTTTCTTACAACTTACTTTCACTTTTCAATCATTTGGCAAACAGATAAACTTCTTGTTTTTATATTTGATAATTGATAATTGATAATTGATAGTTGATAAATTTGTGTTTCTCTTTTTGGCATATACTAGTCATCTTGTGTTTTTTTTAATAATATTCAAACCCTTTCTTAATGAAATAAATTCTTATTATTTTCCTGATTTATTTAATATTAATAACACTTTAATATTTAATGTCATTATAGTAAATATAAAATTGAAAAGTGCTTAACCCTTAATTTAATGTCAAATTTATCAACTATCAAATATAAAAAAAGATTATCTTTTTGCTAAATGATTGATGAGTGAAAAAAATTGTAAGAAGGAAATATATATAAAACTAATAATTTATGATTAATTATTAAAAATTTTATAAATAAAAATTCTACAACCATAATACCAAAATATTCCAAAAATATGAGAAGAAATTATAGCACATGTTTATAAATGAAAGTAAAATAAATATTATCAAAGAAATTAAAGAGGATTGTAGGGAAATTAATGTATGGGCATTTTTGTCCAAATATTTTTAAATATGAAAGTCATTAACAAATTTTATTAGAAGGGGTAAAGTGCTTATTTATTTCATTGGGGGGTACAGTGCAACCAATATATGAGTTAAAGGGGGTTAAGTGCTTTTAACCTGCAACCAATATATGAGTTAAAGGGGGTTAAGTGATTTTAACCCTTTTCTTAAAGACTACTAATTTGAAAACACACCATAAATATCTTTCATCCAATCTCCGTTACCCTTTGTTTGGCAAGATGATAGAATTTTGCTCAAAATTGCTTCTTACAGAGCAAATTTTCTTAAGGACTACTAATTTGGAAATGAACCATAAATATCTTTCATCTCATCTCATCTCATCTCATTTTACCATTGGGCAAGATGATAGAATTTTGCCCAAAATTGCTTCTTATTGAATAAAATTTTCTTAGAGGCTACTAATTTGGAAACAACCATAAATATATATCTTTTATCCCATCTCATTAACCCTTTGGCAAGATGATAATATTTTGCTCAAAATTGCTTCTTGGTGATCAAAATTTTCTTTCCAGCTGGGAAGAAAGTTCATATATACAAGACGCGAGTTAATGGTGATTTCAACACGAGATATAAGCAATTGAAATTAGAATTATGATTTTAATAACTATAAATTGTTTGTTTCATATATAAATTACATTCTATATACGAACCCGTTTCACATAAGTTTTTGTGTTTTGTTAAATACTACTAGTTTGAAAACCAACCATAAATATCTTTGATTCCATCTGATTTAACCTTTGGCAAGATGAGAATAAATATCCCTTATAAATATCTCATCAAAATACTAAATTTGTTATGAATAATTGTGAATGTCCATTCATATACCCCATTTTTATCCCATTATTTCACATTATTCCATATAACTCATGTAATACTATTTTTACTCATAATCACCCACTACCTATGTAACTCTTGTAACTTACATTTAGAACTTTGTAACTTACAAGGTAGAGATGTGAAGTTCAAGCCTATAAATAGAGGCTTATGTGAAAGAAATGAGTAGTTGAATTCTTACAATATTTTACCTACTTTGTTCTACTTTTCGCTCTATCTTTCTAGCATTATTTTATACTTGTTTCATATTTTATAGTTGTAGTCTATTAGTCTTATAGTAATAGTAACATAATATTATATCTCTACTTTGTAATAGTGGTATAATAACTTGTTGCATAATATAATATTACAAGTTTTGTAGTATTTTTATAACATGTTATCAGTACGAAACTCTACCGATTGATAAAGTTGGAACAAATCAAATTCAAGTTGTATATTGAAACAATTGTTAAGTATAGGTTTGTACTTTTGGTTAGTTCATGTGGTAATATTTTTTCTTTTAAATTAATTTATTTTCTACTATGGATTTATACTCTTTGGTATAATATCATGGATATTATATATTGATTAATTTGAAGAAAAATTCAACCACCTGAAGTTGTTTCTCATTTTAAAAGCTCGGTATGTTTGATAAAAATATGCCATATAATCAAAATGATGACTATCATGACAAGAAACAAAATAATCCCCAAAAGTGGGTTGATAAAATGAAAAGAAAGAAAATTGGCAAAAAAAAAATGCTACCAATGTGTTATAGAAGATTATTGGACTTGTACATGTCGTATTGCAGAGCATATAGTTAAATTTTATCAAACATCATTGAAACAGAAATATCAGGATGTCAAGACAAATTTTAATTGATAAAAAAAGGATGATGATGCTAATGTGATAAATCTCGACATAGCAAATTATTTTTTGAACACCCTAAATGTGCAATATAATTATATTTCATATAAGACCCTAAAGATGTAATATGATTATATAATTTTATTGTTTTGCATCTTTTATGTTAAATTTTCAATTATGACATTTATTTATATTTATTGATTAATGATTATTTATAATGTTTAAATTTCTTCCTGAACAAGAAATGAATGTATGTTTTCTTAAAGAAAAATGAATACCAAATACTTGGAATCAAATAATATTGATTTCTTTGTCAATCACCCTGAAAGGTGAAACTACTCATTTGATTAGTGATAAAAATATTTAAGAAAAATATTTTAGTTGCTTACTTCTTACTTTTATATAATGAATAAATATTTTAGTTGCTTACTTTGATGTAATGAATAAATATCTTCATTAGATGTTCTCAAATAAAAAAAATTATTAATGCATTAGTTTTCAATATTTCTTTTATACTTAAAGAAATTAAAATATTTCTTATTTAGAAATTTTCTTTTGTGAAGAATATGGACGTTTCAATGATCAATGACAAAGAATTATATCTCGCAGATAGTGCAACGACACATTCCATACTAAAAGATTCTTATATAATCATGAAAGAAACTCATGTTAGTACTATATTTGGTAGTACAAAATTGATTGGAGACTCTGGAAGAGCAATAATAATTTTGCCAGGAGAAACAATATTTTGCATTGAAGATGCATTATTTTCTTCTAAATCTCAAAGAAATTTGTTAAGCTTTAAAGATATTTGGTAAAATGGATATCATATTAAGACTAAAAGTAAAGGTAATAATGAATAATTATATATTACAAGTATGGATTTTGAAAATAAAATTGTATTAGAAAAATTACCTTCTTATTCCTCCGAATTATATTATACCTCTACAGTTGAAATATATACAACAGTAAACCAAAAGTTTATTGATCACAATAATTTTATTGTTTAGCATGACCGGTTAGGCCATCCCGATTCGATATTGATACAAAGAATATTAGAGAATTCATATGGTCATTCTTTGAAGAGTTAAAAGATTCTTCAATCTAATGAATTTTGACATGTTGCTTATTCTTAAGGAAATTAATTATAAGTCCATCACCAATGAAAATTCGTACCGAATCTTCTTCATTTTTAGAACGCATATATGGTGACAGTTGTGGGCCTATTCACCCATCTTGTGGGCCATTTCAATATTTTATGGATTTAATTGATGCATTAACTAGATAGTCACATGTATGTTTATTATCAACTCTCAACCTGGCATTTACGAAATTATTTGAGGAATTAATTTGGTTGCGAGCACATTTTCCAGATTATCATCAAGACAATTCGTCTTGATAATGCTGGTGAATTTACATTCTAATCTTTTAATGATTATTGTATGTCAATTGAGATAAGTATTGAACATCATGTCGCTTATGTTCATATACAAAATGGTTTAGTAGAATCGTTTATCAAGAGCCTTTAATTAATTGCAAGGTCATTGCTTATGAGATTTAAACTCCCAACATCTACTTGGGGACATGCTATTTTGCATGCCCAACATTAATTCGCACAAGGGCAACAAATTATCATGAATTCTCTTCCCAATAATTGGTTTTTGGTTAAGACCAAACATTGCCCATCTTAAAATTTTTGGATGTGCGATTTATGTTGCAATTGCTCCACCACAACACACAAAAATGGGACCTCAAAGGAGGTTGAAAATATATGCTGGGTATGAGTCTTCATATATAGTGAAATATATTGAGCCAACAACTGAAGATTTATTTACGACTCGTTTTGCTGATTGTCATTTTGATGAATCAGTTTTCCCAACATTAGGATGAGAAAATAAATAGCTAGTTAAGAAAATTAGTTAGAATGAATTATCATTATCTTATTTTGATTCTCGTACAAATCAATGTGAATTGAAAGCTCAAAAGATAATTCATTTGGAACATTTAGCAAATTAATTGCCAGATACTTTTAAGTGACTAAGTCAAATATACCGGCTATTAATGCTCCAATTCAAATTGACATCCCTGTAGGAATTTCTACCACTAGTAATCAATTAAAGGAACCCATAAAACGTGGTAGACTAATCTGTTTCAAAAACAAAAATCCTTGAAAGAGAAAATGAGTAAATAATAATGATAGCAAAATCGAGGTAATTGAGATTTTAGAAGAATCTTAAAAAATGAAAATTCTTGAAGAGTTTCCCGACATGACAAATAATAAACTATCAGAAGAAGTTCAGGTATCTAAAAATTCTGATAATCATGAGATCTTAATAAATTATATCATGACTGGGGATAAGTGAAATCGATATACAACAAACATCGATGATAAATTTGCCTATATTGTAGCAGTTACTGTAATGAATGAAAACGAGGATCATGAACCAAGGTTTGTGAATGAATGTAGACATAGAAATTTTTTGCCAAATGGAATGATGCAATTCAAGTAGAGTTAGACTCGCTGGTGAAACGTAAAGTTTTTGGACCAATAATACGCACACCTAAAAATGTGTAGCCAGTGGGTTATAAACGGGTCTTTGTGCGAAAACAAAATGAGAAAAATGAAATTGTGCAATATAAAGCACGACTTGTCGCACAAACTTTTTTCTAAAGACTGGGTATTGATTATGAGGTGGCATATTCTCCCATGGTAGATACAATAATGATAAGTCAAGTTTATACCGACTTATATGCTACACTTACTAGAGCTTTTGTATGAATTTCTTGTGAAAGTCTTGCTTGATGCCTAGCTTATATGCTGAATTATTCATGAAATGATAATTGTGGAAATTGTCAAGAGTTGTGGAAATGTTGCACAAATTGATGTGATTATTACATGTATTGAAAGCGAGTACACACTTGGCACAATGGTTTCACAATACTCAAGCACGCATACACAAAAGTCCAATAGCACACTCAAGCACAATCAAAAACTTCACATGCACACACTACACACACTCAGCATGCACGCACACAGGCAGGCGCGCTACGCACACACGTACACACGCAGGCGGGCACCTAGCGCGCTCGCACGTACACACGTACGCACATGGGCGGGCGCGCCACAAAGCTCGCATGCCCACTCTCACCCGTGCACATACTTGCACTCACCCGCACACATACTTACGTACTAACTCACACACACTCGCACATAGCTTCATGCACTCACTCACTACACATACATACGTGCACTATTCATGCATTTCACTTCCCACCTATTGGACACTTAACATACATGGCAACACAAATAACACAAGCACAAGTCACGAGTCCTAGCGCACACAAGCAAAGCACAAACACAACTATTCGGGAGTGCACTAGTTCACTAAGTGTTTGATAAATTGTAAGTCTTAATGATTAAGCAAACACTTCAACCTTATGACGGCAGATGACCTCACTTAGTGCGATGATCTTGCAGGACACGTGGAGAAATCTCTCATCCTGATGGTAACATATCAAAAGGAAGGAAAGATATAAATACCAAGAGATTGTCATCAGGAAAAAGGGAGAGGAGAAGCGGTCGCACAACGATATAGCTAGATTAGGGTTTGGGCTAGTTTAGGATTTTTTCCAATTTTTCTCTCTCT
Organism: Ophiorrhiza pumila; assembly: GCA_016586305.1. Lineage (NCBI taxonomy): Eukaryota > Viridiplantae > Streptophyta > Magnoliopsida > Gentianales > Rubiaceae > Ophiorrhiza > Ophiorrhiza pumila. Next base: position 29,390,338 of record BLIW01000008.1, on the reverse strand, counting down.
AAACTCATATGGCCTTGAGGATTTGACATCCATGGATCTGTAAATGGTTGAGACAACATAATGTTATTTGATCTGTGTTTCATGTGTTCTTCATTCATTGAGTGCATGATTTCAATGGGCTTATGTGAATGTCTAAATCCAGGGTCGATCTGCGGTACCCACTGAGATCACATTGGATCTACTAACAGGAAATTGAATTCAACATGAATTGAATCTAGAAATATTCCTTGCATGAGTCTTAAGATCTGATTGCTTTGTGATTCCACTTGTGTGGTACCCACTGGCAATTGGGATCAAATTTGTAGACAAGACTTAAGATTATTCTGGTAGAACAATTCGAAAACTTGAATTGGTTAGCTGCCCTACCAAGGGAGATGACCAAGAATTGAACTAGAATTGTTGTACGAAATAGGGATCTGGGTTCTTAATTTGTGCCAATGACTTGCTCCACCCGGGGAAGTTTGAGGAGTCAGTGAAGTGAGATTGAGAGAACCACCCAGTTAATTGATTTCATGACACTAGTAGAAATCCCCTCATGCACATACACTAGTCGATGATGCCATGAATGGATCTGTGAATGTTAGAACCCCTCAAGACAGTATCTCATTTTCTTGTTTGAATACTAACATTTTGCATTCATTTCTAGTTAGCGTGCATTTGATTTCTCTCTCATTTTGCATTCATTATGTGTTGCATTTGTTCTGTTTGCTTTTGTTACACAGTAGGTAGTCTTGAACAAACAATCTCTTAACAACCAACCCTTCTCTGCGAAACGATCCCTCTCACCGCTACTACAGTAGTGTTTGGGTAAAATTGGTGAGCCTACGACAGCTCCGGCCAAATAACTTTTTGTTATTTGCTTAATTTGACAGCAAATGAATGACTTAAAATGTGTTTAATGATTGTTATAATAGTATATTTGTACAGTTCTCTTGATAATGATATTTGGTGAGTGATTGGCCTGTTGATAGAGGCAAGAACAACAAAACTAGGAATGTAAGAGTCTACAATTGGTCTCTTCAATATCAGTAACTTTGCAACTTTCTTCGAAATTTTATCTTCAACTTTCTTTGCAGATTTCACGACATCGGTAACAATATTTATAATCCAATTCTTAGCAGATTCCACCACATCGGCAGCAACATTTATTATCCAATTCTTAGTGGCAGCCGTGTAAAAGTAAAGCTTATACTTCTACTCGTTTTCCTTCATCATCTCTAAACGACGTTGAAGTAAATTTTTATCAGATAGTATTCCTTAACGTCTGAAAGAAGGGAGGTACTAGCCCAATACAATGACAAAACCACACCGTCCCACTCATCACATTAAGTGCACTTGCCGCCAATACCATATTCAGATTATACGCTTTGTATAACTCACCTTCGGTCCATCCGATTAAATAAGCCACAAAATTTGATAAAATAGATGGCTTAAGCTCTGGAGAAGCTGTTGCTTCGTGGTAATGCGCAGATTCTTTTTGAAGAGCAACTTCCCTTGCTTCAGAAATAACAGACATAACCTTTAGAGTCGTCTACAGGTCAATCTCTAGTAAGTTAGGAATGTCCCATAGTTTGTTGAAGAGTTCCAAGCTTTTGGAAGCATTTGAAAAGCTCAACAAACAGCCAGGAGCAGAGCCGGCAACAGAGCAGGGGGCTGCTTTTGGACCTTATTCCTTAATGCTTTCTTTTATTGCCTCTCTCACACGGAGAGCCGCGTACAGATCACCCTCAACTTTTGGGATTTTGGAAAGTTTAATTGTTTATGAGATCCATGGTATTGGCGTAAGAAGAATTGTTTGCATAACCAGTCAAGGTAGAGCCGGAGAAATACATAGAGCTTGCTTTGGCAGACTTGGAAACAGATCTGTCGAACATCATCGCAGATTTTGGGAAACTCAACCTTCTAAGATGTTTGGAAATGTATGGACTAATTTTGAAGATTGCCCCGCCAGCAAATATTGTCAAAAAAAATGAAAATTAAAATTTTCAACAAACCTTCATTTTTCAGGGGATATAACACACGTACTTTAGTAAAAAATGGCAAAATAAAAAAATGTGTTGATTTTGACTCTCTCCCTAATTTTTTATATACACCTTAATTGTGAATATGCATTCTAACGAACGGTGTCAAAAAAATGAAATTTTAAATTTAAATTTTCACCAAACCTTCATTTTTCACGAGTTATAACACACGTATTTTGGTGAAATATTACAAAGTCATAAAATGTGTTAATTTTGGCTTTTTCTTACTATTTTTTCACCCTTCTTAATTGTGAATATGTATTCTATGGAAAGGTGTTAAAAAAAGGTGAACTTTAGATTTTTCACCAAATTTTCATTTTCATGGGTTATAACAAACGAATTTTAACCAAAAATGAAAAATTCAAAAACACGTTTATTTTGACTTTTTTCTACCATTTTTTTCACCCACCCCTATTATCAACTTGTTTCTAGTGAATGTTGTAAAAAAAAATGAAAATAAAAATTTTACTAAACCTCTATTTTCCAAGGGTTATAACACGCATATTTTGGTAAAAAATGGTGAAGTAAAAAAATGTGTTGATTTTGACTTTTTTCCTACTATTTTTTCTCACACACCTCAATTGTAAACATGCATTCTAATGAACGGTGCAAAAAAGTGAACTTTAGATTTTTACCAAATTTCTACTTTTTATAGGTTATAACACACATATTTTAGCAAAAAATGGCAAAATATAAAAACGTGTTGATTTTAACTTTTTGTGATTTTTTAACACACATCAATTGTGAACATGCATTCTAGTGAATTTTATCCAAAAAAAAGTAAAATTTAAATTTTCACCAAATCTCCATTTTTCATGTGTTATAACACACTTATTTTGGTCAAATATGACAAACTAATAAAACTTGTTGATTTTGAATTTTTTCCTATTGTTTTTTTACCCACTTCAATTGGGAAGATGCATTCTATGGAATGGTGTCAAAAGAATTAAGCTTTTAATTTTTTACTAAATTTCCATTTTTAATAGATTATAACACATGCATTTTAACTAAAAATGGCAAAAATAAAAAAAAACGCATTGATTTTAACTTTTTTGTACTATTTTTTGCACCTACCCCTATTGTCAACCTACATTCTAGAGAATATTGTCAAAAAAGTGAATTTATTTTACTAAAACTCCATTTTTCACGAGTTATAACACGTATTTTGGTGAAATATGACAAAGTAATAAAATGTGTTGATTTTTTCCTACTGTTATTTTTTACCCACCTTAATTGTGAACATGCATTCTATGGATTGGTGTAAAAAAAAAGTAAACTTTAGATTTTCCACCAAATTTCCATTTTTTATGGGTTATAACACAAGTATTTTAGCTAAAAATGGCAAAAATCTAAAAACTCATTACAGCTGTAGTGGGAGATCATGCCACCGAAATGGATGTTAGATAAATCATTGTTAAAAACGTGAAAGCGTGTCTTTCGGGCAAGAAATTCAAAGAAGAGAACGTGAACATGGCAGATCAGAGTCATACCAAGAATCATTATCTAGATCGATATGAATAAATACAAACTGATCTGAGGGGCTATTGATGAGGGTTGAATTCTACTGTGAATATGACACCTCAGAAGTAGTACAATACAATAAGTATTCCTCAGCTCATAGGAGTTTAACTCCTCCTCAGCTATTACACCTATTTCATATGCATCTTAAGAGTTACAATCTTACTAACCCTCTTACACTTCAAAACCCTTCTTCAATGTACGCTACTAAGAGTTTCAATACAACTCAAACTCAGGTATGGATCCATAAATACATCCCCTCCACCAATTTGGAGGGGAATTCGATACAAACAATTCTTACTTACATATCGTTAAAAGCTTAAGGCTCATTATTGACTTAGGCTTCGGAGTTTACTCTCTGGGTCTATCTCGGGAATTTCTTGTAGGTATTCAGTGCATCTTGGACGACAAGAAGACCTGCTGACGATATGAGTTTTCAAAACACATAATTGTCTATTACTCGTTTCACTTTGGGTGGTTTTCCTGTTTGGTTTGAGAGGGGCTGTGGTAATTTTTTTAGATATGATTTTTTGTGCTTGGATATTTTGCTTCTGTGGTGGTTTTGGATTCTGCTTTGGGATTGTTGAAAATTTAGAGGGAGGTTTTATGACTATGGCTTGGTGGGAGAATGTTGATGGAGCAGCTGTTGGGGGCAATTTATTGAATTTTTGGGGTAGATATTGTAAAAAAAAGAAATTTAAATTTTCACCAAACCTCCATTTTTCAAGAGTTATAACACACGTATTTTGGTGAAATATGACAAAGTCATAAAACGTGTTGATTTGACTTTTTTCCTACTATTTTTTCAAAGAACCTCAATTGTGAATATGTATCATTGTGAATGGTTTCAAAAAAAGATAAATTCAGATTTTTTTTACCATTTTTCATGGGTCACAACACACGAATTTTAGCCAAAAATTGTAAAATTCAAAAACGCGTTGATTTTGACTTTTTTGTACCGTTTTTTGCACCCACCCCTATTATCAACATGCATTCTAGTGAATATTATCAAAAAAGTGAAAATTAAAATTTTCACCAAATCTCCATTTTTCTTGGGTTATAACACACATATTTCTATAAAAAAATGCCAAAGTAAAAAAAATTTGTTGATTTTGGCTTTTGTCTTACTATTTTTTACTCACACATCAATTGTGAACATGCATTCTAATGAACAGTGTCAAAAAAAAAGTAAACTTTAGATTTTTCACCAAATTTCTATTTTTCATGGGGATATAATATACATATTTTAGCCAAAAATGGCAAAATTCAAATACGCGTTAATTTTAATTGTTTTTGTGATATTTTTTACACGCTCCTTGATTGTGAACATGCATTCCAATGAATATTGTAAAAAAAAGTGAAATTTAAGGTTCTATTTAGATATGTGTTTTGTTTTGAGAATTGTGAAAAATAAGATATCGAGTTCCATTTTACAATAAAAATATTTTTGTTTTAAGAATTGAATGTTTAGCTAACAGTTACCACTTAAAAATTTCGGCCAACTCAATGCCAATTGCCAACTGAGAAAAAACGATTAACAACAACTATAAGAACTGAACCTTTATCCCACTAAGTGGAATTGACTCTAATGGGATCTGTATATATATCATAGCGTCTTGTAAAAATTTTTTATCGTGCCACCATATTGCAACTTTCTTTTTTTTCATAATTTGGGATCGAACTCCTTATACATAGACATGCTACTCATAACTTGCGGGATCTGGTAGAAAAGGTTAATCATTGATGAAAATGAAAGCTGTTGGAATTTTAGTTTGTAATATTAAATTCAAGTGTAGCTATATTTCAAAGAGTTGCATCTCTTCAATTGTGACATCCTTTTTGGAAAGATGCATCCCAAATCTGATGCTCTTATTGAAGAGTTACATCCCAATATTGTGGTACCTTTTTGAAGAGTTGCACCACAAATTAGAGGCACCTCTTTGAAGGGTTACATCCCAAATTCAAGAGCTTTATATATATGTGTGTGCTCTTGGTCAAATATAAGTGAATCTTACTAACTATTGCATTCATATTCTTGTAGAAATAATCCAAGAATTTGCTATTTGGTTATTTCTAAAGTCTATTGTATCCTAGAAGTAAATTGCCACAATATCCGGTTAGCAAAATAGTGGAGGCAATTAACACTTTAAGGAAAGTGATATACACACCTTAGACTTAATTATTGTTGTAATTTCCTCACAAGATTGTTTGTTCTTTTGCTCTAGTGTTGTACCTTGTTCATCACTCAAATTGTTTGATCCACATTTTCCCCAACAATCTTAAAGTGTTAATTGTGTATAACTATGGAGTATGCACAAGAGATCGCTATCAAAGTGGTGAATCAAGGTGTGTCAAGTTTGATTGGTTTGATTGACGGCGCTCCATGAATCACAAGTCCAGATAAATTTCTTTTATTGTATTGTATTGATACTTCTTCTCAATGACATGATAAACTAGGACATGTTAGTTGCATTACATGTTTGAAAAGTTTGGTTCCTAATAATGTCTATGAGAATAAATAAGTGTGAAACTTGCAAATATCTTTTCTAAAGTTGAAAGGAATTGATATTGTTAATTCAAATGTGTGTAAACTTAATGATTTTCTAATAAGATGTTGAATGAAATACTTCAATACTTTTATTAATGATTGCTTTAGATTTGTGCATGTACAATTAATGAAAAGTAAAATTGAAGCATTTTATTTGTTTAAGACTTGTAAGTATCTTGTAGAAAATCATTTGAATAAAAAATCAAATTTTGAGATGTGGTAGACATGGTGAATTCTTATTCTTCTCTTATAAGTTCTCAAAATTTTGTGAAAATAATGATGTAATATATCATATTAGTGCACCATACATTTTACAACAAATCAGTTTGGTTGGAAGGAAACTAGAACGGTACAAGATATGGTGAATTTCATGTACTTAAGTTCTAGTTTGCCAAATGATTTGTGGAGTAAAGTTTTGTTGGCTGCATGTCATATTTACAATCGAGTTCCTTCTTTGAAAACTTAAGTGTGTCCTTATAAGTTATGGAAAGGACGAAAACCAACTTATCTTATATGAAAGTTTGGGGTTGTGTGGCTTACTATAGAGTTCCTGATAATAAAAGAACAAAATTGGAACCTAGAGCACTTAAAAGTGTGCTAGTAGGCTATGCTAAAAATTCCAAAGCATATAGATTGCTTGACATTGATTCTAATGTAATAATAGAATCAAGAGATGTGGAATTCTTTGAGAATCAGTTTCTTAAAGATTTTAGGGTGAGAATGGATACATCATTTGTGCCAAGTACTTCCCAAGATTTGGATACTTCTAGTGAAGTAACAAGAACTGAAGTTGTCACTCCAAATGAACGAAGGAGAAGTCAGAGACAAAGAAAAGATAATCATCTTTCTTCAGATTTCTTGTGGTCTCAAACCAATGTGTTTCTTGTTGAAGGAACTAGGAATTCTCTACTGAATCAAATTCCATATTTATTTAGTGTAGAGGAAGATCCTAAAATATATGGTGAGGCTATAAATTCTAGAGATTCAGCTTTGTGGAAAGAGGCTATAAATGATGAAATGGACTCAATATTGTCTAACAATACTTGGGTTCTAGTTGATTTACCCCAAGGTTCCAAACCTATTGGTTGCAAGTGGGTGTTTCGAAGAAAACGTGCCATTAATGGAACAATTCTCACATATAAAGCAAGATTGGTTGCTAAGGGATTTAGACAAAGAGAAGGAATTGATTATTTTGATATTTATGCACCTGTTGCAAGAATTACTTCTATTAGAGTAATTTTATCTTTGGCTTCTATATTGAATCTTCATGTTCACCAAATGGATGTGAAAACGGCTTTCCTAAATGGTGATTTAGATGAAGAAGTTTATATGGAACAACCGAAAGGTTTTGTACTTCCTGGAAATGAAAGAAAGGTGTATAAGTTAGTAAAATCATTGTATGGTCTTAAACAAGCTCCTAAGCAATGGCATGAAAAATATGAAGCTGTTATACTTTCAAATGGATTTAGGTATAATAATGCTGATAAGTGCATTTATTCTAAATTCACTAGTGAGTATGGTGTAATAGTATGCCTTTATGTTGATGATATACTCATTGTTAGTAATACAACAAAGGGCATAATTGAAACTAAAAAGTATCTATCTTATAAGTTCAAGATGAAGGATCTTGGTCAAGTTGATACTAGTTTAGGCATAAAAGTTAAAAGGCATAGTGGGGGTTTTGCTCTTTCTCAATCACATTATGTTGATAAAATCTTGAAGAAATATCAACACTTGAATGTGAAAGAAGCTAGCACTCCTTTTGATCCAAATCTCAAGCTTCATGTTAATAATGGTAATCCAATAGCTCAGCTTGAATATGCTAGTGTTATTAGGAGTCTTATGTATGCCATGAGTTGTACAAGACCTGACATTTCTTATGCCGTGTGTAGACTAGCTAGGTATACCAAGAATCCTAGTAGTGAACATTGGAATGCAGTAATAAGAGTTCTTGGTTATCTCAAGAAAACAAGAGATTTAGGACTCTATTATAATAACTTTCCTTGTTTTCTTGAAGGATACTCGGATGCAAGTTAAATTACTAGCATTAGTGATCAAAAACCTACTAGTGGTTGGATTTTTCTATTAGGTGGTGGAGTTGTTTCTTGGGCTTCAAAGAAACAAACTCTAATTACTCACTCTACTATGGAAGCTGAGTTTGTTGCCTTGTCTTCAACTTGTAAAGAAGCTGAATGGTTAAGAGATCTATTACTAGATATAGATTTTTGGCCTAGACCTATGCCACCTATAACTATCTTTTGTGATAGTGAAGCCACTATGTCTAGAGCATTGAACAAAGTGTACAATGGTAAATCTAGACATATTAGTTTGAGACATGCATTTATTAGAGAAATACTAAATAATGATGTTGTTTCCATTGTGTTCGTACGAACTCATAATAACTTAGCGGATCCGTTGACAAAATCTCTAGTAAGAGATTTGGTGAGTAAGACAACATCCGGAATGGGAATAAAACTCCTAAACTAAAATCATTCAATGATGAGAACCCAACCTTCTTCTAGTATTTCCTAGATTGAAAGGTTTAAAGGGTAAAAACAAGTCATTAAATGGTTGTGAGCACCTGGTTGTGTACACCATTCCAAGTAAAAGGTGCATATTTTGTTACTCTTAAGTGAGTAGGTTGAACTTTAAGTTCTTAATGGATTTATCTTGTTGTGTTTTATTGGTACAATATATAAAACTTAAGATAAAAGTCCACCTATGTAATCATAAGAAGTGGTGCCGCTTCTAAGCAAAAGTTTGGAGTAAATCTTTTGTATATGATTATGAAACTAGGATGAGCACATGGCCCGTAATAGTGCTAAAAGTGTTTGTGAATACAAGAATGCATTTTGATAGTTCATGTGTGTGATATTTCTGATCTATCTTTGAGTATTGGTTTAAGCAACCCAGCCACCAATTACTTAACTTAGATTTGTGATTTATTAACACTAAAAGAAAAGTTTAAAACGAAAGTTACTTCTCTTTATGCATGATATCTTTTGTGTTAGTTTGATATTTATATTACAAACTAAGTGGGGGAATGTTGGAATTTTAGTTTGTAATATTAAATTCAAGTGTAGCTATATTTCAAAGAGTTGCATCTCTTCAATTGTGACATCCTTTTTGGAAAGATGCATCCCAAATCTGATGCTCTTATTGAAGAGTTACATCTCAATATTGTGGTACCTTTTTGAAGAGTTGCACCACAAATTAGAGGCACCTCTTTGAGGGTTATATCCCAAATTCAAGAGCTCTATATATATGTCTGTGCTCTTGGTCAAATATAAGTGAATCTTAGCATTCATATTCTTGTAGAAATAATCCAAGAATTTGCTATTTGGTTATTTCTAAAGTCTATTGTATCCTAGAAGTAAATTACCACAATATCCGGTTAGCAAAATAGTGGAGGCAATTAACACTTTAAGGAAAGTGATATACACACCTTAGACTTAATTATTGTTGTAATTTCCTCACAAGATTGTTTGTTCTTTTGCTCTAGTGTTGTACCTTGTTCATCACTCAAATTGTTTGATCCACATTTTACCCTACAAAAACCTCCCCCACAAACCTTCCAAAAGGACCAAAACTGCCTAAATACACCAAAAAATGGTACCTCAATTTCCAAGCAAGGGAGTTTTCTCTCCACCAAAAGTCTCAAGCTAGTTCTCAGCCTCAAGCAACAAAGAGGGTCCAACCGTCCAAAACTTTTAAGGCATGTTAAGCATCAAGAAGAGAATAGAACAATACTAAACTCTTCTTCCTTCTATTTTCTACTATCCCTTTTGAGTAAATATCCAGCCGCCTTCATAGTTCTCATCTGTTTATTCTCTTCCCACCGCTTTTCAATCCTCTCCAATATTGCAAGAGGATTGAAAACTCACAGTCACACACTCCATATGGAAAGGCGCCAATACAGTTATGCAGCAGTTCTAATACTCTCCCTCATCATTATTCTTGGCTTTGTCTCCTTCACGTTGTGTTTTGCTGCTGAATTCAAGAGATCAAAGGTATAGTGTGTATATAAAAAAAAAAAAACTGTAAACTTCAGTGAAAAAAAAAGAATCCCTTTTGTTCTTTTGATGAATTTATCATCACTAGTTTGTGTTTCTGGTGTAGAAAAATGATCTCAGATTAAATGGGAAGCTTTGTTATTTGCCAGGAAGTCAAGGATTTGGATTGGGAATTGCAGCCTTAATCTTTTTATTTATTGCTCAGATCATTGGAAACCTTTTTATTTGCAATGAGTTTTGGTCAAGAAAACATGATAGAAGCTGCAACACAAAGTTGTCCAAGACTATGATCATTTCTCTGATTCTTTCCTGGTAAGTTACTCCAGTCATCAATGGCATCAATTAAGTTCTCCCATAGAAAAATAGAAAATCACAGCAATAAGAATAATATTTAAAACTAGCCATGAATAATGAATCTACTGCAAAACCTCTTTTTTTTCCCCTCAATTTTCTACAGTATGCATATTGATCACATGATTCATACCACCATCACCAATCTGGTTTTCAAAATTGTATCTTTTTCTAGAATCAAACATGTAATAAAATAAAATAAAAAAAGCTAATTCAATCAATGGCTAAGATAACTCATAAGTAGCTTTGCCTGCCTATTAAGTAGCCGATAGCCGACTCTACGTAATGGAATCGATAAAGATTTAGTTGTTGTTGTTGAATCAATGGTTAAGTTCCTATTTCCTAAAATGGGCTGCTTCCATTGTCACCCTCTTAGTCTTTCTTAAACCTTTTTGTGTTCTTCCTATTCAAATTTTTGTTTAATATAAAACCACAGCTTCACATGGGACCTGAGTATTAATCACCAAATCGTCAATTAAATGATTCTAGGGACATACACCAAGGTACAATGACCTACGAACGTGGACAGCTATAACAAGTTTGAATTTTAGTCATCATTTGAACTTACAAAGGAAAACTCTTACTCATGAATGAATCCCAACCCATAATTTTTTTTTTTTTTTTTTTTACTATAAAAGATTAAAAGTGTGTTGGTGGGTGGGTGCAGGATCAGCTTTGCAGTCACTGTTATTTTAATAGGAGCAGCCACAAGCATGAGCCAAAGTCAGCTCTTTGGAGAAGGATGGTTAGATGGAGAATGCTACACAGTTAAAGATGGAGTTTATATTGGCTCAGCAATATTGATTCTGATTACTTTAAGTTCAACAATTTCTTCTGCTATGATTATAATAAGGAAGAAGCAAGCAGAACAACAAGGCAGAAAAGTGCATGCACAGACAGAATCAACTTAGGAAAAATGATCATTTTTGTCTTAGTTTTGAGAATTGTAGTTTTAACCATTTTTTGTTACTTGTGTTTAACACACTTATATCTTAGGGTACTTAGGGTTTAGGATTTAATTAAATACACTGAGTGTTGATTTATAAAATAAAACAGAGAATAAAACACTGAATATAATAAAAGATCTGAACCGACTTTTTTGTCAATCTTAGAGTGTCCCTCAAACTGATTACTTGAAAGAGTTAACTCAATTATAGCCAAAACAGTTGATTTTGATAATTGATGAAAACATTGTTTGTCCATCACAACATGTTCATAACATGTGTGTAATTGTTAAGATAAGATCATTTTATATGTATACAGTTTACACGAGAGGCAGTTGCCTAAAAGACAAAAAACAAAATAAAAATAAATAAATAAATAAAGGTTCATGGTTCTCAGCTATTCATCTTTCCAATTCCTAAATTTGGAGTATAAATAAGTCTTTGTACATAGCACAAGTGGATCTATTTATGGGTCCGAGTTTTATTCTTATCACCATTTACTTTCTGTAGTACTATTGACGTTCCTGAAAGAAAAAACCAACAATTAAATCTTAGTCGGTAATTAAATCTTTATCCCACCATAATATACGATTTATCATGAAAAGTTCGGGCAAAGTTTTACGCTCATTGTCAACATCCAACAACCTTCGAGGTGGAGTTTTTGAAAAGAGAAAAAAAAATTAGGCGGAGTTTTTTATATTAGTTGAACATTTTTGTTTTGATATTTATTATTAAACAAACAATCCATTTTGAAATGAAATGAGAATATGCCAAAAAATAAATGGCTATCTAACAACAATTATGTATTACTATTGACTTTTCTGAAAGAAAAAAATCACCAACAATAATTAAATTTTCATCTTACTGTATAAGAATAATTACATGAATTATATTTCACTATATAATAAATGTGATAAAGGTTTCGACTTCTTTTATTTTTATTTTTATTTTTTTTAATTATGACCGAATGTTAAAAAAAAAAAGGCAACTTAGGGGAGAGCCAATCCGATAGACTGACCCCATTCTTAAACATGAGAATCATTAGAGTCATCATCATCAAACTTGACCCACTAAAATAAGCAATGTCTTAAAAGTTTACAAGAAAAGGCTTTGGAACAACTTGAAAAACCATTCAATCACGGAATGGAAAGTGGAAAATTAGAAGAGTGGATAAAGGCATAATGTTATACACACATCCCATTATGCTTCAGCTATAAAAGGGTCCTACCATACCATTTGCATTAGAGCAAGCAAAGCGTGCAACAAAAACATAAAAACTGAAATTTTTTGTGCCTTTCATTAATTGGATAAATGCAAGACAATGAACTGATGGAAACAGGAGAATAATTTCCATTCACAATAGTGAAAGTGAATATCGCTTTTGTTTAATATTATGGTTCTATAGTCAATGTTTGTATTGGATGTTACTTTCCTATATTAGCAATGACCAACTGCCCCTTTGATTACGACTGTCAAGAACCATGAGCCAGAAATTACCCACCTTGCAAAACATCCCAAGTTTGGTCTTGTTCAGAACCAAAAAAACATGAAAGAAGAGGATTTTAAAATTAACAAGATTGAAATTGATAAATGCTCACAGTTCCATTCACAATTTTCATTGTGTCTATTTTGGCAAAACAACTTCTTTTAAGCATTTATCCCACTCCATTATCTTATATTGATTATATGGATCATACTTATTTTGTACTATGATCCATATCATTTGAGTAGGAAAGTTTTACGCTAATTACCGACTGCCAACTTGACGTAATCCTTCTCTTTTTCTCGAGATTAAGACAGACTAGTTACTAGGCAAGCAAACTAATTATAAGTAGGCCAAGTTTTTCTATTATGGCAAAAGAGGAAAACAAAATTCTACAAGTTAGTAAAACTAAAAGTTCAGTATCACCTAAGAAATTAAGAAAGTTTGATGGTATTTGGAACATTCAATAAAGAAAGAATTACAAAATTAAGATCTAACTTCCCCCTTTTGTACAAAAATGACTACAAGACAACTCAAACAGACAAATTCAGCTAACTCTTGAGTGCAGAAAACAAAAAGAAAGCTATTTTAAAACGAAATATGCAATAACCACAATACTATAGGAAGCCAAAGAAACCAAAATTAGTAGGAAGACTGCGTCAGTAGATATTTTCGCACATTTAGACATCTAAACAAATTCGTCAAAAGATGGGAAATTAAAGCTAATCACGCAGGATACGGCACAGCTACGAGAACAAAAGGCAAAACTGAAGATACAGTCAAATAGAATGATATTACTTGCGCAGATATGCTTCACAATCCTAAACACTCCACTAGACTTCTTTGAAGATTATGTAAGAAGCATTCAACAATAATAGTAATCTGCTCAAATGAGCATATTTGCATTAACGTATTTAACTATCAGGTAGGCCGGTTCATGGGCATAAAAAACATGAAGCCGTCCGTTTGGTTTCTAGAAATCGAAAAGAATTTTCAAACACTCTAATATAACTTGCCAATAATCCCCTCGGAAATGCCATCCAATATAAAGTCAAACCCTTCAGCCCATGCGTCAAGGGCATTTATCCAAAATCCCAGCATTGCAAGATAAAAACACAACACTAGATCAAATGCCACCAAAACATGCAAGACTACCTAGGATGAACATCTCTGAGTAAAACTAGATACTAGTACCGCATGTATCCTCCCCGACCTCTGCAACCAGGGTTATATCCCCTTCCCCAGCCATACTGATTGCGGTTTCCATGTCCACCATGTCCACCATGTCCACCAGGTCCACCAGGTCCACCATAAACTGGATGATTTCTCTGCTGAAACTGCCCAAAAGTCTGAAAAAAACAGGACTAAGAGTTTAGTCATATGTTCAGCTCAGCACAATATCCGAAGAACAATACACAAAATGCAGTATAAAGCAAACCTCAGTGTCCAGCTTCATTCTATCAGAGAACCGATTCTGCCCATTTCTATCTCGACGGGAAGTTGTGTTGCAAGATATCGAATCAAAGAATTCGTCCTTGTTGTATGCAGTCTGCAAAAATAATTATGAAAACATTACAACTGATGCCCTTACACAATTTTTGAGTTGGAGATGCAATGTGTTCTGTCGAAGGAAATAAAAAGGGGAAAAGGTGAAACAAAGAATGTGTAGGTATATAGTATGCAGATACAGGTTGACTGGAAGGCATAAAAAACTTTCCAACACCTACTTTTGAGTCAGCCTCAACAGCCAAGCCATCACCCCCTTCATTCCGTGAAGTTTGGCAAATGGTGCCATTATCCTGTATGCTCCCTGCAGTGTCCTTTTGCTTTGCTTTTCCAAGATAACCCCATACCTCATCCTTTTTAAACTTTTCATTCATGGCTTCAAAATCGAACTCTTCAGTAAACTGCAAAAGATATTGCAAGCACAGGAGATTAAAAATGTAGTCCAAAATTTGAGAAGTTTAAAAAATTTGATTCCACTGAAGGATAATACAACAGATAGCAAACAGAACATTTTTTGCTTGATTTTTGCCTCTCTCTCTCTCTCTCTCTCACACTTTTCTCCCCAGGCGGGTGGATGTATCATGTCAAATTTTATTTCTAGGGAGAAGAAAATGTAGAAAAAATTTGAATCATGCTTCCTCCTCAGCAAGACATAATTTTGCAAAGTCTTTCTTCTTGGCGGTCAGCTATGCAAGTAATTCACTTTAAAGTACTAGAAGAAATGCACAAAGCATACAAAAATCCATATCATGTGCATGCCTATGTGCTAGAGGTGGCAGAGTGGAAGATGCTACAAATTAAGTGGCCCGGCCCCTTTTCACTAAAAGGACATGCCACATAGTTGATGCTAATAGATACTATAAAATAAATGGTATCCAGATGTTTAAAAATCTAATCTCGACAACTTGTTTCAGGCTCTACACCAAAACAAATAAATCAAAAAGTAATAATAATCAACCAAAGGACCCCTCTTGTCCCACCATTTATCTCCTTCCACAATCACAATTTCCCAACCAACGAGTCCATCTTTCTTTGTTCTCCAAGCTTCAAGCTTCAACATAACAGACCTAGGTCTTCTAATTAAACCCTAAAGCAAGGAATTCACATTACAACCAACAGGTCCTTTGACCAACCAGGTTCTAGGCAAAACAAAAAATCTTTTCAACTGATTTAGTTCACAAAACCATTAGCATAGCAAAAGCTTCTTAAACCATTACAAGAACCCTCAAATGTAAACATTTATTTGATAATAGTATAAAATGGGAAGTGTAATTTTCAGTATTTAAGATCATAAAAGAGCAGTGATAAAAATGTCATTTCTAATAAAAAAAATAATGCTCTTTCTGTTTATTTCCTCTTCCAGTTAGCATAATAAGAGTAAGAGAAAAAGGGAGTTTAAATGCCCGATTTTCTTGATGTGCCTAAAATTAAAGTGATGGCAAGAAATTTAAGTTGAAGGAGAGGGGGTGATGGTGATTAGTATACGGCACGGCAGATGGTAGCAGAGGTAGAGACAAGTGGCTTGGGAGTTTTTTCATCTGTGGTGGGGGGTGGGTTGTCTGGGGGTTGGAGTTGGGGGTGGAATTAAGAGGTGTGATGAATCGCTAGGGGTCTGGCAACACTCCATTTCAACTTGCCAAGAGTATGCCAGCAGAATTATTCAGTGCCTAACCACCATAACTATTGGATGCAAACTTAGAAACACCCTGCCGGTTTCAGTATCATTATCATCAGGTACTTCACACCCTCAATACTGATTCTCTCCAGATTACTTAAAATTTCTTTAATGTCTAGTTCTCAGTCAAAGTTAGCTCTTCCTAACTCTAGTACTGACAGCGGTTATGGTTAAAACTTCGCATCTTTACAAAAATAATTTCCACCAAGAAAAGTGATTTAAACCAGCCTGTCATCCACAGATGGTCTGAAAGTTACGTCTGTATATGCATGGTTTGAGTGCAAAAGACAAAAAGATTTCCAGTTTGTATGAGTCTCCTATTCCAAAAATTCTCTTAACACCACTAGATCAGAGACTCAAATGAAACTCTAACCAATTTGTCAATACAAATTTTGCCGACAGCTCTATTTCATACCAAAGCAATTCATCATGGTTCCATAAGGATGCGGAAACAACAATCAGAATTCCACTATCATTTTGTCATGTATGTCATCTTCAGAAACTAAATAGTGAATAAACTATGTATTCCAGCTGCATTATTACCACAAAATAAAGCCTCAAGCTTTGTAAAATTTCCAATACGAGTGATTGTAAGGAAAAACATGCAAGTGCTTCTAGCCATAAGAACTAATGAGAATCAAACATGTTCTATCAGAGCACGGTGGATTGCACCAAGAGAACATAATCCAAGTCGACAGCATAATATTAATTGAAATTAAACACTACTGAGTAAAGCTATGATGCCTAGTCATGAACTTTAGGCCTCTAAACTAGTCAAAGGATGAACTATTTCTTAGTAGCTCGGCTGAGTAACTTTGTCTATGGGGCAACTCCAGTAATATGCGTTGAGGGACAAAAATTGGACCTGTGAACCATAATGCTCAGACTAAACGAGGAAAATTACCAGCAATCAGCAGATGGATAGTCCATCTTCCAACATAAGGAAAACGTAATGCGCCAACCTTATTAACACTTCTAACTCTTTTACAAAGACACGTGAATTTGAAACAAGATGACACTCCCCAAAATATATTCAGTTTTACAATTTTAATCTTTTGTTTATATGTATATCAACTTAAACAGGCAACTAAGTCCTCCAACTAAATCTTTTTGAGGCTAGGAATCAATTACTACATTCCTGCACTGTCAGTAATATTGGATCTGTAGCATCAGAAAATTACTAACAAAGTAGATATAATGCTCGTTGGTTTTTAGAAAATCGCAGCACTTGATTCTGGAAGAGGAAACCATGCATTTCTAACAACAAAAACTGTAGCAGTGAAGCAAGAAAATTAACCAAAGGGGCAATCATCTAATGAAGTAGTCATACCATATGAGGTGAATTTGTTGAAAATATATCAAAGCAATCAACAAAACACATCCTCAACCCAATCCCAAATGAGCTACAATTCCTTGTCATTTATGAAATATTTTGAAAAATGCTGTAAAGTCAACAATCCATTATCTACCGTCGTAACATTACCTGTTGTCTTGGCTGTAATTGCAAAACTGGTGCTTGATTAACTGGAGTAGTAACTGAGGACGATGATCTGGAGGATGCCACATTAAAAAGACCCACATCCTTCCGATCAGGGTATAAAACCTGTGGAGCAATTTCAGGTAGTCTTGGCTGTGATAACTGATCTGGAGTTGGCAATATCAGTGATTGCTTCAGTATGGAACCTAATGAAGAATCGACAATGGAAGGTGCAGAATACGGCAAAGACTGAGCAGTTTGCAACATTGCAGGGCCAGGTAACACTTTACCAACATTTGATTCCTCTATTTTGTTCACATTTTGAACAGATGGAGGAAATGAAGACATATTTAAAGCATTAAGAGTAAAAAGATTAGGGTGAGCGGGTAGAGCAGATGTTGTAGAGAAAGAAGGAACATTCATAGCAGGCAAAACAACTTGATGAAGACCATGGGAGGATATAATGTTTGGGTGTACAGAACTAGAAGCAGTAAGAGAGGGCATTGGACGAAGATTAATGGAAGAGCTTGTCAATGTGGTGGTTGTGGGTGCAGGTATGGGAGATGCCTCTAAAAAGTTTTGGAATGAAGGAAGTGAAGTAGCCGCAGATGGGATGGGTCGTTGCTGAGCATAAATACTGCCACTTGCGACCGCATTGTATCCTTGCCAGTTACTTGGCGTGGCATAAGATGACAAATTGGTGCTCTGAATCATCTGAGGACTCTGTTCTACAACTTGAACTCCAGATTGTTGTGATGACAGTGCACTTGGGTAGCATTGATTTGGCATGTCATAAGATGACAAATTAATGCTCTGAGTCATCTGAGATGGACCCTGTTCTACATTGTGAACTCCAGATTGTTGTGATGACACTGCACTTGGGTAGGTCCTCATGTTCAGAGCAGAGCCTTCCATGTAAGGGCTGAATTCAGTCAAAGATCCACCACTAACTGGCAGAGATTTTGATGAACTTGAAGGGCCAGTGGCAAATTGAGACTAAAGAAATAGAAATGTACATAAAAGAAAATTGTGAATATGAAACTCAGAACCGCGTACACTTTCATGCATTATGTAAAATACATCAATAAATTTATACAAATAGAAAATGACCTCAAGTACCTGAATAATTGCTGGATCATCGTGTATTGGCTGCTCTACTTGAGGAGGTGGAGAAGACTTTACTTGTAAATCCTAAATCATCAGGAAAAAAAACAAATCAAACCTACATACAAAAGCAATGCTGCGAAGATCATAGATGGGTAGAACAGGAAAGAAAAGAAACGCGAGGACTATAAGGAACTAGATCCTACATGTACAGATAATTTTCAGGGGGCAAATTTAACATGACAATGAATCTGCCCTTTTTCCTTCCTATCTCCTGTCCGATCAATAGCAGTAAAAGAGACATACGGAGAAAAGAAAAGCATAACTAGTTACTCTATTATTAACCATAACCATGTTATGACACACACCTTTGCTCCGTCACTCACACATTTACGATGACTATGCTTTCCATCTCTTGTAAAAGGATTGTTATGAGAATGTTAAGAAATCCAACAACTTAATATTTATGATCACAAGACTTTCATCCCAAACTAAGTTACCTTTCCCCAGAATTATGCTAGCCTATAGTCTAGGACTCAAAAGAAAAAAATTCGATACATTCAACCATTTAAGATTAGAAGACAAAGTTAAGAATCGAATCCAGCCCAGTGGTTATGGAAGTGTATTAGCATGTGAAAGAGCGTGTGGGGAAGTGTGCTAGTGTGTGTGTCCACGAAACTTTGAAATAGAACGTGTAAATGAGAAAATCTGTGTGCAAAATGTATGAAATTGCATATGATATTGCGCACGTGTATGTGTATTTGTGTTAATGAAAATTTGCAAAAAAGTATATGAAAGTGTGCAAGCGTGTGAGATAGAGAGAATTTTCTAATAGATTTGGTAAGTTTATCAATGTGTAACCCACTGGGTGCCCAAAACTCAACCAGAATTTGGACTATTAACTACCCAACATAATAATGACCGAAAGCCAAATGACCTGCCCCAACCTTTCAAAATGCCAGGTGGCTTGTTGGGTTTAGCTCAGCATCGCTACCCATGCGCACCATCATTCATCAAAAAGTGTAAAAGGAATATGTCATGAAACTTATTTTGGTCCTGAAGAGCATGCGGTTTTTTAATACATTTTTCTAATACAATGGGAGGATGTGGGGCTTTGACCCTATCACCTTAGTGTAGATTGTTGATAAAATTGATTTGAAAGTTTAAAATTATTTTATTTATTCCATTCTAACTAATGTTCCGTCATAACAAGAATGACCATATCAATTGTGGCAAAATAAAAATACCATCAGAATGTCAGCCATTTAGTGCTGAATATTTTTAAATATAGCAAAAGCTTATAAAAAGGCTTTTCAATAATTTGGTCTTGTGGGGGATACACCGGTTCGTTTCACCATTACGATGTGAAACATAGACTCTAGATAAATCAATTCATTAGTAAAACAAAAGAAGCTCCTCCATTCATTGTGCCTGACAAAAAGAGTCAGTACAATGAAATGATATGTAAAAAGGGCATACAAAGATGAAAACATCGCTCATAGAAGCCAAGTGTTTTGCCAAATATAATGTCCCCAGTAATACGTATTCCAAATAATAAGACATAATATGCTAACATCTCACACACAGCAGCCAATTACTTTCCCTCTAGAAAAGAATGAATCAATATAATACACCAATCATCAATTATTCCAAATATTTTCCGCCAACCTAGCAAATTGCAGATGATAAAAAGGGGGTATCAATCTATATCTGCAGCAATTCCAACAATTTGTGTACATGTTCAAAAGGAAAAAAATGAAAAGTTCATTTAACTCCATGTTGTGAGAGAATTCAGTTTAGATGTTTCGCAATGCATTTAGGAAGCCCAAAGACAGGTGAGGTAAAGGAGATTTACCTCAGTTGTAGAAACAACAATTAAAAAGGATAAATGTGAGGGATGATAGCAGAAATTAACAGGATTTTACTTATACGTCAAACTCAAGTACTCTACATGGCCAATTAGTTTCTCCTAGGACCTCATGCCATCCTACAGACCAGTCTTGTTACAAGTGTGCTCACCAAACATAGAAATAGATCTACTTTTTCCTCCCTCCACCTCCTCTTCCATCAATCTTCTTATTCCATTAAATCAACCTTATATTCACTACTTAATTTCTGATCCTATCATTCAAGCCTAAACTTTAGCTATTTGTCTTTCCAAAATGGACCAACTTTGGTTACAATGCTTTGTAGAATTCTAAGAGCTTGAACAATCTTGAATTCTAACAACTAAAATTCGCCAACTTGATATACATTAATCTTAATTATACTGACAAACTTGTGTAATTTGTCTGTGATTCAGCCAGGTAGCTTTTTCCTATAAGTTCTCCACTTCCTACATAATCAAAGCTAAATGGTACACTTCCATATCATATCTAACCCACCATATAATTCCAGAAATCATGGAAAGGTTAGTTACTACTGTAAATGGCTTTAATTTAGCTTTCCCTCTGTTTCCTCCTCTCTTTGGTTAAGTGAATAGTCAATACGGGCCCAAAATTCACCAAGAAAAGATAAATCCAGTACATATAGACAAGCAATGACGCCCCATTGTTCAGATTAAAAAATAAAAGAACTAAAAGTTATAAATTTCATTCAATGCTACAATTTACCTTGATGTCATTTCCTCGAAACAAAATATATTCATAGACTTTATCACTTGGAGGAATTTGAGGGCCATCTTTCCTCCGACCCTCAGTACCATATGACTTAACTGCAAATTATGGAAATACAGCAATTACAAAGGTGTATGGGAGTAGAGCAAAAAAATCAACGTGTACAAAAATAATATATGTAGATATTCTATCAAAGCCCTACTTACATTGTACATATAATCTTTTAAATACTTGATTATCACATATCATTCCCGATCAAGAACTATATTGTACTAAAAACATAAATCTAGTTGAAACGAAACATTGAAGAAGCACGTAAAGTAGCCTTTGCAGCTAGGAGTTATCAAAAGATGGAATGGTAATACAAACATGTGAAAGTCAATTAGATACCTCTAGCAGGAAGAAAGTATGGTTGTGTAAAAGGTATAATGATGACGGTGGGGTATAAAAACCATTAAATCTTCAGTGCTTTAAGAATTTTGAATATAATGATAATGGACATTTAGGGAAATTCAACAAATTTCTCTACCGCCTTTTCTTGAATGAGAATCATTTAAGTTATTAAGGAGCCAACACAAAGTGAAAAACAATTTAAGAGTCAGTCCTTAATTGTGACAAAGGAATCTAGATTGGAAGATCAGTTATTTAACAATAAACAACTACACAAAAATGCGACAGAAAGAAGTACAAAATGATGGATTTGTCGTATTTAAAAAAAAAAGAAAAAGAAAAACATGAGGAAAACCACCATTCGAACAGAAAATAAAGCAAAAAGTGAAACACCAACACCTCTGGAGGCATTGACGTTATCAATCAACATGCAAATGAATCAATAGAATGTCTCAAACATGTTGGCATAAAGGAATTATGAACTTTGGAGCTGAAATGGTACAAAACCTTTTGTAAACTTTTAAAATGCTATCCAACTTTAGACAAGTTCTGACCAATTCCCAACTGACTGCTACTAAACAAAACATGTACAGTTCTTAGACTGACACAATAAAAATAACATAAGACTCACAAAGGTTTCTTCAAAAATTGTTCAATAATTTAACAACTATCAAGTTCGGGCAAAATACTACTAAGCACAATATCTTCCAACTTATCCTTTATCAAGTTAGCACAAAATACTGCTCTAATGAGCATGCCACAGAAGACATCAGAGAACGCAATGAAAATGGAAACACAATGCAACTCACCACAGAATTATGATGTAAATTACGTAACAGAAGATCACAGAGACATATACAATTACCAACACAATATATTAAATTGTCTGCATTCCACATTTTGCAAACACTAATCAAAACCATAATTAATTCTGTGCGCATTTACGTGAATAATAAACTTCTTTCTTTGTCCTTTCTCATTCATCCCAAAAGAATATTACTCTTCAGTTTAGTCGGGAGTGTAACTTTTATTATAAAAAAACTACCTTAGAGATCCACCATGAATATAATCAAGCGGACCTGCTACAGCTCATTTGTTTCTTTCTAATTTGCACATCTTTTAGCACAATGTCAATCTTGGATCTTGCTTATTTTCAGTACAATAGATCAATCTACGCATATTGATTGGCACAAATCATATACCCTATCTAAGATCTAAATGACAACAGCCTCATCCTTTATACTCATCTATCATGTAGTTCAAATTTTTGCCTGAAAAGTGTAATAAACTGAGCTGAGCCAGCTCTCCTACTAGAAATAATTGCTGCAATAGTAGTTTGTACAGCTAGCAATGGAGATGTACTTGTCAGTCTGTAGTCTCTTAGTTAATTTGAAATATTGTTTTTGACTGCAAGTTGTGCTAAGCTAGTAGAAAAAATTATGCCTAAGGATAGGTAGCTTATAAGCAGATGGGTGGACTTGTAAATGGCTGTGCTGTCACTAATGAAATCTGATGTTTCTCTTCTTCCTTTCTCTCCAATTCTCCCAAAAAACTCCACCCCACCCCACTCGGTAAATCTTTCTTTCTTCCTTTTCTTTACTTTGTGCAATCCGACAGTGGATTGGCTTGTTGTTACTGGGTTCTTTTCCGGTTGTTACGACTATCAAAGAACAGCCATAACAAAAAGGTTGTATACTTTTATATGATTACACTAGTAGTATAAATTGGTGTACATTCACTAAATACATGTAATACAAGTATAAAAACAGTAACCATATTGTGTTCACATAATTACAACTTTCTTCATTCATACAACACTAAAATATAACTCCATTTATATTTACACACTTCTCTCACAACAACAAATGCAGTTACTATTTTTCTTTTCTTTTTTTTCTTTTTACAGTACAAAGAAATACATACAAAAGTGCAAACACATTACAAAGATTTAAGAAGTACAATCATTTTATATCACTCATTACTACGAATACGAATATCATTTAAATAAAATCTCAAAAAAAAAAAACCTATCAAAGAATTACTATCATAACACATAAAATAGAAATGAATTCATTAAAGAACAGAGGAATGGAATTAATTAACAAAATCTTTAACAAATTTTTACCGCTTTTCAAGCCGAGAGTGGAGTCTTGAGGATTAAGATAATAAAGAACGCCTTCGTAACGAATCTCGTACTTCGACGTTAGACTTATGAAGCTTCCGATATACGAATCCGCCGGTGACGACGGCGACGATGAAGACGTCGCCGTTTTGGCATTCAAAGATTCATTCGCCATTTCCAAATTGCAACTCTATGTTTCGATAAAAATTCTTTTTCACAAAACAAAAAAATTAAAGGAAAATCTTGCGAATGAGACTGATGACGATTTCTTCGAGGAAATGAAATTTACAGTTTTTTTTTTTTTCAATTTTTTGGCAGTTTTTTTTGGTCGGTTTTGGCGTTTTTGTTGAGTGGAGGAAGAAAGTGATGTTTGGAGGTCGGGACGTGAGAATTTATAGTGGAAAGTTTATTATGAAATTACCCCTTTATTTGTGTTAAATGATTTATTTTCCCTTCTTATGCAGCGAATTATACAATGACACGGTTTGTTGGAGTCGGTTATGGATTTTTTTTTAATTAATAATTTTTTAAAAGACAAGGCTTTTTTTTGGTTCGATTTTATCCATTTTGGAATAATTGAAAATTTGAAATTACATATTCCGTCTTAAATGTTTTGGGGTGAAAATTTTTCTTTTTTATTTATTTGTGTCAAATTAAAATTAATAAATTATGAACTTATCTTAATTATTATCTATATGAGATTCTCTATTTAAAATTATTATGTACAATGTTCGAAAAGACAACATTGTTACATTAAAATTAGAGATTAAAAGTATAAATAGATTTCACTCATAGTTTGGCTATGACAATTGTAAATTTAATTTTAATAATATTTATATTTTTTATACCTAATTTTAGTGAAACAATATCATTTAGAATATTGAATAGGATAATACATAATAATAATCTTGGAGAGAAAATCATTTCTTACTATTTAATTTTATCCATTTTGGTCAACTTGAAATTCATAAATTCCTTTTACTTTAATTTTGCTCTTTTTTATTTGAGTAAAATAGTTCGTGATAAAAAAAAAAAGTATAATGTGGGTCGAATTTTCTTTTTCTGTTTTAACTATTTTACAATCACGATGAATTTTTTTTAACCAAATTTAGGAGTTTATAAAAAATTTGAATATTTGGGGCAAAGAGAAGTTAAGCTGAACTTGGAGGAGCTCTAGTAAAATTAGCACTTGGTGTGGCTTAAGCCCTAGAAGCAACCCCGTCTTTCAGAGGTCTCTTTGTAGCCTTTGCCATCCACAAAACCAAAATAGCGATACCCATTTTGCAATCTTTCTGCTGTAAGTTTATTCTTAACATTTCTTCAAGTTCCATTTAATCATCGGTTTTTTTCCCTTTTCCAATTCTGGGATTTAAATTTTAGTTCTTTTGGGAGTAAAAATTGAAGCTTTGATGAGTTCATCATTGAAGCTTTGATGGGTTCATCTTCATTTTATTTAAAGTAGTTTTCTTTTGTTGGTATGTTTATCATTTTCTTTGTTTTGATTAAAACTTGTTTTTAATCATGTATTTACTGGCTAAGCATGTTTTTTTGCGTTTTAACTAACAGGTGTACTTGATTTGTAACAATGTTTGAGCAGAGTTTAAACATTCTTGACCCTTTTGAATATTCATTTGGTAGCTCGAAATTAAAGTTCTGGGCTATGCAGATGGAAAGAATTGATTATAGTTTTTGTTTTTAGTGATTAAATTGTAGCAGTCAGTTTGATACGAAATAAAATTTTGAAAGACAAGGGAGAAAAAATGAGAAGGATGTGTATCAGAAATTGTTCATAGTAGAAGGGAGACTGTATTACATGTAGTTTAGATTTAGAACACTCAGTAAAGAGAAAGGCGAAATCAGTTTGAAAGACCAATGTTTTATGGGAAGTTTACATGTAGTTTAGAACACTTAGAACACTGAGTAAAGAGAAAGGCGAAATCAGTTTGAAAGACTAATGTTTTATGGGAAGTTGTCGAAGCTAAGAACACTGACTAAAGAGAAAGGCGAAATCAGTTTGAAAGACCAATGTTTTATGGGAAGTTTACATGTAGTTTAGAACACTTAGAACACTGAGTAAAGAGAAAGGCGAAATCAGTTTGAAAGACTAATGTTTTATGGGAAGTTGTCGAAGCTAAGAACACTGACTAAAGAGAAAGGCGAAATCAGTTTGAAAGACCAATGTTTTATGGGAAGTTGTCGAAGCTAGAGCTATAATAGTAAATGGCTAATGTTGTCGTAATTTGTTAGAGGATTGTAAATGGTTATCGTTCTATCACTGTACTTTGAGAATTTTAACGGTTGTGTCTGATCATGGATGCTAAGAATACAATTTAGATGGTATTGTTTAATAAACTTTTGCATATAAAGGAACCATTTCCTCAGTTATGCCTGACAAATCGCTAAGTTTTGGGAATCTGGTGTAATCAAGGCTGTATGGTGCAATGTGGGCGATTTCCTTAGTTCTAACGCATTGTGCCATTGTGAATTTAAGGGTTTTTGAAATGCTGCCCTTAAAACCTTGTTTCTGAATGTTTTTGGTCTGAATTTCTGGTGATAAGTATTAGAAAACAGCCACATTGAGTAGTCAATGGTCCATTTGGATTGTCATGGCTACTGATAGCTTATGTAAAACCTCTTTACTGGCATAACTAAAAACGACGTGTAATTCTTATGATGCTAACATTAACATACGCTTCAACCATTCTTCATTACTGATTCTCGTGTCTTAATTACTTTGCTGGATTTTGTTAAGCTGTTAGTGCCTAAGTTGAGCCAATATGGTATTGTTCATATCAGGTAACTCTTAAGTACATGATTTAACTATCGTCATTGCTGTTCTTTGCAGTTGAACAACTAAAGTTGTGGCACATTATGTTTTCTTGGTGATTTTTTTAATCATTATAGTTGTTCAATCAATAGATAATGGCTACAAACGGAAAAGAAGAAGAACGTCAACATTCAACAGATAATAAACAAGCAGCAAACCAAGCAGACGTTGGGTGGATGGGAGTGATCCAGCAACAATATCATAGAATCAAAGAAAATGCAGAAACCTACCCTTATGTATGGGGTTCCTACATTGTTGTGTATGGTGGATTTGGGCTCTGGTTTGCCTACAGATGGAGAAAACTTCGAAAGACTGAGGACAGAGTTCGAGTTCTTCAAGAGAGACTCCGCAAACTTGTTGAAGCTGAGGAATCAACAAGTTCTACTGTTGCTGAAAAAGCACCAACAACTGCTGATAAAGCCAAAAAGTAGTTGCTCCATATATATAATTGAAGTTGATTCTTCCAGAAAACTATCATATCACACTCTCTTTCTTTGGTAATTGGGTGGACAATTATTATCTGTTGGGTAAAAATGGAGAAACTATACTCCAAATTTTGCTATTGCTAACACGAAAATTAACCGGTGAAAAGAAACCATTGGTTTCAACATACTTTCTTGACAAATATCTGGAAATTCAGTCCTTGCTTTTGCAGACTAAGGCTAGAATGTGTATAAGAGTCACACTGGATCTTTATTGTATCTCTATTTCCAAGAGATATTGATCCTTTGTTTAACATGGAGATTCTGCCCCCTCCCCATGAAAATGAAAACATATTGATCCTTTGTTTAACATGTATGAGGTTGCAGAGCCCTCGGATTTTATTAACATTAGCATCTGGTTTGATGAAATCGATTGGGACATTTGGGCTCTTGTTGGGACACACTCCTAGGTAACAAGAAGTCCCATGTTTGACTCTTGAACTCTCCCCCTCCTCTTCTCCCCAGGCAAAGCTTAGAAATCCTTGAACCATTTGGGGGGGAAAAAAAAGAAGAAGAAATGAAAATTATACAGCACTCGATGTGGTTCTCAAAATATTTTGAGACATTCAAAAACAAAATCTTCCACTTCCAGTTATGTATCACATGTCCAACCAACAAGCAAATCATTGCATCATATCAGAATAGTGGAAAATTTAACTAGAATCCAAAAACATTGTGATTTCTTCTTCCTTTTCACTGAAAATAAGACTTTGATTGATGATAGCAGGAAACCGTATGCTTGGCCTTTCGGCTAAGATTAAGCATAGGTTAGCAGCAAACCATACAGATAGACATAAGGTAGATTCCTTTACGCAAATATACAGTAAGATAGAGGGCATTCCCTCATGCAAGATTAATAGAAAGTACTGATCTAGAAAAGATACAACTTGCTATTCCAAAATTTTAGGACAAATCCATATTTTCTCTAGTCAATTGAACACCTCCCTGTGTTTCCAATATTCCTAACACCATTAACATGTTTGCAGAGCAGATTGAGGGTGGATAATCTGATGTTCGAATGGAACAAGATTCCTGGTCATCCAAATATGATAAACAAAAGCAACTAATGCAATTCTTTTTCTCAACCTAGCAAAGCACAAAAATTCTTCACTACAAGCATAGATTTGAACGTGAGAATATACAAATGCAGCAAAAGGGCAAGAAAATAATAGATTATCCACCTTCTGAACTTCTCCAGAGCATGATAACAAGCATCAACAACACTATCAGCTACAATGCCCCATGTTCAACTATTAGTATTCAACCTATCCTATACACAAGTCACAGGACAAAAGAGTGACGAAGCACATGTATTTTTTATTGATCTCCTCCACAGCAGATTTGTTTTATGAATCCCAGCATGATTCAGGAGCTATGTATCTTGTGTACAACTGACATGTCTAACCTCAGAGATAGGCAAAAGGGATGTGGTATATCATCAACAAAAGATTTTATTTGTCAACTATATCCCAGTAGGCCAAAACCAATGTGCATCCGCTATAATTGCATCAACTTTGAGCCAAAGGGGTACTATCAAACAGGGGTACTATCAAACAGTTTCATAAGGTTAACAAAATATCTGCACAAATGCCTATGACAAGGATAGTAGCATACTACAAGAAAATGTCAGCACAAAAGCCTATGACAAGGATAGCAACCTATTACAAGAAAATGTCAGCCATCGGTCCCATGTCTTTTATTACTTTTTGTTCAGCTTAATGTAGACAATTTGCATGCATTGTTATTCACCTCTCAGCCAACTCCTGATTTTCTTCAGGTTATTGTACGAATCCAAATTGAGCACACTATAACCCATTAATTGTTTCAGGAAGAAGACGACCTCCTTTTTAGTGGGATGAGGATTTGTTATGCATATGGTTAGATTTAGTTAAATGATAGATACATAATGTTAGACATTGTATATTGTATCCCAAAAATTTGAAGTTTCATTTTCATTGAGCATATGATTTTATTTACAACACTAGCGTACATGTGTTTTCCGTCCAAAATAAATCTCTATTTTGGGATGTACCAAAACCTTTCAAGGACTTTTACCAAGAGTTACAAAAGCAGAGTAGAAAACCATGACAAAATTGAGCTAATTAAATATTTTTAAGAACTGGTACCACTATAAATTTCTATGTGAACAATAATTTGTTTTAGCAAAATCTAGTCATCAATGATTGAAGAAGCACTGTCAAGTAAAACTCAAAATTATCATATTCTAAACAATATCTATGATGTTAGCAGGCGTTAAAGAAATCAGACAAATAGTAAGGCTAAAATATCAAAAGAAACATAGAAGACTTCAACAAATTTTAACAAGTTAACTGAATATTTTCCCTTTTCCTTTAGTTCTTTGTATTGTTCATAAATTCACTTTTCCTGATTTTGTTTTTGTGCATCTTCAAAGGTCTATATAGCAAAACATTCATAGCATCCCAAAAACATCCAGGTCGAAAAATGGCTTTCAAATTAAGTTCCGAACTAGTGGATGCTGCCAAAGGTAGTGACCTCTGTGACAGAAAGAGATACGGTGACTTTGCCTATGATTCTAACTGCATATTGCTATATAAATGGTATTCAAAATGTTCCAGAACTTGTAGTAATTTGTAAACCATTACTTCCTGCTTAAGCGGGTTGAAATAGGAGATATCATCTCACATATACAACAAGATTGTCTATGAATCAGTCACACAACACAGACTCATGCTTTAGGATATATTCTCTTTCAAAGAGCAATTTGATCTCTAATGCTGACATCAGAAGAGTTAACGCTCATACTTTTCTTCTGCAGCATAAATTCATCTCAAACAACCCCCCAGAACATAAATATAGAAGAACAAAGAAAATTCCCCTTCTATGTTTAGCAATAGAAGAAGGGAACAGGAATACAACTGATAAAAAGAAATGTAATCTGTGCTAAATAGCTTGAGAACTATTTTCTATCAAGTCCATGTCAATAGTCAATAGCAGAATGAAGTTTCGGAATTACCATTTTCCAGTTAATGACGATTTCTCACTCTGCAAAAAGTCAATTTTGTTAACCAACGCAACCTATCACCGAATCTTGGTAGTACCTCTCTCAAGAAAAGGGGCCAAAATTACTGGCAAATACTATTTTCTGCTGTAAGTGTTAACAGTCATCTACAGAAAATATGAATTTCAAGGGTACAGGAATCTGAAAATAAATTACCTACGGTGCAGGTAAGTTCTTAGATTTAGAGAGCAATCTATTGTTCAATAATGGGGTTGATTTAGGTTCTAATCATTTACCGGATGGTTTTATCCTCTGTGAAGGCTTCTTAACCTTCTCAACCTGTAACTCCAGCACCTTATCTGAAAGTCTACGTCTCCTTTTCAAGCGAGTGCCACCTGTGTCCTCAGCAGCAGAGTTATCCATTCCTGTATTAGAGTAAGAATTCAGGCTAGAAGCAAAAACTTCACAAAACAGTACAATAAACCCATAATGCACTCAAATCAAAGAGCTTCATCTTGTAAATTCACTTCACATAAACAAAATCTCAACATATTTGGTGTATCTCATCTCTAAAATTAATCAAGAATGTTCCATCTTTCCCAAGCGATGGATAGCTATTTCAAAATTGGCAAACAGGAACAGTGAACTGAAAACGGGACCCAGGGTGGCATGGCAA
Organism: Ophiorrhiza pumila; assembly: GCA_016586305.1. Taxonomy (NCBI): domain Eukaryota; kingdom Viridiplantae; phylum Streptophyta; class Magnoliopsida; order Gentianales; family Rubiaceae; genus Ophiorrhiza; species Ophiorrhiza pumila. Next base: position 29,359,606 of record BLIW01000008.1, on the reverse strand, counting down.
ACAAAATAATAGCATTCTCATGCAAAGAAAAATGCATATCCTTCCTTTTCTTTTGGTTAATGCAAAAAATGAGTGCAGTAAGCAATAGATAAGAAGCTTGTCGTCAAATGTTAAAGCTAAATATAAAATAGCATCCTGGTGCAAAGAAATATACATGATTCCCACCTTTCTTGGGTTAATATATATTAATGAGCACGTTACACATCTAGTTTGAAGCTGCTTCTCAACTATAAATATTAAAAGAGAAGCAAAGCAAGGTGGTGAAGCTCTGGAATTTTCTAGGTCTTATATCAATTTCTGGTCACTATAACCCATCTCAGATCAAGGAGAAGCTTCATTAACTGTTCAATGATGTAGCAGAGGATGTAATTTGCAGATTTCTAAACATAAATACAGATTTTGCATTTCATTTTCCCATCAATTTCTGCCCTTAACTTACGAATTCTTAGTGTTTTATGTCATTTTCTCTAATTTGAGACTGAAAAACTATTAAATCCTACACCTGGTTAGATATAGAAATTCCTATCATGATCACATTCATAAACAAAGACTGTAAGGTACCTTCAAGTGGACTGGATGAAAGATTCGCTGCCAGTCCATTTTGTCCAGCCTCTTCAGAAAGAGGGGATCCTGACTGAGTACTGTCTGCTAACTTTGAAGTACTTTCCACGCACTTGTCCTGCTGCTCAGGAGCATCAGGAGTTGGATCAGCAGGCAAGAAGCATATCTCTTCTTCTGATAGATCTGAATCACCAAAAGCTGAATCCTTCTCCACTGTCATGATATCAACATCATCACCTTCATTCACATCTGACTCTTTCACCTACAACCGTGTGAATATTAGAAGCAGAACAAAATAAAGAAAAAGCAACCTCTAATCTAAGCAACATTATCAAGTCACCTTTTCACTATCAGGTATCAAATCAAATTCATCTTCCCGTTCTATGTACTCTTCATTTTCCTCAAGTTCTTTAAAATCTGGAGCAAATGCACTCCAATTCTCAGTATAATCTTTAGCCCAGATGTAAACCAATCCAGCCAATGAAACAGAGACAACAATAGGGTGGACAGGATGCCATACTAAATCTATTAATGCTTCCTTTGGACCTTCAAGGATTTTTACAAGATACCCAGCTCGGTCCCATATGTAGATCTTGTGCTCTCCTTTACTGGCAGACCCACCGATGACCCATTCACCATCACCACTGAAACATGGTGCCTTCCAGTGCACTTTGGTGATTGAATCCTGGAATTCGCGGAAAAGTGATAAACATCTCGATCCAGTAGCTTTCATCTTTTCAAGACCATCTAGCTCATCTATGCCACTATTTGATTCATCAAGGGCCTTAAGCTCATCTTTCAAGGGGAGAAGATTTTCATAAATCCTTATAGTACGGTCATTTGAATTGGTGAGAAGATACTGTCCACTCCTGCTGAATACAATATTTTTTATCACAGAGGCCCCAGGAACCTGAACTATACCAAGGACTTGGATACTTCTATGATCTATGATAAGTATTTCACCTTTTGAATTCCCCACATAAACCAGATCCCCATATTTGTTGAAGCATGCTGCAGTAGGAGTAAAAGGTGCAGATCCATCTGAAAATTTGTTACGTGATGGAGGGGCATGACCATTACTTGTTTCAGACAATGACACAGGAAGCACAGTTGTGCTACCAGCATTCAGATCAACAATCATGGGAGCCGATGAGAGGGGGCACACTAAGCAAATTGATGGAGAGGAACCAGGATGCAGACGAGCTTGTAATGGCGTCTGCTGAAGTGCTATTCGTGTTATTTTCTCACCTTTCACAACATCCCAGAGTGTCAACGATTTATCAGCAGCTGAAACCAGTATCTTGTGGCCATACTTAGACCAACAAATACTAGTTATTGCAGCAAGACAATCCTTATCCCTGAGATTTTTTGCAATACCTCTAGTTTCAAAATCCCAAATGACACAGCTTCCATCAGCACATCCAGCTGTCAAATGACATATATTCATTTATTAGCAGAAACAGTCAGACACTAATCAAGTTCTCAGTCTTAAGACACTGATAAGAAAAAAAAAAAGAAAAAAAAAAAGACACTGATCAAAATATATTACAAGAACTAAAAGACCACAGAAGACAGAGAATTTATTTACTAAAACATTACACACGCACACGAAGGTGAGTTTATCTTCGTTTTTTTTAAGACAACTAGATAGTGTACTTAAGAACAAGTTACAAGGAACTATATACAATTTAAGATATAGAAATAAGAACTACAGATGACTAAATAGGGAAGTCTATAACGTTTGTAGATATGACAAGGTTTTTAAGAGGCTATACTCATCAGCCCAACAAAAAAATCTCAATGTTGGCAGATCAGTATGGATGAGATATCAACTCTTCCACAAGCATCTGATGAACTTTTTATTATTGCAGCTTTACAAAATTAAAATGACAACAATCACATGGCAAACTAGAGATTCAGAAATGCACTAGTAAGATGATGACAAAAACAGAAAAAGAGGTTAAGACCTATATCAGTCATTGCTACAGCCTACACGTGCAAGAAAATAGGAAATGCTCAAAACAACAACTGCTGCACTCCTGATATACAGACAAATTTTATGGAATGACATTGATCTTTGATATGAGGTTATGCTTGAATCATGAAGACCCAAGCTTCAAAGAGTAGATGAAATGGATAGAAAAGGGATGAATGGAAACATGGAAGTTAGCCCCTCACAGAACATGTCAAATAGAAATATAAAAGGAATTCAGATTCTACAATTAAATCAAGCTGCCTAGCATTCTTAAACAAGCAAGTAAAAATTCAGAATAAACTGTAACCACCACAAGCTTTTAAAAACAAGGATCCATCAACAGCCAATTTTCTAAACACATTTTTTAAAAATGCGGCACCAAATGAACCTTAGCCACATCAATGTGAACGAATGAACAAATAGAAGGGCATTTGAGCATTGGAAAGTCATGCGATTGAGTTAAAAGGCACAATTTTGAATCTTTAATATGTATCCCTCTACATAAAAATTTCCCAATCCAACAAAGAAAAGTAGTGGAAAATTAGCAGTCCCGTCAAGCATCAATTTAGCAACTGAAAGAGTTATTCAAAGGAGTTCCAAATCAAGGTTACATCTTTCTACCACTTAACCATCTGAACATTGTTTAAAAAAAGGCAAAAACCTGTAATGCCATATAAAACATACATCAAAAACGAGGAGATACATAGATGGCATAGGAAGTACCAGCAAGAAGGGTACCGCGGCGATTGAAAGCAATGCACTTCATAATCCCATGTTCCAGAAACTCTTCTATAACTTCTGGGAAATCCCCCTGTAAGGGATCTTCAAAACCCACCAAAAATATTCACAATTAATCACCAAAAAAAAAAAATTAAAAAATCAAGCTGAAACCACATTAATCTAATGCCAATAGTATCATAAAAAAAAAAACTTGCAATTGCAGACTACCGAACCACACCTTAATACATTCTCAGAATTAAATTTAAAGAAAACTATGCAAAAAATATATATATATATATATATTTCTATTTCCTTTTTGTTTTCTTGGTGGGCAGGGGAGGAATTACCGATTATTGGAGCGTTCATCATGTATTATTAATGTCAGTAACGACGAAGATACAAGCAGCAAAGAGAATACTCGCAACTACGGCGTCTTCGCCGGCGAGGAATACAAGAGTGTCATCAATGGAATATCAACTCAAGACGACGTCCGAGAGAACGTAATACTGGCACTTTTAGGATTAGAACCGAAGAAGAAGGGTGAAATAGCCGAAGTGGAATCCTTGTCGGATGTGGCTGCCGGCGGTGGTGCAGTTGTGGTGGTGGAGGAGGAGGATAGAAGGGCTGGATGCAGGGTTTAATGTTTTTCCCGGCAAAGACAGAGGAGGGGATATAATTGGAAAGTTTTGATAAGTTAAAAAGAAACCGAAATTACGGTTAAACCCTTAAATCCTATTGAGAATTGGAGTTCAGGCCCTCGTTGTTTATAGTATTAAACAATACCCTTAAACTATGTCTTAGATTTCGAAAAACACAAAAGGTTAAATTACGTCAATTGTCTGCTAATTTAGGTTGATTTCGAATTTGTCCTTCAACTTTAAAATGTTCCATTTTAATTCCTTATCTTGCATGTTGAGGTTTAAATAGTCCTCGGTCTATTTTTCGTCAATGTGTAGACAGATTAAATCTCTCATGTGCGTGATATATGACAAATCGAAGGGCAATATGAACCGATTTCGCTTATCATTTATTTATTTCATGGTATATTTTATTTATTTCTTGGTTATTGTTCATTAAATTCATCTGTTTTGTCATGTGTCTCACGCGTGAGAGACATAATCTGTTTACACGTGGACGAAAAACAGACTGATGACAATTTAAAACTCAAAATGCAATATGAGTGACTAAAATGGAACGTTTTGAAGTTGAAGGACAAATTCGAAATCAACCCCTAAGTCAGGGGACGATTGACGTAATTTACCCAACACAAATCTATTGATATTAGGAAAAACATGCAAGAAAGATTACATATGCATGCCTCTCCTGTCTTCGCAAGTAGCCAGACCATGTATAATACCCATGACCAAATTTATGGGCTAATTGGTAAATAAAAAAAAACTAGAAGTACTTCTTAGCAATTTAGTCAAAATTGGTCTTAAGACCCTTTGCTAGCTTAGACTTAAGTTTATTTCTTTCTTCCCCAAATTCACTCATCTTTCCTCTTGAAAATTAGGGCAAGAAAGGGAGAGAGTAGATTGAAGAAGGAAAGGGAAAATTCTCCTCCAATTCCAAACATTTTGAGGTAAGGAAACTTTCTAATTCTTTTATCTATAGTTAAGTCTTTGTGTAGTGTTTAAAAGTAGTAAGAGGTTTAATTTGGTTATGTTAGGAAAGTGAAATTAAGGTGGTGAAATCTTGGATTAAGGGCAAGGATTACATGTGATTACAAGTAAGTGGTTTTAACACTCTTTTATGTTTTAAATACTTTTGGAGAACTTATGTTGTTTTGAGGAAATTGTATGTTGATTATATGGAAATGGATTGAGCTTGTTTAGATTTTGATTTTTGATAATTATGGAATGTATTGCAGTGGCTTTTGTGAAGTAAAGATGTTTGATGGAATGTTTAAATGAATTTTTAAGTGTTATGAGCTCTTGAATGTTCTTGGAATAATTGGTAGGAACATGTTCCAATTCATTTGTTCAGGACCCATCCTAGCGGGGTTATAGCTAGGAATTCATTTATTATTTGGCCTCCCTGACAGGTTATAAAAGTCAGGAACTGGATCCAGTGTACCGAGAGTTTCTTGAATTGTTCATGAGCTAATGACAAATACCCAATGTGTATTTGTGAATGTTATTTGTTAAGTGAATGTGCCACTTGCTATATGTATATGCGTGTGTGAATTTTGAACGCTTTCAAACGTGGTTTTCATGTGTTGAAATATTTTGTGAAAACATATATATATAATATATAACTTGCTCAATCCAATAAAAGAATGTTATTCTCACTTACTGAGCAACGTTTTGCTCATACCACCAAAGTCGTTATATGTTTTGCAGATTCCGAGGTTTTGGAGATGTGATGGTTTGGGATTTGAAAGAGAAGAGTTGTATTTTGATGATATTGTAAATATGTTTAGACAATGTATGTATTATGGCTTGAAGAGTTAGTTTTGGTATTGTTAGAACATGTTGTATACTCTTTTGGTTATAGTGAAAGAATTGTGGTATAACTCGTTTAATGAAATGTGATGTTGTGAAACGAATCGAAATGAATGGTTTGGGAGATTGGAATGATGTATATGCAGTTTTATTGCATAGAATTGATGTTGTGTTGAAATAGTATTGTGTTGGAAGGAGAAAAGAATGAAAAATCGATTTTTTGAGGAAAAGGGCCAGGCGTCGCGACGCCGATACCTGCGTCGCGACGCCCAGAGGGAAAAAACATGCCCGAGAATTTTCTTGTCCTTGTCGCGACGCGCGACCCCTCTGCGTCGGGACGCGCACCGGCGTCGCGACGCCGAATGTCTGTGCGTCGCGACGCGCACCGGCGTCGCGACGCTGAAGTGCTGTGCGTCGCGACGCTTGGGGATTTTCAGCAACAAAGAAATTTTCGAATTTTAATTGTTTCCAAGGTTTTAAATCTTACGTTCATGGCCTTAATGTGATGTTTATTCATAGAGGACACTAGATTAGTGATTATGATGAATGTTATGAAATGATAAGTTCAATCGACGACTTAAAAACTATTAAATTGCATTCGTAGTGAGGCTTCGCACGTTTGGAATCGATCTCCACTCGTGTGGCCGTGCCACGTCGGATTGGGGTTTGACACCATGTGCCTGCTTGATTCGTTCTCGTGAAACTTTGATTAGAACAATATTTTCTCTGACCATACTCTTTTGCTGCACCACTTCCTGCCTTGCTATCTCATAGGTTCCTCCTACTTCTTGCATTTATCCATACGATTTAAATATTGATCTTGCCATGTTGAGTACTTGAATTGGGTCAAATGCTATATTTAACAATTTACTCTTTTAACTTCAAACTATTAATATTTTAGCACTTTACTCTTTTTAACTCCATTTGAACGGTTAATAATTTAAGGGTCCGTTTGGACAGCTAAAATTTCAATCTATTTGTAAAAGCAAAAAAAATTACGTTTGGCACTGCATTCCTCTACCGTTTGCAATTGAGATTGCAAAACAATGTACAGTAAAATTATCTCAGCCTATTATTAAAATAATGAATAGTATTATATAAAAATCATGAACAGTGCAAAGAGGGCTGCATGTGCCAATTACCGGGTCTCATTTTTACTCTTTGACCGCTTCAATTTTTTTGTTGATTGTATATTATGCATTGTTGCTGTATCCATCAGATATCGGGTCCCATTTTTTTAAAAAATTAATTATATAATAATATATAAAATAATCATTACATATATATAATAATAATTTTTTCTATACACAATCTTCAATAAATTAACCAAATTTATCTTTCCAAACACATCTAATCATTTTATAAATATTCCTTTCTAATAACAAATCCCAAGAAAATCATTTCATAAATAAAACTAAAAAACACATCATCCAAGCGGAAAGCACTTTACTCTTCTAACTTTTAGGGGGCGTTTGATAAGGGGGAATAGAAGGGGTCAATGGTAATCAACAAAAGTGATTATCATTGTTAATGTTTGGGAAGAGGTAATGGGAATAACTGTTCATCAATGATTACCTAATACAGGGTAATGGATGATTAATGGGGGGAGACTAGGGAATCATCCATTACCCTGTATTGGGTAATCAATTTTACTCAACTCTACTAAATAACTCCCTACTCTAATATGTACTTTAATAATAATAATAATAATATTATTATTATTAATTAAAATAATAATAGTAATAATAATAATATTATTATTATATTAATAATTAATAATAATAATATTATTAATATTAATAATAAATAAATAAATAATAATAATTCATTAATAATAATATAATTAATATTAGTAATTAATAATTAATAATAATTATGATTAAATAATATTATTATTAAAATAATTCATATTAATTAATAATAATAATTATTAAATAATAATATTAATAATTATTATTATTAATTAATATTATTAATAAATAATTATTAATAAATATAATATTATTAATGTAATTCATATTAATTATTATTAATAATTATTATTATTAAATAATAATATTATTAATATAATTCATATTAATTAATAATAATAATTATTAAATAATAATATTAATAGTAATATTATTAACGATTAATATTAATAATAATAATGATAATAATATTAATAATTAATAATATTAATAATATTAATAATGATAATAATTAATAATATTAATCATTAATAATAATATTTATAATAAATAATGATAACAATAATTAATAATTAATAATGATAATAATAATATTAATAATTAATATTGATAATAATATTAATAAATAATAATATTATTATTAATTAATAATAGTAATAATAATAATAAAGATTAATAATAATAATAATAATAAAAAAGATGCGAACTCGATAAGGGTAAAATAGAAATTTTGAATGATTCCTATTACTATTGTTGATTTGAACCAAACAACATCAATCACAATAATACCCATTATAGGATTTGAACCAAACATTAACAATGCAATCATATTCTCATTGCCATTGACCCCTCAATCAAACCCATTGTGATTGCCATTGAAGAATTTGAACCAAACGCCCCCTTACTTTTGCAATGACCCGCAATTTTATTTTAGTTGGTAAAAATTGTATTGCAAATAGATAAAATCAACTCTTATGGATGTTGATTACCCAAACGACCCTTATTTAATTATTTTTATTTTTTATTAGATAACTCAATTGAATAATTACTTTTTCCTAACAATGAAACTCTTTATTTAATAATCACTCCAAACTTTTGTAAATTCTACTCACTAAAATATTAATAAGGTGATATAGGCATATTAAATGTTTGATTGGAATCTAAAGTACTACTAGAATCTATATCACCTTCTTAATACTTTAGTGATAAGAATTTACAAAAACTTGGAGGGAGAAAAAGTTTTGTGATTTAAAAAAGTAGTTATTCGATTGAGTTAACTAATAAAACATAAATACATCAAATGAGGCTAATTTGGGCAATCAACATTCAAAAGTGTTGATTCTATCTTTTTGTAATATAAGTTTTACTAACTAAACTAAAATTATGGCACATTGCGAAAAATAAAAGTTAAGGGGGGTAAAATCCTAAAATTAATAGTTCAAGGGGTGTTTTGCAATTGAGTCATAGTTTAAGGGTATTTTTTGTAATTAAGTCTATGTATTGTACATCCTTTATACATTTTCACGTGCTATACATATTTACACTTACTACACATTTTACACACTATATATATATATATATATATATATATATATATATTTACAAATACTACATACATTTTCACACACTACACAAATTTATTCATATTACACATATTCTTACAAATCAAATATATTTATACATATTTTCGTAAACTATATATATTTAAGGGAGAATCAACAGAAATGTCCCTCACATATTGCCATTTAAGCAATTTTGTCCATCACATTTAAAATGTAAAAAATTTATCCCTCACACTTTCAACGTGCATAATTTGTGCCCCTCGTTCGCTTTCTGTTAAGTTTTCCGTTAAAACATATCACGTGAGAAGCACATGACGTTTTTAAGGGTAAAAAAGAGAGAACACATTTTTTTTAATTTAGGGTTGTGTTGCCTCCGCCTTCTCCAACCTCTCCCTCCGCATAATAAAAATCTTACTTAAGCACATTTATTTCCAAAACATAACTCATCACCGTTTGTGGAATCATGATACTAATCAAAATGAAATTGAGATTGAGATTTTTTTGAACCCCTAATGTTGCTGTAATTGAGCCCTATGCTAGATTGAGATTATGATCCAATTGCATTTTTGTCATAAGCATTGATCTGATCCCGCACAAAGCTCACCATTTCCTGGCCATTGAAATCTATGTGCTCCACTTTATTTACTACTTCATTGTTGTGCCCTCCATCTGAAGGCCTAGCTGATCCTTTTGAATCGTCCAGTGGAATCGCAGGAGTGTGACCTTGAAAAAGGGCAATGTGTCCAAAAAGCTTATCTTTCCTAGAAAAGGTTGTCCCACAGGAACAAAGCCACTTATCTCTGCCGCAATGCTTTTCATGTGTTTTGAGATCAGCAATGACTGAAAATTTCTTTGTGTGGCACCGACTGCAAGTGGGTTCTCTTGTAGTGATTCTTTACACATAATATTGTCTTCAAAGTCTGAAATTTTTTATGATCTTTGTTGCGCTTGCAGCCAACAGAAGGGCAGGAATACCTCCTAATAAGTGTAGGCTTTGAGGTGGATTCCTTATTGGGTATTGCAAGAGCTGCTGGTGTTTGTACTCATCCCCGTGACCTCTCATATGCATCCGCAAATTGGCATCCTTTTTAAATCCCTTCCCACAAATTGTGCAGAAGTGAGTGTGAGGAGCAAGAATTTCCTCTTTCTCTAGTTGCAAAATTTCATAAGAACCAGGACGTAAATTCTCTCCTTGATCAGCATCATCCTCATCCTTTGATTCAAGTTCGTCAACAGCACAGTTCTGTTCAATTCCAGCTTTCCCAGTTAAGTCCATCTCATTGGATTGATCTTCCACCTTTTTCACATCACTCTGTAGCAGCCTAGTGCTGTTGTTAAAGCCTGTTCCAAAAAGAATCATGGGTTCACCTAACTCCCCAAGCTGGTTGACCTGAGGACTAACAGAGGACAGGGTATGCTTCAAAGAAGGAAGAAGACTCCCAGCAGTAGATATCAATTGAACAATTATGGAAGTGAGATCAGTAGTGATTGGACATGGAGGGAGGGGGTGGAAGTGGTGGTGATGTCAAAATTACTAGGAGGGGCGATAAGAGAGCTAAAAATAGAGGAGAAAAAGGTAAAAACAATTAAAATACGTATTTTTTGTCCAAAAAAAACGTCATGTGCTTCTCACGTGACGTGTTTTAACAGAAAACTTAACAGAAATCAAACGAGGGGCACAAATTATGCACGTCGAAAGTGTGAGGGATAAATTTTTTACATTTTAAATGTGAGGGACAAAATTGCTTAAATGGCAATATGTGAGGGACATTTCTGTTGATTCTCCCTATATTTAAATATACTATGCATATCTTTATACATAATATATATATTTTCATACATTAGGCATATTTACACTACTACAAATATTTTTACATATAGTACACATTTATATATATTACATATATTTTTACCACACTACACATATTTACACAAAATACGCACATTTTCACACATTATATATTTTTTATATACTACACATATATAAATTATATATATTTTCACACAGTATGCATATTTACACACACAAGGTCCATGTTCATTTGTTTTTTATATTTACATATATTACAAATATTTTTACACACTGCACATTTATAATATTGTAAACTTTTTCAAATATGTTACACATTTTCACACACTATGCATATATTCATACACTAATAATGTTTTCGTATAATATATTTTCAAATGTGAAAATCAGTTAGATTGTCAAACATGTATAATTAATAAATCATGTAGCTTATTACTTTGAAATTTTAATTTAACCGAATGGTCCTAACTTGTGTGAAAAAATCATATTTCTTATACTTACTCACATAGATCCAATCTTAGGTATTCCATTTAGGGTGGAAATAGTTGTAATTTTAAAATTGCAAATGAAGAGGATCCAAATGCAAGTTTGAAAATCAATATAGGGTAAATTACCGTAGAAGCCATTAAACTATTTGGATAGTATACTTTTGGTTACTAATTTTTTTTTTGTTTCAATTTGATCACCCATTTATAAAAAGTGGTATACTAGTAATTATTCCTTTAAATGCATCCGCTATCTATGAAATTTTTCGTTAAATTCAATCTTTGTTTTTAATTTTTTTAAGGTAATATTAAACCTAAAAATGAGATAAAGTAATAGAATTTATACGAAAAAATTCAAAGATAATGCATCAAATTAACATAGTGGCTACTAGTATACTATTTTTATAGATAAGTGGATAATTTGAAACAAAAAGAAAAGAATAGTGACCAAAATTTTACAATTCAAATAGTTTAGTATCCTCCAAGGTAGTTTAACCATCAATATGTGAAAATATAACAAAATCAGTGTAAATTTTATCAAGATCATATAGATAAACCCTTTATCAGGCACCAATCATTGAATGTCATATAAGTTTTTTTTAATGTTTTACTTTAACAATAATACATGACATTTATATAATAAATCTCCCTATAACTCCCTTATGATCGAGTCTAAAATTATTCTGTCTTTATTATGTCTATCATTAAAATCAAATATATAATGATTAAGCCCTAACCTAGATGGGAGTAAACCCTACGATATGATTGTAATCTTGATTTTTTCTTTATTCTGTCTATCACTAAAATCAAATCTACAATTATTAAACTCTAACTCAAATATGAATGAACCCTAAGACATGGTTTTAATCTTGATTTTAGTAAAACGGCATCGTTTTGAGTATTGGATAGTATATGGCATAACTGGCGGTGTATTATTATTATGATAAAATATTAAAACAAAGCTTATGTGGCACTTGGCCTGTTTGATAAACTAACTTAAGTGTGAAAATTAATTGATTCAGACCTTGACCAATTAAGTTTGTTTGATAATTAAACCTTGGATGTTTTAATATTAAGGCTATATTTGGATTGAGAGAAATAGAGGGAAAAGAAAGGAAAGGAAACCAATAGAAAGAAAAAGAGAGTAGAGCAGAGGAAAATAGTATCCCTCCTGTCTGTTTGATATGGTGAAAAAGAAAGAAAATGATATACTACAAATATTATTGGAGATTAGAAAAAATGAAAAAAAAAACATAGATAATTTTTTAGAATGTATGACTAATTTACCAACTAATATAATAAATTAAAACAATCAATTCATACTTACTTTTTTTTTCTTTTTAATTTACTATCTATTTTATTAATATTATTTTTTTAAATAAGATCAAATTAAATTAAAAGTAATAGAACAAATAAAATAAATAAATATAAACACAACAATCAAACAAAAGAATATGTTAATTTTATATAAGCGTGCTATTTTTTTTATAAAAAATCAAAATTTATTTTTTTTTTATATTTTTTATAATTTTTTAGGAGACTATTATATTTTTATATAAGACGATGATGTTTGAAGTATAAATAACTAATCTTTTGGATATGAATATATAATTATTCTAAAATTTATGACAATACTTTTTTTAACATAAAAGTTTTTTAGTTAAAGGTTGATTCAACTTAAAAAAAAGTAGGGAGATTATTAAAGTTTTATAAATCAAATCAAATTCTAATAAAATAAAACTCTAATATTATTTTGTGGGTGAATAGAGTTTGAAAGAAATTGAAACTCAAGTTTATTAATATATCATAATAATTTGAATAATGTTGTAGTTAAATATTCATGCACGTGAAGAATTATTAAATTTGTAGAAATCAAATCAAATTTTAATAAAATTAGAACTCTATATATAGATAGAATTACAAGGGATTAAATTTCTTAAATCTTTATAAGAGTTATTTTCACATAAATTTTTACATTATAATTTCTAAACAAAATTTTAAGTTAAAAAAATACTTTTATAATGAATAATTATTAACAATAAATGGTTTCCTTCCCTTTCCGCTCACTTTTGGACGGAAATAGAAATTGACTCAAACAATTATATTTAATCCCTCCTAATCCCTCCCTTTTCTTTCCTCTCCCTCCAAAAAAAGTTATCCAAACGCACATACACTAATCCGTCTTTTCCTTTCCTTTCCTTTCCTTTCCTTTCTCTCCCTTTCCCTCAATCCAAACATAGCCTATATGGAAAGATAGACAAAATTCTTCTATGATTTTAAGCGATAAAATTTAGCTTATCACTTAGTTTCACAATTCACTCAGACGTAATCTTTAAAATAAATTTAATATACCATAAATACCCACAATATCTCTTTAATATCTTTTACCATCTCAATTTCCTTTTTACTTCTATATATTAATATTTTTATTTAATATTTTTTCTTTCTTCCTTTTATATGCTAATATTTCTATTCAATAAATATTCTTTCTATTCTTTTAATAATTTTATTTCATATACCTGATTTGATAAAAAAAATATGTTTTAAAACTTGATTAACCTTTTTTACCTTATCTTTTTTATTTAAATCAAGTTTTGGTTAATTAAATTATATTTTTAAAAATTTAAAAAATAACATCCAACATAGTAGAACACATTTTATTTAATATATCTTTTTTTATATTTTTTTAATATTTGTATTTAATATACTTGATTTGATAAAAAAAATATATTTTACAGTTTGATTAATTTTTTTATCTTTTTTTTATTTCAATCAAGTTTTGATTATTTAAAAATTATATTTTTAAAATTTTTAAAAGATAACATCCAATATACTAAAAAGTCATTAATATGTAGAGTTCATAAATATATGCATTGTTATGATAATATTTTATATTCAAAATTACTAATTTTGAAATTTTTATTTTTTTATAAAATCATATTGTGTATATTTTTTAATAATTTTGATTTGTTGTTTGAAAAGTAATATATTGCACATTTATTAAAAAATAAATAATTAAAAAATAAAATTGTATTATTTGCCATTCAGTTATCAGATTAATATATTTATAAAATTAGCTTAATTATTTCAGTATTCAAACAATTATTATTTCAAATTTTAAATTTTATTTTTATCAAACAGCCCTTAATAATTGGTGGTGACAAAGAGTTTATTAGGATAATCATCATAAACTTTGAACTGTAACAAAATATCACCAAAGGAAAATTTGAACCACCATTTACATCAATAAATCCAAAATAACTAGTTTATGAAATATTGCTACCAATGAAAAATAACTCAACCAATCAATCAATCAATCAAAAATACAGAAATAAGAAAATCAAAATGAAGTGAGAAATAGATTTGTTGGTCAACCAAATTTGGAATAAAATCAACAATCTAGTTAAAGAAATACATTGGATATTTGATGAAATTTCAATCAATACTAATAAGTGAGTGAAACACGAACAAAGAACACACATTGATCTATTAACAATGTAAAATTTGTGTTTTGAAGTAAAATAAAAGTAAGAAAACCAAAAGAGAACACAAAAGTGATTCTTTTTCTTGGTATTTTAAATTGCCGAAGTCCAAACATTTTTTTCCCCTTCGTCCATGGACACACCAAACAAACTTTCTATTATTAGCTCGGATTCTCAATCTGAAAACAGAAAATTTTCAATCAACAATCTAGTTAAAGAAATACATTGGATATTTGATGAAATTTCAGTCAATACTATTAAGTGAGTGAAACACTAACAAAGAACACACATTGATCTATTAACAATGTAAAATTTGTGTTTTGAAGTAAAATAAAAGTAAGAAAACCAAAAGAGAACACAAAAGTGATTCTTTTTCTTGGTATTTTAAATTGCCGAAGTCCAAACATTTTTTTCCCCTTCGTCCATGGACACACCAAACAAACTTTCTATTATTAGCTCGGATTCTCAATCTGAAAACAGAAAATTTTCTTGCCATTTGCCTCTTTTCCTTCTTAGAGTCTCAAGAATTGACTGTGCAGTGCAGTAAGCAATGGCCTGAACAGTGACCATTGGATTCACTCCTAATGCTGTTGGAAAAACACTTGTATCAGCAACATAAAGTCCCTCAATTTCCCAGGTTTCACCCATGGGATTCACAGCTGAACTTTTTGGATCAATCCCCATTCTACAACTTCCCATTTGATGTGCTGAGCATATTGGTGTTTCAAGGTTCTTCAATGATCTTGAACTTTCTTCTTTCACGAACTTATCAAACTCATTATAACTAACCTTTTTCACATTTATGCTCCTTCCTCGAAATTGATGAGTTCCAATTTCTTCAGCTCCAGCTGATGCTAAAATCCTGAGGACCTTCTCAAGTCCAACCTTGATATTCTCTTCATCAATTTTGTCCATATTGTAAGTTATTTCATGTGGTGAAACAAGTTCCCCTGACCCTTTATCTCTTGCCAAAGCAAACACATGTGCTGTCCTCGAAAACTTGCACATTCGATCCTTTAAATCGCGGCCTGAAACCCAAGGCATTAAGGATGAAAACATTCCAGGATGAAGTGCTGGAGTTTGAATCACAGCACCATAGCCTGTTCCTTCAAATTTTCCCACAACTGTTGACATTGCAGTCATTATGCCCCCTTCATAACTTCTCTTCTCTACTTCAGGCCATGGATCAGGCACTGTATCAGGGAAATAACCCCACCCCATTGCCACAGGATGGATGTGCAAGTTTTTTCCAATGTTGGGATTCTTTAAACCACTTCCTTTAAGTAAGTCAGGAGTACTAAGAGCACCACAGGCAACAATAGTAACTTTTGATTCCACAATGCATAGTTCTTCCACTCCCTGATTCTGAAATTTGAAAGCAACCCCAGTAGCCTGCCTTCTTTGCCTGTTATTCTTCCTTTCATGTATCACTTTTATCGCTTTGCAAGCTGGAAGAATTGCACCATTGCCTGAAGTAACTAAATCCACCAGCCATGTTTCCAATGTACCTTTTTTCTTTCCATCTTTGCAACCAAGACAGCACCAACCACAATAATGATCAGAAGTGGCATTTCTTGGTATAGTATTCACAGGATAGCCTAATTCTTGACACCCTTTTCTCAAAACCATGTTATTGAAACCTTCATTATCAATTTCAGATTGAACTCCCATTTTTTGGCAAACAGCATCGAGAGCCTCGCGGTATAATTTACTGTCAAATAACTCTAACTCATTTTTTTCACTCCATTCTTTAATAACATGGGGTGGTGTTCTAATTGAAGCTGACCAATTCACAGCTGATCCTCCACCAACTGTTGATCCAGCAAGAAATATAACATCCATTTTTTCAGTTGCCAATAAACCACTACCAAGGTACATTTGATCCATTGTGGAGCCTTCAAGAAGTGAAAGATTAGTTCTTGCAAAATAGCTTCCTTGCTCCAAGACAAGTACTTTATAGCCAGCATTTGCTAGAATACCAGCCACCACTCCACCTCCTGAGCCAGAACCAACTACAACAGCATCACATTTGATCTTTAAAGATGGCTTTAAGGACTTTGATTTTGAGGTCTTCTTCAAATGGGATGGTGCTGAAACAGAAAAGCCAACTTTTCGCAACTTCTCAAAGACAATTTGCTTTGGTCTGTCAAGATTAATAATCCCTTTATAAAGTGGTCCAAACAAGTCTTCTATACTTGCTTCCTCTTGTTTTTCATCTTCTGGAGACTCCAACATTTGTTGGAATGTTTTGATCCTTTTAGTTTTTCTTTTGAAGTCTGGATCAGGTCCACAATAGCCTATTGCTTTCCATGACAGGTTCTCCTCCTTGTCATCAACCTGAAAAAAAAGTCCAACAATAAACATAAGACTATTTGTTTAGTCAATTAGGAGTGGCTAAATTCACATCAAATTATATACCAAATGACATCTTTATTGTGGAATCAGCACATCTTTAGCAAACTTCAATGAACTTATTTTTATGGTATAAGTAAATAATGTAAACTTCAAGCACAAACTTCAATACACTTGTTTTTTCTTTGAGTAAGTAGATATCTACATAATACCATGCACTATGCAATATAATTACATAAAACCATGGATTTCTTATTTTTGGCATCAAGAAAACACATGTACATATGCATCATTATCAAATATGAGTTTATGTATGTAATTGAGAATCATGTTTCTACCTGATTATCTCGATGTAGTCAAACCACCGACTATGGGTGGACTTTATGGTTGCAACTCATAATGTAAGTATGTAACCTTCCAATACACAAAATTAATATCTATTAAGTATTGTTCAGTTGAACCCATTGCATATCATGGTTTTGTTCTTTAAAAAAAAAAAAACAAAAACCTTACATGAGTAGAGTGAATTCCAATCTTATAAACTAGATATATTCTTAACTTTTGTTGGACATGGGATTTTATTCCCTTTATTACTTCATCATTTAACAGTGCATGAGCATACTTTTATCTGACACTTGTCTACCAACTTTCACAACATGTCATTGATTGGCCATGCTCCCAACTCCAAAATTGTACGTGGATTTCCCCAAACCAAAGACAGAATCTAATAAAGATGTTCTTTGTCTTTCGGTATCCAAAATTGTGTGTTGGATTCTCTTAGCTCTAACCATCATAAATGGAATAGACCCAAAATAGTTATATGAACTTCCAGGGACCAAAGACAGAATCTAATGAAAATGTTCTTTTTTTATTTTATCTTTTTATGTCCAAATCATGTGTTGGATTCTCTTAGCTCTAGCCATTCATTTTAGATGGAATAGGCCCCAAATGCTATATGAACTTTCCTGGACAAAAGACAGAACCAAATGAAGATAGTTCTTTTATCTTTCTATATCCAAAATGTGTGTTGAATTCTCTTAAATCAATATCCACGCTTCAGTGTTTTAGGTAAATTCGTACCATTATATTGCACAAATGATAGGAAAATAGAAAGACAAATTTAATTTAGAGTAATGACAGAGTGCAATGTTTGTACGACCATGTGTAACTCCATTTAAATGGAGTTCCATTATCACTCACTTATGCATGTAATTTTGATTCAATTTTCATTTCAAAGTTAAATGATTTGATTGTTTTACTTTCTTCTCAGACAAATTATTCTCAAAATAAGAAATAACAATGTTTAGATCTTTTTCTCAAAAAAATTTTAACAAATAAGTTGACCAGATCGGTCAATATTGTTAACTGTTGTTTGATCAACATGGACTAGCAGTCAACAACGTTAACCTACAATTAAGTCAAAAGACATCACTAGCTATTCGTACAAGTTACATTCAGTTTTTAAAAATCCTTTTTCATTAATCTACTACTTTTTATGTAGATTTAATGGTAACTATTTTTCAAATCAATTTTGAAAAAGATGCAAGCAATAGCTAATTCATCTAACATATCATTTACATATATATATTTGATAATAATCACTTTTTAAATTAAGTTTAGAAAAGATGCAACCATCATGCAATTTATGTAGCAATATCATTCATGGAAATTTGATGATAACAACTTTTCAAATCAGTGTTGAAAAAGATGCAAGCACACCGTCCAATTTATCTAACATATTAACCAAATGGTCATACTTTACTGTTTCTACGTTAAAATTCGAGACCCTCTAATATGCCAGAAAATAGAAGTCTGCAAATGATGAGACTGAAACAAGAACAAGTTAGAGAAGGCATAAATAATTTTCTGTTATATATATTTTTTTCAATCTATAAATTCCCGCAACCTGTATTGAGACCTAATACTCTATTCAATATTATTATATCTTATGTTATCTAATGTTCAAAATGACACAATTTCACTAAAATTGATTTCTTTCATCTTGTTTTATCTCATTTTTGGTTGAGTTTCTTATGATATTAATGAATGATGATAGAAAGTATCAAAATTTTTACGTTATCTGATAATACTGGCACCATAAACAGATTCAAAGAGTGGAATTTAAAGAGTGAAATTATGAAACATTACTAACTAGAAGTTATATCTTAACTTTTAAAATATAAAATACTAATTTTCTTACAAATTTAAAAAAAAAATTAATTTTTTATGATGAAAAAATATAAAATTTCCAAATTTTGGAGACAGTCGCACAATTATATTTGCCAATGTTCACACTTAATAATTTAATACTAATTATGAATAAATGACTGAATCGGCAATTATAAAAATTCACATAAACGAAATTATCAAATAATGTAGATTCTAATCTCTATCATCATTATAAGAAATCAATAGTGATTCCATCCAACATTTAACGTTTTTTATGCAGTAAATTATTTTAGTAAAATATCCTCTCACTTATCTCATGAATATACAAAATAATTATAAAATGTATAGTATTGAATTTTCTCATCCCCATTGTCGTCCATATTAATATCTCTGCATTAATGTTTTCCAAACCTAGAGACCAGGCCAGTGTTGTCAATAAGTACTAAGGTCAATAGAAATTGAAAATTGTATATTAATTATATATGTCCCACAATTTATGGTGTACAGAAATTTGGAGCCCATATATGAACCACCTCAATTAAATAACTTCTCCAAAATTCCAAAAGGAAATAAATAAAGAAAATGAAGACATGAAAGAAAATGACGTTATAACATAAACATATTTAATTTAAGCAACTTCGTAATCTTACATAAATAGCAAAAGATCGTTCCTCATTTTCACAATTATATATCCCTTTTTATATATTTTCATTTGTTAATGCATTAATTGATCTAGATATTAAAAAAGTGAGATCTCATATTTGTCTACTTTGGCATACGTACCTTAGAGAGAAGAAAATGAAAATGGGAAAGTTTTGAATTTGTTTTAGCATAAAGAAATAAATTAGACAACTTACCTAAAGTTTGTTGGATTATTAATCCGAAGTTGGGGTATGTAAAATAATTATGCATTACATGCTGTCAAATAATATTAAATGAAACTAAAAGTGATCAATTAAATTTTGATATATAAATTTGAATATTCTAATAGGACGGAGGGTTTTAAAGTGTAGAGACTTGAGGATAATTTACATTCTTATGATTGGTTAAAATAGAAATATTAAAAGACAATGGGTTTTATTTCTATATATGATTCTCCGATTATGCATTATATTCGTCTTCTTTCTCTACCACCTCATTACTAGAGAGAAAATAAAAAGAATTCTTTGGAGAAATAGTGTAAATTTAAAAGGCAAAACTACTCGAATTTAGAAGCTTATATATATATTTAGGTACACTTTCCTTTATTGTCTATCTAATTCTGAGTGATTTGACATAAATATTCTTAGAATTTGAAATTTGGGTGATGATTTTCAGTAATGATTATTCCCAACAAAATTACCACAATATTATAAAGAAAATCAAGGATGTAAGGAAAATATGTTATATTGATCCATGACAAATATTCAAAATGATGTACAACTACAAATTTAAATAAACATAATTGGGAGGTTGGATAAACCATCAAACAATTGACAAGACGAATAACAAGTTGATAAAACATCAACAAATCAAAAAAATGAGACGGTCCAATGAAATTCATTGAGTTTCTTTAATTAATTTTCTTGATCAAAGAGAGACAGTTGCAAAATGTTGACAGGTTAATATGATTAGGTTATAGTACTAGCTACTTTAGCAGGACTAATTAATTTGGTCAGTATAAATAGCTGTTTTCATCAAAGAACTAAACAAACTAAAAAATTTAAGGAAAAACAATAATCAACAATTTTTATGATACACAAAAAAATTTGCCACCATAAAAATTGCCATAAATGTCAAAATTCACATAAGGAATGATGATAAAATTTTGTTTTTACTCCTCTATATGTGAATTTGTATTAAAGTTTTCTTTAATAGGTCAATTTAGTCTATCACTACAACAACTGAAAGTAAGTCTTTATATTATTATGTAGGGTTGATTATATGAATCATATTTTGCTATTGTATTTTATAGTTATACGATTTTTAATATGATTTTTTATATTTTGAATGACAAAGTTTTATGACGGCTACTAATTTAACGCAACCCTCGCTATTTTTTTCTAGATTGAGATTGGTTACTTATATATAGGTAACTTACTTATAAGCAAGCGGAGTTTTATTACATATAGTCTATCAATAGCGAAGAAAAATCCATTCTGGCATAATTGAATTGTAATTTTTAGTCTATAAATTTCTCATAAATAATGATGGGCCCAAGGACACTCAATACGCTTCATATAAAGTATGCAAAGGGCATCCTTATTGTCCTTTCTGAAAAATAATTTCACTGAACAATTCATTAAATTTGCATACTTAAATGCAGCACAAAAGTGAGAGTTGGACTCAAGTAGTTTTTGTTTTAGAAAACAATTCCCAGAAAAAAATAGACAATCCATTCTCGTTGGGGGACAGATGAGGCATGGAGGCTGAGCCTTTATTCAGAAAATATTATATTTGATTGTAGAATGGGCCGATTCTTTCAAAGTTTTATTTTGGAATTTTTTTTCTGTTTTTTCTTAAAATAAAAAATTTCCAATATGCAATTAAAGTTTTCAAAATTTACCTTCACGGTCCAACATTTATTTTGTTTTTGAAAAGTTCAATCTCTTTTAAGAAATAAGAGTTTACACCGCAAAATTCGTTGGACAACTTAAATTGTGTAAATTTATATTTTTCTAAAAGTTTTTTTTTTTTAATTTCAAACAATAATTAATTTTACACAATTTGTTGCATGCTCGAATGATTAATTAATTTCTTGGATTCAAAATTTCGCATCTAAAATAATTGATAATTGGATAGTAACAAATGTTTGTTAGTCTAAATATGATGATGAATGCAATCATTAGCCACCAAATTAATTATGATAAGTTCCATGAGATTGTCATAGTTGTCCTTGAGTTTTTCAAAAACTTATGCTGATCATAGTTTTCAAGTTGAACTTATATATGATGCAATATAAACTTCTTTTGTGTGTGAATAATAAATAAATAAATAATTACCCTTATTAAATACTCCTTCTGATTCATAATATAAGTCGTTTAACAACTTTTTACGCTTATTAAGAAAGATTTTAAATGACTAAAATATCCTTAATTACCATTCATTAACTATAATAAATTTATTGAAACAAGTGTAATCTTATTAATTTTTTATTTATTCTATGCAAGTTTATACGAAATTCAATTTTTATTTATCTATCCATAATAAATTTGTGGTTGACATTGTTTATTTAGTACTCCTTTCATTTGAGTATTTTTTGGTTATCATTTAAATTTTTCTTGGGTAAATACAGTCTCCAATAGTGAGTTGGGAATGTGAAAACTTCATCGTGAATTGAAACTACAATTGATGGTATTTTAATATGGGTAAACTTAGAAGTAAATTATTTCTACAGCTAAAATGACTTATATTTTATAAATTATACTATTCTCTAAAACTGCCTATATTATGAATCAGAGGGAGTAAAAGTTAATCGCAAAGAGGAAAACGGTTACAATTTAGAGAAGAAAATTTTAAAAATAAAATAAAAAAGAGAAGGGTTAAGAGCTCTGAGAAAGTGAGAATGGCAACAAACTCCATTAATCTACTTTGACAACTGGGAAATTGGACCATATGGTCAGAGAAAGGTTTGAAGTCAAGGTGTCTATGACTTGACTTGAACTACCCCTTTGACATTATAAATTAAGTTTCACTGTTTACCATAGGTGGCCGATCTAAAAATTAGATTTTGAGGCAGCTAAATTGTCTTATCATACTTGTAAAAGAGAGATTTTTATTTTTAGAAGACAAAATTTTAATTTTGTTAAAAACTTAGTTAAAATTTTTTAATTTGTTTATATAAAAAAATACCTATGTGTTTACCTTTAACTCACAATTCAAACTCGATAGCTCAGATAAGTTGTTCTATTCGTGTTTTAGTGCATCATTAGATTGCTACATTTCTCACTTCTTCCTTCTGGATTCTACGATACGAATTTAGTGTTGTGTCATTCCGCTTTGGAGGAACACTTCGTTCCGCTTTCGGTCAAGTGCCTTGCCCTACGGTCCTCCATTGGCGCTAGAGTTGCCATCGGACTGCGGAAGATCGGTCCCACCTAACCCCTATAGATCGTATCTACTATAATCATTTATTTATTAAATCCAAGGAGGTAAATTTTGGAGTCCAACAAGATCTTGCCACTTCCTTTGAACCAAACTCTAGCGGTTTAATCCAAAGATAATTAAAAAATTACTAGTGGATCTATAGAGGGCGAGAGGGACGACTGCCCCTAATATTTGAAAATTTTCATTATCTTTTGAAAAATTAAAATTTTTTAGTTAAATCTTTAAAAAAATTAAAATTTTCCTCCTAAAAAATAAAACTATAATTTTTATCAGTAATGTTTCACATCCACAAACTCTAATCCCTAAATCGGTAAATCCGCCACTAATTGAGATGGATTTTTCTCAACCTTTGGCCTTTATAATGGCATGTTGGACATGTTAAATTTTCAGGTATTGGAATTCAATTTTATCTCCATTGTTTATTGTCTGTATAAAAATAAAATTACCTCATTTCATTGAAGTCCCACACCTTAAGGTCCTCCCATCTTAAATTCCCTTCCCTCCCCCTTTTCTCTGTTATTAATGCCATACTGACAGCAGCATGCATGAATCTATAGTTTTTTTCCCCTTTCTAAAATATTTTATATTTATTAGTTTTTTAAGATAAAATAATAATAATACTACATTCAACATGAAAAGTTCCAAGACAAAAATTAGGTTGGGAATTTAATTACAATTTTTGACCATGTGTACTGGTTTTGATGAATAAATTGGATCTACCTTAGTATTTTATATATATATATATATATATATATATATATATATATATAAAAGTTATTGTTGAGTGATATATATCTTGATTAAACATGACCAAATTTACAAATTTTTTAATTTTATTTCATGAACTAGTATATGCAAACTTTCCCTGCAAGTTAATTGATTTATTAATAGATGAATAGGCATAAGGTTTCTAGATGAAGAAAATTAAGTGACAACGTAAATTAAGCTAAATAGTAAATAGGTAATGATCTTAATAATTTCTTGATTCGTAGATAAGTATTAATTTGTTTTTCGATTTTGAAAATTTTTATTTTTATTTTGGTCTTTCAATTTAAATTTTATTAAATAAATAATTTTTGACTCATTATTTTATCTATTTAGTGCCATTATTAGTCACGCGACACTACATGATGTGATTCTAAATGTTATATAATCAATAATATTATTTAATTATGAGATAGATAAAAAAAAGTTAAAATTTATGTGACAAAATTCATATTAAAAAATATTTTTTAAAAAAAATTAAATATCAGAATGATACTTGTTACCCTAATAAATATTATATAGGTTTTATTGTATGTACACATCTATCCATGTGGAAGTGTATTTTGTGTTCACATATTTACTTCATGTATTTTATTAGATTTTCATAGACACTTATTTTTCATGTACGTGGCATAAACGCAGAGTGATGAGTCAAGACTTCACAATTAATGACAATATACACATACGGACTACCTTAATTAATTCTTGAACATCTGAACAAATAAAATTAGAAATGAAAAGAAAGTTAAATGAACAATATTTTTAATTTTTAGTCTCTTATGGAATCTGGCCCCTACTAATTCACATGCACAAACTTGAAAGTTTCAAACGTTCAAAACCTAGAATTCTAGAGGAGATATGATTATAGCTAAAACAAACATAAAATTTGATAAAAATTATAGAATGTAAACTATAACATAGTTAAGTTGGTGGTGTATTGGATTTTTTTTATTAGATTGATTTTCTTTAGAAATTAAAGTTTGTGAGAATACATTTTTCAAATTCTTTAATGTTTTAAATTTGTATTTAATTAACCTATAAATAGAGACTGTTACGAATTTTAATTTGTAATAGTTGAAGAGAAGGAGAGCGAAATATTTATTAGAGTTGATATGTTTCAAAGAGATGTGAGTGAAAAAGTTTTCACGTGAATAAAATAAAGTTTTTACGACTCAGACAAAATTCAACAAATTAGCGTATTAATGTTATGTGACGATTGTAACATATATGTGATGTTACATGTGATATTGCCATTGGACTTAATAAAATTATCCTTATCATATTACACATTTTATTTATCAAATTGATATAATTAAAAACTTTTTAACTCCAAAATAAGTGAACATGCATATAAATAAAACTTAAAAAAATAAAAATAGTTTTACCTGTGTGAAGAATACGAGTAGAATGAGAACTTTTAAAGCTGTGAAAAAAAGTCTCAAGGGAAAAATGATGCTCCGAGACCATGCTCTCACTATTTGTTCTCTCTTTTCTTGTGAAATCTGCGAAAACTTCTGCAAGTATGGAAATTTGCTAGACAAACTCGGAATCCCACATAATATAAGAGTTCCTATTCTTGTTGATAGAAACCACAAAGCTAATCGAGCCATGAATAGCTTTGGATGCTGCAATCTTTCGCTTAACAACCCTCCAAGCTAAACAAATCCAGCAGCGTTTCAAAGAAGAAAAAAACAAGTGTGTCATGTTTTGATTTTGTTATGACTGAGATGAAAGCCATAGAGGGTGGCAGAAAATTAAGCAAACTGCAACATTAACTCTTACATGCTGTGGAGTTCCGGCCATGGAGGCTGAAGTTTGATAGAACTTAGTCTTGAATTCATCGTTGTTTTGGTCGAAAATGTAGAGGGAAGGCACATAGGTGTCGCACAAAGCTGTAAGAGAATCCATTTGGCGAGCAGAAAGGGAGTTTGTGTAGTGATTTTGCACTCCACCTATAAGGGGTTTTCCAGCTTCCATTTCAACAAATTCTGTAGCCATTATTTGTTCTTGCTTTCCAATATTATCTGAAGTTCTGACTCCTTTTCTGGTGCTCTTGTGCTCCATTTTGATTAGAAACTAGCCAGCTTATGATGTTGTGTATGATTATATTATATGAAGAAGTTTGTAGGGGATCATGATATAGGGAAAATATGTACCACTAAGCTAAGGTATTTATTTATCTAGTGTGTGTCTGTGTGTTAAAGACCACCATATAGCTGGATTTGGCAGGTCAAGAATTGTTGATGAATTAATTAAAGTAGGACCATTACTTGAAGACATGCAATACTAAAAAATTGGTAAAAATCTTAGGAAAAATTACAAGAATAACCATTTATTTTTTTGGAGAAACCTTTTCAACAATTACATTTAAAATAGTGCAATTTATCCAGTGATTCAATTAAAAAATTATACTAAATTTATCCATCCATGCAATTTTTTTTGATTTTTTAACGAAAAGTATACGTTGATACGCGTGTATTTTTCTATTAAAAAAATAGACAAGTTAGATAATGACCATTTTTCAACGGAAAATGTATATGTGTATATTGTTCAACAATGACACATGTATATTTTTCATTAAAAAAGTAGAGGAGTTAGATAAAATGGCCAATTAGTGCGAATTTTCAGCAAGAGTGACAAAATTGTTTCATTTCAAACGTGAAGAATGAAAAAAGTTTTTCAGTAAAAGTAAATTACGCTTCCTTTTGCAATTTCCCCAAAATTTCCTGTTACTTGCATAATTGCGTGAATATATTTGCCGACGATGTAGAGAAACTTGTTGAGCATGAGTGATTTGGTGGACAACTGCATCATATTTTCCTCAATAAAATAATGAATTTTTTTTTTTTTAAAAAAAGTGGTTTTCTTTTTTCTTTCATTGAAAACATAACCATCTCTTTGTCTCATCATAATCTTTTGGCTAAAGATTATTCCTACACGAGTTTCCCTCCTCATGCATGTCCTTTTCTCATAATTTGAGAGTAAAGTGCACAAAAGTTTTGGTCAACCGGAAACAAACGGATTAATGAAAACAATACCCCACTTTTGTGCTCCATTGTCAAAAAGCATGCATGATTTACTCAAATTTGTTCCTCATGATGATTATAAGAATTTTAATTAATGGTGACAATTTGGTTTTATTTGTTGGCAAACATAACATCATATCCTTGTTCAATATTTTTTTTCCTATTTTGTCCAACATATCAAAATGACATCATTTTACAAAAGTTATACTAAAACAAAATCTGTATTGAATATTAATAATTATGAATTTGATTTTAGTAGTATTTATATTTTTAGTCATAATTTTAGTAAAATAATATTATTTTAAACATTTGACAGAAAAAGTTAAAATGATATTAAACAGAAGATATGATTTGAGCAAACATGCATGCACTTTAAAAAATTTTCATTGCATTTTGACCATTCTAAAATTTTTTCATGAAACAAATTAGTCATCACTAGACAAATTGACTTGCCAATAAGACTTTCGATTCCTTATAATTTCTAGGTAACATAGGATTATTTCGATTCCGTAAGATGGGATTAACTAGTAGATACATCATGGCATGATTCAACTACTAAACATGCATGCATAGTTTAGGCATGTAAACGAGCCGAGTCGAGCTCGAGTACCTCCATAATCGAGCTACTCGAAGCTCTTTAATGGTGGTACTCGAGCTCGACTCGAGCTCGATCGAGTAGCATTTTTTGAGCTCAAGCTCGAGCTCGATTTATTTATTTATTTATTATTTTATTTATTTTATTTATTTTTTTAAATTGTAGGATATAATTGTAATTTTTTAAAATTTAGTAAGGTAAAATGATAATTTAGTATAAAATTAAGGTCTAAAATATAAATATAAGTTGCTGAAAATATAATTTATTAAATGGTTGGGATTAAAAAATAAATATAAAAAATTAAAAAATATATATATGTGATCGAGTAGCTCCTTTGAAAACTAAGCTCGAGCTCGAGTCGAGTAGTTAAC
Organism: Ophiorrhiza pumila; assembly: GCA_016586305.1. Classification (NCBI taxonomy): domain Eukaryota; kingdom Viridiplantae; phylum Streptophyta; class Magnoliopsida; order Gentianales; family Rubiaceae; genus Ophiorrhiza; species Ophiorrhiza pumila. The sequence continues at coordinate 29,331,512 of BLIW01000008.1, read as the reverse complement.
CGAGCTGCTCGCAAGGAGCTCGCTCGTTTTACACCCCTAATGCATATTGTATTACCAACACGTCATCTTCAAAAAAAATTGGGACAGTCTTGGTTTTAATTACATGGTGTATTTGTTATCCCATTAATCAATGATAAAGTTTTAAAACATCTTGTTTGTTGCCATAGTAATATCCTTTTCAGTTGGTAAACGATTTTATATATGTAATGACGAGTTAATATATATAATGGTGAGTTAGTCGCATATTAAAAACGTGATAAAAGTAACAAGAAATTATAATAATAATTTCAACAGTGATTAATTGACCATTTCATATATGAACAACGACTTATATATGAATCGATTCCAATAATATAGAATATTAATTAACGTAAAATTAAAGTTAGTTAAGTGATTAATATATATATATATATATATATATATATATAAACATGAGTGATTTTAATTGTCCATTGTTTGAACCATAATATGCTAGGTAGGTAAGTTGTGATTAATGTTAAGTTGCTACTCCAAGTCATTGTGATTAATGTTGCAACCAACTGGAGAGTGTAGTAAAAAGATATTAAAGTAAAATTAAAAGCAAAATAACACCAAGAACTAAAGAAGTGCATCAAATCAAAGATGAGTGTACCTACTACCAAAATCTCCAAAACTCAAAAGACTTGCCATGAAAAAAAAAGAAAAGAATACGACACACTTCAAAGAAAATTAGTTCAAACATAATAATCATGGAGTTTCATGGAGAGAAAAATCAACATCACATAAAAGAATTAATAATTAGGGTTATCTTCAATTTACCCCCATAAAAGATTATCTTTAATCACTTTGCCCCCATAAAAAATTTTCATTATCACTTTGCACCGATAAGGATATTTTGTTACTATATTTAAATGAAAAGTTTAAATTTTTCCTTAAAAAAATTATTCTTTATTATTTTTTTATATTTTAAACTATTTTACCCTTAAATTTAATTCTCAAAATCTTGTCCCATTTATTATCATTTTATTTTCTTTTGCTTCATATATACTTTAACAAAATAATTTTTTTATTATTATTTTAAATAATAGAATAATATATATAATCTTACTAAAAAAAATTAGATTTTGGATACGGTTTACTATTTTTTATAATTTGTGAATTATTTTTAATGTACTTGGTCAATAAAAACTTCATATGAATTATTTAATTTTTTGGAAGGTAATGAAATAATACATACTTTGCCCAATTTTTTTTATTCTTTAATGAAAAATTAATGAAACATTTTATTTTACCACTCTGATATCTATGGGTTTTTAATTTAGAATGAATTAATTTTTTATTAAATTTATTAAGTATAAAAGATATCCCTATTAAGAAAATATATATTTAAAATAAATATACAACTTAAAACTAATAAGCAAATAATTATTTTATTTATTTATTTTTTAATTATATAATTTTATTATGTTGATTAGATTACTTTAATATATATAATATAATAATATGATAAAAAAATTAAGATATTAAATCAATGCTTTAAATTGTCAATAATTCAAATAACATAAATAATCATATTATAAAGACACAACAAATTAAAATGAGTTAAAAAAATCATAAATTACAAGAAACATGACATATTTATTTATATAAAAAAAGATGAAATAAAAGGAAAAGAAAAAAAGATGAGAAAAATAAACAAGTATCTTAATTTGTTAAAAAAAATGGGTTATCTTCAATTTACCCCCATGAAAGATAGCCTCTAATCACTTTGCCCCCATAAAAGATTTTTATTAACACTTTGCACCTTTGACTATCAATTAAAGATACTAATTGATAACATCATTAATTATTAATTTTAAATGACAATTTTATCCATCAATAAGAAATAAATTAAATTATATTTGTCCCTCTTATATTTAAACATTAATTTCAATTTATCTACTCCATAATTTTGTATTAATACTTAAATATTATTAGTTTGAGGCATAAAATATTTGATCAATTTTTTTAACAAATTAAAATACTTGTTTATTTTTTTCATCTTTTTTTCTTTTCCTTTTATTTCATCTTCTTTTATATAAATAAATATGTCAAGTTTCTTGTAATTTATGATTTTTTTACTCATTTTAGTTTGTTGTCTCTTTACAATATGATTGTTTATCTTATTTGTATTGACAATTTAAAGCATTGATTTAATATCTTAAATTTTTTATTATATTATTATATATATTAAAGTAATCTAATCAACATAATAAATTATATAATGACAAAATAAATAAATAAAATAATTATTTTCTTATTAGTTGTAAGGTGTATATTTATGGCAAGAGTGTCGTTAACCTTGCAATTTTAACCCTAAACTAATGTAGTAGCAATGAGTAGGGTATCGTATCCACATGAAGGCGATGGTTCAAGAAATTTTATTAAAATTGCTCTATTTGTGACCAGATTAGAAGGAAAATTAAGTTCGAGTAGCAAATCCAGGAGCTAGTAAAGAAATGTAACACAAATGCAAAAAAAAAAAAAACAACACAACAAAAGAATGAAAGTCACGAGGTTAAAACAGATGTCCCAGGGTTCAAATATCAGATGATCGCTAATTAAACTCCTGTGCTATGCTCTCGACTCCATGCAAAACACTTTAGGAGGAGACAATAGCTACCTAGGAGTCCAGAGAATACTCGGCATGTCGACCACAATATCCTCTATTCTCTCTTACATCTTACCTTTCCCATGGCGAGGCCTAGGCAAGAAGATTTAAGTACCGCAACGACTCGACTACCTAATACTGGCTAGTAATCGTGCACAATCTTAAGTCTCCCATGGCGAGGCCCGACCTAAGTTCCTATACTCTAAATAGCATCAAATAATCTTCCTTTACTTGATTCTTATAACTCAATAACCTTTAACTGGCATGGCGACCACATCTCTGATCACGAACAAAAACAAATAAGCAAATGAACTCCACACTCGTACATCTGATCCTCGTTTATGTGATTTACACTTCCAATAAGAAATCAAACCTCAATCTAGCATGGCGACCTCCATTAAAGTTCAATATCCCCAACAAAAGCATAAATTTCACAAATTTGGATAGAATTAAACAATTACGAACATATACGATATCTCTCGTGAAAGATGAGTCAATAGCATAACATTTACAGTTTAAATATACAATCATCTGTATCAAACCCTAGGACATCTCACGATCTAGCCAGAAATCTCCATTTCAAGTTCGCGATCAACACCTCTCAACATTAAGCAATTCATATTCAATAATTGAAAAGATTATACCGATTAAATTGCTTCGGAAGCTTCAATTCACAAGCGGATTACAATGTTCGGATCAAATTCTTAATCGGAATTGAAATTGGAGATCAATCGGATAAGAGAGAATCTAGTGAGAGAAAGTAATTGTAGAGAGAAAATTCCCGCTTACAAATTCAAAAGTTCGGCTCTCGAATTCTAGAATGATCTTCTCCGAAAGTCTAACTAAATCCCCTATTTATAGAGGTTACAAAACGTAATTAATACACAAACGTAAAATGACTATCAATTAACAAGAATGCCATTGCCTTAGTGAAAGTTTACAACTTAGCAAACGATCACTATCCAATCACGCTTACGGGCATTGATACTACACGCCTTCAGTCATGCTCCTAGCGCCTTCCAGCTTCCAACAGCCACGCTTCCTCTCACAGCAATGATCAACAAAAGCCCATGCATACGACAAAATCACGCCTCTGAGCCTCCACCTTCTACGCTTCCATTAGCTATAGCACATCTTCAGTCCTTCAGTTCATACGCGATCAGTGACCTTCTCACGCCTCCAAGCCATTCTTCACCATGCCTCCATCCATCTGCAACACAAGAAAACGATTTTAGCACTCAGAAAATATTTCGGGCATCAAAACAAACATTTTCATGGCCAGGTCTCACGACGAGACCTCGCCGTGTGTGCATAAGAGTGGCGAGGTCTCGCGGCGAGACCTTGCCGTGTAACTATGGTGGTGGCGAGGTCTCACGGCGAGACCTCACCGTGTGGGTGTGTATGTGGCGAGGTCTTACCATGTACTTGTGTGCGAATGAGTGAAGTGAGGCTGTGAGATGTGAGTGAGTTTGTGTTGTGAGTGTGTGCACAAGTTAAGGTCAAGGAAATGTGATGAAGAATGAAAGAAAAATGTGTGAAGTGAATAGTAAGTGCTGAATGAAATAATGTGTAAAAAAATATGAGTGAAATGTGAGTGTGTGGAATGTGAGAGCTCGACGTACAAGCTGTGCGGCGAGGTGTGTGTGCGAGTGCGGTGAGCTCGCAGCATGATCATGCGGCGAGGTGTGCGAGTGTCGTACGTGAGGTGTGTGCGTGTGTGTGAGGTCGCCGCACAAGCTTGTGAATGGTATGCAAGTTGCGTGGCGCGCAGCTCGTGCGAGAATGCCACTCGCCAGCGCACGCGGCTGGTGCAAGAGTGCTGCGCGCGAGTGCTAGACTGCCGCCCTCCAGCGTGCGGCAGGTGTAGTGCATATGCGTGGATGCTGCGCGCATCAATGCTAGTGCATGAGTGCTGTGAGTGCGTGTGTGCGAAAATCTAAACAACACGTCTGACCACACAAACTTCACCCTAATAAGTAAATTTAGCCCAAAACATGCTCTATCACATTCTTGACTCCTTTACTCAATTCAGAACTGAAACTACACAAAATGCACTCAATCATGCAAAATTCAAGTGAAAAACCATGCACTTTCGTCAGTATAAAACTGACTTATCAATTTATTATAAATATATATTTTTTTAATAGAGATATATTTTATACTTAATAAATTTAATAAAAAAATTCATTCACTCTAAATTAAAAATTCATAGATATTAGAGTTGTAAAATAAAATGTTTCATTAATTTTTTATTAAAGAATTAAAAAAATTGGACAAAGTACGTATTATTTTATTACATTCTAAAAAATTAAATAATTCATATGAGGTTTTTATTGACCAAGTAGATTAAAAATAGTTAACAAATTATAAAAAATAGTAAACTGTATCCAAAATATAATTTTTTTAGTAAGATTATATATATTATTCTATTATTTAAAATAATAATAAGAAATTTAATTTGTTAAAGTATATATGAAGCAAAGAGAAAATAAAATGATGACAAAGTTGGACAAGATTTTGAAACTTAAATTTAAGGGTAAAATAGTCTAAAACATATAAAAGAAATAAAAATAATAATTTTTTAAGGCAAAATTTAAACTTTTCATTTAAATATAGTAACAGGATATCCTTATCGGTGCAAAGTACTAATAAAAATCTTTGATGGGGGAAAGGTGATTAGATATCATCTTTCATGGGGGTAAATTGAAGATAACTCAAAAAAATTGATCAAATATTTTATGCCTCAAACTAATAATATTTAAGTTAATACAAAATTATGCAGTGGATAAATTGAAATTAATGTTTAAATATAATAGGGACAAATATAATTTAATTTATTTCTTATTGATGGATAAAATTGTCATTTAAAATTAATAATTAATGATGTTATCAATTAACATATTTAATTGATGGTCAACGTTGCAAAGTGTTAATAGGGTGTAACATTTATCAGGATCATCCTGATAAAGCCTTTATCAGACACCAATCCTTGAATGCCATGTAAGCTTTTTTTAGTGTTTCACCATAATAATAATACACCTCACTTATACCATATAATTAACTAAAATCCTTAAATTTAGGAAAAATAATAAATGCACATAAATCATTCCATAACTTATCCATATCATTTGTTTAAAAACATTAAATGACCATAAATCCTTCCATAACTAATTCATATCATTTATTTAAAATTATCATGTATTTATTCTATTTAATTCAAATCACTAAAAAAATTAAAAATTAAATATCATTAAAATTAAATCTATAATTCAATAAAAAAATAAAAAAAATTAAATATTACTCAAATTAAATCTACAATTATTAAGCCCTAATCCCCAAATATGAGTGAACCCTACTACATTTTTTCATTAAAATTAGGGATTAAAAAAATAAAATATCACTAAAATTAAATCTATAATTATTAAACCCTAATCCAAATATGAGTGAACCTACGATATTGTTTCACAAAAATTAGGAATTATAAAAATAAAATATCACAAAAATTAAAATTTACAATTATTAAACCCTAACCCAAATGTTAGTGAACCCTACGATTTGAGAATAAAATCAAAGAGTTTAATAATTAATTATATGGTGTAAGTAAGGTACATTTTTATTAGGGTGAGACTTTAAAAAATGCTGACATGGCACAAAATAATTGGTGCCTGACAAGGAATTTATCAGGATGATCCTGATAAATGTTTTACTCTTTATAAATATGTTAGATATGATATTTGAATGGTCCAATTAGTACGATTTTGCCATTCAATTGCTTATTTTGTCAATAAATATATCATATATTATTTTTCTAAAATTATAGATCAAAATTATTATAAAAATTGAATAAAATATAATTTTCTAACAATATATCAATTACAAAATTGCAATAATAAAATAAATTATTAAAATATATAAGAAGTAATCATACATAAAACAAAATAAATACTCAAAATTTCAATGTGAATATAAATTTTAAAAATATAATTTTTAATTAACTAATTTTGATTTTAAATCTAGAAAAAATATGAAAGATTAATTAAATTTAAAATCTAAAAAATTATTATTAAACTACGAATATTATTTCTCGTTATATATTATATTGTATTCGTACCTTATAAGAGTCTAAAAAACTAAGAGATTGAAATACAGTAGAAATGGATTTTTTTTTTTGAAATATAGTAGGAATAGAAAATTAGAGAATGGAGAAAGTGATAAGATGGAAGAGATGGAAGGATAATTATGTCATAATAACTCTTTTTTTAAAACCCAACATTTGACTACATTCTGAAATTAAGCAATAAATTGGAATTTATCGCTTAATTTCAAAGAGTATTTTGAACGAATTTTCAAAGTATCTTAATCTATTAAGAATATTTGACTACACACTTAATTGTTTAATGTTTGAACTAATTAATTTTTAAACTTCAAACCTGTTATCAAACAAACCCTTACACTCTTAAGGTCAAAAAGTCATCAATCCAAATCTTTCATAATTTGAAGCTCTTTATGTATTGTATTCACATATGCCCAAATCGAATCCAATTTTATAATACGAATTGCCAAAAAACGAACTCAAATTGCATTACAGTAGCCAAACCTTTCAACTCAACATTATTGAATCATTAAGTCTAATTAAATTCAACCAATTAATTAGATTTTATATACTCTAATAATTCAGTTTTAATAGGGTTTTTAATTATAATTTAATTGTTTAATTGTGTTTTAGTTAATTACGTCAAGAAAATCAAATAATTTAGGATTGAATATATTATTCTAATAGAACTTAACGACTAAAGCCGAAACACTAGTTTTAAATTGTTTTGTTTCGAATTATAATTTAATGATTTAATTGTGTTTTAGTTAATTACGTCAAGAAATTCAAATAATTTAGTTTCCTAATTATACTTTAGAGGATAATTATTAGTTTTCTATTTTGTTTACAAATAGATGTTAATGTAATTCATTATAGTATTCTAATAACAACTTAATGACTAACGTCAAAACATCAATTTGCAGGATAATTATTAGTTTCCTATTTTATTTACAAATACATGTTAATGTAATTCAATATAGTATTCTAATAGAGCTTAATGACTAAAATAAAAACATCAATTTACTTTTATATATAATAATATAAAAAATAATATATATTATATAGATAGATATAGATATATATAAGGAAATAAAAAACTCTGACATCTCTTGTTATTAATCATTCATTCTTTCTAATTATATTTTTATTATTCTAACTGTTTTATCATCCTACGTGTCCATGTGCCAATTTTTTCGGAAAAAAATTTGAAAATAACACCTTCTCTTAATTTTTCATTAATAATGAAGTTTGGACATAATTTAATTTAATTTTGATTCAAACTTTACCCCTAAAAACTTGTTGCATGATGGGAGAGATGGAACTGGATGGAAGGATGAATTTGTTATACTATTTAAATGTTATAAAATAATTTGCATCATTTAACATGTTTGAGATGAAAGAAGTTTTTGAATCAAATGTCAAGCATATTTTTCACAATTTTTCCTAATTTTATAGTGAAAAAGTATCTTAACTTTATAGTGAAAACAAGATCTAACATTCCAAATAAGCCATGCACACTGTATAATAACTATACAATTCAAGAAATTTGAGCTCCTCAAATTGTACAAGAAATGAAAAGCAGTTTTCTTGACCCACAGTTTTGAGATAACAGTTTTCTTGAACCATAGTTTTTAGACAACATAAATCTAAAAACTATGGACATGGAAGTCAACAAAAATATTAAATAACATCAAATCAATATAAACGTTTTAGTTATAATTCCTAAATTCATCCATACTCGTGGACATGAAATTCATCCATCTTTATTGATTACTACAATTACAATTCATTGACAATGGAGTTTACTTAAAGAGCTTAATTAAATTGATCAACTTTTGCAAGCAACATTTTGGCATTGGCTTATAATTAATTGGGTTAATTAAGTTATATATTTTTTTCAATGATTAATATTGTGGGTGAACTTTGATCTGACACAAAGTTGGACCATATATAACAAGAAACAAACCATATACAAATTTATTTTTTTCCCAACTTCTGATTGTCATCTTTCTTGATAGATATAAGACAATGACTTGCATTTATGAGCTTCAAAATTGATAGATATTGTATTCATTTTCTGATCTTTTTTCTGTCTCCTTGCAGTTGCATTGCTGTCCCAAGATTTTGGTGAACCCTGCCCCTAGCTCCTAAATATTAGATTAAAAAATCTCAGGAGTTACTCTTTTTTTTATTTTTTATTTTTTTGATAGTATACTTTTGACTATTAAACTTTTTCATTTTCAAATCACAAACTCATTTAATAAAAATGGTTACTATTTACTATTTCCTCAAATTTAGTCATTATTTATTTTTAAATGCTAAATAGTACTTTGAGAAAGAAAGATATATGGTTACGGTTCACGAATGGCCATTTTACAGTTCCATTAAAGGTAGAACTGGAACTAACCCTTGAGTGGCTAGTTACAGTTACAGTTTGTGAACTGTCAGTTCTAATCCCGATTACGGTTTCAGTTTTCTTCCAATTTTAGTTTCAATTCCAGTTTTTTCATGATTTTTTATAGTTCAATTTTTTTAAATAAAGTTTTGAAAAAAAATAAGAACAATATATATATATATATATATACAAATTTGATATAATTATACAGTAGCTTATTTTATTAAAAATATAGAAAATTTTGATATAAATATGAATTCCCATTTACATATCAAATATAAGAAAATAAAATAAATTATTATGTACAAATTTACAAAATATTAATTGAAGTTATCAATTTTATAGTAAATTAAAGTACAACAGAATAATTGAATAAATATAAATAAATAAATAGTAATAACTAATAAAATAAATAACTAACAATGAGAATTAAGTGAAGAATTGAATAAAATAAAGTTAAATTAAAACAAATAATTGAATAAAATAAAATAAATAAATAATAATGAAAATTAAAAAAATAAGTAATATTATTGGCAATTTAGAAGTAATAGCACTTTATGATAACAAAGAGTATGCGAAAAGATTGAGATTAATAGAATTAAGAAAATTTGGGTGAAAAATAAAGTAAAGCATATTTACATGAGTAAAATTTAAAAAAAAGAAAAAATAATATATCATTTTCGAATCGCCGATTTCGATTTTTGTGAAGAGTAAACAGTAACCACTTCGTTTGGACCAATTATAGCTCATGATTTAGACTCTTAACGAGTTAGTTACATCTCACTGTAAGAAACGATTATGGTTTTAGACTGGACCCACCTGGTTACATTTTAACCGTCCATGTAAAGTGACAATTATTTTTACATATTTATTGCTATATATTGGTATTAAGATACCATTTAGTGCATATGAAAGATAACCAAGATAATTTTCCTGATATAATAATTCTGGTTGATTAAATGAGGCTGTAAACTCCCATGGATATACAATCATTTGATCACCATTTTATCATTACATATTAATACTGTCACACTTTACATTTTATTTGAATCCAAAGTAAAAAAATAAAAAAAACTACTGTATCTATTCAGTTGTGAGTGCATATCATTTACACAAAAATCAAAAGAATTGTTCTTGAATTAATGATTTGACATGACTTTTGCTCCAAGAAATTTTGTTGTAGTGAAGTCGTTATAGTACCAATACCTGAAATTAATGCTATTGAATTAAATATACCAATTGAAACAGCTATATATCTGCCTCATTTAACAAAAGTATTACTATATTTATAAAGCGTGGAATTATATGCACCAAGTAGAATATTAGGCAAAAAATTTTAGTGTGTGCAATTGTGCATTGTCCATATCAACCACTCTTATCGATTGTCCTAAACCAAAAGATTTGAAGCGTCTCCCAAACACGAGAAATTAATAACAATAAACAGGCTGTGTTATAGTTGGAGAAGATTATTTATGTATATAGCTTGTAGATAACAATACAGTGGATTATTTATAATCCAATTGGTACAACTGCTAAATATTTCCTCCCATGCATTTTATGAGACCGGATTCTCTATCCAAAACTATTCCGCCTTATCGTGTCCAATAATTTTTTTTGCCATTAGCGATATATTCTAACATACTCCTGATCTAACATCTATTCTGTCCAATGTTCAAAATGACGTAATTTAACAAAAATTATGGACTAAAAGCATAAATATCACTAAACTAACTTTACAATTATTAGACCTTAATCAAGAAATGAGTGAACCCTACGATGTAATTTTAATTTTGGACATTATAAAATAAGATAATCTTATATAGAGGATCTCATCTAGCATTTTATTACTTAAATGAACTCTCTAATATGTATTTTTCTTGTTTTATTTTAGAATTAATTACATTTGCCTTTTGTAAGGTTAAATCATATTACAAGCGATTGGCTATGTTTGTAAATATTGTTATATCCATCCTACTCCCTTACTGGTAGTTAAGTAACACAGACTAATTTGGCTAGTAAATTTTTGTTGAATAGTAAATTTTATTGTGAAAATTTTAAAATCTCTAATAAGTTTTAAATATTACAAGGGAGGTAAATATAATTTTTCAAAAGTTCAACTTAAGTTTTTTTTTTTTTTTTTTTGCCATTTTCATCAATGAATGTTTTGATTAAAGACGTAAATTCTGAAATGACAAAACTTTGAAATACCACTTGTAATTTGGTTCATCAATAGGAGAGATAAATTTAATTAAACATTTATTTTAGTATTAAATAATTTTAAACTTGCAAAGCATAAAACACCTTTTGCATTTTTTTTTTTATAAAAAAAAGGTGGAGATAAAAATGTGTTAATTAGACCTTTTAGCTGTTGGTGATTCACTAGTGCAACATCATGTCTAAGGCATAAATTATTTTTTTTTTGGAAAAATATGTAAAAAGGGTACAATGTCACATCTATTTTAATAAAGTGGGCAGAATTTTTAATGAATTATCATAAAGGGTATAAAAAAAATACTAAATTCTTTTATTTAAATATGAAATAACTACAAACTCTTCTCTTTTATTTGTTTTTGACCTATTTCAATAGTCTTTTTCCTCCAAGAGAATAACACAAGTCAATAAAAAAAATTGGCTTGACCTGGGTATACTATAAAAGTGAGGAATTTAAAATGATACATTTTCAAATTTAAAAATTGTATCCGTTATTGATAGATTAAGGGTTAATTACCAAGAACCCCCACGTGGTTTGCCGAAAATCCCTATAACCCCCATGTTTTATAAAAAGGTATCGAATGCCCTCATGTGTTTTTGGGGTGAAATAAAAAGTGGATGGAAAATGTGTCTGTTAACGACGATTGATCAACACGCTCAGTTTTTGCGCGTGTGATATGTTAACATTCAGTAAATAATTGTAAAATTCCTAAAATAACCCTTGTTTTTTAAGTCAAACAACTGAATATGCTTTTTTTGTTCTCCACTCATTCCTTTCCTTCTCTCTCCTTAAACGGTATGACCCTAAACCCATTTTCTCATTTTTTTTTCAGCGCCACCGTTCCATCACCCTCCACCTCCATCACCACCATTACTTTCAACAAAATCGACAGCTGCCACCACTATAAAACAAAGGCGATGTTAGTAGGAAATTCCAACTTCAAAAACCCCAATTTCCTTGGATTGCCTGCTGCCCCTGATGCTGCTGGAAGTGGCTTTATTCCAGTAAATGATCTAACATCACAAGTTCTTCCTGCCATTAAGGGCTCTGCTAAATATGGAGGTGTAATACTTTGGTCAAAGTATTATGATGATGAAATTGGATACAGTGCTTCGATCAAAAGGCACGTCTAGAGAATTTGTCACGCCCCAAAACCGGACATGGCACGGCCACACTCTTAGATCATTAACTCCAAAAGTGCGAACCCTCCTGTTATCAAAGTTTACTATTCTTAACAGTATAATTATGTATAGGCCACACTTTACATAATATTCATTATGTACAACCTCAAATCCATGTTTCCAAAAACATCACATTCAAACCTACATTTTCGTAATATGACACATATCTCTCTAAAAACCACAATATCATACACAACACTGTATATACAACTTCCAACTAACGATTACACTTACAAACGCAAAAATACATTTCTTTTCAAATCATCTTGAAACTATATGCATCAAAATCAAGATCTAATACTCCAATAGCATTCATGACAAAACATCTATTACAGTTTTCTATTATTTCCACCTAACTACAATATCCACAAAATAACTCTCTCCACTTCCAGTCATCCACGTAACCTGTACATGAAACCTTAGAATCTGCAAAAACAACAATATTTGTGGTATAAGCAAAACTATGCCCAGTAAGTGATTGAGATATTCCTCTATTGGATTGAGCACGTTATATACATAATATATTTTCTCAAAACATTATTCAACCCAAGAAAATCAACATTAGAAGATATTTCACATCAAAACACTCACGCAAACATAAATAGCAAGTGGCCCCATCATTTATCAAACATGTACAAATACATTGAGTACTTGTTGTCATTTAGCTCATGAATAATTCAAATCACTCTTGGTAACATTACTGGATCCAGTCCTGACTGTTTATCCCGTCAGGTAGGCCATTACAGATAGATTCCTAGCTGTTTATCCCGCTAGGTAGGCCAGTACAGATAGGTTGGAACATGTTCCTACCAATCGTTCATTAAAGCATTCAAGAGCTCATAACAATTGAAATACATTCAAATCATTCCATAAAAAGCTTTACTTTCACAAAAGCCATTGCATACATTTCATAGTCATGAAAATCACAATCTTAATCATGCTCAAACCACGTTAATATAATAACATAACCAAACTCTCAATAATACGTTTCATCAAATGCTTTTAAAACATAAAGGAATATTATAACCACTTACTTGAAGCCAATATCCAATATGGTACTTGATTTAACGTTTCCACCACTTATATAATTCACTTTCCTATAAAAACATACACATATGACAAAAGAATAATTAAATAGAGCCTAATAACTTTTAAACACCATTCTTAATTTAAGAACACTTCATTTCCTTACAATTATAAAACCCATTCATATAATTTTCTACACTTGAAATCCATTTGATAATTTCTAACATGTCTAATATGTTTAACAACCCATTTTTTCAAAATCCCACTTATATATTACCCTTACAAACTTTTTTCAACAAGATATCCTCAAACTTTGACTTAAACCCATCAATCCATGTTCTATACTTAATCAAATGAAGGTTAAATCCTTAGGTAAGTGCTCTTGAACCTATAGGATTAAAACCCATATGCTATTACAACAAAAGTTTCAAACTTTTACTAATCTAGAATGCTAAATAAAGATATTAGTATAGATAATTAAACTAGAGAGTTTCCTTACCTTAATTTGAGTGAAATTTGAATGGAAATTGAGCTCTTATTTCCTTTAATCAACCATTTCTTCTTGCTGCCCTAAGTTGGAGAGAAAATAGGGGAAAAATATGGAGAAGAGGCTGAAACTTCAGTCTGTGCAACGAATGTGTTTTAAGACCCATTTTGTCAATTTTGCTAAATAGTCCCTATACTTGTACTGATTTATTAAATGGTCCTTAATTTGGTCATAATTATTATAGAATTTGCTGTACATTGCTAGTTATAATATTATGCATATAAATTAAACTTAAAAAAAATCACTAAAATTCATTAATCAATAGAATTCATGGATCTCTCTCTAAAAGAAAATACTCCTACTTCTCTCTAAAAACCATATGAGATAGCGTCCACCTTCTTCCCCAATCTAATCCTAGACTAAATCAACACATTCTTGAGCAGGATCTGAAATCACGTAGAAGGCCCTTCAGCTTTGGCTGAAAGGGCCTCCAAAAAATGTATACAACAATTCTCGAGATCATGCGATGCTGATGTCAAACAAGTAGGAGTATTTCTCTCATGCTGATGTCAGTTACTCTCTTGACTCCACTGAAGATGCAAGATAAGTTGCTACATATCTGTGGAATAATTTCCTCGGTGGACATTCGTTCACTCGGCCTCTAGGCGATGCAGTTTTGTATGGGATTGATTTTGATATCGAAGGAGGAACAAGCAAACACTGGAATGATGAGTGGTGGTGACAAAAAAAAAAGAAGGGAAGGGGAGAGAAAAGCAAAGATGATTATAACGAAGAAAAAGAAAATCAATTTTGACCGGCTGCAAGATGATTATGACAGAGGAAGAGAGTATTTATATGGGGTATAATGGGAAACTTTAACGATTCCGTTAGAATACCTAGTTTCCGTCCACTTTCTATTTCACTCCAAAACAAATGGGGGTACTCGGTACATTTTTATAAAAGGTGGGGGTTATAGGAATTTTCGACAAACCGCAAGGGGGTTCCTGGATTAATGATGACAAGTAGTGTTGATTACTAATTACGGATGGAACTGCTAGCAAATATTCGGTCAAAAGTCTGGCTCAAATTCAAGTTAATTGATTTTTAACTGTTCAATTAGCCTCACAAGTTGACTTCAAGTACAACAAACTTGAACTCTACTACTCGAACCTAGTCATAACCACAAATTCGATACTAATCGGAACCAAATGGGCATGGGCCTAATGGTTTGGAACTATAGCTGAATTGTCCCTTGGCGATTTAGTATCGGTTCTTGAAAAACTATATCTAAAATCGAAATCGATAGTTACAGTTTGATTTCAAACTGGTCGAAAAAAATCTCTTTGTTTTTCATTTCTAGAAATCTATAAATATTATTTTCATTACGTAATTCATTTTCTAATACTATTTCTTACTTTTTTTAATATTATTCTAGGATTTATAGAATTTAAGGTTTAGGTTATCAAATTAGTATTTTATATCTTTCTTTCTTACTTTTCTAATCCCCTAATTCTATTCTTTTAAAAATTCTATAGTTTAGTTCAATTCTAATTATTATTCAAATTATATTATTATATTATACTATTTGAATTCTAATTAATAGTTTAATCATTATTTTAATGCTCTTATTTTTTTTTTTATATTTTTGCTTCTCACTTATATTAACAAAAAATATACAATTGTCATCATTGGACAATGCAAATGTGTATACTTTTCGTTAAAAAATCAAATAAAATTGGATAAATTTGATAAAATATTTTAATGTGATTGGCAATATTATATCATTTTTGATGAGTTCAATGATGAAAAAAGGTTTTTCATCCCGACTCTAAGTCTATAATTCAAGATTTGGGAAATGTATTTGAGGGTGAGTGTTTAAAAAAAAGTAATTATTTACATCATTTTAGCAATAAAAAAAGTAGAGGATAGATGGCGGTTCCTCTCTAAAACCCTTTCTTCCCTCTTTCTCTCCGCTTCTCTCTCAATCTACAGAAAACTAAGAGGAGGTGGCGACACTAAAAGGCTGCCGCTTTGTCTTGTCTCCTCTTGTAGAAGTAATTTATTTGCATATGTGGGAGTTTCTTTCTCTCTTGGAGAGATTTAGTCTCTATTTTTGTGTGTTCTTAGAATATAATGGGAAAAAAAATCCTCCTCCTATATGGGTGTCTACTAGTGACGGAACCAGAAAAAAAATTGAGTGGGGTGCTTATGAAAAGTATAAAATAAAAATATAAAAATTATTGTCAAATCGGTTTATATATGAGACGTGTTTTATATATGAAACGGACAATTAATTGTCATTGAAATTATAATTCTAATTTTTTATAACTTTATTGTTTGTTAAAATCGTGATTAACTCCTATTTTATATATAATCCGGCTTCACATGTAATAATGTGAAATAAAAAAATTTCATTATATATATATACTAATAAAGTGTCAACTTGATAAACATATTATGAAAATATAAATATATACACATAATAAAATTTGCAAAATTTATTCATTTTAATCATATCTTCAATGTATGCTAAATTCGTGGTACAATAAATTTTTCTTATTAAAAGAAATGCCTTAATAATTACCCCTAATAAGAAAAAAACTCATAAAATAAATTTAATTTAGTGTTTCAACATATTCAAAATTTTGAGTATCTCCCCAATTTAGTGTTTCAACATATTCAAAATTTTGAATTTTGAGAAGATAGACAAAAGCAATTTGAATTTAACTTATGGGCATATAGATTTATTATCAGTTTGAACACTTTGATTAGGTTGTTTATTTTTCAAAATTTGGTAAAGAAAATTAACTTCTTTATTTTATGATAAGCCAAGTAGTTAAAATCAAATTTGACTTGCACTTTTCATTATCGTGAATTAAAAGATAAACGAGAAGATGAGACAACATCCTATCTCTCAAATTCTAATCATCAAAGTAATTACAAACCAATCCATAAAGATTTACTTCCCCCTTCTATCTCTACATTCTTTGCCTATATACAACTACCATAGATCAATTGCAGAAATGTTTCCGCATTTTTTACTATATTGGTCACTAGTGCTAAACTTATAAAAATAAGAACTGTAACCCTCAATTTTGGGAACAACGGGGGGCGAGCCGGTGCCCCCCCCACCCCACCCCACCCCTTAGTTCTGCCCATGGTGTCGACATAGAAAAAGTCTTCACTTCCTCTATTCTCCATATATAGTCTTAAATATGTGGAGATTCATAGATTTTGGACCAATTTTGAGGATTATAGGGAAATTAGAAACGGTGGAACAAAAGATATTGCAGTTTAGGCATATTCTTGGTTTGATCAGTTATTAGGGATGAAAATTCAACTTCTCTTCGACGTTGCTACTAGGGAGAAAAAATCTATTTTCTTAGCTTCAGTTGTAGGTCCGCTCTAAAGGGTAAAAAATTATATCCACTTTTAAGTGTAAACTAAGGAAATAGTTAATTTCTTTTATATGTGTTGAATTTGTTTGTAAACTTTAACCCTATATGGCCTTAAGTCATTTGGTTAATTAATTGTAATGCACTGTAATAGAGTGTTATTCCAGTTTATTTTCTTTTTTTTCGAGTAATTAAACTGAATTGTACATATTCTTGTTTATAATGAAATTATCACTTGACGATAAAAAAAAAAATAAGGAGAGGATAAAACTGATTTTGAAATCTCAAAGTATGCCACTTGGGGTAGGACCAACTCCACTTCCTGGAATCTGATCAAACTAGTTAGAGATATGAAGGACGCTATATAGATCTTAGTGTGAAATATTACGTTTGGCACTGTATTCCTTTTCCAAACATAATTGAGATTGCAAAACACTGTATTTTGCAGTTTTATACTTTGACTGCCTCTATTTTTTTTTTACCATTATTTAATGCATTTCAGGAACAAGTCATGTGCTAATTAGCGGGTCCCATTTATACTCTTTGACAGGTTCTATTTTTTTGTTACCGTTATTTTATGCAAAGAGGTATGCATGTGCCAATTACTAGGGCCCATTTTTTCTCTTTCACCTCATCAATCATTTTGTTGATTGTACTTTATGCATTATTGGTGTAATCATCATATAACGGGTCCCATTTTTTTAATAAATTAATTATATAATAATATATAAAATAATCATTACATATATATAATAATAATTTTTTCTATACACAATCTTCAATAAATTTACCAAATTTATCTTTCCAAACACATCTAATTATTTTATAAATATTCCTTTCTAATAACAAATCCCAAGAAAATCATTTCATAAATAAAACCAAAGAACAGCTTATCCAAACGTAGCCTAGCTTGTCCAGTTGTCTTTACATAAATTTTGTGAACTGAATTCTTTAACAAGAGGGAAAAGCACAGCAGCAGCAAGTTGCTAGTGTCTTTAATGAACATCGCACAACTACTGCTTTCAATTTTAATGGAAACTGCCCCATCTATATGAATCTTGATTATGATTTATGCCCACTCGAAAACTGGAGTTTAATATATCAGAACTACCATCTTTAATCTTTCACACTAAGATCTATATAGCGTCCTTCAAATCTCTAAGAAAAATGTTTGCTAAACAATGGCAGCTGATCTATCTTCCATTGAATCAAGAAAAGACAAAAGAGAGTTTCCATCTGTACGACCATAATATATAACCATCAAGTCGATCTGTAAGACAATAATATATAACCATCAAGTCACAATTATTTTCTCGATTTCTTCACCAAAGTTTCAAGAATCAGATCTTGAATCCAAATATCATCAGTTTGTTATTGAAAGAAGATCATACCCTTACTGGTCAAAGAAGTTAAAGCGCACACAAAATGTGTTGCATCTAGAAATAAGTACAAATTAGGGTAAATGATCTCGAAAATCTCTCAACTTAGAGGTAAATATCGTTTTAGTCTTCAATGTAAAAAAAAATTATATTTTAATTTCTCAACTTTAATTTTGTTATATAAATAATTTTTAACTCATTTTTATTATTACGACAAATAATACATTTTTTCAGTGACATGTTTAACATTGAAAAACTGTATCATATGACTAATCATGTTACATGTCAAATAGATGAAAAATGAACACAAAAACTCCTTTGCGACCGTTACATATATGCGACAGAATTAATAACACGTTCCCATGCACACGTATAATGCAATTCACGCATAAATGATCATGATTGGCGTATAACGTATGAAATATGAAGTGTGAAGGCATTCTAATTGGTGTGTAAATAGTTCACGTATAAATTATCAATTTAGAGTTCTAATAGCATTCTGATTCACGTATAACGTGTAAATAGTTCGCGTATTCACATCAACATAACAATTTTTAACGTAACAAATTTCACTTTTTACTTTAGTTTATATTACAATTCGCATATAAATTTTCACATCAGCATACAATTTTTAACGTAACAAATTTCACTAAATGGTTTGCGTATAAATTATTAATGTTAAAATTCTAATAACATTATAATTCACGTATAACGTGTAATATTTCGCGTATTTACGTATAAATTTGTAATTTAGAGTTCTACTAGTAATCTTATCCACAAATAATTTTCACATCAGCGTAACAATTTTTAACGTAACGTGAAAATAGTTCACGTATTAGTATATAAATTATTGAATCTTCCTAAAAAATGATTTTTTTTGGGAGAACGATCCTAGAAGTCCCTCACATTTTACCCAATAATTTGTTTGGTCCCTCACATTTAAAACGAGGCAAAATAGTCCCTCACATCGCAAAAGTGGACTTTTTCAGTCCTTTTGACGGAATCTGTTAGAAAATCCGTTAAATCTAATCATGTGACTAACATGTGACTCTTTTTCAAGGGTAAAAAAGTAAGCACACAATCTTTAACCTTTCTTCTCTCTCACAATTCACGATCTATCTTCTTCCTCCTTTCTCTATCTTCCCTCCCTCCACTAGTACCACCTCTTTCTCACCAACCCATCTTTCCCAAGTTTCACCTCCCTCCATTGTGACACAAGCACCACCACTTTCTTAATCTCAATCTTCCAATTTTTTGAAATCGACATCCTGCTGCTGACCCGCAGGAGACTTTGATCTCGTCGTTTTTAGAAATTGCCGTTAGCCAAACTTCTGCTACTGCCCGTGAGTTTCTTGAGGCCAGAAGTTGGAATCTTGATGAAGCCATTCAGCTGTTTTACGATAACAACACAAGTTTTAATAATAATCTTGGGATGACGACAGTGGAAGTTGGAGAATCATCTAATTCAGTAGTTCCATTCCGGAATTTTCAGGAAGAGGAATTTTATAATATGGAACGCATTGGTGATTGGGATAATACTTCTGATAATCTTACTTTTTTGTATCGTCCTCTGTTTGATTTGATGTCTACAAGATCTTTTGAGGAGGCAAAAAGAGCTGCAATTCAGCAGGATAAATGGCTTTTGATAAACTTGCAATCTACAATTGAATTTGCTTCGCATATGCTGAATCAAGATTCATGGGCAAACAAAACATTTGCTGAAACTATTAAAAGTAACTTCATATTTTGGCAAGTCAATGACGATACAGAAGAGGGCGAAAAAGTTTGCACCTACTACAGGTTAGATTCTTGTCCTGTTGTTATGGTGATTGACCCTATTACTGGACAAAAATTGTTGGAGGATCTTATTTGTTTCATTGATGATAGCCCAAAAAATCTTTATGCCAATCTATGTCATCCATCGTAAACGTTCAAATTCTATCCAAAGTCAAGATCATGGAAGCAATGAAGAGGAGAATAGGCAACAGGATTTGGCTGCTTCGATGAAAATTGGACAGGGAACAATTGATCAGGATGTTAAGGATACAACTAATTATTTACCTTTAGGATTCAGAGCTTGTGTAAGCTCAGGAGGTCCAAGGAGGCAAAGGCTGTGTTTGAAGGAATTGTATCGAGGGGAATTAAGTAAAACATTGTCACTTACAGCAACTTGCTTATTGGATTTTGTAAGGAGGGGGATTTGGAGCAGGCCAAAGGGTTGTTTGAGATGATGATGAGAAATGGGATTAAGTCGGACTACCATGCCTATTTTACACTGGTTTACTTTTTGTGTCAAGGTCAGGACTTTGAGGCTGCATTGATGATTTGTAAAGAGTGCATAGCAAAAAACTGGGTTCCAAATTTCTCAACCATGAAGTCACTTGTGGAGGGCCTTGCTAGCATTTCGAAGGTTGATGAAGCAAAGGAGATAATTGGTCAACTAAAAGAAAAGTTCTCAGCAAATGCTGATAAGTGGACTGAGATTGAAGAGGCTTTGGCTAAGTAGAGAGGATGGATATGGTATGCTTGTTATTTTTTCGCATGATACCATGGTCATCATGAGATCAAGCAGAGAAAAAAATCCAACTTTATTGTTGGTTGAAATTTAGTTTCTTGTATTGAATTTTTGTTATTTAGTCGAGATGAGTTTTTAAGTCACTTGTATGTTTTTTTAACACTACCAGTATGTTAATCCCTTTGAGTGGTGGGTTTGGTGGGGAGAAGCGGAAAGGAAAAGAGTGGCGGTACTGGCGGCTCATGGTGGAGGAAGAATGCAGAGATGCGATGGGAAGAGAGATGAGGAAGCAAGGAAGAGGGTGGTGGCACTGTGATTCCTTTTTTGTCCCTGAAAAAATGTCATCTAATAGATTTTCTAACAGATTCCGTCAAAAGGATTGAAAAAGTACACTTTTGCGATGTGAGGGACTATTTTGCCCCGTTTTAAATGTGAGGGACCAAACAAATTATTGAGTAAAATGTGAGGGACTTCTAGGGTCGTTCTCCCTTTTTTTTTTGTAACAAAATTTAAATTTTTTGATCAAAATATTACTTTTTTCAAAATTGAAAATCAAAACTATACTTATTTTACAAAATATTATGACATACCCTCTCAATAAAAATGTTTACCTTATATGTGATATGCGATTTCCATGATTTTTTTTACGCGTACCCTTTAATCGACAGATTTGTTTCAAGAAGAGAGTTGAGTTTTATAGAAGCAAAGAGTTGGAAATCTTATAAAAAACAATATTTTTGTAATATTCAATATCTTACACAAATGATTTGAATTTTTATTCCAAGAGGTTAAAAGAATATCTTTCAATTATTGCAAATCTCATGGAACATTACTGTATTTTATCCGACTTTGAGTCTCCTGTGTCACTTCATAAAAAGATAATACGTTTTCTTTTTAGTTACTTATCTAATTTTTAAAATTAAACTAAAACCTTAATCTAAATGATAAGTAATGAGTGAACTGATAAATAATTATACACGTATTACCTTTTCATAACACAGTGGCATACATGGAGACTCAAAGCCATTTTATCAACTGATTGGGCTAAAGTATACAATGGGGGCTTCATCTTCCATTTCAATGGCCTCAACTCCATCGGAAAAGCAAGGAAATGGCTACATTTTTATATGACCATTCTCTTGCTTGTGGATCATTAACACTTCGATTTGATTTGATTTCTTCATCAATAGTGACAACAAATTAATCTTCACCCACCAGCATGCGCGCCTCACCATGAACTTCTAGCAGGCCTGCCTAAATTAAGCTCCCTGAACTATATATTACTGTAAACTTTAAGGGCAACGATCGATCCTGCAAGGCTGGACGTCGTAGGCTCGTAGCCCTGGTATGAGGAATGACAATCCACCAGGCACCAGGTCATTTACGATGATTTGAAGGTCATCCAAATTCCCATGCTTCTTAAATCGACCATTTCCATGATAAAACCTTTCTGATCTTGTAGAGTACCTGACTATATATGATATATCCTGATACATTTTTAAGATTTTTTTGTTCGATGGATTGGAAAACCTTGAAGTTGAAGGCAGTGTTAATGCTTCATACGGTTCGAAGGCACTGCCTGCCTGTAGTATACAGCTGGCCTACAGCGGTTTCATTCAGCTTTCGAGACCAAAAGAGGACCCAGCAGATCCACGATGGACAAAATTAATTCCAAGTGTAGTTCATAGGATTAATGTAATAAAATAAGATTTAGGGTTATCTTTAATTTATCCCTATGAAAGATGATCTTTAATCACTTTGCGCCCATCAAAAATTTTTATTAGTACTTTGCACCGATAAGGATATTCTGTTACTATATTTAATTGAAAAATTTAAATTTTTCCTTAAAAAAATTACTTTTTTTATATTTTAAACTATTTTACCCTTAAATTTAATTCTGAAAATCTTATCCTACTTTATCATCATTTTATTTTCTTTTTTCTTTATATATACTTTAACAAATTAAATTTCTTATTATTATTTTAAATAATAGAATAATATATATAATCTTACTTAAAAAATTAGATTTTGGATACGGTTTACTATTTTTTATAATTTGTTAACTATTTTTAATGTACTTGGTCAATAAAAACCTCATATGAATTATTTAATTTTTTGGAATGTAATAAAATAATACATACTTTGTCCAATTTTTTTTTTAATTCTTTAATAAAAAATTAATGAAACATTTTATTTTACCACTCTGATATCTATGGATTTTTAATTTAGAGTGAATGAATTTTTAATTAAATTTATTAAGTATAAAAGACATCTCTATTAGGAAAATATATATTTATAGTAAATATACACCTTACAACTAATAAGCAAATAATTATGTTATTTATTTATTTTATCATTATATAATTTTATTATGTTGATTAGATTACTTTAATATATATAAAAATATAATAAAAAAATTTAAGATATTAAATCCATGTTTTAAATTGTCAATAATACAAATAAGATAAACAATCATATTATAAAGACACAACAAACTAAAATGAGTAAAAAAAAAATCATAAATTACAAGAAACTTGACATATTTATTTATATAAAAAAAATGTAATAAAAGAAAAGAAAAAATGAATAAAATAAACAAGTATCTTATTTTGTTAAAAAAATTGATCAAGTATTTTATGCCTCAAACTAGTAATATTTAAGTATTAATACAAAATTATGGAGTAGATAAATTAAAATTAATGTTTAAATATAAGAGGGACAAGTATAATATAATTTATTTCTTATTGATGGATAAAATTGTCATTTACAATTGATAATTAATGATGTTATCCATTAGCAACTTTAATTGATAGTCAACGGTGCAAAGTGTTAATAAAAATCTTTATGGGAGCAAAGTGATTAAAGGCCATCTTTCATGGGGGTAAATTGAAGATAAACCTAAGATTTATATAGAGTAATGATATACGCAAATCAATAGTGACTGACGTGACAATTATAAAAAGACAAAATCATCCATTATGTATAAAAACACAAAATTATGTACCAACTTATAAAACAATTGACACGTGTACAATCACTTATCCATTATAATTCATTTATAATTTAGTTAGGGTATTAGTTTATTTAAAAAAAATGAAAAAACTAACTAAAATGACATGTATCAATTTTTTATAAAGTGTTACATGAAAGTTGTACAACAGACCAAATTTTGTCTCCCTCTTCAGTCACTTTTGGTTTTCACTAATATTTTTCACTTTGTCTATCATCACTCATTTATATAATAGTTGTTTCAAATGAAACTCCTAAAAAAATAGAGTTAATACCAATTTACCCCCATGAAAAGTTAATTTTGATCACTTTGCCCCTATGAATAATTTTTATTATAACTTTACACCATTGAGCATATTCCGTTAATGAATTTAACGATTAAAAACTGATTCGGCAAAATTTTTCAAAATAACAAATATATATTGACAAGTTTACCCTTAATATAATTTTAATTTTATTAAAATACTATCTTCAAGCCATCAAGCATGGGTTATTACAAACATATTGCTAAAAGAAAAATAAATTAAAGCAATTTTATTTTTCTTCTACAAATAACGACTCCGTTTGGATGAGCTATTTTTGGATTATATAATGAATTTTTTTTCTTGGGATTTGTTATGAGAAAAGTAAATTTTGAGAGTGTTTGGAATGAATGATTTTGTTTTGTTGAGATTTGTATAGAAGATTTTTTTATTAATAAAAGTTTGAAATTTAAATTTAAATTAATATTTTATTAATTTATTTTGATGAGAATTATGTTAGAAAGAATTGTTTATTATTAAAATTTAAAATTTAAATTAACATTTAATATTTTATTTATAAAAAACACTGTAGCAAAAATAATTACTGTATCATTGTTTTTGTTTTTAAAAATTTTGATGGAAAAATTAAACAAAACAAACAACTCATTTTGCAATTGTGAAATAAATCACTGAATTCATGCCTTCCAAACAGAGTCGTCTAGTAAATTATAAAAACAAACTTGACTTAAATGACTTCTTTGTTAAAACTAACATCAAAATTAGAGTCTTTAGCCAGTAATAGATATTTAAAAGAAAACCATTCCTATAAAGTAGAAAATAAATTAGGTAAAGAATTGTAATACCCAGAAATTTTAGTAAAATTAAAATATCCATGTATTATTTTATATACAAAATTATTTAATAGGTTATGCTTATTGTGTGATGATGATAAGTGAAAAATTAAATAGTTTTAAATTTCTTAGGGAATTATTTAAAATAAATAGAATAAGATACAAATTGTTGGAATTTTACTACCTAAAAAAAAGAAAATAAAATACTTTATGTACAAGAAAAATAGGAATAGAATACTTTATGTATAAGGAAACTAACACATAAAAACCTTAGAGAAACAAGGCTAAAAATTAGGAATATAATACTTGAGGTATAAGGAATCTGGTACATGTAAACCCTAATCAAACACTATAAATAAGACCCTTCCATACATTAGAAAATTCACGTAAAAACTTTTGGAGCAAGAGAAAAGGCTGATAGAAACCACAATAACAAGTAAGTAAATTCTAGATCCCTTCTATAGTTATAAATTATTAAGTCTTTTCTAAATTATTTGACTATGTATATGTATATGTATGTTACAATTTATATATGATCATGCAATTACCTGAACTAATACGCTAAGACTTTTACTTCAAACTGTTTATGTTGTTAAAATTCAGAAATCAATTCCCTTGCATGAATTATACACTGATGATGGAGGTAAATTACGGTGGGACATTTCTAGATGAGCAAAATATATTAAACAAATATATTAAATAGGCAATGATCAGAAGTAATCAATATGTGATCATGAGGATATTTAATTGCTACCTTTGTATATACTGTAATCAGTAATGATAATCAAATAATCATTATTTAATAATGAAAGTATGTAAAATTGTGTTCTGATTGTTATGTGATTATAAAAATTTTATCTTTAAATATGTTTAAGCTTTATATGAAAAAGTGTATTGCGTCCTTATATATAAATACTATATGAAATAATCACGTTTTTTTATGTTGAACGTATATGGGATTTTCAAAGATGTAGTCTATATTTTTTTTTAACTTCAGAAAGTTGTCATCTCATAAACATATAAGATGAATATTACTTTCTTAAATTACACGCATATGATAATAGTTAGGAAATCGTGTTGCTTTCTTATTTTAAGGTATATGATGATGGATTAAAAAGAAATCATCGTTGCTATATTATATTGAACAATCGAATAATAAGCAGTGTGAATAAATGCATTGTGTTTCTCTTTCAATTAACTACAATCTACATATAAGCCAACGTATGATTAATTTTTCATGTAAGTGTTTTCAAAATTTCATGTTGTGCCTTTAAATTCTATAAAACCATTAAGGGTGTTGATTCAAAGACATATTAGTATGTCAGAATACAAAGGTTTTAAATATAAAGATATTTCTTTCAAGTAACCTTGTTTCTGAAATGTTTCCTTAACTAAGGTATTACATGTTATACGTGATATCAACTCAATGAATGATTACAAGATTTGCATGTACTATCGGTAGGAACACGTGTTCCGAACATGTATGTCATGACATAATTAATCCTCGACCCAAGGGGGATTTAATTATGAAATGAAGATCCTCGACTCAAGGGGGATCTATGTATGTCATGTATGTGGCCTAAGGGCCTAGTGGCCGACCTAGCGGGAATACAACTAGGCTGAGTACTCAGTAAGCCGTGAATGCATGTACGTCATGGAAATACATTCATTAAGATATGTCATGTGAAAATGTTTTTAGTTTATTTATATATGAAAGTACGAACCATATGAAAGTATAAGTGACGAATAAGTTACGCTATTGTATAAGTTGATTATTAAAGTTTGTTTATTTGATTAAATGTTTAGTTTTAAAAAGATATTATTTTTGAAGTATGACGAGTTTAAATGATCTAGGGTTTACTTGCTGGGCAATTCGCTCATTCTTATATATATATATATATATATATATATATATAATATTTTACAGATAAGGATGAGATCGGGGTTTGGGAATGGTAAAGGATGAATGGATCAAGTACTTAGTATAGGAACTTTGAATAAGTTTATCAGTGTTAGACCCATGATTATGTTTTGAGCATTTATGATGGATATTTATTAGTTATTATTTTGTAAAGAACATTAATAAAGTATTAGTTTTATATTATTATTGAGTAATGACAGTAAGAGGTGCCTTGTGATCTCAAGATTACGGCAACTAAATCTTGAGGTTACGGCGTGTTTCGATCCTCGAAAATTGGGGTGCTACATTTAGTGGTATCAGAGAGAAAGATTCTTAGGTCTTCATTTTAGAAACTTGTAAGGTTACTATTTTGAGGATTAGAGAATTCCTTAAGTGTGAATTTTGATAGATAACACTTATATGTCTCTTTCTATTTTAAGTAAGGATGAATAAATACAAAAAAAATCTTCTAATAGTAAATGAATTTGTGAAAGTATTCCCTGAAAAATTATAAGAATTAACAAAGAGAAAGAAATTGATTTTGAAGTATATTCAAATTAGTAAAGAAATTATTTTCAAAAGCACTACATAAAATGCCCTTTAGAATTGAAGAGTTGAAGTAGTGATTTCAAGAGATTTTTGATACAAAAATTATTGGATGAAATATTTTGCTATGGGACGCACCTATTTTGTTTGAAAAAAACTTGAAGTTTAAGGTTTTGATTGAATAAGAATAAGAACCTCTTTGTAATGCTAAAGGATCTATTCGATCAATTAAAAGGAGTCAAAATGTTTTCCAAAATATATTTGTTGTCAAGATATTACTAATTAAGGATAAATCCTGAAGATATACTAAAGAGTGTGTATCTAGGACGAGATAGGCGTTACGAATTTTGGTGATACACGTAGGATTGACTAATGCTCCTAGAGCTTTTATGAATATGATGGATTGAGTTATGAAAGAGTATTTGGATAAGTATATAATTGTATTTATAGGAAATATTTTGATATACACGCCTAATGAAGAGTTTTATTGAAGACATATAAGAAAAGTGTTCGAAAAAGAAATTATTATATGCTAAAATTTAGGAAGTGTAAATTTTGTTTGAAAAGTGTAACATTCTTGGAACATATAGTTAAGGGACTATTAGTTGAAGTGAAAAAAAATTAAAAATACGTCAAAATTGGCCAACCTTAACAAAAGTTTTCAATGTAAGAAGTTTTGGAATTATCTATTTATTATTGTAACTTATGAAGGATTTCTCAAAAATACCTATATCTTTAACTAAGTTAATACAAAAGATAGTTAAGTTTGAATATCCATGGACATGAGAAGAAAGTTTTTTATGGTTAAAGAAGAAATTGATTTCAATGTCGATTTTGGTATTTCCTTACTAAAAGAAAAGTTTATTGATTATAGTGATGTATTTAGGGATAATTTGAAATATATGTTAATACAAGTCATTGCATTTACTTCGAAACAATTGAAACCGTAAAAGCAAAATTATCCTAGTTATATTTTGGGAGTTAATTGCACTAGTCACTAGTTAAAAGAAAAGTATTATTTTTTTTAGATATTCCGTACAGGACATGATATGTGAAATATCTACCTCTCATAATAACTTAAAGTACTGTTATGTATTTAAAGGGAATCCAATATGAGACAAAAGAAATAGTGAAAATTGATTAAATATTATGAACTAAAAAGAAAAATAGTACCGTCGTAGAAAAAAAAAAACCCAATAAGGTAACCAACACTTAATGTAAAGGAATAGTAACCTAGTGCGTGGTTATTATGTTAGCGCAATAAATGAAAGAATTAAGGGCGCAAGAATTTGATTCAAAAGAAGAGATATTAAATTTATTACCTTATGGTCGAGCTTGGTAGCCAAAATCAAAGTAAAATAAGGCATGGATGAAGAATAAAAAGAAGAATTAAGGATAAGATATTTCTTGGATTCAAGATTCGGAAACATATAAAAGGACAAATGATTGTGCATACCCAAAAATGAATATTTGGGAATAGAATTATTAAAGAAACACACAACTTTAAGTTTTCAATCCACCTAAAAAGTACAAAAGTATATATGAATTTAAAAACACATTATTGATGGAATGGAATAAAGAGGCAAATGGTTGAAATTGTGATATGCTAGAAATTTGAAAATGAACATTAGAGACTCGGAAGACTTCTATAACCATTCAATATACCTACATGGAGATGGGAAAATTTTTTTAGACAATTTATTGAGAGTGTACCAAGGATTGAAGATATAAATGATACTATATGGGTGACAGAGGATTATTGGGAAAAAAAAATTTTTTGACTGACTTTCTAATTACTGGATACAAAGTAGGAAAAGATATATAGCTTGGTTCACCTTTACACTAATCAAATTGTAAGATCTCAAAATGTTCCTATAAGTATAGTATCAAATAGGGATCCAATATTTACCTCACTATTTTGGAAGGAATTCCAAAGACCAATGATAGCAAAAATAAATTTAAGTACTGAGATTACCTACAGACAGATAGTCGAACTGAATAAACCATTCAAACCTTAGAAGAGATATGCATAGAGTTATGACAATGGTATTTAATGGGAGTTGAGACAAGTATATTATATTGGTAGAGTTTTCTTATGACAATAGTTATCATAGTAGTATGTCACTCTATGAAGCATCTTATAAGAGAAAGTGCCGATTGCGTTGTATTGGGATAAAGTTGGGAAAAAAAATCATTAATCCTAAATTACCTCAATTGGCAAAAGATAATCATTCGGGAAAAAAAAACTTAGGGGCGACACAAGACAAATAAAAGAGTTGGACGGATTTAAAGAGAATACTAATAGATTTCAATATTAGAAATAAAGTATATCTCAAGATTTAACATACCAAAAGAGCTATATGATTCGGAAGATTAAAAAAAGTTAAATATAATATATATAGGATCCTATTGGAATGTTAGCTTATCGACTAAGTGTACTGCTAAATATGTCTTGTATATACAATATATTCCATGTATCACAACTTAGGAAATACATACTTGATTCAATCCATTTTCTGGAGGAAGATGGTAATATTCTATCAGAGAAGAACAAAACTTATGAAGAATATCATTTGGGAATTGGGGATCACGAAGTACAAGAACGACATCATAAGATTATGTCATTTGTAAAGGTACAATGAAAAATTACATGTCTAAACAAGTCATTTGGAATTAAAAGAAAATATGCAACATAAGTAATATCACTTGTTTAAAGAATAGGGCAAAGCAAGTTTCGAGGACGAAACATATTTTAAGGAGGTAAGAATATAATACCCAGAAATTTTAGTAAAATTAAAATATCCATGTATTATTTTATATAGAAAATTATTTAATAGGTTATGCTTATAGTGATGATGATAAATGAGAAATTAAATAGTTTTAAATTTCTTAGGGAATTATTTAAAATAAACAGAACAAGATACAAATTGTTGGAATTTTACTACCTAAAAAAAGAAAAGAAAATAGCTTATGTACAAGAAAAATAAGAATAGAATACTTTATGTATAAGGAAACTAACACATGAAAACCCTAGAGAAACAAGGCTAAAAATTAGGAATATAATACTTGAGGTATAAGGAATCTGGTACATGTAAATCTTAATAAAACACTATAAATAAGACCCTTCCATACATTAGAAAATTCACGTAAAAACTTTTGGAGCAAGAGGAAAGGCTGATAGCAACCACAATAACAAGTAAGTAAATTCTAGATCCCTTCTATAGTTATAAATTATTAAGTATTTTCTAAATTATTTGACTATGTATATGTATATGTATGTTACAATTTATATATGATCATGCAATTACCTGAACTAATACGCTAAGACTTTTACTTCAAACTGTTTATGTTGTTAAAATTCAGAAATCAATTCCCTTGCATGAATTATACCCTGATGATGGAGGTAAATTATGGTGGGAAATTTCTAGATGAGCAAAATATATTAAACAAATATATTAAATAGGCAATGATCAGAAGTAATCAGTATGTGATCATGAGGATATTTAATTGCTACCTTTGTATATACTGTAATCAGTAATGATAATCAAATAATCATTATTTAATAATGAAAGTATGTATAATTGTGTTCTGATTGTTATGTGATCATAAAAGTTTTATCTTTAAATATGTTTAAGCTTTATATGAAAAGTGTGTTGCGTCTTTATATATAAATACTATATGAAATAATCACGTTTTTTTTAATGTTGAACGTATATGGGATTTTCAAAGATGTAGTCTATGTTTTTTTTTTAACTTCAGAAAGTTGTCATCTCATAAACATATAAGATGAATATTACTTTCTTAAATTACATGCATATGATAATAGTTAGGAAATCGTGTCGCTTTCTTATTTTAAGGTATATGACGATGGATTAAAAAGAAATTATCGTTGCTATATTATACTGAACAATCGAATAATAAGCAGTGTGAATAAATGCATTGTGTTTCTCTTTCAATTAACTGCAATCTACACATAAGCCAACGTATGATTAATTTTTCATGTAAGTGTTTTCAAAATTTCATGTTGTGCCTTTAAATTCTATAAAACCATTAAGGGTGTTGATTCAAAGATATATTAGTATGTCAGAATACAAAGGTTTTAAATATAAAGATAGTACTTTCAAGTAACCTTGTTTCTGATATGTTTCCTTAACTAAGGTATTACATGTTATACGTGATATCAACCCAATGAATGATTCCAAGATTTGCATGTACTATCGGTAGGAACACATGTTCCGAACATGTATATCATGGCATAATTAATCCTCGACCCAAGGGGGATTTAATTATGAAATGAAGATCCTCGACTCAAGGGGGATCTATGTATGTCATGTATGTGGCCTAAGGGCCTAATGGCCAACCTAGCGGGGATACAGGTAGGCTGAGTACTCAGTAAGCCGTGAA
This sequence comes from Ophiorrhiza pumila, assembly GCA_016586305.1. NCBI lineage: Eukaryota > Viridiplantae > Streptophyta > Magnoliopsida > Gentianales > Rubiaceae > Ophiorrhiza > Ophiorrhiza pumila. The sequence continues at coordinate 29,299,248 of BLIW01000008.1, read as the reverse complement.
TGCATGTACGTCATGGAAATACATTCATTAAGATACGTCACGTGAAAATGTTTTTAGTTTATTTATATATGAAAGTACGAACCATATGAAAGTATAAGTGACGAATAAGTTACACTATTGTATAAGTTGATTATTAAAGTTTGTTTGTTTGATTAAATGTTTAGTTTTAAAAAGATATTATTTTTGAAGTATGACGAGTTTAAATGATCTAGGGTTTACTTGCTGGGCAATTCGCTCATTCTTCTATATATATAATATTTTACAGATAAAGTTGACGGAGTAGATAAGGACGAGATCAAGGTTTGGGAATGGTAAAGGATGAATGGATCAAGTACTTAGTATAGGAACTTTGAATAAGTTTATCGGTGTTAGACCCATGTTTATATTTTGAGTATTTATGATGGATATTTATTAGTTATTATTTTGTAAGGAACATTAATAAAGTATTAGTTTTATATTATTATTGAGTAATGACAGTAAGAAGTGCCTTGTGATCACAAGATTATGGAAACTAAATCTTGAGGTTACGACGTGTTTCGGTCCTCGAAAATTCGGGCGTTACAAGAATACATATTTAACAAAAGGCTGCTGTTAATGCCATAGCAAATATTAGCATCGAGAGCAACAAATTACTCAATTTCCCAATTTATCCTTAATGAGTCAAATTTCTGATTTTTTTTTCTTCACCTTATCCTGATTTTCTCTTTTCACCTTATCACAAGAGTTTATCAATTCTTTCTAACATCTTTCCTTGGAAATTTGAGTTTTTTTTTCTTTATGCTAATTTCTTTTCCAAAATTTTATCAATATAATACTTATTTTCACTCACACTTATATTTAAAAAAATTATATATCTTAGTTAAAAATTAGTTTATAGACAGAAAAATAAATTTTGAATTATATTAATTAATTTTTCATATTTAATGTAAAATTAAAAAGAAATTAGTTCAAATTTTTTAATTAATCAACAAATAACACCAAGAAAATAATAAGCAAAAAATTTTTGTTTAAAATTTTCATTAATATTGCCACTGAAAAATTAGATTCTAAAAGAGTTAATTAGTTTTAATATATTATGAGCAATTTAATATTTAAAAATGTTAATAGAACACAAGAAAAAAAATTATTAATAACACTTTTTAAAACTCAAATATAAATTAATATTTTATGATTTTATTTTGTTAAAAAATGGTGTTAGGAAGAAATTTTTATTATTATAAATTAAAAAGTCAAATTTAAGTTTAAGAATTTATTTATAAAAAAGATTAATATTTAAAAATGATAATAGATCACAAGAAAAAAATTATTAATAAAATTTTAAAATTTAATTTTCAATTAATATTTTATGATTTTATTTTAGTAAAAAAATTATGTTAGAAAGAAATTTTTATTATTATAAATTTAAAATTTAAATTTAAATATAATAAATATTTATAAAAAATACGAAGCAAAAAAAAATTACTATAACAATGTTTTTGGTTTTAAAAATTTTGGTAAAAAAATGGACAAAAGAAATAAGTTAAATTGAATTTTTGAGATAAAATACCAAAACACTCTAAACAACTTACCCTAATTTTTTTAAACTGTATATTGACAAATATTTTATAATTTAATTGAGAGAACAAAACTATTAATAAAAATAAGTGTTATATTATTTTATATAATTTTTCTTTTTGTATAAGTTGGAAATGAAAATAAGTCTTATATTAATAAATATTTGGAGAAAAGTCAGTGTAAATGAGAAGAAACTCAAATATCAGAGAAAATATGTTAAAAAGAATGGATAAATCTTATTGATAAGGTGGGGGAGAGAAGATAAGAACTTTAACTCATTAAGGGTAAATTAGGAATATGAGTTAGTTGTTGCTCTTGATGCTAATATTTGCTCTGGCAATAACAACTCCCTTAACAAAACTCTCAAAAGTAAAATACTATTAATAATAATTAGTAACGTGATAATCCTCGCTGATTTTTTTTAAATCTTATGTATTCATTTTGTATTAATTATATGAAAAGATATGTATATAATCTAATTATAAATTTATATTTTTATTATGTAGAAAAAAAATATTTCATGACACCATTAAGATATAATTAAGCTGTCAATTGAGCTTTTCTTTCCCAATAGTTCTTCCAGTCATCAATTACCAATAGTTCTTCCAATCATCAATTAAATGGAGTGGGATCGATAAGATGAAATAAGATTTAGTTGCTTTTTTTCCTCAAAAAATTTGAATTCGTTAAAGTAGGTAAGATAAAGATGATATAATTGAAATGTCAATTTATGATAAGAATAATATATAATCTACACAAATATAATTTGAGGATAAAATATTGTTATTTCAATTATATCATAGTGAAGAATTGGGTGTAATGAGCCCAGAGCTTGCTGTGGAGAAACAACATTCTAAGGAACCTCACAAACGACTTATGGAATCAGGAGAATTCTCAATTACAGCTGTTGCAGAGAGGGAGGGTAAGAAGAAAGGCACCTATGGTCAATTCGGCCAAGAAACAAGTAAGCCAATAACGAAAGCTATTGTTCCCTTCGATGAAGACTATTGTCTGCTCCAGAACTTGCTGTGGTCTCCCTCCCAGAATAGGATTCCCACCCTTTATTGGACTGCATCCTGCCCGTTAATATGGAAGCTCCCAGATGGAAAACCACTCATAGATGCTACTCCAGAAAACCAGCAATTGGCTTTAACTATTGGAGACATCCTTGATCAGGTACAGAACACCATTGCAGAAACATCTACCAACATGAGAGTTGAGGTAAAATTTGAGGAACAGGTACCCCCAAAGAAAAAGAAAACCAGGACGGGTAGTATAAACTAGAGGGGAAGTGCGTAAGAAAAGAGAAGAACAGGAAACAAAGAGAAAGATAAAATATTTTGAAAGGAAAGAATTCATGTATGGTTGGGAGTCTGATACTGCCCATTCCCCTGTTCCTTATGGAATGGAGTGGGGATGTAGGGAGGAATTTGTCATATGAAGGGGACCTGGAGTATGTGTGAATTGCTGTGATAATAGAATGTGAAATTATATGCATTGGTTGTTTTGTGCTGTGGTTGGTATTTTTGTATGGTTGGGATGCTGATATCTGAATGGGGATTACTAACGAGTTGTGTCTAGAAGGTGGATGTGGTTATTGGAATTCTGGGAAGATGGAGTTCTTGCAGTTGACTGACAGGAATGAATGGGGAGAGACGGTGAATGAGAATGCGTAGTGACTAAATAGTGGGGGGGGATGAATGGGGGGAGACGGTGAATGAGAATGCGTAGTGACTGAATAGGGGCGGGGGGGAGCTGAGGGGAACAATGAAGTTGTGCAGGCTGCAATCAACTGTGCTGGAATTTGTTATTTGTTGATTTGAAGTAACATGCTTGGAATGATTGGGAATTATTGTGTTCCATTTGGGGTGTAGTAGACTGTGATTAGGAGTAGCCTTCTATTGATAATTGAGTGCAGTAACGGCTTGTAGTTTGGAATGGAATTTAGATGGAGCTGGATATAGTGATGAAGTTTTGCTTGCTAGTAGAGTTTAGGCCAACGGTGTCAGAGTTTAGGACTGTATTACTGAGAACTGGAGCTGAGGAATGAAATCATTGACTCTAAGATGTTGGTGGACTGCTATGTGTTGTGGTGATGGATAATTCAAAGAATCAAAGCTGACTGATGTTGAGATGCTTGTTAATATAACGGGATGGTGTAGTGGCATAACATATAGTGGTGAAATGGAGCGAAAAGGAATGAGATTAGTGTTTAACAAAAAAGCCATTAATCACAGTCTTCATGGGCTTCTTAGTACACAAGGGCAGTCCAAACTTAGCAAATGAAATATTTTCCAACTTTTGCAGAATTTCAAACATGTACTTAGGCTAGATCATTCATGTACTGTGTATTGGATCTTTTGATTGGGGGAGTAGAAAGGTGCTACTTTAGTTCTCCTCGCCTAAAGTAGACAATTTCTTATCTCACATGCTTATAACTAATTAGGAATTCATGTAATGGAGTAGTACTCCAATTTTGTTACTTTCACTTTTGTAACGGTGTGTTTTGGTATATCCAGCACCGTATTTTGCTCATATTATATATATATATATATATATTAAAAAAATAATAATAATTTGAGGATAAATATGTGTGTGCAAGATATTTATCCTCAAATTATATTTGTGTAGATTATATATTATTCTTATCATAAATTGACATTTCAATTATATCCTCCATCCTAATGGTGATGTGCTATTTTTGACTAAAAGTCAATGGGGTAAACTTATAATAAAAATTATTCATGGGGCAAAGTGATTAAAAGTGATCTTTCATGGGGTAAATTGATATTAACCCTAATTGTAATTATATCAAAATACTATCTTCAAGCCATTAAGCACAACTTATGTGCTTTTGATTTTTCTTTTTTTTTAGAATTGGAAAGGTAATAAATATTAATTATTATTAAAAAATTAAATCATTATTTACAATAAACATTAATAAAATATTGTTATTTCCTAACATTATTTACTAAAATCATTCATTAAATTAATTATTTACTATAAATATTAATCTATTATTAAACGATTTTAGGATTCTATATGAATAAACTTATCAAGTGAATTCAATTCAGTTTCTATCAACTATGTCATAATTTAAAAAATTATATGCATAATCAAAATCACATAAAAAAAGAGAACTTGACTTCCCAATTCTAAAAAAAAAAGAAAAATCAAAAGCACATGAGTTGTGCTTGATGGCTTGAAAATAGTATTTTAAGCTTGTCAATATTTTTTTTATTTAAAAAAAGTTGGCCATATTAGTTTTTAATCGTTAAATTCACTCACGGACAATAGTCAATGGTGTAAAATTATAATAAAAATTGATATTAACCCAAAAAAATACTTCATATCGTGTGTACATTCATGTACAGTAATATTTATATCATTAATATCTACATTCATTCTATTTTATTTTGACATAAATTTTTTAGTTTCATTTTATATTTTTGAACTTTTTTAAGTCCAAAAAAAGTCAAGAAATAACCAAAATTAAACATTTTTAATATAAAATGAAAGCAGAAAAAAGAAAATTTTATATTAGAATAATTTAAAATGAATGTGTATATTAATGACATAAATTTTGATGTAAATGAATATACATATATTAAAATATTTGCAAGTAAAATATGAAATGATAGACAATTGTGAAACATGCGATCCTTTGCCCTATTTTAGTAACTTGATCGTAAGATAAACAATTGTGTACTCATTTAATATTTATACGGTCAATATTACATTCATGCTAATTTATTTTAATATAAACAATCTCTTTTTTGTTTATATTCTATATTTTAAACATATTTTAGTCCAAAAAAGGTAGGAAATAATCAAAATATTTTTAAAAGTATAAAATGTAAACAGAAAAATTAATTTTTTTATATTAAAATTAACTAAAATGAATGCAAATATTAAAGTAAATAAATGTACACATGTTAAAAGATATTAACGAGTGCGATCTAGAATTGTGCTACAAGGATCCTCCTGTCCGATTTATCTTTTGTGGTAAACTTACCTAAAATTTCAAGTTGCCCAACCCTTAATTTTAGTTACTTTGTATTTAAATTCAAATTGCACAGCCCCTATTTTTGGTAACTTTGGCAAAATTGTTAAACATACCTTGGATTCAAGTTACCCAACCCGAGTTTTTAAGAGTCAAAAATAGCTTTGTTTCTAAAAAAAATATTTTTATTATTGCCGCTTAACACAAATATTTCTTTTTTTTTTCTCTCCTCACCAAGAAACCCACATTTTGTCGATTCTTTTAGGGTAAATATAGGAATGTATTACAATAAAATAATTTAAAAAAACACACAAGGCAATAAAGACTGTCTATTTGTATTATTATTGACTATTTTGAAACAGTAAACAATCAATGCAAGAAATTGAAAATTGCAACCAAGTGGAATTGTCACTAGATGTTAATTAATTGTTAACAAAGATGCTTATGTTTATCTTAACACTTCATTAAGCCCTTTAGTGAAAGAAAGAAAAACAATGGTGGACTTAATCATTCCCTTACTTTGTTCCTATTTCCCTTGCTAGGCTAGATATTTTTAATCATTTAATTATGCAATTATGATGAGAGGAGTTCCACTACATTTTGATACAAACATTGACTTTAGAAAAAAAAATAAAGAAGTTATCAATGGTGAATTAAATTGCAACAAAATAAAAAAACTGTTGTGCATATGTGTGAGAAATGAAGAGTTTTGAATGCTATAAGAGATAATAACTGAAAACCAATTGGCTAAATCATGATCTCAGTCCAGTACTTAAATCTTACATAGTATTATTTAGAAAGGGACTCAAATCATTGCTTTTAAAACTCGATCGGACTAGCCGGTCAGATCGATCTTTGTTTTAGTATGATTTTTACTTTAAAATTATTTCTTAAGAAAACCAATCAAGGGTTATTTACTAGAATAATACTAAAAAGTATTAAAATTACATATGTATGGCTACTTTTAATATTCTTCCCAAAATAAAGAAAGTGCAATTCAAGATTGCAACTTCATTATTTATCTATTTTGTTTTTAGTCCTTCAACTCTTTAAATATCTTGCAATAGCATGAATGTTTCAAAATTTTATTAATTTGATTATTTTATATTCCCTAGGTACTCATAAAAGCATAATAGAACAATATCTATTGTATTTTAGCAGTTCAAATTTTTCGGGTCTTACCTCGCTTCCTTTAAACTGTTTGTTTTCCTTCTTAAAACCTTATCAGCCGCTTGGCTTCACCTTTTGGGCAATGATTAATGGCATTTCACTAAAAGACGTCAGAATCTTCACACCTTCGGACTTCTTAACAGCTAACGGCCTCCTGCCTCAATGCCTTCTCGTCCTTGACAGATTCTTCTGACTGCCACAGCTCTTCTCTTAAGTACAGAATTTAATCTGATTTGGGTTTCAAGAATTAAAACAATGAAATATATGGCTCAATATCTGAAAGGAAAAGTTCTTTTATTAAATTTGAACAAACTAATTTACAATAGAAAAGAGCTTTAATCAGCTCATCCCTATGCTTATATTTTCCCTATGGGAAAGAAGAAAACTTAGAAACTCATTCTTTTTCTAACACTCTTCGTTCAGGGTTTTCTGAAAGATTTTTCGATGCCTTTATTCTTCAAGGTGTTCTCCTTTTATAGGCTTCAACCGCGTTTGAAAATCCGCGTCAAGAGATAAGCCTCATTCTTCATTGGTGGATTGATGATAAGAATCCATATCTACTAGATAAGTGGGGTAAGGATTATCTTTATCATCACATGGATATGGTCCATTGCTGTTATTTTTCAGCAATTGCTTCCAATAGTGGTAGGGACCACTCTTCATATGCTCCATTTTGAGCGTCGTGGTATGGACTAGTCTTCACATGTTGCTGTCTTTATTTGGAGAAGAATCTCTTGAGTGTATATGCTGACTCATTTTGCATGCCATTTGCAGAGTACTGCTTCTTCCATAAAATCTGTCGGTTTTAAATTCTTTCACCTTTTCTTGCAATGTTGGTGATCTTTTATTTCCTTCTGTCACAATCATCCAACTTTCTGAACTGTTGAGGACTTGAAAATTTTTTACAGAGAAAGTCTCCATTATTCCTGCTATGGCTTTGATTCCTATAGCTCTTCTGTATTGTTCCCATTTTTTATTAAAGAAAGGTATTTTTACCTTTTGTTCATTAACTCTTAGACTCACATCTCCTTTAAGTTTGGCAATATGAACTAGGTTAAAACAAGGGTATTCTTCATCTTCATCATATTCGGGTGCTATGCTGTACACTCGAATAAAAAGCTTCTTGCCTTCAGAATATTTTTCAAGGCTTTGAACAAATATTGGGTCAAAGAATTGGAACTCTTTTAACTCCATGCTTTGGTAAATTCGATCATAGAAACCGAATTTGAATAGATGGTATAGGAATTTGGCTGGAACTCCTTCAATCGTAGTTATCCTTGGATATATACTTGATCCTTCAAGTCTGAAGAAAGTTTCTCCATTATTTAAATTGTATACCTGCAAAGCAAATTCATAATATTTTTTTCTTTTAAGTTTTTTGAATCCGAAGATCCTTTTATCCGAACAACTTTGTTTTTTTCTCCATGTGAATGGTAGAATCATCATATGCTGATTTGAATTCAACATTTTTATTTTTAGTGGATTCACCACTATAAGTTGGTTTATCACCCAATATTCCATGAGAGTCCGAAAACTTCTCTATCAGTTCATAGAGATCTGTAAATTTTGTCAGTATCTCTCCTTGTTGTTCTACAAGACTGTTCATCTCTTGTTGTAGTTGCTTTTGCTGATCCAAGAGATTCTTTGTTTGTTCTCTAATAGAGAATAACATATTGGATTTTTCTACAATACTTTCATCTAGTTGAGCTATTTCCGTAGCTAGGGAGCTACAAAGTTGTAACAATTGTTGCTTTTTACCATTCTCCATGTTCGGGGTTTCTGGATAGGAAATCCGCATAAAAATTATCAATTCCTTTTATATAATCAATTTTAAAAGTATAATAAGACAACAAAGATTGCCATCTTAATAATCTTCAAAATTGAGGTTCAGAAGGTAATTTATTAAAAATTAAACTACCAACTTGAGTATTATCTGTTTTTACCACAAAAGGTTTTGGTAATAAGAAAAAAGAAAATTTTCTTATTCCTTTTATAATAGCCAATAATTCTTTTTCATTTGTAGAATAATTGACTTCTGCTGTATTAAATGTACCGCTTGTGTACCTGCATATCTCATTGATGTCAGTTTTTAAAATAGCTGCCCAATAAAAATCAGAAGCATCAGTTTGTAGAATAAGATTATCTTCTGGTTCAGGCATTCTGAGTTTAGGAAGTTCTCTACATTCTTCCTTTAAAGATTTTATTACTTCAGTGTGATCATCTGACCATCCACTAGTATTATTTTTTCTTAGTAATTTTTGCAACAAAGACCTTTTCTTAGCAAGTTGCGGTATAAATTCTCCTGCATAATTTAAATATCCAAGAAATTGTTCTATTTCTTTTTTAGTGTTTAATTTATCTGGAAAATTACATATTTTTTGAGATATATGACTCTGTAATTTAATACTATTAGTGGTTATTATCATACCAAGAAATTCTATCTCAATTTTACTAATCTCAGCCTTTTTCTGACTTAAGATTATTCCATTTTGTATGCAAATTTTTGCAAACTCTTTTAAATGTCCTATATGTTCCTGATATTCATTAGAGCAAATAAGAATATCATCAACATAAACAAGCATGTATGAGAAAATAGAAAATATCTTATCCATTTTTCTCTGATATATTTGTGGTGCATTTTTTAATCCAAAAGGCATCACTAACCATTCATACTGTCCATTAGGTGTACTAAAGGCAGTTAGAGGTATAGATTTTTCAGCAAGTTTTATTTGCCAAAATCCTGATTTACAATCAAATTTAGAAAAGTATTTCTTTCCTTTTGCTAAGTTGATCAAATTATTTTTGTTTGGAAGAAAATATCCATAAAAAATACTATGTTTATTTAACTCTTTATAGTTAACAACCATTCTTGCTTTTCCTCGTTTTTCCTCAGCATGGTTTCTAACCATAAAAGCTGGTGAACTATAAGGGCTATTACTTCCTCTAATTAATGTCAGATTAAGTAATTCTTTTATTTGAGTTTTAAACTCAATTTTATCTTCTTCTAAATATATCATTGGTTTTACTCTAATGTTTGGATCTTTTAGCTCTATTACAGCTAATTCTCTTTTTATATCCCATTTTGCTATAGGATTTTCTCCATAATTGCTAACTATTAGATCTTTAACTTTGTCTATATCTAGCATTTTAACATTAAACTTTCTTATCTGGTTTTTATGTAACCAAATTTTTTCATATCCATCACCACGCGGTGCTGGCTGAATTCTGTATGACGTATGAATTCGCGAAGTGCGTATCCAATGTCCACAAGGGGTTTTTAAACTAATCATATAGATTGTTTGGTTATATGTCTGAAACTGTTGGACAAAGTCATTTCCTAACAGTAGGTCGACATCTAATCCTTCATAAGCATATAGCTCTTTTATAACTACTATTTTGCTTCCTAATATAATTTCAGGTTTAAAACATACTTTGTCTAAGGAGTGCTTATCACCTGTTACTCCTTGCATTGAGACCTTTATTGGATTAGTTATCCAATTTTTGAATAGGAATTCTTTTCCTAAACTTATTTCTGCACCTGTATCAATCTGAGCACAAGTGAGAATTTTCTTTTCGTAACATGTAATTTCTACGAAAATACTTACATAAAATCTCTGTTCGCTAGGCATTTTCCTTTTCTAGAAAAATAGTTTTTCCTGTAAAAGAAATCTCAATACCATATTTGTCAATGGTGACATTATCTAGGGTGTTTAGAAATGATTTTCCTAGGATTATATGATGATTTTGTTTTCCATCTAAAATATCCAAATAACAATTAATGTTAAATTTGGTTTCTTGGAAAATTATTGGAACCTTAACAATTTCATTGATCTCATTTTCATTTTCATTGTTTGATACGTGTCTATGTGTATCTTTATATTTCTTTATTAATCCTGCATCAAAATAATTATTAAAATGATTTTGTGCACTTTTTGGATTTATAAGAATGTTATATCCTTCAACATAATTTCTTCCATTGAAATATTTACCAAAAACTTTTAAGTCATTTAGTGTATCTTCTTTTCTTGATATATTGATTGAGGAATAACTTCTCCTTCCTTTTTCTATTACAATATTATTTTTATTATATGAGACTATATCTCTAGAGGTTCCTTCTTCTAAATTTTTAGAAGTTCCGAATTCAATTGAATAACTATCTGGAATAGTTATATTATTTCTAGTAGGTTCTAGAATTCTTCCTATTTCTAGGCATTCTTTATCTAATTCAACTGCTGATTTTTTATCAAAAATACTTCTATAGTTTGAATTAGTAAGACTGTATAATGCACAATAATATATGCTCATTATATGATTGCCTGGTTTAAAAAATCATTTTCTTAAGATTTGAAAATGTAAACTCAGGGCATCATTGAAATCTTTATCTTTTAAAGAAATGCAATATTTTGGATAATATGTAAAAAGTAGTTTTTTATAGGCTAAATTGCCTTTTACTATTCCAAGATTTCCATCTGAAGCATTTGTAAATCTTTCATCAGATAAATTGATGACCAAAGGACAGTCAATTCCTTCTTGGAAGGTTGATTTACAAAGAATTTGTATGCCTGCAAGGTAAACATATTGCATTTTATCTTTCTTTTCTTTAGGCAGTTTATTTAACAAACCTGTTACCGTCTTTTTTGTTAATAAATTCAATTTTCTGTTTCCAGAGGTTTCTTGAATAGGTATAACCTTTTCAATTTTCATGTATTCATGATATACGAATTTCTTTCTTTTGAAAGCATTTCCTATTTGACTTAACACATTTTGATTAGGTCCTCTTAAATTTAGCTCTAGATTCCTAATCTTTTCATATTTAGAAAGGTCAAAAGATGCTCTTAATGCATATCCTTCTATAGTTTCTTCTTCTTCTTGTATGAGGATTCCTTCCTCTTCTCTTTTATTGATTTCTATTTCACTCATTCTGATTCAGATTCAGTAAATACTTCAAATATTTCTGACATTTCAGAATCAAATGACGACACAGTTTCTAAATCAGATTCTATGTCTTTTATGTCAAGTATTGAAACTTTAACTTTCTTTTTATTGCATTCATAGGACTTATGTCCTTCTTCACCACAGTTATAGCACCTACAACTGGTTGGTTTTTTCTTTTTATCTCCATCTTTTTTATTTCTTTTATAATATTTTCTATCCTGTTTTTTATTCTTTTTAAAGAATTTTTTATATTTTTTGTAAATCTTATTTTTGGATTTACGTTTTTTAGACTTATTGGTAGATCTATGACATCCCCAATTGCCTACTTCAGCTACTTCTTTGCAACATATAGTTTCATTAACTCTTTTTTCTTTTGAAAGTATTCTTTGTTGTGCACAAAGATCAAATAATTTTTCTTTTAAGAAGACTATTCTTGCTCCTAGAGTATTTGAATATCCTTCTATTTCATGATTTTTTGAAAACTGAGTCAAAAAATATGAACTCCATATACCTGGTAATTTTTGATATAACATATAAGCTATTTTAGTCATATCTTCATTACTATCAAAATACTGATAATAATATTCTTCGAATTCACATATATATGAATTAATATCACACACATTACAAATTTGTAATTGACTAATCTTTTTTATAGCTTTTTGTTTTTCAGCTATTCTTGATGAATCTATTTTTGAATTCCAATCATATCCCATGAATTCATCTGCTATATAGTTAATGAATGTGCTAATTCCATCTGTTAAGGAAGTGTCCATATGTCTGATTACATTAACTCTTATTGTATTTCTGGTAGAATCTGACAATCCTTGATACCAGTTTTTAACATTTACATCTAATACTGCTACGCATATTTGATATTTTTCTTCTGACGAAAAGTTGGATATTTTATCAGTCAAAAAATAGATACCTATATCTTGTCCCCATTGTTGTAAAGTTTTTGACGCATCTAACTTACAGTCAAGGTTCATAAATCTAAATCCAGAACTTGTAGTTGCTGGTATATGTCTATTAGGTATATACTTTCCACTAGGTGAATAAGTATGTTCTATAGCTGCTTTTTCAGGTTGAACTTTACGGGTTCTTCCTTGATTTATAGGCACTGATGAAGTACTTGGTTCATCTGTTTCTAGTTTTACAGATGTATCTTTATTCATTTTTACCTTTACTGGTTCTTCTATTACTAAATCTTCTAAAGAATATATTAATTCTTCTATTTCTTTATCCATTTATTGTTTTAATTCTATTTCTTCTTCTGAACTTGGATTAATTTCTTTATTTGAAACTTTCTGTTTCATTTTTTCTTGTTTAATTCTTTTCATTTCTTTTAAATGAAATCTTTCATCTAAACTTCCTTTTTCATATGGCCAATATCCTGTTGGAGCCTTTTTCATCCAAAATTCTTCAAAAACCTTTTGTTGGTTTTCTTGAAATTTTTTACTATCTTTTACTTTATTAGGTATTCGATCTTCTACAGATTTAACCATATTTTCTATTGTATTAATTTTTACTTCTAGTCCTATTCCTATGACTAACTGTATTAACTTTTCTATTTTTTCTTCTTGTTTAAGAAGAATTAACTCTATTGAATCGAGTTTACTCATTATCCATGAGTTCCTTGAAAGTCTACCTTTTCTTTCATATATAAAATCTCAGATTCTAATTCTTTTATAACAATTTTTTGCCTTTCTAAGGCTTCTGGTTTTACTCCTGCTATAAGATTTTCTTGAAATCTTTCTTTTCTTATTTTTAATTCTTTATTTTCATCTTGTATTTTTTCTATAAAATCTATGCAAACATAGCATTTTTTAGTTGATTCAAAAACTTTTAAAGCAGTTCTTCTATACATTTTATGTTATTAATCTGTATCTGGCCATTCCTCAGAATTCCATTCATATTCTGTTTCAGAATTTATTCTTTCTAAATATTCTATTATTTCTATTTTAGAATTCATATGATCAAAATTTTTTAATAATTTTTCATAAATGATTTTTCTAAGATCTTGTATTATATTTTTATTCATTAATTCATTTAATATTCCAATAATAATTGGAGTTTCTATAGTTACCAATGATTCTATTTTTTGCTTGTAAAAAATAAAGTTATGCATGTTATTTTCTTCAAAGAAGAAAAATAATTTATTTTCTTTTTCCATTAAAGAAATTATGAATTTTTATGAGCACATGGCTTTGATACCATTTGTTGACGGGTTTAAACTAAGGTTATACTTAGCCTCTATAGGATCAGTGCGGAATTTTTATTTATTAAAATTAAAGTTTTTATATAAACTTAATTAAAAGTTCTGGGGTCACTTTATAAATAAGATAAACTTATTTAGGTTATTTTTGGAATTAGAATAAAAATAACAATATTTTTATCAATTGTTTAAAAAACATCAATATTTTGGGAAATATCCCACCAATCAAAATATGGATTCGACGTGTCAATTCAATCAAAAATTATGGTTCACCGGTTGACCCGGTTTATTATTATTATTATTAATTATTTAAACTTTCAACTTTGGGCTTCAAACTTTTAGTTTTGGAATTTAGTTTTGTTTTTAGTTTTAATTCAATAATAATAAAAATATATTCCGCCTTTTGTCAATTTTAGATTTATAAATTTTATACTTTAGTTTTGCATTTTGGGTTCGATATGAGAATACATATATATGGGCATATTCATAACTTTTTATGAATAAAACTTTAATTTTGAATTTCTTTTTTAATCCACCAAAAACAAACAAACAAACAAATAATAGATATATAGTTTATTACCATTTTAAGTCATTTGTTGATAAAGTAAAGGCTAAACCCCACAAATTTGGACAAATTTTGTACTTTTCTTTTAAAATTATTATGTTTTGTATTAAATAATATCTAATTTTTATATAAATTAATGGTGTTTTATTAATATCATAAATTTTACTTATACTATAGTAAATATTTGTAATTAGAATCATTAACTTTTTAAAATTATTAATATATTTATAATTTAAATTTCTTTATGACATCATCTGGTTTTTCGTTCGATTCAATTAAATTGATCTAGTAACCCATCGTCCCTTTACCTCGGTTGGTTTGTAGTGTGGTCCAATATTTTTAAAACATTGGTTCAAATTCCCTCTGCCACCTCTCCCAACTACCCTTTCCCCCGAGTGTGACATAATACATTAACAACAATAGTTAAATGTTTATTTTATTATATAGGGTAGAATATAATATGATTTTTATCATAAAATGTGTGACAAAATTGTAAACTAACTAATCTGTCACAATTCTCCACATTTTTTTGGGATTGAAACCAACTACTTATAATATGATTTATTATGAGAAGCATACCAAGTTCTTCCGTTACTAGTGTATCGAAAAAAAGAAAAAATCAACTAGCAATTATGAAATTTATGGAATAGAACAAATCATGGATTCTTAAAACAATGTGGTAATTAATTTTCTGCAAGCCTTATTGGGATCAGAAGGCAGGTGTTTATTTTGTGTGATGATGAATACTGGATTTCTTATTAGTTAAAACTAAACTAACCAAGAATTTTTCTTTCACACTATTATAATTATGTATTTGTGCTGCTTAAAACCTTCTTTTCATCTTTTAACTAATATTGCTTAAGACAACTGACTTGTTATTGTCATTAGAATGGATAGGTTAGGCTTTCCTTCAATTAGAAAATGTTTTGTAGAAGAGAATAGTACTCCTTATTTATCGCTTCCATTATTGTATTTATAGATTTTTAGCTTTATATCTCCTCTAGTCAGTTTTATTTATTATTAATAAAAAAAAAAATCCCCCCCCCCTCCCCCCCCCCCCCCCCCCCCCCCCAAAAAAAACGACTTGTTGAACCAGTGGAAAAGCCATATACACTCACATGCTAGAAAGAATCAAGCTCAAACATGTTTGGAATTATGACTCAATATAACATTTAATAAAGATTGAAAAAAAAGGCT
This sequence comes from Ophiorrhiza pumila, assembly GCA_016586305.1. Classification (NCBI taxonomy): domain Eukaryota; kingdom Viridiplantae; phylum Streptophyta; class Magnoliopsida; order Gentianales; family Rubiaceae; genus Ophiorrhiza; species Ophiorrhiza pumila. The sequence goes on along the minus strand of BLIW01000008.1, from coordinate 29,283,609 downwards.
TATTCCATAATGAGTCAAATTAGATATTACCTTAAAAATGTGCAACCTTTGCAATTTCTTTTTTTTCCCCTCTATTTTTTGTGACAACAGGAGGGTATATATGTATATATACAGGGGCACTATGACCTAGTTCTTGGGAGGTTTACTCCCGTGACATCATCTCCTGAAAAATACCTTCTTAATGAGACAAATTCCATGCTTTTCGAATCGTGATACGAATCGTGTATCGTAAATCTAATTTTATGATACGCGTATCGTATCGTGTATTGTACGATACGTTAATTAATGTTATATATTAATAAAATAAATATATTATTATATAATTAGAACACCAGTACTAAATAATTATACAAACTGTACATAACTTCAATATAAACTGTGTTAGTTTGATGAATCTCCTGGTTTCCACAATATGCAGTTAATGAGAAAATTAATAACCCAAATTTGTGGACAAGTTTGTGTTCACGTCTGATGATTGTAATGCCTTCTTGTTAGTGTTAATGGTTGGTTTCCTCTATTCTTGATATGTGGTAATCTTGCTTTAAATTTTTGGTGTTTGCAGTGCATTGCCCAATGCCCATGTATATCTTTCTTCTCTGAGTTACCTCTAGTTGTAAAAGTTGAAGGTTTTGACTGACTGTTGCCAGTCCATGTAAATATGCTAATAATTATGTATAGGTTCCATTACCTTTTCTTTGCGTTTTTCGCTTTGCTTTTGTCTCTGGTTGAACTTTCTAGAAATCCTATGCAGACAAGTATAAGATATTGATTAAAGCAGCTATCTTGATAGCAATTTCCTGTGTTGCCAACTTCCTGTATTATCTCTGCTCCAATTTGTTGGTCCTTCCTGCATTCTAACCCCGTTTATTTCTTATGGTTGTTTGTGCTATCTAAGTATCTATGACGGGCTCTAAAACTATTAACGTATTGAAGTTGTTTCTTGATTCAGTAGCAGAATAAACTGTTTGTTGTTGGCTAGGGAAGTAAGGACATACGAGCAATACATGTGTTGGTTCGATGTCCATGATGAAGCTCTTTGATTCTCATTGTCACTTGCAAGATCCAAGGATCTTTAGTATGGCACCTCAGATAATTAGTACAGCCCTCGACATGGGTGTTGTTCATTTTGCGGTTATTGGAATCACTGAGAGTGACTGGCATGTCGTAAAGGAGATGAGCGATAGGTATCCTTCAATAATTCCAAGTTTTGGGCTTCATCCATGGTTTGTTGCTGAGAGAACTCCTAATTGGCTGAACAATCTGAAGGGATTCTTTGAGGCTACACCTGCAGCGATAGTTCAGTTGGAGAGATTGGTCTGGACAAAGCCTCATGCGGAAGGCAAATCGATTGTAAAAGGAATATGGAAAATCAATTTTATAATACTATAATAATAAAAAAGAAATTTGAACGGTAGTACGATACCAAAAAAAAAATTAACGATTCACTACTTAGACATTACGATACGTATCGGGTATCGTACTATACTAACAACTATGGTCAAAAGTACTAAATGTCAAGAATAATGGTGTCTGATTTCTGTCATCTTCTCAGTTTTCATCCTGTTGCAAGAAGTGGTCCTGGCAAATAACTCCAAGGTCAAAGGAGAATCAAGAAGATCTTCAATTATATATCAAAGATAAATATTCACACGTTCTACTGCTACATCTCTTGGAAGAAAATAGTGGCAAACAAATCCAATATAATTCCACAAAAAACAGTCAAAAGGCATGGCATGCATAAAGTATTAACACTGCCTTCAAGGCTTTCCACCCCATCCATCAAAAAAACAAAAACAAGAAAAACCAAGGCTAGCAATATATCCGAAAAAGTATCATGATCCTAGTTCAAATATTCTACAAGATCGAAAAGGGTTTCTCATGGAGATGGTTGGATTCATGAAGCATGGGATGATGATCTTCAAATCATCATAAATGACCTGGTGGATTATCATTCCCCATTCCAGGGCTTCGACCTGGACTTGTTGGCCTATAAGCTTGTAATTCCATCTTCTTGTAACGATTGTATGAAATAGTATTGGTTGAGGGAGGTTTAGGACTGCTTAAAGTTCGTGGCAGCGAAGGTGGATGAAGATTTGATGGCAATCTTGATGAAGAAATCAAATCAAAGCGTTGATGCAGAACCAACAGAATGATCATATAAATAGCTATTTTCTTGATTTTCAGAAATGAGGCCATCAAAATTATGGAAGATGATGAAGCTGATATGCTTCTTTGCTTCAACAATGTAAAAGAGGCAAAATTTAATACTGATACAATAACAATGGCCTCTATTTAAGACCATCGAAAAGGTTCCACTAAAGTATTTGTTGGTCATAAACAAGAACTAAAATGAAGATTGATGCACATGATGGCATATCAAGGATATTAATCTGTAATAAACAAGTAAACACGGGAATAATTCCAAATTTGGAAAGGATAACGTTTCATGACTCGTACCAATTCTTGAAGCTTTGTTACAGCCACTAATTGAAAGGGATTTAAATATTTTGGGAAAGAGCATGGGGGCTATGAATTGACATCCACAAAGAATTGCTTTGTGTTTCTGTTTAATTTAGTAGAGCTTGAGAAAGACTGCACTCTGCATTTATGTATGCACCATGAGCATTATGGGATTCAAGTAGGCTTTTGTTTTGTGAACTAAAAGCTTCTTCCACTAAACTTATTTGGGATTCGTTAAAATGGACATTTTTACATTTATTTCTTTCCCCGTTCAACAATTATTTACTTGCATATTTACTGGTCATTGTTAATGTAAGTGAGACTTTTGGATCTTCATTGTACCAAGAAATCTGAAAAATAAAAAAGGAACAAAGGGACAGATAGCCTAGATGAGACTATATTAAATTCACAATCAGTAGCCATTCAATGGGCAAACAACTCTCAAGCTAGAATTGACTAGTTATCTATTCAAGTGTGAGCTAAATTGGTAAAACATTCATCTTGCAGAATGCTTGCATACAATTTCAAAGCTCAAATGGTTGGATTATTTATTTATTTTTGCGGCCTTCATGCCCTGGTATGAGATTTTATCACACATTTGAATTCATTTCAATCTCTAACTTGTGATAGATGGTTAGCACACCTTTAAATTCATCTCAATATCTAACTCATGATAAGGAAAGTTAGTTTTACTAGAGGTGGCAAACAATCAGGTTTGGATGGGTAGTGGGCGAGTATTAAACGAGTTTGAAAAAATGAGCAATACCCGTCTATACCCGTTTTATTGATGAGTAAAAATTGCTGGATAAATGATAAATTTGAGGATACCCGAGATTTGAGGGTAATTTGCGGGTAGTTGCGAGTACCAGTAGTAAGAGTACTTTCATTGAGTAACATGGGTATCCATATTTGGCTACTCTCTAGTTTCAAACTTTCTAAACATTATATTTTGTATAAAACTAGTGGCGGTCTAGTGGTAGAATAATATTCTTATATTATTTTTAGAGCAATGATAGGGGGAGAGAAAAATTAGAGTGAAAAATTGGAGTGACTGACGTGGCAGTGATAAAAAGACAAACTAATACCCTAACCAAATGATGAGTGAACCCTAATGGGTAAGGGATAAGTTTGTCTTTTTATCACTGCCACGTCAGTCACTCCAATTTTTCACTCCAGAATTTCACTCCCCCCTATCATTTCTCTTATTTTTAATTGAATTCAATTCCTGCATTAAAATCATTTATACATATGTCTATTTTCTACTTTTTTTTTTCCTTATTTCATGTAGTACTGTGTTTAGTGGTAAACTAACTGTTCTACTATTATAGATAGAGTTCAATTCTTATTGGTGCATAAGAATTAATGAAGGTAGTTTAGGACACCAATTAATACCCGATAGGGTATTCGGGCATTAGAAGCACTTGTTTCTGTTCTTTTTTCCTTTTTTTGTCTTTTTCCTTTTTTCCCCCTTTTTTCACAAAATAATTAATCAGGGTACCCATTAATGCCTCTTAAGGTACCCGTTAACACCTGTTTATGGCGGGTATGCAGGTATCCCGTCTATATATTACTCATGTCTATTATTATCCTATCCAATAATATCTGTGATCAAAATTTTGCGAGTTTGAACGGATTATGTTGTGAACGAGTAATGGACAGGTAACGAACATGGGTATTTTTGCCACCTCTAGTTTTATACTCTATAAGTAGGGCTCTTGGTCTCTTTTTTTCCATTCTTCTCCATTGTATATTTTACACATCACTAATGACATATTATGGTACGTTAAGAGAGACAACAAGGTTCTTGATCAAATCACCAAATGTTTTCAAGATTTGTGCTTGGGTATCCGAATACCTGCCTACATATTACTCGTGCTTATTAGTACCCTATCCAATAATATCCGTAGTCAAAACTTTGCGGGTTTGAATAGGTTATATTGTGGACGGGTAGCAGGCGAATAACAGATGTGGGTATTGTTGCCACCTCTAGTTTTACACTCTATATGTAGGGCACTTGGTCTCTTTTTTTTCCACTCTTCTCCATTGTGTGTTTTACACATCACTAGTGACATATTATGGTGCGTTAAGAGGGAGAAGACAAGGTTTTTGATCAAATCACCAAATGTTTTCAAGATTTGTGCTTGATCAAACATATCAAAGGTGTTTTAATTTAAGGCATCTTCATTAGTTTGACATGCATCAATGATCAAATGAAAGGTGTCTAGCTAAGGCCATCTTCTTTAGGTTGGCATCAATTACCCAAGGTATGTACTAAAATTTTGTTCCATGATTTATATCAGAAATTAACATGTAATCAATAGTTTCTTGAGTTTACATAGTATGTAATTTCCATTAATCAAGCACCTTACAATTTATAACGATATAATATAAGTTCTTTTTTTGGATTTTAATGTGATACAATCATAGGATTTGACAAAATTTTTCATTGATTATTAGGTATATAAGATCTTTATTGGGATTTTAATGTGATATAATCATATGATTTGACAAAATTTTTCGTTAATTATTAGGGTATTGCATTCTTCCTCATTTTTTAGGGTTCAATATCATCTAAATAATATATGTACTGTCTTCCTAGATCTCTTGGAGGTTAGGGAGAAAAGCAACGAGAAAAGCAACGTTAGAGCCCTCAATCAACTGTCGGCCTCCAACATTGTAGTGGCATATATAAGTTGGCTCATACACATCGTCATATTGAAAAAGACCATAGCCTCGTGTAGTCGTATGTGCAAAGCAGCAAAGGCGTTCTATCTTCCTCACTTTTTATGCACTTTTGTCCCCTCTACAAGACTAAAAAAAACATCCCACTTTAAATTCTTTAAACATGCATATTACAGTCAACATCAAGTCTATTTTTCGTTTAAGGAAATCCTCACCTCAAATCCCTTAAGATTTTGTAAAAAAACATAGAAGGTACCCTTTCCATTATAGACCAATCCCAGACAAGAAACAGTACTCGTTCATTTATTCTCTGATTAATTTTTTATTCAATGGCGAAAAGGGATAGTAGCATAAATACTAAAAATTACTAGATTATTGGGGTATCAGTCTTTTATTGCTTTAGAAGCCATTCTTAACCTTCTCCTAACTTAATTATAATTAAAATGATACCTACAAAAAATGAATCAAGATGATATAGAAAAAACATAATTTTTCTATAAAATATAGGAAGAAAACACTCCCACTAGGATTTGTAGGCCTGAGTCTAATATCCTACCAATATCTAAATCTTTCATCTCCTTGAGTTTCACTTTACAGCAAGGCATTGGATTCTCCCCCAGATGAAAAAGTGACACTCATTCTTCATAAATAAATGGCCACTTTATTCTGTAATTTGTTAGCTCTATCAACCGTTCTTCATGTTCTTTATTTTATTTTTGTGTAATACTTTTCCACTATAGTTAAAGGAAATGGAATTTGATTCACAATGGCAATTGGCCAATAACTCGTCCAAAGGATTGCAACAGATTCATGGTTAGTGTAAAAATTTTGTCAAACCTTATATGATAATTGGACTGCATTATAAATTGTATAAAAGTTAAAACACTCAGCAGTTTTTAGAGTATGTTGCAACGTTCGACTGCGACGTTTTGATAAGGATCGCTACATCTTCATGAGGGCATGGGCATGTAGTGCCAAATGTGCAAGAGTTCTCATATATTGATAGAAGGGATAATAAAGAAAAATATAAGAAGACTAGGGCCTGTTTGATAATTGAAGCTAAGTTTGAAAATTAATTGATTAAAACTTGGACCTAATAAGTTTGTTTGATAACTAAAGTTAAATATTTTAATGAATTGAGAGCATCAAAGGATTTAAAATAAAATTCAACATACCATAATTATTCACAATATCTCTATAATTTAACATAATTATCCATAATATCTATCAATCATTTCTACCTTCTCTTTTTTTTTTAAATAAATTTTTTATAAATTAAGAATTATATTTTTAAAAATTTTAAAATATAGCAAAGAATATAGTAGAACACCATGAATATGGAGAGATTACAAATATATACATTTCTATGATATTTTTATTTTTAAAATTATTAAATATTGTAATTTATTTTTTTTTACAAAATTATATTTTTGTATAGTAGTTTTGAGTAGTTGTTTAAAAAGTAATATATTATACATTTATTGAGAAAAAAAATAATTGAAAGAAAAAATTGTACTATTTAAATCATAAAGCTATCAAGTCAATATATTTATGAAACAGGTTTAATTATTTCAAGATTAAGATTTGGACATTTAAAACTGATTGCTTAATTATTAAAAATTCAGACATTTAATTATTTCATATTTCAAACTTTAGATTTCAAATTTCAGTTTTATCATACAGACCCTAGAGCTTGTTTAATAACTAAACTTAAGTTTGAAAGTTAATTTATTTAAACCTTAACCAAATAAGTTTGTTTGATAACTAAAAATTGAATGTTTTAATGAATTATGATCATCTGAAATGGAAATCAAAATTTTTCTTTGATTTTAAGTGATAAAATCTAAGTTATCGCTTAAAGTCAGAACACGCTCAGACCTAAGGATTTAAAATAAAATTCAATATATCATAATTATTCACAATATCTCTATAATATAACATAACTGTGATATTTTTAGTGATAAAGTGATGCATGTAAAAAAAATTCCACATGCATATTTAATTGCTTCTGTTTTTTATCCATGTCAAAAAGTTAATATTTTAGAGGAATATATTAATGCATATGATAATTATGTGGATTCATTTTTTTCTCACGATACAAATTATGAAGGTGAAAATACTAAGGAGATTATAGGAGATATCAAATTTCTTCTTCGTAATTTATTTCATGAATTTTATTCTATTTATGGTAGTTAAGTTCCTATTAATATCGGATTTAATATTAGTAGTTATACTAGTAGTGCATCACACACAAAAATACTACTAGTACTACATAAATGTTTTCTATAGCACCATGTCAACTTAGTAAATCTATATATTCTGCACACAAAAAAATCAAGATCTGGTACTGAAATTGAACTTGATATGTATATAACAACTACTTTTGAAATTTGTGATGAAAATAGAGATTTTCACGAGTGATCCGTATTAAAATGGTGAAAGGGGAATGAGAAAGATTATTCAATCATTTCTATTATCGCAAGACATATTCCATTAATTCCAACGTCAACTGTAGCAGTGGAGCAAAGCTTTTAGTACGAGAAGGAATATTTTAGACTAGCACCAGTCCTTATTATTACCAAAATCGTTAGAAGTCCCAAGTATTAGTAGACGATTGGTATAAAGCCTTTTTGAGGGCACAAAGCATTTTTGAGGGCACAAGAAATGGATAAGACGGATGACATTGATTTAGATTATGATACCGACATGTCCAAAACAAGCATTGCCTAGTGCAACTAGATTTTCAACTGGAGTTTCTTATTTCACGGATTTGGTCCATCTCGATGTCGATGTTAAAAATTTAGATGATTAAAATTTAGGTCAATTAATATTTTATAAACTTGTACTCAAATTACTCTTATAAATGACAATTTTTTTCATTTTAGTATATATTGTATCGTGATTCATATATGTAAATAGCCAATTTGAAATTCGATATTTAAGCCAATTTTTTTTTATTTTGATAATAAAATAAGGTATTTTTCAATTATATCAAACTTGTATATATTATTCTTTTGTTTTTTTTAAAAAAATTGAAATAAGTTGTCGTAACAAAACCGGAATTGGAATCGGGAAGGAAGCGAAACCGCCAGTTCCAGAATTGTAAATGAAACTAGCCACTCAAGAGCCGGTTCCACCCCTTTTGAAATTGTGGCATGGCAGTTCATGAACGGTGGCTTTGTCTACACTAAGGGGCTGTTTGATAAACTAATTCAAATATGAAAATTAATTGATTCAAACCTGACGCAATTAAACTCGTTTGATAAAAACACATTATGTATTTTAGTGGATTAAGAGCATCTAAAAACATATGCAAAATGATGATAGATTTTTAAGCGATAAAATCTGACTTAATGTGTTTAATTTGATTGTATGGTTAACTATATAGTTTCAAAATATTTGTAATATGACATAATTAACACTAAGGGGCCGTTTGGGTGGAGGGTTTGAGTTTGGTTCTATGAGAATGATACTATTTTCACATGCTTGGTTTATATCTATTGGTTTGACAAAAGTGCACCCATGTCCAATTATTGGAGAATCCTCCATACCCCACTAATTTGGTGGGCTTGATAAAATATTCATTACCATTCCACAATACTATCAAACTTATTACCATTACCATTCCTATGAATGAACCAAGGGGCTCCTAAATCTTTCTCTTTTCACACATAATTACACACAATACATACATTTCACACACTATACATATTTACACAATAAACATATATTTACACTCATTACACATATTTTCACACACTACATATATTTATGCTCACTACACATATTTTCACACACTACACACATTTACACACACTACACATATATTTATACTCATTACACATATTTTCACACACTACATATATTTATGCTCACTATATATATTTTCACACACTACATATATTTACACATTCTACACATATTTTCACATACTGCACATATTTTCACACACTACACATTTTTATACGCACTACACATATTTATATGCACTGTATATATTTGCACATACTATACATATTTTTATACACCATATATTTACACCTACTACACATATTTTTATACACCATATATTTTCATATGCTATACATATTTATACACACTAAACATGTTTACGCAAACTACATATATTTGTACATATTACACACACTTTTACAAATTATACATATTTTCACGTACTACACATGTTTATATATACTATATATAGTTACACACACTACACATGTTTTTACACACTACATATATTTACACTTACTATACACATTTTTACACACTACACATATTTATACAAATATACACACTACACTAATTTTTACACATTATATATATATACATAAACTATACATATTTTCACACACTATATATATTTACATACACTACACATATCTATACATATTTTATAAATTCTTATATACTACATATTTTCACATATAATATTTTTGAAGTGTCAAAATCAGTTAGATTATCAAGCAGATAAAATTAATAATTTAATAAATTTATTACTTTCAAATTTCAAACTTCAAATTCAATCAATTTTCAATTTTATCAAATGATCCCTAAATAACTGGGTAGGGGAAATATATATTTCTGAAAAATTGAAATAAAGAACTGCTTTATAGAATGTCAATGGAGGCTCCCAAATTGTTAAGGTTAGCTAGTCTGATAATTAATAGAAACTTGCATCCACAATTTACTTCATTACACGGTTGTTAACTTATTGGTCAGTTTCCGCTGCAGAGTGGCTTAACAAGAGAAAAGGTAATATTATTGCTTAATCTCGATTACTCTCTCAAATATATAAATTATGTAATCAAATTAGATAATTTCATAAAATATACCCATTTTTCCAGATTTCGGAAACTAAATGGTGCTTAATTGTGAACACAACAAAAAGGTGCACCTTAGTTTGAGGTACACCAAACTTACAATTTGTAGTGCAAAATTGAGCTTTTAAGAATGTGAGACATCTATCTTAAACTTTAATTATCACGTATTAAAATTCACAAAAATTTTGTTGTAAAGTTAATTTGGTCAAACTAAAATATAAATAGCAATTCTAATAAATTGTGCGCGTGCTGATTGAAAAAAACGGAAGATCAAGAAAAAGAAACAACATTTTGGTGCAAAGTAGAGTAAGATTATATTTTCTAACTTGTTTTATTTTCTAGAATGTTTTCATTCTTAAAGAAATGATGTAAGTTAATTTGTTGCTTCAAGATTTGGATATATTGGCATTACTTTCATCCATAATTGTTCATATATTTGGATATAGATTTTAATCGGAAAAAAATAGATGAAAAATCGTACAAATTATAACGGACAAAAATAAAAAATTTTAAACAATAAGGACAAATCGAAATGAATCTCAAAGTTGAAAAATGATTGAAGTAATTTACCCATTGTTATAAATATATCTTTTTGTAAGATTAAATGTTGCAGAGGTAAACTCTCGTACGAATGTAGCATATATTCAACTCGTGTGTTAAAATTTAAACATCAGCATATAAAAAAAAATTAGCGTACTAAAGTTCACTTTCGCATATAAAGTATCAAAAATTAACCTATAAAATATCAAAGATTAGCACATAAAATATAAAAAATTAGCGTATTAGCGTATCAGCATATCAATTTTAACTTTAGCGTATAAAGTATAAAAAATTAGCGTATTAGCATATAACATATCAAAGATTAGCGTATAACATATAAAAAATTAGCGTACAACGTATAAAAAATTACCATATCAAGTATATCACATTAGTGTATAAAAAAAATATTCGCGTATCAAGTATAAAAAAAATGCATAACAAATATAACAGTTTGCGTATATGCGACATCGTATAGGAGTTTTTGCAAATGTTGCAATACTTCAGTTTCTGTGTCCATGTATGTCTACGAGTTTATAGTATTAAAATGTAGAGAAAAACATTTATCAAGATCATCCTGATAAACTTTGTCAATCATTGAGTGCCATATAAGCATTTTTTTAATGTTCACCATAATAATAGTACACCCTATTTATACCATATAATTAACTAAGATCTTAAATTAAAATACTAGATTTGTCATGAAAAAAATTAAACACCAAAATAATACATTCCTCCACTCTAATATAACATGGCCATAAAAGGAGAGATAAATATCCTTTATCTAATATTATCATATCTTATTGTGCGATTAAAATCATGTCTTAGGTTTACTCACATTTGATTAGGGGTTTAATAATTGTAAATTTAATTTTTGTATTATTTTATTGTTTTAATTCATGATTTTAGTGAAACAATGTCGTAGGGTTCACTTGCATTTGAGTTAGAAATTAATAATTGTAAATTTAATTTTAGTGATATTTTATTATTTTAATCCCTATGATTATGATAAAATACTACAAACAGGACTTATATGACATTCAATAATTGTTACATGAACAGGGTTTTTCTTCAGCATGATCATGATAAATATCACATCCTAAAATGTATTATTGTTTGTAAGATCTCGCATCACTCCACCTCAAATACAAATATAAATATTGTGGGTGCAAACCTTTTGACTTCACGTGTTTATTAACAACTACTACTGAAGTATATAAAAACTATACGCAAGAAAGTTTTGGCACTAATTTTGGTGTCACTAAGGGAAAGAAGAATGTTAATTAGTACATATGCAGAGTTTAAGAAAAAGGAAACTAAATTCACAAAATTTCTCAACTAGCATAGTGTACGAGATAATAAAGGTCAACTAGCAAGCACAGAAGTATGCTTTTGGAACTTTTCCAATACTTAATTATGCAAATGAATAAGAAAATACCTCTGGTGTATTAACAAATGGAAATTTTCAAACCTGTCTACCAGGGATGTTCTTTCCAGGTAAGGGTTTATCTGAGCAAAAGTTGATGAGTCCCCAAGAATGCAAAACTAACTTAACACACATTTTATAAATATGACATATATAACACGACAACCTTGTTTTAGTAGCAAGGTTAGACAGAATATAAGGGAGAAAGTGCTTCCAATTTATTTTCTTTCTTTTTATGTAAAGGAGTCGTAGTCCTAATTTATTGTTTACTTATTTGTACTGATAATATTGGATAATTCCGCCATTAAACTTTTGAATTATTAATAAAATTAGGGAGTCACGCTCCACCACGTATACAGGGTTAGCCGAAAAACAAAAAAAAAAGTAGATAGATAATCAAATGCAACAATTGCAAAAAAAAAACTATTATTCACATTTTATTGAAAAACTTTTTTAATCAACCACATCTAAGATGATGCAATTTCGTCATTAATTTACACTAAAATTTCGCAGTATATTGATCCTTTTATCTAACTCTATATACTTATTTAATGAAAAATATACACGTATCATCGCTGAATGATATATACGTGTATACTTTCCGTTAAAAAATCAAATAAAATCATGTGGAATGACAAATTTGGTACAATTTTTCAACGTGAATAACGAAATTTCATCATTTTAAATGTGAGTGGTTAAAAAAGTTTTTCCAACCATTATCAAGATGATTCTTGCAATTTTTGCTATTCAAATACATTAAAGTGTAGATCAACTGGTTTACATCTTCACCTGTGAACCAATAGGTCACGGGTTCGAGTCACCAAGGGGGTAGATGGGGTACCGTTGTTGATCATCTTTTTTAAAAGAGAGAAAAAAAAAATACATTAAAAAATGAACAAAAATAGAATTTATACTTTCTTTTCTTGTAAAAGTTAAAGCATGAATATATGTAAATCAGAAAGCACGTGGAATCTCAATCATACATAGTCTTTGTATGAGTTGAACCCTTAAATTATAGTTAAGACTTGGAAGAATTTGCCTATTTGGTTGTACAAATTTTAAAAGCTGAACAGCACAAAGATGGGCATGAATATGGTTGACGCATGAAGCCATTGCTGTTTCCATTACCTATAAAGGTGTAGCCAGGAGTTTTGAAAAGGTAAAAATAAATATAAAAACAAAAAATGGAAGGAATAAGATTTCTTTGTGCTTTGATACCTGGATGTATATCAGATAAAACAGGTGGTTGGGTGGACAGGAAATAATATTTTGCCAAGTGAATTCAACAGGCTTAATTAACTCTTTCTGACATAGTTTATGGAGTGTTTTTTAGAAATAGGATTGTTTTGTAAAAAATTTCTAACACTAGGACTGTTTTAAAGCCCTATTCTAAATATATGAAATTTGCATTTGTTGAATGCGAACTCTCTGAAATCGCATTCAACAAATGCGAACATATGGGAAAAAAAATAAAACAAAAGTAAAATAAAAATTTATTAAAATAATGAATTAAATATAATAAAAAAATCCGGACGATAGTTGTGTCTTCCGGATACGAAGTTCGGATTCCCCCTGTTTTATTCGGACTTACATCCGGAAGAATGACTTATCGTCCGGTATTGGCGTCTGGACGTTTGTGTCAAATTGATATGGATTTTTATAGAAAAAAAAATTCATTAGAAAAAATTATAATAACGCACCTCATACTTGTAAAAAATATTTAAAGTAATTATATAATTACATATGTTTAGAACAATAATTTTCTTCAAAATAAATGCGAGTTCTTTAAAATAAATCCGGACGATAGTTGTCTCTTTCGGATACGAAGTCCGGATTCCCCATGTTTTATCTAGACTTACATCCGGATGAGTGATTGATCGTCCGGACGTTTGTATCAAATTTATATGGATTTTATAAAAAAAAATTAATTGGAAAAAATTATAATCACGCACCTCATACTTGTAAAAAATATTTAAAGTAATTATATAATTACATATGTTTAGAGCAATAATTTTCTTAAAAATTTGAACTCGCATTTGGTGAATGCGAGTTCTTTAAAATAAATCCGGACGATAGTTGTCTCTTCCGGATACGAAATCCGGATTCCCCATGTTTTATCCGGACTTACATCTGGATGAGTGACATATCATCCGCTATTGGCGTCCAGACCTTTGTATCAAATTTATATAGATTTTATAAAAAAAAATCATTGGAAAAAATTATAATAACGTAACTCATACTTGTAAAAAATATTGAAAGTAATTATATAATTACATATAAAATAATTTAGAAAAAAATTTGAACTCGCATTTGGTGAATGCGAGTTCTTTAAAATAAATCTGGACTAGTGTTGTCTCTTCCGGATGTGAAGTCTGGATTCCCACTGTTTTATCCGAACTTACATCTGGATGAGCGCCTTAGAATTCGGATGAGCTGTCCGGACATTGTATAAAATTTACATGGATTTTATAAAAAAAAATCATTGGAAAAAATTATAATAACACAACTCACAGTTGTAAAAAATATTTAAAGTAATTATATAATTACATATAAAATAATTTAGAAAAAAATTGAACTCGCATTTCTTTAAAATAAATCCGGACTAGTGTTGTCTCTTCCTGATGTGAAGACCGGATTCCCACTGTTTTATTCGGACTTACATCCGGATGAGTGCCTTAGCATCCGGATGAGCCGTACGGACGTTCTATAAAATTTAAATGGATTTTATAAAAAAAAAATCATCCGAAAAAATTATAATAACGCAACTCATACTTGTAAAAAATATTTAAAGTAATTATATAATTACATATCAAATAATTTAGAAAAAATTTGAACTCGCATTTATTCTTTAAAATAAATCTGGACTAGTGTTGTCTCTTCCAGATGTGAAGTCTGGATTCCCACTTTTTTATCCCTCTTCCAGATGTGAAGTCTGGATTCACACTGTTTTATCCGGACTTACATCCGGATGAGTGCCTTAGCATCCAGATTAGCAGTCCGGATGTTCTATAAAATTTACATGGATTTTATAAAAATAAAAATTCATTGGAAAAAATTATAATAACGTAACTCATACTTGTAAAAAATATTTAAAGTAATTATATAATTACATATCAAATAATTTAGAAAAAATTTGAACTTGCATTTGGTGAATGCGAGTTCTTTAAAATAAATCCGGACTAGTGTTGTCTCTTCCCGATGTGAAGTCCAGATTCCCACTGTTTTATCCGGACTTACATCCGAATGAGTGCCTTAGCATCCGGATGAGCCGTCCGGACGTATAAAATTTATATGGATTTTATAAAATAAAAAAAATTCATTGGAAAAAATTATAATAATGCAACTCATACTTGTAAAAAATATTTAAAGTAATTATATAATAACATTTTACACATAATAATGCGAGTTCAAAATTTTTCTAAATTATTTTATATGTAATTATATAATTACTTTAAATATTTTTTACAAGTATGAGTTGCATTATTATAATTTTTTCCAGTGAATTTGTTTTATTTTATAAAATTCATATAAATTTGATACAAACATCCGGATGTCAATACCATACGATATGTCACTCTCTTCGTATCCGGAAGAGACAACTATCGTTCGGATTTATTTTAAAGAACTCGCATTCACTAAATGCGAGTTCAAATTTTTAATAAAATTATTGTTCTAAACATATGTAATTATATAATTACTTTAAATATTTTTTACAAGTATGAGGTGCGTTATTATAATTTTTTCCAATGAATTTGTTTTTATAAAATCCATATAAATTTGATACAAACGTCCGGACGCAATACTGGACGATGAGTCACTCATCTGGATGTAAGTCCGGATAAAATATGGGGAATCCGGACTTCGTATTCGGAAGAGAACTATCGTTCGGATTTATTTTAAAGAACTCGCATTTATTTTGAAGAAAATTATTGTTCTAAATATATGTAATTATATAATTACTTTAAATATTTTTTACAAGTATGAGGTGCGTTATTATAATTTTTTCCAATGATTTTTTTTTTTAAAGTCCATATCAATTTGATACAAACGTCCGGATGCCAATACCGGATGATAAGTCATTCTTCCGAATGTAAGTCCGGATAAAACAAGGGAAATCCGGACTTCGTATCCTGAAGAGACAACTATCGTCCGGATTTTTTTTTTATTATATTTAATTCATTATTTTAATAATTTTTTATTTTATTTTTGTTTTATTTTTTTCTCATATGTTCGCATTTGCTGAATGCGATTTCAGAGAGTTCGCATTCATCAAATGCGAATTTCATATATTTAGAATAGGGCTTTAAAACAGTCCCAGTGTTAAAAACTTTTTACAAAACAATCCTATTTCTAAAAAACACTCATAGTTTATGAGGATACAACAACATGGAATCCAAGTTCACATCACTCGAGACATAAAGAATCTAATAATTCTGGGAGTTCCCTTCAAATGATCTGATCATGATAGGGATGATCTTAATATTTTGGTCATAGATCCAGTAATGGAGTAAACCAGCCAATCTTTCCAAAAAGTTGGATGTGTGCATGGAAAGGAATTCAGTGTAAAAGGTGGCCAGAATCTGTAGCTGCTTGCCAATACTCTCAGAAAAGAGAGGCAAGATGATGTTTGATGATGAAAATGAATATAATAGATACTTATTCTGATTCTAAATAAGTGTCATTGAGGATTTTCACATTTAAGAAATGTATAAATTGACTAAAAAAAACTTCTAATTAATGATAATTAACATCAATAATGATTAAAATAAATTTGTTGGAACTTGTGCAGAGTAAACCCCTTTTATTCTCATGTGTTTTGGTAAGAAAAAGCAAACTCTTTAAAACATATTGATAAGCGTAAAAATTTAAAGGTTAAATAAGGATTAGATAAAGCGATACTTATTTTGCAAAAGAAAATAAACTCTAAAACGACATTTATTTTGAATCAGAGCGAGTATGATGCTATCATATGCAAAATTGTTTTGTGTTAAGAAACAGTCCTAATTAAAGATCAACAAGTATAAATGAACAAAGAATCATTTTACCTCGTATTTATGGTATGTCTACCACTTATACCTACGAATTTCTGAACAGCCTCGATTATAGCAAACATATCGTGAAATGAGAAATAGTGTTGAACCGAATTGAAGTTTTATTGTTATCATCTAAAATTTTGTGATAATATTTCTTTGTAGTTGGATAATACAGTAATATTTATAGCCTTTTCTGGTGAGAAAAGTATCTAAAAAATATACTTGATAGCTTTGAAATCAAGTTTACTCTGGAGTTGGGTTAGCCTATTGGTTACGGAGTTAGCATTCCAACCTCCAAATTTAGAATTCGAGACTTGGTCCACTTGGGGGATGCATGTGTGTGTAAAAAAAAAGTTTATCCTAGAGTTGGCTAATGGATATGAACAAATGTAGGACATCTAAGGGCTTGTTTAATAAATTAACATAAATTTGAAAATTAATTGATTCATATTTTAACCAATTAAATTTGTTTTATAACTAAAAGTTAGTTGGATGCCTTAATGAATTAAAAGACAGGTAAAATTCTTCTATGATTTTAAACGATAAAATTTAGCTTATCGCTCTTTAAAATAAAATTTAATATACCATAAATATTCATAATATTTCTTTAATATCTTTTACTATCTCAATTTCTTTTTACTTCTATATTTTAATATTTCTATTTATCATTCTTTCTTTCTTCTTTTTATATGCTAATATTTTTATCAATAAATATTCTTTCTATTTTTTAATATTTTTATTTAATATACATGATTTGATAAAAAAAAAATTATGTTTAAGTATCATCTCTAATGCATATCCGTGTCTAAATTTCTAGTTAGCAAAATATGACTCCCTGGAGTGAAAATTAGAAACACTGTGTAATATTACTTTTCACTTTGCATAAAGATTTTCTTGAGCTCATATTTGATACAAGAGGCAAAGAGAGAATCACTCTTACTATTAATCATTAACAATCCTTATAATACACAAAGGATCACATACGTTGATTGCGCAGATC
Organism: Ophiorrhiza pumila; assembly: GCA_016586305.1. Lineage (NCBI taxonomy): Eukaryota > Viridiplantae > Streptophyta > Magnoliopsida > Gentianales > Rubiaceae > Ophiorrhiza > Ophiorrhiza pumila. The sequence goes on along the minus strand of BLIW01000008.1, from coordinate 29,265,648 downwards.
TCACCCCAATAGTGAATTTTTCTTATCCTTCTTAAGAATGGAGTTTTGATAGTAGAAACAAGCAGCCAGATGAAAGAAGCACAGAAGCTGAGAAGCAAAGCAAATCGACAGCCGATAGAATAGCTGCCTTCTTAGTCTTGTCAAAGAAACCAATAAGAAGTAGCATGACAATAACATGGCCAAGTTTGGTCTTCAATTCATTGATAGACTTAATTTCCAACCATTGTGGTCGTTCCTGAAAAGAAGCAAATGAGATGCATAAACAAAAATATAAAACTTCTACATTTTTCAAGTGCAATTTAAATTTTCAAATGCTTCATCTTCTATACAAAGAGTTTCAAACAGGCTAACTAAATAATCTAGTCAATAATGATATCAGATTCACAATCCAATATTTTTCTGTCTTATTCTAAACGACGTCATTTCACTAAAATCATGGCTCAAAAACTTGATTAATATGTTTTATCATGCTTTTAGTGAAACGAGTTCGTTTTGATGTGCTAGACAGACAAATACAGAGAAATCTTGGACTGAGGTTGTCAATAATGCTCCAAGTAAGAGGATCTAGGAAGGAGCCAATTTTGCTTATGTTTCAAGAAAAGTTCCTTAACTGACTGTGTTAGCAAAGAGCACTAACATAATTGATTTTGTTAACCTAAACAAGAAAATATGGAAACAGAAAGAAACCTTAAAACAGAAATAACAAATGCATGCTTATGCTAACAACGATGACTTTAGGCAAGTCCACCACTTTTATGGAATCAGCAAGACAAGGATTTTTTTTTTCAAACAAGTTCAATAGAATGATAATGTTGCTGATACTGATAGCAACCGAGCAGCTTATCATGTTGGAGTTCAACAAACAAGACATTTTTGGTGTTCGTTACAAGTGTTCGTGATAAACTTTCATATGGAGGCCTGGAATAATATCAAAACTAAGGTACAAGAAGGTGCTATGAAGTGCCAAGATATCACGGGAATGATAAACCGTGTTTGTTTTCAATAACTTTGATTGCTTTCTACATTGTTAGATTGAGATCAAGTTCGTGTTTTTAAATGTAGGCTGCTTCCAACATTATTTGGCTGAGCTCAAAATATTCGTTTTAGTTGATTCAAGAAAAGGCTTGGGAAATATTTTGTTATAGAACGAGTTTGGTAGAGATTCGCATCATATGCTCAAAGTGATCAAGTTTTTTGCAGGAGATAAACCTTTAACTAACCTTTAGTGTAAATAAGCCAAAGAAATTTGATCTATGTGGAACTCTTTCATCTGAGAATGATTTTGCCTTGTCAAGGTTGCTGATGAAGAGCTCATACAGACCCATACCAAAAACCAACATCACTGTTCCTAGTAGATAGACATCTGCAAGAAGAAAATGAAGATTAATGAACTTGGAAGATTGGGCATTAGTCTATTCATCACAAGAGAATCAGGATGTACAGGCAAGCCAACTTATTTTCTTAATAGATACTCAAACTTGATTGAGGGTCTATGTATCAATTTAATCCATTGGAATGTACATAAACCAAGACAAAATTGTTTGACAGACTTACTGAGCAGGTCGCAACTTCATAATCTGCCAAATGAATTTTTGACAATCTTATTTTATTGATAAGATTTTGATGCACCATCAGTTAACTTCCTTTCTTGTCTATGATTTATTTTCGTTTTGACATTACGCAACTGTTATTTTTCTGATCTTCTGTCCATGAGAGTATCAGTTGCCGCACTGTACTTCTTTCAAATGATGCTACAATCAAGATTGAACTGCTTGACAGGGATGACAAATTTTATTCATCTTAATGGGAATCACAAAGTTTAGTTGGCTGCAATGAGAGTTCAAAGACCGGAGATAAAACAAATGAAGATAATAAACATGAACAAAACATGCGTATGTACAAATGCAATGTATTTGTGGTGGCAAGTATCGACCATCAACTAGCCACATAGGCATCAGACCTTTTAGTGAACAAATCTCTCCCAATTCCCAACGTATTTTTCTACAGAAAACTCAGTATCGTTTGTCTTAAATTTCTTGCCATAAAAATTCAGTTGGTGAAGGTAATGTTGAATCTCCCATAATTTTCTTACTTCATAAAGCTACAACATTCCTCTTCCTTTGCAGATCTACACTGTCTAGTTTTTTCTTTTCCTAACACTTTCAGTCACTCTCTCCCTGCCAAGCTACATTGGAAGCAGAATCTTTACACTTTTTTCATGGAGAAATATGCAAATAAATTTGCAGATTGACTGCCAAAATCAAGAAATTTAGGCTCCGTTTGGATGAGGTATTTTTTGATTATATCATGAAATTTTTTTCTTGGGATTTGTTATGAGAAAAAAATATTTTGAGAGTGTTTGGAATGAATGATTTTGTTTTGTTGTGATTTGTATTGAAGATTTTTTTATTAATAAAAGTTTGAAATTTAAATTTGAACTAGTATTTTATTAGTTTGTTTTGGTATGAATTGTGTTATAAAGAATTGTTTATTATTAAATTTTAAAATTCAAATTCAAAATCAATATTTTATTTATAAAAAATACTGTAGTAAAAATAATTACTGTAGCATTGTTTTTTGTTTTAAAAATTTTGATGAAAAAGTTGAAAAAAAACAAACTCCTCATTTTGCATTTGTTAAATAAATCACAAACATGGGAGCTTCCAAACAGATCCTTAGTTCTTGAACACTGTTAGTCAACATGGAGACCAAGCTCTCACTTAAATAACCTTGTTATTGCCTTCAATGAGAACTTAGTTACCATAATGTTGCATCAACAGTGACAAGAAACAGGCAAAATGTGAAGTGCATGGTTTTGATGTTCTTCTTCTAAATCAGGAGAACATTTATGATGATCTTTATCAGAAGCCTCAGCATATTTACTTTCTCTTTTCTGATGGAAGAGAACAATTGCTCCTGTAGTTAATTAGAGGAAGACAAAAGCAAAGAAGGACCAGAAGACAAAGATAAAGGAGCAGTGTTGTAAAATCCTATGGATTGGCTACCATGGTAAGGGAAATAATTGCTATTCAGTTTAAAGTTATTTTATCCAGGCTCCCAGAAAAGATCAGAATATTGTAAGCCAAAGGTCACATCCAGACTTGAACATCCAATATTTCAGCTGTAATTTGTCATAGAGGACCTGCCACATAACTTACATTCTTGCACCATTGGGAAGCAGGACTCGCAGTGTTCTCAAGTAATAAAACTAGTTATGGAAAGATAACAACCAGTAACTTATCTGTTCATAACTCAGCAATTCAGAACAACCAAAAAGTTGAGCTGCATCAGCTAATAAGTATGTGAAGTACGGTTACCAGCAATGTTTACTTGGATATACATGGAATGCAAGGAAAGAGCAATGAATTTGTATAAAGTAGAAGGAGGCGGTTAGAATAAAAGGATCCATGAAAATAATTTGATATGGAAAGGATTAGAAATTCAGCAAAGTTGAGTGTGATTAAGCGAACCTGAAATCTATTTTGGTGATCAATGCATCTCTTTAGGTGGTTCAGGATTTTCTGCTTCAAGTATAGTTTCAACTCTCTAAATCTGGAATATATAACTTAAACCAAAAATAGCTTCCTCATATGAACAAGACTTAACCCAACTTAGCAGCACGGTATACATCCACCAAAAAAGGGACAAGTTTCTAAGACATCCTAGACTAGAAAAATCAAGAAAACACAAGCAAGGGAACTCTAATCTTCAGAAGTGGATAACCAGTTTAATAGTTATATCAAGCTCTTGATCTGTTCACCTTTTAATTTTAGTGTATTGCACTTTTCTTTTTCCTACAACAATAGCAACCGCTTTCTCCTGCTCCTTCCTACATGATCATTTTGTTCTGAGGTAAGATATTTCAAAGCCAAGCAACCAGCTAGGCTCACAAGTATCATGTTGAAGTCGCAAGCATTGGAATATTCTATACTTCCACATTGTCCAGATATAACCAAAAGGTAAATAACTAATAAAATTCAATCAGATAACTAGCTTGAAAATCATGGGATTTAGAGAAAAAGCAACAAAGCACCCACCATGATAGTATTTGGATGAGTGAACTGTAAACAGGCTGGTTCTACTGAGCTGAAAGGATGTTCCCCTGTGTCAAACTTATGATCTTCTATGCTACAACTAAGAAACTTTGAAGATGCACAGAAAGAGCAGCATTTAATGACATAGGATGAAAGAATTAGCTCCAATGTGAGTATAATGTACTAGAGACTTTTGTTAGTATTTTTTTCCCCCCACAATAGTACATATAATAAAATACACTATGAACTGTCAGTGCCCTCCATTACAAAATTAATTCTCTTGATGTCAACCTTGAATCAGGTTGTAACTTTCTAATCTCCTTATGCGCTCCAGATTTTCAAACTTTATAGGAAATAACACACAAAGTTGCATTTTCTTCAAATGCAAGGAGAAGGGATATGATGCACCTCTGCAAGAATTCATAAGTGGAAAACAAGCAAAAACAAATAAGAATACAGTTTTTTCACACGTACCAAGGGCCTCAACAAGTGAAAACATCACCTTCCCTCGGTTCACAAAATACGCTTGGAATGATGCTGCAACATAAGTGCAACCCTGGACATAACAAAAACATGCAGTTATGATAGTCTTACGCAGAATTCCAAATTGTACAAGCATTAACATGCAACTCTATCACTGCAGAACGTCCCATATATGATGAATGCTCGTGTGTGAAAGAGATACTATGTCACTGGCTCACTGCTATCAACTTTGCCCATCATAGAATTTTCATAAAGAGATACTTGAATATAAATGACAATATGTGTTTAGACAGAATACGACGAAACATGATCCATATAGCCAACCTCACTAGAAATGGCTTAGTTGATGTTGTTGTGAAAGCTCAAGCGATAGTTTTTGTTTTCTAGAAAGTTAACACGAAAAATAATGCTAAGAAAGTGCTTTCTCATGACAAATGACAAAAGCATAAAGATATTGTTAAGATAATATGATTAGAGATTTTCTCCAGTTGTGTTCATGTTCTAGTTCAGTGTGTGTCAACCATTCAACCATTCTTTGAACCAAAATATTTACTGTCAGTTTGCAAATTCTAAACCATTAGATGTTTAGCTCAGTTTGAACATGATTCGAACCTACGACCAATCGGTTAACAGCCGACCACTCTTAAACTTTTCGATTTACCAACACACTTCTAAATTTTAATTTTAACATATACCGATGCTCATCAGTGAGACAATGATGCTAAATCTTTTATATATATGCAATTGCAAGAATATAAAACCCATCACATTGTGAAGGAACCAAAAATATTTTAGAACTTTCATGAACAAAGATAAGATTACATCAAACTTTACAGCTCCCTACATATTTAAAAAATCATGTTTGGCCAAAAGATATTGAAAGTCTATAAAAATAAAAAGAAACAAGTAATAGATAATAAACAACTTCCAAAAACAGGGGTAACAAGAGAGATGGGAGGGTGATTAACTGGAAGCTTGATTTTTTATTATATAAATTAAGAAAAGAATATAAGAAATTAGATTTACAGGAGAAGAGATTGTCAACAAAAATTAAATATTCATGCATATGATGTTTGGGATGGATTGGTTTCTATTTTTGCAAAAAATAGTCAAATCACAACAAAATAATTCAGCCAGAAAATCTGTGTTCAACAATGAATAAATAGACCTCATTTCTATTAATTTTAAATATTATTCAACATATAGTGGTCATCCTGAACTCAGAACAGCAAACTTATTTGGTAAATAGAGATAGATACCGAAACCAAACTTATTTGGTATATAGAGATAGATACCAAAACCATGAGATGTATTAGATTAAATAAGATATCAATTCTATTCAAGTTAAATTGTAATAATTTATATAAGAATTTGGGCCATATACTGTCAAACTTTGGACGTAAAAATAGAACGATTTATGTTATTAAATGTTGCACTCCTCTATACCAAAATCAATGTCTTACTCGTTGCTTCCCATAATTATAATGCAACAAATTAATTGTCTTATTCTCCAAAGAATTTCCACCCGCTCAAGCATACACCTCAAACAACCAAATGACATTAAAATATTTATAAAAAAAAAAATCAAGCATATAGAGTACCTCTATTAAATTTTAAAAAAAAATACCTTGATGAAACAAAGAAAAGAGCCCACCAAGGACCCAAAAACTCCAAGAATAGCAAAGAAACGACAGCCATATATAACCTACATCCAAAACAGGGTTTATTTACGAGAGTTCTTGATGCCAAATTGCCAATTATAGTACTAGTACTTAAACAAGAACAATATTAATCAAACAAATGACCTTTTCTATATTTGCCTCAACTTGCTCTGTATTTTCTTGAGAATTATGAAGCACCCCAGAAGCATAAGCATATGAAGGGGCCAAAAAAATTGATCTTGTGAAAAGGGGCACTGAAATTCTGGTGCTCTGTGGATGAAATGGAGGAGCCCAATTGATATTTTGGTTTGATTTTGGAGTTTTGCATAAGAATTGCGTAATTGGGACTGTAGTAAAAGCTTTAGTAGCACTCATGATGCTGGAAGTTTCAGAGGTTTTGTTATAAAGGGAAATGGAAATGTTTGGTTGATTGTTGATTTTGGTGTCTCCAACGGTAAACAGAAATTTAAAGATATTGAAACCGAATGGTATTTGGTTGGTTTTTCAAGTTGGAGGGGAAGTACAGCAAAGCCAAAGTCCCACGTGGTTCATTGAAGCCCTCATATTTTAATAGCTTTTTTTTTTTTTTTTTTTTTTGCTATAATTAATCAATAAATATTAGACAGGAGGTATTATGTGAAACCATTTTATATATGTGATCGGCGCGAGCGTGATTATTTATTTGCGTATCAATTTTCTCTATATGCGAATAAACGATATGTTATATGCGAATGTAAGATACTTTATAGGTGATTCTAAATGATATTTGGTTAACATTCATACGCTAAACCTTGATACGTTATATTTGTTGGAAAAATCAGAGTAAAACACAATCCTAATTAATTACTTGAGTCGTGTTTTGAATTGCACTATCCTAAAGAAACGAAGAAGAGTGAAATATTTTTCAAGATAAAACAAGTCTTCCTCTATTGAATTAGAGAGATCAGGGATAACAAAGATATATCAACACTTTTATTTTAAGAAAAAGAGATAAAACTGAGAGCAATTGTTTTTGATGGTATGAGTTATAGTTTTAGATATGAGAAAAAAGCATTTTTAGTCTTTAATATTTGTATACTCGACACTTTTAATCCCCAATGTTTTAACCTCAACACTTTTAGTCTCCAAACTTGTAGAAAAAAGGATAATTTTAGTCCCCAATATTTGTTACTCGATATTTTTAGTCCCAATAATTTAATCTCAACACTTTTAGTCCTCAAACTTGTAGAAAAATTAGCATTTTTAGTCCTCAATGTTGTGCCTACTCGACACTTTTAGTCCCTAATATTTTAACTTCAATATTTTTAATCTCTAAATTTATAAAAATGTTGCACTTTTAGTTTACTCAACAAAATTGAACAACTGTAAATAGAATTTTCATATGACAATTAAATTTTTCATAAATCTAATGTAGTATGGCAATTAATGTTTTAAACTTTTGCTTCAAATAAAAGAAAATAAAATAAAATTGACACACTTGTTATACCTATCCTAATACATTAATTTTTTTATTATTTTATTTGAAGTAAAATCTTAAAAAAATAATTACGAGACAATAGATTTATGAGAAATTTAATTGTCACATGGGAATTCCGTTTGTAGTTGTTTAATTGTGTTAAGTAAATTAAAAGTGAAACATTTTTATTAATTTAGGAACCAAAACTATTGATATTAAAATATTGGGGACTAAAAATGCACTTTTCTCTACAAGTTTGGGGGCTAAAAGTGTTGAGATTAAATCATTGGGGACTAAAAATATCGAGTAACAAACATTGGGGACTAAAAATATCATTTTCTCTACAAGTTTGGGGACTAAAAGTGTTAAAACATTGACTAAAAGTGTCGAGTAGACAAATATTGGGGACTAAAAATATTTTTTTCTCTTTTAGATATATAAAACTCTGTAAATTAAATTAACTTAAATAGACAGAATAATATTAACATTCAAGTTGTTAAAAGTAATGGCAGATATTTAGAAAATTTTGAAAATATCCCATGTGATCAAATTTTAGAAATTGTACGTCGGTAAAAGCCTTATCTGAAGCATAAATTGTTTAAAAGATTCAATAAAAGGTTTTTACTAAAGTTTTTCACAAGTAGTAAATAATTTTAACTTTAGCAACTCCATATTATTAAAACTTTTGTAAATAATCCTACAATCCCCACATATTTCAAAAGATTTTAGTAATAATAACAAAAATTATTCTGAATTTTTACGGGTGCAAATTCAGTTTAGTGTCTTTTGGACTATGAACTAAACTTAGATTGATAAAATATAACATACAGAATTAATGATGAAATATAATATTTTTATGAACCAATATTTTTTTTGTATGCTAGTGATTTTACCAATCTAATTTCAAACCCACTATTTTGTTGTCAGAGCGTTTTTGCGCAAAATAGGCCATGCGTTAATTCATGAGAGCTTCAAAGATTTTGGCCTAAATCTTATAGGAGCGGCCTCACTCCACTATCATATAGGTGAATTCAACAAGTGTATACTGTTTTAAATACACTATCCATAAGGAATATGAATTCATTAAGAGTTTAAAACTCAACCTCACAAACTATAGCAGTCAAAGCACAAAACTCAACTTGTAGTGCTTCACTGTTAATATTGACTTGTTATTACCCATATGAACCTAATTCATGGGATCTCCAATCACATAGGCTAGGTTACCATCTTTATTGACAACTTATTGGCCTAAGTCCCATTTCTTTTAAAGTATGAAGAATTAATTTTCTTTCCACTGGTTTAGTCAGAGGATCAGCTAAATTCACTTCCGATTTCACATAATCAATGGAAATTATTCCATCTTTGAGCAACTGCTTTACAACATTATGTCTCAATTTCATGTTTCGACGTTTACAATTGTATGATTTATTTTTAGCAATAGCAATTGCCGCTTGGCAATCACAATGTGTAAACATATGTGGTAACATATTCTTTATTAAAGAAATATTAGCTGAGAAATTTCTTAACCAATCAGCCTCAGAACCAGCTAACTCCAGAGCTACAAACTCTGATTCCATAGTCAAACTAGAAATGATCGTTTGTCTAGCTGATTTTCATGCTACTGCACCACCTCCAATAGTGTGGATTTTGTCTCATCTGAATCAGAGATCCAGTTAGCATCACTATAACCTTCTAATGAAGTGAAAAATTCACTATACAGGATACCATAATTCATAGTACCTCTCAAATATTTCATTAGTCTAACTAATGTAGACCAATGCTCATGATTGGGATTATGAGTATATCTACTCAGTCTACACACAGCATAAACTATATCAGGCATTGTAAAATTCATTAAATGCATCAGACTCCAAATAATCTGAGCATATTTAGACTGAGCAATTGAGTCACCACGATTCTTTTTCAATTAAGTGTTAGCATCATAAGGAGCACTCACATGTCACATTAAAATTTTCAAATTTTTGAAGAAATTTCTCTATATAATGTTCTTGTGACAACATAATTCCATTGTCTCTCTTTATGACTTTAACACCCAATATTATATTTGTTTTGCCCAAATCTTTCATATCAAAATTAGAAGATAAAATATATTTGATACTATTTACAATATCTAAACTAGTACCAAATATAAGAATATCATCAACATATAAACATAATATCACATAATTATTATTTACAATTTTAGTATAAACACATTTATCCACTTCAACAAGTGAAAAACCATTTTTTTTTTATCAAAACTTGATCAAATTTCTCATGCCACTGTTTAGGAGCTTGTTTAAGACCATAAAGAAATTTAATTAATTTACAAACTTTATTTCCTTGTCCAAAAATTATACATCCCTCTGGTTGGATCATATAAATCTCTTCTTCCAAATCACCATTTAAAAATGATGTCTTAACATCTATTTGATGAATTAAAAATTGAGCAAAAGGCAAAAAAGGCCACTTAACTTTTTTTAAATCCAGCTTTTAGTCATTGAACTATTAAATTGGTTAGAAGGGTCACTAAACTTTCTAAACGTATGACTTTACATCATTCCGTCCATTAACTTCGCCTGTGTTGATGGAAATCACTTTTTTTAAGGGTAGAAATGTGTGAACAATTTAATTTTGCATAAGAACAGTTAAGTATGCCACCTCTGCTTTTAAACTTCAATCTTTTTAATTTTACAATATTTGAGAATTAGGGATCGAATTTTACAGTTGGAGATGTTCACCATCATATACCTTGAAACAAAATCATCCCCCATGCTCACCTCTCCATTAAATTCTCCACTAAAAACTCATCGTTTTCTATAGCTCATCCAAATATTCCTCAAAACATCCACCTTTGTTCTTTATCAGAAAAGATCAAATTTAAGGATAAATATTCACCTTTGTTCATGTATTATTCCTTGTTGTTCACAAATACTATATCATATCTAATTCTTTTATTTTCTTATTAGTTTGATTTTCTACTTCATCTTTATAGGAAAAAAATGCATTATAAGCATCATCTTTATTTCTAAGTAAATAAATTTTAGTGTACCTAGAATAATCATCTATAAAAGTAATATAATATTTTTTACCACCTCTAGTCATGATTTGTTTTAAATCACCTAAATCTGTGTGAATAAAATTTAATAACTCTATTTCTCTATTAATAGGTTTACAAGATTTTTTTTGTTAATTTAGTTTCAGCACATATTTCACATATTATTATAATTAATATTAGAAATTAAATCAAGAGATTGCATTTTCTTTATATAACTGATATTAACATGTCCTAATCTAGCATGCCATAAAGAAATTGAATCAACAATATAAGCAGAAGAAGATGCAGTTTCATTGATAACATTTAAAATATTAAGTACAAAAAGTCCCTGATTACAATAGTCTTTACCAATAAAAACATTGTTCTTGGTCATTATAATCTTATCAAATTCAAATGACACTTTCACTCCAACTTTTTCTAATAAGGCTATAGAAACCAGATTTGCTCTAATTGTTGGAACATGCAATACATCATTGCGAGCCAAAGTTTTTCCTAAAGTGAGTTTCAGAAACACTTTGCCCTTACCCAAAACTTTTGCAGTTCTTTAGTCTCCAAGATAGACAACTTCATCATCATCCCCTACTAGAGTGTAGGAGGAAAAACCTTCTCGATTTGCACATATGTGTCGAGTAGTCCAGAGTCTATCACCCATTCTTTCATATTGGTTGCAATGTTCATTTGAGAAATAACAACAATAATAATTTCATCTCCTTCAACTATATTAGCTGTAGGAGGATTAACTTTTGCATTGTTATTTTTCACTCTTTTTTCGCACTAAGGAGCATGATGTCCTGGTTTTTCACAAACAAAACAAGAGCCTTTCTTTTTCTTAAAGTTGGAAGTATTAGGCCTGTAATACTGAGATTTATTTTCATACCTCTTATTATTGCTTTGCACCAGATTTGGTTTGAGAGTCACCTCTTTGACTTTGCAGCATTTGTCTCCTTTCTGTTGGTATCTTCAATCAAGATGTGTCTTACTAAATCTTTTATGGAAAAATTCTTTTGCTTATGTTTCAAACTATTTTTGCAGTCACTCCAGGATTCAGGCAACTTTTCAATCAGAACCCCTACAATAAATTTTTCTGGTAGTACAATTTCTTCAACTTTCAAATATTCAATTAATTTTTGATACTCATTGATTTGAACTTTTATTTCTTTCTCTTCTATCATTTGCCACTGACAAAATTTTCCTACCACAAATTATTTACTTGGTAGCATCTTCAGCAGTGTATTTTTTAATTAATGCTTCCCAAATAATTTTTGCTTCTTTATAACTGCAATACACGTCAAACAATTTATTAGATATAGTTTGCAAAACTGTGTAACGACATACCTTATTGGCATGTTGCTATTATTCTTGAGTGTTGGCATCAGCATTTGAAGGTGGTTGTGAATCAGCTAGTGCGTGGGCAGCTCTATGGATATCAAGTAGAGAAAATACTCATTCTTACCATCTTTTGAAATTATCGTTTGCAAATACTTCAATTTTTTATACGTAAGGGAAAGGCTTAGCATATGACAACCCAACTAGAATTGTTCAAACTGACTGAGATCGTTGAGTCTTGTCAATAGCAATTGTTGTAGCAGTAGAACATGTGTTTACATTGGCCATAGTTTCTTTAGATTGTTGAAAAAATCAGAGTAAAACACAATTTTAATTAGTTACTTGAGTCGTACTTTGAATTGCACTGTCCTAAAGAAACTATTTTAGGAAAGTGAAATATTTCCCCAAGATAAAACAAGTCTTCCTCTATTGAATTAGAGAGATCAGAAATAGCAAAGATATATTGGTACTACTATTTTAAGAGGAAGAGATAAAACTAAGAGAATTGTTTTTGATGATAAAAGTTATCTTTTTAGATATATAAAACTCTGTAAATAAAATGAACCTAAATAGACAGAATAATATTAATGTTCAAGTTGTTAAAAGTATTGACAGATATTTAGGAAATTTTGAAAATATCCCATGTGGTCAAATTCTATCTCGAACAAAAATTGTACGTGGGTAAAAACCTTATCTGAAGCATAAATAGTTTAAGGCTATGTTTGGATTGAGGGAAAGGGAGGGAGAGGAAAGGAAAGAAAAGGGACGGAATAGAATTTTTGTGTTTGGATAATTTTTGTTGGAGGGAAAAGAAAGGAAAGGAAAGGAAGGGATTACATATAATTGTTTGAGTCCATTTCTGTTTCCGTCCAAAAGTTGGCGGAAACGGAAGGAAACGATTTATTGTTAATAATTACTCATTATAAAAGTATCTTTTTTTAAACTTAAATTTTTGTTTAAAACTTGTAACGTAAACTTTTATGTATAAACAACTCTTATAAAGATTGGAGAAATTTAATCTCTTATAATTATATCTACCTCTAGAGTTCTAATTTTATTAAAATTTGATTTGATTTCTACAACTTTAATAATTCTTCACGTAAATGAATATTTAACTACAAGATTATTCAAATTATTATGATATATTAATAAACTACAGTTTCAATTTCTTACAAATTCTACTCACTCACAAATAATAATATTAGAATTATATTTTATTATAATTTGATTTGTTTTATAAAACTTTAAATAGTCTCCCTACTTTTCCCTTTTAACTTGAATCAACATTTAACTATAAAACTTTTACCTTAAAAAATATCATTATAAAATTTAGAATAATTATATATTAATAAGAAGTTTCTCGACATCCAAAAGATTAGTTTATTTATGCGTCAAACATTATCATCTTATATAAAAATAGAGCAAAGTGCCAATTTGGTCACCAAACTATAAGAAATTAAGAGTTCTAGTCACTAAACTATTTTTTCAGTCAAAAAATTCATTTAACTATTTTTTTTTGCGAAAAAAGTCATTCCGTCTATTTATTCTGTTTGGACAATTGAAAATACGATCACATGCATATCACATGTGTATTTTTAGGGTTATAATTGTCTAACAGATGAAAAAAATCAACCCAAGATGCTTTGAACCCAAATTCTTGTTATTTATTTGTTCATTTTTCTTTCCTTTCAATTAACAGTTGACTTTATTTTATTTTCTATTTTATTTTCTTTTTCCATTCTCCCATATCCCAACTCACGTTACTCACTGCCAACACAACCTATCGTCGCCACCTTCACCACCTACACCTCTTACCACCACCTTCACTATCAACAACTCAATCCTACTCAAACCGTCAATATCCATTTTTCTAAATCCATCATCACTAGCAACACAATACTCACCAACATTACCACACATCTGTCCAATCCAAACACAACACCCACCACTAGTTTTCCACCACCATATTCCAATTCAAACACAACACCCACCACTACTTTTCCACCACCACCACATTCCAATCCAAACACAACACCCACCACCACTCTTCTACCAACACCACCACATCCCAACGAATCTGCCCATCCAAAGTACACATGGCTTTATCCATTTACTCTTGACATTCTTATAAATCTCATCCTCTAACTTGCTTACCAGCAGCCTACTCTCCTCCATCAACATCACAATCATCAATGTCCATTTTTCTAAACCCATCGAGGTCGATTCCTTCATGTTGTGCTACTTTCTCAGAAGGTGAATATATATTTGATGTTGAAGAAGACTCAAGAATTTAAAGAAATTAAACTCTTTTCACTAGTGTTCACATACTAAATCCACTTCATCCTTCACTACAAATATGGATTTGCCTAACCCCAACTTAAAAATAATAAAAAAATATATGAATAATTGAATTAGGTTGTAGGTTGGGAGAGAATGAAGTTCTAAAATTTCAAAACTTTGCGAGAGTATTGAATTGGGTTTGTGAGAAGATGAGTTTATGAAATTTCAATAATTAGAGAAAGGTGGAAAGGATAGGATTGTCATGGAATAGTTTTTTTATTCTATGGACAATTTTAGCCCTGAAAATAGGTTTGTGCAGATCGTGGACATATTTCCGTTTGTCCAAACAGACTAAATCGACGGAATGACTATTTTCACAAAAAAATAATAGTTGAATGACCTTTTTGACTGAAAAAATAGTTTAGTGACTAAAACTCCTAATTTGTTATAGTTTGGTGACCAAATTAGCACTTTGCTCTATAAAAATATAATAGTCTCCTAAAAATAATTATAAAAGTTATCAAAAAAATAATTTTTGAATTTTTTATGAAAAATAACATGCTTATCTAAACTTGACATATTTTTTATTTGATTGTTGTCTTTATATTTATTTATTTTATTAATTCTATTATTGGTAGTTTAATTTTATTTTATATAAAAATAAGATTAATAAAATGGATATAAGATTAAAAAGAAAAAAGTAAGTATGAATGGATTATTTTAATTTATTATATTAGTTAGTAAATTAATCATACATTATAGAAATTTTATCTTTTTTTTTCCTTCAAATCTCTATTAATATTTTTAATATATCATTTCCTTTCTTTTCCATCCTATCCAAACAGACAGGAGGGAAACTATTTTACTCTACTCTACCCTATTTTCCTTTCCACTCGTTTTCTTTCCTTTCCTCTCCCTCAATTTCCCTCAATCCAAACATAGTCTAAAAGATTCAGTAAAAGGTTTTTACTAAAGTTTTTCACAAGTAGTAAATAAGTTTAATTTTAGTAACTCCAAATTATTAAAACCTTTGGAAATAATCCTACAATACGCGAATAAATGATATGTTATACGCGAATGTAAAATACTTTATAGGCGAATCCAAATGATACTTGGTTAATATTCATACGCTAAATATTGATACGTTATAGGCTAATATATGATACTTTGTACACGAAATACTAGTGATATTTGGTTGGTTAATATTGATACGCTAAAACTTGATATGTTGTATACGAATACTTGATATGTTATACACGGATATATGATATTTAATACTCAAATCCTAGTGATATTTTGTTGGTTAATATTGATACGCTAAAACTTGATATGTTGTATGCGAATACATGATGCGTTTTACACGAATCAGAATACGTCAATACGTTATACGCGAATCAAAATATTTTTACTCGAATGATTACAATTGATAAAAATGATACGTAATTCGAAACAAAAGTGATAATTTATACTAGAAGTGAACCAATGGGGTTGCCCCAGTGGCTACCTGGAGCTGGAGTTCGAACCCCCTAACAACATTTCCTCTCCTCTTTGTTCAAACGTCTTACTCCAGTGTTCCAACGCACCTGCAGCGGTCTTGAGACAGTGCGAAGCAAGAGGATCATTTGTAGCGGAGTCACGGTGGTTCCTATAGCGGCATAGATAGGCTAAATGTAATAAAATAGGATCTTTTGTAATAGTATAGGAGTTTCAAAAAAAATAAAAAAAAAAATACTAGAAGTGCAATACACGTGCTCATGGAAGAGTATCATTAATCTTGTTACATATATAAAACGATCCCAAACGAGTTTTTGTGAAAAAAAAATGGTGTTTGCTTCATTTTCTTTTTTGTTTTTCTTTTCTATTTGTGTTAACTTAGGTAGTGGGGATTGTTTATCTAAATATTCAATACTTGAACTTGTAATAAAATTAAGGAAATATTATACTTTTTATTTCCTCTTCTCAATACACTAAAATCTTTTTTTTAGTTTGAATTCCATATCTTTTGATAAAATTGCAAATAACTACAAAATCTTATAATCAAAATTAGGGCAGTTAAACGATCGAGTTACGCGAGTAGCTCGGTCAACTACTCGACTCGAGTTTGGTTTGACCGAGCTCGAGTCGAGTTGGAGTACCTCGAGCTCGAATTCAGATTATATAGGCTCGAGTAGCTCGCGAGAGGTATTTTTTTTAAATTTTTATTCTTATATTTATATTTTAGTCTCTAATATTTAATAAATTCTAATTTAAGCAACTATATTTATATTTTGATCCTTAATTTTATAGTAAATTATTATTTTACCATACTAATTTAAAAAATTTACAAATACACTCTATAATTTTTTTATAAAAAAATTTAAAAAATTTTAAAAAATTTTAAAAAATTAAAAAATCCAGGTCGATAATCTGTACTCAAAGCTGAGCTTGAGCTCAAAAATAAGTGCCGAGCTTGAACTCGACTACCTCGATTACTTATTAATCGAGATCTAATCGACCCCATTACACCTATATTTGTAAAAATCTTTTAAATAACGACAAAAGACGAAGTTACAGTATACATAAACGAATAAAAAGGCTTGACCAAAATTGTCTCCCAGTTTCCTTATTCTTTCTAAATTGCAGAGCAAAAATTCTCAACTAAAGTTTGATTCTCAAAACTATCATCAAGGTGTTGGAGAATTAATGATCCAGTTGCAAAACATAGAAGAGAAATCCTCAGCTTTCTCTCTCACTTTGATTCCAGAAAATCTAACCTAAACTCAGTAGTTGTAGACTTGTAGTTGCATCCTATGTGTAGATGTTTTCAAATTGCCATAACACAGTGAATAAGCATCATGCCTGAAAACCCCAATATCATAAATCCTCACACATATACACACTCAATCACACATCAAAACCATCAAGAGCAGCCCCTTTTCCCATCATACCTCACAGTTCCAAGATACGAACTTTCCCCATCTACAAAAACCCTTTGTGAAATTCTCCATAAAACCCCACCAAACGATGTGGAAACAGCTCTTTCATCATCCCAAATCCAACCTTTGCCTGAAATTGTCCAACAAGTTTTGAAACTCCAATATGGGTCGCCTTCTTCTGCTGTCAAGTTTTTCAGGTGGGCTGGGTTGACCCACAAGCATGATGAGTATTCCTGGAGTTTGATGGTTGATTTGTTGGGGAAGAATCAGTTGTTTGAGCCAATGTGGGATGCTATTAGGTCCATGAAGCAAGAAGGGGTGCTGTCTGTGGCTACTTTTGTGTCTGTTTTTGGTAGTTACTGTGTTGCTGGGAGGATTGGTGAGGCTATTATGACCTTTGATGTCATGGAAAGGTATGGAAGTTTGATACTCTTTTTGAAACTTTATTGTTCTTAGCTGGTTTATAAATTTTCTTTGAAGGGTCTTCTATAGTTGTGGAAATTCAAATTCTCAAGCATTGGTTATACTGAAGAGTTTAAAAGACTGAACTTTTTTTTGTTCGAATTGGAATTCGGAAGAAGTTACATCCGAAATTTGAATGTCATTTTGCCTTAACTTGATTTAGGTGCTGTAATCTTCAATCTTGCTTCATTCTTCGAATTAATAAACCCCAGTGATGATTAAATTATTTCTTGAATAAGCATTTTGTTTCGTGCTGCTTGCGCAAGCTGAGGCTTGATAATTTTCAAGTTCCAAGATATAGAATAGGAAAGTGAATTTTCTGTCTACAGTCATTTTACTGGCTTAGTAGAGATCTTATAAATGATTGTTGAGCAGAAACTATTAGTACATTTTACAGACTATGATGACTGCAATTGGAAGGGTCCGAATTAATTCACGTTGAAGATAATTGAGATCCCTTCAGTTTATGGACTACACAAATGACATATAGGGAAAGCAAGATTAAATTGCTGTTTGTTTCTCTCCAGCTTAAAGACTCAATTAAAGCCAAAAATTTCTTGTATGGGTCAGAAGTTTCGGAATTATGGAACAATATTTTGTCTAGTGGAGTATTCTTTGTTGTTCTTTGATTGTGCATTTGTTTCGAATATGCATTTGTTTTAAATATTGGAGAAATTGACTTCCTTTTTCCTTCAATTCACTTTTTTCCAATTCCACAGTGTTTTGAAGTTAATGATTTTCAGGTACGGTGTTCAACCCAATATCTTTGCGGTGAATTCCTTATTGAGTGCCATATGTAGGGAACATAATCAAACTGCAAAAGCACTTGACTTCTTTGAAAGAATTAAAACCAAGGTTACTCCAGATGCAGATACATTTGCTATTTTGTTGGAGGGTTGGGAAAAGGAAGGGAATGTAGCAAAGGCGAAGATTACTTTTGGGGAAATGGTGATTCGGGTGGGTTGGAGCCCTCAGTACATGTCTGCGTATGATGCATTTCTCAACACACTTGTTTGTGGTAACCAATCTGATGACATGATAAAGTTCTTGCAGGTGATGAAAGGGAAGAACTGCTTACCAGGTTTGAAATTCTTTTCTAATGCTCTCGATATTCTTGTCAAGCAGGATGACTCCGCCCTTGCAATTTTGTTGTGGGATATAATGGTGGGTAGCGGGTTGGTACCAAATCTGATCATGTATAATGCAACGATTGGATTGCTTTGCAACAACAAAGATGTTGATAATGTCTTTCGTCTTCTTGATGGCATGGTATTTCATGGAGCTTTTCCTGATTCTTTGACATATAACATGATTTTTGAATGCTTGATAAAAAAGAAGAAAGTGCGTGAAGTTGGCAATTTCTTCATGGAAATGATCAAGAATGAATGGCCTCCAACACATGCAAACTGTGCTGAGGCTATTGCAGTGCTGTTTGAAGGTGATGATCCAGAGGCCGCTTTTGAGATATGGGATTACATGCTAGAGAACCACATATTGCCTCTTGATGATAGTGCAAATGCTTTGCTTATTGGGCTTTGTAATCTGGATAGGCCAACAGAGTTGAGGAGGTTTGCAGACAAGATGCTCAATAGCAGAATTAATATCTACGAGTCAACAAAGGGGAAGATAAAGAATTCATTTTCTAATCGAGGTAGAAATGCCCGTGAGGTATATGATTATCTTTCAAGGAAGTGGACGTCTCCCTAGCTCCTCTTTGTATGCTTGTTTCTTCCAGTATGTTTTTGCTCCATTTTTGGTTAATTTTTGCTACATGGAAGGAGTGAATGGATAAATTTTGGATGTACAGTTGTTGCTTGGTTTCTCCATCTCTAGTGACATGCTTTTCTTTGCTCACATCTTCTCACTGGGATGAACTTCTTCTTTCTAGTGCTGATTTTGCTTTCCCGTTGTTCCTTTCATCAATCAGTTTCTGCTGCAATGATATTCTGTGGTTAATGATACTGGTTTCCCTCTTCATTTCATCCTCTCTCTCTCTCTCTCTCTCTCTCTCTCTCTCTGTCCTTCTCTCTCCCTCTCCACATATCTAAGGCATACAGTTCTCGTTTATCCACTAGCAATTGACATGGAGACCACCCTTTGGATCTTTTTGCCTTCCAGTATTCTGGTTATTGATTTTTAAATGGACAATTGCTTTGTGAGAAAGACTCGTGGTCTGCTCTCATCTGCTTTTGGCTTTTCAAAGTTTCTCAAGCAATGTGATTCCTTGAAAAGCTATTTAAAAGATTGAAAGGGATCTTTTGTCCTAACAGCCATGGAAGGCAAAGATTGCTTTCAGAAGCATCTTGAAAGAATTTAAAAGATTGAAACAATGTTGATAGGGTAGATGGGGAAGAGGATATGGATCACAGCTCTGTCATTCACGGTGAAGGAAAGTAAAGGATGATTTGAAAAACAAACAATTGAGAGGGGAAAGTAGCTCACCTCTTGTATTGATTGCTGGACTTAAAGAATGTCATCATAGTCATAACTGGGGTTTGAAGATCAGTTGTTTAGCATTAAGGCGGTTTTCTTTTTCCCTCCTGGTTTTACATGAAAATGGATGGAGCCTGGGAGAGGAACTAACATGCTTTTTGATTTGTGATTCTGATTTCTGAGGGAATCGAGAAGTTTTTTTTTTTTGTATCTAGGCATATTACAACGGCCCCAAAGTTTCAACAAGTCTCACCTTCTTTCTAATTACAGCCTCATAATTACGTTATCTTTGTGTTTTGCCATTTTTGCCCCTCACGTTTCTGTAATTTTGGAAAAATTGCATTCATGTATCTTGCTATTATTCAAAAGGACTGTATTCGCAGGAGATCAGAATTTATCCTCTGGTTCATGAATTAATGAAGCTGGCAATGTCAAAAAAGACGTAAATGGACTGGGCATGGATGTCAAAGAACTTGAAGTAACTAATCCTGTCTTGATCATAATTAGAAGGTTAAAGATAAGAAGTAAAAGATCCAGAAACAGTGATTTGCTACATTTGTATGTCTAATGAACTTACTAATTCTGCCACTGGTCATGAATACAACAACAACTAAGCCTTAATCACACTAAGTGGTTGGTCAGCTATATGGATCACACTTTACCCTCGTGTTCGGTCTAAGCATATTTTGTCAATTATATTTAAGTGTAACATATCTTTTTCTTATAGTTTCTTTCCAATTCTTTTTTGGTCTTCCTCTTCCCCTTGCGATTTGAGTTACTAATTTTTTATTTTTTGCACACTGTACTGGGCATCTAAAGGCTTCCTATGCACATGTCCAAATCATTTTAAGCGTGTTTCTCTCATTTGCTTATCTATAGGAGTTACCCCTACTTTCTTTCTAATGCATTATTACTTATTTTATCTAGTTTGGTGTGTCCATATATCCATAATAACATTCTCATTTATGCTATTCTCATTTTTTGTTCATGCTCATATTTTGCCCAACACTTTGAACCCTAAAGCATCACTGGTCTAATGGCTGTTTATGACATTTTTCCTTCAATTTCAGCGGCATTTCGTGATCACAAAGTATAAAGGACACTTTTCTCTATTTATGCCACTGGACATGAATATATAAAGTAAATGATAAGCCTGAACTGTTAACTAGATCTTCTATTTTGAGTGGGTGCTCTTTGACTTGCTTATTTGCTGCATTCAAAGCCAGAGTCAACTTCATGTGTCTCGAGAATCTATTATCACTTGCAGTCAACTTGGCAGCACAAGTTGCTGCTCTTACATTTCGTAGACAAAGAACAAGTTGAAAAACAGAAAATCTGTTGGTGAAAGTTGATACCAGAGTAGATTCACAACAAAGTATGAATCAGAAGATTACTACAAGTGAAGTTCCAAAAGAAATCTTGAATCTAAGATGCTGTCCATACAGTTGAAATCAAGCGGCAAAGTAAGGGAACATTTAATTCTTCTATCAATTTACTTAAACAACTAGTTTTGTCATCTAAGAAATGTCCTTGAAGAAAGCAAGATCCGAAGTGTTCTTCTCCTTGGCTCTTCAAACGGAAGTGGATAGTTCTTTTCATCCTTTTCCAAGTCATAAGGTTCCATGCTCTAACAGTGTTAAACTCAAATTTTGAGTTTGCTATAATTAGGGAAGAATGCTACAATTCATAAACAGTGACAAGAAGCAACTTTCCAAAATAAGATTTGGAAAGTTTAGACCAGCATAAAGGGTAGAAGTTAGGATCATGTCAAGCAACTGAACATGCACTTGTGCTGCAGTAGTTGTTTTTAGCTATTTTAAGAGTTTGGCTTCTTTTATTTTAGGTTTTTGGTGCTAGGAATGTCGAAGGAGCTATCGGACACCAATCCATGGCTGATTAGGTTGTGTTTGCCTTCGAGTCTATCGTGGCAGTCCAAAATTTTAAACCTTGTCATAATTTGTTCCTAAGCTTACCTAGCTTGCAGGACAACTTGATCTCAATGATTTTAGCTAGTTAAGCATTTCTGTACTGAGTTATTTGAGTTGTGATGGATGAATAGATTTCATTCCTGAATAGAGACACTTTTATCTAAGTCTCATGCCTGGTTTTTCCTTCCAACTCTGTTGTCTCTCTTTTAGATAGACTTTCAGATTTCACACTTTCATAGCTAGTAGAATTTTACGCCTAGATTTTCCTTACCTTTTCCAATATAGTATTTTTAAGGTCACTTGTACTTGAAAATCTTCCTCTTGTCACTGTGCCAGTTTTATGCATTATTGAGTTGTTACTGGTCCTCCATTTTAAGGTTTACAGGAATAAAGGACATTGACATGCAACTTGAGTTCAATAATGAGGATTTCTTTTTATTATTATTATAACACACACACACACACACACACACACACACACACACTGCCACATGCATCCCCCAAGTCTTGAACACGAGACTTGAAGGTTGGGAAACTAACTCCCTTGCCACTGGACTAGCCCCAGTGGTTAAGAGGTGAAAGTTTACTAGCTTTTGTGTCTAGTTTTCTGCTGTCCAACTAAAGCAGTGTCTTTCATGTGGCACTCATCTAATAATGGCAAGGAACCATTGGAAACCCAGTTAAAAAGGATTAGAGGCACATTGAGAACATATGTTAGTTCTCAGTTTTTCTTGGAAACAAGAATTTCATTTTAAATGGGGAGCATTGTATGAATGCCTGAGTATTTTCCTCACACACAGTCACCGAAATTTCGAGAAATGACAGTGTGTACAACAGAAACCATGAGATTCATGGTATAGCTTCCCAACTTCCTCTGAAAATTTCAGGAGAATCCAAACTGATGCAACAAAGACAGCATGGCATAGAATTTCCATGTACAAGCTTGGTTGTTGGTGAAACTCGTCTTTGCTACATGTGATTGACTGGGTTCCGCAGGTATGTAGTTTCTAGGACTTCTGAAGGTTAGTAGCCAAATAGGTGCTTTGCATTTTTTGGTAATCTATTTCTTGTTTGCTAATGATGCTGTGTAGTTGAGCCTCTCTGCTAAACCTGTTGTGTGGTTGAACTCGTGATACATTTTGGCAGAAACATTCTGGGGAAGGTAGATAATGACTCAATTTGTTGAGTTTGCTTTGGTTCAACTTGTCTTAGAGTTGCTGGCATTAGTGACATTGCAGTAACCCAATGGTTATTGTTCGTAACAACCACTCGAACTACTGTTGGCTGGTTTCTTTTGATTTTCAGCTCTGTATAAGAGAGAAGGGCTGTGCAACCTTGCCTTCAACATCGCGTCTGCACAAGGGGAAAGACGGCATTCAGATGACTGCAGCTGGACATCGAAGAATCCAGCAGCAGAACATTGTTTGAAGACCCCGTTTACTTTTCAATTAAAAGATTACTGATTGAACTATTATTACTTAATTTTTAGATTGTTAAAAGACATTGCAACAACGCATGATTCTCTGTATACGTTGCTCAGATGTCTAAAGAATCAGCCAGAACAGTGTTTTTCACGAACTCTAATGGATCATCTGACCTCACTTCCTCATTAGCAGTCGACTTAGCTGCAGCAGCAAAACTATGTGCAGCTTGATTTGCCAGTCATCTAACTCATTTGATGATGGCATTATTAAACCTCTGAATTATTAACAGCTTAAATTGTATTAATCAAAGCTTTTCGCTTGAAGTTTATGTTTTGTTGCAAATTAATTTGGTTCCTTCCTTGTCATAGGATGTCCTTCCAATTTGCATCTTTCTCACATTGCAGGTCTTTCCCTCTCCCCACATTTTCCAATGTTGTAGAACTTAACGCGCAGTCAACATTTTATATTTTACTTAGCAATCCTTGAAGACAGTATTTGGGCAAGAATTCCATGAATTTTTTGAAATTTCTATACATGATTCTATGATCTTTTTATGCAAGTAAATGAATATTGATTGACAAAAAGCAAGCTCTGACTTGAACTGTGGAAAAAAAAGTGAAATGGCCAGCCTAAGTTCGAGTTGTAAACTTTGTACACAAGATCATACGAACTGCAAGTTTGGTATTTCAACTTTTCATTGCAAAAGTGTCTATATGCAAAGGCATATTACATAGCAGTAATCAAGATCGCTTTATTCCTAGGAAAGGAAGATATACCAAAACCTTCCCCACAAAATAAGGCCAAGAACCATAAGAAGTACCCTTCCTCAATTTGTCTTTCTTTAGCTCCAAATTCATCATCATAAATTACCCCCCCGAAAAAAAAAAAAAAAAAAAGAAGAAGAACCCTCCTCACATTCCTCCGAATGTTGTCAGTATCAGTCCAACAATCACTAACCTATTCTACCAATGCCAAAGCGAGGTGCTGAACGAGGAACCCATCCTTTAATATGGTGTGCAGCCATAGTATGTGCCCTCTTAACCGTGGCTGTAATCATCACCGGCATCATCGTCTTCGTTGGATACATCGTTATCAAGCCAAAGGTACCTCAAATAAGCGTCACACGAGCTCAGCTCGACCTACTCGATTATGATCAAGCTGGGATTCTCATTGTTAAGGTCACCATTTTCATCAATGCAGAGAATGACAATGCTAAAGCTCATGCAAGCTTTTATGATACAAGCTTCATACTTGGTTTTCATGGAGTAAAGGTGGCATATTTGCGAGCTGATCCAATCGATGTAAGCAAAAATAACTCGATTGAATTGAAGTTTGAAGTTGAATCATCACCAATACCATTAGGGCCAGAAGAACAAAATGCTGTGTACTCATCCTTGAGCCAAAATTCAATTATTTTTTATCTAAAGGGAACTACTAGGACAAGATGGAAAGTAGGATTGCTTGGTTCAGTTAAGTTTTGGTTGCATCTTGATTGTCGCCTTCAATTTCCTAAAGTTGGAGACTTGATTTATCCAAGGTGTAGCACCAAATCAAAATGAACGAGTACTTTTCACAGTTCACTCATGATTTGCTCTCTCACTATGTCTACTGTTTTTGGGATTAATTTTAGTGAATTAATCTAATGTTCTTGAGCAGTTCTTGTTCTCATTTTGTTCCTCTTTAAGGTTGTAGTAAAATAAAAATTGGAAATGTTTTGATGCTTTTCTTCCTAATGATTGAAGAGTGTAAAGAAGGCAATCTTTGTGATGCTTTATTCGATCCATGCATGTAGTTGAGCTTAATTAGAAGCAGTAGGAATTAGAGATGTTTCTTTCCTCTCTACAAATAATTTTAACTTTAGATTTGAGATATTTGAATTTGTAATCCAATGATATTTGTAATTTTCTTCTACTCATTCTAAAGTTTTTATTAAATTTATTATATATGTTGTCAAACAGTAACATGAAAATAAAAGTTTTTGCCCCTTTTGTTTAGCTTCTTCTTGGAATTATATGTCTTTGTTTGGAATTTGCATTTGAGTTGGGAAAGAAAGAAATTTCATTCAACTATTTCTGATGTTTAGGTTTTTTGGACATCAAGAAGTAGAATTGATTATTATGGAAACTAATTAAGAAATGAACACTTGAACTACACGCACATCAATCTTATTCATTTATGAGCAATGATAGGGGGAGTGAAATTTTGGAGTGAAATCCTAGAGTGAATGACGTGGAAGTGATAAAAAGACAAACTAATACCCTAACCAAATGATGAGTGAACTCTAATGGGTAAGGGATAAGTTTGTCTTTTTATCATTGCCACGTCATTCACTCCAGGATTTCACTCCAGAATTTCACTCCCCCTATCATTTCTCTTCATTTATATATACTAACTAGGTGGTGCTCACCACGCGTCCCGTGGTGGCTAAGTTGCCCTAGAAAAAAATAGTTATGCAATATATGGATTGTGTAAAAAAGAGAGTAAAAAAGATTATTGTCATTCCACATTATCAAAACTGAATATTGTATTACTGTTTTGTTTTTGTTCTTTTGTTGCCTTTTTCTCAATTAAAGCAGTCATATCTCCAGAATTATTGTTGAGGATTTGTTATGAAAATAAACATTACCATAATTTTTTTCTTATTTTCATTCTCCGCGCTCTTTCTATGGATTGCTTCTTTGCCCCTTTTGCCATCAAAGTTTCTATGGTACCCGTTCATATTTGGTTACCCGAAGCTGCAAATTGCTTTTATGAAATCTAATTTATAGAAATGTAGGTATCAATTTTTTGTTTTAACAATTCACAAACAAATTGTACAAGTCATGAGTTTTGTATGATCATATGAAGGAACAAAATCACAAACTCTCCTTTAGTATTGAGAATAATTCCTTGTATGATCAAATGAACAAAATGCTCAAATTAAAATACGTATTCTTCTCAATAAAACACAAAATACATAGAGTATATCTCATGTCCAGACAAAGATATCGAATGGGCCAATTTGATGTCGATTTCATATATTTTCCAATATGAACAGCATGCATACTGATACGAAAAAAAGCACCATATATATACGGTTAAAATACTAAAAATATTAAAATTGAATTTTAAGTTATATCAAAGGAGGCAATTTGTATCTCCACTTGATTGCAAACACACTTTTCTTGAACACATCCTTGAATAATAAAGGAGATAAGATATACATTCTCATCAATAACCAAGTCAGCTTGAAGTGAAGTAAAATCACCAAAATACTTCGAGGCTGATGTGAAAATTAAAAACACAATTCCAATGGGAAGAGATTTTCATCTTTATAATTAACTATTAAAATTTAGTTTATTGTACTTGAAATCTTCTGTTTTCTTTAAAATGAATAAGTTGAACGAAGAATTTATTAGAAGGCAAAAGCAAAACATGCACAAACTTTTGGTAGAACAATGATTCATACCTCTATAACGGAACCAGTAGTAAGATATCCATCTTTAGATGATCCTTCATTGAACTCTATAGAATTAAAAATTGAATAAAGGGCAGAGTAATAAGAGGCATGCAAACATCCTCAACACCCAAGAATGAGCCACTTTGTTCCGTTTGTAGGCTTTTGGATTCAAAATCTTTGTAAACTTCTTGAAGGTTTTTCAATAAAGAATCCTCTTCACACACAGATTTTTCTTCAAACCATGAAAAAATTCAATCAATTTAATCCCTTATGATTTCTTGTCATAAACAGATCTCAATTCAAAAAGATAACTTCTTCAAATAGAACCCACAATTTAAAATCTAGATTTTCAATTCAATCCCTTCATTTTCTCCCAAACCTAATAAAAAAAATTAAAAGCACTAACATCTACATAAATCCGCCTATACATTTACAGAGATTTTGAGATCGCTCTAGTCTCTTCAACTTTTTGACCCTTTTCTTCACTATCTTCTTTGAAACCAAAGGCACTGCCATGGCTGCTTCACACCTCTTCTTTCCCTATACATTCAACAAAATAATATTATTTACGGCTCTAAAGACTCATCATATCAACACGATGATTTAAGAAAAATTAAATTAACCACCACCAAATTTATTAAATACATAATATATGAAAGAAAAAATAACTTCTTACTTATAATACCAAATACCAAACCATCATGTATCATCATCGCTTCTTTGGAGTTTTTTTTACCCTTTTCTCAATGATTTAAAGTTATGGAGTTGAGAAAAGAAGAGGAAGATGATCAGACGTAGAGGAGACAGAGAGGGTGGGCAAGTAGGGTTATGATATACCAAGGATGCGAAGAGCGGCAGAGGAAGAGAAAAGATAAAAACCCTACTTCACGCACGCTAGAGTTAAGCTTGGCTAGGGTGGGGTTTTAAAACGTCAATGTCAATTGTGCCATTTCATTTGAGCAGCTGGAAAAAATAACACAGGTGGAGGACGACCGCATCTAATGTGGACAGCTCGCAGTCGCACTTATTCTAAGAACTATTATAAGTTAACGTTTTAATCATAACAAAACTTTTTTTTGTTATTTCAATGCACGACAAAAGCGACGGTAAACCAGTTTAATGAGAGTTTTTTATTCATTCTATTAGGAAGAGAAGTAAAAGAATTTCTTAATTTAATTCTTTGCATTTCTTTATTCTTTATTAAATCCAAGATTCAAAAGCAGCCATAAGGATAAAGAGAAAGAGAAAAAGTCAAGTTTGGCAAGTATGTGTGCCATGAAATATATTGATGGACAATGTATCAAGATCCAACAGCTAGATCAATAACCAAACATTTGACATCATGACACTAAAGGAAAGGTTAGAAAAGCATGTAAGCATGCTTTCTGTAGAAGATTTCTATGCTTAAAAAGCTCAAACTCACAACATTTTTGGGATTTTAATGCAATTGCTACAACATGAAGTCAAGCAAGAACCCACCATGCACGTTGCATTATTGTTGTTTGGGAACAATACTTTCATGTCCTTAAAACTTTTCTTTCTTGAGCAATAAATAGAATCCTTAAGAGTTAATACTTTTGAGCACTGCTTTGCTTCAGTTTTTTTCCTCTAAAATCTTTTAATAATCAAGTCCTTAGTTAAACCATCAAACTAAGTTAGGGATTTAGGTTCAATTGCAGTTTCTAAACTTTTAACTTTGTGAACTTTTTGTTTTTAGCTTTAACTTACCAATTTGAGTTGTAAATTTTTTAAGATAAATAATCCAATAGTTCTTCAACTTGTAAGTAAATATCATTTTAATATCTAATTTTGAAAAAAAAAATGGTTTTACTCTTTCATATTAAATTTTCAATTAGTCTCTTATGAAGTAGGTTCATATGTGTAACAATAAATTAATCGCGCGATTTTAACATATGATAAAAGTGCTAAGAAATTAAAATCACAATTTTAACAATAATCAATTGTGCGCATATGAGCCACATAACATGTTTCATGCGAGTTTTTGTGTTAAATTTTGCTACTTAAGCCGATCTCAATTTATTTTTCATTTATTTGACAAGTAATTCTTTATAAAAAATAAGGGG
The DNA here is from genome assembly GCA_016586305.1 of Ophiorrhiza pumila. NCBI lineage: Eukaryota > Viridiplantae > Streptophyta > Magnoliopsida > Gentianales > Rubiaceae > Ophiorrhiza > Ophiorrhiza pumila. The sequence continues at coordinate 29,236,665 of BLIW01000008.1, read as the reverse complement.
ATATCCCTTAGAAGTTATCCTATTAAGAGCCACCGTCCAAGTTTCGTCGTCCCTCCTTCTCACCCCCACTGCTGACATGTCCTCTGCTTACCCAGCCCATAGCCACCGTAGGTGACTTGTCTTAGATTTTTACTTTTTTTTGGGTGTGTTCTGCGTTTTTCGATGCTATTCGGACGTGTTGTTGGGGTGTCTTTGGATGCTGTTCGTATTCTTTATCCAAATGTCTTCTTCCTCCCCCTTTTGTTTGTTTTTTCCCTTTTTTTTATTTTTTTTAGATCTTAATGCCTTCTCAGGTTCCCTTTCTTTTTTTTGTTGTTGGTATATGTTTTATATTGTTATAAATTCGTGTTTTTCCCCATTCTTTTCATCTGCGCCGTTACATTTTCTCGGCTTCTGAAATTCCACCCTTTTACTCTACTTTCCCTTCGTTCTCAGTTTTACTGACGGGTTTTTTGTTCGGTTCTGCCATGTCAAATTCGATTCCGAAAGTGCCTTGGCTGAGCTTTTTTTCCCGGTCAATGCCCTGTGTCTGCCTTCTCCTGATGATTTTCTACTACGTTGCTTTACATATTTTCTTTTGGGGATTTGGTGGGTTTTTTTCGAAAAAAAAAAATTATCGTTGTTTCTGTGCCTTCTGGTCTACAAACAAAATCCGCTCGAACATTTCTCTTTGCCCTGTGGTCCAGAAACAAAAAATGCGAGAATGTTTATTCGCTGTTCTTCTGTTTTTTTTTCCAAATCTTTCGTTCCGACATTTAATCATTGTTTTTGGCCTTTTGTTTGTTTGTTCGTTCCTGATTTCCGCCCCGACGTTTAATCGTTGTTTTGTGCCTCTTTTGCTCCAGAAACTAATTACTCAAAGAAGAATAACAGTTAATTGTTATTTTTTTTGGGTAGATTAATCATATTTTGTTTGCACGTTTGCGCATGTGCTTGTTGGGTTTGGACCCTCATGTTATTTTGTTTTTTTGGGCCGCATTGAATTAGTCTTCCGTTTTTCATCTTTCAACCCGATCGGTTTGGTTGCTAGATTGGCAGCTTCTTATCATTTCTTTCGGCTATGTAACTTTCATGGTTATTATATATTATATTACTTCATTGTTTAGGTATTCCATTACTATTCTTCTTCTTCTCTTCTTTTTTTCTAATTGGTTGATTGGATATTTCGAAAAAGTTATTATGGCCATCTGTCAAGCTCGATTGTGAATTTTTGACAGCCATCATAGTCAATATATATTACATCGTACCTCTTGCTGTTATAGACTGCTGGATAAACACTGGACACTGTACTATTTTCTTTATGACTGGATATTTGCTCCTATTTATGCGTGATGGTTATCGAAGATGTCAAGTCTAACATTGGTATTCTCAAAGTTTGCTGTCAGCCTCTTTTTTTCCTATCTATTCCCTCAAAGGTTATAGACTATTGATCTTTGCTTATCTTCTACCTCTTCTTTCTGTTCTTTTTCTCTTCTCATTTTTTCTTCTTTCTTATTTGTTTTCTTGCTGCTCGCAATCCATTGTCCGTTGTTTTGTGCTGTTTACTGTTGTGCTCTATTGATCTTGGTTATTGCGGTGATCGTTTCTTCTGCCAGTTTTCATAGTGTTGCAGGTTATTACGCTTGCCTTTTCAGCGGAGGGAAATTTCCTGTCCTCCAACTTAAATGCTTTGTTTAGAGGAATCTTATTAATGGTTTCCTTACGTTAATTCTCTACAGCAACTGTCTTGTTGTTATTTATTGCATTTTTGCATCTCCTGATGTGTTGTGCATTTATTAGCATTGGTTCTTTATTGTTGCTCTTGTCCTTTACTTATTTTTCTTTCCATTTCTGTTCTTGACTTCTCAAATCCCAAGTTTGTTAGCTCCATTTTACCGGCTCTCATGCTTTCTTTTTTGACATTTATGCTTTTGCCCTTATGTGTTCCTTATTCCAGGATCTTCTCAGTTCATGGCTTATTATTAATGATCCTGTTGTAATTCTTTTGTTCTTAGTCTAACTTCTTTTTGTGCATGCTTTTTTCCCTATCGTTTCCATTTGTTAGCTTGCTTTATGACAGGACTACACATGGTGTCAGTTCATAATGTTTTCCTTCTAAATCTTGCTTTCTGCAGGGTTACATGTTTTACGAAAAGTCTATCTTCTAATACTTTTTTGTTCTTGATGAATTTGTTGATGTTGAAAATGGAATTTTGATGAAAATGTTTGTGGTCTACTTCTTTATTGCCTTTTACTTTATGCCTTCTTTGAAATTGCTCTATAGTTATATAGCTTTCATTCTGTATGTTGCTTCAACTGATTGTCGCAAGTCTTCGTCTTCTTTTAAATTTATAGGCTCTTTTTCAAATTCATGCTGAGAGCTTTTGGTGCTCTCTTTATAGGTTGTGGTATCAATGTTGTTGTTCTCTCTACTTTTTTTCAATGTTTACTTCTTTTGTATTGCTTCTTATTTTAGTTGTGCATGTGAAACATTTCTCTCTATTGTCTGCTTAGCATTGTTGAGTGGTATAGATTATTCTTTTGCCAGGTGCAGCTATTTTATAGTTTTCATCATTCATTTCATCTGTAGTTTTCTCTGGATCTTGCCTGTTATTTCAAAGCTGCAAAAGTAAGTTGGCTTTAACAACAACATCTTTTCTGAAATTTATTGGGTTTTCTTTTCGATTGTGAATTTACACTTAAGGTATTATATATTGTCAGATAAGATATATTGGTATTGTTTCCATTCATTCATTTTGTGGGGCTTTTATTTAGTCTTTTTGTTCAGCGCCTGTGTAGTCTATTGTTCTGTGTTTTTTTTCTAAAAGTGTCTGCTGCATTTTTTGGTACTGTTGGACTCTGTTGCCCACTGCAAATTACAGTTACCCTGATCTTGGTCTTGTCTACTGTTTGCAGCTGTTTGTATAAGAACAGTATTAGTTGTCCCACTACATACGTTAGCTTGTCCTATAATAATTATTGCCAAATTATAATAGTATTTGTACTGTCGATATAAAAACAACTATATATATGAATGGATAAGAATGCGCGGCGTCTACGCAAAAATGTCACAACAAGAAAAAGATGATCTCTTGCGCCATCGTAGGACGGTTTATGCATCAAAGAGAAAAGAGACGGTTGAAAATGCCCGGCATTTTGAGATGTCTCCAAATGAATCGTCTCATTTTACTGGTTCTTCTTGTTTCACTGGTCAGCAGCGTTCACCCAAGAGGCGTCGTACGCTATCTAAAAAGGTAATTATATTCTGTGTACAGTGAAACTCGGCTCCGTTCAATTACTACGTAGGACCTTGCTTGTCTTTACTCCTGTTCGTGCTTCAACTTTGTTCTTAGGCAGTGCCAAGGTTAGATAATGTTTATGCGGTGTTGGGGCCACAAGCGGAAGTCGGTCAGTCTTCATGTGAAAATTTAATACCCATGTGGACCTCTTCCGTTCGAGGTATAAATATGTTCTGTTTAGTGGCAGCTAAGTTTTACATTTACCCATTTATGTATGCACAGCTTACATGTTATGTGTTCATGGTATGTTAAAAAATGACATCTTATAGGTTTTTACTTACTATACTGTTGAAATTTGTGATGTTAAGAAGGGTTCTTTTGGCTTTGTGCATCCATTTGTTTGCTTTCGAGATATGTAATTTATATGCTCATATATTCTGCCCTAATCAACAATGCCTTTTTCTTCCGTTTTAAGACTTCCCTTGTGCTGAGATTGTGATATTTCTTGCCTTTTTCCTTGGAATATGATTGCCCTTACTATGGTCTGAATTCAATTGTTCTCGATTCTTCAAACAAACTGATTATGGTGTTGTACTATATTGTTAAATGTATTTGGTATTCGTAATCTAATTATTTATTTAGAAAGCTTATGTCCGGAAGAAAGAATGTCTTCTACCATTCTATTGGTTTCAAACTTCGCATTTGTAATTATTTTATTACCATCTAATTTGTATTCTTGCTTATGACTGCTGATATTCGTATTTTTTGCCTTACTGGTTGGATATGTAGAATAATTGTGTTATTAGATTTTTTTCCTGGCTATAGTTTAATAGTTTCAGCGCAGTTATATAGTGACTCACAAGTGAGCTTTTCTTGCAAGCTGGTTACTGATTAAGAAACATTATATTATTTGGTTTTACCTTGATGTGGATAGTTTAATATTGATTTCCGCCCCTGGAATCATTGGTTTTATATTGTCTCATTTTTCTCTTCAGATGCCAACAGACGCCGACGACACAAACCTATGCCTTTTCACCCGCAGATTCTAAAATAGTCCCTTACCCTTATTTATCCCGTTGACTATGTGTATTGCAGTGCAAAGCGGTTCCCTTTTGAACCTCCTAATATTTTTTGCGATGGAGGTGACGTATATTTAGTTATTTCTCCTATGCCGTATGACCTTAAAAGTTTATTCTGTAGGAATGATCAGCTCTCTGTGCAGTTTCGAAAAAATGTTCGCACTTATAATAATCATTTTGCGTATACGTCTCTAGGTGTCAAGTATGACCGTGAACTGACAAAAAATTTAAATGGCCTTTATACCTTTCGTGTCCAAGGTCAAGTGTATTATTTTATAAATACACTTCATCCTGCCAGTCGTGAACCAACTGGCCTTCAGCTATATTTTTATGACACCAATGATGAATTTGATAAGAGAATTTCCAGTTCTGAACGATTGTGTAAGGATACAATTAGTTTGTTAATGCTTGTTCTTGCCAATAATCCTTATTCAAAGTTCTTTAGAACTTTGAGGTCCATTCCTAATATCGAAGATTATTCGATTATGCTTGCTGCATATCCTAAATTAGATTAACGACGATACAATTTGCCTGCTGTCTCCCAGGTCGCTGCTATTTTCAGTGACGCTGAGGAAGAATCTATCGATAGAACTGCGAATATTAGGATATATACTCATCCTAACAATAATTATGAAAGCCACGCTATTAAACAGTATTTTGCTTGTTACGATCCTCTTCAATATCCTTTGCTCTTTCCGCAGGGTGAACCTGGCTAGCACTTCTGTATTGCAAGAAACGAGAACAAGCGTAACTGTCGAGGATTGATAGTTTTGAAAATGAATTCTTCAGTGATCCTTCTTCAATGGAAAATGCAGAAACACTTCTTCAGGCTGAAAGTGCAGGTTGTGCTATCCTTCTTTCTTCAAATTTTACCCTTCTTTTTACTCGGTTATTAGATCATAGTTACTTGTTTGCTTTGGTTTTTATACTCTGTTCATTTCCTGTTCTGTTTATAGTTGCTGCAGCAGGAAGTAAAAGCAAGGGAATGGTTACAGCGAGGGAATATTATTGCTACAGACTATAGATAAGGGAGAATGATAGGTCAATGCTCCTTCATGCTAATAGACTTCTGCAGTAGTTTGTTGTTGATATGTATGTTAAAATTGAGACGTGTAGGCTTGATTTGATTAGAAACAAACAAACTGAATTTAGGACTAAAATTTTCCAAGGGATAGTTGATAGTATTTCGTTGGGCGAAAATGAGGGGTCTAAAATTGGCCGTAGAATTATTTTGCCTTCTTCTTTCATAGGTGGTCCTAGAGACATGCGTAGGAGATATTTGGATGCAATGGCTTTGGTACAAAAATTTGGAAAACCAGATATATTTATAACAATGACATGTAATCCCAATTGGAGAGAAATTAAAGAAAATTTAAAATTTGGTGAGGTGCCTTTTGATATGCCTAATTTGTTGGTTAGAGTGTTTAAATCTAAACTCGAGTTGTTGAAAATTGAATTATTAAAAAAAAAATCTTTGGAGATGTTTGTGCTTTTGTATATGTCATTGAATTCCAAAAAAAGGGTATGCCTCATGCCCACCTTTTATTAATTATGGGAAATGAATTCAAACTTCGGGATCTAGCAGCGTATGATGCTATTGTATCTGCTGAATTACCGAATCTAGATAAGGAACAACATTTGCATGCTCTTGTTGTTAAGCATATGATGCATGGTCCGTGTGGACATTTAAATCCAAATAATGCATGCATGAAAAGAGGCGTTTGAAAAAATGGTTATCCAAGAAAGTTTATTCAGCAGACTACTCATGTTGATGATGGTTATCCACAATATTGTAGAAGGGACAATAGTAGAAAAGTAAGGATTCGTCGTCATGAACTAGATAATAGATGGGTTGTTCCATATAATCTATATCTTTTGGCTTTATTTGACTGTCACATGAATGTGGAAATATGTTCTACTGTTAAATTAGTTAAATATATGTATAAATATATATATAAGGGATATGATCGGGTCAGCTTTAATGTTACTCAAGATAATGATACTCAATTAATTGATTAAATCAAATCTTTTCAAGATGGGAGATGGGTTGGTCCTCCTGAAGCTATGTGGAGAATTTATGGGTTTAAGTTAAATGAAATGTGCCCTTCTGTTTATGCACTTCAAGTGCATGTAGAGGGTGGCCAGTATGTTGCATTTAGTAAATATTCATGTCTTACAAGTCTTGTTCGATGAGATAAATTAAATAGAACTATGTTGTCTGAATTCTTTGAAATGAACAAAATAAGTGATAGTGCAAAAAAGCTTAACTGTTTATATAAGGAATTCCCCCAATTCTTTGTTTGCAATAAAAAGGATAGGTTTTGGACAGAAAGAAAAAATAGAGATGTTGTTGGTAGAATGGTCACTGTCAATCCAAATGAAGGTGAGCGGTATTATCTTAGGCTACTTCTTTCTCATATAAGGGCTCCTATTTCATATACTTATCTTCTTACAATTAATAATAATGTGTGCTCATCATTTAGAGAAGCTGCTATGCAACATGAGTTTTTACAATTTGATAATTATATTGTAGAAGCACTTGAGGAGGCATCCATATTTCAAATGCCTTCTGCTCTTAGATTTCTGTTTGCAATTTTACTCGTTTTTTGCTCACCAGATAATCCTCAAAAACTTTGGGAAATGTTTGAATCACATATCTCTGCAGATTATGAAAGGTCTGCCCTCCATAATGAATGGAGTTCTGTTCGTGTTAGATTACAAACGTTAGAAGCGATTAATAAATTCCTTCAAGAAATGGGTAAGGACGTAAATGATTACCATTTAGTAACAAATGATTTCTCATTTCAGACTGGTCGTCTGTTCACAAAGGACTTCATTAGTGAAACTCAGATTCAAACGCCTTCTGAGGATTTAGCCATGGCTTCACATTTAAATTCTGAACAGATTATTGCATATGATCTAATTTTATCAAGTGTTTATTCGAATGAGGGTCAATCTTATTTCATTGATGGACAGGATGGGACTGGAAAAACCTTTCTTTATCGAGCATTGCTAGCTTCGGTAAGATCACAAGGTTTTATAGCTATTGCTATTGCCACATCAGGTGTCGCAGCATCTATTCTTCCAGGTGGACGTACTGCCCACTCAAGATTTAAAATTCCACTAGATTTTTCCATTAGTAAATATTTTCAGCTAAGCAAGCAGTCTGCTGTTGTAAAGTTAATTATTGAATGTAAATTAATTGTTTGGGATAAAGCTTCAATGGCAAGAAAGCAAGCAGTTGAGGCCTTTGATAACATGTTAAAAGATATAACAGGGAATGCTAGACCTTTTGGAGGAAAAGTTGTTGTTTTTGGGGGGGATTTTCGACAAACTTTATCTGTAATTGAGAAAAGTACAAGAGAGGAACAAGTAAGGTCAACTATTGTTAACTCGTTGTTATGGGCTCACTTAAAGAAACTTACTCTTCACAAAAATATGTGGGCAGTATTAGATCTCGCATTCTCTGATCTTTTGCTTAGAATTGGAGAAGGGAGGGAGCCATCAGATGAAGATGGAAACATTAGTCTACCTGCCGAAATTGTTGTTCCATACAAAGACAAAGAATCTGCTACGGAACAGTGAGTATTCTGCATCTATGGGATTTATTTTATATCAATGCCTAAATGCTATGTTTTCAAAAACATGTTTGGTTCTCTCCTAGCATTTGTACTGATGTTATACTTCATGTTTTATCAGGCTGATACAATGTGTCTTCGAAGAAGCTCTTCATTCTGGTGATCCTTATCAGTTAATTAACAGGTTTATTCTTTGCACTAAAAATTCTTCTGTTGATGACATCAACGAAGTGATGATTCACAAATTTGAAGGTGATCTTCATGTTTATACTAGCTCAGATAAGGCTCTTGATGATAAGCATCAAGGGGATTATGAGGACTTTCTCAACTCATTGAATCCAAAAGGCCTTCCTCCTCACAAACTTTTGTTGAAGAAAAATTATCCTGTTATGATTCTTCGAAATTTAAACCCAAATGAAGGAATCTGTACTGGCACTAGATTGCTTTGTAGACAATTGGAAAAAAATAGCATCTCCGCTGAAATTGTCACAGGACAGTCTAAGGGGAATATTATTTTGCTGCCTAAAATTCCTCTTGAAAGTCCTACAAGAGTAAAACATGGAATTCCTTTCACTAGAACTCAGTTCCCTGTGAAACTTTGTTTTTCGATGACGATAAACAAAGCACAAGGTCAAACGCTTGACTGTGTTGGCGTGTATCTGCGTGAACCAGTTTTTTCACATGGCCAACTATATGTTGCCGTTTCAAGAGCCAAGACTGCAAAGGATATTAAGGTGCTGATTGTTTCAAGTGAACATAAAGATAATAAACAAGAATGTAGAACAAAAAATGTTGTCTTCGAAGAAGTACTACAGTTAGCTTCGTCTTGAAATTTATTTCCAAATTGCCAATATTCATGCTTACTATATAATTACGATTTCAATTGTCTAGAATCTTCTCATTATTTCTTATTCTATTTCATGTGATAATGTTATTTCATGCTCCATTGACATTGAATTGTAGCATGGATACGTATCTCCGAATTGATGAAATTACAAAAGAGATGAAATCGTGGGTTGATGTTGTTACTGTTCAAGAAAAAATGCAGGCAACTCAGTCGCCACGGAGTCCTACCAGGCTGCAGAAATTTATTTTTGCTGACTCAAGGGTAAAAAAAATTCTGATACATATTAATTATTTTTTTATCTTATTTATGTTGGTTCTTTTTAAGTATTAGGGATTAATACTGTTGTGCTTCAAGATTATTGCCACGCTATTTCTTCTCTTTTTAAAGGGTGCCAAAGTTTAAGGAATTGTCTTCAATAGAGAAATTGAGCGCATGGGTACCAAGATTGAGGTTTATAAAACTTATTGCATATCAAATGCGAAGTGACCATTGTTCCTGAAAAATATCGTATTGAGGGAATTGAAAAACAATGGATCATTAGTTCAAAGACTGTTATTGAAGAAATGGAAAGCAAACAAAGCATGTTATTGGTTAACTACAAGTACACTCCCTTCACGGATCTTGGACCATTTGTTGATGTTAAAAATAAATTTGTTGGTAAGAGTATTTAATACTTCTTTTCACTCTATTTGTATTTTCAAATGCACATTATATGTTGCCTAAGTAAGAGATTCGACTTCAAAACAGATATAATTGCTGTTGTTGTTGGTTAGTTGCCAATCAACGCTGTTGATACTCCCTTTGGTAAATCAAATGTCCAGAAATTTATACTTGTTGATGAACAGTAAGCCCCGTTATGTATCCTAATTGTTCAGCTTTTGCTTCTTATAAGAAATTTATTCTTCCCATGTATTAGACATAATGATGATTTAGTTCAATGTGACAAATGCAGCATGAATTCAGTAATGCTGTCCCTCTAGAATAGTTTTATTGAGAATGAAGCTCGCAAGATTAATGATCTCATCTCTGAATTTCCTGTAGTTATCTGTCGCAGGCTTAAAGTCGTCTCTTTCAATGGTGAAATTGTGAAATCTAGACATGTCAGTTTTAATGATGGAATTTCATTTACTTATGCAAAGTAATTACTTCCTTTGATCCTTTTGAAGGTCTTGCACTCTCTACTTATTATGACACAATTTTTTGTTGACCCACCGGTTGAATATGCATTGCGCTTAAAGAATTGGTGAACTATTTGTTCCTTATATTTCCGTTCGTATACTATATTATGTGTTAAACTTCTCATGCATTGACCTTTTGTGAAACAGGGCTGCCAGAAGCCAAACAGCTCTCTCAGATTTTATGCGGAACAATTCATATATGAAATATAATATGCAGCTAGATTTGAAGTCAATGGAGAATCCCACTCTTGTGGCTAATCTTTCGCCTACTGATAAGGTAAACCTATGAGGAATTTGGCTACTGCTCGCGATCACTTTGGCACGGTCGTGCATGTTTAATTAGTATTGTCACTATTTCAATCATATATAACTTGGGCTTTGTGATTGGTAAAAGTTAATGACTATATTATTATTTGCGATTTCATTTCTATATCATTCCATGTACACTAATTCTTTATTTCTTTTGCCAGATTGTAGTTGTTAAAGTCTTATTCTCCTTTGAAAATATATCTCAGAACTATTGGTATATAGCTTGCAAAAAATGTTATTGTGCTACTGCAGCAGCTTATGACTATTTGTTTACATGTAATTCATGTAATGAAAAACAAAAGGTTGAACCAAGGTCAAAATTCTTGTTTCAATTCTCAACGAAAACATTTATGCATTTATCAGAACATATTGAAATAGATATTTAGTAATAGTTACTTATGTATTTGCTTATAGATGTCGAATTGAGATGGATTTAATCGATGCGAGTGGAATTATCACGGCAACTATTTTTGGAGAGTTGGTTGAAAAATTTTTATCTGTTAAAGCTCTTGAGGCCATGCAATGTACTGAAGAGGTTATGTTAATTTCCTTTTTCCTTATGTGCATATCTATAGTTTCTCTCTGTTTACGTACATCTAGATTAATAAATTGTCCTGTTTTTCTGTTTCAGAATAGAGACCTTCCTTTGGGTGCTGTCCATGAAGCTTTGAAAAATAAGAGGTTCTTTGCTCAGATTAAACAGGTGAAACGAAGGGATAATAATGGGGGTTATCGATACACAGTTGTTTATTTTGATGAATAGGATGAAAAATAGACTTCTGCAATGCAATCATCTGTACAAGATGCTGGGAGCTCTCAAAGAGATTCTCTGAAAGTGCAGCCTTCAGGTTTGTTACTCCAAATTAACATTGTACAGTTTTCAGTTTAATTTAATTAGAGGGTGCTAATGTTAGGCAATGTATAACATAATAAATCATTAGGATGACATTCGCACTTGTATATTTGTAGAAAAGAAGTCTTCATTATCAAAGGCTAGGCTTTCATTATTAGCTAGAATTGAAAATGATCATGTTGGTAACACTGAAGACGATTCGGATAATGAGAATACTTCGCCTTCTGTTGGAAATGCTAAAACTGGTGATATTGAAGTTGTTGAAGTTGAGAAAAGGCCTTTAAAGAGAGGCAAGACAAGGCATTAATGTCAGCTGGATAGTGAATATTAAGAGTTCTGAAATTGTTCGTGATCAAATGTGTTCTTCAACTACTTCTTTTGATTAGTATCTTGTTTTGACATGTAGTTGTAAACATATTTGAAAACTTGTACTTTTAGAAACTGTTTGGTAAGCGATTTCAACATTCGCTTTTTGTAATGATTGATACAAATGCAAATTCGTCTATCAGCTAAATACAGTATAGAATCCAGGGTTTTATAAGTTGTGACAAAATAGAGCTTTCTATATTATTAATTTTCATTATGTATCGAAATTTTAAAAAAAATGCCCACACTTATGTGCACAAATGTTCATTTGTTCCTTATTTTAAAAAAAAAAATTCTGTCAGGTAGTTTTCTTACAATTTAATAAAAGATCTATATTAATTATAATATTGTCTATATATATATATATATAAATATATATATACACACATATAAATGCTGCCATCGGAAAAATATAAATATTGACTTTACGTCAGTAAATTATGCATTAAATTTTGCCCTCAAACAAAATAAATGGTATTATATATTACTCGCATTTGCTTTTGTGGTTCTCGACCCAAGCATATTAGCTGCAGCCTACAGCCTCACTTCACCCTTCTCTCAACCATCACTAAACATAATTTTATTACACCTTCTCGCAAGTCAGAGCTCGACGCCATCTCGTTCGAACAGATTCAACAGAAGTCAAATTGTTCGATAATATAACAGTCTGGAACATCCTCACTTCGACATCGATTCGTCGGATTAAGAATCTATGTTCTAGACATCTTTATTTACGATTCGTTAAAAAAAATTACTTCACTGATAGGTTTTTGACGGGCCTTCTATTCCAGTTATCGATATTTTCTGCCCCCAAGGTAGAGTATTTCTTCCAAATTAGTAATTGTAATGTCTATTTTAATGGATTGTCTGGCAATGTTCATGGATTATTGGAATGCATCGTTCTTAAATTAAAGTTGTATCTTTAGGGCATTCATATGTATTATATCAATTGTTATCCAAAATACAGGACAAATAAACCGGAATTAATTTTGGCGAGTATGAATCCTCTGCTCAATAAGCATATCGATATTTATTGGGGCCAGTTTGGAGAAGTGCAGTTTGCTCAGATGTACCAAGATTCATATTTAAAACGACTTGTAAGTCTCTAATTTACAAATAATTGAGTATTGCACTTTAATTTATTAATAATAAGAATTTTTGTTTACTTATTATAAAATAATGGATTCGTGTTTGGAGTTATGTAAATATGCATGTAAATACACTGAGGTATATAAATTGTCATTTATTTAATTTAATTAAAATTATTCAGTCTACCTTCTATTGCAATTTTGCGCTTCTTCATCTAAACTAATTTAATATCCGATTTCTTGAAGCCTATCCCGGAAGAATTTACTGAAAGAGTTAAAGGTATATTACCAAAAAGTATAATTGTGCGATGTCCTAAAATGTTGTCTTAGAAATTTGATATTGTCCAGCATTCCCGAATGTTATGTTTTGAGGGACAATGGGAGGATTTTGTAAAGGAGCATTCTTTAAAATGGGCAGATTTGATAGTGTTTTCTTATAGAAAAAAATGTGCATTAGATGTTCAAATATACAGTGCCGTAGCCGATTGGGAAAAGGAACTTCAGTGCTTCATAAAAACAATGGTTTCTGACAGTACTTATGAGCTTAGAACATCCAAATATGATGTTAGAAAGATTGACACAAATGAAAACACTTTTCGACATTTGAAGGAGATTTCAAATATAGAACAACATGACAAAAAAAGAACAAAAAAAACAACACATGTTTCAGCTGATCATTCACAGAGTGAATGTCGGCATTCTCGTAATCCGCTTCATTTACCAGGAGGGCTAAGCTCCAACGTATTCCAGGATTATTTTGAGTGAGTAATTCACATTATCTTTTTGCATTCTTATTTCTGACATTTATATTATTAATATTAATTTTAACTATTACAGGAAAATATAGAACAAACTTCCGGAAAGAAAGATAATCTCATGTGCATATTTAGATTCTATGTCGTTTTATCTTTACATGAACAGCTCTAACAAGGAGAAGGTGTTGGAATGGACAAAAAAGAAAAGCATGTTATCAAAAAGATATGTTTTTATTCCCATTGTAATATGGTGTGTATCGTTTTTTTACTATATGTTTTATATGTCTAATCATTCAGTCTTGAACTTATTGTATTAACTGAATGTGAAATATGTAGGTCTCATTGGAGTCTTTTAATCTTGTGTAATTTCAATGCAACCCTTGAATCAACAAGTGCATCTCCTTCCATATTGTTATTGGATTCGCTTCGTGACTTGGGTCCTGCTAGACTCGAACCAGGAATTAGAAAGTATGCACTAAAAACATAATTCAAAATTATTGTTATAACGAAAAAATTCATGTGATAATATAAATTTTATTTTCTCTACCTCATTGAACTTTTGGTGCATCCATAGGTTTGTGTTTGACATGTATAAAATTGCTGGTACACCACTCAGCAAGCAGGCAATTAAGGGAATTCCTCTTTGTATTCCCAAGGTAACATTTCTTTCGCTATTCAAATTTTAAATGTGCATCACTCTTTAGAATCTAAAATGGAACTTTTTACTTCATAGGTACCACAACAAACAAATGGTGACGATTGAGGAAGCTTTGTTCTATATTATGTCAAGTTGTTTTTGGAGAGAGCTCCTAAAACATTTTCACTCTCTAAGGGTTATCCGTACTTTGTGAGTTTTTTATAGCCAATTATTCATATCAATATTATGTGTTTTTTGGTTTTACTATTTCTTATTATATTGAATTAAGTTTTGACCTCTTATACTAAACAATAATGCTTTTTTATTGGACTTCAAATCATAGATGCGCGAAGATTGGTTTAGCCTCGTGGAATTGTATCGCTTTTGTGGTGAACTTCAACTTTCTTGAACGACAAATTGCATTCTGCTTGGTTCTACAAACATGCTTTGGCCTAAGGATGTAATTAAGCAATTTTATTATATTCAAAAACAATAGATGGTGTATTGGTATCTTAATTAACAAGCAATCAAGTAAAGCTTTACAAATAGCATTATCAACTATTAAATCAAGGGTTGACTTTGCATATGCTTAATTGTTTTCTATCTAATTAATTGTCAATTGATTCATTTGTAATGTGCAAAATGAAAGGATTTAAAATAAGTTTAAAAATATATGTAACAATTTTCTTAATATAGTTTATTAACTAATCAAAACTAATAATTTTACCATTCAAAGCAGCTTATATATATAATTTTTTTCCCGGCGGTATTTAAATGAGTGGGTATAGTATAAAGCAACCAAACTCAATAAATATAGGGAATGAACCCATGTAAAAGTGGGTTTGAAGAATGCCAATCCTTCTTTTAATTCTAAAAGGGAAAAAAACTCTTAAGAAACGGATAAGCCCACACAATTTATACTTATGCAATTTCAAAGTGGGCCAACCAGTTATGAATGCCATTATTTCTATATTTTTTTTACCATTTACATTGTTATGTAAACCTAATCAATTTAACCCTAGATTACAGCCGATTTCTCACCCGTTTCGTATACATTGTCGGCAGACTCTGCACTGTGTACATTCAGTAAAAAAAAATGCCCAAAGCTTCTATTCCAGCTGTGTCCGGTGAATTTCTTGTCTATAATGTTGCTCTTCTTCTTTTACTTCTTTGTTTTTTTTGGGGTTCTTCTTATGCACCGCACGTGCGAAAGGAAGAAGCTCTTTTATCGCAGTCTATCAATATTTTTTCAACCTCTTTCAAAATTGTCCTATGATTATAACCGAGCATGTGTTGGGAGAACAAAAACAATCATTCATATTCTTTATTTAGGATTTGTTTCTTATGAAAATGTTTGTAATTATGCTATTTATTTTAACGCCCCGTTGTGGTTAAAGAAAATTCTCTTAGCTAATATTTATATTATTTCAGCTAAAAAAAGGTTTACAGAATATATTATATGTTCCTATCAATTACGTGTTTGAAAATTATTAAACTAATAGAAATCATGTTCTGTAATTTTTCTGTTTCATTACGCCTTAAGGTTGTGTAATTTTTTTATGTAGAGATGATCGATCTTCCCGATGATTATCTCGCCGATATATATATATATATATTGATTGGCTAACCTCATTTGTGAGGTGGGTCGCTACTCCCAATTTTATTAGATAATTTGGTGGACGATGGATTTACCCTAAAATCGTCCTTACAAAAGGGAGATCTCTTGAAGTTGGATCCATTTACATAGCCTAATGGAGCCAAGATCAAGAAATTTAATCAAAATATAAATATAGAGTACTTCCTCCATTTACAGAGTCAATGTAACAAAGTCTACTTATCCAAAAAACTCCCCTGATCACAAGGAGTGACAAAAGGTCCTTTTTTCGGAAGGACAGTTATAGGTCAACATACCACAAGCATAAATTAAGTAGATGTCTTGAAGCTTCATCAGAGTACAACAAGCATAAGTTATTTAGAGTTCTTGAAGCAATGTAGCTCAAAGGTGAAGCACTGACTTCTTCTCAATTGGCCTCATGATGGTATCAGAAATGTGGCATGTCTTCAAGAGTAGCAAGCTAAAGCTTCTTCTTGCCTGGTCACTGTGGCGGCCATGACATAAGCGATCAGGGCCACGCAAACATTTCAGCCTAACAAGGTTTTCAATATACCAGAGTAGTTCAGTGGTAAGGAGCTGTTTTCTTCTCAATTGGCCACATGCTGTTATCAGGACAACACAGCAGCCATTTGCCACATTCAACCAGTTCAACCCATCTAGAAATTATAAATAAGCAGTAGGACAATACAAAGGGCAAACCCAACCATATAGAGGTTATAAACAACAAATAGGACATCACGAGAGGCAAACCTGTTCTAGCATCAGCAAACTGGAGCCTAAAATCTTCAATGAGGCAAACCAGCCCTAACAACAGCAGGCTGGGGCCAAGAGATTTACCTGTTGTGGGGAAGGAGTTGATGAGGCCTCCTATTACCCTTATGTTGCAAGAAATATTCACTACCTTGTTTAAAAACCAGGGTGGGAACTTGATCCCTATCCAGCTTGAGCATTGAAAGTAAGGAAGGCAGAATGTTTGACCCCTGTTGTGAAGCTAGGAGTAAGGCTGGTTGATTTGCTTCTTTGCAGGAGTTGGATAGGCAGGAGACCTTTTTGATCTTCTCCAGTAAAGCCCTAAGTTGCCGACCTCTCCATGTGTCCAAACCTTGAAATAACTCCTTAGAGTTTGTTTTTAGAACAATATTCTGCACTCCTAATTCCCTGTACCTGACCACATAACTGAGGCCTACCAGAATTTCTACCTGTAGTCTTGAAAGAGTTAGTGAGAAACGTAAAATAGGAAGTTAAAAAGGAGTATTACCTTTGTGATTTCTAGGAATTCCTCTAGATCTCCAAAAATCCCCAAACCTTGCTAAAGCAAAGTTAACTTTGATGACAGATGGATCTGGAGGCCTCCATTTTATGCATTTCAATATAGTCTTTCTTGTAATGTTCAAACCTGCTTCCCAAAATGGGACCCATTCTAGGTTCAGCAGCTGCAATCCTTGAAATTTTATGTGTGTAAATTCTCTGATGGATTTGAAGATTCTGATCACTAGATCTTACACATCCGTCTTGGCTTTGTCAAAGGTGATCTGATTTCTCATATTCCATTGCCACCAACAGATTATGGAAGGGCATATCTTGATAAGAAATCTTCTGCTTTCTGAAATATCTGTGTGCGCTTGCTACCAGATATGAAGGGACCTACCAGGGTCTGAGACTGACATGAAATTCCCACTTTAGCTGCGAAAATGTTCCATACCTTTTGAGCCATCTCACAGGATACAAAGATGTGATTCAAAGTTCCCTCATTAACACAGTACCAGGGACAATTAAATGGCCCTAAAATGCTTACCCTGTGCAGATTGTGTCCTATAGGGATTTTATCTCTAATTATTCTCATCATTAGGAATGTCATTTTAACAGGGAGCATAAAATCCCATATGAATTTTGAGTGTGGGAACAGTGGTTCATGAGTAGCCCTTATCATGGAATATGTTGACTTGATGCTGAAATTTCCATCTACAGAGGGAGACCAAATCTTTCTATCTACCTCCGCTACAAAGATCTGTGATTCTCTAAAATTTCTCTCGGAATTTGAGGGAGGATAGACTGAATTTTAGCCCAATCCCAGCCCTGATCCCCCAGGAACTCAGCCACTTTGTAGCTTCTTTGAAAATGAAAAGATTCAGATAAGTTACCTGTGGAACTCCATCTGTCATAATTCAAACTGCAATCTCCATTACCAATATGGAACTGAATGTATTCCTCAGTCTTGGGACCAAACTCTGCCAATCTTCTCCATACATGTGAAGCACTTCTCTCGGTGTGAATCTGTAAAGGGTGATGATGAGGACCACAATATTTTGCCCATAAGAATTTAGACCACAAGGATATCTTTTCCCTGAACCTCCACCATAGTTTAAATGTCTGGGCAGAAACCACATGATTAAGATCCCTAAACCCAAGCCCCCTTCCTCCTAAGTGAAGCACAACTGAGCCCAGCTGATCCAATGGCGTTTGGGGCCCTTGTCTACAGCTCACCAAAGGAAATTAGCTAACATCGACTGTATTTGGTGAATGACTCTCTTAGGTGGGTTCAAGCTCATAGTGATGTAAAATGGGAGGGAGGACAATACACTCTTTATTAGGGTTATTCTACCCCCTATTGTCAGGAATTTTGAGCTCCAGCCCCCTATCCTAAAACTAATTTTCTCAATTAGAGGGTCATAATAAGTTGCTGGGATTCTTTTGAAATGCAGAGGAAGGCCTAGGTAGGTGGTTGGGAGAGAGCCTCTAGAGAAACCAGTGATCGACCCAATGGTGTGTTTCCTAGTAATAGGCATGCTGCTATGCACCAGGTATGAGCTTTTGCCTACATTGATCTTTTGGCCTGACACTTCCTGATAGTGCTGTAGTTTTTTCATTAAACTCCTGACTGCCTGAGGCCTAGTAGATGAAAATATTAGTAGGTCGTCTGCATACGCAAGATGGGTGATCTTGGGACAATTCCTAGGGACACAGAACTCCATACCCTTTCCAATATTGCTATTCAGGACCCTAGATAAATACTCTGAACTAAGGACAAATAGAAGAGGGGATATGGGGTCTCCCTAACACAAGCCTCTAGTGGCTTTAAACCAGCCTTTGCTAGCACCATTGATTATCACTGAAAACCAGACATTTGAGACCATTCTCCAAACAAGATCAATCCAAATCTCCCCAAATCCTAATGATCTCAGAATTTGTAGCAGGAAGGGCCAATGTACCCTGTCATACGCCTTTTCCATGTCAATCTTCAGGGCTATATTGACTTTCTTACTTTTCCTATTGATTGTAGATATCATTTCACTAGCTAATAGGAAATTATCTGTGATTAATTTACCTGCCACAAAGCCACTCTGATTTTCTAAAATCAGTCTTGGCAAAACAGAGGCTAATCTTCTAGCTAACAGTTTAGAGACAATTTTATTTAGGAAATTGCAAAGACTAATCGGTCTAAAGTGTTTGAAGGAATAAGGGTTTGGAATTTTTGGGATGAGGACTATGGAAGTGGCAGTCATGGCCTGGTTCATTTCTTCCCCATTCATGAAAGCCTGGACAGCTTTTAGTAAATCCCTACTAATTGTATCCCATGCAAAATTGTAGAAAAGACCAGGGTCCATCTGTCCCTGGAGCACTCTCTGGGTTCATCCTCTGAACAGTTAACTTCAGCTCCTCCATATCAGGGAGCTTAGTTAGCTCCTCTCGATTCCTATCCGAAAGGGAGATAGGAAGTAGCTGAGATTGAATCCTAGGGTTGACCTTGTTCTGCCCTATACAATTCTGAGAAATACTAGACTGCCAGCTGGGCTATTTCTTCCCCTTCTTCTTTCAAGACCCCCTCCTAATCCTGAATTTTATGTATGTGAGCTCTAGCATGTCTGTTCTTTACATAAGAGTGGTAAAATCTAGAGTTCCTATCCCCCTCTTTTGCCCACTTTATGTTTGCCTTCTGAGCCCAATACTTCTCTTCTATTCCCAAGTGGTATTTGACTTTGGCAGCAGCTTGGTTCAACACAGCCCTAGGGACAGGATTAACCTCATCTTCTTTTTCTAACCTTAACAACTCTTCTTTAGCCTTTGCTGATTGAGTAAAGATGTTTCCAAATGTTGCTTTATTTCAGGTTCTTAGGGCGTTTTTGACTAACTTAAGTTTTTCTGTGAAGATTCTAATAGGGTTCCCTCTAATCTCTGTATCCCAAGCTTCTTGTATTACAGGGAGGCATTCAGTGTGACTGGTCCAGAAGGACTGAAACCTAAAAGCTCTACCAGCTACAGCTTTGTCTTTTTGGATTTCTAGAATAAGAGGGGCATGATCAGAAGGTGATCTAGCTAAGTGGGATAGGTTAGCCACTAGATTGCTACTCTGTAACTGATTATCTATCAAGGCTCTGTCCAATCTTTTCCAGATTCTAACTTTTCCTTCACGATTATTGCACCAAGTAAACTTAGCACCATTGTAATGCACCTCCGATAAGCCTAGAGATGACATAAATTCTGCAAGTTCTCTCGACTCTCTAATATTAAAAGCTTTGCCTCCTTTCTTTTCCTCTCTAGATCTTATACAGTTCCAATCCTCCCACAACAGCCACGGTTGGGTGGGGGCCTGACAATCTGCCAATGATTGCCATAATGATTCTCTCTTGGCCTCAGTGCATTTCGTATAAACACTAGAAATGATGATAGGGAAGTGGAGGTCAGGATGCTGTACTTCTAATGTGATGTGTTGGTATGAAGTTACAACTAAGGTACATGAGAAAGGTGATCTAGCCATGACCCATACTGGACAAAATTTCGCCGATATATACTGGACAAAATTTGCACAAATGCGATTTTATCAAATTTATAAAAATGAGTACATCAAAAGACTGGTAAGTTATATAAAATATATATATATATATATATATATACATGTGGACTTTATTTTTTAAATTCGTTAGTTATTATCATTATTATTTTTTTTATATGTACATATCAGATCTGATCTTACAACAAAAGGCTAATAATAATGTTGCTCCATTAGAAAATATTATTACTGTCTAATTAATAAGTTCCTTTTTTATTTCTTACTTGCTTTTGATTATAGAATAGCATGTGTAAATAAAGAGCTGTATACAAATACTGACATAGCTAATGTTAGAATTATTTTGCACATGAAATTATTATTACTACTAATTATGAGTGTATGCCAATTATAATCCACTATCTTCTATGATTATTATATAATATATAGGCACTTTATATTTCGAAAAATATTTTATTTATTTAGCATGCAAAGTTATCTGAGAATTGTTTAGTTATTAAACCAATGTCTCTTACTTGATGTCTATAATTGCAGCCTATTGCTGAACGTTTTGCAAAATCTTTGAGGCATATTTTGCCAGAAAATGTAACAGTCCGCTATCGTGGAAATTTGATATTGTTCAAATATCTGATGCCTTATATTTTGATGGTGGATAGGAAGGATTTGTCAGAGACCATCAACTTCAAGAGGGTGATATAATTACTTTCGAATACAAAAAAGATGAAGGGATTGATGCATTGGTTTTCGCTGGTAAAACCTTCTGTGAAAAAGAATCAAGTTATTTTATTGATTCGCGACACAGCACCAGTGTCTACACCAAAAAGAATGTTGATTCTTCTACAAATGAGGTCAAGAGCACTCCTCTCATCTTCAAAGCTTCAAAAACTGCTCAATGCTATGAGGGAAATACAGATTCAGAAAATGTTACTGAACCTAATACTGGCAAAAGAGTTAGCAAAAGGAAAAAATTGCCTCTGTCGCCTTTGGGAAAGAAAGTGCTGCATTGCAATGTTGCAGAAGACGAAATTCAGAATCTTTCGGGGCGGAGGAAAGTGTCCAATAATCATGGGATGCATGATTTGCCTCCAACAATGTCTACTTCTATGCATGAACAAGAGGTTACTCCAACAAACTCATTTGCCGGAGCACAATCTGACATAAGTGCAAAAAGAGTACGTTTTGAGGTCGATATCGAACCATCAAACTCCACAAGAAAAAGAAAATGTAAAACAACGTCGTCTCGCCCTAAAAAAGGTAATTCTGTTTCTTCCTTTATTTATTTTAAACAAATTAATTTATACCGTGGCCATTTATTTTCACCCCTCATTTCACAATTATTGTAGATTCCATTTTTGCAACCTTTTTCAAGAGAAATTAGGCCAATATATAACGACGAAACATAATGTTTGCATAATGTCAACCTAAGTTCATTTCTAATATACTATCGTCTACTTTTAATGTTTGCATATCTTCAAGCTTCTGATAAGGGAAAGAGGATCCAATCATCAAAAGCATCAAATTCCAAAACAATTCAAGCTCTACCGCATTATAAGAAAGCAAAGAGTTTCTCAAACAGAAAAGATTTAGTTATGCTGATGCGTAGCTCCTATGTGGAATATTGATTTGCAATGGTATATCTTATACTCTACTTATACTGTGATATTTTGTTTCCATTCGTTTATTATTGCAGTGACATGTTAATTGAATGATGATGAAAATATCATTTACTTGTACGTAATTTCTTGATTAGCGGGAATTGATAAATTAATAAGAATGACATCTATTATGTTCTTAAAAATGTATACTGATTGACAACAATTGATAGTTATTATCATTACTAATGTAATCTGTTCATATTTTTACTATTGTAGACTATTCAAACTGAATGGGAACGTAAGTACATGCCAAAAAATAGTCAGCAAATAATCCTTAGGATGAAGGGATTGGAGTGGGCTGTTAACTACCTTGTCAGAGAAAAAAGTTACGTTTTTACTACTGGATGGAAGAAGTTTGTGGCCGATAGTGAGTTACAAACAAATGATGTTTGTCTCTTTCGTATTGATGCTGCTGCCCCGACGACTTTTACTCTGGATGTCCAAATTTTTCAAAACCAGAAAGGATGAGGATGACTCAGTATTTTTTCCGTCTTCACCACGCGCTATATTTAAAAAAAGGTCCATTGCGACTTTCAGAATATAAACCTGCCAATCCTTCCTTTTTTATTATGTTTTGTTGTTATCTATTATGCGAGTACATTAGGAACTTCTATGCTCTTGTTTTTCCAATATCGTTCGTAAGACACTTTCATCATCATCAGTACTATTTATAATTGATTGCCTTTTGTTTAGTCATCATAGCTCTTCTTCTACATTATACAAATGGACTAGGTTAATTTCAGATTTATTCTACCTACTTCGTTTCTAGATAGCTTTGTAATTAAATAAATCGGATGAGAT
The DNA here is from genome assembly GCA_016586305.1 of Ophiorrhiza pumila. Classification (NCBI taxonomy): domain Eukaryota; kingdom Viridiplantae; phylum Streptophyta; class Magnoliopsida; order Gentianales; family Rubiaceae; genus Ophiorrhiza; species Ophiorrhiza pumila. The sequence goes on along the minus strand of BLIW01000008.1, from coordinate 29,213,900 downwards.
TTCTGAATGCAAGTTCAACATCCATTCGGTTTTGCATCTGCTGAATGTGTACAATGCACTTGCTGAATGTGTAGATTGATGGTCAATATTATACAATTTGTTCAAATGAAGACATTTCCCTTAGGTATAATAAAGGTGCACCAAAGATCTCTTCATAGGCCAGTGTGTTCCATTTCATAGTTTCTCTTAACTGATCTAATTATTAAAAAAATTACACTTTAAACTTACAACAGTACATTATTTTATATATGATCTTACGACCATACTGTAATCAATGTTCATTATGTGGTGTGCATTCAAAACTTCTGCAGCAGATCATCTTCAATTGTCACATCATGAGTGCTTTAATCCAATAATCAATAGAAACCCGTGATGTTATTGTTGTTATCTATTTTATTGAACTGATGAATTATGTGCTTCTAGCTTGCTTTACTCCATTCTCTCTTGCATAGTAATGGAAAACAGCTGCCCTCATTCATTTACACACTCAACATAAAATTGTCAATCTACAATCAATTTACTTTAATGTTTTTCCTTACACACTCAATTCATAAATGTGCATACTAACTTGACACCTATACTGTTTGTTTTCCCTTTATTATAAAGAGTGCATTTCACCAACCATTTCCAAAATATATGCATTTAATGGTAATATTTAATTGTTAGTGCAACATAGATATAAATTCTTACAGCTGTCATTGCTCCTATATAACTAATGCATTCTCCCATAACATCTCAATATGCATGTAATGGACAGTTTAGCTTAGCTTTCAGTCCGGCTGGAAAAACAAACATTCTGGCGAGATTTTTCCCTTCAAAAAAGGGTGAGCTTTCCAATTTTTTTGGCTTTTGTAAATATTCTATTCAACTTTTAGTTAGCAAGTATGTCTGTTACATTTGTGTGCAATCACAAGTTCAATTATTATGAAATCAGGTTTATCGATGAAATTTCTTCTTTATATAGGTATTTTACATCATAATATTGTAAGCATTTCTTCCTTTAATAATACTATAAATTTATCTGTTTTATTACTTTCCTTATAGCAACAACACCATAAAAATGGAGAGAATACGTAATCCATTCCTCAAATGGAAGAAGGTGGAAAAGCATAATAAAATAAAGAACTATCTTAAAACAATTTTTGGAACAAATGTTCACGTTCTTTCAGGGAAATTTAGCCAAAATTACACTTTCAATTATACATTTTCGTCCGAATTTTTGGACTCTTATCCATGCTTGATTAATTATTTGGGTCATCCTAATTTTTATTCATTCAAATCTATAGAAGATTGGCTACAAATTGTTATCAAAGCAGATGCAATTATTTTTCAAAATCAACAACACAAGGCAATTAACAATGATGGTGACAAGTTTGAAGACAATGAAATACCATGGTGTTTTCTAATTGTGTGTGAAGATACAATTCAACAGGTAATTCTTAAATTACACTTTTTTTTATCTTATAATACATTAAAATAATATTTGCTCTTTTTCATGTTTCAGAAAATCCCTTCCAAAATATTTTGTGCAATTGGATTAAGCAATGAAGACAATGTCCAAATTTCCAATGGTACAAAACAATGGTTATTGATTGTAAAAAACCAATGTTTTCTTGAGGGATGGCATGAATATTGCAAGGATAATATAATCACACCTAAAGATCGAATTTTCTTGCGGCATTGTGAACAATTCCAGTTTGATCAAATTCATCTAACAGACATGTGCATACAGAGTTTTATGGCATGGACATCTCCACTGAGTATGCTTAGACATTATAGTAACATAGAAACATATGGTAAGATATATAATAAATATTTAAATCTTTGCCTTTTCCTCAAAGAAAATTTAATTTATTATTTGTATTTTATAGGCACACAACCTGGTGATAATACCCAACAAATTATTTCTTCTTCTATCCACCCAATGTTCAGCCATGATGTTCATTTGAAGTGTTGTTTTTATGTGAAGTTTAGATCATCAAATGAAACTATGATGGTTAGTATTATTTTATAAATTTGAATTATTTCTATTAGTTTTTTTTAACACAAAAATTGTATTTTGTAGGAGTTGCCGCCTATTATGAAGTCAATGCTTTCTGAAAAAGAATTCCAAAAGATCACACTGCTTGTTGGAGAGAAAAATTATACTATCGCAGTACAAAATAATACTCTAATGGAGAATTGGATTTTTTTTGTACTTGACCATCAAATTCGACACAAAGATATTATTGTGTTTATTCCACAAATTGTTCGGACTTGTTACTATACCTATGCTGTTGTGATTTTTAACAGGCATGGTATTGAAAAGTTGTACCCTTGGCATTTTAAATTTTGTACATCTATATAAGACAATAGAATATTTCCATTTTTTTCTCATTGTTAAAATACATAATTTATATTTACAAACAAGAATGATAGTCACCTATACTTCTATTAACAAATTCTGTATATTTATAATATTTTGTCTTCGCATATACTTTAATCATTTACGTATTGTACTTGCTTTGCGTATTTTGCCACGTTATATATATTAATATATGCTTCACAAATCTCTATCATACTACAAATATTTGCATATACTATGCATAAAGTATATTTTCACAACACTATTTTTCATTATATACTACATGTATTTATATATATTCACACAATTAAATATTTTTTTTATATGAACACAGTTCGTTAGGTTGTTAAACATATTTGTTCATAACATTTAATGTCAATTCTTTATAATTCATTATTAAATCATAATTTGTTATCAATTTTAAGATTGCTTACTAAAATTTAATCATTTCTAATTACTCATGCAATTTTTCCTCACGGCAAAATCATTACTAAAGAGTGTTGTTTGAAATGGTAACTGCTACTAATTGGTTTAAGGCAACATAAAACAACACAGAATATTGGATTGCAACTCATTAACAGATTGATTGGGAAATATATATGTATGCCATACTACTTCGTTAAGTATTAGCTGAATTAACTATATGTAATTGACCCATTTTTTTTTGAATTCATTGTATATTCTTCATTAAAAAGGAAAACCAATACTTTATCAAAGTGCGAAAATCACATGGCATCAGAAAAACTAATTTATAAGGTGAAAATTTTAAAGTATTGTATAAGATTATATTTTAAGTTGACCAATTGAAAGGTACTTTTGTAGCTAGCCTCGTACCAAAAGAAATGATTTTTCATTTTTCTAAATATAGAAATTTTCACCAACAATTACATATTTAAGATTGAACACAAAAATACCTTAAACAAAATATTTTCCTAATCAAATGATATTGTACGCTTATAAACAAAATATTTTTAAATTCTTTTTATTAATTTGTTTTGTTTGATTATTAATAATTAATGAAGAGAGAAAAGATTTCTTGCGAGAATGATACTAGCTAATACAGTTTTGCAATCTTACAATTTGTTTCCCTTATCAAAAAGGTGGTGAACATTTAACTCCCATATTGTTAAAATTAATGTATTATGAGTATTTCAAAAATTTTACAATAAAAATTTACTGACTCAATTAATTAATCAATCATTAGTCAGTTAACAATAAAAACTTTTTGTTATATATTTGGTTAGTCAATAAATATTGTACCAAACATAAAATTATTTTTATTAATTTGTTTTGTTTGATTATTAATTAATTAAGAGAAACAAAAAAGCTTTGTTTAGAAAATGAAACTATACATTTTTGTTATATTACCGTTTGTCACCTTGATCAAACATAGTTTTTTTTTCCCCTTGATCAAACATAGTTGTTAACAAATTTGGCGAACATTTTAACTCCCACATTGTTAAAATTTATTATGAGTATTTCAAAAATTTTACAATAATTAGTCAACAATTAGTTTTTTTTAATATCCTAATCTATTACATCAATTCTACTTTATTGCAATCACTATACTATACTTGGAATCATCTTGTCCGAAATCTTTGTTAGCGTCAATGTTAAAGATAGATTTTTCGAATAAAGAAAGAGAAAAATGTTGTTGAGAACCATTAGTCAATTTGTTTGATTTTTCAATCTTATTCGATAAAAAAAAAAAGTGTATAACATGTATAATCCCAATAGTTCATTGTACAATATAACGAACTTTTGGGAAGTGAATGTAATTAAACAATACTAGTTTAGATTGACATGGCCATTGGCCACATAAACCCAAAAAGATATGATCCAAAAATCAAATCTATAGAACTGTCATTCTCTGCATGCATTTTTATCAGTCAACGTAGTGAGTCAGTTTGAAAAACTGTCAACGTGTCACTCTCTCGTTTCACCCACGTTTCGCCACTTTCCATTTTCTTCCTTGAATTCTTTTTTTTCTTTCCATTCTTTCACTCCAAAACTCCACCAAAAAGGCAAAAAAACTCTTTTTCACTTCAGTTTGGATTTTCGGAAGTTTCCCTCAAAACCTCGGCCATTACTATAATAAGTAAGAACAACCCTCTTTCTCTCCTTCTCTGCTTTTTATAAGAGAATCATTTGTTTTCCTTGTACATACTTGGTCAGTGTGCAATTTATGTATTCATGAGCTGCTTGAATAAAAGTAAAAGTAAAAAAAAATAAAATTGTATTCATAAGCACACCTGCATTATGAGCTTATTTCTGCTCGTGTTTGTGTATTCTGCTGTAAAAGGTTCTCAAAAGTGTGGAGGATATTCAGTTTTCTTATACTGTTTTTTTTTTCTTTTAATTTTTTTTTTAATTTTAATGATTTAATTATGGTGTTTTACATGGCTTTTTGTTGAATTAATGTATTCAAATCGTTCAGTGTTTACTGGTGTAGTTAGCTTTTTGAAGAATTATAGGGGGGTTGAAATTGAATTTCATTGAGGGGAGGGGATAGGTGGAAAATAACATATATATATTACTATTAAAGAAGAAAAATGTGGATTATTTCCGAAATATTGTTCATTTTTTGATTTCTTTCTGAGTGTTAGAATAACTATGATGTTATTTGACTGCTAATTTGGTGTTGGAACTTGGCAATTCATTTTGTGATTCTATCTTCTCCGTTAGATGAAGAGATATAGGAGGAAATCTTTTGTCTTTTCAGTTAGCCATGAATAAGTAGTTATGAATACACAAGAATCCTAAGATGGAACGTTTCTAACTATTAGCATATTGGTAACATTTGTGTTTCAACTATTAACATTTTTTGGGTTTAAAAATCAGTAGTTTCACTATGAATGTGGGAATTTTATGAGCTTCTGTTTTCATCTTGTCATCAGATCTTAGAATTTTTTTTTGTTTGCTTGGGAATAGATCAGAGGACGGGGAATAATTGCTATAATGGTGATGATGATAGTTGAAACCTAGCGAGTGACCTGGGAGAAGGGTTGCATTAACCAAATTTTGTTCCTTGTAGCAGAAAAAGGAGTTGAATGGTGCAAAATTCCAGCACTTTTCCAATGAAAGTTTGCTTATTAAAGAAGCAACAAAGAAGACCTGGAACAATATTAAAAAAATGTGTAAAGACTTAGAAAACACAATAAGCTGGATTTGATCTTTTGTGTATGAGAAGTCTAATATGTAAATACAAAACTAAAGTACGGTTCTGTTATCTGGGATGGAAGAGAGTTTTAGAAACGTGTTAGCAAAATGATCTTATTCTTATAGAAATCTTGAAATATATTGTTTGATGGACTTGAATGGGTATAGAAGAATTTTGTCTTTGTATTGGTGCTTATGCATTGCAGAGAACCCTCTTAGACGCGTCATAACATTGTAGTATGAAAGTGTGGTACTCAGTATTAGGCCTTCAAAAAGAAAAATGTTTAAAAGGGGTTCATTGTGTGAGGTTGAGTTTATAATTATGAATTTTAATTTCATTTTACAATGAGCAACTCTTAGGATTTGGAACAGTTGTTTTTGCATTTATGCTGCAGATATTGCTGTAATAGTTGAAGGTTTGTTTTGGTTGGCTGGTTCTATTCATGTGATTCAGTATGGAATTTAACTATTCACAAGGAATCAAAGATTAAAATGAATAGATATAGAGTGATGTTTCAAATTCTTTGTATCAGTATTGAACTGCGGAAATTTTTCTTGATTAATGGATGCCCATAGAAGTTACAACATTAAGGTTGTATTTGATATACATGGACTGGAGGAAACTGAAAGTAGATGTAATTTATATGATGCTCTCAGCAATGAATAAATGAATGCACATGACGACCAGAATTCGGGATAAGAAAATGACTAAAATATCTCTTAGGATCGGAATTTAAGGTATTTTTTATTTATTAATGCTAATATTCATGCAGAATTTACAGCAGGAACATGTCAAAAGATTCTCAATTTATTCCTGTAGAAGAGTTTCAAAACATGGTTGGGCCTCTTACAGAATTGCGGTTCTGTTCTGTATGAATCTCGTTTGGCATTTCCTCCGAAAATATTCTCTCTTCCACTGGAGACTGAGTTGGATGTAGAACATCTCTCATTACATGTCAAATATATCCCTAAATTGTTTCAGCAACATTACATTGTATTTTGGAACTGAAACACTAATGCCTGTTTGTTATGTTTTCAATATGTTTATAGTGGATTTCACTTGTATAAGCCTATCCATCCCGTTGGAAAAGAGTATAGATGAATTCCATATGCGATAATAGTGGAAAAGATAACAATGTTCGATCCCGTCAATGTATAGCTTCTGCATCAGCTTTTAGACAAGTTAGAAGCATTTTATGTTGTCCAATGAATGTCCAACCTGTAGAACTTCGAATCTTTCTGGTGTTCAGTACTTTGTGAAGTGTAGACTTCTGAGTTCCAAAAGCTAAAAACATTCTCCATCAGTTTGTTTGAACTACATTTCTCATGTAGGTCATTATCAGCATTGTATGGGTATTGCAATTTGAGCTTTTGTGTTGTCTGGCACACTCGGAGAAATTGCTGTTGCTTCATTTCTGCCTATATCAATCTAAACTCACGCTGCATCTATCAGATTTTCTATTGAGTGCTATGTTATATTTTGAGTTTAAATGTTTATCATTTCATTCTCAATTTTGAGGCTGGCCTAGGATTTATGAATTCCTATAGACTAATAAAAAATGTGCTGCTATTGTTAAAAATGCTTTGTCCTTTCTTGAATGGTTAGTCCACTATAGGGAGGACTCACCTTATATTTTAAATGCAGATGATGTACATGTAGTTGGAAGAAATGAGTTAGGAGAGGCTCAAAGTGGTAAATCTGATGGCATTGTTACTTGAACTGGTTTCTACGACAATATTTTTGGTGACAAAGCCTTTGTCACTTGCCAAGCTATCTTGTTTATTTGGTCTGAGAAGCATTTGCATAATTATTCAGACCTGGATCGAACTGTTGAGAGCTGCCATCAATTTCCAATTAAACATACTCTGGAGAATGATAATTTGGGCAATTGCTATTTTGTCACTTCCAGTACGAGCTTTGACTGCACTACAACGGGAAAAGATGGTGAGTTAAATATTTTCCACTTATATAAGATTACTTTGGTTTAGTTTCCAGCTGAAGAGACTGTCGTCAATTTGTAAGGGAAGAAAAAAAGAAAGGTCTGTTAATATATTTCTTTGAGTATTCTGATTTACTTGTTCTAGAATCTGGATGATACCCCCTGTTTAGCATTCTCTTGAGTGATGCACTATTTGAAATCCAAAGGAAAGAAGGATGCAAGGAATTTTAACCTTTCCATGCATGACTAATAGATTATTTATTTTTATAACCTAAGCTTCTCGAATAAAATTCATCTTCACATCCAGTCTGGAAGAAGTTCCGGTTCTTTTTCCTCTTTTTTTTTTTTTTTTGGGGGGGGGGGGGGGGGGGGGGGGATGGGGGAGGGTCAAAAGATGGATTACTCTAAGTAGCCATCATCATGCATGAAAAGTTGTCGATTATAGGAATATGATATTCTTATTCAAGTGTGTCTTTGAACTCCAGTATATTCCTGAGTCACCCTGTCAATATCAACAGCTTTGAATGCAGTTCCGGATAGAAAATTAGTTCTTACCTTTTGTTGAATCTTATAACTTTAATATTGATATGTTATTATCTTCTTTCAAGAAGAAAGGTCTTTTTTTCAACTTAACGACACAGGTTATGTATGTATCTGGCTTTTTTGTGGCATGTCTGATTGCTTTGGCACAGGGATAAATGAGTTTTTGCAAATCCATTGTAGCAGTTAATTGGATTTCTGTTGTAAATAATGATAGATTGAATACTATCTGTAGTTGATTGGATGACCTGGCATTCCTTCAGTTTAATTTCCTGTTTGGAAGATTTTGCAAGAAGATTTGCCATGAGCTCTAGCACATTCACTGAGGTCCTTCTACTGATTTTTTTTCTAGGTTGCTGGTTGCATTTGTAGTCCCTAGTGTTTTAGGTCAGTATTAACTTACGCTTTGATGTCTATTGATATATTGGAAGTTCAGCAAGAAGAAAATGTACTACTATTGATATATTGGAAGTTCAGCAAGAAGAAAATGTACTACTACTTTAAAAACTGTCATATAGGCACTTAGCTTCTTTTGGAGAGCTATACTTTTGCCTGGTAGAAAAAGTAAATGTAATCAACGATAAAGAAATACTTGCTTCTGATTTGTTGTCTGCTGGACAGTGACAGTCAAGGAAGCTGATCGTAATAGTAATGGTGGGTTCTCCCACTTTTGGTACGTACCATAAAAAGTATGTCTGGGGCGTTGGGGGATGGGGAGCGGAATGTTTCTTTTCTGGCCACTTTCCTTCTGGGGTTTGGTGAAAGGAACCGTAAATCCCAGCTGAGCTTGCATTTCCTTTCTGTATTTCCGTAAATCAGACACATGATCCCCATATCTATATGTTCTTGGTAACTTATCTTTTCATGATGAGCTGGAAACTTTGATATTAATGAAGGGAATCAAAGTTTGAATCCATTTGGCCTTGTGGGTGGTACCTTCTCCTGTTAGCATCTGTATCCTCAAGGTGGGCTATTGCATGATGTTTACGTAATGATAAATGATAAATGCTGGTTCTTATTATTGAAAAGAAAGCTGAAGTTTCTTATTAAATGATAAATGCTGAGTCATCTCAGTGAGCTGCGGCTTTTGACATTTGAATCTTCTCAAAAAGGTTTGCGCTAAGCATACGTTGTTCATGTGTCTTGGTGGGAGGCACCAGCAAATATTCAACAGTTCATGTTTTTCACAACAGCTTTTGTTCTTTAGCTGTTGAAAGCTTTCTGTTGTTTGGAATGCCCAGTTGGTTGTTCATATGGTAAGCTTATTTGTCATTTGCAAATAATCTTTAAACCTGCCTTGTGGAGTCTCCTTGAGCATAAAGGTGAGTAGTTAATCAGCGATGTGAGCTAGATCTTCTAACAAAGACTGTGATCAGAAAGAAAGCAAATTTGACTGAAAAGAGGTGTTAAGCTTTCGACCAAACTTCCCTGTCTCTCATACAGTACAACATTCATGCTAATCCCCCTCGAGATTAGCATCTTATCTGGATAAACACAACGAGAATTTTATTTTGGCCTTTTTGTGCCAAATGTAAAGTTAAAATGTGAAAATGGTTAGCAATTAAAATAAGTAACTGCTTATTCTTTAAACCTGCAAGAATTTCTGGTTCATTACTCAGCTCTCTGTTTGTGGATGGATAGTTCTTTTATTGCTGGTGTGTTATGAATATTCTCAGTTATTGATGTGAGAACAGCATATGTGTAGCTGGAGATGCGCGTACTTGAAATGCAAACTGAGTTCGAGAACATGATTTGGCATAGGAAAAAACTTGAGGAACGATTGCAGCTAGCTATTAGAGAACGTGGACTGATGGAGGCTTTGTTAGCAGAGCTCGAAGATGAACATGATGAGGCAATTTGCAAAATGGAGCTACTAGAGGTTGAGGTAAATCACTGGTCTAAGTTTGAATTTGATGCTATGCATAGTTACATATGCCAAATAGTCTATTCTTGGAAGTTCTGCATAACGTCTGACCTATTGTTGTCCTATTGATGTAGTTGAGAAATATCTAATAAAAACACGTTCTGCATTTACTAAACTACTTGCATGTCTTTAAGAATCTTTTAGATGCTAACTATCAAGTAACAAATTTTTTTATTACTTCTTCTAGATAGGAACTTTATTATACAAGGTCAGTCTTTGGATGTACTGTACATGGCTTCAATCTCAAAACAATTGTGGAATGCATTAGAGGCTTATTAATCATTTCCTTCTGTTTAATCTGCATGGCTATAAGTTTGCTTTTCTTCCTACCTTATTGATTAGTGAGTATTCAAATGCAAATTAGAAATTGTCTGCTTATGGTTTCAATAGTTGCTGATGACACTTCATTTTCTAATATATGAAGATGAAAATCAAGCACAACTCGTAAGATTTTTGAGGTAGATATTGCAAGGAATTCTACAAAGGAAAGCTACAATAATAATCTTTTAGAGGCCAAGGATTCTTTTGCGCGTTCAGCAGATTGGCATTAGAGCAAGTACAAGAAGCCTATAAAAATGAATTAATGAGTGCATGTTATCTTTCTGGTAAACGAAAAATAAAAGAGGGGAGTAGGCAGACAATTAAATTTTAGCATCCTAATAGGTATGTTGAGTTTGATCCAAATGCGTCTATACAACTCGGTGTTTCAGTAGGTAAATATCATTATGAGAATGAAAATTTGGAGAATTTTTATAGTGACAGTTAAAAATCTAGTGCAATGCATTTATTTCCATGTGTGTAACATTGAAAAGGGAAGTGCGACCTGCAAGTTGTAATAATATTTATTTTTTGGACCCTGCAACCTAGGAGTAGTCGGTTCTTTTCTAAATGTGGGAAGGATAAGGTTACAACAAAACATAAGTGTAACCTTGATAAGTTGGAAGTCCTTGTTTTCCGCCCGGATTAACCTTAAACCTACCTGAGTTAGTTTGTTTAGACTGTCTCCACTGCTTCAATTCCATTAGATGCTGCCTGATATGATCAGAAGGAGGGCATAATCTAGGGACGTTTAGAATGTCCTGTTAACCAATATAGAGCAGAATCAGTTCCTCCTTTCTTCTCTTGCCTCGGTTTGGTGCAACCAAAATCAGGCAATACCTAAACTAAGATTGGTTGAGGGGCTAGTAGAATGAATGTGATGGATCTACCCAGTTGTGCAATACTTGGTGCATCAAAATATTTTTATCCATACGATTAAGCGGAGAACATTTTGTTGGTTTATAGATTTATGTAAGACTCACTCAATTCTAGAGGACAATGGATCTTAAACTAGCCATTTCGATTCTCATTTGATTGGCCTAATGAGCTTCAAATGATAAGCCGACAACTTTTAGAATTAGTTTGGGTAGTAATAGTTTTTTGCATTATAATTGTTCTATAAAGGCAACTCCTCTTAGCATAGATTTTTTATAGCTATGCTGTATCATGGATACCAATGGTTGGAGTGGGTTTTGTGCTTTTTGGTTCTGTTCTACACACTTCTTCTTACATTACTGAATTTTAAATTTGATTCACAAAATCTTTTTGGATATGAACTTAGCATTCTTGCCTGCTAAATGCTTAGCATACTCTTCCAACTATAGATTAATACAAGTCTTTCTACATTGGACCATGTCCTTTCCTTCTTCTTTCCAAATTGGGAGTTTTAATAAAAAAATATGAACTTAGCATTCTTGCCTGCTAAATGCTTAGCATACTCTTCCAACTATAGATTAATACAAGTCTTTCTACATTGGACCATGTCCTTTCCTTCTTCTTTCCAAATTGGGAGTTTTAATAAAAAAATATTGCAAGTGCATTAATAGTGCAAGTTTGGATTAAGTCTAGATTCATGCCACTCCCTGCTTATAAATTGCTACTACGTGTCGCATATCTGTTGTCAATCATATATAGTAGTACTTAGTGAATTATTGCAACTAAAACTTCTGATTGTAAATCGGTGTGTGTTTTAACAGCTACACAATTTGAAAGCTGAAACTCATCGACTGAAGGAAGTTCAGGGTAAAGGGTATTGGAGCAGCAGAGCTCAACATGAATGCGACGCTGGGAATGGCAAAATTTTCCAGGATGCAGATAAGTTTGGGATTTCATTGTCAAAGTCCAGTTACAATGAAAGCAGTGTGAAAGGTCAAGATACAGAATGCAAAAGTAAATCTGAAATGGAAGTTGTCAAAAAAGAAGCATTCGAGTCCAAAGGACTACTTCAGCCATTTCCTTACGATACATCTTCTTCCCATTCAGGTAAGAGCAATGTTCTCAAAGAAAGGAGGGAGGTTGCACTTTCTCGGAGTTTTTTCAGCGCGATATTATCACTTTTTGTTGGAATTATTGTGTGGGAAGCTAGAGATCCTTGCATGCCTCTTGTGGTAGCGCTTTTTAGTGTTGTTTGCCTGTCTCTCGCAAGTGTTCTCCACTTCTTCTCCACTATTCAGAACAAGCCTGCCATTGATGCAGTTGCCCTCTTAAGCCTCAATTGGTTCATACTCGGCACTTTGACGTATCCTACATTGCCAAGAGTTGCCAATGTGCTAGCACCATTCGTCCATCAAGTAGTAGAAAAGATGGGGTGGTTTGGTTTTGGGATTTAGCTTTTGTAGGAATGTGTATAAATGGAAATTGGATAAAGGTTTTTTTTTTTTTTTTTGCATAGTTTTAGTTTGGAGAAATTGTAAAAATCATCCTTTCAGGTTGTGTGAAAATTTTGTTTTATCATTCACATTTAAAAATAATGCAATTTTGTGAGTTCATGTTAAAAATTTGCACTAAATTTGCTTTTCTGTTTTATTACCGTATATTTTTTTTAAATATGAATAATTATTTTTTTTTTTTTGAAAAAATGTAGAGGATCGTTTTTGCATTTTCCCTTTTAGCTTTTAGAGCCTTTGGATTTTTTTTGTTAGTTTCTATACAATATGTATATAGAAAGGTTTTCTTTTTGGGAACTAGTGGAGATGAGCTAAAAGTATACATGCATTTTGATGCATAAAAAATTTTAATTGTTAGTTAATTTTTCAATTGCAAGTAAGGAACAAAATTAATGGGCATATAAATAGAAATTTTTGTTTGACCTTGTTAATGACTAATAAGTCGGTATTGTGCCGACTTATTTGCTTGGTTTGTGTGATGTTTAGGCGTGAAATAGAGTTGCTTGGTTTGTGTGATGTTTTGGCATGAAATAGAGGTGAAAACTATGCATTGTGAATGACTTGTGCACATAAGTGCTCATGAACTTACAACTGACGAAAATGGCTAAATATAGTGAAAGTGTTATGATTTTGATCAGTTATGGAAAACACACATTCACTATGCACAAGTCACCACATTCACTATGCACAAGTCACACCTTCACTGTTCACAAGTCAACAACACACACTAACACACCACACTTACACATACTACTCACAACACTCAAACTTACACATTCACTGTTCACAAGTCCATAACACTTACACAACACACTAAACCACACACAACACCTTGTGCCCGCCACACACACACGCACACACGGTGCGGACGCACCATGCACCCGCACCACACACACACTCTCACGGTGGTGCGCCCGCACCACTCACGGCGGGCGCACCACTCACCCACACGGGTGCACGGTGCGCCTGCCACCCACGCATATGCACACGCGAACTTTGTTTTCTTTTTCGTGCATTTTTACTTAGTCATTTTCTCATACATTTTCCATGAACTACACTTTGTTCATTCGCACACTTGACGCACGAGAAGCAGACATTTAATGCATTTTTCCCACGGGCACCAATTGTTTGATATTTGGCATTGACAATTCTTAGCCGTTAAGTTTTGCACCAGGCACGTGTCCTCACTTGAGCTTTTATTAATATCTGCAGAGACACGTGTCGACATCCCAGCGAAAGAAGGAAGCTTCCAGGAATCTACGAGCCAAGTCATCCGGAGGAAAGCTATAAAAGGCAGAGGCGGATTCAAGAAAAACAGCTTTTTGGGGACAGAGAGAAAAAGGCAATAGAGAGACTAGGGTTTGAGGATCATTGAGGAAAAAATTCCAGAGATGGAGACAAACATCATAGACGACCCATTTACTCCTTTCTTTGTAATTGGAAGTTCTGAGCCGATCAATATGATCGGCTAAACATAGAAATGTTGCCTTGAGGGGTTATATGTATGGATTTAATCTTATTTGAGACATTTGCATGGATATATATATATGTGTTCTTCATGTTCATATTCTGTTCTTGTTTATATTCAATGTTTGGCATGCCATTGCTTAAGTTTACATTAAAGCTGCGGTACCCACTGAGTTTTGTGTAAATCGATATGAGGCAATTGAACATAACATGAATCGATTGTGAATGTGCGTATGTGAGTCTTAGGTCCTAGGCTTGTTGTGATCTTGATTGTGCGGTACCCACTGACAATTAACATCAACCCTTAGGAAAAGGTCTAAGATTGTTCTTGTATTTTGGATCGAAGTCGTGGAATGAGTAGCTGTAGATAACCAGGAAATGAATTAGATTCATTATGGGAGAATAGGGATTCTGGGAAATCCAATCGTACCCAAAACTTGCCCTACCAAGGGAGGCTCTGGGAGAATTGTGAATTAGGGCAGTGAGAACTACCAAGTTGAACAGTCCTAAGTTCACTAGCAGGTCAATCCCCTCATGTATGTTTACACAAGTCCGGGAAAATAAGAGAAAGATCCATACAAATTATTTCACCCTCAAGGCAGCATAATCATCTCTATTGATTTCCTCTTTGTTGCATTCTGTCAATTTGATTTCATTACTAGTCATTCTTGTTAGTTATTCTATCATTGCATCAACTCTTGATAAACATCCTCTCCCTGTTGGATACGATCCCACTTGCCGCTTCTGCATTATTTGAGTAAGTAGGGTAAAATTGTAGGGTAGCGACAACACCTGTCAATTTTTGGCGCCTCTGCCGGGGAGAGGCATAGCGTCGAGAGTTGTTTACGATAGTTTACACTTTGTTGTTTATTTACGAATTTTGGTTTGAAATTGTTTATTTGTGCATTTTCGTTGAATTCATTCGATCCATTACTTTCTCTGTTTATTTGGTTCTACTGATATCTGGTGTTAGTGATATTTCTGATCCTTATAGAAGTCACTGTTTATGCAACTAGGAGCAAGGTTACGTGGTGAAGCTCCAGAATTTGCACTTGACCTGGAACTACAAAGGACTTTAAGACAAAGGAGAAGGGCACTGGAAATGGCCGAACAGAACGAGGAGAGACCTAGGCCCCAACCACCTCGATTTGGGGACCATTTCGCAGTAAACTTTGAGAGGAGGAATAATCACCAAGGAATAGACGTTGAGAGCTATCAGATTCCAACACAAATCGTATCCATGATTACTCAAGGGCAAATTTTTTAAGGCTTGATCCATGAAGATCCTAACAAGCATTTGGACTGGTTCTTGGGACTTTGTAACACGTTCAAACTGCAGAGAGTCACTCCAGATGACATGAGAAGAGTTTTGTTCCCATTGTCTCTCAAGGGGAAGGCAAAGCACTAGTTCAACTCAATCGGAGGACCGTCCATCGCCACTTTTGAGGAATTAGAAAGAAAGTTTTTGGCCAAGTACTTCCCTCCAGCCAAATTGGAGCGGATGAGGATGGAAATTCGCAGCTTCCAATAGCAAGATGGTGAGACGTTTAAGAAAGCATGGGACAGGTTCAATGACTTACTCCGACAGTGTCCAAACAATGACCTGGGGGAGGTCAGAGAGCTCAACACCTTCTTCAAGGGTTTATCTCCGGAATCTTCGCTAATGGTAAAAGCTTGCGCAAACGGGGCTTTGAAAGACAAAAGTGTGCCTGAGGTTAGGGAGCTCTTCGACTCAATTGAGGATGACGAATATTTGTTCCCAGAAGCTAGAAAAACACCTATGAGGAAGCAACGAGGGGTGTTGGATCTAGACGAGGAGACTTCCTTGGAGGCAAAAATTGAGGCTCTAACAAGACAAGTCCAAACTCTTAAGGCTGCGAAAACCGCTCCCGTGTTGATGTGTGGTTTATGTAAAGGGGAACATCACACTGATGAGTGTGAACTCACCCAAGAATCAGTGCAGTACGTGAATAACTACAACAACCGCCAACAATATGGAGGCTATAGAAATCAGTCGGGTCAAGGCACTTGGGGACAAAACAATCAGGGAAATCAGCAAAGACAGTACTACCAGAGTGGGGAGTCGAGCAACAGGGAACCCAGAAGGACTATAGGAAGATCTACTGCACAAAATTTTAGAGAAAATGGACATGTATGAGAAGAGGACTTCCACACTGGAAACTCAAGCGAAAAACACGGAGGCCTCCATCAAGAACATCGATATACAATTGGGACAGTTGGCCAAGGCAAGCCACCAGAGACCTCAAGGCACCCTCCCAAGTGATACTGAGCCAAATCCAAAGAGAAAGGAGGTGTGCAATGCTATAACGCTAAGGAGTGGTAAGGAGCTCAGTGGGAACTTGAAGAAAGAGGAAAAGGAAACTTTTGAGGGAGAAGTAAGACTACTTACGCAATAATATAACTAAAGTAAGCCTTCAAATTGGTATGACAAACTTGAAGCTCTGATAGTCCAGATTCTGCATTCATGTTGCATCATTAGTGTTAAATGATAATATCCCACATCGGCTAAGTAAGAACTTTTGAACTAATATATAAGATATATGGGTCACTCCACTCATAGCCGATTGGTTTTGAGTTGGATGCACATATATTAGTATTCAATTTGGGCTAGGCCCATTGTTGGGTTAGCATTCGATTTAGTTTGGGGTAGGCCTAGCGTTGGGCTAGCATTCAGTTTAGTTTAGAATTGTCACTATTTGTGCTAAGCCCATTGTCGGGCTACAATATCCCATATCCCAATTGGTTTTGAGTTGGATGCATATATGTTTTTTAACAATTAGAATAACAACTAATCTCGGATTCAAATATGCAACTGTAAGTTTATCGTCATTTCAAGTTGTAATAAAAGTGTCGAAAAATTTGAACCACAATTTCAATAGCAATTAATTATTCATTTCATATATGAATCACGTCTTATATATGAATCGGTTTCATTGGACTTTTTTGTGTTAAGAGTGAAATCAATTGGAGTGACAAACATTGGTAATTATTGTGTGCGTATTTAGGACCATTGCATTGCTCTCTCTAACTTCTCTTTCGAGTTTGTATAAAATGGTTGGTCCAAATCTATATTCCTATGCAATTAGATCCTCTAAATAATCTCAATCTATATTTTTATATGATCAAGATTCATTTGCATGGCAACCTATATAAGTAATGTGTCCTTAACATTGTTATGTTCTACATGAAAGTTTTTGGTATGATCAAGGTAGAAAATTAAAAATGTCAAATGTCCACCAAATCCTCTCCCTTATTTTTAAGGGGTTTATGAAAGATATACTCCAAGTACTAAAACTCATTTTACCAAAAATTTTATCTCTTTCAATTATCTAACGTCCTGTTGAAAGGATTTTCATCCATCAATAATAGTCTAAATACACATTAATTTCTTTTTTTAGTCGGCGAATCCTGTAAAAAATGTTCCCATTCGAGTCATGTGCATACAAGGCTTATCAAGCAATTGTAATATCTCAAGAATTTTAATTATAAATGAAAATTAAAAAGTAATGATTTATGATTAAAGGATAAATAATGTGTGAAAGAAATCTTTGATAACTTGATATACGTGAAAATATAAAATACATTATTTGCAATATTAGTAATTTAGGAAAATTAAAATACTTTATGTATAAGGAATCTAATACATATAACCCTAGGAAAATAAGGCTAAAAGGTAGGAATATAATACTTTATGTATAAGGAATCTAATACATATAACCCTAGGAAAATAAGCCTAAAAAATAAGAGTAGAATACTTATTGTATAAGGAATCTAATACATGTGTAAACCCTAGTTAAACGCTATAAATAGGACCCCCTATACATCAGAGAACTCACGTAACAACTTCTAAGAGAGAGAAAAGGTTGATCGCAACTACAATAACAAGTAAGTAAATTCTAGATCCCTTCTATAGTTATAAATTCTTAAATCTTTTCCAAATTATTTGAATGTATATTACGATTGATATAAGGTTGTGAGATTATAAAATTCAGTAACTTGAATCTATATTCGTTTTACAACGTGATTTTGTAACCTCAAATATATATGTTAAGATTTATGTGATCAGATGTATATATATGTTTGTTAAAGATTTAAAAATCCTTTCTTTTATGTTGAACGTCAAATATATCTGTTAAGATTTATGTGACCAGATGTATATGTTTGTTAAAGATCTAAAAATCCTTTCTTTTATGTTGAACGTCAAATATATATGTTAAGATTTATGTGACCAGATGTATATGTTTGTTAAAGATCTAAAAATCCTTTCTTTTATGTTGAATGTCAAATATATATGTTAAGATTTATGTGATCAGATGTATATGTTTGTTAAAGATCTAAAAATCCTTTCTTTTATGTTGAACGTGAATGTATACTAAACATGAAATTTAATTATTGTGAGTAAATTTTAGATGATTAGAACACATTAAACAATTATATTTAATATGCTATGATCATAATTAATGATTGTGTGGTCATTATGTAATCATGAATGAGTCTAAATACTAGACATGTATATATTTGATAATTTCATTAATTCGTTGATTATACAGAATGATCACGTGAACATTATGTGATCATGAAAGTTTTTCTTTAAAAACTGATTAGGTATTCAAGGTATATTTAATATGCTATGAGTGTGTGATTATTATGTAATCATGAAAGAGTTTAAATGCTAGACATGTATATATTTGAAAATTTCATTAATTCGGTGATCATTATATGATCATAAAAGTTTTTCTTTAAAGTTGATTAGCATACAAAGTGATCAATTGCGTGTATTTTTGTACAGCCTAAAGAGTTAAATTTCTTATGTTAGCACATACTATTATCATAAAAGTATTTCTAGTAAGTAAATTGTAAAAGTTTTAATATTAAATGTCAAAACGATATTACGCATATTAAATGTAGATTTCAATATATGAATTACATGTGAAGTGTATATCATGATTTATAAAGGTTGTTTGGATGTATGTTCGGATCACAATATATATATATATATATATTACTATATTAAACCAGAATTTCTTTAAGTATGATTGTATAAGAAATATTATTTGTTTTACATGACGTGAACTTAATGAATGATATCAAGACTTACATGTCCTAGCGGTAGGAACACGTTTTCCGAACATGTATGTCATGGCATAATTAATCCTCGACCTAAGGGGGATTTAATTCTGTAATGAAGATCCTCGACTCAAGGGGGATCTATGTATGTCATGTATGTGGCCTAAGGGCCTAATGGCCGACCTAGCGGGAATACAGCTAGGCTGAGTACTCAGTAAGCTGTGAATGCATGTATGTCATGGAAATACATTCATTAAGATATGTCACGTAAATATATTTTTATTGGAAAATTAAACTAAACTTTTGTTAATTAGGAATTTTTTAATATGTTTTGTTTCTTAAGTTTAAAGTTGTTTCATAGTATTATTTATTTCTTAATTAGTTATTGGTAGGAATTAGAAAATTGTGGAATTAAGAAACCTCTAACACTATAAATAGAGGGTGTTAGGGATCTTTGTAATGAGAGGAGTTTGAGAGAGAAACCTCAAAGAGGTGTGTTGTGAGAAAAAGCCCTACGGCGGCTTAGAGAAATTCCGTGGACTAACGGATGTTGTTGTATATGACAGTTGTGTCATACGTGAGATTTTATAATTGTTGTAATCCTCTCCTCCCAAACATATTTTTGTTTATTGTGATTTGATTATTTCGATTCTTCAAATTGGTATCAAAACTTATTTTGATCCTTCAAATTGGTATCAGAGCTTGGTTATTATTGATTAACCATGACAGGAAATATAATTTGTGTTGTTCCCAAATTGAAGGGAAAACAAAATTATAATATTTGGAGAGGTCAGATGGAAACCCATATGAAATCCTATGATTTGATCAAATATATTGAAGCGGAATTATCCGAAGATGCTGATGCAAGTGCAATGAAGGAGGCAAGTTTGGCGTTGTCCCAAATTCATCAAGCAATTGATCTGTCAGTATTTGGCAAAATTTCAATTGCCAAAAGTGCAAAGAAAGCATGAGATATCTTGGAGAAAACCTACAGAGGTGTTGACAAAGTTCAACAAAACAATTTGATGATGTTAAAACGAAAGTTTGAGCTTTGCACAATGGAGAACACTGAATCCATAGAGTCGTATTTTTCTCGTCTGTCAGCAATTAAAGATGAGATGGAGTTAAATAGGCATATCTTAACCTATGAAAATTTTATTGTAAAAGCTCTCAATACACTACCCTTGAAGTTTGAGTATTTTGTAGTCTTGATGATAGAGACCAAGAATTTGGCAACAGTAACAATTCAAGAATTGAAGGGTTCATTAATTCGATTTGAGCAAAGAATTAATGAAAAATTGGATGGTCAGACAGAAAATACAGAAAAGGTGATTGTGATCAGAGATTTTGTCTTTGATGTTAGTTTCGAATTGGTCTTCTAAAGAGTCAATGGTATCAATTGGGCAAACACAAGTGTCTTTCTATATTGAGGAAGAAAACGATGGTCACCAAAGTGAGCAAGTTCAACAACCTCAACAACCAATTGTTGATCATTTATCTTTGAGTATTGAATCCACTTTAGAAACTGAAAATCTCAAGGAAGGAGATTGTGTTGATCATCATGATAATATGATGGAAGTGATGGATGAAAGAAGTGTCGATTCAATTAAGGAAGAGGAAGAAATTATTTGTTCGGTAGACAAAGAACAAGAAATTCATGTAGTTGAATTTGAGGAGAAAAAAGAAATTAACAATGTTGGTGAAAAATATTTGTGTGATGATACATTGGTGGACATGAATAAATTATATGATGAAATTGAGATGGGTGAGATTGGTGATTTCACTGATAAAGAAAAAGTAAAAATCATCAATTTTGAAGAGGAAAAAGAAACCATGTACATGGTTGAAGATGATAAAAATATCACTGGTAAAAGTGACATTGTTGAGGTAAACAATATTGAAAAGATTGTTCAAGTTGAACAATATGATTTTTTTGATTCTTGGAAATTATATTGGCCATTCTCTTTTAGAAGAAAATATTGATACATGGAAGTTTTGTGCTAAAGTAAAAGAAACGGAAAACATGTTTGAAAACTTCAAGATCCAAAACTATAAAATTCGTCTCAAGTTACAAGTGAAGAAGAAGATGAAATAAAGAAGAAGATCAAATACAAGATTCAATCTGCAAAAGAAATCTCAAAAGAAATTCAAGCACGTGTGCTTTGAAGGTATTGATCATATATGGAAAGTTTAGTTTAAAGGGGGATTTGTTGGAAAATTAAACTAAACTTTTGTTAATTAGAAATTTCCTAATATATTTTGTTTCTTAAGTTTAAAGTTGTTTCCTAGTAGTATTTATTTCTTAATTAGTTATTGGTAGGAATTAGGAAATTGTGGAATTAAGAAACCTCTAACACTATAAATAGAGGGTGTTAGGGATCTTTGTAATGAGGTGTGTTGTGAGAAAAAGCCCTACGGCGGCTTAGAGATATTCCGTGGACTAACGGATGTTGTTGTGTATGATGGTTGTGTCATACTTGAGATTTTATAATTGTTGTAATCCTCTCCTCCCAAACGTATTTTTGTTTATTGTGATTTGATTATTTCGATCCTTCAAATTGGTATCAAAACTTATTTTGATCCTTCAGTTTTTTAAGTTTATTTATATGTAAAAGTACGAACCATATGAAAGTATAAGCGACGAATAAGTTACGTTATTGTGTAAGTTGATTATTGAAGTTTGTTTGTTTAATTAAATGTTTAGTTTGAGAAGATATTATTTTTGAAGTATGACTAGTTTAAATGATCTAGGGTTCACTTGCTGGACGATTTGCTCATTCTTCTATATATATATATATATATAATATTTTACAGATAAAGTTGATGGCGTAGATACATTGATTTTGTATGAGTTTTACTATTTGAGTTAGCATAGTGAAAGATTGAAATGTCTTGCATTCGTTTTAATGTTGAATGGAGATGAAGTTTGAGTGAATGCTCATCTAAGGCATATTAGATTATGTTTGGGAAAAAAATTATTGCTATTTTTTCCCAAGTTATTTCTAGTTAGTTTAAGATTTGCATCTCTCTCTCTCTCTATATATATATATATATATGGCATTCTTTTGTCTTTTGAACAAAGTTATAAAAAATTGCTTTATAGAATAGAAAAATCACGATACACAAAGTTTGAGTTACCAAAAATACCAAAACCATCTATGAAATAGAAATCCTTCATAATTGAAAACAAAACAATTAATAATAACTTCATAATTTAATCACATATTTTCAAAAATATACTTTGATCAAATCCCGGGCAATGCTCAGCTCCTTAGCTCCTTTTATTTATTTATTTATTAGCAACTCCCCAAATTTTATACATACCTATACCATACCCAAATTTTATAGATGTCAAAGGATGTCAGTGATGGATCCTAAATCTTGATAAGGATAAGCGATCTGAGACGATCAGCTTTGAGTTAAATGACGTACGAGAAACGCGTTATCCTAAGAAAACATGAATACTCTTGAGATAAAGATAAGCATGATAGATATGCTTAAAGACTCCTAACACAAGACTAATACCCTTGAGATAAGGATGAGAGTCATCAACTCTAGAGAATTATCACATAATCGCAGGTATGTCTATAAATACCGGAATACAACCCCATAAGGAAAAAACTCAATTAATTTTCAGTGTACTGTTTATTATAAGTGAGATCTAACTTAAGCATCGGAGCCTTCTCGGGAAAGATCCCGTGGAAGATCTGACGAGTGTTGTTATTTCAGGAACTCTGCTCCTACACATCGCAGCTCGCATTTCGGAGGTGTTGGTTCTACGCTTCATCAATTGGCGCCCACCGTGGGGCCATATCTTTCATAATCTTTGCGAGTGATGGCGGAGCACGCCGGGTTAACCGGGGGAGAAGCAAGTAAGTCTCCACAGGAGTTCGTGGATGCTTTCAAGATGATCACGGAGGACATTCTCAAGCGGTTGGGAGACATTGAAGATCGCCTCCCTCCGAGGCGCAAACTTTTCGCAGAAGGTGAAAGTTCGGAAAAGCAAACCCCGCCAAGAGGGTGCGCAGAGAAATTGGTAGATTACTCGTCGGAATCAGAACGTAGATCAAGGGGAAAGAACAAGGAGACCATTGGGGAGTCATCTTGGGCAAGGAAGAAAACACCATTCACAAGGAAGATTATAGAGACGAGGATGCCCCGAAATTTTCGACCTCCGATGTTGAAGTTGTTCGATGGTACTAGAGATCCGTCGGATCACATGTCGCACGTGAACTCGGTCCTGGACATGCTAAGTTTATCTGACGACCAGAAATGCCTGGTCCTCCCATCCACGCTTGAGTTAGCAGCTAGAAAATGGTTCGGAGAGTTACCGGAAGGAAGCATTGCTTCGTGGGAAGATCTAGACAGGAGTTTTCAGGCAAACTTTATGGGCAATGTGTATACCCAGAAACCTCCGACACACATGATGAATATACGACAACGAGAATCAGAAACTTTGCGGGAATATGTGGTGAGATTTACCATGGAGTCAAACCATGTTACTGGTAAGGATGACAAACTGATGCTTACGGCTTTTATCGGCGGATTAAAGCCCGGATTCTTCAACAGAAGTATTCAGGAGAACTACCCAAAGACGTATGCTGAAGCATGCACATGCGGCAACTATTGGAGAAGACTCCGATATCCATAAAAAAGACTGGTATTCATCTCAGAGGAAGGGAGCGCAGAGGCAGAGGAGCCCTCCGAGATCAGGAGGAGAGAAGAGAGCACGTCCCAGTGGAGGTCAGAGTTTCAAAACTCCCTATTGTCCAAAGGGACATGCGAGATCAGGAAATGTACCTGAGGAAGACCTGACGCCTTTGACGACTTCAAGATCAGAGATCCTGGCCGCGATTCAAGCTGAAGGGATATTCAAACAACCAGACAAAATGGCGGCCCCAGACCACACTCGGGACAGGAGCAAGTATTGCGAGCACCATGGGACTCATGGACACAACACGAACGATTGTTTTGATCTGAAGCAAGAAATAGAAAAAGCCATACGACGTGGAGAATTGAAGAATTATGAAGGCCAAAAAGGACCAGAAGTGGAATAAAAGGCCGAACCACGGAGATGGAGGAAAAAAGGACAACGAGCGACGTAGAGAACAAACTGGCAATTCCCCCAAAGCAAGTAAAGGCTATGCTGGGATAATCAATACAATCTCTGGAGGAACCTTAGGAGGAGATTCGGGTTCGGCAAGAAGACGCTATTCGCGGAGTATTAAGGAGGTTGGTGATAAGCGACGTCAAACGTCTGACCAGGTAACATCTATCATCACTTTTTCAGACGATGACTTTTTCTTACATGAAATAACAGACGATCCTCTAGTTATTGAAATGGGGGTGTCTAATTACTTGGTAAAGCGGGTTTTGATTGATAATGGTAGTTCGGCAAATATTATGTATTCACATGTACTTGAGGCCTTGAGCATTGAGAAGTAATGTTTTCCTGGGGAGACCTGGACTACATGCCTTTGAGGCGGTATGCTCAAGTTTGCACTATGTGGTCAAGTTCCCGTCCTGCGGAGAGATCGTGACGCTGCGGGGTAACCAAAAGGAGGCCAGGCTGTGCTATGTGGCTACGGTGCGAGAGGCCACCAAGGTCGAAGTTTTAACCATGGTGTGTCTGGCTCCCAAACGAGAAGATAGTTTCAGTCCGGAAGGGGAAGTGGAGGAAATCATATTGGACATAAGATTTCCCGATAGAAAGGTCAAGATTGGAAGAGATATACATTCCGATCTACGAGCTCGGTTGATTGATCTGTTACAAGAGTTTCAGGTTGTTTTTGTATGGTCAGCCGACGGCATGCCGGGAATCTTGAGGCACATCATAGAGCATAGCCTGGGGATTGATGAAACTCATAAGCTAGTGAAGCAGAAAAAGAGACTCTTCGCCCCAGATCGGAGTAAAATAGTAAACTCCGAGGTGGATAAGCTGTTGGTGGTAAAGATTGTAAGGGAAGTGGACTACCCAGAGTGGTTGTCTAACACAGTGTTAGCCAAGAAACCTAGTGGTGAGTGGAGGATGTGCATTGACTTCACCGACTTGAACAAAGCCTGCCCGAATGATTCTTTTCCAGTCCCAAGAATAGACATTCTCGTGGATATGACGTCAGGTTTTGCTTTTCTTTGCTTTTTGGATGCTTACAAAGGGTACCACCAAATATTTATGCGAAAGGAGTACGAAGAAAAGACCTCTTTTATCACAGATCGGGGCACGTACTGTTATATTACTATGCCATTCGGCCTCAAAAATACGGGAGCGACTTTCCAAAGGTTGGTCAATAAGTTGTTCAAAGACCAGATCGGCAGGAATATGGAGGTCTACGTGGATGACATACTGGTAAAAAGCAAGGAACCCCATGATTTGATAAACGACCTGCGAGAAGTGTTGGAGATACTCCGGAAGTCAGAAATACGCCTCAATCCGGATAAGTGTACTTTCGGAGTTAAGGCAGGAAAGTTCTTGGGTTACATGGTGTCTCAGCGGGGCATTGAGGCCAACGTAGAAAAGGTGCAAGCCATTATTGACATGACCTCTCCAAAAACTATCAAGGAAGTCCAAAGGCTGACGGGACGAATAGCGGCTTTGAGCAGGTTCCTCTCTAAGATCGCAGAACGGAGTATGCCTTTCTTCAAGACGTTAAAGAAGGGAGAGTTTGAGTGGACCGCAGAATGTGAGAAAGCTTTCGCGAGCTTGAAAGAATATCTGGCGCAGATCCCGAGATTATCCACGCCACAGGTTGGCGAAGTCTTGGCGATATACTTGTCTGTAAGCGACGAAGCAGTCAGTTCGGTCCTGGTTCGAGAAGAGGATAAGGTTCAGATGCCGATTTACTTTGTTAGTAAAGTACTACAGGGTCCCGACAAGCGGTACCCGAACATCGAGAAGCAGGCTTTTGCTCTCATGGTGTCTGTCAGAATATTGCGTCCTTATTTCCAAGCACACTCGGTAAAAGTAATGACAGATACGCATTTGGGAAAATTCGGGGAGGTTGATAAAATGGGCGGTCGAGCTCAGTGAGTTTGACATCGAGTTCGTTCCCAGAACATCCATCCGAGCTCAAGCATTATCAGACTTCATTGTAGAATGCACTCATTCTGAGAAAGCCCAGGAGGTCACAGGAGAATGGACGATGTTTGTGGATGGAGCATCAAACGGAGATGGTAGCGGAGCAGGGTTGCTACTCACGAGTCCAGAGGGGGATACGTTTACCTACTCGCTAAGGTTTGATTTCGTCACATCAAACAACGAGGCAGAATACGAGGAACTAATCACAGGACTGAAAATTGCCCAGAAGATGGGGGCAACGAGACTTAGAGCCTTCAGCGATTCTCAATTGGTGGTAAGCCAGGTGAAAGGAGAGTTTGATGCTAAAGAAGTGATGATGAAGAGGTATTTGACCAAGGCAAAGGAGTGGATAGCGAACTTCAGCAAGTTTGACATAGAAAGAATTCCGAGGTCGCAGAACAGAAATGCGGACGCCTTGTCTAAATTGGCATCTTCGGTGTACTCGCACTTGACAAAGTCCGTCCTGGTTGAAGTACTAGGCGAAAGATCAGTGGATGAGGTGCACGTCGTTGCAATCCAGTATAAAGAATCATGGATGACTCCCATAATCAAGTATTTAACCGAAGGTGCGGTCCCTGCGTCGCAACTCGAGGCAAGAAAGTTAAAAATAAAGGCCTTGAGATACGAGATGGTGAGTGGGGAGTTGTATCGGAAGTCGTATTTAATGCCTTTGCACAAATGCATGAGTCCAGCCCAGGCAGAGCTCATCTTGAGAGAGATGCACGAAGGGTGCTGCGGGGCGCATTCCGGAAGTCGGAGTATTGCCAAAAGGGCCATAATCGCAGGTTATTATTGGCCCACGATGTTTAAGGAATCTGAAGAGATGGTGCGGAAATGTGTTCGGTGTCACTTACACTCACCAGTCTCCAGGTTGCCAGCTACGGAGATGACAACCATGACCAGTCCGTGGCCGTTCGTACAATGGGGACTTGACTTGTTAGGACCTTTTCCTAAGGCGAAGGGAGGGGTGCAGTATCTTTGCGTGGCAGTCGATTATTTCACCAAGTGGGTGGAGGCCGAACCATTGGCCAGAGTCACCGGAGGCACCGTTCGGAAGTTTCTATGGCAAAATATTGTCTGTAGGTTCGGCATCCCGAGATCAGTCGTCACCGACAATAAAGCGCAGTTCGTGGGAGAATTTAACCAAATGTGTAAAGATCTGGGGATCACACAGTTCTACACCTCTGTAGGACACCCTCAGGCCAATGGACAAGCGGAGGTCACTAATCGAATGCTGTTGCAAGGATTGAAGACTCGTTTGCTTAGAACAAAAGGAGAGTGGGTGGAAGAACTCCCTACAGTGTTGTGGGTGTGTAGAACCACTCCAAAAACCGCCACGGGGTATACTCCATTCTCATTAGCATTCGGAATGGAGGCAGTCATACCAGCAGAGATAGGGGTTCGGACTTACAGAGTCACTCACTATGATGGCAATGTTAATGAGGACAACCTCAGACTAAGTTTGGATGAGGTCGAAGAGCGACGAGAGATCGCATTCATAAGACAGGCCAAGTACAAGCAGCAAATGGCTAAGTACTACAACGAGAAGTTGCGGGAGAAGATGTACAAGCCAGGAGATTTGGTTTTAAGAAGAAATGAGGTCAGCAGGCAGATCGGGGAGGGCAAGTTAGACCCGAACTGGGAAGGACCGTACGAGGTGATTGAAGCAAGAAGAACTGGTAGCTACAGATTGAGAGATATGAAGGGGAAAGAGATTCCGAGGTCGTAGAATGCAGCCAACCTCCGACGATTCTATCATTAAATGCAGTTAGATTTCAATAAAGATTTCAGGTCGTAGAATGTTTATGGCTTGCAGAGATTTAAGATTGTTATTTTACAGTGGTTAAAATTTCAATAAAGATTTCAGGTCGTAGAGTGTTTACGGCTTGAAGAGATTTAAGATTGTTATTTTACAGTGGTTAAAATTTCAATAAAGATTTCAGGTCGTAGAGTGTTTACGGCTTGAAGAGATTTAAGATTGTTATTTTACAGTGGCTAAAATTTCAATAAAAACTTCAGGTCGTAGAGAGTTTACGGCTTGAAGAGATTTAAGATTGTTATTTTACAGTGGTTAAAATTTTAAGACCTCCATTCGTAAAATGATTGCAACATGAGAAGTTTTTAGGTAATTATTTTCAAAAGAGAATTGACTAAATGAGGCTTTCGCTCGTAAAATTGGTGCGACGTGAGAATGTGATTCAAGGATAATATGTAAAGGTTAAGGAAAAGATGGAATTGTTCTCCAAAATTCGTTAAGACCTCCGGACGTAAGGCAACAAGATCTACGACCTCCGAGGTCGACAAAATGAAAAACATAGAGACTACCCCCTAGCTTCACTACCCTGGACCAGCGAGGAAGGATCTTCTTCGGTGTCGTAGCCAGCATCGATAGTCAGACCGAGACGATCAATGACTTGGCGAAAAGCCACCTTAGGTCGCAGATTCAATTTGGGAAGACGAGAAAGAGGAAGATTAGGGACGATCTTCTTGGCGGCTTTAAGGCCTTTCTTGTAGCCGTAACTGACCAAATGCGCCGTCAGTTCTCCCACCATGTCATTGAAAGCGGTGGACACCTTGAAATCAGAGACAGCTTGGGCTTTCACGACGTCAATAAGGGGCGACTCCTTATACTCTTCCACTGCCTTTTCCTTTAACTCCTCACAATCGGCAGATTCGAGGAAGTCCCTCACCGCTTGAGATCGAGCCT
Source organism: Ophiorrhiza pumila (assembly GCA_016586305.1). Taxonomy (NCBI): domain Eukaryota; kingdom Viridiplantae; phylum Streptophyta; class Magnoliopsida; order Gentianales; family Rubiaceae; genus Ophiorrhiza; species Ophiorrhiza pumila. The sequence goes on along the minus strand of BLIW01000008.1, from coordinate 29,184,951 downwards.
CAGCAAGCTGAGCTCGGGCTTCATAAAGCTGCGTCTGAAGTTCGGAGTTCTGATCTCGCAGGATCGAAGATGACTCTTGTAAAGACTTTAGTGCGAAAGATTCTTTCTGAAGCTTTTCCTCCAAGGAGCGCCTTTTGTTCAGTTCGATCGCTGTAACCACACCAAGACGAGCGTCGAGGTTCGCACTTCGCCGAAGAAGCTCTTGAAGTCGGGGGACCTAGCAGGGTAAAACCGAAGGAATTAGCTAGTCGAAGCCAACAGCAGAGGGAGTTAGGGTATAAGGACAGGATTACCATATCAAAGCCCTCTTGCAATAGTTGCTGAAAAGTGCATGATTCGATGCGATCGTTGGGTGGAGCGCTGACGGGGCCCTCCATACCAACGATAGAAGGATTTATGGTAAGGTCGTGGGCAATATCATGAGTACTCACGATTGTGACCTCGAGGTCGGGGTCGTGCTCTGCTTGGACCTCGGGATTAGAGACCTTTGGGTCTGGCGAAGTCGCTTCAACGGTTGAGAATATTCAGGCATAGCACTGGAAGACCCCACAGGTTCAGGGTCGGGAATCTCAAGGATTGGTATAGTCTCCAAATCCCCGAGGTCGTCATCTGTGAAGCCAAATTGCTTGAAGAACCTGCAAAATGCACCGAAATTCAATATAAGTAAGAAATATTGGAGAAGAGGCAAAGTGGTATACATGTGCGATCAAGGACCTGGGCAGGACTAAGGCCAGCCCATGCGAGCTCGGTCTCGGACAAATCGGGGCTGACATTGATGTAAGTAGCGGAGAGTATGGTCATCTCTTCTTCAAACCCATCGAGGTCCGCTGGTCGAAGTTTGTCCCCAACGGCCTGCTGTGTGCGCCATACGTCAGGGATCCCCAAGTCGTCTGAAGAGACGAAAAAGAATTTCCTCTTCCAGTCTTGGATAAACGAAGGGAGTCCACGAACAATGGTGGGTACATTACTTCTCTTGCAGAAGCAGAACCAATTAGGTCGCTGGCCGCTGATCTTCACACAGTAGTAGCACCGGAACAGCTCTACACTCGGCGCTAATTTTGCGTACTGATATAAAGCCTGAAAACCCACTACTATCCTAATGGAGTTGGGGGTAAGCTGGCCAAGCCCTACACGATAGTGAATGAGGAGGTTTTTGGTAAAGGAAGACAGGGGAAAATGTAGGCCAGCGGCTAGATGATCTATGTATACCCCAATAAAACCTTTGGGCGCAAATAGCACCCTATCTGAGGATTGGGGAGCACGGAGTACCCTTGACAAAGGAATGATAAATTGAGTTCTGAAACCACAGAGGTCCTTCTGCTTCAGAGACGAAGTAATCCTGGCCGCCTCACTGTTCTCAACCACGATTCGTTTTTTGTCCTTTTTGGCGAGGGGGAGGTCATCGGCATCAAGATTCTGGCCGTCGTTCTCCGGTATGGTATGGAAAGAAAATGGTTTATCCAATAAGGGCAAAAGTAGAGTTTGTTGTAAGAATTTAGTGGGTTTTTTACCTGTGTTTGAGGTTTCGGCAGCTTGAGAAGATGAAGCCATTGTTAGTAAACGGTGGAAATCGATCGAAAGCTTTTGCAGAAGGTGATTTCTCTTTCTGTAAATTCGGGTCACAGGATCGATGGTGTTTGGGTAAATGGATGAGTGACTGCAGATGAGTGTAGGAAAGGTGAAAAGACACTTTCTTGAGAAATGAAGCGCCGAATTAAGTTTTGAAATTCGAAAGGCATCATCACAGCTGTCATAGGTGACAGCTAGTGAGTTGAGAGCTGTCGACCAAGCTGAAGCGGCGGGGTTAGTCGTTTCGTCTTCAGAAAGCAGATATCGAAGTCGTGCGTCGTAAACTGACATACGACTTGGGGGACTAGTTGATGGATCCTAAATCTTGATAAGGATAAACGATCTGAGACGATCAGTTTTGAGTTAAATGACGTACGAGAAACGCGTTATCCTAAGAAAACATGAATACTCTTGAGATAAAGATAAGCATGATAGATATGCTTAAAGACTCCTAACACAAGACTAATACCCTTGAGATAAGGATGAGAGTCATCAACTCTAGAGAATTATCACATAATCGCAGGTATGTCTATAAATACCGGAATACAACCCCATAAGGAAAAAACTCAATTAATTTTCAGTGTACTGTTTATTATAAGTGAGATCTAACTTAAGCATCGGAGCCTTCTCGGGAAAGATCCCGTGGAAGATCTGACGAGTGTTGTTATTTCAGGAACTCTGCTCCTACACATCGCAGCTCGCATTTCGGAGGTGTTGGTTCTACGCTTCATCAGTCAGTCCCAAATTTTATAGATGCATATATAGTCTCAAATTTTAATTGTTAGTAGTATGTAAGAGTCCCACATGTGAAAAGTAAGAAGAATTAGAGCACTTAATAAGTTAGTAGTGATTCAAGATCCAACAGTTAAACTTTTGGATTCAAGTTCGATTCTTTCAAATTATTGACCCTCTAGTGGTCTCTTAATGTTACCGCCCACCAACAATCAAAATATATCATCATTTCCATCTAATTTCATTCACATTTTTTTTACATTGTTCCAGAGAAGAAAAACCTAATCTATCAACCTACTTTAATGCAACCATCACATTAGCAGGTAATTCTTTGTTATTTCTCATGTTTTCCATGAAGCAATGCTTTGCTGTTTCTGATGTTTTTCATGAAGCAATGCATTTTCTTTGTTGTTTTAATTTGATGTTTATCCACAAAGGAACAAATTTTCCAATCTCCCTTGCCACAAGAAAAGTTTCAAATTCTGATGTTTTTCCCTAAAGAAACACATTTTCTAATCTCCCTTAGCATAAGAAGAGTTTCAAAAGGTCATAATTAATGTGTTATGTTCAACCATAAACTTATTTTTTACCCTTCAATTATAATTTGAACCAGAAATTAACTTATTTTTTATCATCCAAATATAATAATAGAGAGATAAAAACAGTTTGGCTATATGATTTCTTTGGAGAAAGAGAAGTTGCCTCTAGCTATTTTAAGAAATTCTATACTTAACAAGTGATTGAACTCATTCCAAATTCCTTACTTAGAAAAAGATGATAAGCTATTTGTTTGACATTAAAAGACTATGGTGACGTTTGGCTCACCTATCAGAAACAGAATCGTTTAGAATTGGAAACAGAAACAATATTCTAATAACAATGTTTGGTTTATCATTCGAAAGGGTGAAAATTCTCTATTTCTCTTTACAGGTTTAGAACCATGAAATTTCAGTCATCACCTACTCCTTCTAATCCATAACCAGTGGCAGAACTAGAACATTTTGTGAGAGGGTGCTCAATTGTACTAAGAAAAAAAATTCTCAATAAAATAAATACATACAACAAATAAAATAAATAAATATTTTTCATAAATATTTAATCATAATAATCAATATAAAAAAGTAAACAAATATTTTTAAACATTACTAATTTAAAAAAAAACACAAGTACAAAAAAACTCAGATAAAGAGAAGATATTAACATCAATCAAATAAACTTTAACAGACTAAACTGATTGATTCAACTAAATAGTAGCGGCAGAAGAAGTAAAAATATGTGAGATCATGAGTCAGGATTAAGTTGCAAGCACAAGAGAGGGAGCAAGAGAGAAGAATTTATTTATAGAAGTTTAGAAATTAGGGTGGGCACAAGAGAAGGGAATTCATTTGTAGGAGTTTAGAAATTAAGGCAGGGATGAAATTTTAATAAATTGGTATATTAAGATTATATATAGATATATATATATATATATATAAAATATATTTTTAACACTTAAGTAAAACGACATCGTCTTAAATAGGGTAAAACAAAAAAAAGAAAGAAAGAAAAAGACAACTAAAACAGTCGTCTTCTTCCTCAATTTTCTGCCGGTGGAGCCGAAGCTCTGATAGCCTGATAGGAGTGCGGAACTAGGAGAGTAAAGCCCCTCTCTTCTTCTCTCCTGGACGAACGGGGAGCTGCCACACCGGCTCGCCCCCCTTAGTTCCGCCAGTGTCCATAACTCCTCGCTTCTAACCAGAGAGTAGCTCCTAGCCGAGTAATCCACTCTACTAATTGAGAGCGGCTAGCTTCTGAAAGAGCCTAATTCGAAAAGGGAATCCTTTTCGAGTTTCGGGAATATCCTCATTCATAGGTCAGAGATCTCGGGTGGCTGGTGGTTTCGGGATCCTGTAGAAAATGCTTCTTTTATGCCTCGTAAATTTGTAATCGAGTAGTTATATTTGGTTTGTAAATGTTTTGAAATGAGAATTAAATAAAATTACATTTTTATCATTTGTCATTAGATTTAAACATTACTTTAAAAAACGTTTGAACTACTTCATAAATGTAAATGTTTAAAAAGTAAAATTTAACCATTTTATTGGAATTTTTTAACTTTAAAATTTTTTTTGTTTATTAATAAACTACTTATACAGGAATTAGTTAATGACTAAAAAATTATCGACTTTTATTTGCAATAAAAAAAACTCCATGTATAAATTTAAGAAAAAATGTAAATTAATTTTTTCAATATACTAAAAGGAATACCAAAATATTAGTGAGAAAAAAAAGTAAGGAATTACATTTAGAAAGTAAGAAGTGAGAGAGTACAAATAAGAGAAAGATAAGGAGTTACATTTAGAAAGTAAGAAGTAAGAGAGGGCAAATAAGAGAAAGATAAGAAATCCAATGGGCTTGACAAAAATTAATTGAAAGATGTAGAATTAAACTAAGTTTCCTAAAACTAGTTTAGTTGAATTCCTATTTGGTTTGTTTCCTAATTCCTTATTGACATGAATTAGGATAGTTTAAGTTTCTATTTGGTTTGTTTCCTAATTCCTTATTGACATGAATTAGGAAGTCTTTGTCTTATAAATAGAGGTATAGGGTTATTTGGTTTTGAACAACAGCCAAAACCAAAAGTTGCTGTCTTTGTGAGTTTTGTAAAAAGCCAATACAGCTTGGTTTCAAGAAATAAAAGTGTTGCTGCCTCTAAATCATCTTCATTATTTTTTGTGATTCTATTTTGTTCGATCCTTCAAATTGGTATCAGAGCTTGGTTGTTTTGGTGATCATGGCAACAACGAATATAATTTGTGTTGTTTCCAAACTTACGGGAAAACAAAATTACTTTGGAGAGGTCGGATGGAAACTCATTTAGAAATTTTTGATTTGATTCAATACGTTCAAAAAGAAGTACCTGAAGATAATCCTGTGGAGAAGGAAACTCTGGAGAAGGCATTGCAAGCCCAAACAGATAAATTAAAGAATAACTCCAATGTTGCTGCGACAAATGCTTATGGCAGAATTTTAGAGGAAGAGGACGTGTAGAAACAATTACCCGAGGTCGCGGTAAGAGGTACCAATTTTTTCAGTCAAAGAGAAAATAATGGTTTTAATTTTCAACAGTCTTACATAATTCCCGATAAGAGTAAAATTCAATGCTATAATTGTGGAAAATTTGCCATTATAAAAAGATTGTTGGGGTTGCAAAATCTGAAGTGTATGTCCAAGTTGCTGAAACTGATGGGAAATAAACAATGAGGCTGTTTTAGTTATTCTACTTGGCTGAATTGTGAACAAACAAAGAAGAGTAATTCTGATTTGGATTCTGGCTAGTAGTAATCACGATACTGGACAAAAGACAGTTATTTTCTAATTTGGATGAATCATTTAAAAGCACAGTTAAATTTGAAAACAATACAGTTGTACCTGTTCTTGGAAAAGGAAATATACCCATTACTTTGAAAAATGGGTCGACAAGCTTTATTGGTGACGTGTTCTATCTACCCAATCTTTATCATAATTTGTTGACTCTTGGACAGTTATTTGAAAGGGGGTATGATTTGAATTTTAAACATGGAACTTGTATGATCAGTGATGCAAGATTGGGATTAATTGCAAAAGTGAATATGAATCATAGTAGACTGTTCCGTATAATCTCTGAATTATGGTGATTCATCTCGTTTTAGTTCCACTATTTCTAATGATGCTGGTCTTGTGGCATAATGAGATTTGGTCACTGCAATTTTGGTGGTTTAAATTCTCTGTCCAAGAAGAGTATGGTTTTGGGGCTGCCTTCACTTGATTTTTCTTCTAGACAGTGTGAATCTTGTATTAAGGGAAAGAAGCATAGACATTCCTTTCAAACAGGCAATGCTTGGAGGACTAGTCATCTATTGGAGCTTGTTCATTCCGATTTGTGCTCAATGGAGGTACCTTCTAATGGTGTTAATAAGTATTTTATCACTTTTATTGATGATTTTAGCAGAAAATGTTGGGTTTATTTTCTAAAAAATAAATCTGAAGCTTGTGATACTTTCAAGAGATTCAAGGTGTATGTAGGAAAAACAAACTGGATTCTACATAAAGGCTTTGAGAACTGACAGAGGCACTGAATATATTGTGTGTGATGAATTCTTGACGAATCATGGTATTAAACATCAAATGACAAATAGGTATACTCCTCAACAAAATGGTGTGGCAGAGAGAAAAAATAGAACAGTGATGGATTTGGTGAGATCCATGATGGTGGCAAAAAATATGCCAAAGGAATTTTGGGCAGAAGCTATATCTTGTGCTGTTTATATTTTGAACAGATATGGTATAAGGTGTAATCATGGGATGACTCCATACGAGCTTTGGTCTGGTAAGAAACCAAATATTAGTCACTTAAAGGTATTTGGTTGTCTAGCCTATTCTCATGTTCCTGATGCTTTAAGGAAGAAATCAGATGATAAGGCAGAGAAGTGCATATTTGTTGGCTATAGTCTACAGACAAAAGGCTATAGATTGTTTAATCTAGATACAGGAAAGATAATTGTGAGCAGAGATGTTACTTTCGATGAACAGGGAGCATGGAACTGGTCTTCTAAAGAACCAACAACATCAGTTGGTCAACCATCAGTACCTTTATTAATTGAGGAGGAAGAAGATAGACAGCAGACAGAGCAAGTTGAACAACCACCTCATGATCCTTCATCTTCAAGTGTGCAAATAACTCCTGCACAGTCTAGTTGACCACAACGGCAACGACAATTACCAGCTCGATTGCAGGATTATGTTGTGGTTGATAATACTAATAATGATTTATCTGATGAAGATGTTATGAAGTTTGCTTTATTTGCAGATTGTGACCCAGTTGACTTTAAGAATGCTGCTCGAGAAGATTGTTGGATACAAGCAATGGGTGAAGAAATTCATGCCATTGAAAAGAATGATACTTGGGAGCTTACAAACCTTCCAACTGGGAAGAAAGCAATTGGAGTGAAGTGGGTTTATAAGACAAAATATAAACCTGATGGAGAAGTGGAGAGATACAAGGCGAGGCTTGTTGCTAAAGGTTACAAGCAAAAACCTGGAATTGACTATTTTGAGGTATTTGCTCCTGTTGCTAGACTTGATACAGTTCGTTTGATAATTTCCTTATCTGCACAAAATAATTGGAGGATTTATCAAATGGATGTTAAGTCTGCATTTTTGAATGGTGTTCTTGAAGAAGAAGTATATGTTGAGCAACTGGCTGGTTTTGTTAGAAAAGGTCAGGAAAATAAGGTTTACAGGTTGAAACGAGCTTTATATGGCTTAAAACAATCTCCAAGGTCGTGGTATACTCGTATTGATTCTTTCTTTGTCGATCATGGTTTTCAAAGGTGTCCATATGAGCATATTTTATATGTGAAATCATCTAGTGAGGGTGACGTTCTTTTGATATGCTTGTATGTAGATGATTTGATTTTTACAGGCAATAATCTGGAGATAATTGCTGAATTTAGGGAGGCCATGATTAAACAGTTTGAGATGACAGACTTGGGTCGTATGTCTTATTTCCTTGGGATTGAAGTTTTACAGTCTGATCAAGGCATATTTATCTCTCAGAAAAAATATGCAGGAGATGTTTTGAAAAAATTCAAGATGGATGGAGTTAAACCAATATTGACTCAGGCAAAAGAAAATTTGAAGTTGACAAAAGAAGGGATAGGAGGACCTGTAAATCCGACATACTTTAATAGTATATTTGGAAGTTTGAGATATTTGACTTCTACTAGACCAGACATTACTTTTAGTGTTGGTTTGATTAGCAGGTTTATGGAAAATCCACGACAGTCACATTTACAAGCTGCAAAGAGAATTTTAAGGTACATTAAAGGTACTCAAGGAGATAGTATTCTTTATTCATCTGGTGATCCAGTTGAACTTGTTGGGTTCACAGACAGTGATTGGGCTGATGATACAGTTCAACGAAAAAGTACTTCTGGATATGCATTTTTTACTGGTTCAGGTGTGTTTTCTTGGAGTTCAAAGAAACAACGAGTGGTTGCATTATCTACAGCGGAGGCAGAATATATTGCAGTATCAAACAGTGCTACATAAGCATTGTGGCTAAGGAGAATGCTTGGATTTCTTCAACATAAATAAGATGGTCCGACTATGGTATTTTGTGATAGCAAATTAGCTATTGAATTGGCAAAAAATCCAGTGTTTCATGGACGAAGCAAACACATTGATATCAAGTTTCACTTTATTCGTGAATTGGTTCGAAATAAGGAGATTGCAATTAACTACTGCAAGTCTGAAGATCAAGTGGCGGACATTTTTACTAAGGCATTGAAAATGGAGACCTTTATGAAGTTGAAGAAGCTTTTGGGGATGACCAAGCAAGACGACTTAGTTTAAGGGAGGCATTTGTAGAATTAAACTAAGTTTTCTAAAACTAGTTTAGTTGAATTCCTATTTGATTTGTTTCCTAATTCCTTATTGACATGAATTAGGATAGTTAAGTTTCTATTTGGTTTGTTTCCTAATTCCTTATTGACATGAATTAGGAAGTCTTTGTCTTATAAATAGAGGTATAGGGTTATTTGGTTTTGAACAACAGCCAAAAACAAAAGTTGCTATCTTTGTGAGTTTTGTAAAAAGCCAATACGGCTTGTTTCAAGAAATAAAAGTGTTGCTGCCTCTAAATCATATTCATTATTTTTTGTGATTCTATTTTGTTCGATCCTTCAAAAGATAAGGAGTTACTCTTTCTTTCTCTTTCTAAAAATTAAGAGAAAGAAAGAGTGCAAATATGCTTGATAATAAGGTTCATATTGTGCATCAAAATTTTAATTGCAAATGTGATAAAAAAATAATTTTTTTTAAACTAAGAATTAAGAAATAATCTATTCGAACTTCAAGGGAGTTATAATTTTATTTGCACAAAAAATACTATGAAACTGGTTTATATATAAGATGTAACTCAAATATGAAACACAAAAATTAATCACAAGTTTTAATTGAATATGAAGCAAAAGGAACATAATACTTTTAATATTATAGCGATACTTTATATGTTATATATGTTATAGTGGTAGTTTTCATGTTATCAGTGATACTTTTTAATGTTATAATGATACTTTAATAGTTATTAGTAATACTTTTCATGTTATTAGTGATACTTTTAGTGTTATTAGAAATACTTTTTAGTGTTATAGTGATACTTTTAATGTTATTAGTGATATTTCTTTAATATTATTGTGATATTTTTAATGTTGTAGTGATACTTTAGTGTTACAATAGCCCTTTAATTTAATGTCATTAGTGATAATTTTTAATGTTATAAAACTTATAATGATACTTTTAGATTAAGTGATACTTTTTTAAATCACTCACTAAAAAAACTTTGTTTGTAGTTAATAGTGACACTTTTCACTACAAAAAATATGACCTTTAGTGACGACAATAAATTGTGATTAATTCTGCAAATGTCGTCACTGTGATGCAACAGTGACGAGTTTGGTGTCGTCACAGCATAGTCAATACTGCCTTGGCGCAGTATCTACTCTGTGACGACATTTATATGTAGTCAATAGCTGTTGCATGATTTTTTTTGAAAGTTACAAGATATGTACGCATTTAATGATTGAAAAGAACAATCTGCAGAATCATAATGACTTAATTAAGTGTAAAAATTAAGCTCATATATATTCAAGGAAACAAAAGTTTATCAGATGCAGGAACATCAATATTATCAGCATCTTAAGTAAATGGTTAGCTTAAATGTGTGAGAGCCAACAAATGCAAATCAGAAATTCCACCGGCTCATCAGCACCTGAGTAGATGACTAGCCACATATCTCATGCTATTTGATGCCTTCAGCAGGTAGGAAAATGCGTAGCCTAACTACATCTTACATTGAGATAAGATTACGTAAATCACAAACTGCAGCCCAGCAATAGACTGAAGAAAATTACAGAACCACAATGGCCTTTTCAACAAGTAACTTTTAGCAAAGTCATTCAGCTTCTACAATGGCAGAAATTCTCAAGCTGTACAACGATTGCCTTCTCTCTCTTGAGAAGAAAGAGTAGCTAACAGAGCTGAGTTATTGAATATAGCTCCAGCAAACAAGTAAGCATCAGCCGACTCCACAATTTTAGCACAAAAGGTCGTGCTCACAGCGGTTACAAAAAGGAGAATACTCTGGTCAATAGCTAAGAATGGGTCAACTCTACTATACTTCAAACTTATTTACAATTTAACAAGCACAAGTTGTTCTTCATTGGTACAGAACTCAAGTTATTGTAGGCAAAAGGCAGGTCATGCAAGCATATCTCAGCAGCACATCCAACAAATTGATGTACAAAAGACGAATTATATTGTAAAGCTTTAGCATTAGCTTTCAGACATAGTGATTTTATAACTACGTAAAAATGCATAAAGAAAGAGAAGTATAACACTTACACTTTCAGTCAATTGTCATCTGATGGCAAGAAACGCGAGAATTTGTCATACATAAATTGAATACGTTCGTTTGTTTGCGTTTGCGCCTGCTTTAGGTCAGAAACCTCATCTTGTGTTGTTTTCAATGAGGCAGCAAGCTAAGCACTCTTAGCTTCAGCCTCTTCAGCCCTTTTCTTATACTCTTCAAGTTCAACTACATATTTGTCACGTACTTCCCGTTTCTTCTTCGACATACTTCGACCGCTTATGTGTCCAGGTAAGTATCCAATTTCTTGCACACAAATCTCATTAGAAGTCATTGATGTAGTATTTTGCAACTCATTCATTTTAACCTACGTTAATAGAATAAATTATAGGATTATTCACTTTATAAAATGAACTAAATTGAATAATGTTAATGATAATTGTACTCACCACCTTCTCTTTGACCAAAGCATTCACCATGTCACCTTTTTTTTTTTTTGGAAAAATGGCCAATTTCAAACTTTTCAATTTCTGAAAGCTCTTTCCCTTCTTTCACTCTCTGTATATCATTATTTGAAGTTAATTGGAATACAAAAAACTATTTAAATGTAAACAAATCTATAAGAATTTAAAAGATTACTTTGTCATGAACAACTCTTGCAAGAGATTTGGTTCCACATGTATTAGGAAATTTTTGTGCTGCCCGATTTCTTGTATTCCTTGCACTCATTTTCTATATTTCAGATATACATAGTGACCATCAAAATTAGAAATATAGAACATATATAGACTGTCAATCCAAATTCTAAACCATAAGCCAAAATACTAATTATTGCTAACAGCAGAACACCAATCTTGTTCCTTAAACAGAAAACAGAATGAGAAACAAATCTAGGAAGCAGAGACACTTCCAGGTGGGCCACGAAGTGCTGCTAGCAATTCGATATGCACATAATCATTACAAGAGACAAATATCTTCTAATCGTTCTATAATAAGGTATGTTGTACCACATTAAAAGGCATGTTAAGCAAGCAAGTGGGACATGTTTTTCATAAAACATATATAGATAAGATCACATAAGCAGTATATTTTTCATCCAGCAACTATGTAGCCCAAAAATCCAGGCATAAGATCACATAAGCAGTATATTTGAACACCATGCTTAAAATATTTAATACACTTACAAATCCATATGCTGCCTTAGTCCAAAAAAACTGAAAGACATAAAACGAGCATCTATAGCTTCTACCAGACACAATAGTGGAAAATCTTCTGCTAACTTCATTCAGTGGAAGTACTCAGGGAAACCTAAAATTCATTACAAGTTGCATAGCCCAACATGCCAAGGTTCCAGTAAATTTATAAATGTGTTCAGAAATAACAGCCTCTGCAGTTAATAAGTTTGAACCTGAAATTCTGAAGTGGAATATCGTTCGCACATGGATTGCCAAGTTTCTGGAGTAAGACCTTTCGGCAGATGCTTCAATGCTTATTCCTTGCTGGCAAATTTCTTGAAAATCTTATGAAAATTATGTCGTCCGCTCTTGAGTTGACTTTGCATCTGTTTCTCCATTGCTTTTTGCATACCAATTGAATCTGGAAATTCAAAACCCTCCTACATCGAATGAAAGATAACATTAAAAGTATATAAACATTGATGAAAATAGTTAAATTATTATAACTGAATATTCTTGCCTTGGCAATTTTGATAAGGTCTTTCTTAAGATCTTCATCAAGATCTGCCCATTTTGCAACATCGAATCTCCCAAGTTTTCGCACTACACTTCCAGATTCAGTGATATACAGACCCGAGTCTTTACCAACTATCCGGCCAGAGTCTTCATTTAGTTCAATAACTAAGGATACACTGGAATCCTTCTTCTTACTCAAACTCAAGTTCCTAGTTTGTCCCCTTGTTGCATGCGAAGATGAAGATGAACCTGCAGCTGAGCCTAAGATCTTTATACTGAATTGTGTCATAATCTGAAATAATACATAAATTAATTTACAAAATACCTGAACCTATAGTTGAGCCTACAATTTCATGCTCCAATACAACACGTGAAGTTGAATCTGAACCTGAACCTGGGAATAATATAACACGTGAATTTTGGGCTGTCATTTTTCTGTGTGTACTCTCCTAAATGCATGAAGAAGTTATTCTTCTTGAAATGTGACAACTTGCTAGTCAACTTGGGAGATCCTCTAAGGCCTGTATGCAAGGTAATACCATTTTCTAAATCCAGTAACTCTGAAAATTGCTCTAAACTTTAGTCAACTTGGGAGATCCTTTAACGCAGTTTTCTGTCGCTATATCTAGAGAAGGAGGGAACTTGAAAAAGAAAAGAAAAATTGCCACTGAGATGATTTATCTACATATTGTCTGACCCTCATTCTAAAGAAGACATATTTCCTTGTATATATGCTTGCAGTCATTGTGAAGACAGTTAAGTCCTTAGCATGTACAGTGTTTTACTAATCAACATTATGCCAAACCAAATTCAAGTACTATAATTAACATAACAGATTTGATATGTATATTGCATGACCAGTAATCAATTCAAGTACTATAATCAACTCAGTCCCTTATTCCAAACCAAATTCACTACAAAAATGCACAGCTACTTATTTTACCATGATGCATATAGGCAAGGAATTGAGGAGAATTCAAGGCTGCCCTGCTATATTTTGTTTTTTGACTCTCTTTTCTGCACATTTGTATTGGAAAGAAATTGACAACTTTTACTATTTCTTTCCATATAAAAAAAAGAAAACAGCAAACTATCTAAACCAATATCTAAGGGAGCAAGAGATTTGGTATACGTTAAAAAGAAAACAGCAAAAACACGAAGCAATCACAACGCTTGTGCATGGATCAAATGCATAGAATTAATCTGAATATACTTTTTGTTGTTTAGCCGAATCCAAACATGAAACACCAACAGTGGATTTATACTTTCTGCTGTTTATAAATTCCAATTTCCAATTAAACTAAAATCACAATCACCAAAAATTTCTTCTACCGTTCAGAATCTGCTGTAAAAACCAAGTAAGAGGAACTCAACATACTGTTGAAACTTAAAATGATTGTCAAGACTCAAGGGTAATTGCAAAATGTGTTTGCAGCAATCATTATCATTTCACTATCTCGTATGCTGAAAATCATACCTGTAGCATTCATATTTGTCATACTTTCAGAAACATTGGTGTTGTTGGGCACTTCATCCTCATCTATAAGAGCATGTTGTTGAGCTTGCTGATTTGGTCTACTCAATTTTCTTCCTCGTTTCCCTGGACCAGCCATCCTAGAAAGAAACATAATTTGGTTTACTAAAAAAATATGAAGCATTTTGAATCACAAACATAACAAACAAATAAAATATCCAAGAATAAAAGATTCACATGTCAACACCTACCTTTCCAAGAAGAGCATATCCAATGCAAGTTGCAGATTAAGACATTAAAATTTTAAAGAAAAAAAAAACATGACATACAATTTAGAGAACATTATCAGCATGCAAGGACGATATCAAACCTAGTCGGAGTAAAAGTCATTATCGGTCCACATCTCCTCATCTTCATTTTCATTACTACTAGGATTTGTATCAATGTCATCATCAATAAAATCATCATCTCCTAGTTGTGTTGCATCATTAAAAACCTCATTTTCAAATGTGGAGGGCTCAATACCATATGAAGGTAATACTTTATCTCTTACAAGTATAGGCACTTCATCTAAATCCCTTACTACATTCACTTGATCTGCCTCTTCTTCTTGGTATGCTTCTTCCTCCATTCCATTTTCTAATTGTACTGGAACATTGTAAGAGTTACGCAGGCTAAACCTTTGTACTACATACCAATTGGTTCCCAGTTTCATGTCACGAACATAAAAAATTTGTTGCACTTGGGAAGCAAGGACATAAGGCTGATCTTCATACCACTTTCGCGACATATTCACACTAGTGATTCCCCATGATTTATCAACTTTGATTCCAGAACTATCCCCAACCCACCACCAATCACATTTGAACAACAACACTCTTTTTTTCCCCAAGAAATATTCAACTTCAATTATATCTTGCAACGAACCATAAAACTCTATAGTATTATTTCCATGATCTCCTTGTACTACAACACCACTATTTTGTGTTTTTTTATTACGCTCACGGTCTTGGGTGTGAAACCTGTACCCATTTACGATACAACCAGTGTATCTCTTAATTCTATTATCTGGGCCTAACGCAATTGATCTAATTTCATCATCAAACTCTTCAGTTCCATGAATAACCTGGTCATTTATATTAGAAAAAAACTGAATTAGTCATTACAATAATATAAATGAATTAATTTCAAATGTAGTCAAATCTAGAGATAGAAAGACTATCTTACACGTTTTTTAAACCATGAAGCAAATTCTCTATCATGTCGTTGATCAATATTCTGGTTGCTTTCAGCTTCAAGATGTTGTTTATGCTCACTTTAAAAAAAACAAACAACTTAGTTTTAATTTATTTGAATAATGAAACAACATTCAAAATTTTGCTATCCTTACCTAATGTACTCCTCAATTTCATGGCAATTATTCAGCACACATATGTGAATATTTGCTAATTCTTTGCTGTCTAAAGCCTCACTCTTTGACCCACCAAATGGTCGACCGTTACAAGAGAACACTAATATATTTCCTTTGTATCCTCCCCTTTCATCATTACGTTCTCCTCTATTGAATATCGTCCCAACGTCGCTCAAGTACATTGAACAAAATGTTAAACACTCCTTGTCTACATAACGCTCTGCAATACACCCCTCTGGATGAGCTTTGTTATGTACATAGCCCTTTAAAGTGCCCATTTTCCTACCAACCAATACAATTACAAAGTTTAAGAATCCGTTAGTTTTAATTTAAGATCGATACAAATATAGTATTTAGTAAAATGGAAATTTTATGTACCTCTCAAATGGAAACATCCATCGATATTGAGAAGGGCCGTTTAACTTGGCTTCGGTCGGTAGGTGAACCATTAAATGAATCATAATGTCAAAAAAAGAAGGAGGCGTCATTCTTTCCAATTTACATAGAATGAGAGCAATGTTGCTTTGTAGATTCTCCAAAACATCGATAGACAATATTTTTGAGCATAACTTCTTGAAAAAATCACTTAGCTCAAACAAGACCTGGCGAACTTCTTTTGTCAAACATCCTCGAATAGCTAAGGGCAGAATTCTTTGCATGAGGATGTGAAAGTCATGGCTTTTCATTCCAGAAATGTGGAATACGCTATTTTTCACACATCGAGAAATATTTGATGCAAAATTATCAGGAAGCTTCATATCTGCCAAAAAATTGCTAACTTCACTTTTCTCAACCTTTGTCAAAGTGTAGCACGCCATTGGCATGACAAAAGAATTACCTTGAGGAATCAAGTGCAATTCTGTTTTAACTCCTAAATCCATCAAATCTTTTCGAGACTTCCAATTATCTTTTGTTTTACCCTCAATATCCATCAATGTGGCAATGATACTCTCACATACATTTTTCACAACATGCATTATGTCCACGTTATGCCTCACTTTCAAATCTGGCCAATATGGTAAGTCAAAAAATATGCTTCTTTTGGTCCATTTCATCAATTGGTTGTCACGTTTTCATTTTTTCTGTTTGACTGAACTTGCTGACTTCCCAAAAAAGAACTCTCCTTGTTCAATCGTATTCAATTGTTCAAAAATTTCATGGCCAGATAATGGTGTTATTGGATCCCTACTCTCAACATTTCTATCAAAAGCCTTTTTCTCTTTCGCCATCGATGTTGTTTAAGCAGAAACCTACGATGCCCCATGTAGCAAATTTTCTTCCCATTTCTCAAATATGTTGATGTTGTCTCGGACATACAAATAGGACATGCATCATGGCCTTTTGTACTCCATCCAGACAATGATGCATATGCAGGAAAATCATTTATAGTCCATAACAAAGCAGCTCGCAACATAAACTTTTCATTACTATAAGCATCGTATGATTCAACACCATACCACAACTCTTTTAACTCTTCTATCAAAGTTTGCAAGTAAACATCGATATCATTTCCAGGAGACTTAGGACCGGGAATTAACATTGACATAATTAAAAATGGATCCTTCATACACCTCCAAGGAGGCAAATTATATGGGACAATAAAAACAGGCCAAATGCTATACGCATTACTCAAACTCCCAAAAGGATTAAATCCATCAGTGGCAAGCCCTAACCGAATACTACGAGGGTCGTGAGCAAATTGTCCATGAGTGTTATCAAATTGCTTCCATGTCTCACTATCTGTCGGATGCCTCATTATGTTATCATCAATGCACTTCTTTTTATGCCATCTCATATCACAAGCTATTTCCTTATTAATGTATAACCTTTGAAGTCTAGGTTTCAATGGAAAATAACGCAAGACTTTACGAGGCACATTAGACCCTGATTTGTACCGAGGTTCTCTACACAAATTATTTGGGCAAATGCTCAATGTCTCATACCCTTTTCGAAAGAGTACACAGTCATTTACACATGCATGAATTTTTTCATATTTGAAACCTAAATCTCGAATGATCTTCTTAGCATCATAGAATGATTTAGGAACTGAATCTCCAATTGGTAAAGCTTTCCTAAAAACTTCAAGCAACATGTCGAAAGACTTTGTTGTCCAACCACTTATTGACTTTAAATAGAGTAAATTAACAACAAAGGATAGTTTAGAATAGCTTTTACATCCAGGGTAAAGATCTTGCTTTGCATCATTCAACAAATTAAGAAACATGTCAGCTTCACCAAGGTTATTTGCTTGATTAGTGTCTTGCCAATTATCCCCCCAATTAGCAATACCAATGTCATGCAACAAATCATGCATATCATCCTCGTCACTTTGCACCTCACTGTTATCTACCTCTATGTCATTTTCAAACCCCTCACCGTGATATACCCATCTAACATAACTCATACGGATACCATTTATAACCAAGTGAGCCTTAACTATTTCTTTCGATTGGTCGCGAAAATTATTACACAGCTTGCAAGGACAAGGTATTTTGCTATCTTGGTCTTTATTCCTATATGCAAAGTTTATAAAATTGTCCACCCCAAGTTCATATGAAACATGCCTTCTGTCTCTTATATTCATCCAAGACTTATCCATGACCTATCAACATAGAATATGCATAACAAAATACAAAATATTATTATACAAATTGGAGCAGGTATAAAGTGTATATCATCATTTCAGTTCAAAGATAAATCCACATAAGAATCAATCCACATAAGAATCAAGGTACGACCTCATAATCAGCAGTGAAATGACAGCTATAAAGCTCAATCAGATTCCCCAATTTTCACACAGAAAAGTCAGAAATCTAAAGCTCATTAGTCATGATAAACAGAGAGGACCCCAGCATGAGTAGCAGAATATCAAACAAGAGAACAACTTAAATAGCAAAAGAGTACAAAGGAAAATCCCTAGGATGAAGAGCAACTAATTTTCTACTCAATTTAATGTTATAAAACTTATAATGATACTTTTAGATTAAGTGATACTTTTTTAAATCACTCACTAAAAAAACTTTGTTTGTAGTTAATAGTGACACTTTAATTTTGTATCCAATAGTGATACTTTTGTATCCTATATATTGACTGATCAGATTCAGTCATTACATATTTTTATGTAGTGTTTTAAATATACTTGTTATTTTGATAATTAACAAACAATTATATATGTAGTCTAATGTTTCAAATAACTTTTTTGATGTTGAAGGTATGCAAAATACAAATGGAAGTTTGAAAATATTGGCGAAGTGAATAAAATAGTTGAATGCAAGAAGAAAGAAAAGTTAGAAAAATTAAATCAAAATCCTCAATCCTAATTTGTATAAATTAGTTCAATTGTTCCTCAAGTTGGAGGTTCATTTCACTTTTGTCCTTAATCTTTAAAAAGTTTCATTTTTGTCACTTGTATTACAATTTGATTTAAAAATATCCTTCGTCCATTTTTGTTTCTACTTAAAATTCAAATTAAATAAATATTTAACACACATATGACAAGTAGAAGTGCAAACAAATTCAAAGAATTAAACAAATGCATGTTAAATGGTCATCCAAGTTTAATTTTTCTAACATGAAAAGTAAACAAAGGACCATTGACAACTAAAAATGCAATATAAGGGACGAAAATATAACATTTTAAAGATTAAGGATAAAAATGAAATGAAACCCCAATTTGAGGGACAATTGAAGTAATTTACCTTATTTTCAAGTTGGTAATATCTATGAGGTTGAGGATGTCAATCTCAAATTTTATATATTTTATAAATAATTAATTGAATTAAACACATGCAATCTAACTATAGGAATGGTTCCTGCCTCAATTTTATAGATTTTATAAATAATTATTTGAAATATGCACATGCAATTCAACTATGAATTGTTTGTAAAAAAAAAAAAAAACTAATAGTACGTGATGGACATGATAGTACCTAATTTCTAACACAAAAACATTATATAATCAAGTGTATCTTAGTAACTGATTTCTAACACAATTAATCATCACATTGTATAAAAGTCTTAGTGCTTGATTTTTAACACAATCACATTGTATAAAATTGTATGTACCCTAACTACATTTATTCTATAATAATTGAACCTCTAACTCTATTAAACAAGTCTGCTTATACAATCAAATTGTATAAAGTGTATCTACCCTAACTGATTCTATTCTAATTGCACCTCTAACTCTATTACACAAGTCTGCTTATACAATCACATTGTATAATCAAGTGTATCTCTGCATCAACTTTAACTCAATTAATTAAGCAAAAATAACTGCACCTGATCTAACTCTATTAGCCAAATCTGCTTTCTTTTGAAATAAAATTAAGAAATCCTCTAACTCTATTAGCCAAATCTGTTTTATTCTGAAATACAATTAAGTACATCTCTCACTCTATTACCCAAGTCAATTTGCTTTATTGTGAAACAAAAATTACAGATGAACTAGTGTATATATATATACTCGATTTAGTAAGTAAATCAGGTGGGATATCAGCGTCCTACAAACAATAGGATGCTTATGATATTAGTATGTGTACTCAAACTAATAAAAAGAAATTTCATCCTTGGGTATATCCGTTGCTTTTCTTTTGGAAATTTAATAAAACCGGTAGAGGTGCACATCAAATCGATCTCCAACCCTTTTTGCAGGGATTTAAAACTTTCAAAAACAAAAAACTGTTAAAAGTTCTTTTGTATACTCATGAAAGCAACAAATTAATTAGTAGAGAAAGAGATTGAAGAAGAGGCTAATTAATCATCACGAAAAATTTGAATTGCAAGGCGTAAGCTATCATTTTGTGACCATCGATCCCACTTAGTTGCTATTTTCTTCCGCATCAACTTCAAGTAGCAATTTAGAGTACTTTTGTTGACAGGCAGATCTTTGACTGCTGCCTTCTCGAGTTGTAGGCAACTCTATCAAGCACTATGATTAAAGAAAGATTATGCAAAAATATATCAGCAAGATTGAAGAGGAGAAAGCAATTGGAACAGAAAAATAATAAAAATACACAATCAGAAGGAATTAATTGTGCCCATTAAAGAATTACTTTTGGAATTGAAGAAGGAGAAATATGAATAAGAATCAAATACTTACATCATAATATGACCGAAATATGAGGTCAAATGGGCATGACAAACTTGAAGCTTTTGATATCCCAGACTCTGCAATGTTACATAAAAAAATAAATAGAGAAAAAAATGCTATGAAACGGGTTTATATATGAGAGAATAGTTAATCACAATTTCAACACACAATAAAAAAAATAAAAAAATTAGAATTACAGTTTTAACGACCATTAATTGTTATTGTATATAAAACCCGATATATGAACCTAATAACAACACTTTTAAATCAACTATCCAACAAAATCTGCATTCTAGTAGAAAGGCACAAACAAATAATGGATGCAATATTGCCATCCGAGCTGCTACTATTCTATGGACATGTGTCTCTAAAACAACGCACGAAAATTTAATGGCTGCTACTATTCTATGGACATGTGTTTCTAAAACAATCGCTTCAGAATGAGGATTGATCATTCTATATTTTTGAATTGAAAATTCGTAATAATATAAATCAAATGGTGTAGATAACTGTTGAATAGTTATTGGAAATAAAGTATTACATTTTAATGCTGCTGGGAAACTTTGTCTAAACTTTATTTTTTTATAATTTGGAAATAAAATGTAAATGTCTACTTTAAAAAAAAAATGGTGAGTTTTAGTGTGTCCTTGACCTCATTCAGACAATAATTAGAGTGCCTCACCTCTACATTTTTGATCGTACATTATTGAAAGAGAACTAAAATTAGAAGGAGAGGAAGAAATTACAAAACAGATCAATTAATATAAAGGGATGAATTTGGCTAGCTCGACAATATCTGTATCCATCATTGGTCAAACTTTTTCTGAATCCGTTTGGTAATGCCATTTTGTAATGGTAACACTAGGTGATATCCAATGGATCTTCTGTTACATTTTTTATTTCAATCTCAGTTTTATTCTGTGAATATATACCACATGTATTTCACTAAAACCTTATCAAATTATAAATGAAATATGGAACGAATCAGAAAATCCCAAGTGATGGGATATATGGTACATAATTTTCTATAACATTTTTTCAATCAATGTTGCAGCAAAGTACTGTTGATTAACTGAAAATTACATACAAATTCAGCAAAATTCATTACAAAGTTTAATTAACTCATTAATTTCTTAGCCATTGAGGCTAGTCCAATAGTTAGAAAGTTAGCTTTCCGACCTACAAGTCTAGAGTTCGATTCCTATAGTACCAAATAATTGATCATCACCATTCACTTAATTTGGAAAGAGTGAAATTACGATTAACTTCTCAACCATCAGAATACAGAAAAGAGGACAGAATCAACAATCAAATAAATAATGGAGGGATTAATATTATTGACTAGTAGTTGAAGAATACTTTTGTACAACTAAAAAACCTTTCTCATTTAGTCACAAATTAATAAGAGAATTTTCTCACATTGAAGGGATATATATATGTGAACAAATAAGAGAGAAACTTGTTTACCTATTTCAGTACAACTCTTCAAAAGTGAAGTAAAATGGTTACAATAATTATATCTGCGTGAATGGCACTGCAACATCAAGAACAGAGCAAAAGTTACTACGCACAGCCGCAAATCTTATTTAATTTTCTATTGAAGGTAATAATAAGAAGAAAAACACCAACCCACATCGGACCCCAAACCCCACCCCCCCCCCCCCCCCCCCCCCCCCCCCACCCTACAAAAAAAACTACATATCTTTGAATTGAATTTTGTTCAGTGCACATTTTTTCGCAAACAACGTAATATAGTAATTTAGTGTATATATATATATATATATATATATATATAGTACTATACTATGATTAATTTACACCTCCCATAAAATCCCTTAAAAGAGTATTTCTTTGGTCCTTTTTTGATTAATTTACATCTCCCATAATACCCCTTAAAGAGTATTTTATCACCTTAATCTTAACATTTAAAATAGACAATTTGGTACCCCATATGAAAAAGTCGGCTTCATACTAGGAAGAACCATGAAAAAGACTTAGAGAAGTAAGAGAATTACACACATCTTTATACATTTCCACCATGTGCTTGCAAACAACAGGAACCTTGGGTGGAGGTGGAGGTGGAGGTGGCGATAGAGTTGAAAGGTAGCTCAAAATCCTCTGAACACCCATGAAGGCAAGAACTGCCCCAAAAATGTAATCTGTGAACATCATAACAAACTAAGAACATTGTTGGGAGCCTTGATGATGTTTTTTAACAATGTAGAATTAATGAACGTTTTATAGTTAACGCAGATCATAAGATCAAAGATTTTTTCTTTTAAAACGAAAATCCAGTACACCATGATGCTAACCCTAAATTAGGGGAATGCTAGCCTAAATTTTATAAATGATTAAATTAGACACAACTACACAAGCGATTCAAGTATAAATGGTTGCAGAATCACACTTTGAACTTCTTAATTGCAAAGTTAAACATAAGTATTGAGAGTCAAGAGCACAATAACTTAATGGAAATTAAACAAAGTTAAACTAATATCAATTCTACATCATAATTTATAAACTAATTAATAAAATTCTTGTGCCACTATACCCTTCCATTAGTAATTAATTTTAAATTGGGCATGCATGGTTTCTAACTTGAAGAATAAAAACCAAAATTAACAAATTAACATATCTGAAAAAGAAAATTTGATTCTTTATTATGAGAAAAAACCATAGAATAACATCTTTTGTATTCCAAACCTTAAAACATTTTTACTATTTCATTTCACCTATGAACAAGAACTACGTGCATCCCCCTTTGGATATATAAGAGTATATTCCACACAAAAAAAAAGAAATAAAAAATTAATAGACGAGTCTTTAAACCCAACTCAATTCACATCCATTGAATAGATATATATAATATTTAACTCTTAAACCCTTCTCCTCCACTTTCCCTTTTGTATCGACCATTAAGACAATAATGAAAATAAAGAGAAGAAATTAATACGAGTGCAACTGTGCAAGAACATGTCGAAGGAATCAAAGAGGAATGAAAATTAGCATTGTTACCGCCATTATTATTATTCTTGTCGGCCATAGGTTGTATATTGATCTTCTCGGGTCAAAAAATAAGCAATTTGAGAAATATATTGTATTGTATTGAGAATATACGAGTATATTGAAGACGACTAAATTACTTATTTATATATAGGTTTTTGGATTGATTAACGAGCAAGAAACTGGAAACTAATCTTTTACTTTTGTATATTATTGAATAAGTAAAAGACTAAATTGCAAAATACCACCTTAGACATAATTCGATTGTAAAATGCCCTTTTAAACTTTTCAATAGCTTTCCATGAAATCAAAATAAAACAAAATATATGACTAACCTTTTCTAATTAAATATCGATTGACTAAATGATCCTTTTCTTCCTAAATTTTTGGTCAATTGCAGTTAAAGTAATATATGGAGTAAATTGCAAAAACTACATTGAAATATAGTTGGATTGCAATATATCCTTAAACTTTCAATTCAGGTACTTTACCTCTTAAATCATTATTTTTCTTCGAAGTACAATAATTTGATGAAAAATATATGTTTTAGACCAATTTATCCTTATTATTCATTTTGTATTTTTTTTTAAATATCTTACAAGAGATTAAAAATCAGTCATTCACATCCATTTCTTTCTTACCGTTTTACTATTTAAATCCTAATTAACCAAAAACATTGAGAAGGATTTCATTTATTGAAAGTTTGAAAAATGTATGAAATTAGATTTCACTGATAATTAGAATTGACAAAATAATTTATTTTTAATATATTTTTATATAATATTAACTTTTTAATATTATTTTCTATTTTTATATAATTTAATTTTAAAAGAAATAAATTAATTTTATTTTTATATATCTCAAAAAATTCGGACTTCACTTTTATTTTTTTTTACCACTTCACTACATTATAAACTTTCAATTTTTTAGACCACTTCAGTGTTCACTACATTTTTTATTTTTTTGTGTAGAGAGAAAAGAGAAAGAAAGAAGTGAAGGCGATGAAAAAGAGTCTTAAGATCCGAATTTTAATTTTGGCTGGATAAGAACCCGAGTATTGACCCATTCTATCTTGAATTAGAATTGGAAATATTTGCTATGAGGAAAGAATTAAAACTGCAGAATGCCATTATAGAATTGTAAATGAATTCAAAATCCAAATTTTATTTTGTAACCAAACACAAGAATTAGAATTGGACCCCTCAATTCTAATTCTTAGGGTCCAATTCTAAGCAACCAAACACAGCCTAAGGGAGATTTTGGTAAAATTCTAAAGGAAGAAAATAATGGTGAGGCCGGCAAAATATTTGGAAAAGAATTCTTAATGATGTTAAGCCTTAGAGATAAAATATAAAAAAAAGGTTATTTATGTTTTTTTTTACATTAATTTTCTTTTGAAGTTATTATATACTTTAGGGCGATATTTGCAATTTATGCTCACATCTAATGAATTATGATAGAGAGTATTATATATGTGGAGTAATAATTTACATAAAATATGAAAGAAATTTAATTATTTGCCTCCTAATTGGCATAAAATAAGATAGAACTTATGTGATAGATAAATAAGTTATTATTAATATATATATATATATATATAAAACTAAAAAATTCAAATGTTCCTTAATACCGTTAATCTTTCTTTCTATTTAATTATAATTTTACCTTAAAAATCATACTTAACTTATATGCTGATCTAGACTTGTCAAACAATTAAAAAGTTACCATGTTTTATTATAATATGGGATGTGGATTGGACTCGAGTTGCTTGCAACTACGTCTTTAGAAATTCCCTTAAACTAATAAGTACTTTTAGAATAAAGTATATACAAGTTTGAGCTATGTTTGAAAGTTTATTGGGAAAATTTAGAAAAAGGGCGTGTATCAAATTATTATTACTAATTAGTATTAAGATATATATTATTAAAGGTGTATCAAATTATTATTACTAATTCGGGCGCAATTTTAATATATTTATTATTAAAGGCCTTAAAATTAACTATATTATTTTATATAATTAGTACAAGAGTTTATTATAGATCCGCAATTTTAAAATATTTATTATTAAAGGCCTTAAAATTTATAATTAGTAAAAGAGTTTATTATCCGGATCTCCTGTCCAACTTAACCCCTTTTTATTATATCTAGTATTCAAAACGACGTAGTTTCACTAGAAGTAAGGACTAAGAAGTAAAATTACTTTAAAATTATTATACCGATATGAGTGAACCGACGTAGTTTTAATGTTTGATAGGATAAGACAGAATAATTTTGTACTCATCTCTTATTATCATTTCCATTAGCTAAACACTAATTTTCTTAAAATTTTTATCACTAATTTAAATCATAATCTTTAAAATAACATTCTGAAAATAAAAACCAATGATAACAACAAGTAATCGAGATTTATCTACGTAACTTTTGGATAATTTTGGGTTCAATCATCAAAATCAAGGTAAGAAAATAAATTTCCCCACAAACTCTCTTCTAATTGGGATTGTGGATGCAGTCTTCTACTATTCATAAACACTCGCCTCTTATCACAATTGATCTCTTCTTTCACGTCTTTAGTTTTCTTGTTAATAAAGGTTTTCAAACCAATCCAATCTTCTTTGCAGAATATTTTCTACAATTATGATAATTAATTTGTAATGACAACATAACAAGGCCTAAATATTTACCACCTTTAATACTTTTGAAGGTTTCAAGGAAAAAAGACTATAGATGAAAAAAATAAAAAAGTTGGGTTTTTTTCTTTCATTTTTGAGTCATGTCGAATGGCTTAAAACTTAAAAAGTCAAGGAGATGAATCTCGATTGATTGTGGTTATTATTGGTTTTTGTTTTCAGGACATTTTAAGAATTATGGTTTATTAGTTTGGGATTTATGTTCTTGCCTTCCTCTAATGATTGAACAAAAAATTATCAAAAAGTCAAGTAGATGGATCCCAATTAATTGTGATTATCATTGGTGTTTGATTTTAGGATTTCATTTTAAGAATTAGAGTTTAATTAACGACAAAAACTTTAAGCACATTAGTGTTTGAATGGTGGAGAGGATAAAAGGTCTTTTATTAATTATATAAAACAATAAAGTTAATTTAACGCCCTCCATAATAAATATATAAAAGTTGTGGCCTAATTAGTAATAATGACTTGAGACACCCTTTTTCTGAATTTTTCCAAGTTTATTTAATGTTTCCTTCTAAGAGCATAAATTTTCTTTTGGGTAAATTACTTCAACCGTCCCTCAACTTAGGGTATTATTTATTTTTTGTCCTTAATTTTTAAAATGTTCTATTTTTATCCCTCATGTTGCATTTATAGTTTTTAATGGTCCTTTGTTTATTTTTCATGTTAGAAAAGTTCAATTTCGATGACCATTTAACATGCATATGTCTAATTCTATCAATTTGTATGCAATTCTATTTATTATATATGTGTTAAATATTTATTTAAATTAAATTTTAAGTGGAAAAAAAATAGATGAAGGACGATTTTAAATCAAATTGTAATTATATGAAGGATGAAAATAAAATGTTTTAAAGATTAGGGACAAAAACAAAATAAATTCCCAAGTTGAGTGACGATTGAAGTAATTTACCCTTTTATTTTTCTACGCCTACATCCATTAAGTTCCTAGTGGGTATTTTTAACAATAAACTTTCCCAATATATTATTTTAGAAACACAAAAATTTACGTGAAACTATTTCATACATGAGACTTTTTTTTTTTAATTGGCTGAACCTCTTTTTTGAGGTGGGTCGCCACTCAAAATTTACGTGAAACTATTTCATACATGAGACTTATTTCATATATAAAGCGAGTAAGTAATGACCATTAAAATTATAATTCTAATTTCATATCTTTTTATTATATATTAAAATCGTAATTAATTTCTATTTCATATATAAACTCACTTCACATGAAACCACCTGTTTTAGAAAAAGTTTTGAACAAGAGAGGTTTTTCGCATCACATGAAACCAACTATTTTAGAAAAAGTTTTGAACATGAGAGGTTTTTTGCACCGATGAATCTTGAGGCCTAGAATCTTTTGAAATTACAAAGAACTCTAGCTCCAATATTAGTTCATTAAATAATAATAAGAATTACTAGTATTTTTATGCATGCCATATTCTAACTCTACTTATATGGAGTCTTTCATGTATCCATAATGAGTAATAATACGACTGTCCGTGAGTGAAGTTACAATTTGACTTGAAAAACACCCTATCATTATTCAAACATTAAAAGAATTTAAAAAAAAATTAAGATAATTGAGATACCAAGAGAAAGAAAATTTATCCTCTCAAGACAAAGTTCATTAAGTTATATTTCGTACATGGCTCAAACTTAAAATGGTTTATGCTTCCTAGGATTTGAAATCGTAAAAAATTTAATTAAACTTTTTGTAAATGCCTCCAATACACTCTCAATTTGGAGGTTTGGAGTCTTTTGAAGATGTGATGACGAAGTTGAGAAAAATACATTTTTGGTTTCTAAACTTTAGGGTTGTATTATTTTTTATTTTCAATAATTTGGGACTAACAAAAGTAGTCCTTAATCTTTTATTTTATGGCCAAAATAGGACACTTAACGGATTTTATTCAGCTATTAATGGAAGTACTGATGTGACGTACACGTGTCTGTTAACAAGTGCACACATGGTCTACACTTCATCTAATAAACAAAGAGAAAAATGCATTTTTTATCCGCCGAAATTTAGGGTTGAATTACTTTAGGTTCCAATGAACAAAAAAAAAATAGTTTTTACTTGTAATGACTTGTGTTCTTCGTTAATTAGTTCTTTATATATTTTTTTTAATAATCCAAATTATTTGTGAAAGAAGGTAATTCCTTGATTCCTTTCATTGACTCATTGTCTGTCTTATACAATATTACAAAAGAAACTCTAACTTACAATCAAGCATAATCGAGTATACATTTTCCTCATATAAGAGGATTGCTACTAATTACAATTAATACTAAAAGATTATCCTATCACATATACACGTATATTCTATCACACCCCCGCAGTTGAAACGGGAAGGTGACGAACGTTGAGACATTCCCAAAACTCTTCAAACAAAATCAATGGTAGACCATTCGTAAAGATATAAGCTATCTGATAGCGCGACGGGACATGTAGGACACAAACCTGTTCACGAGCAACCTTTTCGCGAACAAAGTGAATTTCCATCTCGATATGTTTAGTGCGCTGATGTTCAACAGGATTGCCTGAAAGATATATTGCACTAACATTATCACAGTATACCAATGTAGCTTTCTAATAGGACAATGAAGTTCCAAAAGAAGGTTGCGTAACTAGCAAGACTCAGAAACCATATTGGCTACCCATCGGTACTCCGCATCCGCACTAGAACGAGATAAAGTTGCTTACCATTTAGCATACCAAGAAATCAAATTTTCACCAAGAAAAAAACAATAACCAGAGGTGGAGCGTCTGGTGTCAGAACAAACACCCCAATCAGCATCTGTATAAGAAAGGAGAGTGGTAGTCGAAGATGGATAGAGATGCAAGCCATAATCAAGCGTACCCTGAATGTAGCGCACAATGCACTTGAGGGCATGCATGTGCTCTTCCTGCGGGTCATGCATGAACAAACAAATTTGTTGCACATCATATGAGATGTCGGGTCTCGTGAATGTAAGATACTGCAGAGCACCCGCAAGACTGCGATAATGGGAAGGGTTCTCAAATGGTGGGCTAGAATTAGCCCTCATCTTCTGTTTAGTATCAATCGGTGTGGGAGAAGGCTTGCAAGTAGACATGCCGATTCGCTCTATAATCTTAGTTGCATATTTCCTCTGAGATAAAAACAAACCTCCTGCATGTCAGCTAACGGCAATGCCCAAAAAACCACTCAAAAGGCTCAAGTCCTTTATAGCAAATTCTGAGCTAAGAAGAGATATGATAGACTTACGAAGAGCATCAGAGGAAGTAGTCAAGATAATATCATCAACATAGAGAAGAATGTAAGCCATATCATTACCGTGACAGTAGATGAACAACGAATGATCAGACCTGCTATGAGAAAAACCAATAATAGAAGAGTAATCCGCAAATCGCTTAGACTCGTTGTGCTTGCTTGATCCCATACAGGGATTTCTTGAGCAAACAAACATAATTAGGATGAATGGGGTCGCGGAATCCCATGGGTTGATACATGTACACAATCTCTTTGAGGTCTCCATGCAGGAAAGCATTCTTCACATCAAGATGGTGTATGGACCATGCTTTAGAGAGAGCTAAACTGAGTACAGTGCGAATGGTTGCCGGTTTGACCACCGGACTAAATGTGTCACCCCAGTCTACGCTAACATGCTGAGTCTTGCTATCACCTACAAGACGGGCTTTATGCCTCTCAAAGGAACCATCATATATTTCTTTATGAGTAAAAATCCACATAGACCGAATAATATTAACATCCAGCGAACGAGGTACTAATTCCCACGTCTTATTTTTAATAAGAGCATTATATTCGTCTTCCATGGCCATTTTCCAATTCGGGTCATAAAAGGCAGACATGGGTTTGCAAGAGAGTGGGGATTTAGAAACACTAGTGTGCATGTCGTAGTGAGGTTTGGTTTAAAAATCCCATGTTGACTACGTGTGACAGGTCTGTGAATGGGTATAGGAGTAGGTGGGGCCGGAGTGTCTTGTGGTTGGGTGGGATAGGGTGTGATGTCTTGGTGAGGATATGGTGTGTTTGTTTGTGAAGTCAGATGGTGGATCAAATATGGAGACAAGTCCTCATGCAAGAAATCATAAGTAGAAGGAGTTAGACTATGCAGTTTAGCAAAAAGAAAATATGTCTCATCGAAAATGACATGTCGACTAATAATGATTTTTTGAGAAGATAAATCATAACATTTGTAACCACGGTGATTGGAAGGGTAACCCAAAAAGACACACGGGGCTGAACGAGGTTGAAGTTTGTGAATAGTGGTGGAGGGAAAAATAGGGTAGCATAAGCAACCGAACCCCTCGAAAATGAGAAAAATGGTCCTTTTGATAAAGAATTTTGAGAGGGGAGTAATAAGCTAATAGTTTACTTGGAAGTATGTTAAGGTGTTTGGCCATTTGTAATGTATAGTACCAAAAGGAAGGTGGTAGGAAAGCATAGACAAGAAGAGTACGAATCATATTATTAATGGTTCAGATTTTTCTTTCAGCTTTTCCATTTTGAGAAGAAGTATGTGGACAAGACAATAAAAAAAACAAACCATTATCACTACAAAATTTCCAAAACAACCCATTATCAAATTCTCTACCATTATCACATTGAATATTTTTAATTTCCCGTTCAAATTGAGTGCGAATGAAGGCACGAAAAAATAAAAAAGGTGGAAAAAACTTGAGATTTTTTGGATAAGGGAAATGTCCATAAAAAGTTAGAGTAATCATCCAACAAAATTAAATAATAACGGTGCCTCGAAGAGCTCAAAACTGGAGATGTTCAAAGATCACAATGGATAATATCAAATGGCATAAAAGTGCGTGATGTAGAAGCAACAAAAGGCAATTTAACATGTTTGCCAAGAGAGCAAGATCGACAAACATGAGAACTAAGATTGTTATTACACTTAATAAATTTATTTTGCTTAAGAGAGTCGAAAACAGGAGCACCCGGAAGACCCAAACGATCATGCCATAAAAAAGGTGCTAAAGCTGCAAAAGTTGGTGGGGCTTGAGATGGAATGGTGGTGAGAATGGGATATAACTCGCCCTGACTATTACATCTCGTTTGATGTTTTACTGTCTAAAAATCCTTCACAGAAAACCCAAAAAGATCAAATGCAACAGAAACCCAGTTATCAGTAGTCAATTTTCGAACCAAAACCAATTTCTTAATAAGTTGAGGAGCATGAAGGACATTTTTTATAGATAAAGGTGGGTGTGGGAAAGACATAGTTGTGTGACCATAACCACGAATTGGAATTGTATGACTATTATCAACAGTTATACCACGATTACTGCTCAAATTAAAATAAGACGAGGGATTACCGGGATTTGATGTCATATGAGACGTGGCA
Source organism: Ophiorrhiza pumila (assembly GCA_016586305.1). NCBI lineage: Eukaryota > Viridiplantae > Streptophyta > Magnoliopsida > Gentianales > Rubiaceae > Ophiorrhiza > Ophiorrhiza pumila. The sequence goes on along the minus strand of BLIW01000008.1, from coordinate 29,153,530 downwards.
CCGGTGTCCATGTACCAGTTTGTGATACCAATGTGTATGGCCGAGGCTCCAACTCCTGAACCAAGATTCGTTCTTCACAATTTAGTACCGTGCTGCACAAACAAGTTATTCCACGAACACAAACAACCAAACTATGCGGAAAGGAATTCAAAGTGAAAAACGCAAAATATGAAGTAAATTAACCCCACGTTTTTAATACAAATGGACTCGACTCAACTCATGAAAATTCATGAATTAAACTTTGTCAATTTGGCCTGTTCTCGAAATCAAGAACGATAGTGAAGTCACCTAAAGGTCACGCTAAAGGCAAAACTTCTACAATGGCGAATTAACTAATTCTCCAAGGCTTAGACAACACAAGGTGTTAATCTCGAAATTAGCAATGCTAAAATTCTGGAAATCTTCTCTTCTTTATTTCACGTAAAAATCACCTATAAATAGGTTACAAAAATCGTGAAACCCTAACTCAAATCTAACACAAATTGACTTCCACAAAGTTTAAGAAACTTGGAAGTTTAGGAAACTAAAAGTTTAGGAAACAAGAAGGCAAATAACGATTTACCCTTCTAGAAGAAGTAGAAACTCTACTTTCCTAAAAACTCCTAAAAAGTAGGAGATTACTTTCCAAATTACCATGCAAGGCATTCGGACAAGTAATGGACTTACTAACAACGAAATTAAAGCCCAAATAATTAATGTTAATGGACTTATTACTACAACTCAAAATAAATCCTAAAATTAAACAATGGCGTGATCCTCTTTAAGCCCAAACATGCCATCTTCTTTGGACTTCATTAATTTGGCGTTCATTATTTCTTCAAGATGGAATTTCCTTAAGTTCTAGTGAAGAACTCTTGGGAACATCTTCATGAATTGTTATTGAAGAAATATGCCAAAGAACTTCATGTTGAGATGGTTCGGCCTCCAAGTGAACTTCACAATGTGTTGATAACAAGCTTTGCAAGGCTTGTTTCATCCTTTTGCTCCTTTGTCTTGTCATTGGTCCATCAAGATTCTCCAATGGATCATACAAGCTCGACTTTGGCACCATGGATATGGATGGATTGCTATCATTCCCTCCCTCCTCGAAAGGATTCTTCCTCGAATCACCTACATCAAACAAAGATAAATCAGAAACATTGAATGTAGATGAAACATTGCCATACTCACTTGGTAGCTCTATTTATAAGCATTGTCGCCTATCATTTCCAAGACTCGAAAAGGACCATCTCCTCTTGGATGAAGTTTAGATTTCCGTTTGTCAGGAAACCTTTCTTTCCTCAAGTAAATCCAAACCCAATCACCTGGTTCGAAAATCACTTGTCTTCTACCCTTATTGGCTTGCTTAGCATATTGCTCATTACGCCTTAATATGTTTTCTCGAACTCTCTCATGTAACTCCCTAACAAAGTCAGCTTTCTTTTTATCTTCAACATTAACAAACTCATTAACAGGTAAAGGCAAAATATCCAAAGGAGTTAAAGGAATAAAATCATATACAATTTCAAAAGGCGAAAAAGTAGTAGAGCTATGCGCATTTCGATTGTAAGCAAACTCAATGTGTGGTAAATACCCTTCCCAGTTCTTTAAGATTTTTTGTATAAGAGCACGCAGTAAGGTAGACAAAGTCCTATTAACTACTTCAGTTTGCCCATCAGTTTGTGGGTGTGCAATAGTAGAAAACAGTAATTTAGTACCTAACTTATTCCAAAGAGTACGCCAAAAATGAGATAAAAACTTTATGTCCCTATCACTAACAATACTCTTAGGCATTCCATGCAACCTTACAATCTCTTTAAAGAACAAATCAGCAATTCGAGTAGCATCATTAGACTTAGAACAAGCAATAAAGTGTGCCATCTTACTAAATCTATCAACTACCACAAAAATGCTATCATGATCATTGCGTGATCTAGGCAATTCAAGCACAAAATCCACAGAAATATCACCAAGGATGACTAGGAACAAGCAATGGTTGATACAAACCATGAGGCATTACTTTAGATTTCGATTGTTTACACACAATGCATTTATCACGAACACTTTTAACATCTTTAATCATGTTAGGCCAGTAAAAGTGTTCAGTCAAAACAGCAAGTGTTTTAGCAATACCAAAATGCCCCATTAACCCTCCCCCATGGGTTTCCTTAACAAGTAAATCACGAATGGAACTTTGTGGAATGCACAATTTATCTTTTCGAAACTAGAAACCATCATGCAAATAAAATTCACCATTCAGTTTTTGCAAACAAAGATCATAGGTGGCGTTAAAATCATGATCATGCTTGTACAAGTCTTTAATCAAATCAAAACCAAGTAACTTAGCATGCAAGTAAGTAAACAAAGTGTACTTCCTAGACAGTGCATCAACTACAACATTATCTTTACCAGACTTATACTTAATCACATATGGAAAAGATTCAATGAATTTTAACCATTTAGCATGCCTCTTATTCAACTTACCTTGAGTCTTCAAGAATTTAAGGCTTTCATGATCATAATGAATTATGAATTCTTTAGGCCATTAGTAATGTTGCCAAACCTGTAATGATCTTACCAAAGCATACAACTCCTTGTCATAAGTTGCATACTTCAAGGCTGCCCTATTGAGCTTTTCACTAAAGTAAGCCACGGGGTTTAGCTTCCTGCATCAAAACAGCACCAATACCAATCCCGGAGGCATCACAGTGTATCTCAAAAGCTTTAGTAAAATTTGGCAAAGCAAGAAGAGGGGCGTGAGTCAACATGTATTTCAATTTGTTAAAGGCGTTTTCATGCTCTTCTTTCCATTCAAAAGTGACGTTTTTCTTAACAAGTTCATTCAAAGGTGCAGCTATAGAACTAAAGTCCTTAACAAACCTTCTATAAAAACTTTCCAAACCATGAAAACTCCTAACTTGACTAGCACATGTAGGTCTCGGCCAATCCATGATTGCCTTGACTTTTAACTCATCAACAGATATACCTTGAGACCTCACAACATAACCCAAAAAGATAATTGATTCAAGACAAAAAGAACACTTTTTAAGGTTAGCATAAAGCTTGTTCTCACGTAAAACAGCAAACACAAGTTTTAAATGTTCAACATGCTCATCAAGTGATTTGCTATACACAAGGATATCATCAAAGTAGACTACCACGAATTTTCCAACAAAGTGACGAAAACATGATTCATGAGTCTCATAAAAGTACTAGGTGCATTAGATAAACCAAAAGGCATAACTAACCATTCATACAACCCATACTTTGTTTTGAAAGCAGTTTTACATTCATCACCTTCTTTCATGCGAATTTGGTAGTATCCACTTTTCAAATCAATCTTGGTGAAAATACATGAACCATACAACTCATCAAGCATATCATCTAACCTAGGAATTGGATGTCTATACTTAATTGTGATTTTGTTTATGGCTCGACAATCAACACACATTCTCTAAGATTCATCCTTTTTAGGAACTAATATGACAGGAACAGAACATGGACTAAGAGATTCATGCACAATACCTTTGTCAAGGAGTTCATCCACTTGACGTTGAATCTTTTTTGTTTCCTCGGGATTTGCTCTATAAGCTGGACGATTTGGAATTTGTGCACCAGGTATGAAATCAATTTGATGTTCAATTCCTCTTATTGGCGGCAATCTAATTGGTAAATCATCGGGAAACACATCTTGATATTCCTGTGAAAGAGATAAAACAACACTAGGCAAAGAATGGTGATCACTATCAACAATAAGTACAAGATCTTTTCGGATCATCAAATACAATGGTTGCCTATCTAGTATTGCTTTCTTAATATCACTCTTAGAAGCAAAATGACAAGAACTAATGCTATCACTATTTCGGCTATTACATGTCCTAGAAACAATGCTTCGGCCTACACTAGCTATTACATCATTCTTATTCTCTTTTTCACTTTTCTCCTTTGCTTCTAGTTCATTCAATTCATGCATGGCTTGTACAATCCGTGCTTGGTCTTCAAACACTTGAAAAGGACTCAATGCTCTAAGATTGTATTTTCGACCCTCAAAGTCAAAAGAGTAGTAATTCTTCTTACCATGATATGTAACATCTCGATCATATTGCCAAGGCCTTCCAAGAAGAATATGACTAGCTTCTATGGGAACCACATCACATAAGATCTCATCAACATGCTTCCCAATGGTAAACGAAAATTTCACTTGTTTAGTCACTTTACTTTCAGCCGTGTTATTCAACCATTGAAGTTTATACGGTTTTGGATGCTTCATGCAAGTCAACTTCAACTTCTAAACAAGTAAAGTACTAGCCACATTTGTACAACTACCACTATCAACTATCACACTACAAATTTTCCCTTGAACCATGCATCGTGTGTGAAATATGTTATCTCTTTGAGACAAATCATCAATTTGTGGTTGTGTACTAAGAACTTGGCGTGAAACTAATAAAAACTTACCATCACCAACTTCATATGAATCAAGATCTTCACTACCTTCACTTTGATATTTCTCCTCTAGTGGTGGCATGTCGGCACATTCTTCATCACTTTCCACTTCTCCATTATCAAGAACAATCATCAATTTTCGAGTTGGACAGTCGGATTGATAATGGCCATACCCTTGACACTTATAACATCGAATGTCCCTTAACCTTTCACTAGGTTTAGGCGCATTTTGAAGAAGAATCAGCAACTTGGCGGACTGATTTGGGAGCATTGGAGGACATGTTTTGAGAATGTTGGGGCGTGAATTGCTTCGGTTTTTGAGTTGGAGTGAATGGTGTGAAACTTGGCTTCACATCTCTCTTCCAAGGTGGATTCGATTGAGTGAAATTTCGACCCTTTCCCTTCATGTGTTTCTCAATTTTGATAGATTTGTGAACAAGTTCATTGATATCAACATAACTTTGAAGATCAACATGATAAGCCAATTCGGAATGCATACCTCGAAGGAACATCTCTATGGTAGAGTCGGGATCCTCTTGAACATTGGCCTTAGTCATTAAAGCTTCCATCTAATGATAGTATTCTTCAACTATTCGGCTACCTTTCACAAGAGAGTGCAACTTTCTATTAAGCTCTCGGTTATAATGGGAAGGAACATACTTTTTCCTCATTAATGTTTTCAATTGACTCCAAGTCTTGACTGGTTTCTCACAATCTAGACGTCTAGACCTCACTACCTCATCTCACCATAAACTAGCATAATCCTTGAGGTGCATGAAGGCAAGTCGATACTTCTCCTTCTCGGGGTAGTCATGGCCTTCAAAGAAGTGATCTAGGTCTCTAACCCAATCAAAATAAGCCTCGAGATCTGCCTTTCCATGAAAAGTAGAAATGGTTAGCTTAACAGAAGCAATTGAAATCTTTGACTTTTCACCTTTCTTAGAAGAACTCGTGGTCTCCTCCTCCTCCTCCTCATCATTAACATCATCGGACTCATCATTATCTTCAAACTTGAGCTTCTTTGAAGTAGAACTTTTAGAAGCCGATTCCAAGTTATCAAGTCGGATGTTGATCTTTTGAAGCATATTGAAAAGGACTTCATTGCCGAACTTTTGTTCGGCCGAGGTGATTGCTTTATCACCTGTTTCTTTCTCCATGTGTACCTGCAAGTTAGTAAAGAAAACGCAAGAAAAGATATAACAAATCCTCACGGGTTCCTCACTATTGGGTAGTAGGTACTCTCTACTCTATTTATGTAGTGTTCTCTCTTGTTTATCCTAACTAATACTCTCAAGTGATGAATTGTTTGGGACTAATAAGACTTACCAAGTCCTATGATTAAGATAACAAATCTCAATCAACAAGTTCCACACAAAAACTTTCACAAGTAAAATCAAGAGAATTATCAAAGAAAAACACGTCACAAGAGATTTAAGAAAATGTGTGGGTTAAAACTGATTTAACCTTAGAAACTAAGGAAAACAGAAAGTAGACTCTAAGATGAAGAGAATGCAATTTGAATCACTTAATTCCGAGTTGTATTGATCAAGATATGGCACTTTCAATATATGGTGGTTTTCAAGTAAAAAGTAATTTTTCTCCTTTGTAGTATAAAATAAAATAAAATAAATGAAATAAATAAAACTAAGTCCGAAAATATATATATATTTTTTTTAATTGACAGTAGGTTTTTTTTTTACGGTCTCTCTTTTTTTTGACGCTTTTTTTTTCGGACACAAACCTAGTACAAAACAAAAAGTTTAAGGTTTGAACACAAACCTTGGACAAACAAAATGACTAAGGTTCAGACAAGAACCTAGGACAAACAAAATTTAAGGTTTAAGGTATAAGGTCTTAGGTTTCAAGACACAATTCTAGGATGTAAGGTTGTTTGTCTTATGTTGTTCAAACAAACCTAGGATTTAAGGTTTTGTCTTGTCTTAACCTTAAAATTTCAGAATTTTAAACCTCAAATAATTCACCAAATATCAAGAATTTAAAGATGCCACTTTAACAAAAAATTCAAGATTCAAGATAAGGATCAAGAATCTAACTCAAGAATTCAATTTTGACCACTTCGAATTTTCAAGAAAATCAAGAAGTTCAAGAAAGTGTTCAAGAACTTGTCTTTTTGACTTGTGGTAAAAGTTTGATCAAAATGCACTTTAATAGGAATGACTTGTGGTAATTGTTCAAGAAAATCAAGAAGTTCAAGAAAGTGTTCAAGAACTTGTCTTTTTGACTTGTGGTAAAAGTTTGATCAAAATGCACTTTAATAGGAATGACTCAAAGAAGCTAACACAAAAGAAAAATCAAGAATCGGATAAGAAACAAGGAAGTTAAGGAATTTAGACCGAAACCCTAGTTTTAGAACCCTAATCTGGATACAAAAACCCTAGCAATTTTGACGTGTTGGACAGCAAGGAAAACACAAGGAATTCAGCACTATGATGATGAATAACACAATGCAGAATTTAACAACATGAACAACAAGAAAAACGCTAAGAAAACAGCACAAGAAGACGACACAAAAACGCAAATTGCAAAAGCAAGAACTAGGACAATTCGGGCAGAATTTCAATAACAAGTTTTCATGCGATTTTTGACGAAATTAAGGACTGAATCTAAGACGACCTAGGACAGCAATAAAGATACAAAAACAGTAGCAAGAAAGACACAAAACAGTAGCAGGTTTTAACGCAAAAACAGAACAAAATGACAGCAAGAATGCAGAAGACAAAAGAACGGATTAACCTGAATTTTGAGGCAACAACCTATAGCTTTGATACCAATTTGATACAAATGTGTATGGCCGAGGCTCCAACTACTGGACCAAGATTCGTTCTTCACAATTTAGGACCGTGCTGCACAAACAAGTTATTCCACGAACACAAACAACCAAACTATGCGGAAAGGAATTCAAAGGGAAAAACGCAAAAGATGAAGTAAATCAACCCCACGTTTTTAATACAAATGGACTCGACTCAACTCATGAAAATTCATGAATTAAACTTTGTCAATTTGGCCTGTTCTCGAAATCAAGAACGATGGTGAAGTCACCTAAAGGTCACGCAAAAGGCAAAACTTCTACAATGGTGAATTAACTAATTCTCCAAAGCTTAGACAACACAAGGTGTTAATCTCGAAATTAGAAATGCTAAAATTCTGGAAATCTTCTCTTCTTTTTTTCACGTAAAAATCACCTATAAATAGTTTACAAAAATCGTGAAACCCTAACTCAAATCTAACACAAATCGACTTCCACAAAGTTTAAGAAACTTGGAAGTTTAGGAAACTAAAAGTTTAGGAAACAAGAAGGCAAATAACGATTTACCCTTCTAGAAGAAGTAGAAACTCTACTTTCCTAAAAACTCCTAAAAAGTAGGAGATTACTTTCCAAATTACCATGCAAGGCATTCGGACAAGTAATGGACTTACTAACAACGAAATTAAAGCCCAAATAATTAATGTTAATGGACTTATTATTGCAACTCAAAATAAATCCTAAAATTAAACAATGGCGTGATCCTCTTTAAGCCCAAACACGTCATCTTCTTTGGACTTCATTAATTCGGCCTTCATTATTTCTTCAAGGTGGAATTTCCTTAAGTTCTAGTGAAGAACTTTTGGGAACATCTTCATGAATTGTTATTGAAGAAATATGCCAAAGAACTTCATGTTGAGATGGTTCGGCCTCCAAGTGAACTTCACAATGTGTTGATAACAAGCTTTGCAAGGCTTGTTTCATCCTTTTGCTCCTTTGTCTTGTTATTGGTCCATCAAGATTCTCCAATGGATCATGCAAGCTCGGCTTTGGCACCATGGACATGGATGGATTGCTATCAGTTTGCATCTGGAGGATTAAGCCCAAGAGTGTGCATTGCGGCTTCAATATCGGTGGGAGAAGGTTGGGCTGTTGTAGAGTAGGTCTACTGTGGTCATGACCTAAGGACCCCCAGGTTGCTGCCACTGTGAATTGGGCGTGGTCCAAGGAGCAGTAGGGTATGGACAAAGGGGAATAGCCCAAGGAGACCACTGCCAAGGCCACTGTTGTCCACCTGTATGTGTTTGTGACCACAACTGCTGCTGCCAGGGCTGTTGGTGACCTCCCCCATATCTGCCACCACCACCACGGTTACCGCCTCTGCAACCGCTGAGGTCACCACCACTATGTCTCCCAGAATTGTTGCCGTGGGGACCCTTTCTTCCACCACCGTTATTCTGGTTTTGAGGGTAGCCATCATACAAAAATGGAGTATCATCAGACTTCTTGGTCGTGGCAGCCGCCATGGCGGTTGCGGCCTTCTTAGCCAAGGCCACTTCTTCAAGTATGAGCATAGAACGGGCTTGATAGAAGAAAGGAAGGGGGTTGCTTTAGCTGATAAGAGTTCCAACACCTCTATAGGCCTCCGTGAGTCCCAAAACCATCTAAAGAACAAGTCGATAATCGGATATTGGTGCGCCGACATTCTTGAGTTGATCTGACAGTCCCTTGAGGCATTGATTATCCGCAGAAACATTCGAAAAATCCTCCATGTTGGTATGAGAAAATTCCTGTTCCAGTGTTACGACCTGAGAGTTTTTGTTGTCTTGAAAGAGATCATACAATCGATTCCAAGCCTCTATAGCCGTGGAGTCAGGTTCAATTATGGTATGTAATAGATCAGTGGAAATTGTGGCATAAATCCACTGAAGAACCGTAGCATCTAAAGTCAACCATAACTCTTTTTTGGCATCGGTGGTGGACGACTTATCGAGAGCTTTTTACGATGGAATGATGTGGTGAAGGACCTTATGAGATTTGTCATGGATTTTGAACAGCTCCGCCCACGTAGCATAGTGGACGGTTTCCATTTCATGGTAATTGAGATATGATTCTTGATATTGGAGACAACAAGGGCTGGGTGAAAGGTTGATTTAGTGTCAGTCATGGTGGCCAACGGTAGAGGAAAGAAAGATTGGCTGAGAACCACTAGGTCGCAGTGGAAGAAGGAAGAAGGTTCCCTAGTGCTCTTATACCATGAAAGAAGGTAATTCCTTGATTCCTTTCATTGACCCATTGTCTGTCTTATACAATATTACAAGATAAACTCTAGCCTACAATCAAGCATAACCGAATATACACTTTCCTCATATAAGAGGATTGCTACCAATTACAATTAATACTAAAAGATTATCTTATCACATATACACGTATATTCTATCAATTTGCTCTTAATTGTATTTTCACTAACTAGTTCCTCTATGATCCAATGGTAATTCCTAAATCCTACCACTACTACAACTAACCGTTTATCCCATTATATGAGTTGATTTTATTTTTTGCTATCGTATCCTATTTAAATACATGTTTTAATTTATATTTGAATATATCATTTTTTGTATTATTTATTTTCTGCTTTATATCCATTTTTAATCTTTCATCATGGTTCGTAATTTAATCAATTCTTCCGTAAAAGAGGAAAATAACTAGCAAGAAAAATTAAATCCATACCTTGTTTTCTACTTCTCAATTTCTAAGAAACTAAAACTAAGAAAAGAAAAAAAAGCAGCGACACACTTATATTTAAATTAAAGCGTTTCAATTTGAGAAAGAAATGTTGGACTTTTATGGCAGTTCCATCATCAAAGCAGAATTTAACTCAATAACAAATCACCACGTATTAATAAACGACCGATTAATCTATTGGCAGTTATTTTTCTAGTGTTATAGAATGTGTATTTACTCTTAGTCGGGTTTCTTCGCTGACTTTTTCTTATTTTTCATTACTCATTAATTACTTTCTTTTTTTTTTGAAGAAACCCATGATGGTTTGGACTTGTGACATATCATTATTAATTTTCCCTAAAAAATGTTCATATGCATAACTTTGGGACTAGAAGTGAGCAGCCCTAAATTTTGGGGACCAAAAATACATATTTCTCTTTGTTTATTAAATAAAGTGTACGCAATGTTTGCACTTGTTAACGGAAACGTGTACACCATGTCAGGACTTCCATTAATAGCTAAATAAAATCCATTGAATGTCCTATTTTGTCCACAAAATAAAACACTGGGGACTAATTTTGTCAGTTTGAAATTATTCGAGACCAAAAGTGATATAGCCCTAAACTTTGCGGACCAAAAATAAGTTTAACTTAATATGTTCTGCGATTTAGGCATACATATTAATCACAAACTTTATCCAATACTTAGTCTGTAAAGGAGGTAGTCCTGCTCATTTACTGGCTTTATATAAGTGTAAATTAGTAGTACTCCTATTTTTGTAATGGTGGTAGGGATATCCGTCACCCTTCCTTTTATTTGCTCAATTAACAAAATTGGGTGTGTCGTCCCCCCGCCAAGTAATACCCCGTTAGTCACGTATTTCAAAACGACGTCATTTTGAATGATGAACAATATCACATAACTAAATGAATTACTTGTCAATGACAAAATTCAAGTTGAGGGGTCAAAATATAATTATGAAACTATTGAAGTCATGATTTACCGTTAATTGTTTTTGTGAAAGAAATTTATGACTTTCTCCTTTAGTTGTTTAACAGCAAAAGTAAAAGAACAATTTCTTAATGTATAGATTTAGTAAATAGACATTTCTGTTAAACTCTAAGAATTTCTATAGTTATCACATAAAAATAGTAGTTATTTATAGCTCAAATATTAGTTTACCATTTATTTTATGCCAGATTAGACACCTAATATCACGACTTCGTGTATCCATACTATATGATAAGTTATTAAGTAATAGAGTAATGATAAAGAGTTCGATATATAGGAACTCGAACTATATGTAATTGGCATCAAGTAGGAGAGAGAATTGCTTATTTTGAATCTTAATATGATAGAACTTATATGATTTTGATTGATAAGTGATTAAAAAAATATATATAAAAGGATAAATAAACCTCCCAAATTTTTTAATACTGATCATTATTTTTTTAACTAATTACAATTTAATTACAGTAACTTAAAAACCATATTAAAAACTATATTTTTGTAGCATCACATCTATTTCAACATTAATTATTAACTTACAGTTATTAAAAAGATAAGTATCACTAAAATAAATCTAAAATTTTTAAGCCCTAATCCACATGTGATTGAACCCTACTATATGATTTTAATTCTAATTTTATCTACAATTATTAAGCCCTAACCTAGATGTGATTGAACCCTACAATATGATTTTAATCCTAATTTTAATGAAATCACATCGTTATAATCATATAATAGGGTTGATTCACATTTAGGTTAGGGTTTAATAATTGTACATTTGATTTGGGTGATTTTAATGCTTCTAATCACTCGTTTGTGATTTTGATGATATTTTTTATGTAAACAATTAAAGGTCTGAGTTAATTATATTGTATAAGTGGGGTGCATAATTATTAGGGTGGAAAAAAACTGACATGGTACTCAATGATTGAATTCGTGATAAAGAGATAAATTTTAAACTTTTTACAATAAAATCTCTTTCCTATTTGATACCAATTAGGATTACACATAATTCGAGTTTCGTAAAAATTATCTTACTCTCTATCATTACTCAAAGTAATAATAGAATTTTACAATAGAGTAATGATAGAGAGTACGATAGTTTTTACACGTAACAGGAACTGGAACTATGTGGAATCTTAATTGGAATAAATTAGGAGAGAGGGTTGAGTAATGACAGGCTTATCGCGTACCTCTCAATAATACCCTAACACTACTGTAGTAGCGGTGAGAGGGATCGTTCCCACAGAGAAGGGTTTGTTGTTCAGAGACCAATTGTTCACTTGACACTAGAGATGCATGAAATGAAAGGAAGAAAACAAAGACAAATGCAGGCTAAGTAGAATGAATGCAAAATGAGAATGAATGAGTTAATATGCAAAGCACTGCCTTGAGGGGTTCCAACTTATCCAGATCTCTCCCTAGTACCATCAACTTTTGTAGATGCATGAGGGGACTATTCTGCTAGTGTCATGGAATCAATTAACCGGGTGGTTCTCTCAATCCCACTTCACTGACCCCTCAAATTTCCCTTGGTAGGGCAAGCTCTTGGCACAAATAAAGAACCCATATCCCTACTCTGTAGACAATTCTAGCCCATCAATTAACTATCTCCCTTGGTAGGGCAGCTAATCCATTCATGTGTTCAAAGTGTTCAACGAGAATAATCCTAAGTCTCTTCTACAGTTATGTCTTCCTATGTCAGTGGGTACCGCACATATGAAAACATCAATGAAACCAGACCTTAGAACTCATGCTCGGTGTATTTCTACATTCAAATCATGTCAATTTCAATTCATCGTAAGTGAATCCAGAGTAATTTCTGTAGGTACCACAAATTGATTCTAGATCTAGGAATTGTAAATTAGCCCATTGAAATTCACAATCAATAAACATGGAACATAATCATACACAGATAAATATCATGCAATTATCTCAACCTGTAAAGATCTATACATGTTGAAACCCTCAAGGCAATACTCAAAATCTAGCCGATCATGTTAGTGATCGGTTCAAAGAATTCGCTTGAATTTCCCAGATCATACATGAGAGGATGATTTGGGGTTCAGCAATTACAAGGAGTCTATTCAAGATATAGGAATAAGCACTCTGTTCTCTTTATGTAATTCTCAAACCCCTCGAATTCTCTAATTGTCTTTCTCTCTCATGATCATCTCCCCTTGATTCCCTCTCTTAGCCGATGCCTTTTCAGCCCTTCTCTTTGCCTTTTATACCTTCCCCTCCATGTCGTATCAAAATCATGATCGTTGAAAGCTGTGGTTGAATGTGAGATTTCTCCACGTGTCTGCAAGAATGAGTCAGCACATAAAGTGGGTCATATGATCAAAGCATTTGCTCAAGCCCTAAGATTTTACTTCATCAAACATGTGGTGTGCCACTGAGTGTGTGTATGAGAGATTTTTGTGCTATGCGTGTTAAGTGCATGAAAAGGTCTAAGTGTGGTGCAATGTATGAGTTTTGCATGTGTGCATGTGTAGTGAGTGATTGGATGAAATGCGGTGTGAGTGTGCAAGTGTGTGGCATGAATACATGAGTGTGTGCAAAGTGAAAAAGTGAGTACATGTGTGTGTGTGTGCTTGTGCGGACGCTTAGGGGCCTGCACAAGGTGTGTGTGTGTGTGTGTGAGTCTATGCGGGCGCTTAGGCGCCCGCACAAGGTGTGTGTGTGCGTGGTGTGTGCGGGCGCTTAGGCGCCCGCATGTGCTATGTGTGTGTTGTGTTGTGTTGTGTTTGTGATGTGTTGAGTGTTGTGTGCGTGAGTGAAATGTGTTTGTGTGCTCGTATGCTGGAACTATTATGCAGTGCTTTCGAATTGTGTGGCAAAAATGGCTAAGTGTGCTCGTGTTCAGTTCATGCAACAATCACATCAATTTACTTCACATTTATTCACACTTAGACATTTTCCACAATTGTAAGATTATGAACATTCCTGCACGCAAGTCATTCAAGAAGCACCTTTTACACTAAGATTTCATGCAAAAGAGCAAGTAAGTAAAGCAAATGTGTTGTGTGAAGACTATCTCAATCTCATACATAGTTACCACTTCACATTTTCTACAATATGTATGAGAACCCAACCAACTAAACAACATTCACCTCATATAAACCATGAAAGTCTAAGAAGGTATTTCCCACAAAGAACAGAGTTCAATAAAGCGCGAGGGAATGAGCTCATACCTTATACTGTTCAAATATGAGTGAATAGTGACTTGTTGGAAATTTGGTGCTAAAGTGGTGGTGCTACATAACATATTGTGCGTGAGTGTGTGAGTTGTGACTTGTGATGTGCAAGAGAGAGTAGAGAAAAAGTGTGGTGTCCAAGTGAGTGCCACACTATGACCTTAAGTCTTAGTGGTGTATAATGGGTCATGTTAACAGCCCTTTGACAACACCCCCACACTTGGCATTTGAGAGGCTTTTGCTTGAGGCTCTGCAAACATGAGACACTCTACGTAAGGCAAAACAAAAGCAAAAGCAAACTAAAGACTCAAATAACAACTTATTCAAAGGAGGTAGAGTAAGTAGTTCTGGATTTATTCGGTCTCCAGCTAGACTTTATTCATGAAGCCTCCTCTTTTAAGATTCAGAGTACCCATCTATGTACCAGAAGAATGCTCTTTCATAAGCACTCTTTTTCCTCCAGTAGGGCACTGGACAAACATTTTTCAAAGAGAGGTGCTGGAGCTTATGTACATGGGGAACAATTGCAATAAACTTCATTTTAAACCATGTATATTCCCCCATAGGAAACACCTCTTTCACTTCTCCCACCAAATTTAGCTCTGAAACCCTGCAAGGCTCAACCACAGTTTGTACATCCATAGTCTCAACAAATTCATCAGTAATTTCAAAAATGGGTGCATCAACAAAGCAATTCTCTATCATGTTAGAAATTTCCTTACAAAGCATTAAATCCTCATCACATAGACTAACATGAATACTATTTTGGATCTTTCCCTTATTAAAAAAATTTGGTTCACTTTGTAATTCTAACAAAGGTATCTCATTCTTCTCTATTTGTTGGTCACCAGTTACAGTTTCAAATTAATTCGCAATTTCATGATTTGGTGTCTCAATGAAATGCTTAACAGTTATGTTGTCATTTTCATTAACCAGTGCAAAATTGGTTTCATTCATGCTCACACATGGTTTAATGAGAGTTGTCTCTGTACATCTCATAGGGCATTTAAAGGAAGAAGAGGTGTCTAAAGAAAGTCTAACAACATCATTGTTCTCATGGAGTTCCATGGATTCAATATAAGACCTAGCATTAGACAAACTCCCCAATTTGACAATAAGAAACCAAAAGGCCATAAATTCATCATATGTAAGCTCATCACAAGAGACATCATTCTCATCAGAAGGACTCAAATGTTCATGCACAAAAGATTCATCAACAGAGCACTCATGTATAACCTCTCCAACATTTGTAGACTCCAACTCCCTTGGACAGTTTAGACCACAATCAACATTTGCATTCAGATCAAGAAAAGTTTCCTCAAGAGTTGGTGTTTCAATAGGGAGAGATATACCTTCTGAGTGGCCTTGAGCATCTTGAACTGGTGTCTCAAGTTGTTCCATCATGTCGCTCATTAAGGAACTCATGTGATCAAGTCCCTGTTGCATCCCTTGAACTCTCTCTTTTATTTGAGCCAACCATGTCTCACTGCATACACCTTTATCAAGTCTTTCCAAAATCTGAGATAACATGTCTTCCCGTTTTTGCTTTTCTCTGAGATAAGACTCATCACTTTGTTGTTGGTTATGCCATGGTTCATGGTATATTATGGGGAGAAGTTGCCAAATACTCCAGGTGTTGGTCGGGTGTCATCCATCCAATCTGGTGGGTAATCATAACGAGGCTTTTCAAAGTCCCCAAACTACCTGGACATACTTGATATGTTGTGGTGTGCACAATTCAATTTCAATGAAATTTTAAATCCCTACACTTACCACAACCTTGAACATAGAATAACAAAAAATGAAATTTACTAACACAAACACTAGCACATAAAAAAAATCACAAAAAATCAACAAATCAAGAAAATAAATAATCTCTCACAACCGTGCCTTCCCCGACAGCAGCGCCAAAAATTGACAGGCTTATCGCGTACCTCTTAATAATACCCCCACAGAGAAGGGTTGGTTGTTCAGAGACCAATTGTTCACCTAACACTAGAGATGCATGAAATGAAAGGAAAAAACAAAGACAAATGCAGGCTAAGTAGAATGAATGCAAAATAAGAATGAATGGGTTAATATGCAAAGCACTGCCTTGAGGGGTTCCAACTTATCTAGATCTCTCCCTAGTATCATCGACTTGTGTAGATGCATGAGGGGACTATTCTGCTAGTGTCATGGAATCAATTAACTGGGTGGTTCTATCAATCCCGCTTCACTGACTCCTCAAACTTCCCTTGGTAGGGCAAGCTCTTGGCACAAATGAAGAACCCAGATCCCTACTCTGTAGACAATTCTAGCCCATGAATTAACTATCTCCCTTGGTAGGGCAGCTAATCCATTCATGTGTTCAAAGTGTTCTACAAGAATAATCCTAAGTCTCTTCTACAGTAATGTCTTCCTATGTCAGTGGGTACCGCACATATGAAAACATCAATGAAACCAGACCTTAGAACACATGCTCGGTGTATTTCCACATTCAAATCATGTCAATTTCAATTCATTGTAAGTGAATCCAGAGTAATTTCGGTGGGTACCGCAAATTGATTCTAGATCTAGGAATTGTAAATTAGCCCATTGAAATTCACAATCAATAAAAATGGAACACAATCAAACACAGATAAATATCATGCAATTGTCTCAAGCCGTAAAGATCTATACATGTTGAAACCCTCAAGGCAATACTCAAAATCTAGCCGATCATGTTAATGATCGGCTCAAAAAATTCGCTTGAATTTCCCAGATCAAACATGAGAGGATGATCTAGGGTTTAGCAATTACAAAGAGTCTATTCAAGATATGGGAATATAGCACTTTGTTCTCTCTCTGTAATTCTCAAACCCTCGAATTCTCTAATTGTCTTTCTCTCTCATGATCTTCTCCCCTTGATTCCCTCTCTGAGCCAATGCCTTTTTTAGCCCTTCTCTTTGCCTTTTATACCTTCCCCTCCATGTCGTGTCAAAATCATGATCGTTGGAAGCTGTGGTTGAATGTGACATTTCACCACGTGTCTGCAAGAATGAGTCAGCACATAAAGTGGGTCATGTGATCAA
Organism: Ophiorrhiza pumila; assembly: GCA_016586305.1. Classification (NCBI taxonomy): domain Eukaryota; kingdom Viridiplantae; phylum Streptophyta; class Magnoliopsida; order Gentianales; family Rubiaceae; genus Ophiorrhiza; species Ophiorrhiza pumila. Next base: position 29,136,356 of record BLIW01000008.1, on the reverse strand, counting down.
AGCATTTGTTTAAGCCCTAAGATTTTACTTCATCAAACATGTGGTGTACCACTGAGTGTGTGTTTGAGAGATTTTTGTGCTATGCGTGTTAAGTGCATGAAAAGGTGTAAGTGTGGTGCAATGTATGAGTTTTGCATGTGTGCATGTGGAGTGAGTGATTGGATGAAATGCGGTGTGAGTGTGCAAGTGTGTGGCATGAATGAATGAGTGTGTGCAAAGTGCAAGAGTGAGTGCATGTGTGTGTGTGTGAGTCTATGCGGGTGCTTAGGCGCCCGCACAAGGCGTGTGTGTGCGTGGTGTGTGCGGGCGCTTAGGCGTCCGCATGTGCTATGTGTTTGTTGTGTTATGTGTGTGATGTGTTGAGTGTTGTGTGCGTGAGTGAAATGTGTTTGTGTGCTCGTATGCTGGAACTATCATGCAGTGCTTTCGACTTTTGCGGCAAAAATGGCTAAGTGTGCTCGTGTTTAGTTCATGCAACAATCACATCAATTTACTTCACATTTATTCACACTTAGACATTTTTCACAATTGTAAGATTATGAACATTCCTGCACGCAAGTCATTCAAGAAGCACCATTTACACTAAGATTTCACGCAAAAGCGCAAGTAAGTAAAGCAAATACGTCGCTACATACCCGACTTATCAAGTAACGAGAAAGTATTGAGTGGTTAATAACCACTAACTCATCAGCTGAGTTGGTGGGCAACACCCAGTACTTTCTCACCATGTGTACATTATGACCCACTATTATGTGGGCTCCTGTATTAGGTAAAGAGTCAATCCCACATAATAGTTGGTGAGAGAAAGTATTGGGTGTTCTCCACCAACTCAGCTAATGAATTGGTAGTTATTAACCACCTAATATTTTCTCGTTGAGTAATTGGAGTTCTATGTGATAGAACTTATCTGATTGATAGATAAGTGATTGAAAACTATATAAAAGGATAAAAAAAGTCCAAATTTCTTAATACGTATAATTCTTTTGTCCTAAAAATTATAATATTATCATGATAACTTTAAAACTATATTAAAAATATAATTGCACTAAAAATTATCGTAAAAATGATATGTATTGTCGTAATAATACAAAATTATTTATTTTTTCATGAAACAATTAACACAATTACTACCCATTATTGCACTATCTCTAGGTGTGTTTCTAGTTTAATCAAAAGAAGTTCCTCCTTATTTTTTGAAACTTTCATTTATAGTTTTATCAATAAATAATGATATTAATTTGAAACCATTTAATTATGTAATTTCTTAGAAGCCATTTGTGACTTACACCAACAGATAAAGAATAATTTGTAAAATAATCAAAATCAGAATAGTATAAGTGCAGTAAATTATTGTAATGTAAAAAAATAGTCAAAGAAAATAAATAATAATATTCAAACAAGTATTCTCACTAATTAGAATAAATTTAAAATATTGAAAAGGTTAAAAAAACAAAAATTTCAATTCTAAAGACATTTATTGTCTCAAATGCTCTAGGAAATCAATTTGGGGTTGATACTGTCTTGAACTTTTACCATGCACCTGAACTTACAATGCTGTAAAACAAATTAAATAAAATGAATTAAAGAATGTTAGAAACAATCTTAAAAAAAGAAAATACCAAATTTATAGAAGTGATAGATTTCAGAGAACAGATCATCTGTCCAATATTTATCCTATCTTATTCTGTCTAACGTTCAAAACGACGTAGTTTTATTAAAAGTAGGGACTAAATGCATAAATATCACTAAAATTACTTTACAATTATTAGACCCTAACCAAGAGATTAGTGAACCCTACGACGTAGTTTTAATTAAGACAGAATAAGACAGACAAAATTTTGGACAAAAGATCCTGTGTTATAAATTTCAACCTTTCAAGGTTTGGCTTGATATATAGATTGCAAGATATTAAGTCAACTTATTGGTGCATAATCACTGGTAGATATCTACAACAATTAATTCTTTTAGTAACTAAATTAAAATTCAAACATACAAATGTTGTAAATAAAGTACCGCATTTGTTAAAAAAAAGTATCAATTTTAAATCATCTTTTAACAAATATTTTGGTTGCATTTTACATACTAGTACAAAGTGATGCAAGTTTTTCAACTCAAATAAAAATTATAATGTAAATTATTAAAAAATTATAAGGTAAGTTAGTAAAAAAAAAAATTAATCCTAAACACCTAAAGATAGTGCAGTTGTGGTAGCAATTATGTTAAAATTGTGTCATGTGAAAATAAATAATTTTGTATTATTACGGCAATACATATTATTTTTACGATAATTTAGTGCAGTTGTGGTAGCAATTATGTTAAAATTATCTCATGAAAAAATAAATAATTTTGTATTATTATGGAAATACATATCATTTTTACGATAATTTTTAGTGCAATTATATTTTTAATATAATTTTAAAGTTACAATGATAATATTATCATTCTACGGATAAAAGAATTATTCGTATTAAGAAATTTCGTTTTCATACTCTTATATAGTTTTTCAATCACTTATCTATCAATCAGATCTCTCCTATTTTATGCCCATTAGGATATAGTTCGAGTTTTCAAATCGCGTAAAAATTATCGTATTCTCTATCATTACTTTTTTCAATAAGGCTGTATTTGGTTGTTTAGAAATTGAATTGAATTGGAATTTAAATATTATAGAAACATAATTCAATGAATTGAAAGTCTAAAATGTTTGAATTCCTTTGTTTGGCAAAACAACAAAATTCATATAGAATTGAATTATAACTCCAAATTCTTTGTTTGTAAGTTTAAAAAATGTATGAAACTAGATTTCACTGATAATTAGAATTGACAAAATAATTTATTTTTAATATATTTTTATATAATATTAACTTTTTAATATTATTTTCTATTTTTATATAATTTAATTTTAAAAGAAATAAATTAATTTTATTTTTATATATCTACAAAAATTCTGACTTCACTTTTAATTTTTTTTACTACTTCACTACATTATAAACTTTCAATTTTTTTGGACCACTTCAGTGTTCACTACATTTTTTATTTTTTTGTGTAGAGAGAATAGAGAAAGAAAGAAGTGAAGGCAATGAAAAAGAGTCTTAAGATTCGAATTTTAATTTTGGCTCGATAAGAACCCGCGTATTGACCCATTCTATTTTGAATTAGAATTGGAAATATCTGCCATGAAAAAAAAATTAAAACTGAAGAATTGGGCCATTATAGAATTGTAAATGAATCCAAATTTCAAATTTTATTTTGTAACCAAACACAAGAATTAGAATTCGACCCCTCAATTCTAATTATGACGGTCCAATTCTAAGTAACCAAACACAACCTATGTGGAGTTAGAATTCCACATTAAAAAAACTTGCACACCTTTTCTTTCTCAAACATTAAGGCTGTGTTTGGTAGCATTGAATTGGACCCTTTGAATTTGAATTGAAGGGTTCAATTCAAATTCTTGTGTTTGGTTCCTTATTAAATCACAAAAATTGGAATTGTATTCCAATTCAAAATGGTCCAATTCATTGGATTCAATTCTTTACTTGGATCAAAGAATTCCAATCCCATTTCTATTCAAATTCGGGTCAACAATCAACACTACACATATTTTATAGATACTATACACATTTTCTGATGGAAATCAACCCAAGTCCATCTTGCCAAGGCCAACTTCACAAGATCCCTTGTCCAATCTTGATGGTCCAATGACAAGATCAAGGAGTTCCAAGATGAAGGCAGCCTTGCACACTTTATTATCTTCACATTTTGAAGCTATGGAGGCCGAGTTATCTCAAGCATCTCAAGGAGGAGTTGTGTGGCATGTTTCTTCAATAACAATTCATGATCCACCTTGAAGAAACATCACAAGGCCGATTTTTGATGAAGTCCAAGCAAAGGCGTGATTTTTGGGCTTTTATTGGTTCACGCCCTTTTGGATTATTTAGGAATTATTATGTTGTTTTTAATTAAGTCCAATAACAATATTTGTGGGCTTAATTTGGCGTTTTATTTAGTTATGGGCTAAGTAACTACTTGATCCAATTATCTTGCATGATAATGGCAAGTAAAAGTTTAGGAAACTTAAGAAGTCAAATTGGTTTTTACTTCTTAAGAGTTTTGTTTTTAGGAAAGTAATTGAAGGAAGCAAAAACGTGTTTTGCTTTCCTCCTTTAAACGTGTTTGTAGAATCCTTTTCCAAACAGGATTTAATTAGGGTTTCATGTTTTTGTAGCCTCTTTATAGGTGAGTTTTTCACATGAAAAAGATGAAGAATTTTGATAAAATTAAGCATTGCTTAAAGCCTTCTTGCAGCCGTGAAAAGCAGTAGGAAAAACGTGAATTATTCAATTGATTTAAGTTGAATATTCATAAGAACCGTGATTCTTAAGCTAAGACCTTAGGAAGAACTTACCCGTTCTTGATTTAAAGAACAAGCCAAACCTAATTAATTCAACGCCTTGATTTACATAAGTTGAATTGAATTCCTTTTGTTATAACGTGTTGGGTTTGATTGTCTTCAATCAAGGACATCCGTTCTATATCTTTTCTTGTTTGCGTTTCCGCATTGTTTTCTTTGTGTTCTTGTGTGTTCGAGTTCTTGGTACAACAACAACGGTCCAAAGGTGAGGGTTGCGTGTGGTTGAGGATCTCCATCCATAAATCATTCGTATCAAATTGGTATCAGAGCAAAACCAGGTTGTTGTTTAGTCTCCAAAATTCAGGTTTAGTCCTTCTCGGATTTTGTTCTTCTTGTTGCGTCTTTCTTGCTGTTTTCTTGCGTAAATTTCTGCAGTTTCTTTTGCATTGTTTTGCTACTATTTTCGTGTCTCCATTGCTGTCCTAAGTCGTCATTATCTAGTCCTTAAAATTTGTCAAAATCGCATGCTTATAACTAGACAAAATCTGCCCGGAATTCATCTTGCCCTTGTCTTGTGTTTTTTCGTGTTCTTTGTTGTCTTGTTTTCTTTGCGTTTTGTTGCTAAATTTCGTGTCTATATTCTGCACTATTTTGTTTGTCTTCATAGTGTTGGATTCTATTGTTTTATTGCTGAAATCACGTCCATACCATAGGTGAAAAATTAGGGTTTCTTCAAAACCCTAGTTTCGGTTTTTAGGTCATCATATCATGACTTCCTTGTTTCTTATCCAAATTGAGTTCTTTCTTTTGCGTTGAATTCTTTGAATCACTCTTACTAAAGTACATTTTGATCAAACTTTTGTTCCACCCGAAAAAGATAAGTTCTTGAAAACTTTCTTGAACTTCTTGAAATTCTTGAAATTTCGAAAGCACTAAAATTCGGTTATTGAGCTTGATTATTGATTCTTGTTGTGAATCTTGAATAACTTGTCAAAGAGGCACTTACAAATTCAAAGTTGTTGGAAATATCTTGAAATTTGATTGATCGAACAAAAAAAAACGAGGCCAAATTCAAAAAACAAAAAAAGGCCAAAAAAAAAATAGGATCGGACGGTAATAGTCGTCCGAAACTCTGCAAAAAAATCATCGTCTCTGAAGTTTAGGATCGGACGGGTTGGGTCGTCCGAAACTTTTTGAAAATTGTGTGACTCTCTGAAATTTAGGATCGGACGGTGACAGGGGTCCGAAAGGGTCGTCCGAAACTTAAAAGTGCTATATCTTTTTCAATTTTGATCAGAATTCTGTTATTCAAACGCCATTCTTTTTGTTTTCTTGTCTAGTTTTTAAAGTCGTAGTCCTCTGAAGCTATCAAGTTATATCCACACGTGTTCTCAAATACTCTTGTGACGTGAATTACTTAAAACTTCTTTGATTTAACTTGTGTGAATCTTGGTGTTGAATACTTTGGTTGAGACAAGTTCTTCTAATCATTGAAACAGTAAGTTCTAATAGTTTGAGAGTATTAGTATAGGATATACACGAGAAAAGCCTTCATAATAGAGAGGAGAGTAATTACTCACCCAAATAGAGAGGAACCCGTGAGGATTTCTATATATTCTTGCGATCTCTTTACTAACCTTGCAGGAATAATGGAGGAAGGAGATAAAACCCCCAAAGGTTCTAAACCCATAATCGAAGCTGAGCAAAAGTTTGCCAATGAGGTCCTTTTTAATATGTTGCAAAAGATCAACCTCCGGCTTGATCACTTGGAGTCTAACTCTAAAGGATCCATCTCAAGGAAACTTAAGTACGAAAGAGAATCATCCGATGATGAGGATGATAGTGATGAGTCGATGGAATCTCCAAAGAAAGGTGACAAATCCAAGATTTCAATTGCTTCTGTTAAGCTAACTATCCCAACTTTTCATGGTAAAGCAGATCCCGAGGCTTATTTCGATTGGGTTCGTGAGCTTGAACACTTTTTTGAAGAGAAGTATAGACTTGCCTTTATGCACCTTAAGGATTATGCTAGTCTATGGTGGGATGAGGTAGTTCGAACAAGGCGTCAAGATGGTGAAAAGCCAGTCAAGAAATGGAGTCAATTGAAAACACTTATGAGGAAGAAATATGTCCCTTCTCATTACAACCGTGAACTGAACAGAAAATTGCACTCACTTGTGCAAGGTACTAAATCGGTTCAGGAGTATTACCATGAGATGGAAGCTTTGATGATCAAGGCTAATGTCCAAGAAGATCCCGACTCTACAATAGAAAGGTTCTTGAGAGGTATTCATTCTGATTTGGCTTATCATGTGGATTTGCAAAGTTATGTTGATATTAATGAACTTGTCCACAAAGCAATCAAGATAGAAAGGCACATGAAAGGGAAGAATAAGTTCTCACAACCGCCTCCACCTTGGCGAAGGGAACAAAAGCCAAATGTTGTCCCTTTTACTCCATCCTCAAAGTCGCGCCAATTCACCTCAAACCAGCCTTCAAGTGCATCAAATAATGTCCCAAAATCAGTGCCCAAGGTTGCTGAAAATGCTCCAAAGCCCACGTCAACTTCAGCTCCAAGGTTGAGGGATGTTCGATGTTATAAGTGTCAAGGGTATGGACATATGCAAGCTGATTGTCCTACACGAAAGGTGATGATTACTCTTGATAGTGGTGAAGTGGTAAGTGATGATGATTGTGCCGACATGCCACCTCTTGAGGAGAAGTACCAACATGAATCAAGTGAAGAAAGTGAAGAAGTTGACAGCTATGAATATGATGTTGGTAACTATTCTTTAGTCTCTCGCCGTGTTCTTAATGCTCAACCTTTAGTTGAAAATGATGATTTGATGCAACGGGAAAACATATTTCACACACGTTGTTTAGTGCAAAACAGAATTTGTAGTGTGATTATTGATAGTGGTAGTTGCACAAATGTGGCGAGCACTTTATTGGTGAATAAATTGAATTTGACTTGCATGAAGCACCCTAAGCCATACCGACTTCAATGGTTGAATAATTCCGTGGATACTAGGGTCACAAAACAAGTTAAGTTTACTTTTACCATTGGGAAATATGTTGATAATGTTTTATGTGATGTGGTTCCAATGGAAGCAAGTCATATCTTGCTTGGTCGCCCTTGGCAATTTGATTGTGATGTAACTTATCATGCCAAGAAGAATTTCTATAGCTTTATTCATGAAGGTAAAAAGTTTAATCTTCGAGCTTTAACTCCAGCACAAGTCTTTGTAGATCAAACTCGAATCATTCAAGCTACTAGAGATATGAATTCCGCCAAGGAGAAGAAAGATCAAGGTAAAGACAATGTAATAGCTAGCTTAGGCCAAAAGCATAATTCCAATTCTTGTAATAGTATAGGCCGAGAGTTAGATGTTAAGAAGTCCTATTATTTTGCTTCTTCTGGTGAGATTAAGAGAGCATTAGAAGATAGGCATTCTTTGTACTTAATGATTCGCAAGGATTTTGTACTTATAGTTGATAGTGATAACCTTGCTTCTTTGCCTAGTCTTGTTTACTCTCTTTTGCAGGAATATAAAGATGTGTTTCCCGAGGAACTTCCAAATGGATTGCCGCCTATAAGAGGTATTGAACATCAAATCGATTTCATACCTGGAGCACAAATTCCAAATCGCCCGGCTTATAGAGCAAATCCGGAGGAAACAAAAGAGATTCAACGTCAAGTGGATGAACTCCTTGACAAAGGTATTGTACGTGAGTCTCTTAGTCCTTGTTCCGTTCCTGTGATATTAGTTCCTAAAAAGGATGAGTCTTGGCGTATATGTGTAGATTGTCGTGCCATAAATAAAATAACTATTAAGTATAGACATCCAATTCCTAGATTAGATGACATGCTTGATGAGTTATATGGTTCATGCATATTTACCAAGATTGATTTAAAAAGTGGATACTACCAAATTCGCATGAAAGAAGGTGATGAATGGAAAACTGCTTTTAAAACGAAATATGGTCTTTATGAATGGTTGGTTATGCCTTTTGGTTTATCTAATGCACCAAGTACTTTCATGAGACTTATGAATCATGTTTTTCGTCACTTTATTGGCAAATTTGTTGTGGTATATTTTGATGACATCCTTGTGTATAGCAAAACACTTGATGAACATGTTGAACATTTGAGATGTGTGTTTGCTATTCTTCGTGAGAACAAGCTCTATGCTAACCTTAAAAAGTGTTATTTTTGTCTTGAATCAATTATCTTTTTGGGTTATGTTGTAAGTTCTCAAGGCATTGCTGTTGATGAGTCTAAAGTCAAGGCAATCATGGATTGGCCGAGACCTAATAATGCTAGTCAAGTTAGGAGTTTTTATGGACTTGCAAGTTTTTATAGAAGGTTTGTTAAGGACTTTAGTTCTATAGCTGCACCTTTAAATAAACTTGTGAAGAAGAATGTTACATTTGTTTGGAATGATGAGCATGAAAACGCCTTTAACAAGTTGAAATACATGTTGACTCATGCCCCTTTACTTGCTTTGCCTAATTTTAATAAAGCTTTTGAAATACACTGTGATGCCTCCGGGACTGGTATTGGTGCTATTTTGATGCAGGAATCAAGGCCCGTGGCTTATTTTAGTGAAAAGCTCAACGGGGCAGCTTTGAAGTATGCAACTTATGACAAGGAGTTGTATGCTTTGGTAAGGTCTTTACAAGTTTGGCAACATTATTTATGGCCAAAGGAATTCATAATACATTCTGATCATGAAAGCCTTAAATTCTTGAAGACTCAAGGTAAGTTGAATAAAAGGCATGCTAAGTGGTTAGAGTTCATTGAAACCTTTCCATATGTTGTTAAGTACAAATCCGGTAATGAGAATGTGGTAGCCGATGCATTGTCTAGGAAGTACACTTTGTTTACCTATTTGCATGCTAAGTTACTTGGTTTTGAATTGATTAAGGATTTGTATAAAGATGATCATGATTTTCACGCCAACTTTGACCTTTGCTTGAATAAACCGAATGGTGATTTCTATGTGTATGACGGATTCTTGTTTAAGAAGGATAAGTTATGCATTCCCCAATGTTCCATTCGTGAATTACTTGTTAAGGAAACCCATGGGGGAGGGTTAATGGGGCACTTTGGTATTGCTAAAACACTTGCTGTTTTGAATGAGCACTTTTATTGGCCTAGTATGATTAAAAATGTTAAAAGTGTTTGTGATAAATGCATTGTGTGTAAACAATCGAAATCTAAAGTAAAGCCTCATGGTTTGTATCAACCTTTGCCTGTTCCTAGTAATCCTTGGATTGATATTTCTATGGATTTTATACTTGGTTTGCCTAGGTCACGCAATGGTCATGATAGCATATTTGTTGTAGTTGATAGATTTAGTAAGATGGCACACTTCATTGCATGTTCTAAGTCTAATGATGCTCAACATATTGCTGATTTGTTCTTTAAGGAAATTGTAAGGTTGCATGGTTTGCCTAAGAGTATTGTTAGTGATAGAGATGTTAAGTTTTTGTCACATTTTTGGCGTACTCTTTGGAACAAGTTAGGCACTAAGTTATTGTTTTCTACTGTTGCACATCCCCAAACTGATGGGCAAACTGAGGTAGTTAATAGAACTCTGTCTACTTTACTTCGTGCTCTCATACAGAAAAACCTTAAGAACTGGGAAAATTGTTTGCCTCATATTGAGTTTGCTTACAATCGCACTATGCATAGTTCTACTAATCTTTCACCTTTTGAGATTGTATACGGTTTTAATCCTATGACTCCATTGGATATTTTGCCTTTGCCTATTAATGAGTTTGTTAATGTTGAAGGTAAAAATAAAGCTGATTTTGTTAGGGAGTTACATGAGAGGGTTCGAGCTAACATTCAAAGGAGAAATGAGCAATATGCTAAGCAAGCTAATAAGGGTAGAAAACAAGTGATTTTCGAACCAGGAGATTGGGTTTGGATTCACTTGAGGAAAGAAAGGTTTCCAGAAAAGAGGAAATCTAAACTTCATCCAAGAGGAGATGGTCCTTTTCGTGTATTGGAAAGGATTGGAGATAATGCATACAAGATCGAGCTTCCTAGTGAGTATGGCAATGTCTCATCTACATTTAATGTCACTGATTCGAGGACGAATCCTTTCGAGGAGGGAGGGAATGATGGAAATCAACCCAAGTCCATCTTGCCAAGGCCAACTTCACAAGATCCCTTGTCCAATCTTGATGGTCCAATGACAAGATCAAGGAGTTCCAAGATGAAGGCAGCCTTGCACACTTTATTATCTTCACATTTTGAAGCTATGGAGGCCGAGTTATCTCAAGCATCTCAAGGAGGAGTTGTGTGGCATGTTTCTTCAATAACAATTCATGATCCACCTTGAAGAAACATCACAAGGCCGATTTTTGATGAAGTCCAAGCAAAGGCGTGATTTTTGGGCTTTTATTGGTTCACGCCCTTTTGGATTATTTAGGAATTATTATGTTGTTTTTAATTAAGTCCAATAACAATATTTGTGGGCTTAATTTGGCGTTTTATTTAGTTATGGGCTAAGTAACTACTTGATCCAATTATCTTGCATGATAATGGCAAGTAAAAGTTTAGGAAACTTAAGAAGTCAAATTGGTTTTTACTTCTTAAGAGTTTTGTTTTTAGGAAAGTAATTGAAGGAAGCAAAAACGTGTTTTGCTTTCCTCCTTTAAACGTGTTTGTAGAATCCTTTTCCAAACAGGATTTAATTAGGGTTTCATGTTTTTGTAGCCTCTTTATAGGTGAGTTTTTCACATGAAAAAGATGAAGAATTTTGATAAAATTAAGCATTGCTTAAAGCCTTCTTGCAGCCGTGAAAAGCAGTAGGAAAAACGTGAATTATTCAATTGATTTAAGTTGAATATTCATAAGAACCGTGATTCTTAAGCTAAGACCTTAGGAAGAACTTACCCGTTCTTGATTTAAAGAACAAGCCAAACCGAATTAATTCAACGCCTTGATTTACATAGGTTGAATTGAATTCCTTTTGTTATAACGTGTTGGGTTTGATTGTCTTCAATCAAGGACATCCATTCTATATCTTTTCTTGTTTGCGTTTCCGCATTGTTTTCTTTGTGTTCTTGTGTGTTCGAGTTCTTGGTACAACAACAACGGTCCAAAGGTGAGGGTTGCGTGTGGTTGAGGATCTCCATCCATAAACCATTCTTATCATTTTCACACACTACACATATTTTACATATAATACACACATTTTCACACACTATACATATTTTACATATACTACACATATTTTCACACACTACTTATATTTTACACATACTACATACATTTTACACATACTATACACATTTTCACATACTACACACATTTTCATAGACTACACAAAAATAATGAGAGTGAATTTCCATATATTTTGTATTTTTGTCTTGACAATTTTCCAGGTTTTGTGTTGGATTCCCTTGTTGCCAATCAACAAGATTTGAGGATAAATCTTTTTCAAGTGGAAGGGAATGATACGAAATCATGTGTGATCACATGTCTCAGAAACTCCAAGGTACTTGTTCCAATTATTAAAGATGAATCTCGTGTATGGAGGCCTGGAATAGGATGGAGAATAAGCCTCATGTTAGTCCCAAGGAGGTCCGAGACTCAAAAATGGGATAACAAAGGAAATCATGACAAGAGGCGTCAAATATTGTTTGCTGAGAGATTCTGCCATGTTTTAGTAATCGGGCTATATCTCTTTCATCGTAAATCGGAATGAGTTGATTCCAGCAGAATTAGAAAGCTAAGATCCAGAGCTAAAACTTTGATGTTTTACATTGTTCCAGATTCTGACGGGATCAAGGTGAAAACACGCCGTGAAGTTGCACGTCACGTCATGACGCGGACAAATTTCGAGAATTTTAATATTTTCGTTTTTTTAGTTGTTTTTGGGTTTAACTATATTGGGCTTTATAATTAATGTGTTATTTAATTATTAAGGTCCATATTTCATGTAATCCAAGTCCAGTTTGTTAGGAATTTAGGTTAATAAGTTGTTTCCAAATAGGAAAAGTTTCATAATTTGGATTAATTAAGTGTTAGTTTCCTTTTCCAATTAGACTACTTGTTTAGCAAGTTAGGGCAAGCTTGTAGCCTATAAATAGGCATCTTAGTTGCGTTTTTTTAGAGGATAAGAATTTTGATTTGAGAAATATAACAGCGATTGTTTTATCTTTGTGAATTTGATTTCCTGCGAAGGGTTTTCAAACTAATAAATCTTGAGAATTGATTAGTTTGTGCGAAGCGGCTTTATCAATTGGCGTATAAATTCCAATCTACTTGTTAGATTGTTCTACTGTTCATCGATTTTATTCGAAGGTCCTGCGAATTGCTTCCGTGACATACAAGCCGGGGTTTGGAGTGAATCGATCCGGGTTTCGTATCAAGTGGTATCAGAGCCAGGTTCTTCGAACAAAAATCAGGTTTTCAATTTTTCCTTATAAAATTGAATTCAAGTTATTTGATATTCGCAAGCCTGTCATAAATTTTGTTTTGTGATTGGTGTCAAGCAATTATATCTTTTATTTTGTTGGTTTTGATTTTTTGATTGAAAGAAAAAAGTTAAAAAAATTTTTGGGTCTTTATTAGTACTCATCAAGTGGTATATTTGGATATTGTGATATGGGTTTTGCTTTAACTTGGAGTGATTTGAGTTGGGAACAACAACATGAAGAAGAGAAGAGGTATTTATCGTATTCCTTACCTCCTAAAACTGATGATGAAATTGAGAAGGAGTTTAGGGATGCTTTACGTGCCTTGAAAAATCCCAAACCAAAGATACCTAAATGTGGTACATGTCTTGGATATGGTCATACTGAGATTGAATGCGTAAGCCAATTGAAAGTTGTTATTGTTGATGGTGTTGCTAAATTTAAGGATCCAAAATCTTATGTTATTGGTGATCCTTCTACATGGGCATGGGTTGATGCCATTCCACAATCAATTGTGGCAAACACAATTGAAGAGATCATTATTGAGCCCGAATGTGAAGGCGAATTTCTTTGGGATATACCTTCGCCAAAGGATATTTTGGAGGATATTGAGCCTACCATTGAGGAGAATCAATCCAAGGAAGATGAAACTTCTTTGCAGGATATTCAATCACCCATAGTGGAGGTTTCACATGATGTTCTTGAAGAACAATCTTGTGAAGATTTAATTACTTTTATTGCTTTAAATGATTGTAATTTAATTGTTATTAATGATGTTTATCATGATAAGCAAGAAAGTGAATTGACTCATGATTTGAATGAAAAAAGCCTTGAGGTGAGGGTTGTAGAAAAAGGCAAAGAGGGAAAAAATAATGAGTGTGAATTTCCATATATTTTATATTTTTGTCTTGACAATTTTCCAGGTTTTGTGTTGGATTCCCTTGTTGCCAATCAACAAGATTTGAGGATAAATCTTTTTCAAGTGGAAGGGAATGATACGAAATCATGTGTGATCACATGTCTCATAAACTCCAAGGTACTTGTTCCAATTATTAAAGATGAATCTCGTGTATAGAGGCCCGGAATAGGATGGAGAATAAGCCTCATGTTAGTCCCAAGGAGGTCTGAGACTCAAAAATGGGATAACAAAGGAAATCATGACAAGAGGCGTCAAATATTGTTTGCTGAGAGATTCTTCCACATTTTAGTAATCGGACTATATCTCTTTCACCGTAACTCGGAACGAGTTGATTCCAGCTGCATTAGAAAGCTAAGATCCAGAGATAAAACTTTGATGTTTTACATTTTTCCAGATTCTGATGGGATCAAGGAGAAAACACGCCGTGAAGTCGCACGTCATGTCATGACGTGGACAAATTTCGAGAATTTTAATATTTTCGTTTTTTTAGTTGTTTTTGGGTTTAACTATATTGGGCTTTATAATTAATATGTTATTTAATTATTAAGGTCCATATTTCATGTAATCCAAGTCCAGTTTGTTAGGAATTTAGGTTAATAAGTTGTTTCCAAATAGAAAAAATTTCATAATTTGGATTAATTAAGTGTTAGTTTCCTTTTCCAATTAGACTACTTGTTTAGCAAGTTAGGGCAAGCTTGTAGCCTATAAATAGGCATCTTAGTTGCGTTTTTTTTAGACGAGAAGAATTTTGATTTGAGAAATAAAACAGTGATTGCTTTATCTTTGTGAATTTGATTTCCTGCGAAGGGTTTTCAAACTAACAAATCTTGAGAATTGATTAGTTTGCGCGAAGCGGCTTTATCAATTGGCGTATAAATTCCAATCTACTTGTTAGATTGTTCTACTGTTCATCGATTTTATTCGAAGGTCCTGCGAATTGCTTCCGTGACATACAAGCCGGGGTTTGGAGCGAATCGATCCGGGTTTCGTATCACATACTATACACATTTTCACACACTACACATATTTTACATATAATACATATATTTTCACACATTACACATATTTTACACATAGTACACACATTTTCACACACTACACATGTTTTCACACACTACACACATTTTCACACACTACACATATTTTATACATAGTACACATATTTACACACTACACATATTTTAAACATAGTATATACATTTTCACACACTACACACATTTTCACACACTACACATATTACACACATTTTCACACACTACACATATTTTACACATAGTACACATATTTTCACACACCACATATTTTACACATAGTACACACATTTTCACACGCTACACATATTTTTTCACACTACACATATTTTTACACACTACACACATTTTCACACACTACACATATTTTACACATACTACATATATTTAGTGTGTGTAAAATAGGTAGTGTGTGTAAAATATGTGTAGTGTGTGAAAATATGTGTACTATGTGTAAAATATGTGTAGTGTGTGAAAATATGTGTACTATGTGTAAAATATGTGTAGTGTGTGAAAATGTGTGTAGTGTGTGAAAATATGTGTAGTGTGTGAAAATGTATATACTATGTTTAAAATATGTGTAGTGTGTGAAAATATGTGTACTATGTGTAAAATATGTGTAGTATGTGAAAATGTGTGTACTATGTGTAAAATATATGTAGTGTGTTAAAATGTGTGTAGTGTGTGAAAATATGTGTAGTGTGTAAAAATATGTGTAGCGTGTGTAAAATATGTGTAGTGTGTGAAAAAATATGTACTATGTGTAGTGTGTGAAAAAGTGTGTAGTGTGTGAAAATATGTGTATTGTGTGAAAATATGTGTAGGGTGTGAAAATGTGTGTACTATGTGTAAAATACGTGTAGTGTGTGAAAAAATGTGTACTATGTAAAAAATATGTGTAGTGTGTGAAAAAATAAAACTAAATTTTTTTGTTTAAATTTATTGTAGAAATTAGAAAATAATATTGAAAAGTAAATATTCTTATAAAAAATATATTAAAAATAAATTATTTTAACAATTCTTATTACGATGAAATCTAATTTTATACATTTTTCTAAACTTCCAAACAAAGAATTTGGAGTTATAATTCAATTCTAAATGAATTTTGTTGTTTTGCCAAACAAAGGAATTCAAACATTTTAGACTTTCAATGCATTGAATTACAATTCTATAGTATTTAAATTCTAATTCAATTTTAATTCTAAACAACTAAACACACCCTAAAAGGAAAAAAAAAAAAAGAAAACCAATTAGGCATCTAATTCATGAGATACGTAGATATAAAAAATTTATCCTCTCGCTTCAAAACAAAAAAAAAAATAAAAATCGTACATATCTCAAACTTAATTATAACTGGTTGATTCTCACTAGGATTGCAACTTATAAAAAAAATAACTTTTTTAACAGAAAAAGTAAAATAAAAAAATTCTTAATTTATAGATTTAATAAATAGAATTTACATAGTTATCCCATAAAAATAGGAGTTTTTTTTCAAAAAAAAAACATGGAAATTAAGCATGGGCAGCTCTCTCCATGGTAATAAAAGAATTACTTATTCATTCAAAAAGAAACAAAAGATCAGTTTCTTGCTCGTTAAACCATCCAAAATCTTTAATTAAGTAATTGAATATCGTCTTATTATTTATATATTTGTGTTTCTTTCGTAAAATTCCTTGTTTCTTATTTCCGAAAAAATAACCTAATTCTCTGTTCCTTTCACTAGGGAAGATGCAAAATAATCAATGGCTTCGAACAATAATGGAGGTAGCAGTGGCACATGTTTCTTCTTTCCTTCCTAATTTTATTATTATTATTATTATTATTATTATTATTATTATTATTTATTTATTTATTTATTTATTACCCTTGTGTTTCGTCTCTCTATTTCCATGCTTTTCTTAATTTAATTTCGATACAAGGGAAAAATGGAGCAGAAGGCTTGAAATTCGAACGTGAAATATGTTGAACATCAAATCAATTGAATTGGGTTTTCTTAATTTTTAATTTTTTTAAAAAAAAAATTTAAAATTTAATTGTAAAATATTTTTTCCGTTGAATGGTTTCATTGAATTATTTATTTTCTCATCCTTTTCTTTTCTTTTATTTTTATATGTCTTGTTGATTAATTATACAAAGTGCATTCTACATTGTTAAAAACTTCATCTGGGCTCACACTGACATTAATATTCTTTTTGTCATTTTCACAGATTATATTGTTGGGGCAGCTCTTGCCTTAATTGGACTTGACAGGATTTTGAGCTACTTGTCAACTCCGGCGCCACCGCCACCTCCACCTCTTCCACCGAAAAGGTTGCCTGTTGTTTGCAAGCACTTGGTGGAAATATATAATGATGTGCGTAATTTACTTCTCTAAATCTATTTAATTCATTGTTCAAACACTTTGTCTATGTTAAATTTGCCAAAAGGTTTTGAATTCTATTAATTAATTCTCATATGCAATGCCAAAAAAGAACAAAGAAATACTGTTTTTAAGGATTTTATGGAAGATGGAAAGTAATATCATAGTATATTACAATAAAACTATAAATAGTATGAAATGTCATATATATAATAAATACTCCAAAATTCATAATTAGTCAGAGAGTAGGGAGGCATTATAAATACTCTATTAAATAATTTATTTATTATAGCACAACAATTAAATATAAAAAACAATCCAAAATAAGTCTTACCATATAATATATTATAACAAAAATAAATAAATAAAAACAATCCAAAATGCTAACAAATATAAACGACATGTTTAACATTGTAAAATTAAATAATTTTTTAAAAAATAATGTTGTTTATTTATTTAGATTTTTTACATTTTAAGATTGAATTATTTTCGTAGTAATGTAATTTTTTTTTAAATTAATGTTATTTATTTATTTAGATTTTTAACATTTTAGTGGTGAGGTTTTCTACATTGAAATTCGACAAACATATATAGGTAAAGTTACAATAGAAATGAGATAGATTTGTCGTGGAATTCAAAAAGTGGGTTATTTAAATAAAATTTTAATATGAGTGAATTATATATATAATAAAAGTTATTATTAATATATGAAAGAATGATGTTGTGTTAAATATTTTCATGAGACATAACATGTTGGAATAAGGATTAAAAATTCCTAAATTTTTTATTAATTTTTCTTATTTGTAGGATTTTTTTTCATAATTTTTGGGTACTTTTTTGCAATGTTGCAGTTCCATCATAACTACGCTGATAAAGATAGTACCACTATTGCTGCTTTTGAGAAGCATTGTACTCTATTGGGTAATAATTTTTTCTTTCATTCTCCTTATTATCACAATTTCTCTCATAGCGAAAGGCCAAAATCATCACTAAATTGTTTCTAAATCTCATATTTGATGATCAAACTTTTTATTTGGATAAAAAAATCACTAGCTAACTCGTAAAATGTTGCATTGTTGACCATTCCATCCATTTTGAACGTTAAATTGTCAAATGCTAGCTCTTTCTTCTTACACCTCGCAAGAAGAGAAAGATTTTAATTTGTTGGTTGTATATGCATAGCGTTCTTCAATCCCTGGTCATGCAATATCAGTTCAATTTTTATGTGAATTCTACTGTTAGAAGGAGCACAATTTAATAAGGGTTGAGAAATTAATTTAACCATGATTTTACCCTTTCCAAAGTGAATGATCAATTATTTGGCAGCTGACAAAATGGCATAGTGTGCAGCATACATCCTCAAAGGTTCACAAAGAAATATCTTACTTCTCATTTACTTTATAATTGGTTTTATATATATAAAATGGGGAGTTAATTTGAATTTGAATCACGATAAAAGCAGCAAAAAATTGAATCACGATTTTAACAATAATTAATTAATTTATTTTATAAATAAATTACATTTTGTATATGAATGCAGCCTAAACAACCAAAAAAAAAAAAAATAGTTGCTTAGTGTAACATAATTTCCTTATATCATTCCAATTTATTAACCAAAGTGCATCCATCAGTTCATAGTATTTGTGTGTGCCTGCCCACTTGAAAAGTAAAATAATCTCTTCATGGAACATTGCAGGGCATGGATTACCAAATAAGACTATTGCTCCTGAAGAATGTTCAACTATGCCAAATCCATTTGATCTCATGTTACACTCATATTTTGGGGTAAGTAGTTCATTCTTTTTTTTTTTTTTTTTATAATCTTTCATTATTGAAATAAAGCACTAAAATGTCAACAAATTGTTTTAAAATACAAGAATACATACAGATGCCAAATCAAACAAAATTAGTGCTAAATTCATAGTAAACCAAACAGTGGCAAATTCATAAAACACTGCAGCAAAATCCTACTCTACGTCAATTATTTTGCAATTTATTCTACCTCTTTCAATTCCTTTCCGCTTGAAGTGTTGAACGAGTAGCTGGGTCAACTATTTGACTCCAGATCAAATTATATAGGCTTTAGTAGATCACGAACTCTTGGGATAGGTATTTTTTTAAAATTATATATATTTATGCCTTAATTCCTGATATTTAATAAATTTAAATTTAACCAACTTATATTTATGTTTTAGTCCTTAAATTTATAATAAATTACCATTACACTATACTAAAATTTAAAAAATTACAATTAAATCTTATAATTTTAAAAAATAAAAAATAGAAATAATAAAAATTCAAATCCGTGCTTGATCGAGTTCAAGTTCGAGTGCCACCTCTAATAAATTCGAGTAGTTCAATTAGGGATATACTCGAATTCTATTCGATTGGATTACACATCTACTTTTCACAATGCAATATCAGAATCCGAGTTTCTATTTTGTTCTGATTGCATAGATTTATTTGTTTATGCACGTATGCTAGTATTCTGTTCTAATTGATTTATTTCTTCTATGCATCATTAATTTTTTTTTCCTAAATTGTAGTGCATGTCTGCTCTATCTTATAAGGAGCGCATGTCTGGTCTATCTTATAAGGAGCGTGAAAAATATATTTGTGAAAAAAAGTATTCGAAGATGCTGAGACAACTGATTGATGCTGGAAAAAAGTAGCAACAGTAAGTAGTGCAGTCGCAACTGATGATACTCTATGGCTGCTTTAAATATTTGTACTGATCATTAGCATCATTATCAAGCTCTTTCTCTACTGATTTGTTTGCTTTGATGAGGATGCAGAAGAACATTTACACTTTTATTTTTGGTAGGAATTAGGAAAGTGTGGAATAAAGAAACATCTAACACTATAAATAGATGGTGTTAGGGATATTTGTAAGGAGAGGAGTTGGAGAGAGAAACCTTAAAGAGGTGTTGTGAGAAAAAGCCCTACGGCGGCTTTAAGAAATTCCGTGGACTAACGGATGTTATTGTTGTGTGACGGTTGTGTCATACTTGAGATTTTGTGATTGTTGTAATCCTCTCCTCCCAAATATATTTTTTGTTTATTTTGATTTGATTATTTCGATCCTTCAATACTACATGATAAGAAGTTTATTGTTAATTAAATTGAGCATTTCATAAGCTTTTACATTGATTTTGTATGAGTTTTACTATGTGAGTTACCATTGTTAAAGATTGAGAATGGAAGATGATAATTCTGTTATGAGCAGATGAAATATGAGTGTGTGTGTGTGTCTTTTTTTTTTATATTTGACCAGAGCCACCTTGTAGTGGTGGGGGTTTTGCAGCACTATTTAGTACATGTACATGTTCAAGGTTTAAATCAATGACAGAAAAATAAAATAAAATAAAACACAGTTAAATAAAAGTTGAAGTGGCAGAATTTTTCTTCGCTCAAGTATACACTTTAAGCAAAAGAGAAAATTGCGAAAAACATCTCTCATAGTTCGTTGAATTTTTTTTTTTTTCTCTGTTTTAACATTTTAAATGATGCAAATTTGGAGAAATTTCGAATTATGCGTTGATTTTTAAAGAAAGTTTCCATTGCTATGCTGATATTAATTTTGCTTAAAGTTCGCATTTGGCAAATGCGATCTCTTAGAAGTCGCATTTGGCAAATGCGAACTTTAATTAAAAAAAAATTATAATTCCTTCGTATATGTTACATCAAAATAATATTTAAAAAGTGAAAGTTTGCATGTGCCGAATACGATTTCTAAATCCTGGAATTTTTTTATAAAAAAATTGAAACAAATTTTACATTTCACGAATGTGAGTTTTAACAGATTTTTAGTGCTAATTCAGTTAATTTAAAAATTCTCAATTTCTTTTATTGAAGGTAATTTATTTTCTTTCAAATACTAAATAGAAATTTTTGTTAACAAATATTTTTCATATATATATATATATATTAATAAATTTTATAACAAAATGCGAAGTCAATAAAATCTCTATTTTATTTTTTGACCGACATTTGCAGTTCAGTGAAAAGCTATTCATATTATCGATAATAGTGCATTGTGATATTGGAAGCTATTTTATTTTTTCATTCATTTTTTTCTTGTTAATTTTTTTATATTCTTTTGCATGTGCCAAATTTGAACTCTAAACTTTGTATTTTTAAAAGTAAAAATAAAAAAAAAAATAAAAAAGGTTTTGCATTTGTCGAATGTGAGATTTAACTCAAATTTTAAACTTATATATACAAATTTTAGAACCAAATTTTTGTTAAGTGTTAATTCAGTTGATTGAAAATTTAAATTTCTTTTATTGAAGATAACTTATAAATTTTCTTTCAAATAGTACTAAATTGAAATTTTTGAATAGCAAATATTTTAACTATATATATTTTCATTAAAATTCAGGAAGATAAAAAATATATATTTTTAAATATATATTTTGATAAAAAATCTATATATTTAAAATAATTGTTATTCAAAACTTTCAATTTAGTACTATTTAAAAAAAATTAACTTCAATAAAAGAAATTTAACACTTAACAAAATAAGAAAAAAATGAGATTAAATTTAATGAAACAACTTTCGAAATCACAATGCAATATTGTCAAAGTATGAACAACTTTTCACTAAAGTGCAAATGTCGGTCAAAAATCATAAAAATATATTTTATTGACTTTGCATTTTTTTATGAATTTTATTAAAATATGTATTTAAAATATTTGTTATTCAAAAATTTCTATTTAGTATTATTTGACAGAAAATAAATTATCTTCAGTAAAATAAATTAAAAAAATTTAAATTAACTAAATTAATACTTAGCAAAAAATTTGTTTGAACTCTCGTTTACTAAATGCAAAATCTATTTGAATTTTTTTATTTTAATATTTAAAAATACAAGATTTAATAATTTATTTAATTTAGAGTTCTATTTAGAAAATGCGACCTCTCTCTTTGTGAGCAACATATATAGTAAACATACATAGATTTATTTATTTTTTAATTTAGAAGTTGCATTTAGCAAATGCGAACTCTTAGATATCGCATTTGGCAAATGCAAACTCTTAGAGATCGCATTTGGCAAATGTAAACTCCACATTTTGGAAAATATGTTTTAAAACAGCATAGAAATGAAAATTTATTTTAAGAATCAAATTAAAATGAGAAACTGCCATGCAAATTTGTCATCCACACTAAAATAATGTACTAAATTAGTCCTTCCATTTATTCCTATCATGTGATAGACTTTTTGGCACAAAGATAGAATCAAAATTCATTCTTTCAATTTTTCATTAATGACAAAACTATTATGTAACTTAATTTTATTTTAATTCCAATTTTGCCCTTAAAAATTGATCTTTTTTTTAACAAAAATAACTCACGTGTGCCCGTTTTTAAGGGCAAAATTGATTTTTTTTTTTGGGGGCAAAGAAGCAATTTGTATTCATTGAAAAGTAGGAGTTTGTACAAAATTTAAAGCCAACAAGATTGCTTAGCAACTACAGCAATTCCTTGGCAACTACAGCAAGAGATGCACCAAGATTGCTTAGCACATGCCAAAAACTGGAGATGGCCATAGCCAGTATTTTTTTTTGAACCAATAAAGCATTAGCAATCAATGCTTGAAACTCCGTTGCATTTCTGGATCTGTTAATCTTATAAGCAGTTCACGAAAGGGAAGAAATAGGGAGACCATGAACATGCTTAAAACATATTTTTCTTATAGCGCTTCCAACACAAGACAAATATACAAAAGGTTAACACCAGTGCTGGACCAAGTCCAAAAATGCAAATCATAGATACACAGGAAAATAAAGCAGAAGTTACGTGTAGCTCATAAGCCAGTACTATTGCCAGTCCCATAGATCTGAATATCCATCCACATCTTGTCAATAACACCTGAAGCACCTGAGAAGTCTTGCCTCTTTTTCCTTACGAGATTAAGACGAGTAGTCAGAAGACGCTTTTGTTCTTCCGCCTTCTCCAAGATTCCTGTCAAGTAGTGGATCTCATTCTTCTTTGCATCTGATATAATTTTCCCAATTGATCCAATATTACTCTTCTCAGTGGACAAAAGATCCAAATTTTGTTCTTCCACATGCTGTTCTACAATATCAAGCACAGTTCCTGCCTGTGTCTCCAGGCACAATGATTCGAACTCATCCTCCATATTTTCATGCAAAGAAGTAATAACCTCAATGAACAGGCGATGAAGGCGTTCTTGCTCGGCGACTGTAAATTTGGGGAAAACTTTGCAAAATTCCTCTTTAGAGCAACCGGTTAAGAGAGAACGTATCCCTAGCTTGAATGATTTCTTCAAATTCAGTTGTCTTGATCCCGCCGGAGCGTCGGCAGTTTGGCTCGCTTTTTCCATTTTCGATTTTTTTGTATTTCTTCGCCGGCGGTGGGGATACAGGTTAAGGGTCGGGAGTGGGAGGTGGAGTGTACTGGCCATAGCCAGTACTTGAAATTATAGCACCTTGCCAAAGATCCTCAATTTTAGAGGCAAAAACAAGAAGCATCTCTGCCTCAGAACACCAAAGAAGTTTTCTTGGTCCATGCATTAATGAGTAAGAACACTCTAGATTCATCTCGAGATGGGATCTTCTGTCCAAAATTATCATATCTAACATTAAAACTACGTAGGATTCACTTATACCTTGGTTAGGGTTTAATAATTGTAAAGTGATTTTACTTTTTAGTTCTTACTTTTAGTGAAACTACGTGGTTTTGAACACTAGACATAATAAGACAGGGTTAAGTTGGACAGGAGATCCAGTCTCATTGTTCGAGATTCTGCAGCAAAACATCAATTATTAGCTTCCAACAAGAGCAAGTATCTAATTGGAGACAAAGTCCCCAAGAAATTAAAGAGTTGCAGGAACGCTGCTGATTTCAAACGGCTGCTTAGACCACTATCAAGTTGGAAAGTTTTGGATCAGTTTTAGTCATGTGGAGAGAACACATTTGATCAGTTTAAAGTTTCCGAACATTTGGAAAGCTTAATCTATCCATTCTAATTTGACTCCGGATCAATTGAGAAAGTTGTGATTCATCATAGAAAATCTGATTATTAGTATAAACAACTCCCACGTTAGCCAAAGAATCTGTCGGGGTATGAGCTTGCTGAAAGCAGTGGAAATATTCAAAACGACCATGAGTCGCTTCAGTTCTCTCACTTCATTAAATATGGACCATGGACAAGCGCAAACCTGTTGCAAAATGTTAACTAAAGCATGGATTCGAATCTAATTTGAATCACGTTAAAGCCAATACCGAAATTCATGCGTTAATCGCGTAGTCACCAATTTATCCCTAACACTAGTGTTGTAGAGGTGAGAGGGTTTCGTTCCTCAGGGAATGGGGTGATTTCAAGAATTCAAGATTTCATCACAACACGAGATTATATGAACAAGTGCTAACTATAACAAGAACAGAGGAACAAGTAATGAACACAACCAAAAACAGTAAATGAAAGTGTAAAATCAGTATAGAGCGGATGTCCTAGGGCTCTTTTACCGGATGAATACTCTTCAGGCAGTTCACGGAATGCAATTGACAACATGCAAAACCGGAGGAGACCTAAGTTGCCTAGGAGCCTAGTCTACACCCAGCATGTCGACTGCAATGCACTCTACGCTCCCTAACATCACTCTTTCCCATGGCGAGGCCTAAGAATGATGAATGGGCACCACAACGTCTCAACTCTCCAAGGCTAACTACTCTAACATGCAGTTCCTAAAGTTTTCCCATGGCGAGGCCTGACCTAGGTCCTTAAGCTCTCGTTAGCATCCGAGAGTCACTCTTCACTTTATCCTAATGTTTCAAATGATCTCAAACCGGCATGGCGACCGCATCTCAGAACACGAACAGGCAAAGCAAGTGAAAAGACTCAATAATTCATACTTCCAGTTCTCATTTCATACATTCCCATAGATATTGATGAATCTAACCTCAACTAAGCATGTCGACCGCAATTAAAGTTCAATTCATTCATTACTAGTGCGAATTCATGAAGCTTAACACAATTCATGCATCAAATCAAAGTATGATCTCATTCTTTAAAGATTATGTCAATAGCATAGCCTCGCGTCGTCTAAAAACACACTCATCTGGTTCGAACCCTAGAACATCACGAGTTTCGCCAGAAAACTCCATTCTCATCTCATAATCGTCAAAATGAAACATTAAACAATTCATCTCCACTGAATTGGAAAGATTTTACCGATTAAATTGCTCAGAATTGTAAAATGCTTCATTAATTGAGAATAGAATTGTTGTGATTGGTCCAAAGGTGCGATCGGAATCGAGAACGGAAATCAATTTATAGAGAGAGAAAATTCTAGAGAGAGAAAATCTAGAGAGAGAAATTCCTGCTCACATATTCTAGATCCAAAAATCTGGCAAAAGTCTCCAAGTCTAATCCTCTCTCCCTAAAAAAATAATGACAAATTCCTCTATACATAGAGGTCTAAAACTTACTCTACACGCTAACGTAAAATAAGCACTAAATTATAGAAATGCCATTGTGTGGGTAAAACTGTCCAAAATATGCACGTGCACTATACGCCATGTCAGCAACCTTTCCAACTTCCCACGCCTTTGAGCCATTGTGTTCCACGCCTCCACTGCACCAATCACGCCTCTAAGCAAATCAGTAGCACGCCTCCAGGACAGAAATGCCACTGCGTGGGTAAAACTGTCCAAAATATGCACGTGCACTATACGTCACGTCAACAATCTTTCCAGCTTCCCACGCCTTTCAACCATTGTGTGCCACGCCTCCACTGCACCAATCACGCCTCTGAGCCAATCAGTAGCACGCCTCCATGACTTGCAAACGACAAGGAGAGTAACACACTTAGAAAAATTTTGGACAAGAAATCACAACATAGCAAAGCAGCGTGCATGGTACCATCCCATTGCAAGAAAAATACCCCCCGTAATCATAGCATAACAATCCCCTAAGTAACCTCAGCACACTAACAAAGTAATCATGGCATCACACCCATACTTCACCACAGAACCCAAGCAGTACCAATCAACATGGTAACATGGCAAACCCCCCCACACTTGAAAGAAATATTGGCTGCAATGAAATAATTAGGAAGAAGGGGCTCCCTGATAAGAGGTCGATGGTGCAGACGATAACGGTGCCGACAAAGAGGCGGTCTATGAAAAAGACGGCCCACTAAAATGAGGAA
Source organism: Ophiorrhiza pumila (assembly GCA_016586305.1). Classification (NCBI taxonomy): domain Eukaryota; kingdom Viridiplantae; phylum Streptophyta; class Magnoliopsida; order Gentianales; family Rubiaceae; genus Ophiorrhiza; species Ophiorrhiza pumila. The sequence continues at coordinate 29,110,079 of BLIW01000008.1, read as the reverse complement.
CATGCTATATAAAAGGGCCACGGAGAGGTCCTGGGAACATTCTGCTATTATCATGAAACATAAGTAAACGCATAGCATGCATGAAGTCGGGATCGGCCAGAAATGCTGGAGTATGAGGGAATGGTGGTATGTGGCCAACAGTCGGCAACGGTTTTAACACAGGCAGGGTAGACACCCCTGGTGAAAGTTCATAGACAGCCCGTGTGCGCTCATCTATAGTGAGATTAGGCCTTGGATACATTGCAAGCTCGGCCGAAGTTGGCTGAGGTTTCGGTGGTCCAGGAGGAGTATGGTAATAGACTGCCAATTTGTTACACTGGTCAATATCTACTTGTATTTTGAACTGGCGATGATAGAGCACTTCGAACTGTTGTTGTGCTATATGAGCAATGTCATCTAACTTATTACCGATTGTTGAAGCATACAAAGACCAATCCTGATGCACATCATTTATTTGCCCATGCATGCTCTCGAGGCGCTCGTCCAAGAGCTAGAACCGAGTATCCACTGAACTTTGGAAATCATGAAGGGCACCATTAAAGGAAGAAAAATCAAACAACTGAGGTTGGTAGTCATGTGGCCAGAGGGTTGAAGAGGATCATTCAGAGGCATAGTAGTCAAAGGTGGTGATCGAGCCATTTCCTTTTCCATTCGCACATACTTTGCATAAAAGGGAGTGGCGATAGGACCTTAGACCTTGCGCCAGTCGGCTCCCATGTCTCATCCACCCCTTGAGTACGACAAAGCTCGGCGATAAGCACAGGGAAGTAGACCACAGTAGCATCCTCATCAATGCCAGCTCGTATGTGATCAACAATGATACGCCCAACATCCACTGGTTTGCGATTATGAATCGCAGAAATCAAGTACAAGGGCCCTCGCATAACCTTTGTGACGTGGGAGCTGGGAAATGAGTCGAGATAAAACAAACATTAACCAAATTTTCACATCGCTGCGCAAGAACCGCTGCAGGATGTGCTTACGCTCCCCCCGCTGATTCACTACCCATTCAGACCTAAGGTGAGCGAGCTCCTCTAACAGGACTTGGTCTGAAACCGCATCATCCAAGCACTCAAAATCATTGTCAGGATAGTTAGGCGTGCCCAAATATGCATTCACCACCTCACTATCAATGTTAACCCACTTGCCTCTAACATAAACTGCACCACCCTTGTTTGGAAATCTACCGTTAGCATAATATTCTCGAGCAATCCTAATATTACAAAAATCTGGTGCCAACATCAACCTCTCACTGAATTTGTGAAATTTCATCAGCTTTTTGAAAGGCCCTTTATCAACAATGAATGCTCGTTCCAAATGTAGCTTTTTTACATGTACGCCGTCTTCCCACCTTTTCCGGGCTTCCTCATTAATAAACACTGACACAGCAGCTTCGCCTTTTTGTTTTTTTGGTAAATGAGGATTCACAGTGAAGTATAGCTCACTGTACAGCATGTTATTTTGCATGTCTAATTGGTGATTGTACAAAACTGGGCAGAAAGCTCATGAAAAATTTTCATCTACAATCACCAATTAGACATGCAAAATAACATGCCGTGTAGGTAAAATCAGCCAAAACGTACAAGATAGAAGTTATAGAGCTCACTCTTAGCTAATTCTAGGGACTAAAATCACCCAGTTTGGAGCTCCAACGAGCAAGTTATGGTCAAAACACAGAAATATGCCAAACTGGGCACCGATTTCAGCATAAGCCAAACGTTAACCTCTAAAATGGCTTGCCATTCATGCAAAATTAGCCTAAGTCTAAAACATGAACCTTATAGCTTAAAACCTCAGCTAATTATCCCATTTGGATTCACCCCATTTGAAGATCAAATGCTCAAGTTCTGCTCCAATCACCGAACAATGGCAAAACTAGTGTACATATAATCGGAAATTCCCCCCACACTTAGCATGTTATTAACACTTGTAAGCATGGTCTAACAATCAATCGACTTGACATGTTTTCAAATACCCAGCATGTATGCAACACTAAGCTCAACAACTTAGCACACTTCTTAAAAGCATGAACAAACACTTGATCTTTCAGTTAAACTATAAATCAAGAGCAAGAAATCATACCTTGAATGTGACTGAAAAGAGAAACATTTGGAGAATGAAGATAGGAAAGAGAACTTCATTTGCAGCACTTCTTCAATGTTCACCCGTTAGTATGCTTGATTTCAAGTGTTGCTCTGGTAGTGAATTTATAGACTTAACGACTACACACTATCATTCATACCAAATGCAACCAACCACAAAGAGGACAAGTTCAATTACTTAGTGGGGTCTTCTTCTACATTAAATGGAGTGATATCTTATCTTGTGCAACTACAAGTTGGTATACCAAAGACACTATTGATCACTTTATGACTCACATGTCACTTGCTGCCAAAATATTTCAGCTTTTGCCTCCTTTTTTTCTACGCCATTTCACATCAATGCATTGTTGCTATGTTTCAGCTTTTCCATTGATTAATTCTTGCTCAGAACTAGTTCCATGATCTTAAGTGCTCCATGTGTGTGTATCTTATCAACACCTTACCATTGCATTTATTAAAGTCTATCCCGCTCGAATGTACCCACTGTATCTGCAGAATTCAATGACATTTCCATTAGACTAAAACTAGAATGATATCACAAACAAAATGCTAATACCAAAATTAACACTAAGAAACCGAAATTAAAAGAACAACAAGAATTTAACAAAACATATGTAAGTAAAAATGATGTTTGGGTTACCTCCCAAAAGCGCTTATTTTAACGTCGACAGCCCGACATGTGCATTGCCATGCTAATTCAGCGAGTCATCGAAAAACAATTCCCGTGGAGCTTCTTGTGGCAATTCGTCTACACCCTTCTTCTTATGTGTTGCATAAGGCTTAAGTATGTGGCCATTGACTTGCCAGACATTCCCACTTTTCTCATTCTGTATTTCAACAAACCCATAAGGTAGTACTTTAATGACACGAAAAAGGCCAGTCCAACGCGATGTCAATTTCCCTAGGAAGAGCCTGAGCCTAGAATCATATAGTAATACCAATTGACCAGGGTCAAAACTCTTTGCCTTAATCCTCGCATCATGCCACTTCTTAGTTCTCTCTTTGTACATCTTTGCATTAACATAGGAGTTGAATCGAAATTCATCAAGTTCGTTGTGCTCCAACATCCTCTTTGATTGAGCCCCATGCAAATCCATGTTCAGCCTCTGAATAGCCCAGTACGCCTTATGCTCTAACTCTACTGGCAGATAGCACTCTTTACCGTATACAAGCCAAAATGGTGAGGTGCCAATAGGAGTTTTGTATGCCATGCGGTATGCCCACAATGCATCATCCAACTTGAGAGCCCAGTCCTTCCTATTTGGCACTACAACGTTTTCCAAAATCCTTTTAATCTCCTTGTTAGAAATTTCGGCTTGCCCACTTGTTTGGGGGTGGTAGGCAGTAGAAACTTTATGCTTTACACCGTATTTGGTCAGAAGTGATGCAAAAATCTTGTTACAGAAGTGAGAATCCCCTTCACTTATTATTGCCCGTGGAGTGCCAAACCTGTTGAATATATGCTTCTTCAGAAAAATGGCTACACTTCGGGCATCATTGTGTGGGAGTGCAACGGCTTCAACCCACTTCAACACATAGTCTACCGCCACCAGTATATACTCCATGCCGCATGATCTTGGAAAAGGTCTCATGAAGTCAACGCCCCATACATAAAAAAGCTCCACTTCCATTATGTTGTTAGGGGCATTTCATTTCGTGAGGAGATATTGCCGGTTCTTTGGCATTTATCACACTGGCCAACCCAAATTCGTGCATCTACAAAGATATGTGGCCAATAAAATCCACTTTGTAACACCTTGAATCCTATCCTGGTTGCGCCAAAATGTCCTCCACATGGGCCTTCATGACAAGCCTTCAAAATATCATCTTTCTCACATTTTTTTATTCATTTCCTGATCACCTGGTCACTGCACACTTTATATAGAGCATTATCTTCCCAAAAGAAGTATCTTGCATTATGTCTCAATTTCTTCCTCTGTTCATACGAGTAGTAAGAAGGCAGCTGCCCAGCCACAACAAAGTTTGCTATCTCAGAATACCATGGCAAGTCCTCCTTATCCATTTTGAACACTTGCTCATCAGGAACATGTTCTCTGATCAAGATAGTTGGCGCATCTTGTGCCTTTGACTCTAGCTGTGACAAATGGTCGGCTACTACATTCTCTGAACCCTTGCGATCTCTAATCTCACCATCAAATTCCTGGAGAAGTAGCACCCATCTAATAAGCCTTGGCTTGGCTTCCTTTTTGGCTAGTATGTACTTCAGTGCCGCATGATGAGTGTGCACAATGACCTTCAAGCCTAGCAAATAAGCACGAAATTATCGAAGGCAAAAACTACCGCAATCATTTCTTTTTCAGTTGTGGTGTAATTCAATTGAGCCTCGTTCAATAATTTGCTTGCGTAGTAGATTGTGTGGAAGACTTTGTTTCTTCTCTGGCCCAGCACCGCCCCTAGTGCATAATCACTCGCATCACACATAATCTCAAAAGGCTCACCCCATTGTGGAGTGACTATGACTGGGGCTTCTACTAGCTTTGCCTTCAATAACTCAAAAGCTTCACAGCATTCTTGACCAAAATCAAACTTCACATATTTTTCTAGCAAACTACACACTTGTGCCTTGCAATCTTGGAGAAATCCTTAATAAACCTTTGATAAAATTCAGCGTGCCCCAAACTACTTTTGATGCCCTTGACATTGGTGGGAGGTGGTAGTTTGGCAATGACATCTACTTTAGCTCTGTCTACTTCAATTCCCTTATGCGAGATTTTATGTCCGAAAACTATACCCTCCTGCACCATAAATTGGCATTTTTCCCAATTAAGCACCAAGTGAGTTTAGGATTCGACAGTTCTCGAATGTTCTGTCCTTTCGGCATATCTATAGGGAGGCGAATCAACCCGCTGAAGGTTGTCTCTGACAACAAGATGTGATTTTCACTGAGTTTGGTGAGCTTCCTATGATGGTTCGGGGATGTTTGAATATGGATAGGTTAGGAGTCCCTAATTTTCGGGTTACATGGCAATATGTGTACTTTAATTTGTGCATCTGTGCTAAACTATTGCTGTCTGTATTTCACCCTGTGTGGGTTACTTATGATCTCTTAATAATATTGGGAGTGGCGCCCCATTTTGATTAAGCCAAATAAAAAACAAACACCAAGTGAGTTTCCTCACACCTCTGCAACACTCTTGCCAAATTGTCCAAGCAACCATCAAAGGTCATGCCAAACACAGAAAAATCGTCCATGAAGATTTCTATGATGGATTCCACCATATCATGGAATATCGCCATCATGCATCTTTAAAAGGTTGCATGGGCATTGCACAAGCCAAAGGGCATGCTTTTGTATGCAAATGTACCGAATGGGCACATAAAGGTAGTTTTCTCTTGATCATTGGGGTCAATTGCTATTTGATTATAACCTGAATAGTCATCTAAGAAACAATAGAAGAGAAATCCAGCAATTTTGTCCAGGAGTTGCTCCAAGAAGGGGAGTGGAAAATGATCTTTCCTCGTTGCCTTGTTGTGCTTGCGGTAATCCATGCATACGCGCCAAGCACTGATGAATCTAGCCGCCAAGAGCTTATTAGCATCATTCTTCACTACAGTTACACCACCTTTCTTGGGCACACATTGCACGGGACTCACCCATTCACTGTCTGAAATTGGGAAGATCATTCCAAAATCCAATAACTTGATAACTTCTTTCTTCACCATCTCCATCATTTGAGGATTGAGCCTTCTTTGTCTATCACGCACAGGCATCGAATTTTCCTCTAGCAAAATTTTATGCATACATAAGGTAGGGCTAATTCCCTTTATGTCTGCAATGGTCCACCCTATAGCCTGCTTGTATCATCTCAAAACACCAAACAACTTGTCCTCTTGCCATCCCTCAAGCTTAGAAGATATCAGTACCGGCAATGTTTCATTTTCACCCAAAAATGCATACTTCAAATAATGTGGAAAGGGCTTAAGTTCTAGCTTGGGTGGGACCAAAATGGAAGGCCTGAGTTTTTTATTCCTGCATAAAATTTCTTTATTCCTCACCACAGTGGGTGCACAAGCATCATTAGTTAAAATATTGCATTCATCATTTGGTTTCAAATTTCTAGCACATGCTTCCTGTACTGTATCTTCAGCCAAAATTTCATTTTGTCTTTCATCTACTTCATCTTGCAAGTCAAATATTGATTCATCTAATACACAACAATCCACTATGTTTTCAATTTCAGACACAATCATGCTATCTTCATCATTGGAGCTTCATACTGAAGAATTTGCTCCTTGTTTGAAATGAGATCTTTGAGGAATTTTGCATACTTAGGCACAACACTCACCAAATCCAACAACGGGAGACTCACATTGACTTGCTTCACAACATTCAAAAATCGATCAAATTGTGGCCCTCGTTTTGGTGGTGGTTTCACTCTTTTTGGGAATGGAGGCTGAGGAGCGTATTCTGGAAATTTATAAGGATTTGGTGGTCCTCTAACCTTCTTGGTCACCTCCTTCCCTTCATTGTCCTGCACCTCCCCCTTCTCTGGTGCCATGGCCTCATGTGCACAACTTTTCTCTATTTCAACTACCTCCTCGTCTTCAACTTCACATGTCTCTCCCCTTGCTGTGGTGGTTCTTTTCAATTGCTTTCCACTCCTCAATGTAATGGCATTACAAACCGCCCTGCCCTTGGGATTCGGTACTGTATAACTCGGAAGAGATCCATTGGGCCTATGATGCACGGTATTAGCAAGTTGCCCCAACTGCATTTCAATATTTTTATTGTTGCATCATGATGTATAACACTAGTTTCTAACCCAGCAAATCTTTGTTCACCCTTATCCAACTTGTCCATGACACGATGAAACATGTCTTCCATTGAAGGTTTCCTTGGCACTTGTGCACTCGGATGATGCTCAAACCCTGGAGGTGGATTTGCTGATAAGTTGGTTTTATACCAACTTAAATATCTTGTTTCACTTAGTTTTTGGTTTGTGTTGCATTAAAATGTGGCTTGTTATGTGATATTTGATGCGTTTATGTGATTGACCATATGGTACGCTAAAATGAATAAAAAGGATCAAGAATGAGGTTAAAAGAAGCAATTTTGAATTCGGGTCAACAATTGTGGAAGAAATGAAAAAGGTTTGAAAAAATGCTTTCATGTGCTTTGTGTTTGGCCGATTGAGTGCTGAATTATATTTGAGTGTATCTTTCTCAATTTTGATCCGAATGAGGAGATTTTGGATGCTATGGAAAGCTCTTTGTGTGAACTTTAATTTTTAGGTTCTAAACTTCTCCAAATTCGGTGTGCAATCATGAGAAACGGGGGTTTCTTTGTTGTGCTTACGTTAGGGTTTTTCATATTTTGTCTGTTTTGCCATAGTTTGGTAGATTGACAACATCTTGAGCTACAGACCTCCAATTTCTATGATTCCTGGTCCTATGGAAAGCTAAGAGAGACATCTACAACTTTGGTGTTCAAGGAGAAGTCCTATTCGGAAAGGAAAGCTGGCAAAGAACTGTGGGAATAAGAAGACCTTATTAGGGTTTTAAGCCTACGACGTCAAACAGCCTGCCACAGTTCAGTGTTTTGGTTGTAACTTCGTCATCCGAGCTCCGAATTGGATAATTCAAAAGGATATGGAAAGCTAAGACATAGAGATATAACGTTTATGCTGTAAGGATTTCCAAATTTACGATGACTCAGTGCCAGAATTTGGTCACAAGCAGGCGGTTTGCTGTCTCAGAAGTTGAATTCACATCGTGGTATTAATTTGTGCACATCGTAGCTTTAACTTGTGCATTTCATTGGCACATTTGGGAAGTTCCCTCTTGCATTTCATAGCTACACTTCACACACTTCATGCACATCACAGCTCACACCTCATAGAACTAAGGCACACTCCAACATTTGCTACACAACATGCTCACTAAGGCACCAACACATGCACACACTCACTTGCGCTACTAGCATTGCACTCCTTCACGCACACATGCGTTCTTGCTCTCAAACACTCACCAGGCATGACACTTGTGTGGTTTCCCATTTGCACACTGAGCACGGAACAATTACACCACGACGCATCGTGGTGTAAGGGAAAATTACACCACGACACGTCCTGGTTGAAGGAAATTTTCACCACGACACGTCGAGGTGAAGGAGAAATTTTCACCACGACATGTCGTGGTGAAGAGGAGATCTAGCCCACGACGCGTCGTGGTGACAAGCTGAAATTCTCTCGCAAAATATTTTCTAAGAGTTGATTTTGTTCTTTGTGTGTGCAGGATGATGAAAACGTGCATTGTTTTGGCTCGGAAGCGCACGAGGGAAGCAGAAGGCATGACGGGGCATGGCTCAAAGGCGTTAGACTCCATGAATTCATACATGTGCTGATTTCGGACGCTTGTTATTCTGCGGTGGCATTTATGTAATTTTGCATTCATTTTATGTTTCCGTATTGTTTACGCGCTGTAACCTCTATAAATATAGGAGTTAGCTAAACATTTGGGGATATATTGGAGTATTCACACCAGACTTTTGATTTTGTGAGCGGGAATTTTCTCTCTCACCTTTATCTCTCTTAATCTACTTTCTCTCACTACTTTCTTTCTCCAGCATTTTAGCTTCATTTTCAATTCCGATCGAGAATTAGCTCTGAACATAGCGATTTTCTACTCAATTAAGGAGGAATTTACGGATTTTTTTTGAATTGGAAGCAATTGAAGCAAAGCATTTGGTAAACTCTTCCCAATTATTGAATATGACTTGCTTATTGTTGATAGTTGACGATAGTGGACTGGAAATGGAACTTTGTGGCTAGATTTGCAATGTTCTAGGGTTTTGATCCGGATGAAGTGTAATTAGACTATGCAATGCCTTGCAATTGACGTATCATTAAGACTTAAATCTTGTTAAGTCTCACTCATTTGAGCTCTTGTTGGTTGAATCATGCTTCGATTGTGGTCGCCATGCTAGGTTGGGGTTTAATTCATCAATAGGAGTAATAATGCTTGAAATGAGAACACACAGTATAGTAAATGAGTCTTCTTACTCGTATTGTTTGATCATGAACCGAGATGCGGTCGTCATGCCGGTGAAAGTTCATTGAAACCTAAGAATTGAGTGAGAAGAGATTTCTCGAGCTTTACGAAGATAGACGAACCTAGGTTAGGCCTCGCCATGGGAAAATCTTAGATTTTACATGCTATAGTAGTGAATTCTGAGAAATTGAGACTCTGCGAGTTACAATCTTCACTCTAAGCCTCGCCATGGGAAAGAGTGAAGCCAGAGAGCGTAGAATATGATGTGGTCGCCATGCTGATCATAGTCTAGGTTCTTAGGCAGTTGTTCTCCTCTTGAGTTTCCAAGTGTGTCAATTACATTGCATTTGAGTAGCCTAATTGCATAATCATTCGGCATAGAAACCCTAGGACATCTCATTAAAACTTGTTATCACATCTCTGTGCACTTTCTTAGTTTAGCATTTGACTGTTCTTTCTTGTTATTTTTGTGCTACATTCTTTGATTCATGCTACTTGTTTTTCATTAATTTCTGAGAACTCAACCTTGTGATAACTTCAGAACTACACATTGACATTTCTTGAAACCAATCCCTTCCCTGTGGAACGAATCCTTACACCAATTCTACATTAGTTTAGGGATAAAATTGGAATGTGGTACAACACGCATCAATTTTTGGCACCGCTTCCGGGGAAGGAGCGGATCTTTGATTTGTTTTGTGAAATTTTTGTGTTTTGTTCTGTTGTGTTCTTTCTTTTAGTTTGTATTTGCAGTACTTGTCATTGTTGTTTACTATGTTTTGCTTTTCCTCTATTAGATATCACTTGTGGTGTGTTGTATGCCCAGGTCTCTGAGGTCTGTTGGTGAACCTGAATTACCACTTGATCTTGAATTAGCAAAAACCTTGAGGATTCAAGACCGTGAAAGAAGAATGGCAAATCCAGGAGCAAGAGCACCAAGATTTGGTGACCACTATGCAGTCAATTTTGAGAATGGATTTGATCAACAAGATATTGATGTTGAGAGTTACCACATTCCAACACAAATAGTATCTATGATCACTCAAGGCCAATTCTTCCAAGGTCTGGATAATGAAGATCCTAATGAGCACTTGGACTGGTTCTTGGGACTTTGCAGTACTTTTAAGCTACAAAGAGTGCCAAGGAGTGAAGTTCACAGAATCTTGTTTCCTCTATCTTTGAGAGGTAAGGCTAAACATTGGTTCAAAACCATTGGAGGCACGAATGTAGCAATGTCTTTTGAGGAGCTACAGAAGAAGTTTTTGGCAAAGTACTTTCCACCAGCTAAACAGGAGAAGAGGAGATTGGATATAATGAACTTTCAACAGCAAGATGGTGAAACATTTCGTGAGGCATGGGAAAGATTTAATGATCTCATTAGGCAATGTCCGAACCATGACTTGGGAGAGATAAGGGAGTTGAATACTTTCTTCAAGGGACTCACAGCTGAATCTTCCATGATGGTGAAAGCGTGTGCAAATGGTGCATTAAAAGACAAGAATGTGCCTGAAGAAAGGGAACTTTTTAATCAAATAGCTGAAGATGAGTATTTCTTCCCTGAAACTCGGAAACCTCATGGCAGGAAGCAAAGAGGTGTTCTAGACCTTGATGAAGAGACTTCTCTGAGTGCTAAATTTGAAGCTCTAGCCAAGCAAGTGCAAACTCTCAAAGCTACACAAACCAAGGCACCAGTTCTTTCTTGTGGTCTTTGTAAAGGTGAACATCACACTGATGAATGTGCCATCACAACTGAATCTCTCCAATATGTCAACAACTATAATAGACCACAGTATGCTGGAAATTACTCAGGAGCAAATCGACCATATAATGGTGGTCAAGGCAATTGGGGACGACAAAATCAAGGTGGGCAATATTTTCAAGAACAAGACCAATGGAGATCTGCTAATCCACCTCCTGGTTTTGACCATCAAGCTAGCACTCAAGAGCCAAGGAAGCCTTTAGTTAAAGATATGCTCCATCGTCTCATGGAAAAGATGGATAAAAACAAGGAGAGATTTGTTACTTTGAAGACAAGTGCAAGACATCATGATGCCATACTCAAAAATATTGAAATGCAGTTGGGGCAACTAGCCAATGCAGTGCATCAAAGACCCATGAGATCTCTTCCCAGTGATACGGTTCAAAATTCCAAGAACAAGGTGGCTTGTAATGCCATTACGTTGAGGAGTGGAAAGAAAGTGCAAAAAGCCACCACTACTGGAGATGATGCTTGTGAAGTTGAGGATGAAGTGGTTGTGGATCTTGAGAAGGATTATGCAAAGGATGCTATCACACTTGAAAAGGAAGCAGAAAGTGCGGTGGATAAAAATCGTGCACATGAGACCATTACACTTAGAAAGGAGAAGGAAGTGCAAAATAAGGAAGGAACAGAAGGTAAGGAGTTGACAAAGAAGATTAGAGGACCACATAGTCCTTACAATTATCCAGAATATGCTCCTGAGCCTCCATTTCCAGAAAGGGAGAAACCGCTACCAAAGAAAGGTCCACAATTCGATCGCTTTCTGAATGTGGTGAAACAAGTTAATGTAAACTTGCCTTTGTTGGACTTGGTGAGTGCTGTGCCGAAATATGCAAAATTTCTCAAGGATATCATCTCCAATAAAGAGCAAATTCTTCAATGTGAAGCTCCAATGATGCTCGATGAGTGTAAGCAAGCTTCAGTGGTATACAATCTCCCTCCCAAGTTGAAAGACCCTGGTAGCTGGACTATTCCTTGTAGGATTGACACAAGGTACTTTGAGAAGTCACTCTGTGATATTGGCGCTGGAATAAACTTGATGCCCCTCTCTACTGCTGTCAATGTGGGTCTGGGAGAAAGGATAAGACCGGTGGCTGTGGCGCTACAACTTGAGGATCGATCGCTGGTAAAGCCTACGAGAATGGTAGAGGACGTGCTAGTGATGGTCGACAAATTCACACTCCCAGTAGACTTCATTGTGCTCGACATGCAGGAGGATCCCGAAGTGCCTATTATTTTTGGAAGACCTTTCTTGGCCACTGGTGATACATTGATTGGAGTAAGAAGCAAAACGGTAACATTTCGAATTAATGGTGAACAAGTTGTGTTTGATGTTAATTATTCTATGAAGCATCCCTTGCATGTGGAATCTTGTTGTGCGATAAGAGCTATAACATGGAATATGAATGTTGTTGAGGAAGATGTCAAACATGATTGCGTTTTCATTAAGGAGTTGAATGTCTCTGATTAAGGAATTGAACATATAGAGTTGGATAAGGAAGATTTCATGATTTTATCTGAGATGGCAAACGTGGTAGAATGCTATTTTATAGATGAATCAATCTTTGAAATGCAGTATGAAGTGTTGGTAGAACAGAACTCAGAGGAAGCATGTGTTAAGAATTTTTCAAATGATTATGAATGCCATGCTGTACTTGATGAAGCTGATAGTCATTCTTTGGATGTGTCTTTTCTTGATGTCCTGATAAATTGCATAGAGTCACATCTTGATGAACATTGTGATATCATGGATGAAGATAATGTTGAACTTACTGATGGAAACATCAAACCATTGATTGGCACTCTTGAGGAGGCCCCAACTTTTGAAATGGAAGAAAAAACTCAAGGAATTCCCCATGTGAGTTTAGATGATGACGATGTGCGAATTCTTAATGACATTGCCAATATAGTGGAAAATTGTTTTATTGATACATCCATTTTTGAGCTTACTGATGTTAATTTAGATGATGATGATGTGAGAGTTTGTGATGACATTACTATCATGTTTGACAATAGCGTTGTTGATGTTTCAATTTGTGAGTTTACTAATGATTGTATTGAGACCATGGATAAACAATCATTGGTTGAGCCTTGCAAGGTCGCAGAGCATAATAATGAGGAGGAAGTAGACGAGGTGCCTTCAATTGGGCAGCCAAAATGGTTCAAGGTGAAGTTTGTAGAGATTGCTTCCTATGTACATGAGTTTAAGCACTTCCTGGAATATACTCCTCAAGTGCCTTACAAGAGGAGGAGGAGTGCTTATGAAACATCTTCCTTATGGTATAGAGATAGTTATTCCGAATTTTGGAGGGATGGATATTTTGCATTGTGAAGAAGAAAGCTTGAGGAGGATAGTCTAGCTGGAGACTTACAAAACCCAGAACTACTTCTTTTCTTCCTTAGCTTTAATAAAGTGTTTTAGTTAAACTCGTCTTTACGTTTTCTTGCATTTTGTTATGCTCACTAAGCCACTCATTTTTGTTAGGACATGCACATGACAGAGGTTGCAAGGCATCTAGGCCATGCGCACATGCGGACGTTTTCATCCAAGAGGGAACTATGGACAAAGACACTCCACCAAGCAAACATTGGAATTCATGACATAACAGGGAGCCCCTAAACTTATCTTTACTTTACATTGAGGACAATATAAGTTTTAAGTGTGGGGGAGTGAATGTTTGTTATGGTTTGTGTCTCTTGAACTTTATATGCTTACTTTCTTTCGTGAATGAAACTATTTCTGTGCTATGTGATGCAAAACATGCTACTTTTCAATTTTGTTGTGTTATTTTGAGTTTTGTTTTTTTTATGTTATACCCTGCTTATATTGAGTTTTCAGTTTTTGGACAAATTTTTAACCTTTTTGCAACATTTGGCAAAGATTTGGAAATAAGTTTTGTGTGTCATGAATGGTTTGGGTGTGATGTGTCCAGTGAGATTTAGTGTTGCTGTGTATTGTTGTGTAAAAGGTGTCAAATGTTTGAATGAGTGGACTAGAAAACTAATATCATCATGTATTTGAAGCTTTGTTCCTAGTTCATTATGGCATATTTCAAGTTCATCACTTTATTCTTGTTGAATGTTGTATGCGAAATTTTTTTGCTTTCTGACACTAAGTTTGAAGAAATTGGTACATTTGGCTGGTTAAGGCACAATGTTAAGGTAAGATAGATATGCCATGCAAAAATTCAAATGACATAGGAGGTAATGTGTATGAAATTTGTTCTTTTTGCTATGCATTTGTCTAGAGTTTCTAGTGTTCGTGCATGTTTAGTCATTTTGGGACTCTTATGAACATGTGCATGCACAAGAAAGGATATTGAGAAAAAGCCTTCGGCAACTGGGAATGAAAAGCCGAAATACCCTTGGCAAGCTTAATTGGAAAGAAACAACCATTAAATCCAGGCGGAAAGTGGAAGAAAGAGCAACAAAATCCAGGCAAAGGCACCAATGTGTGCAACGAATAAGCACCAATGTGCAGAATAAGGGCAATGTCCCATAGAGCACCAATGTGCGCATAAGTTACCATTGATCTTGTGAAGTTGCATGTTCATAGGAGTAGTCAATGAGATTGATATGTACTGGATGGCAAGTGAGACAACCAGATGGTGTATAGCAAGGGAATAGATGAAGTGCATGTTCCTCAGCACACACTTGCAGGCATGACATTTTGGTCTTTATTCATTCTGCCTTAGTTGGTAATGTGTATTGAAATCTGAGAGTTAGGTGCCAGGAAACATTGCATAAGTTTTGTGTGAAAAATATTTTGATGAACTTGGAAGAGGTCATAGTGGATCGGGGGTGAAGTGATCAATGGAAGCTAGTGAAAGTCTAGAGTGTGGTATTTGCTTGAGGGCAAGCACAAGCTCAAGTGTGGGGGAATTTGATAAGTTGGTTTTATACCAACTTAAATATCTTGTTTCACTTAGTTTTTGGCTTGTGTTGCATTAAAATGTAGCTTGTTATGTGATATTTGATGCGTTTATGTGATTGACCATATGGTACGCTAAAATGAAGAAAAATGATCAAGAATGAGGTTAAAAAAAGCAAGTTTGAAAAAATGAAATGAAAAAGGATCAAGGATCAATTGTGGGAGAAATGAAAAAGGTTTGAAAAAATGCTTTCATGTGCTTTGTGTTTGGCCGATTGAGTGCTGAATTTCATTTGACTGTATCTTTCTCAATTGTGATCCGAATGAGGAGATTTTGGATGCTGTGGAAAGATCTTTGTGTGAACTTTAATTTTCAGGCTCTAAACTTCTCCAAATTCTTTGTGAAATCATGAGAAACGGGTGTTTCTTTGTTGTGCTTACATTAGGGTTTTTCATGGTTTGTCTGTTTTGCTATAGTTTGGTAGATTGACAACAACATGAGCTACAGACCTCCGATTTCTATGATTGCTGGTCCTGTGGAAAGCTAAGAGAGACATCTACAACTTTGGTGTTCAAGGCGAAGTCCTATTCTGAAAGGAAAGCTGGCAAAGAACTGTGGGAATGAGAAGACCTGATTAGGGTTTTAAGCCTACGACGCGTCGTAGGCTTAATTTCAAACAGCCTGCCACACAGTTCAGTGTTTTGGTTGTAACGTTGTCGTCCGAGCTCGGACGTGGATGATTCAAAAGGCTATGGAAAGCTAAGACATGGAGCTACAACTTTTATGCTTTAAGGATTTCCAAATTCATGATGAATCAGTGCCAAACGTTGGTCAAAAGCAGGCGGTTTGCTGTCTCAGAAGTTGAATTCACATCGTGGTGTTAATTTGTGCACATCGTAGCTTTAACTTGTGCATTTCATTGGCACATTTGGGAAGTTCCCTCTTGCATTTCATAGCTACACTTCACACACTTCATGCACATCACAGCTCACACCTCATAGAACTAAGGCACACTCCAACATTTGCTACACAACATGCTCACTAAGGCACCAACACATGCACACACTCACTTGCGCTACTAGCATTGCATTCCTTCACGCACACATGCGTTCTTGCTCTCAAACACTCACCATGCATGACACTTGCGTGGTTTCTCATTTGCACACTGAGCTCGGAACAATTACACCACGACTCATCGTGGTGTAAGGGAAAATTACTCCACGACACGTAGTGGTTGAAGGAAATTTTCACCACGACACGTCGAGGTGAAGGAGGAATTTTCACCACGACACGTCGTGGTGAAGAGGAGATCTAGCCCACGACGCATCGTGGTGACAAGCTGAAATTCTCTTGCAAAATAATTTCTAAGAGTTGATTTTGTTCTTTGTGTGTGCAGGATGTGAAGACGTGCATTGTTTTGGCTCGAAAGTGCCCGAGAGAAGCAGAAGGCGTGACGGGGCATGGCTCAAAGGCGTTAGACTCCATGAATTCATACATGTGCTGATTTCGAACGCTTGCTATTCTGCAGTGGCATTTATGTAATTTTGCATTCATTTTACGTTTCCGTATTGTTTACGCACTGTAACCTCTATAAATATAGGAGTTAGCTAAACATTTAGGGATATATTGGAGTATTCACACCAAACTTTTGATTTTGGTGAGCGGGAATTTTCTCTCTCACCTTTATCTCTCTAGATCTACTTTCTCTCTCTAGCATTTTAGCTTCATTTTCAATTACGATCGAGAATTAGCTCTGAACATAGCGGTTTTCTACTCAATTAAGGAGGAATTTACGGATTCATTTTGAATTGGAAGCAATTGAAGCAAAGCACTTGGTAAACGCTTCCCATTTATTGAATATGACTTGCTTATTGTTGATAGTTGACGATCGTGGACTGGAAATGGAACTTTGTGGCTAGATTTTCAATGTTCTGGGGTTTTGATCCGGATGAAGTGTAATTAGACTATGCAATGCCTTGCAATTAGTGTAAATCATTAAGACTTAAATCTTGTTAAGTCTCACTCATTTGAGCTCTTGTTGATTGAATCATGCTTCGATTGTGGTCGCCATGCTAGGTTGGGGTTTAATTCTTCAATAGGAGTAATAATGCTTGAAATGAGAACACACAGTATGGTAAATGAGTCTTCTTACTCGTATTGTTTGATCATGAACCGAGATGCGGTCGTCATGCCGGTGAAAGTTCATTGAAACCTAAGAATTGAGTGAGAAGAGATTTCTCGAGCTTTACGAAGACAGACGAACCTAGGTTAGGCCTCGCCATGGGAAAATCTTAGATTTTACATGCTATAGTAGTGAATTCTGAGAAATTGAGACTCTGCGGGTTAGAATCTTCACTCTAAGCCTCGCCATGGGAAAGAGTGAAGCCAAAGAGCGTAGAATATGATGTGGTCACCATGCTGATCATAGTCTAGGTTCTTAGGCAGTTGTTCTCCTCTTGAGTTTCCAAGTGTGTCAATTGCATTGCATTTGAGTAGCCTAATTGCATAATCGTCCGACATAGAAACCCTAGGACATCTCATTAAAACTTGTTATCACATCTCTGTGCACTTTCTTAGTTTAGCATTTGACTGTTCTTTCTTGTTATTTTTGTGCTACATTCTTTGATTCGTGCTACTCGTTTTTCATTAATTTCTGAGAACTCAACCTTGTGATACCTTCAGAACTACACATTGACATTTCTTGAAACCAATCCCTTCCTTGTGGAACGAATCCTTACACCAATTCTATATTAGTTTAGGGATAAAATTGGATTGTGGTACGACACGCATTATTTGCAGACCTTTTTTTATCATTACCTTGGAAGTATTGTCCTCTTTGATTTTGATTTTGCCGTCCCCAATTGCTTGGACCACATCCATATTGTCTACTACCTCCAGAGTAATTGCCAGAGTACTACTGCGGCTTGTTGTTGTTGTTGACATATTGCAATGACTCTGTTATAATAGCACATTAATCTGTGTAATTCTCTCTCTTGCACAAGCCACAAGAGAGCACTGGAGCTTTTGCTTGCATGGCTTTCAATGTCTGCAGTTGTTTGGCAAGAGCTTCAAATTTAGTTTCTAGGGAAGTTTTATCATCAATGTCCAGGATATCTCGTTGCTTCCTGCCATATGGCTTTCTAGTCTCAAGAAAAAGATACTCATCTTCAGCAATTTTATCAAATAGTTCTATGACTTCTGGAACACTTTTATCCTTCAAGGCTCCATTAGCACAAGCCTTGACCATCATTGAAGATTCTGCTACAAGTCCCTTAAAGAAAGTGTTCAGCTCTCGAATTTCGCCAAGGTCATTGTTTGGACATTGTCTGATCAGGTCATTCGCTCCAATGCCTCACGAAATGTCTCTCTCTCATGCTGTTGGAAGTTTATGATGTCCATCCTCATTTTCTCTAGCTTGGCTGGTGGAAAGTGCTTTTCTAGGAATTTCTTCTGCAGTTCAACAAAAGATGTCACAGCAGTTGTGCCTCCAATGAACTTGAACCATTGTTTTGCCTTGCCTCTCAAAGATAGAGGAAAAAGAATTCTATGAACTTCACTCCGAGGCACTCTTTGAAGTTTGAATGTGCTGCACAGCCCCAAGAACCAGGCCAAGTGCTCGTTTGGGTCTTCATTATCCAGTCCTTGAAAGAATTGTCCTTGTGTGATCAAAGACATAATATGTGTGGGTATTTGATAACTCTCCACATCTATGTCTTGTTGATCAAACCCATTCTCAAAATTAATGGCGTAATGATCACCAAATCTTAGTTGTCTTGCTTCCTGATTAGCCATTCTCCTTTCTCTTTGTTGAATTCTTAAAGTTTTTGTCAATTCAAGATCGGGTGAATACTCTAATTCTCCTGCAGATCTAAGAGACCTGGGCATACACAGCACGCCAAAAGTAAAGTCTAATAAAAGAGAAACACAACAAAAGTAACAAAAATTGCAAATGTAAACAAAAGAAAACAGATAAAAAACAGAACAAAACAAGAAAATTAAGAAACCGTGCCTTTCCCGGCAGCGGCGCCAAAAATTGATGCGTTAATCACGTACTCACCAATTTATCCCTAACACTAGTGTAGTAGAGGTGAGAGGGTTTCGTTCCTCAGGGAATGGGGTGATTTCAAGAATTCAAGATTTCGTCACAACACGAGATTATATGAACAAGTGCTAACTATAACTGTGAACTTCTCTCTAGAAAAAAATTCTCTGACTTCTCTCTAGAAAATCACTGATTAGTAAAATACTAAACATAACGGTCACAATCTGTGAGTGACCATGGCCTCTCCGCCGGAGGAGGCTCCAGATCCACCACCACCAAAGTCCTTTAAGGACACGGTCAACACTACACAAGCCCAGAAGGGAGTTAGTATATCATTTGCAGAAGTGAAGAAAACCCCTCGCTCTTTCTTCAAGGGTGAACCTACCCTATTACTCACAGAAGAGGAAGAAGACTGGCTAGCGGGGAACTTCCAATTCACTTTGGTCGGGAAATTCTCTTGGGGAAGGCCGGCCATGAACATTCTCAGAAAAGAGATTCTAAATGCAGCTTTCCATGGGGAAGTTAACCTAGGCCTCCTGGATAATCGCCATGTCTTATTCAAATTCGATCAAGAGGCCGACTTCCAGAGAATATGGATGAAGAAAGTGTGGCATTTTAATGGATTCCAGGCTCGATTGTTCAAATGGACGAATGACTTTAACCCTGATTTTGAACCTTCCATCACGCCGGTCTGGATCAAATTTCCCCTACTCCCCTTACATCTCTTCCACCCAGAGAAGCTCTATACACTGGCCTTTGTTGCCGAAAAACCCCTCAAGATGGATGTCGCCACGGCATCGGCACTACAGCTGGCTAGACCAAGTGAGGCAAGAGTGTGTGTCGAAATGGATGTGTAATAGAAAGTACCAGAAAGGATCTGGATTGGCAGCAAAGAGAAAGGAAAATGGAAAAAACTGGAAGTTGAAGACTGCCCCCTTTATTGTTCCAAATGCAAAAAACTGGTTCATGGCCTTGAATCTTGTCAACCGCAAATAAAGAACACAAAACCCACACCTACTGTGCCAAAAAAACCCCTGAATGATGGGTTGAAATCTCAGAAGGATTGGATTGTGGTGAAAAACAGGAGGAATGCTCCTTCTGTCTTTAAGGAAGAAGAGAACCCCCACTTGGAGGTGGAAGAAATTACAAAGCTAAAGGAGAAAGGCAAGGAAATCATTCCTGAATCGGTACCTCAAATTTGTAGCTACGAGCAAGAAACAATACCTGAAAACTCTGAAAGGCCAATACTGAGGAAGGAAAATCCACTAGAATAGGAGTTGAATCAACCAAAAGAAACTCCTCCTTTGTTGGAACTAGTCCCGGTTGTAATGAAGGAGAGGGAGGAGGACAAGAAGGACACTTCTGATCCTCCAGCAAGTTTGCTCCAACCAGAAAACTTTGAAAGGCCAACACCAAAGGAAACTCCACTTGAACAGGGGCTGAATCAACCAAAGGAAAATCCACCTCTGTTGGAACTAGTCCCGGTTGTAATGGAGGAGATGGAGGAGGACAAAGAGGAAACTTCTAATCTTCCAGCTAAGTCGTTCCAACCAGAACCCCTGAGTACACCTGGTGTTATGAAAAAAGCTAACTCAATGTCTAACTTGTAGGCAGTGTAGATAGACCATGAAGAGCTACCAAATGATGCGGTGACCTGTGATGATGAGCAACAATTGGTGAGCCCAGATAACTCCATCAAATAAGGAAAATAGCAGCAAAACCTAGGTAAGAAATTCTCTGCTGCAAGTAGCAAATCGAAGGTAAAGATAGAGTCAAATATGTCATTAAGACCTAAAATAACTAAAACTTGCTACAAGGAAACTAGTTCATATAATGAAAATAATGTTTTGGAATGCTAAGGGGATAGTAGCAAAGGATAAAGTTCAAAGACTCAAAAAGATGATTAGGAAAAATCACATTAATCTGGTTGCTATAGTTGAACCGTTCGCAGGGAGTCATTATTTGGAATCACTTAGGAGAAGACTAAACTTTGACATGACAGTAACTAACATGGAAAATAAAATATGGTTATTGATAAAGAGCCCTTTTGATTGTAATGTAATAGAAAGAACTGCCCAGCAAATCACTTGTGAAATAAGACATCCAGCAGTGTCAGAAACAATTTGAATTTCCACAGTATATGTCAAAAACACTAGTAAGGAAATGGAGGAGTTATAGGAGTCTCTATCCAAATTCAATCACTCGAACATCCCATGGATGCTTTGTGGGGACTGGAATTGTATATTAAATAAATCGGATAAAAAAGGCAGGAGACCTTGCTCTATCAAATATACAGAAGAACTAAGTGGTTTTATAGATAGAGAAAATCTAGCTGAATTGCAATTCCAGGGACCACTGTACACTTGGTGTAATAACAGGCATGGGGGTGCTAGAGTGTGGAAAAGATTAGATAGGTGTCTAGTTAATTATCCCTTAGTGAACTTAAATCTACATTTGTCTGTCCAGCATTCAATAAGAGCCCCCTCAGATCACTGTCCTTTAATTGTCCAAGCTAGTATTAAAAAAGAAAAAGGACCAAAAAGCTTCAAATTCCAAAACTTTTAGACAGACCACCATCAGTTCCAAAAACTAATCAAGAAAGCTTGGAGTAATCCAGTGAGGGGTAGCCCATTAAGGACCCTGGTAGAAAAACTTAAGGCCACCAAGTTACCCCTGAAACAGTGGAATGCTGTCACCTTTGGTAATGTTCTATCTGAGGTGGAGAAAGTTGAATTAGAGATGTCCAAGATAGAGAGAGAAGAGCTCAATGGTTTACCTTCTAGAGAAACCTACAACAGAGCTGCTACTAGGTTAAAATTAGCTACAATAAGGGAAGCACATTTTTGGGCTCAAAAGGCCAACATTAAGTGGCTGGAAAAAGGGGATAGCAACACCTCTTTCTTCCATGCTGCAGTAAAACAAAGGCATAATAGGAACTATATCCACAGAATTAAAGGGGAAGTAGGTGAGTGGATAGTAGGGGAAAAAGAGATAGGAGAACAGGTTGTACAACATTTCTCTAAGCTATTTTCTACAGTTCAAACTTCTGACAACTATAGGAGAGGCATTATTCCCACATTGATTTCTGAACACCAGAATAAGGAGTTACTGTGCTACCCATCCCTAGAAGAACTTAAATATTTTTTTTTTCTTTAGGTAAAGATAGTGCACCAGGACCAGATAAGTTCAATGGACAATTCTTCAGGGAGTCTTGGGAAGTGATAAAAGAAGACCTTCTTGAAGCTGTTAAAAGCTTCTTGAATAGAGAAGAAATTCCCAAAGGCATGTCTGCCACTTCAATAGTGCTAATTCCAAAAATTTTAAATCCCTCTTCATTTGCACATTTCAAGCCAATTAGCTTGTGCAATTTAGTAAATAAAATTCTATCCAAACTCCTAGCTAATAGATTAAGCAAAATCTTGCCTTTTCTAATTAGTAACAATCAAAGTGGCTTTGTAAAAGGTAGGCAAATGTTAGATAATTATTTATTGACTAGTGAACTCATATCCTCTATGTCTAGTAAAATCAAAAATGGGAATGTAGCTATTAAGCTAGACATGAAAAAGGCATACAATAGAGTCTAATAGTCTTATATGTTACACATTATGAGAGAAATGGGGTTTGGAGAAAGATGGATTAACACCATATGGAGGCTTATCTCTAACGTATGGATGTCAATCCTTATAAATGGTATCCCCTAAGGCTGGTTCAAGTCCTCAAGAGGATTAAGACAAGGGGATCCAATCTCTCCTCTGTTATTCATTATAGGATCTGAATACTTGTCTAGAATACTAAACTCTTCTATGTCAAAAGCCCCAGGTTTCAGTGTCCCTAGGAACTGCCCACAGATTTCCCACCTAGCTTACGCAGACGATATCATTATATTTACATCCGCTCACCCTAAATCTTTAAAGATAATGATGGAAGACTTAGACCACTATTAAGAAGTCTCAGGACAGAAAATTAATGGCCTAAAGAGCTGCTACTTAACACATCACAAACTGGCCATCTATAAAAAGGTGAGGGTAGGAAGGAGAACAAAGTTTCAGAAAGGGAGTCTTCCCATTAATTACTTAGGCATTCCTCTTCACTATGGTAAGCTGAAATCTCAATATTTTGATGCCCTAGTTTAGAAAATCAGAAACCATACATGTTCTTGGAATAAAAACTTTTTGTCTAAAGGGGGTAGGATTACTCTCATAAGGAGTGTTCTATCAGCGATGCCAATGTACTACACGATGGCAGTTAATCCCCCTAAAAGAGTCTTAAATCAAATTGAGGCATTATGTGCTAACTTCTTGTAGGATGGATTAAAAAATCAAAAGAGCCATCACTGGATTAAATGGAAAGAAATGTGCTATCCAACTGATGAAGGGGGGGTAGGATTCAGATCCCTAGAAGACATCATTACTGCACAGAGCATGAAATTATGGTGGAGGTTCAGAAGGAGAGACACCCTTTGGTCTGAATTCCTACACCAAAAATACTGCAAAAAAGTCCACCCCTCACAAATTACCCCTTATAGAGGTGACTCCTCAACCTGGACTAGAAGGCTAAAATGTGCTCAGATAGTAGAAAGACTCTTAATGGTTCAGGTGGGGAGTGGAAATTTCCATATATGAATGGACAATTGGATGGGAAGTAGATGTCTTATAGAGGATCATCCCACTAATACACAAGGGGCACTAAGGGAGTATGTGAGGAATGGTGAGTGGAACTTAAATAAACTGGCAGGAATAGAGTCTGAAATCTGACAGAAAATCATAACATCTCCAGTTCCTGCACTTGAAGGAGAGGATAAACTGGTTTGGATGCTCAGAGAAAATGGAGAGTTCACAATGAGCTCTGCCTTCAATCAGATCAGAAAAAGGAGGAATATAGTTCCTATTCTGAAAGAAGTTTGGAGTCAGTCCATTCCTTTAAAGATGTCCTTCTTTTTATACAGATTACTGAAAGGTAGAATCTCCATTGGGGATACTTTATACAGATTTAATATCCACGGTCCTTTAATATGCTATCTTTGTTTTGATAATGAGGATTCTACTAACCACTCCTTTGCCAGTTGTAAGACTGCAAAATATATTTGGAGAACATTTGGTGCTGAGATAGGAGTACACAGAAACTCTAACTCCATAAATCAGACATGCAAAAACTGGTGGAACATCCAGGCCAAAAATGCAGCCCACAGCGTCCTGATAAGTATAATGCCCCTAACTATTTGTTGGGAGATTTGGAAAGCAAGAAATAAGGCTATGTACGAGGGCCATAAAGCAGAGGCTCATCAGATCACCCAAAAAATCCTCAGAACTTTAGTTATGATTATGAAGATTGAGATCCCTGAGGGGGAGTGGGAGTCAAAGAATTGGAATTTTTTCTGGAATTCAGTCTACAACTTCAGAATGGAGACAGTGATCAAGATGTACAAATGGAAGCCTCCTGAAGAACCATGGATAAAGCTAAATGTGGCTCACCACTGTGCTGAACATAACTAATATTTCGGGGGAGTCATCAGAGATAATACAGGTAAAATTAGAAAATTAATGTATTCTAGAACTGATCACCCTCCTTTTGCAGGTCTCTCCATCTCCAATGGGCTGCTGAATATGGTAGAACAAAGGGTCACATACTGCTGGGATAAGGAATGGTACAACATCATGGTAGAATCTAGTCACAAGGATCTTTATAATGCCATTAAGAACAATGCACCGAATTGGAAGCTGACCAACCAATGGCATAAAGTAAGGCTGGTTCAGGCAAGGTGTTCCATCAACCTCATCTTGATGGAAGAAAGTCAGGCTGCCAAGTGGATTGCCCAAGAAGGGATACCGGATAATCAGAACCTGCCACCAAGGAAATTCAGAGACATTATCCTTAGGGACATATTGGGCATCCCAGCGTTCAAAAGGGTGTCCAAGCAAATGACTGATAACCAGAAAGAAACATCACAATGAGTAACATACCCTCACAGAGAAAATATGGAATGGAAAGTGGTAAGAATGAAGGGCATTGGCTGCTGAAGTTAGGCCAATTTCCAATGGTTGAAAAGATTAATGAAAATCTGGTTTTGCTAATAGGGTTGTGGTTGTCGATGTTAGACCATTTTCCGTTTTTTGTATCTATGCAAAGTCCCTCTCCTTTACTAAGGAGTTTTGTGAATAAGGAATGAAGCATACATTTGATATGGCTAACTGGACTTGAACAAAACAGCTATGTAGTTGTTGTACATTATATTATAGTTAGTCTCCCAAGCTATTGTAAATGGAGGAAGTACTCCACGTTTCTGATCCTGCAAAATCTGCTTGAACATATTTCTATTAGACCATGGGCATGTAAATGGAGACATGTTTAAATGGACACTTTTTGTAAGGGTGGTATTAGGGTATATCCACCACCCAAAAAAAAGTATGGTATAAATTGGGAGTGGCGATCCACCTCAATATAGAGGTTCAGCCAAAAAAAATAAGAACAAGTGCTAACTATAATCAGAACAAAGGAACAAGTAATGAACACAACCGAAAACAGTAAATAAAAGTGTAAAATCAAGTATAGAGCGGATGTCCTAGGGTTCTTTTACCGGATAAATACTCTTCAGACAGTTCGCGCAATACAATTGACGACATGCAAAACTGGAGGAGACCTAAGTTGCCTAGGAGCCTAGCCTACACCCAGCATGTCGACCGCAATGCACTCTACGCTCCCTAACATCACTCTTTCCCATGGCGAGGCCTAAGAATGATGAATGGACACCGCAACGTCTCAACTCTCCAAGACTAACTACTCTAACATGCAGTTCCTAATAGTCTTCCCATGGCGAGGCCTGACCTAGGCCCTTAAGCTCTCGTTAGCATCCGAGAGTCGCTCTTCACTTTATCCTAATGTTTCAAATGATCCCAAACCGGCATAGCGACCGCATCTCAGAACACGAACAGGCAAAGCAAGTGAAAAGACTCAATAATTCATACTTCCAGTTCTCATTTCATACATTCCCACAGATATTGGTGAATCTAACCTCAACTCAACATGTCGACCGCAATTAAAGTTCAATTCATTCATTACCAGTGCGAATTCATGAAGCTTAACACAATTCATGCATCAAATCAAAGTATGATCTCATTCTTTAAAGATTATGTCAATAGCATAGCTTCGTGTTGTCTAAAAACACACTCATTCAGTTCGAACTCTAGAACATCACAAGTTTAGCCAGAAAACTCCATTCTCATCTCATAATCGTCAAAATGCAACATTAAACAATTCATCTCCACTGAATTGGAAAGATTTTACCAATTAAATTGCTCAGAATTGTAAAATGCTTCGTTAATTGAGAATAGAATTGTCGTGATCGGTCCAAAGGTGCGATCGGAATCGAAAACGGAGATTAATTTCTAGAGAGAGAAAATTCTATAGAGAGAAAGTCTAGAGAGAGAAATTCCCGCTCACATATTCTAGATCCAAAAATCTGGCAAAAGTCTCTAAGTCTAATCCTCTCTCCCTAAAAAAAATAATGACAAATTCCTCTATACATAGAAGTCTAAAGCTTACTCTACACGCTAACGTAAAATAAGCACTAAATTACAAAAATGCCCCTGCGTGGGTAAAACTGTCCAAAATATGCACGTGCACTATGCGCCACGTCATCAACCTTTCCAGCTTCCCATGCCTTTGAGCCATTGTGTGCCACGCCTCCACTGCACCAATCACGCCTCTGAGCCAATCAGTAGCACGCCTCCAAGACAGAAATGCCACTGCGTGGGTAAAACTGTCCAAAATATGCACGTGCACTATGCGCCATGTCAGCAACCTTTCCAGCTTCCCACGCCTTTGAGCCATTGTGTGCCACGCCTCCACTGCACCAATCATGCCTCTGAGCCAATCAGTAGCACGCCTCCAAGACTTGCACACGACAAGGAGAGTAAAACACTTAGAAAAATTTTGGAGAAGAAATCACACACAAACACACGGTGCGGCCGCACCTCACACATTTTTACATGGTGCGGCTGCCTCGGGCGGCCGCACCATGTAAATTTCTCCACGGTGCGGCTGCTTCGGGCGGCCGCACCATGTAATCTTCATGCATGGCGTGTTTGTGCTTGTGTGCATGTGTGTATTCATGAGTGTTGGAGCATATGTGCAAATGTTGTGCATGATGTGTTTGTGTGTGTGTGCGATATGTGCCTTAATATGCACAAGTGTGCTAATGATGTGCCTACAATGTGCATGTAGTGTGCTTGTGTTGTGCATTAAGGGTAGCAAGTGTAGTCCAAGTGTAGTGCAAGTGTATGCACAAGTGTGTGCTTGTGTAGTGCATGTGTTGCATGAGTGTAGTGCATGAAGTATAGCAAAAGTGTAGTGCATGTGCCTTAGTAGTGTTGTGTATTTGAAGTGGTGAGTGTGTGTGGTGCGCACATCACTGTGCACAAGAGTGCGGCAGTGAGTGCATGGCTAAGCCGCTAGTGTGTGCACAGTGTATACAAGTTGGAGCCTATGTGCGCATATATGTGCAGCAATGATGTGCACGGTGTGCGATGTGTTATGCATGAGTGTGCAACAATGATGTACATGAGTTGTGCGTGAAGAGTGCAAGAGTTGTGTGCATGAGTGTGGTGCGAGTGGTGTGTGTGAGCATGGGTGTGTGCGTTGCCACGTGCATGCGCACGCGGACGCGGCACCGTGTGCTGATGCGTGCAAGGCTGCGCACACTGTGCTATGCCATGTGTGGGCTGCACGCGCGGTGCGCGCAGCATGTGTGCTGTGTGCGTGCGATCAATGTGGGCAAGACTTGTGGTAAGGGCGGTGAAGTGTGTGCGGTGAGTGCTATGGATGTGCAGCAATTGTGCACTAGGGCTGTGTATTAACCCACAACCTTGATTTTTCATGCAACACTTATACACACTATCACCAATTTCGGCCCCTTTTTCACGAAATCATAATGCACAAAATTCATCACATATACTTACAAAACAACACACGATTCTTCCACAAGATGCATTAAAACACAACAAAAGTCAATTAAAAACAACATTTACAAGTCAGTCTAAAACTGACTTATCAAGACACGGTTGAACACCAAATAACAAAGCTTTGACCTCCGCTAGTAGACTCGAACCAAAGCCAAAAACCAACATTAATGACGAATCAATTTTTCAAATTTTCATTAATGAGGAACTATTACATTACCTAATTTTATTTTGATTTCAACTTTGCGCCTATAAAAATTATTATATGGCACGCACGTGACTTGTTTCTGTTAAGGGACAAAAATAGATTAAATGACTAATTTAGTACACTATTTTAATGTGTAGAACGAATTTGCATCATTTCAAATGTCACAAACAAAAAAAAATTCAATCAAATATGAGAAATATTTTTCTGAATTTTCCTAAAAAAAATAGAGAAAAATAAAATTCTACCAAGCAAAACAGCTTGCCATAGTTCATGCAGATATCAATTTATGTAAAGTAGATAAAACAAAGGGTAAACGACATTAAGGGGCCACTAAACTATTTAGATAGTATACTTTTGGTCACTAATCTTTTTTTTTTGTTTCACTTTAGCCACTCAACTATAAAAAGTGGTATACTTGTAGCCATTCCGTTAATTTTAACCGTTGTCTTTAAATTTTTCCATTAAGTTCGAATATTTTTTTATTAAACAATATTTTTAAGTATAAAATTTAAACACAACTTTGTTAGATGAATTCCCACTATCCTAAATTGTAAATCCTATCATTTTATCTCATTTTTAAGTATAATATTAACTTAAAAAATATTTTTAAAAAAAAAATTGAATTTAAAAGAAAAATTTATAGATAACAGTTGAATTTAACGGAATGACTACTAGTATACCACTTTTTATAGTTGAGTAGCCAAACTGAAACAAAAAAAAGATTAGTGACCAAAAGTATACTATCTAAATAGTCTAGTAGCCTCCAATGTAGTTTACCCTAAAACAATAGTTCATTATTAATGCAAATAAGTTAAATCATTCTCCTTTATAAAATAAGGAAATCCAAACTTATATAAGTTAAAGATCTTAAAGTTAGAAATATCAAAATGGATTTCTACACATCAATATCTTTATCACAAGTAAATGAGCACAAATCAGGTTAGTTGACTTGCCAAAATACAAGTGTCCACAAGCAATCAGCCGACTGGTTAACTTATTGAAATACAAGTGAAATTGTCAAATACAAGCTTTTATGATCTATCATTAATTAACTCTATGGACATTTGTGTTTGTCAATGGCGGAACTAGAAATTATTTTTATTGGGGGCTCACTTAAAAATAATTTTTTTACTCGATTAAATAAATTATTTAATAATTAGTAAATTCAACTAAATTAATTAAATTTTTAATTTTTTATAGCTAAAATAAACTTTTTTAAATTTTGGGTATCATAAATATTACAAATGTCATTCTCCTATGAGACTGTTTCATATAAGAGACTTGCGTATAAATTTCATTTTAGCGTATAAAGTATAAACAATTAGTATGTAAAGTATAAATAATTAGCGTATTAGCGTATAAAGTATCAAATATTAGCATATAACGTATAAAAAATTAGCATATTAGCATACTTTTGTAATTTGCATATCACGTCTCATATATGAGACGGTTTCACAAGAGTTTTTGTAATATTACAATTTGCATGTCACTTATGTAAAATTTTTTAAAAATATGAATTTTAGGGTGTAGATGAGTTTTTTAAGGATATAATTTTTATAACAACAATGATAAAACAAATAATTATTCAAACTGCTAAAATCCATATCAAATCATATCCTTTTTCAACAAGGAAAATAAACAATAACAAGAAAACAAAAATCAAAATCAAACTATGCCCAACAACTTAAAGAACTAAACTATATTGTTGGACTAAAAAATCTCATGAAAAACACATGAATTGTTTAGCTTGGAATGTTTTTTAATTTGTTAAATATTGAAAAACTTGGTGGGGGCTAAATTAAGTTATTTGGAAAAATTTGAATTGAATTTTAATTTTTCTAACCTATTAAATGTTGGTTTATTGAACTTTGGGGGGCTGGAGCCCACACCAGCCCCCTTGGTTCCGCCTCTGGTGTTTGTCCTTCAATAAGAATACCAGGACTTGAAAATCTAATTCAACATGCAACATCGGCATGATGTATCTTCCGTTCTAAATACAGGGTAATTAGTAAGTTTTGTTTACATTTTATCTTATTAGATTAGATTCGGTAAATGGAGCCAAAATGTAAAGCAAAATTGGCGCCAAAGTCCAAAACAAATCGGATTGTATTTCATGTAACAAATTCAACACACCCACAATTCCAAATAAAATCTCCACAATTTGCTAGAATATCGTAGAAACACTAAGTGCTGAAATTATGAATTTAAAGAATATGTTACAACCCTACGAATTCATAAATTTTCTTTGAATGTTTGTATATAATAACAAGAAACCTCCCAAAGGTACATATTATTTTGGGGTGTTTTACCAAAATATTGTTAATTTTTGCTAAATTGATAAAAATATTGTGAGTTTTATGCACGTTCCAAAATTACAGAGATCGCTTTGCCCGTTGTCGACTTTAAAGTCGAGATTCACAAAATCAACTTTGGTTCACTTTCTTATTGCTCCATCTTCTCAATCGGATGCTTACAAACAAAATTTCAATTTAAAATAACTCCTCACCCAAATTCTCAAAATTCTCTTTAAATCGCCATATTATATCCTCAAATTTGTCTTTCACGAATTGAAACACCAAATCAACAACCACAACATTGAATTTTAACAATGAGTTGTGGCAACCCTAGTAAGTTGGCAGCCCTAGTAGTGGTGGCGATGGCAACATAGTAGTGGCCGCGGTGGCAGCGTTGCAGTGGTGGTAAGTTTTTTTGGTCTTTTTCAACAATCAATCATATAAATTATGGAGAACATGTTATTGTATTTGGTGAAACGTTTTCTTGTAGCTTTAAACAAAATGCTAACTTTTTCAATCCACTATTTGAGAACATTACCGGCGGCGCTTTGTTTCTGTTGTTTTTTTGTCTCTTCAATTTCTCCTTCTCCTTTGATCTCTACGAAATTCTTTGAGGCTTGAAATACTAGTTTAGAATTTTGTGAAAAAAACATGGAGGGGATTGCTGAAGTTAGAGAATATAAACCTCAAGAAGATGAGTTGGAGAATATAAACCTCTTGGGGATTGCTGAAGTTGGAGAATATAAAACACAGTGGTGCTGTAGTTTGTGTTCTACATTTCTGAGAAAAACCCGAATTACCTTGGACTTTTGTGCTGATAAGAATTTCGATGAAGTACTGAACAGGGTCTGAAATGTTTTGATTCTGCATTTCTGGGCTTCTTTATGTCTTTCTTTTTGTGGGTTTTATTATTCTTCAAGGAAGAAGAGAGCAAAATTAACAATATTTTTATCAATTTAGCCAAAATTAACAATATTTTGGCTGCTATCCTCCTCCCTCTTTCTAACTCGAAATCTGCCATTCCATTCTCAAGGTACGAATCATACGTTTCTGTGCGTAAAAAAAGATTTATGTGGATGTGTTATGATACTTTTCCTGTGGCGAAATATCAAGAAGAAGTTGAATGAAATATGGGAAATATTATTTACATGTAGTTCAATTGTTAGTGTTCAACTTTGGATATTAATGGGGTCTGATTTGCAGTAAAGAGGGGAAATTTGGGAACCCATTAGAGTAATGAGGAGTCCCAGTACACCAATAAAGAGGAGAATGAAGTTTTTTTGGACTGTTCATGAATGTTCAAGTTTTATATGAGAATTTGGATGATTCATAAATGCTCAAGATTACATTTTTTTTAGTTTTTTGAATGATTCATGAATTGTTATTTGTCTTTTCTGATGTAAACATATTGTAGTTGGGATATTGTAAAGTTTCTGTGAGAACGATGCTAGAGGCTATGGTAAATGTCAGGGATGTTGAAATGTGAAATGTGATTATTCAGGACGATTTTATTTGGAAGGAAAAGAATCTTCTCATGAATAAGGTTTATATGATTTGATGTGTGTGAATGATTGGATTAAAATGAATAATAAGAGAATTCAATGAAGATATTGTGGAAAAGAATCTTCTCATGAAAAAGGTTTACTAACGTGTTCACATGACTTGTGTAATTGGGTTAAAGTCGTCTTCACAGAAGAAAGAAACAAGGTTTTTGGTGAAGAAGAAGGTTGGTTAACAAAAATAATTCCAGAAACTTTGGTTGCCTTGCACCCCCTTAGGATTGATTTTCGAATTTTTACACAGCCTGCATCCTCCATGGTTGTTACTACAATGTGCAGAGACAACCTTGGTTGTTGTTCTTGTCCACAATGTTCAGCTTTTTAACATTTTTTTTTCCTGTTTCCCATTTGACACAATAATCATCACAAGTGGATTGAAATGTTTGAGATTTTGTCTTTCTTTTAATAAGGATAAATGTATGTATTTTCTTTTTCTATTTGTGTAATTATGTTTTTCCTTATTTCTTCTTACAGTTTCACTTGGGCAAACAGTAGATACACAAAAGGGAGCAAACAGCTGAGTTTAAACTTCTTTGACTTGGTTTTGAGCTAGGGTGCAACACTCTTTTTGAAAGATCTACAAAGGTAATTTTCCTTGAATTCAATTCATCCTGGAAGTGGAAAGTACAGTACTGAGTTCAGTTCTTTCTTTTCATTCCCTTGTTTTATTGATCCTTTAAAATGTAAAATCCTACTGTATATATGCTTTGTTTTTTTGTTTTTTTTCGTTTTCTCTTAATGCATGGATCATGTATAACTCACACAATTTATAAACTTAGATGCATGTATTAGTACACTTGATATCTTCTTTTCATTAAAACTGCTACATGTACTTAAAACTGCTTCTTTTCATTAAATCATTTTGTGAATTTATGATTTTTAGGATGGTTTAAAATTCCCCTTGTGAATTTATGATTTATTTGTTTTATTATTTTATAGAAGGCATACATGGATGATGATAAGGTGGGACTTATATTATATTGGGGTGGACAAATGATAAG
Organism: Ophiorrhiza pumila; assembly: GCA_016586305.1. NCBI lineage: Eukaryota > Viridiplantae > Streptophyta > Magnoliopsida > Gentianales > Rubiaceae > Ophiorrhiza > Ophiorrhiza pumila. Next base: position 29,077,277 of record BLIW01000008.1, on the reverse strand, counting down.
TGGTATCAACGGTTCACAATATGATTCAAGTCCGCGGAGTTGTGTTTTTGTACATCGTAGTACCAAATTAAAAGAATTATTGCGGATAGTACATCAAAGAACCAAGATAGACTGCACAAAGTTCAAAATAAGTTTGATTGTTCGGTATCCATTAACAGTCGTCAATCCAATGCATTATACGCATATTCCTATTGAGGATGATGAATTGTTAAGCCAAGTGCTGTTTATTCCCAAAAAATTCCCTATTTTGAGTGCAGTTGAACTATACATAGTTCAAGAACCCTTTATAGGTATGGGAGATGACGGGGATAATATATCATTAGTCCCTAAAACTAATATTGGGTCAAACACACAGCTAACCACTGAGAAACTTGGATTCGAACATCTTGGAAATGATTGGCATCATTATGGGGCTTTCATAGAAAATGATATGGGATTGTCGGGGCCTAGTAATCTAGAAATACTTTCTACATCTCACGAGGATCCCAATAACCAAAACTTGCAGGCAAGAACCCCAATGTTAGAGCCAATTATTGCACAAGAGCACGAAGATGAAATTGTTAGTTCATTTTGTGGATAGTCATGAATCAACCGACATTGAAAGTGAAGAGGATGATGACTTTCAAGAAGATGACTTTCTAGAAGACGAGGGAGCTAGTGTACCTTTTTACACTAATATTGGTGAAGAAAAAGATTCTTTAATTGACCAAATTGAAGATTATCGTCGACCAGTTTGACGAGATGATCTAACTTCACAGTTAGAGGTTAGAATGTTATTCAATTCAAAAGACGGTATGCAACATGCAGTCAAAAGTTGGTCAATACGAATGCATCGATATTTTAAAGTACATAAGAGCACTCCAAACATATGATTTGTGCGTTGTTTGTATTTCGAAGATAAAAATTGTTCGTGGAATGTACGAGGAAAATGTAAAAAGAAGCATGGTTTCTTTGAAATTACTAAAATGAATTCGAGACACACGTGCTTCCCAAATGTCCAACTTGAAGATCATCCCAATTTGGACTGCAATATGGTTGGCCGGTTGGTTCGAAATCATGTTAAGGAGAATGTGTCTTATAAAGTTTGTGATGTGGTTGAAGATGTGAGACCTCTTGGTGCTAGCATATCTTACAAAAAAGCATGGCATGGAAGACGGAAGGCAATAGAAATGGAATTTGGAAATTGGGAAACTTCTTACTCATTGCTGCCCAAATTTTTACTTGCATTGCAATCAAGCAAACCTGGCACAATTGTTGAGTGGAGACATACAAATTCAAGTATTCGTGACTTGAATATTTTCCATTCTGTCTTTTGGGCATTTAAACCATGTATTGATGGTTTCAAACATTGTCGTCCAGTAATAAGTATTGATGGAACTTTTCAGTATGGGAGATACAGAGAAAAAATCCTCATTGCGGTTGGAGCTGATGCAGCTAATCACGTACTTCCTTTGGCTTTTGCTATAGTTGATGAAGAGAGTTTGGCTAATTGGTCTTGATTTTTAGAGAACTTGAAGAAACATATCATCCAAAATAGGCAAGGTATATGTTTGATTTCTGACAGGGCCAGGGGTATAATGAGGGCAATTGAGAGTGATCGAGATTTGCAGCCTCTTTTTGTGTTTCATAGATATTGCTTTAGGCATATCAAAGCTAATTTTAGTGAGCATTTTAAGAATAACGCACTTACTCAATTGATGCATCAAGCAGCAATTGTTCACCAGTTAAGAAAATGGGAGCCAATTATGAATACAATTAGACAGTTGAATGAACAAGCTTACAATTGGTTGATGGGAATTTCTCTTGACAAATGGACTCTTTGTCATGACAGTGGAGTACGATATGGCATAATTACTACTAATCGTTCAGAATTATTCAATAGCGTGAACAAAGGGGCAAGGAAACTTCCAATTACTGCATGTGTTCGTGCGACATTTTATAGAAGGGTCACATACTTCAATAAATATAGGTTGGAAGCAGAAAAGTGTGTCAACGAAGGTAACCCATGGCCCAAGGATATACAAGAAAAGTTCCTTCGAAATGAACACAAGTCCAAGTATCACCGAGTTACTAATTTTTTAAGGAATGAAGGGTTGTATGAAGTCACTACAGGAGTACATGGTAAGAAAGGAGGCAATGTGCACACGGTTCATATTTATAATCATAGTTGTACATGTGCAAAGTTTACCATTTATAAGTTGTCTTGCTCTCATGTGATGAAGGTGTGTGAGAATATGGGCAATGCATCCATTGACTTTGTTGACAAATTTTACACATCTAAAGAGATGGTGAGTACTTATTCAACACATTGTCATCCTATGATTCATGAGGACTATTGGCCATCAGCACCATTTCACTTGGTTCCAAATTCAAACCGTGTTAATCATAAAGTCGGAAGGCCTCGTTCGACTCGCATAAGGAATGAAATGGACCGATCAAGAACAAAACGATGTCGTGTATGCGGTGAGAATGGGCATAATAGGAGTCGATGTCCTAATTTGGATCGCTTATGAGAGCGAGCTAGGATGAATTGACTGTTGAAATTATTATGTAATAAAGTTGTGAACTTTGTGCAACGAGTTGTAATAGTTTAGATTATGAACTTTTAGTTTCATATTCATAAGTACTTTGTGCGACAAGTTGTAATAGTTTATATTATTAACTTGTTCATTTATTATTAAAATTACTTTTAGCAGAATGAGTTATAATAGCTTAAATTATATTATATGGTATTTGTTATGTTATGCGATATATTTTTATTATTAGTTGTTCTCATTTTTATTTTATTTTATATTAATGTTTATCATCATTTTTTTACGCAGATGGAGAATGAATATTTACCTACACCTATACATCCAGGGCCATGTAGGACCGATGTGTTGACATTACAGGCACATCATAGATCTGTTCGTGTGTGGGAGGATCCTGATGTGCGTCCTTTAGATGTTCGTCGATCGGATGGTGGTTTTTGGTCTTGTTGTCCACTTGATGTTCGAGTCCAAACTATATTATGTCATGTTGGATTTATGGAATATATATTGCTGGCCATAAAAAGTTGGATTATTCATTGATTACGGCATTGGTTGAGAGATGGAGACAAGAGACTCACACATTTCACTTGCCGGTGGGAGAGGCAACAGTTACGCTACAAGATATTGGTGTGTTGTGTGGTTTGCCCATTGTTGGTAAATCAGTGACTGGCACGGACATACATTGTACTATTATGCAATGGCAAGATACATGTGCTGATTTGCTTGGGTTTATGCCATCACCAGATGATTTTGATGGTGATCGATTGGTGGTCAAGAGGATCACTACACATTTGGCACAACATCCACTCTCACTAGATTCCACAAATATTGATGTTGCACGACATGCTAGAGGACGAATTATGCAGTTGCTTGGGTGTTTAATTGGAGACAAATCTGGCACAAAAGTTAAACTAATGTATCTACATCTCCTTAATGATCTAGATATGGCTTCTAATTTTAGTTGGGGTAGCGCTGTGCTTGCATCTCTTTATCGATCCTTATGTAAAGCATATGTTGAAAGTGTGAAACAAATTTGTGGACCGTTACATATTTTACAACTTTGGGCTTGGGAAAGAATACCAAAGAGTCGACCTGATCTACTCAATAGGGTAATTCCTCTTCATATCTCTCCTGGCATGCCAGATGGCCCTCGTGGATGCATGTAAGTTTCTGTATATGTTAAGTTTGATTTCAAACATATGTTAAGTATTTAACTACATATGATAGAATTTTAAAATTGCATTCAATTTTTTTAGTTGGAATACGCGCCATAGTTTTACTCACGTTGGATGACACGTTTTGCGTATTTATCGAGACCAATTAGATTATTTGTTGGAAGGCGAGGTTAGCACTTTATTCATATATAAATCTGTTTATAATTTATTAATTATAGTGATAATATGTACTATACTTGATTCATATTTTTATCATTTACAGTTTATATGGCAGCCATATTCCGATGATATCTTGCAAAACCTACCAGATTATTGCTTACAATGACGAGAGATTTGGTCTTCATGTGTGCCTCTCATCAATTTTGATATTGTGGAATTACACTATCCGAATAGAGTGATGCGACAATTTGGGTACCAACAAGTGATACCAAGTGCAGCAGACACTAGTATGAAGTTACATCGTATTGATCGTCGAGGAAAATCAGGTCAAAATTGGGCAGATCACCATCATTTACGTTTGATCCGGTGGGCTGCACGTCGAGATAATGTTGTCCAAGGCATTCCTATAATTGGACAACTATCGTTCTCTTCTGAATATATAGTTTGGTACCGTCAGATTACTCGACTTTTGATAGGTAATCTATCACATCAAACAAGTCATGGATTCCGCGCATCTAGGGGTGTTCAACGGTTTGGTTTTCGGGTTATTCGAGTTGTTCGATTCGGTTTGTTCGGTTTGAACATCTCTAAACACAAATTCGAAAACCAAACCAATTTGAATTGAATTCGAATAAACCGAAAATGATATTTGAATTTAAAAATCAAATCTTCATTTGAATTAACCGAATTCACGCAAAGAAACTGAACTCGAATTTAGTTTTAACCTAAATCAAATTATCAAACTACATCACAATTTATGATTCAAAACAATAATTTAGTTAAATATTAAATATTTTATAAAATATTTTACATTAATATATATTTTTAATATATGAATTCGATTTTCGGTTTGGTTTTCGAATTGGAAGCTAAACTCGAAAACCAAACCATTAACCGAAATTCGAATTCGGTTTACATTAAACGAATTCGAATACGAGTAATTCGAGTTCGGTGAATTCGAATTCGGTTTGATATTCAGTTTAACTCGAATATTGAACACCCCTACGCGCATCTGCGTCCACGGTAGAATTCTCGGTATGTTGAAACTTAGTTCATTTAAATTTAACTTGTATTTATCTTACTTTCTATAGTTAATTTTTTCACGTATATAGGGTCAATGCATTGGACAATTTTATCATCTGTCAGCCGATGCTCTAGCTAATGTTCCAGCAGATCATATACAGTAGCTCCTATCCTTAAATCTATGAATGACTTAGCTATACAAGCATTGTCAGCAGTTGGAGAGGATCGTCGAATGGGAATTCAGACTTCTTTTTCAGGTGCTCCTGATACGTCTATTATGCAGAATGTCATATCTAGCCAAAGATCTCCACAGAGGTCACCTGGTCAGGCATCTACATCTACACATGGACGATCACATGATACACAAGAAGAGATATTGGTTGAATCTTCTAGTTTGCACTTAACAAGAGACATCGAGGAACAAACACCTGTGCAACAATCGTTCTCGCATTCTCAGGCTGATGACATTTCACTGTAGATACCTGCAGAAGATATACTATATCGACGTCGGAAAAGAGACATAAAGAGCTTCCACCACCTAGAAGGCAGCCTCGCAGAAAGTCAGGACATCCTCCTTGTGGAACTTAGTACTACTAATGTACTTTTTATTAGAACAATATCTTTTTAATGCCGTCATGAATATATTTTATATTATATGTTATTTTGTCTTTTTTTGTGTAAGTATTATGTTATATTATAAATTGAATATTTTTGTGCACACATATTGGGTTGTTGCATGTGAGAAATAGCTCAAAAATAGTGGAAATTCTGCCAAAATTTTTCAAAATTCTATACTTTAATATTTATAAGTTTTGCATTCATATAGCACCTAAATCCTTACACTCAAATTGTAAGGATTATAAGTTAAATTCTTAAAATTAAAAAGAAGTTTATTTCGTATAATTTAATTTAAATTTTTGATTAATTATTATCAAAATTTATACCTAACAAATTTTAATAATTTAATATAAGAGTTTCGTGATCATATATTAAAAGGTAATTTCACTAATTTAATGATGATGACATACTTATCACATTTAATGATGATAGAAAATGAATTAATTATTGAAAAATGTGTAAAGCTAAAAAGTCGAGGTTGGCAAACTCGACTTCAAAGTTGAGGTTGGCAATCTCGACTTTGAAGTCGAGGTTCTCAATCTCGACTTTGAAGTCGAGATTGAGAATCCTACTTTAGGTATTTTGGGAAACAAAATAAAAATAACAATATTTTTGTAAATTTTTTTTAAAATGACAATATTTTGGTAAAAAGCCCTATTATTTTGAGAAAAAATTTTGAACACGAGAGGTTTTATGCACAGACGAACCTTGCGGATTTTTTGAAATTACAAAGTACTCTAGTTCAAATAGTATATTAGTTTATTAAATAATGATAAGAAGCAGTTTTTAATGGAGGAATGCACATTCACATCATGTAATACTAAACGATTTATTTTCAAACAGAATTTTTCATGATTTATTCATGTCCTACCACTAAAGAGTCTAGTGATATAATGCAACGGATGATGAATAAATCGATTGTAACGAAGACTTTTCTCTAAATATTAAATCAATTTTCCACTTTTTACCATTTTATTAAATCGATTTTCCACTTTTATCATTTTATTAAATGTCCCGTGATATTAGTATCCGTCTTCTCTGTTAAAAAAACTAGCATAATTTAATTGAGTGACCAATTCAGCACGTTTCTTAAATGTCAATGATTAAAATACATCATTTTTAATTTGGATGACAAAATAATTTTTTTTATATTGTCGTAACTATTTTGGCTGTTTTCCCATTTTATAAATAATTAATTGAAATAAACACATACAGCCTAATTATGAATTGTTCCTAAACAAAAAAGGCCTAATAGCACTCACCGATTGGTCAGATGGCATGACTACTTCACTTAATTTATAATTAGTATTAGCCACCTCCGTAATAGAATAGAAAAAACGCGAAGTCGCCTATCCCGTAATTAAAAAGAAAGAACGCAAAGCGCTAGTGCTACATAGTCAGGGATAATGTGAAGAAGCAAGCTTCTACCCGCTCAACTAGCAGTAGCTGCTAAGTTTCTCAATCTCTCCTCAACTTCCACCCGAGCTGCATGGGCGGAACTAAGCACTGGCTCGCCCCCCGTTGTTTCTGAAATTGAGGGTTACCGTTCTTATTTTTATAGGTTTAGTACCAATGACTCTCGCTCCTCAGCCCGTCAATACACTACTGCAAAATGGCGGATTTAAACCTCCCTTTTTAGAGCGGTTAAACATAATCCGGTATAATTTATAAAAATGCGGTGGCATTATCGTAATATTAAAGTGATAGGAGAACTATTTACACCGGTTTTATTATAACCGGTGTACAATTTAAACTTAGTACACCGGTTTAAACAATAACTGGTGTAAATAGTTTATATATTACACCGGTTATAAGAAAACCGGTGTAAATAGTACACTATTACAACGGTTTTTGTTAACCGGTGAAAATAATTTATATATTACACCGGTTATAAGAAAACCGGTGTAAATAGTACACTATTACACCAGTTTTTGTTAACCGGTGTAAATAACAAGTGTAAAATAAACCATTTTTCCTTCTACTCCAGTTGTAAGTCAGATTTTCTCTTCGGCTTCACAATACAAAAATACCTCTCTCTCTTCCGCCATCGACTATGATGGAGCCTACTTCTTCTATTAAGACCACTAGATCGATTCAGCCAACAGGGCAAGGAGCTTCATCGATCCATAGCCCAAAGCTCCTGGAAATTAATGGCAGCTCGAGCAATCAGCCTTCATGGCCTCCTGCTATGAGGTCTTCTAGATCAGCTCCTTTGGAAGGAGATTCAGCCATTGCCTCACCAGTCAAGATGGCAGCCTCCACTCCACCGCAAATCCCCTCGAGGGCAAGCTTCTTACGTTTCCTCCACAGGGCAGCAGCCGCACTCCCATTTACTACTTCAATAAGGAGACCCAAGGTAGGTCCTTCTCCAACAGCTCCACTCTCTCCTACTAGAAAAGGACCGGTAGCTCCTAGTAATGCCGCACTGATTCCTAGCTCTACTCGGCCATAATCAGCCTCGATCCCTGCTTCAGCCAATCCAAATGAGGCAACTTCAGCTCCTCAACATTCCCCGGATGAACCCCTTACACCTCTCCTCTCCAGTCGGGTCATCCACATGTCCTCCATGGTAGGGCCCACACAACAAGCATCGACTTCTCAGATGACCTCCAAGACTCCGGCCTCTTCCCCTCTTGATAAAAGACTGCCAGCTGCTCCTACTCAGCTCCTACCAACAGGGCCTCTTCAACCACCAATAGCCGCCAAGACAGTGAACACACAGCCGACTACAGCCACTAGGACAACACCTAAGATTAGGCCATTTAGGGAGGTGGTGTCTTCATCATGGTCTAAGCAAATTGATGTTTCATTTTCAGTCATTCCACCCGCAAGTCTTTCCTCCATCAACGGTGAGCCGGCTCTTTTTATTACTGAAGAGGAGGAACAGCAGTTGTTACATCGGTTAAATAACTAGTGTAAAATAAACATTTTTACACCGGATTTATAAACCCGGTGTAACAAAGACTTGTTACATCGGTTTATAAAATCGGTGTAAGAAATTTATACCTTTTACACCGCCTGTATATACACCAGTTCATTTTTAGAATAACCGGTGTAAATAATAAGATTTAACCGGTGTAAAATCCCCGTTTTGTACTAGTGATATAGTAAAAAATGAGACAGAAACATCTCTGCAATAGATCTATGGTAGTTGTATATAGGCAAGGTTGTAGAGATAGAAGTGGGAAGTGAATCTTATGGATTGGTTTGTAATTAGTTTGAGAGATAGGATGTGGTTTCCTCTTCTTGTTTATCTTTTAATTCAGGATAATCAAAGTACAAGTCAAATTTGATTTTATCTACTTGGCTTATCATAAAATAAAGAAGTTAATTTTTTTTACCAAATTTAGAAAAATAAACAACCTAATCAAAGTGTTAAAGGTGATAATAAATCTATATGCCATAAGTTAAATTCAAATTATTTTTGTCTATCTTCTCAAAATTCAAAATTTTGAATATGTTGAAACACTAAATTGAGGAGATACTCAAAATTTTGAATATGTTGAAGCACTAAATTAAATTTATTTTATGAGTTTTTTTTTCTTATTAGGAGTAATTATTAAGGCATTTCTTTTAATAAGACAAATTTATGTATGAGGCATAAACTCATCTCACTTCGGAGGCTGAGCCCCACCTCAGTAACTCTACTAGGGTATTAGCCAAGTGTGCTTTATTTTGAGACAAAAAATAGAGATGGAGTGTATATTGCGAATTTAGTAAGTAAATCAGTTGGGATATACAATGCGAAGCATATAATAGTAGTATATGTGTATTCAAACTAGTAAAAGGAAATTTCCTTGGGTATATTGCTGGCTTTTCTTTTGGAAATTTAATAAAACCGGTGGAGGTACACATCAAATCTCCAACCCTTATTGTTTAAAAAAAAAAATCTCTAACCCTTTTTGCAGGGCTACTGTTATTGCCAGAGCAAATAGTAGCATACAGAGCAACAAATTACTCAATTTCCTAATTTATCCTTAATGAGTTAAACTCCTGATTTTCTCTCCTCACCTTATCCTGATTTTATCTTTCCACCTTATCACAAGAGTTTATCAATTATTTCTAACATATTTTTGCTTTGAAGTTCGATTTTTTTTTCTTTACAATAATTTCTTTTCCAAAATTTTATTAATATAACACTTATTTTCACTCACACTTATATTTAAAACAATTAGATAACTTAGTTAAAAACTAGTTTCTAGTCAGAAAAATAAATTTTAAATTATATTAATTAATTTTTCATATTTAATGTAAAATTAAAAAGAATTTAGTTCAAAAATTTTTAATTAATCAATAAATAACACCAAGAAAATAATAAGGTAAAATTTTTTGTTTAAAGTTTTCATTAACATGATGTCTGAAAAATTAGAAACTAAAAGAGTTAATTATTTTTAATTTATTATGAGCAATTTAATATTTAAAAATGTTAATAGATCACAAGAAAAAAATTATTAATAGCATTTTAAAATTCAAATTTAAATTAATATTTTATGATTTTATTTTGGTAAAAAAATAGTGTTAGGAAGAAATTTTTATTATTATAAATTTAAAATCAAATTTAAGTATAATAATTTATTTAAAAAAATATTAATATTTAAAAATGATAATAGATCACAAGAAAAAAATTATTAATAAAATTTTAAAATTTAATTTTGAATTAATATTTTATGATTTTATTTTGGTAAAAAATTTGTGTTAGGAAGAAATTTTTATTATTATAAATTTAAAAGTCAAATTTAAATATAATAATTATTTATAAAAAATACGTAGCAAAAAAAAATTATTGTAACAATGTTTTTGGTTTTAAAAATTTTGGTAAAAAAAATTGACAAAACAAATAAGTTAAATTGAATTTATGAAATAAAATACCAAAACAACTCTAAACAAATTGAGCCTAAATTTTTTGAAGTGTATATTGACAAATATTTTATAATTTAATTGAGATAACAAAACTGTTATTAAAAATAAGTGTTATATTATTTTACATAAATTTTCTTTTTATATAAGATGGAAATGAAAATAAGTCTTATATTAATAAATATTTTGTAGAAAAATAAGTGTAAATGAGAAGAAACTCAAATATCAGAGAAGATATGTTAAAAATAATGAATAAATCTTACTGATAAGGTGGGGGAGAGAAGATAAGAACTTTAATTCATTAAGGCTAAATTAGGAATATTAGTTAGTTGTTGCTCTGGATGCTAATATTTGCTCTGGCAATAACAGCTCCCTTTTTGCAGGGATTTAAAACTTTTCAAAAAAAAAAAAAACTGTTAATAGTTCTTCTGTATAGTCATGAAAGCAACGAATTAGTAGAGAAAGAGCTAGCTCGGAGAAAAGGCTAATCATCACGAAAAATTTGAATTGCAAAGCTATCATTTTGTGACCATCGATCCCACTTAGTTGCTATTTTCTTCCGCATCAATTTGAAGCAGCAATTTAGAGTACTTCTGTAGACAGGCAGACCTTTCACTGCGGCCTTTGTCGATTTTAGGATAGTTATCTATGCACTATGATTAAAGAAAGATGATGTAAAAATATATCAGCAAGATTAAAGAAGAAAAAGAAATTGGAACAGATAAATAATAAACATAATTAAACATTCATAGGGAATTAATTGTACTCACTCATTAATTAATTAAAGCATTAGTTTTGGAATTGAAGAAGGAAAAATATTGAATAAGATTCAAATACTTACATTATAATATGACTGAAATATGAGGTCAAATGGGCTTGATAAACTTGAAGCTTTTGATATCCCAGACTCTGCAATATTACATAAAAAAAATAATAAATAATAATAATAACAAGACTTTTAAGTCAACTATTCAACAAAATCTGCATTCAAGTAGGAAGGCACAACTAATAACGTGAATGACTCTATAAGCAAATATTCCAGCAGATTTTAACTAATCATGGAAGAAATTTATAATCTCTCCTCTGTTGCTATATGACTGAAGTAGCACTTCCAAGTATAAGAGGGGGAGCTATTAGAGTAAATAGAATATAATTCCCTTCATTCACGCAAGGTAAATAACTCTAAATTTAAGTCTAAATAGTATGAAGGCACAAACAAATAATGTGAATTAATGGATGCAATCTTGCCATTAGGGCTGCTACTATATATTCCATATGGATGGACATGTGTTTCTAAAACAACGTACGAGAATTGAAAAATTGCTTTGGAACAGTAATTGATCATTTTATATCTTTGAATGCAAAATAATAATAATTAATTGATAGATTATTCTCTATTTCAATCTCTAATTTAATTTATAAATCCCTATCAACTGATGATTAACTGTAAGAGATAAAGGTTAATTACGTGACCTGTATTTATAAATTAAAATATAAATTCAAATAGAGAATGTATCAGAATATTCGTTGGGTTCTAATGGTAACACGATTGGGATATATAGTACAAAATTTTATGTAAAAAGTACTGTACATTAACTCAAAATTACATACAAATTCAGCAAAATTCATTACAAAGTTTAATTAACTCATTAATTTCTTGGTAATTCTATTTGGCTGTACATGTCTTGCAAACTACAGTACTAAATTGTCAGGTACAAAATAATTGATCAGCATTCACTTAAAAACTTCTCAACCATTAGATTACATAAAAGAGGACAGAATCAACAATCAAATAAAGAATGGAGTAATTAATATAATATTGACCAGTAATTGAAGATTACTTTTGCACAACTAACAAAACCTTTCTCATTTAGTCACAAATTAATGAGAGAATTTTCTCACATTGAAGGGATATGTGAACATTTGTTCAGGAGGAGAATCAAATAGAAAATTGTTTACCTATTTTAGTACAATGCTTAAAAAATGAATCAATACTGCTACAATCATTATATCTTCTTGAATGGCACTGCAACATCAAGAACAGAGCAAAAGTAACTACGCACAGCTACACATCTCATTTGATTTAATTTTCTATTAAATAAGGTTAATAATAATAAGACAAGAAACCCTAAAGAATTTTAAAATGGCTACATATCTTTGAATTGAATTTTGGAATATTTAGTGGACATTTCACTACTACAAAATGAGCCTATAGCAACACCCATAAATTGTTGTTTTAGGCCCTAAAAATGTTGCTATAAGCCTAAAGCAACACTTTACAAAGTGTGTTATCAGAAGGTATCGCTTTAGATCTTGTCAGAATATGCAACAATTTTCTTTGTGCAACACTTTTTTTCTCCAAATGCAACACTTTTTTATTTATTACCTTAAAACAATTGCAACACTTTTTCTCTTCAAATGCAACACTTTTACATTTTCTTTATCCAATAATGTAATACTTTTTCCTATAAAATGCATCACTTTTTAGTACACAAGTAATACTTTTATTTGTGTTTTATTTTTATAAAGGTAACACTTATCCATATTAATGGCAATACTTATTTTTCCACAAATATATTACTACAAATTTAATATTATCTATTCAAATACAATTCTATAAAATATATAATTCAGAATAATATTCATATCACAAAACTATTTATAGTGTCAAATACAAATGTAATTGATGAAATTTAGTGCCAAACTATATACACGTAAGGGAATTTACAAAATTTAATATAACTAATCCATGTTTCTACTAAGTGACGACTACATGAATATCCAAACAAGCATCTCTTATAAGTGACAACTTTATGGGTATCCAAACGAGCATGATGAGCACTAAACATCCTTTATCAAAAGAATGATGGTTTCCTGTTACACATAAAAACAAAAAAAATAAGAGTTATTTGGACAAGTTGAATATAAAACGAGCACAACCAAAAACGATGAGTAAAAAATGAGACGTATACTTGATTTCTTTCTTTATATTTTATCATTCTTGTTTGCTCAATATACAGTCAAGATATATGAATTAAGCTAGCACAATATACAGTCAAGATATATGAATTAAGCTAGCACAATATACAGTCATAGCTTGCTTATGAACAAATGGTATCTGCACAAAGGTGGTTTTCTTACATCTTTGGCAAGAAGCCCTTCAATGTTGAAATCTAACCTTGGATTTACTGTTGCAAGCTTCATAGACAGGAACCGACAAAAAAAAAAGAAGAAAATACAATCACACACATAATCTCTTAAAGCATCAAGTAAAGAAAAATATCAAAATACTGTCACAAAGCATGAGAACTATGTCTCTCTAGATCACAAAACCATGTGATTCCTGAAAGAGAGAAAATCAGAGCTTTTACTCATTTTTCCCTCACAGATTGGGAGAAAAAAGGATCAAGCATGTGAAAAATTGATGTAAAATATTTTGCCTTTCTGAGAAGATCAAGAGGACTATTTCAACAGCTGGTGATCTAGAGATGCACAATTAAAATACGTCGGTAGCCACCCACCATAACAAAATCTCTATTACCAACAAGTCGGTAGCCTCAACCAATCGTTTGCTAAAACACAGTTAGCAAGGCATCACAAAATCAGCGTGTTATCCAACAAAGCACATGACCAAGCCTTCAATCAAAGTTTAAGCCAACCACAATGACAAGAAAATGCTCAGAAAGCAGTCACAATTTCACCAAAGTCAGCAGACTTACTGAATTCCATCAAACTCAGTCCTTGTTGTCCCACTGAATGCTCTAAATAATGAATTTATGCTTATGGTTCGCCTAAGTGTTTTCATATCCCTTAAATGCCTAAAATTGGTATAAATTTGTTCTTAAATAAAGAAGCAACACTTAATGTGCTGAATTATTAAACCAATCATAGCACACAGATAAACCTGGTATGCCAGCATTTGCTGCAAAACCTGAACAACCTGCACTCCAGCTGAATGCCACACGAAGTGAATTGGGTGATCCTCATCCCATTCAGGATAGTGACCTGAAAAATTATAATCCATCAACGAAAAGAACATCAAAAACTTGCTGATAATCAAATCTCTAACTGCAGCCCAATAAAGAAAATTGAAGAAAAAAAATGAACATGTTGGAGTTCGAACCATTTTCATATGTCCTTCCAAATTGGGAGTGACCACAAGCTTTTCTGTGTTCTTCTCCATAATCAACCTGCCCTCCTTTCAAATAATAAAACAATTCACGAGCCCTGAATCCAAGTGCCCCTCAAATGTTACAAAAACCAAGAAAGAAAAAACTTTTGTCCATGAAAGAAAAGTAAATCATTACAAGAGCATATTACCAAAACATAGCTATGCATCAAATAAATCTGCGAGAGAGTTAAGAATTACCAAAAGAAGCTACATTCAGTCCCCTGTTCAACTAGCCCACAAAAACCTTTTCCTTGAAATTCAGTACCCGCAATTCAGTACGGAACACCAGATTCCAAAATTAGTGCAGAAACACCAAATATATCACATTTGGTCCAGAGATATCATCAACAGAGCACCAAACAGTCCACAAAGCTCCAGACCAAGTCCATTCAACATCCATTCATTGAAGCATCAACAACAGAGAGATAAGAATGTAACAATTCAAATGCAAAATAGCTGGGAAATAGCATAGAATCAGACCAATCCATCCACATATTAAGCTATTTACAATCATCCGAGATTACCATTTACATTCCTTGAAATTTCGGGGAGGCCATTCTGTGAATCGGAGCACTAAAACCGGCCGTTGCCATCAGCAGGAATGTAAATCAACAAAGCAATTGAAAGCCACCCACTAAGAAACTTCAGTGTTGAATTCCTTGAAATTTTGGGTCCGAAAAGGCCAATCTTTGAAGCATCGGAGCCAACAAGGCACGGAGACAAACCGGCTGTTGTCATCGGCGAGAAGCACTGCAGGCACAATAATAGGGGGAACTCGATGGTCGTCCATGGCTGTCAGATGAGACGGATCTGGCCTCACGAGCTGGCGAGCTGATAGAACGGATGTTGCGCTCCCATTTTCCAGCTAGCGAAACAAGATCCAAGCTTCAGTTCCGCTCCGTTGATTTCAGATCGTAGCACTCTGCATCCGTGACCAGAGCTCTCTTCAAGGATGTCCAAAAAGGAGGAGCCAGATTCAGGGGGTGCGGATCTGACCGGATGTAGGTACCTTCAGGCCGCTGACTTATCGGGCGACCCGAGCTTCCTGTTCTTTGAGGCGCCAGAGTTAAGCTGTTATCTTGAGCTGTTGTGGGTGAAATTGGAATAATAACAAGTACTATAAATTTTGTATGGCTAAATTGAAAATTTTGAAATCATTACGTCATTAACTTAATTTTGTAGTGTGATTAGAATACAATATCAAATTGAAATCATAACACGATTAATTTAAATTTGTCGCATACCTATTAGCTTATTTGGCAAAACAATAAAATTATTGAAATCATAACACTATTAATTTAAATTTGTAGCAGAGTTGTTGGCTCATGTAGGTGGAAAAAAAATAGAGTACGTTATAAAGAATTTAAATTTGTTGCATAAGTGAATCACTATTATTTGATATGAAATTATAACACCATTATTTTAAATTTGTAGCATAGGTGAATCACTATTATTTTAAATTTGTAGGAGGTTAATTGAACACAAAACCTCCAATTTAAATAAAATTAATTTAAATTTTTAGTTGAAATACCTGATTGGATTTGTTAAAACAATAAAAAAACACTTGTGTGTTATTATCACCTAGTATTATTTAGTTAACACTTTTCAAGTTCTTCGAAATTAGTGTCTTTGTAAAGATCCTTTGCCTTTCATTAATCTATCATATGTTAGATTTCTTCAACAAACTATTAAAATTAATTAAGCCTTATAGAGTATTTTAATATTGGTATTATTTTAATAGATTGTTTCAGTATTATTATTGAAATTAATCAATGAATCAAAATGTTATGGGACAAAAATTTAAATATTAGAGTGTCTTACTATCATTATTGATAAGTTAAGAGGTCTAACACAAATAATCATTCATTATTAAAGGCATAATTTAACCCATTAAATGCTTGTGGGCATCATATTGTCAAGTTATTAAGTTGGCTCATATTTGATTTTTATCAAATAGTATTTTTTTTTGGCTAATTAATCAAGGGCGCCACTCCCACTTTATTAATAGGAACAGAATGTACAAAAGTTAGAGGACAAGAAAGATTACACCGATTTCCTCCTAACCCGAAAATTCGGAACCATCAAACGGTCTAAATTAAGGAGACCTCGCACCTTCCGCGGGAGCTCCCCAAAACTAGTAAAAAGCAAATCCATTTGTCTATTACACCCCTCCTGCGCAAGGCCATCCGCCGGGTGATTAGCCTCTCGGAAAATATGCCGCAACGACACCACGTAAGTAAATTGCTTCAATCTTTCCAAAAGCGCCATAAGTTTCCATGGAACATTCCCGTAGCCAGACCACAAATCTACCAGCAACAAGGAGTCAGACTCTACCAAAACATTTGTACAAGCAAACTGCTCACATAACTCCAGCCCGACAAGTAGAGCAAGAGCCTCCGCTTCTAGAATCGTCACAAACTCAAACCCCATAGCTCTAGCTACAACCAACTTCCCCGCCCAATCCCGAATAATTGCCCCACCACCCCTAGCGCCCGGATTTCCCCTGGAACAACCATCAACATTAAGTTTCAAGACATCCTGAGGGGGCTTAAGCCAGCTTACCCAAGAAAATGAAATAGGGATGGAGAGCCCCAAGACCACAATGTGAGTCCAATTCCCAGCAACCCTGTGCTAAGGGAATCTCAAATTCCACAACAACGTCAAATCCTTCACCACCAGAACACACGTCCTCTCCCAAGTCACCCCTATACCCTCAAAGAATTATGAATTCCGTCTTTTCCATAAGTGCCATGATATAAGACACGGAACCCAATTAAACAGCACCCGACATAAGACAATTTTCCCTCCATGTCCGAGGCCGCTGACGAACACCCACCGCCTTTCCAAAAAAACCCCATACCATATTAGCAAAACTGCCCCAGCCGAACACATGATCAAGAGATTCCTCCAACGAAACAACACAGCATGAGCAAGGAAATGGACCATGAACCCCCAACCTACCTAACCAATGAGCTAGAGGAACCCTCCCATAACATAAGCGCAGAAGAAGGAATGAAATCTTATACGAGATACCTGGTTGCCAAATAGACTTGAAAAAGCTGGACTGTGGCCTCCGATGCCGAATAAGTTGATATGCTGACGCAACCCATTAATATAGAACTTCTTCAAACATGTGTATCCCAGCCCCGGAGCAAAAGTGGACAAGGCTCCCACCTTTCGCCAATTATCGTGAAAGAGGTCAAGATCACCATCCCCCACAAACAAACCCACAAAACCTTCACAGTTCGAACGAACAGCAAGCATACGACACCAAACATGAGAGTCATTCCAAGAAGGACGAACCACTGCTGGGTGCTCCGAATGACAGTACTGTGCCAACATATATTGAGCCCAGAAAGATTTCTGAGCCTGCAGACCCCACCAAAGCTTAGCAGCAAAGGACTCCGCAATATCCTCAAACGAACGCAATCCGACACCACCTTCCTCCTGAGGATGACAAAGAGTATCCCACGAAATCCAGTGTTGTTTCCTACCGATAAAAGGGCCATCCCAAAAGAACCGCGCACAAATCTGAGAGACCTGGTGAAAGACACTCCGCGGTGGCAAAGAAACCGCCAAAATATGCGTATGTAAAGAAGCCAGGACATGTTTTACCAGAACAATTCGTCCCCCAAATGATAAAAAATTGTGTTTCCACCCCAAAATACGCCGATAGACCGCCGCCACCATATCTTGGAAGAAGCTAGTCAGCTTCCTCCCAACATATAACGGGCAACCCAAATACTTAATCGGGAAAGTCGCCTGAGGGACCCTACGCCGAACCCCCAGAGACGATCGAGTATCAATGAGAAAATTACTTTTCGCGGTGTTTACTTTTTGCCCAGACAACTCCTCATATTCCCCAATAACCTTACATACTGCCTGAATAGAATCTCGGTCCCCAGATGAGAACACAAGGATATCATCAGCATAGGCAAGATGCGTAACTGGAGGAGCATTCCTTGGACACCGATACGGAGAGAATTCCCTCTTGTCTTAGCCCCCTGGTAGACCGGAAAAAACCTGATGGGCATCCATTAACCATCACCAAAAACCAGCAATTAGAGACGCATCTCCACACCATATCAATCCATCTTTCCCCGAATCCAAACCGTCGCGCAAGATACCACATAGGAAAACCCACGAAACCTGATCATAAGCTTTCATCATATCAAGTTTAAAAAGCACCCCCCCTTTCGAGATTTAGAAGTCATCGAGCTCACCATCTCCTGTGCCAATAAAATATTATCCGAAATAACCCGATCCTTAACAAAGGCGCTCTGCTGCGGGGAAATTAACCGTGGGAGATAAGTGCTTAACCGACTCGCCAGAATCTTGGTAATAATCTTATTCAAGACATTACATAAACTGATCGGACGAAGCTCCGAAAAATTCTGCGGATTATATCATTTAGGAATTAGAATCAGCGTCGTCGCCGTAATCCCACGAGGCAGCTCACCACCACTAAAAAACTCCAGCACTGCCTCAAAAAGGTCATCCTTAATAATCTCCTACGCCACTTTGAAAAAGCCACTAGTAAAACCATCGGCACTAGACGCACTCGATTCATCAATACAATCTAGTGCACGCCTAACCTCTCCCATATCTGGATCCCCTTCCAAAACAAAATTATCTTGCTCTCCCAACAACTGTGGAATCACCTCTAACTGCGCATACTCCATAACCGGAGATACCCCAGTCAATAAGTCCCTAAAGAAAACCACCCCCTCAACCCTCTCATCATAAACCAATTGCCCATTCCCTCCGCGGATCACCGTAATACTCGAACGGGACCTCTTATCTTTAACAGATGCATGGAAGAATTTTGTGTTTTTATCACCACCCTCAAGCCACTTCACATTTGATTTTTGCCTCCAAAAAAGTTCCTCATCCCGTAAAGCAAACTGTAAGTTCGACTGCGCACAACTAAGAGCAGCGCGCCACAACATCATTCTGTACCTCCAGCACCATCTCCGCTCTCAGCACATTCTCCTCAGCAGCTCGAACCCTGTCAAACACATTCCCGACCTTATGCAGATTCCAAACTATCAAAGCCTTCTTGAGACTCTGGAGTTTCATACAAAACCGTACCAATGGCCGAGCAGAAATTGGCACCTCCCACACATCCCGCACCACCTGCAGGAAATCCTCCTGAAGTGTCCAAAAATTTTGGAACCGAAAAGACTTTTGAGTACCCACCACCTTAGAACGCAGAGAAAGGAACAAACGGGCATGATCAGACCCCGTTCTACTGAGGTGCCTTACCGAAGAAATGAAACAATCAGACCATACTTCATTAAAAAACGCTCGATCCAACCTCTTCCAGATCTGAGGGGGCGAACTCCAATTATTGCACCACGTATACCTAGATCCCACATAACCCGCATCCACCAATTCATTATCATCAATAAACTGGAAGAAATCCTGCGCCTTTCTTTGATGAAACCGGTTACCACCCTTATTTTCCTCCGAGGATACAATTGAGTTAAAATCACCCCAGGCTAACCAGGCCCTGGCCCCTCTCCTGAAATCCGTCAATTCCTTCCACAGATCCTGCCTACCCGAAATAGTAGATAGACCATGCACACAAGAGACAAAAGCATTATCTAAATAGCCTTGCCGAGAAATTGACATCGTGAGGTGTTAGATACCTTGTGCAACCACCGAAATCCGAAGGCAATCCGAGTAGAAAATCCACAGACGGTTTGCATCACTAACAATAACATTGTCAAACTTTAGTTTTCGCATAACAAGATCCGCATCCTGCCGCTGCAATTTCGGTTCAGCAATGCACAATAACATAAGCTGATGATCTTTCTTAATTCTACGCAATTTCCGTATCGTATCATTATTACCAATACCCCTCGCATTCCAAAAAAGAGCATTCATAAGGAAACTGGTTGAAGAGGATCCGTAGATGATGAACGCTGCATAGATCGGAGCACCTTATCCGACAGCCCATGTTTCAAACTCCTTGTATCTCCCGGCAGGTCCAGCAAGCTCTCCCTCTCGGCAAACGTATCCCCACTTACCAGTTCATTATCTGAAACCTGGACGGCATCATCATTCCCAGCCATCCCTCGCTGAAGACCCACCAGATTCTGCCAGGCGTTCGTCAAACCCGTACTACAGTGTTCACTCTCAATCCCCAACTCAGAATTTTCCACAATAATCTCATGCACATTTATATTACCATAACCCTGCAATCCCGACCCATCCAATCTAGAAATATTCGGATCACAAGCAAATAATATATCTGATAATTGAGGGCCTTCTACATGACTAAGAAAATTCAAATGACCATTTTTCCCATCATGGAAAAAATCCAAATCACTCACAGCATCAAAAGAATCATCTACAGAAATATTTGGAATTTTAAAACCAACCTTAACCTTCTGAGGGAGTGTCACCGAAACCAATTTTGTTTTTTCAGAAGCTGCTGGTGATTCACTGTTATTCATCCGATAAATTTCCCCAACCGCCATAGAATTCCATGCATCCTTATCCGAAACAACCACAACCCCTCCCTCACCAGTTGTGGTCAGCTCCAAACGAGTGATCTTGGGAATTTCAGCAATCGTATCCACCGAAACAACACCTAGCATATTTTTTGTCGTCACAATTGGCAACTGTTTTTCTTTGACAGTAGCTTTCTTTTGCCACTGTTTCTGCTGCCGGAATTCATTCATGTTACAGCCTATATGCGAATGACCTTGCCTAAAACATGTGGAGCAATATTCAGGAAAATTATCAGGCACAAGACGCTGCCAAAAACCATCCCCTTCATCACCATTTTCAATCCAAATTCTGGCAGGAATGGACCGTAACAGATCAATTTCAACATTAACCCTAGCTAAACTCGGCCGTGACAGGTTGAGGGTCGCGGCATCAACAGAGATAGGCACTCCCACAGCTTTCATAATGGAGAAGAGGACACCAGTATCGAAAAGATGGAAAGGCAAACCTGGCAATTCAAACCACACTGGGACAATAGAAGTTTCTTTTGAGGTTTGAAACGAAGGAGACCACTTGAATACTCGCATCGGAAAATTCCCAATATGCCAAATTCCCCGCGTCCAGATGCGATGAAAGTCTGCCTCAGAATGAAATCGCAAAAGTACATGCCTGTAGTCGATCAGCCCTACTTCAAAAGCTCCCTTAAAATCCAATTTGGAGAACGTACGCCTGACATCCTCCAGCGGTGGCCGCCTATGAGAGAATTTCCCCACCAGAGCATGTGTAAATGGAGCCGACAGTTTGTCAATAGCCGATGAAGGGATCTTAATAGCTACCTCCCCCTTATGCGAAATAAGCGGGAAGGCCAGTAGTGGTGTTGCGTCCTTAGAAAACATCTGAGCAAAGGACTTCTTGGCAAAGTCCGGTGGCGGTGGCCGCTTGGCCGTTGGCCCTTCAGCCGTTGGCTGAAGGGCATCCATGCAAACCTAAAACAGTAGTCTATAAAAGGAAAGAAACGAGAGAGAAAAAATGCGACCACTACTACAAGACGTGGTGCATACTCATGAATAATAACAATATTTACAAGTCCAATAGTATATATACATATTTGTGGGCTCTCCATAATGTATTTAGCCACATGATAAGGACACAAAAATATAAACATTCATCCAACTATTTATTTATAAATGTTTTCTTCAATTTATTTATTCATCCTCTAACTTTAATGTATTAGGAATTTAACTTTGGTCCAACATCCAAAATAATGTATTATGCATTTACATTTACAAGTACTTGGTTTGATACCTACTTGTAAAAAATTGTGATTAATTGTGAATTTTACTAATTATATTCATATTTATTAATTCATTTTCACTTAAATGCTTAAACAAAATTCTTAAAAATTTAAATGTGTTACTACAACTATTATAAATTTAGTAATATATTGAGCCCATTTATTGTTGGTTTGGCCCAATAACAATTGAATAACTAATTATTCAATTGCAGTAAGTACTTGACACAGTTACTACTGAGCAAAACGAGTTATATATATACTACTATTTCTTATTTTTTATCCTTATAAAGAAAACTTTTAATAAAATGTATATTACATATATGTGACTATTTAATAGACTGTGCAAGTATATATATACATATATATAGAGGCAATACTTATAAAAGTGTGACTAATAAAATGTATATTACATATTCAATTTATAAATATTGCTTTAGATACCTAATAAAGGCAATACTCATAAAAGTGTTGCATGTTCTTATAACAATTGCAACACTTATTTACAAGTGTTGTATGTTCCTATAACAATTGCAACACTTGTTTACAAGTGTTGCATTAAATTTACTTATGCAACACTTATTTCTAAGTATTGCAACTTTTCTCAAAATCTACTTCTATTGCAATATTTTAGAAGTGTTGCCTCCAAAGTGTTGCTACAGGCTCACACTAGTTGTATCAATAAATTTCATAGATCTGCACATAAACTCACACTAGTTGTACCAAAACACCACAAAAGTCAAGTGAAAACAGCATTCACAAGTCGGTATAAAACCAACTTATCAATGCATACTTCACATTAGTTGTACAACTAATAAGTCGGGTTTATACCGACTTATAGGTTACAATTACTTCAGCTTTTGCATGCATTTATTGTGAAAAGTGTGCTTGATGCATGACTTACGTGTGGAAATGTTCATAAACTGATAATTGAGGAAATCGTCAAGAGTTGTGGAAAGGTTGTACAAATTGATATGTTTATTGCATGAATTGGAAGTAAGTACACACCTTGACACATTGGCCTCACAAGTCTCAAGCCCGCACACAAGTTCCAGCCACACACAAGTTCCAGCCACACACACAAGCATAATCAAAGCACCTCACATGCACACACACTTAGTACACACATGCATAGGTGCCCGCACATCACACACAGGCACCTTATGCACATAACACTAGGTAGGCGCGCCAGGCGCCAGCCTTGCACACACACACACACACTATACAGCGGGCTCCCCCCACACACGCACACTACACAGCAGGCACACCAGGCGCCCGCCTAGCCCACACGACGCACACAGCGGGCACGCCACGCGCTCGCACACACTCACGAAAACCTGCTCCCGCACTCACTCACACTTGCACATTTTCTCTCATCTACACCAGCACTCCACTTTTAAAACTCACAACTCTCACCAAGAACTACACACAAGCCACTACACTCACCTAGAACATGCATACACCATAAGCACCTCATACACCGCACATTCTTCTCATCACTCTTGCACCGCATGCACACATTCTCTATACATGCACTACACTTGGAAAAACTTATTGAACTGCATTTTGACATTCGTGCTCTTAAATGTTTGATATTTTCCTCCCTTAACAATTAAGCAATCCTTGGTGCAGGACACGTGTCATGGATCTTTGTGAAGAGAAAATGCGCTACCACTAGGATGTTGCCACATCAGCTCAGAAGGAGGAATTCGTGATATAAAAGCAAAACGATGTCAAACAGAGAGAAAGAGAGCAGCCGCACAAAAAAACACCGAAAGGGGAGAGCAATTAGGGTTCTTAGAGTTAGGCTAGTTTTAGGACTCTCTTTCTCTCTTCTCTCTCTCTAACATCGGCTTTGAGGGTTTGACTTGTATAGATTTTAACTTGTTGAGACATTTGCATTGCAGTAGATCTATGTTTTAGTGTGTGTTTTATTCATTGAGTGTTTGATTTCAATGGGCTTGCATGATTACGTTTAAATCAAGATCGGATCTGCGGTACCCACTGAGATTGCTTTGGATCTACAGAAAGAAAATTGAACTCAACACGATCTGAATTTGAGAACCACCCATATGAACCCACTGACATTTGGAGCCAAACTTTTAGAAGAGACTTAGGATTATTCTTATAGAATAATTTGAACGCATGAATTGGGTAGCTACCCTACCAAGGGAGATACGTAAGGATTGAACTAGAATTGTTACTCAAGGGTAGGGATCTGGGTTCTCAATTTGTGCCAACAATTTGCCCCATCCGGGGAAGTTTGAGGAGTCAGTTGATTGAGGTTGAGAGAACCACCCGGTTGATCGATCTCATGAAACTAGCAGAAGTCCCCTCATTCATATGCACTAGTCAGTGATACTAAGAAGAGATCGGTACCGGTTGTTACCCCTCTAGGCAGTACCTTGTTTTCTTGTCTAGACACTAACATTTTGCATTCATACTGTCTTGCATTTATTCTGTTTGCTTTTGTTACACAGTAGATAGTCTTGAACAAACATTCACTAGACAACCAACCCTTCTCTAAGGAACGATCCCTCTCACGGCTACTTGAGTAGTGTTAGGGTAAATTTGAGTGGTACGCGAATAGCTCTTCAATTTTTGGCGCCGCTGCCTTGGAAGGCACAGTTGTTGGGATTGCTTGTTTTCTTGACTTGATAGTTTGTGTTTTTGTTTTTGTTATTTTTTTTTTGTGTTTTCTTCTTTCTTGTTTGTTAGTTTTGTGTGTCAGTTAGTTTCATATTTTTTGTAGTCTTCTATGTTCAGTTTGTGGCAAGTGCAGGTGGAAATTTGAAATTTCACTGAGATTGAATTGTGCACACCACAACAGACCAAGTATGTCTAGGTGGTTTGGGGACTTTGTTGAGCCTCATCATGGTTGCCCACCAAATAGGGTGGTTGACACACGACCAACACCTGGAATATTTGGCAACTTCTCCCCACCAATATATCATGAGCCATGGCATAACCAACATCAAAGTAATGAGTCTTATCTCAGAGAAGAGCAAAAACTGGAAGACATGTTGTCTCAGATTCTTGACAGACTTGATAGAAATGCATATGGTAAAACTCGGTTAGCTCAAATGGAAGAGGAGCTTCAAGGGCAACAATAGAGACTTGACCAAATCAATGCCTTAATAAGCAACATGTGGGAACAAATTGAGACACCAGTTCTAGATGCTCAAGGCCATTGAGAAGGTACATCTCTCCTTACTAAAACCCCAACTCTTGAGGAAAATCATTTTGATATGCATGCCAATGTTTATTGTAGTTTAAAGTGTCCAAGGGAGTTGGAGTTTACAAGTGTTGGGGATCTTGTACATGAGTGCTCTGTTGATGATTCTTTTGTGCATGAACATATGAGTTCTTCTGATGAGAATGATGTCTCTTGTGATGAGCATACTTATGATGAATTTAGGGCCTTTTGGTTTCTCACTGTCAAAATGGAGGGTGTGTCCAATGTTGAGTCTTACCTTAACTCTGCGGGTTTTCATGAGCACAATGATGATATTGGTAGACTTTCTTTAGATACTTCTTCTTCCCTTGAATGCCCTGTGAATTGTATATATACATCTCTTATTGAAGCATGTGTGAATATGAATGAAATCAACATTACACTTGCTAATGAAAATGACAACATGATGATTGAGCACTCTGTTGAGGCACCAACTTCTGAAACTATGCATGAATTGAAAGCTTTAAATGGTGACCAGCAAACAGAGAAAAATGAGATACCTTTGTTAAGTGTGCATAGTGAACCTTGTTTTGTTGACAAAGGAATGACTCCAATTGATCCCTATGTTAGTTTATGTGATGAAGATTTAATGCTTTGTAAAGAAATTGCGAACATGGTGGAAAATTGCTTTGTTGATGCATCCATTTTTGAAATTACTTATGAGTTTGTTGAGACCATGGATGCACAAAACTGTGGTTGAGACTTGTAGGATTTCAGAACCAAGTTTGGTGAAGGAAGTAAAAGAGTTGTTTTCTATGGGGGAACATACATGGTTTAAGTTAAAGTATATTGAAATTGTTCCCCATGTGCATAAGCTCCAACACCTCTTTTCTAAAAATATTCGTCCAGTGCCCTACTGGAGGAAAAAGAGTGCTTATGAAAGTGCATTCTTCTGGTATGGAGATGGTTATTCTGAATCTTGAAAAAGGAGGCTTCATGAATAAAGTCTAGTTGTAGACTGAATAAATCTAGAACTACATACTCTACCTTCTATGAATAAATATTTGTTTGAGTTGTGAGTTCTTGTTTTTTTGTTTTAAATAGTTCATGTCTCTTGTGTGCAGGAGCTTCAAGTAAAGGCCAAACAAATGCCAAGTGTGAGGGTGTTTCCAAATTGCTAATAACATGATCCGTTATACCAGCAAGACCCAAGGTACTGGTGTGGCACTCAGTTGCATACCTCACTTATTCTCTATTCTCTCTTGTACACCACAAGCCACAACTCACACACACGCACAGTATGTTATGTTGTACCACAACTTTGACACCAAGTTTCCAACATGTCACTATTCACTCATGTTTGTACAATATAAGGTATGAGCTCATTTCCTGGTGCTATATTGAAATCTATTTTCTATGGGAAATACCTTGTTGAATTTCCATGTTAAAATTTGATGTGAATGCTTTCTAGTTGGTTGGTTTTCATGCGTATTGTAAAATGTGAAGTGTTAACCATGTATAAAGTTTAAACTTGCCATGAACATAATGCATTATTGGGACACTTTTATTGCATAGAGTTCTACTCAGTATGGAAAACATGGTTAGTGTGCTTACATGAATGTATGTTTATACTTTATGTCGTGAGTTGTGTGTTTTGGTACAAGATTTCATGAGCTCAAGTGTGGGTTCCTTCAAGGGCAAAGGGGAGACCAAATGAGAGCCAAAGCTGTTGAGCATGGTGTAAGTGGAGTTTAAAGGACTATAGTTATGAAGGAAAAATTGAAGACAAGGGCACTCAACCCAGAAAACATTGGATATCACAGTCTACAAAACAAAAGGGAGTTCCTGAACCTATTTTTTCACTTTACATTGGGGACAATGTAAATTTTAAGTGTGGATGAGGGAATGTTTGCTATGGTTTATGCCTTCGAGGATTCCACATGCTTATTTTCCTTCATGAATACATCTATTTTTATGTGCTTGCTTGATTAGCATGCTGGAGTTGGCTTGTTTGTTGTGTTGTGGTGATATTTGCAGTAGTTGTGCTGGGTAGGTGGTGCCTTTAAATTTTTTGTGTTATGTGTGCTATGGAAAGAAAATGATGTGTTGGTGTATTTAGTGTGAGAAATGTTGGAATAAAAGTTAGTGACTAGCACTGACCTTGGTGCGTGATACTTCGTTTTTAGTTGTAATAAGTGTGAAAGTGTTGTTGTTGTGTGGTGTGAAAATTGTCTCAATTCATTTGCACAATCAGCACTTTCAATACCAATATCCAATCTACCGTTGTTACTCAACTTTTCATGCATACGAAAGAATTTTAGTTTACAGAATTCATTTGATTTATGCAAGTTGCAGACTAAAGTGTGATGTTAAAGTAAGATAGAACTACCAGCGATCTATTAGACACAGGAGAGAATGTATATATCTCTTAACTTGT
Organism: Ophiorrhiza pumila; assembly: GCA_016586305.1. NCBI lineage: Eukaryota > Viridiplantae > Streptophyta > Magnoliopsida > Gentianales > Rubiaceae > Ophiorrhiza > Ophiorrhiza pumila. The sequence continues at coordinate 29,049,384 of BLIW01000008.1, read as the reverse complement.
TTGTGAATTCTACTTGTAAACACTTGTTCTTGCATTTTTAGCATATAGTCTATTGAAGGCACACATGAACATGGAATGCCTGAGGAAAAAAACAAAAGAGAAAAAGCCAGTGGCAAATAAAGGGAAATAATAACTAAAAATCCCTAGCAACCAAGCACCAAAATACGGAATGAATTTGAAAGAAAAATTAGGCACCAATGTGCATTGAATAAGGGGATAACCCTAGTAAGCATATGATGAAAAACACTATCTTTTATCTTTAGTATGAAGTGTTTGTATCTGTGGACAAAGGGATTGTAGTGCAAGAATTATTTCCCAAGTGATTGCTTGAGTACTTTGCATAAACAGGGCAAGTGAGCATAGAAAACTCTCAGCACACACATAACGTTGGCAGTTTGGTGTTTATTCGTTGCACCTTGGTTGACAATTAGTATGACTTAGATGAACTGTGAGACTAAACTGAGTAAAGAATTTCTGCATGCTAATATTTTGTTTAAATAATGGATAGATGATGGTGTTGGAAGTGTCGAATGTGAAAGTGGATGAAGAGATTGTAAATGCTTTATTTTGCTCGGGACGAGCAAAAGTTCAAGTGTGAGGGAGTGATAAGTCGGGTTTATCTCGACTCATAGGTTACGATTACTTGAGCTTTTGCATGCATTTATTGTCAAAAGTGTGCTTGATGCATGACTTATGTGCGAAAATGTTCATAAACTGATAATTGAGGAAATCGTCAAGAGTTGTGGAAATGTTGTACAAATTGATAAGATTATTGCATGAATTGGAAGTAAGTACACACCTTGACACAGCGGCCTCACAAGTGTCAAGCACGTACACAAGTTCCAGCCACACACACAAGCACAATCAAAGCACTTCACATGCACACACACTTAGCACACACATGCACGGACGGGCGAGCTAGGCACCTGCACTTCACACACACGCGTGCCCTGCTTCATGCACACACGGCGAGCCTGCCTATCACACACACACACTACACGGCGGGCTCGCTAGGCACCCGCCCACACACACACTACACAGCGAGCGCATCAGGCGCCCGCCCAGCACACACGAGGCACACAGCAGGTACGCAACGCGCCCGCTCTGCTCACACACAGCCCGCACACACTCACGCACACCTGCTCCCGCACTCACTCACACTTGCACATTTTCTCTCCACTACACCAGCACTCCACTTTTAACACTCACAACTCTCACCAAGCACTACACACAAGACACTACACTCACCTAGCACATGCATACACCATAAGCACCTCGTACACCGCACAATCTTCTCAGCACTCTTGCACCGCATGCACACACACAAGACACTACACTCACCTAGCACATGCATACACCATAAGCACCTCATACACCGCACAATCTTCTCAGCACTTTATACATGCATTACACTTGGGAAAACTTATCGAAGTGCATTCTGACATTCGTGCTCTTAAGTGTTTGATATTTTCCTCCCTTAACAATTAAGCAATCCTTGGTGCAGGACACGTTTCGTGGATCTTTGTGAAGGGAAAATACGCTACCACCAGGATGTTGCCACGTCAGCTCAAAAGGAAGAATTCGTGATATAAAAGCAAAATGATGTCAAACAGGGAGAAAGAGAGCAACAACACAAAAAAAACACACAAGAGGGAGAGTAATTAGGGTTCTTAGAGTTAGGCTAGTTTTAGTATTCTCTCTCTCTCTCTTCTCTCTCTCTAACATCTTCTTTAAGGGTTCGACTTGTACAGATCTTAACTTGTTGAGACATTTGCATTGCAATAGATATGTGTTTTAGTGTTTTCTTTATTCATTGAGTGTTTGATTTCAATGGGCTTGCATGATTACGTTCAAATCTAGAGCGGATCTACGGTGCCCACTGAGAATGCTTTGGATCTACCGAAGGAAAATTGAACTCAACACGATCTGAATTTGAGAACCACCAATGTGTGAGTTCCAACAAGATCTGTTTTCATTGTGGTTTCATGTGTGCGGTACCCATTAACATTTGGAACCAAACCTTTTGAAGAGACTTAGGATTATTCTTGAAGAATAATTTGAACGAATGAATTGGGTAGCTAACCTACCAAGGGAGATAGTCAAGGATTGAACTAGAATTGTTACTCAAGGGTAGGGATCTGGGTTATTAATTTGTGGCAACAATTTGCCCCACCCGGGGAAGTTTGAGGAGTCAGTGGATTGAGGTTGAGAGAACCACCCTGATGATTGATCTCATTAAACTAGCAGAAGTTCCCTAATGTATATACACTAGTCAGTGATACTAAGAAGAGATTTGTACCGGTTGTTATCCCTCAATGCGGTACCTCGTTTTCTTGTGTAGACACTAACATTTTGCATTCATACTGTCTTGCATTTGTTCTGTTTGCTTTTGTTACATAGAAGATTGTCTTGAACAAACATTCACTAGACAACCAACCCTTCTCTGAGGAACGATCCCTCTCACCCCTACTACAGTAGTGTTAGGGTAAAATTGAGAGGTACGCGACATAGATTTTCAGAAACATTTTCAACACTTCTTCACAATCTCCTCAAATATCATTTCATGCACATTTGGCACACAACAAGTAAGATTTTCACATTAAATTCATACAAAAGCCCAATGATTTATCACATATAAGTTAGTATAGAACTGACTTATCATATAACCTACTGCAAATGGTGATTTTTTAAAATTTTAGATGTCTATTTTTTGTGCAGAAATCACTAGAAGACGTACTTTTGATTGAGGTTGGTAAAAAATATACCAAATAGAGCACTTGTGAACAATTATTTGTAATTTTTAATATTTGTCAAAAATAGTGAGTAGCTCACCGAAAGTGGTGATTTTTTAAATTTTCCATTTTCTTGATTATTGTACTCAAATCACTAGATTAAATAGTTTTCATCGAGTTGGGAAAAAAAATTGGCCAAATAGAGCATTTGCGAACAATTTTTTGTGATTTTCTATTTTTGTCAAAAATAATGAGTCATAACTCAACGAAAGTGGCGATTTTCGAAAAATATTAATTTTTAATTTTTTTTTCTGCACAAATCGCTAGATTAAATATTCTCATCAAATTATGTGCAAAAATAGATCCAAAAATGGCAGTTTCAAACATTTAATTTTTTTTATTTTCAATTGTTTTTTGGAAAAATTTTAAGTTATACCATAACGAAAATTGTGATTTTGAAATATTTTACTTTTTCATACACATCATTAGATTATATGTCTTCTTATTAAATTGAATACAAAAAGAATACAAAAAATGAAATCTGTGGGCTACATTACGTGATTTTCTATCCCTTTTTTCAAAGATTGTGAGTCGTATATCTTCATCAAAGAAAATGAAGATTTTTATAAATATTTTAATCTTTTCAACTTTTGCTACAAATATTGAGATCAGATGTTTTCTAGTTATGTTGGGTTCAAAATATTGATATAAATAAATCCCGTGGGTAATGTTTTACTATTTTTTTTAACCAAAAACTGTGAGTTATACCCTAGTACAAATGGTGATTTTAAAAAATTTGCAGGTGTCTATTTTTTTGCACAAATCACTAGATTACATATAAAACTTTTTTTGTTGATAATATGCTCTCAAGCTCTCAAGCTCTCTTCCTGAACCACACATTCCTCACTTCATCTAAGACTTGATCCTTCCTCACGATCGGACATAGGCACCGACCTCCATCCTCAAACCGACTCTGGCCTTTGGGCCGGAGCCTTTCTCCTTTCTCCTCCTTTAGTGCTCTGGTTGACAAGCCCCTCTACCAACCGTAAGAGGAAGTTCTTGGTGAAAAGCATTTTCATCAATCCGCCCTTCTTGGTTTCAGATCCAACAAGATCGGGTGTCCTAGCTGCGGTTCATTCCTTGGCTCAGCCTCATCAAGCTACAGTTCTTGCATTGGAGTGCTAGCAGGTCACACCACAGTTTCGTCCACTGTTCACAAGCTGACTGCTGGTCACTAGATCAAACAACAATTGGACTGATCGGTTTTATCCTTTCAGCAAGGGAGTTGGTCCGATAGCATAAGCTACTGTAGAGAAGCTGATCGGTTCACAAGCTACTACTCCTGCCAGTTAGGGTTCGTGCAGACTGCCGGAGTAACTGTATCACGGCAGATAGACCAGCGGCTATAGCCTTCTCCTACCGAGACGTGCTTAACGGCTAGACAACAACTGCCGCCACGCCTGTCCCCAATCCAAATGGGGTGGCTCCCACTCAAACACCTCCAAATGTGGTGGTTCCGGGGGCAACAACCTTAGGATCACCGGTTACCAACAGCCCTCCAACAACTCCGCCGCCGATGACAACTCTATTCTCAGAGCAAATACGTGCTCATGCCATCCCTCTTGGAACACACAAAGGTGAACCGACAATTTTCTTATCTGCTCTTGAAGAAAATGTGATAGCTGATCCATTTAAATTTACATTAATTGGTAAATTCGATTGGGGGATACCGGCAATGGTGATAATCCGGAGAGAAGTCCAAGCCGCTGGTTTTAATGGCCCTTGTTTTGTTGGCCTAATTGACTCTCAGCACGTTGTATTTAGGTTTGAGTTGGAAATCGACTTCCAAAGAATGTGGTTGAAACAGTGCTGGTCATTTCGTGGTTTCAAAGCTAGGATTTTCAACTCGTCGACTGAGTTCAGTACAGACATGGAATCACCAATTGCTCCTATTTGGATTAACTTTCCTCTGTTGCCTTTACACTGCTTCAACAAGAAAGTGTTAGTCAGTCTTGCAAGTGTAGTGGGGAAACCTCTGAAGACTGATATGGCAACTGCTGCAGCTCTACAAACCATCCGGCCAAGTATAACTAGAGTTTGCGTTGAAGCTGATCTTACCAAAGGATATCCAGATAGGGTTTGGATCGGTAGGGGAGACAAAGGTTTCTGGCAAGCAATACAGGTAGAGGACAAACCCACCTATTGCACCAAATGCTACAAGTTGGGTCACCTCCCAGCAGATTGTGAGAATTCCACAGAACTCGTAGAAGAAAAAACCAGAGGAAGACAAGTATGGGTGCAGAAAGACAGGCCATCCACAAATGATCCCCACAAACCTCCCATCAACAACGCTGCAGTGAACCGTCATGATAAAGGAAAATCAGTCATCACTCAAGGAATTGTAGCATCTACTTCTCTGCAAGAGACAAGCATCCATCAGGAATCATCGATGGGAGCTGGAAATAAAACATACCACTTTTCTGGCCTAAGAGATGATGTTCAAGTACTGTCGAAAACAGATGGGAATACTCTAGCTCAAGCCCTAAGTGATGGGAATGTGGTGACTAGGACAGCTGAGAGAGGGGATATTGCAGCTTCAGCAGAAGAAGTAGACATCATTGATCGAGCTTTGACAGCTAGGGAAGGACCTCCACCAATTCATGATGACAAAAACTTGGGCCAGTTCTTGGCTAACCTTGGGCAATTCTTGAAGCTTATTGACAGAAAGAAAGGGGAATATGCTGTACCGATGGATCTTCAGTCTTCATTGGAGAAGGACAATGTGACCGAGAATAGTGAAGCAGATCCGAACAATCCTTCAGAGAGTATGAATAAGGACGCTAGCAAAGCTATGACAAGTTGGGAAGAAGGAGAACCATCGAATATGCATAAAGGAAATCCCAAGACAGATTTAGAAATTATAAAAGCCATGCCAACGCTAAGGTGGGTCGAAGGGGAGTTCATCAATGTGCACAAAGTCAGATCCACATCGGATTTAGCAGTCATTCAAGACATTCCTACTGAAGTAGAATCGGAGGATGGTGGAGAAGACCGCTGGACGGAGAACAGCTATAATGAAGATCTTCAAGATGAACTGTACAACTTCATTGCTAAATGGAAAAAAAACAGAAATCAGTTAAACAAACAAAGTTCTAGGAAGCCTTAGTGAGCCCCAAAGTTACATCGGGGAGAAGGCTTAGGGACTGAAATCCTTTCATATGCTATTCGGAAGGCAAAAGATGGAAACACAGGTGAGACATGTAAGTACTAGAGTGTGAAAGGGCCATGATTACTGAAGTTTATATCAGTTGCCTTGTTTCATGATATACAAACTCTACTTTTAATGACTGTCTTTGGCTGATCATATTATCTGTTGGATCCTACCTTGTGAGGTGCTTTTGTCATGTTTGGGCTGGTTTTGATGATTCTGAACTGCATTACTGTGTTGTGGTTTGGTTGAATTCCTTTGGAATTTGTTGATAAATGATGCTGGTGGAGAATTTCCCTGCTCCTGTTTTGACTATTGAACTGGAATCAAGGTGTAAATAGAGGAAATGCTGCTGAAATTTTGGTAGTATAGTCAAGCGTATTTTGGCTACACAATGAAAATTCTTTTGTTAAGAATATGAGCCTTCTCCTGTGCGAGATGCAAAGTCTCTAGTAGGTTTTTGATATGTCTGTTTGCTTGGTTGTTGCTGTTGGAACTTGTGATGCTGAATGGGCGTAGCCTTGCTGATTTGGCTTTTATGGTGAGGCGGGAAGCAGTGCTGAGGCTATTTTGTACACTTTCGTCCTTTGGTCTTACTTTGCCATGGATGCTGAAACTGATTAGGATTGATGATTAATGAGAGATAGCTACAGAATCTAATAGTCTTCACTAATTTTGACTTTCTTGGCACATAGGTGGGGCAGACTAACTTCAATGGTAAGGAAATATTTTGTGTACAGTTGATTTAAGGTGAAGCTAAGACTGGGATTGAGATTTGTTAGAATTTGACATAACCATGGGGTGATCAAATTTTTGGAACTCTTAACCCCGCACTTACTCGTGGTTCTTTTGTTTGTTTTTCTTTCTATAATTTTTGTAAAGAGTCTTTGATCGAAAATGTAATGGAGTAGTACTCCACTCTTATGGCTTCCTCTTTTTGTAACGAGGTGACGGGTACATCCGGCCTCTTTATTTTGATTATGGCTAATAAATTCGGTTTTCATAAAAAAAAATCACTAGATTACATACTTTTGATTGAAGTTGGTAAAACATAGACCAAATAGAGCACTTGCGAACAATTATTTGTCATTAAATATTTGTTAAAAAATTGCGAGTAGCCACCGAAAATGATGATAATTTACATTTTTTCATTTTCTTAATTTTTGTGCACAAATCAGTAGATTAAATACTTTTCATTGAGTTGGGCAAAAACATGCACCATATAGAGCATTTACGAACAATTGTTTTGTGATGTTCTATTTTTGTCAAAAAATAGTGAGTTATAACTAACCGAAAGTGGTGATTTTTGAAAAAAATTAATTTTCTTTTTTTTTCCACAATCACAATATTACATATTTCTCAACAAATTATGTTTAAAAAGCGAACCAAAAATAGCATTTTCGAACATTTTTTTTTCAATTGTTTTAGAAAAAATCGTGATTTTATATCTTACCGAAAAATATGATTTTAAAATCGTGACTTTATGCTTTCTTATTAAGTCGGATACAAAAAGTAGACAAGAAATAAAATCTGTGGGCTACATTACGCGATTTTTTGTCCGTTTTTTCAAAAATTGTGAGTTGTATTTCTCCACCAAGGAAAATGATGATTTTTCTATAATTTTTAATTTTTTTTATTCTTTTTCTACCACTAATGAGATCACATGTTTTCTAGATATATTGGGTGTAAAATATGGATATAAGTAAATGGTGAGTTTTCAAAAAATTTAAGTGACTATTTTTTGTGCACAAATCACTAGATTACATAGCTTTGATTTAGTTGGGCAAAAAAATGGACCGAATAGGTCACTTACACAAATCACTATATTTCATATTTGTCATCAAATTAAGTGCAAAATCCGATCGACAAAGAGCACATTCGAATATTTAATTTTTTATTTTCACTTTTTTTTTGAAAAAATCGTGTGTTATATCTCACTGAAAATTGTGATTTAGAAATATTTTACTTTTTTCATATATATCATTAGGTTATATGTGTTCTTATTAAGTTGGATACAAAAAGTAGACAAGAAATAAAATTCGTGGGCTACATTACGTAATTTTCTGTCCTTTTTTTCAAATATTTTGAGTTGTATATGTCCATCAAGGAAAATGATGAATTTTCTACAATTTTTTATTTTTTAATCTTTTGTTACAAATAATGAAATCAAATATTTTCTAGTTATGGTTGGTGCAAAATGAGGATATAAAAAAACCCGTGGGCAATTGTTTACAATTTTCTATTTTTGACAAAAAACTGTAAGTTATAATCTACTGCAAATGGTGATTTTTTTAAATTAGGTGTCTATTTTTTGTGCACAAATCACTAGATTATGTACATTTGATTGAGGTTGGTAAAAAATAGACCATATAGAGCACTTACGAACAATTATTTGTAATTTTTAATATTTGTCAAAAATAGAGAGTAGCTCACCGAAAATTGTGATTTTTTTAAATTTTCCATTTTCTTGGTTTTTGTACACAAATCACTAAATTAAATACTTTTCATTGAGTTGGGCAAACAAATGGGCCAAATAGAGCATTTGCGAATAATTTTTTGTGATTTTCTATTTTTGTCAAAAATAGTGAGTCATAACTCACCGAAAGTGGCGATTTTTGCAAAATTTTAATTTTCTTTTTTTTTGTACACAAATCGCTATATTATATATTTCTCATCAAATTATGATAAAAATCGATCCAAAGAGGGCAGTTTCAAATATTTATTTATTTTTTATTTTAAATATTTTTTTTGAAAAATCTTGAGTTATATCTTACCGAAAATTGTGATTTTGAAATATTTTACTTTTTCAAACACATCATAAGATTATATGTATTCTTATTAAGTTGGATGCAAAAAGCATACCAAAAATGAAATCTGTGGGCTACATTACGCGATTTTCTCTCATTTGTTTCAAAGATTGTGAGTTATATATCTCCATCAAGGAAAATGATAATTTTTAGAAAATTTTTAATTTTTTCAACTTTTGCTACAAGTGATGATATCAAATGTTTTCTAGTTATGTTGATATAAACAAATCTCGTGGGCAAGTTTTTTACTATTTTCTATTTTTAACCAAAAGCTGTGAGTTATAACCTAGTACAAATGGTGATTTTTAAAAATTTGAAGGTGTTTATTTTTTGTGCACAAATCACTAGATTACTTACTTTTGATAGAGGTTTGTAAAAAATAGACCAAATAGAGCACTTGTGAACAATTATTTGTTATTTTTAATATTTGTAAACAAATAATGAGTAGCCACCGAAAATTGTGATAATTTAAAATTTTCCATTTTCTTGTTTTTTGTACACAAATCACTAGATTAAATACTTTTCATTTAGTTGGGCAAAAAATGGGCCAAATAGAGCATTTGCGAACAATTTTTTGTGATTTTCTATTTTTGTCAAAAATAGTAAGTCATAACTCACCGAAAGTGGTGATTTTTTAAAATTTTAAATTTTCTTATTTTTTTGTAAACAAATTGATAGATTGTATATTTCTCATCAAATTTTGTACAAAAAATAGATCCAAAAAATGGCAGTTTCAAACATTTATTTGTTTTTTATTTTCTGTAGTTGTTTTGAAAAATCTTGAGTTATATCTTACCGAAAAATGTGATTTTGAAATATTTTACTTTTTCATACACATCATAAGTTATATGTATTCTTATTAAGTTGGATACAAAAAACATACCAAAAATGAAATTTGTGGGCTACATTGCACGATTTTCTTTCCTTTTTTTAAAAGATTGTGAGTTGTATACTCCATCAAGGAAAATGATGTTTTTATAATTTTTTTATTTTTTTTAACTTTTGCTACAAATAATGAGATAAGATGTTTCGTAGTTATGTTGGGTTCAAAATTTTGATATAAATAAATCCCGTGAGCAATTTTTACTATTTTTTATTTTTGACAAAAAATTGTGAGTTATAAATTAGTACAAATGATGATTTTTAAAAATTTGAAGTTGTCTATTTTTTGTGCACAAATCACTAGATTACGTACTTTTGATTGAGGTTTGTAAAAAATAGACCAAATAGAGAACTTGTGAACAATTATTTGTGATTTTTAATATTTGTAAAAAAATAATGAGTAGCCACCGAAAATGGTGATAATTTAAATTTTTTCATTTTCTTGTTTTTTTGTGCACTAATCACTAGATTAAATACTTTTCATTGAGTTGGGGAAAAAAAATGGGCCAAATAGGTCATTTGCGAATAATGTTTTTGTGATTTTCTATTTTTGTCAAAAATAGTGAGTCATAACTCACAGAAAGTGGCAATTTTTGAAAATTTTTAATTTTCTTATTTTTTTTACACAAATCGCTAGATTATATATTTCTCATCAAATTATGTGCAAAAATTGATCCGAAAAGGGCATTTCCAAACATTTTTTATTTTATTTTCAATAGTTTGTTTTGAAAAATCTTGAGTTATATCTTACCAAAAATTGTGATTTAGAAATATTTTACTTTTTCATACACATCATAAGATTATATGTATTCTTATTAAGTTGGATACAAAAAGCATACAAAAAATGAAATTTGTGGTCACATTATGCGATTTTCTGTCCTTTTTTCAAAGAATGTGAGTTGTATATCTCCATCAAGGAAAATGATGATTTTTATAAAATTTTTAATTTTTAGAACTTTTGCTACAAATAATCAGATAAGATATTTTCTAGTTATGTTGGGTTCTAAATGTTGATATAAATAAATCCCGTGAGCAATTTTTTACTATTTTCTATTTTTAACCAAAAACTGTGAGTTATAACCTAGTACAAATGGTGATTTTTTAAAATTTGAAGGTGTCTATTTTTGTGCACAAATCACTATATTACATACTTTTGATTGAGGTTTGTAAAAAATAAACCAAATAGAGCACTTGTGAACAATTATTTGTGATATTTAATATTTGCAAAAAAATAATGAGTAGCCCCCGAAACTGGTGATAATTTAAAATTTTTGATAAGGTGATAATTTTCACCTTATTAGATTCGTTTTTACTTAACCTTTCATTAGCCTTGTAGCATTTTTACATTTTTTTATGTATTTTAATGTATTTTGTAGGACATTGTGGCAAAATATGAACAATGGAATGGAGAAAGAATGAAAAGAGCTTTGTCCAAGCCAAGATGATGAACGTCGCGACGTTGGGGTAAATTTCAGCAACGTCGCAACGTTCCTCACTGAACGTCGCGACGTTCCGAAAGAGGAGAAAATGATATTTTTGCCGAATGCTCCGGCGCGCCGGAGCGACTTCTCCGGCGCACCACTGGAGATGAACGTCGCGACGTTCCTCTCTGAACGTCGTGACGTTTAGGACAATTGAAGTAACATCACGACGGTCCTCACTGAACGTCACGACGTTCAGCAGCGCGAGGCAGCATTTACAAGTCAACTTTGCACTTATGTTTGGAGACTTCAAGGGCATTTTGAGGAATGACAAAAACACACAAGAGTAACCATATATCTCCTCCAATTTTGTATAGCAAGGGAGAAGTTATTTTTAGTAAGTAGTTAGCAATTAGTTAGGTTAGTTTTTAGTTAGGTTTTGAGAGCTTTTCTCTCTAGAGACTCAACAAGAACACACATTGACTGTGTGTTCTTGGTATAAATAGCATCCTTTGGAGAGGATTTCATGTAAGGTCTTGACTCTAAGGGCTTGTTTTGTAAGGAAAGTGATGCGTTAATCGTGTGCGTACCAATTTGTTCCTAATTACCTATAGTATTGGTCATAGGATTCGTTCCTCAGGGAAAAGGTAGTTTCAAGAATTTAGAATTTCAACTAACAATTGTCACAAATTAAGTCACAAGAACAGGTAATAACAACAGCAAGAAAAGAAAATGTAATGTAGAAACATGTATTAAACAAGTGTCCCAGGGTTTTGGCACAAGATGAATGCACGTTAGACAACTTCAACTATGCACCTGACACACATTGCAAATCAAGAGGAGATCAAACTGCCTAGGAGCCTAGCCTGCAGCCAGCATAGCGAATGTGCCGCATTCTACACTCCCTAACATCACTCTTTCCCGTGGCGAGGCCTAAGAGCGACTAATGTATACCGCAACATCTCAACTTTCCAAAGCTAACTACTCTAGCATGCAAATCCTAAAACCTCCCATGGCGAGACCTGACCTAGGTTTCTCAACTTTAGTTAGCAACAGAAGCCACTCTTTATCGATGTCAGCTCCGTTACTGTTCATCGATGTCATCCATTTACTCTTTCTCACATTGGGTCAAAATGATCGAATTTATGTTTTTTTGGACTCACAAGTTTGCTCCCTTTGCTGAGATTTGAGCTCACTACGATATGGTGACTGCGAGTTGGTACATTGGAATCCCAATTCTGCAATTGGTCTTCTTGGACATATGCTGCTTTGGTTAATAATGATTGTGGACTTTCAATTTTGCCACTTGGTTAAGATTTACCGATTCTGCAATTGGTCAATCTTGGACATTTGTTTCTTTGCTGCTTTGGTTCATATCATTTTCCTGGGTGATTGTTGAGCTGCATAAATTATCTTTTTTGGAATTGGTTGTTTGAATTGTTTTTTAACCCAAGCATTCGGCTGAATGTGTTTGAATTGCTGGTTATGCTTGGGTAGAAGATTCAGTATTTTGGTTTTTCTGTTCTTGCTGTTGATGATTGATTTTGTCAACTACTTCTATCACCTGACCTTAAAGTGATGACTATGCCCGAGGTAATCTTTGTACCTTTGGTGTTAATTTGGTGATTGTAATGACCTTGATGAAGGGGAATCTCTCATGAACTGAGTGATAATTATTGAAGGAGAGGTCCCGGTTGTTCTGTTTGCTTATGGAATTTGGGGTTTTTCATGTTCTTGGCAAACCATTTACATGATTGGTGAGATATCTTGCCGCCTTCGGTTGAATTTCTCCGTCCTCCCAGCTCCGACTTGCATGGTAGTATTACTCACTCAAGTTGGTAGGATTATACATATATTTCCAAGAGGGAATTAGAGCATTGATAATTTGGTAGTTACTAAGGTGACTTTTCTATAATTCCCTGCTTTAGATCGTGTTTCATGTAATGGAGTAGTACTCCAAATGTATGGCTCATATGTTTGTAACGGAGTGGTCGGGTATATCCGGCATCGTATTTTGTTCATAATGGTATAAAGTTTCCTTTTCCTTAAAAAAAAACAGAAGCCGCTCTTCACTCTATTCTTAAGCTTCAATATACTCAAACCGGCATGGCGACCGATCTCAGAACATGCACAGACAAAACAAGTGAAGAGACTCAATCATCATACTTTGAGTTCTCGTTTCATGCATTCATGCATGTATTGGTGAATCTCACATCAACTCAGCATGGCCACCACAATTTACGTTCAATTCAGTCAATAACATTGCGAATTTATGAAACCTTAGACAAAATTCATGCATTTCAACCTTAGACAAAATTTATGAAACCTTAACATTGCGAATTTGGAACCTTACCTTGGATGGCAATTTTAGCCTGAATTCAGCTTTCAAAAGCATCAGGGGAGTTAGCAGATCTCTTTGCTCTCATACAAAGTTCATTTGGGACCCTACAGTGCCAGTTAAGATGTCATTCCTAATGTTGAGACTCATCCGAAATATAATCCCTATTGGCCATAACCTGCATAAGGTGGGCATTTTGCATATGCCCTTGGTGCCGAGCCAGTGGGGAAACATTGAGCCACCTATTTGTGTCATGCCACTTTGCTCAAAAGGTTTGGAAGATATTTGTGGCAAAAATTGGGATATTTGACCATTCTCAGTGCTTTGCAGGTACCTTAAATATTTGGTTGCAGAACCACAAAACCCCTTCTGAATGCAGGAGATTCCTGAGAAAGATTTGTCCCTTCTTCATTTGCTGGTGGCTTTGGAAGCTTAGAAATAAGATTACCTTTGATGAAGCTACCCCTGAGGTGGGAGCACTAGTGGAAAGAATCTTCAGGTCCATCAAAGAATTAATGCATTTGCAGTTTAAATGGGTGCAGATCTTGGGACTAGATTGGCCTACTTTTTGGGAGGTTTGTCAGAATGTTAAAAGAACCTCGGTGCTGCAGTGCATCAAATGGAACCCCCCAGACCCCGCTTGTACTAAGATCAATCTCGCAGCAGCTAGGGTGCGACAATTTTGGAGAACTGGAGGCCTGGCTAGGAATCACAAGGGGCACCTATTCTACCCTCTTCCTATTTTTCTGTTCCCACTTACCTATAGTATTGGTGATAGGATTTGTTCCTCAGGGAAAAGGTAGTTTCAAGAATTCAGAATTTGAACTAACATTTTTCACAAATTAAGTCACAAGAATAGGTGATAACAACAACAAGAAAAGAAAATGTAATGTAGAAACAGGTATTAAACAAATGTCCCAGGGTTTTGGCACAAGATGAATGCACGTTAGACAACTTCAACTACGCACCTAACACACATTGCAAATCAAGAGGAGATCAAACTGCCTAGGAGCCTAGCCTGCAGCCAGCATGGCAGCCGCGCTGCATTCCACACTCCCTAACATCACTCTATCCCTTGGCGAGGTGACGAATGTATACCGCAACGTCTCGACTTTCCAAAGCTAACTACTCTAGCATGTAATTCCTAAAACCTCCCACGGCGAGGCCTGACCTAGGTTTCTCAATTTTAGTTAGCAACAGAAGCCAGTCTTCACTCTATTCTTAAGCTTCAATGCACTCAAACCGGCATGCCGACTGCATCTCAGAACATGCACAGACAAAACAAGTGAAGAGACTCAATCATCATACTTTGAGTTCTCGTTTCATGCATTCCCGCATGTATTGGTGAATCTCACATCAACTCAGCATGGCGACCACAATTTACGTTCAATTCAGTCAATAACATTGCGAATTTATGAAACCTTAGACAGAATTCATTCATTTTAATCAAAGTATGATTCCATTCTATAGAAGTCGTGTCAATTTGCATAGCATTAAAGCAGTCTAATTACACACTCATCTAATACAAACCCTAGGACATCATGAATTTAGCCACAAAACTCCATTCTTGACTCACGATCGTCAAATTTCAATATCAACCAATTCATTTCATTAAATGGAAAGAATTTCCCAATTGTATTGTAACAATTGCTTCAATTTGTGAAAGAATTGCTCGAAGCTTCCTTAATTGTGAGTTGAATTACAGTGATCTGTCCAAAATCTTGATCGGAATCGCAATTGGATTTCACGTTCTATAGATAGAAAATCTAGAGAGAAGAAGTAAGAGAGAGAAAATTAACGCTCCTCAAAATCTCGTAAAAATTGTAGAAGTAAAAGTCCAAAAGTCTCTGAATCCCTAAAAGAATGGCTAATTCCTCTATATATAGAGGTTACAAAACGTAAACAATACGTAAATGTAAACTGAGCACTAAATTACAGAAATGCCACTGCAATATAGAAATGTCCCAAAAACTATGCACGTGCATGAAACTCCACGTCAGCACCCAACTGCAGTTCCACGCCTTTGAGCCTTAGTCTTCCACGCTTCCGCAGCAAAGTTCATGCTCTTGAGCCTTAAGCAACCGTGCCTCCACATCTGCACACCTAAAAGAGTAAACTGCAATACTTAGAAAATTTCAGCATCATCACATTACATTCGCACGGCGCGGTTGCGCGATGCAACCGCGCCACAAGCACACACCCACGATGCGACCGCGCCACACAATCAGCACACACGGAGGCGACCGCGCCACACAAAAATATAAACAGCGCGGTGGCTTCCTGTGACCGTGCCACACAAAATTATACACAGCGTGGTCACTTCCTGCAATCACGCCACACACAATTATACATGGCGTGGTCGCAGAACCATTTATATTTCATGACAATCATGCACTTGGTGCAAATGTGTGCGTGTGAAGTGTTGTGCATGCAAATGTTCAGTGCCATTTGTGTGGATGAGTTGCAATGAATGTGTTCAGGTAGTGCATGTGGGGTGAGCTTGTGTTGGACATGTAGCGTATAAGGTGTGCAACAAGTGTAGCAAGAGTGTGCACACCGTGTAGCGAGAGTTTGCACAAAGTAGTGCTCATGTGTGTATAAGTTGTGCCCTTGATGTGCATGTGTAGTGAGCCTTGTGGTGCATGTGTGCTGGAGTTGCTGCAAATATGTGCATGCATGTGCACAAGTGATGTGCGGCGAGTACTGAATGTGTGCATGCATGTGCACAAATGTGTGCATCTGTGTGCAGCAAATGTGTGCATGCATGTGCACAAGTGTGTAGCAAGTGTGCAGCAAGTGTGTAGCAAATGTCCAGGAGCTAGGGTCCCAAAGAAAGCTAACATTTCAGCGAGATTTTTAGCAACTCATCCAGGAGCTCAGTCCTCTCTTCAATTCCTTTCACTGGTCAAGATAGACAGGGCACAATTACCAGTCCTGGTGTTAAAGAAAAGCACTGGTTTTCGGGCGCAGGAGGACACATAGAATGCATACCACGCGTCGCTAACTGCAAAAAGAATTGTGCTATCTCCACCTGGTTTCCTATGCTACAGGTAAATATTGTTGGAATATGATTATGGCTCCAACCTGCTGGTGTTAGGGTTGGATTTCCAACCCTGAATATTTGGCCCCCATCTGCTGTAGTTAGGATGGGATTGCCTAGTCTGTATATCTATCTATTGTCTTCCTTAGAAATAACTGCTTGGCATGTTGTGTTCTGCCGGACTTCACTGGTAGCGGAACAACTAGATCTGGGGGCGGCACAAAGGAAGTCAAGACTGTTTCAAATGGAGTATACACTCATAAGGTGGTTGCAAAGTTGGGGTAAAAGAATATTCCTCAGAATCAAATATCAGAAACTACCCCATGGCATGAAGCTGAAGTTGTTGACCTTAATAAGACACAAGATATTTCAAGTTGTCCACTGTGCTCGTATAGAGAATAGGGTGTGCTGCTTCAGAAAGGTGAATACTTGTTTGGATGTCCCAAATAAAAGGGATCTTTTGTCACTCCTTGTGATCTACGGAGTCTTTTGTATCATGCATATGAAAACAGTAGGAAAGAACATGAATGTAAATAGAGGAAGTACTCCAAGTTTATCGTTTTCAAACTTCCTTTTGAATCTTGTCCCATTAGGCGTTATGCATGTAAATGGGACTAGGTTCAAGGGGTTCTTATTTTGTAAGGGTGGTTTTAGGGTATTTTCATCAGCCACCAAAGCATCTAATAAAATAGAGAGTGGCGACCCACCTCATAAGGAGGTTATGCCAAACTAAAAAAAAAAGTGTGTAGCAAATGTGCAGCAAGTGTGCAGCAAATGTGTGCATGCATGTGCACAAGTGTGTAGCAAATGTGTGCAAGGTGGAGTGCATGTGTGCACATACTTCCAAAGTGTTGTGTATAACATGTGGGCATGGGCATCAACCCGTGTAAGACAAACAGTGAATGTATGCATCAAATTCAGCTCAAAGAAGCAAGGAGATCACAAAGATACAAGATTGGAACTTTTTACCTCTCAACCTTTGAAAAATAACAACGTATCCAATTGAAACAGAAATATGGCCCTGATGAATTGTGAATTTGGCAAAACCTAAAACATGAAATTTGTAGCCCTATGTCGTAGCTTTCCATAGCTATTTGAATCACTCAATTCAGAGCTTGGAAATTAAAAGAAAGTTATGGTCAAATTACTGAACTATAGCGAGGAAGAGATTTCATGGCGCTGACGCATCGCGCGGCCGCGCTGTATGCAAGTTTTCATGTGCCACGCCGTGCAATGGTTCGGATGGCTCGGTCGCAGGAAGCGACCACGCCTTGCGTATTGCTTGTGTGGCGCGGTCGCTTCCTGCAATTGCGTCGTGCACTTTTTCCCTTTTCAGCACAACGACCCACTTCCAGGCAATATATGAGTGTCGTCACTTCCAAATTGGATTTTGTGGTAAACATAAGAGTTTTAGATCTTTCTCTTGACTTTCCATGGGTTCAATAAGCATCAATTTCCAAGGTATGTAGCTCAAGATATAAACATTATCCCAAACTGTGGCAGTACACTCAACACTCAAAAACTGATGTAGCAATCACAAAGATGTCCCCGTTTCTCAGACCTGCACATTGAATTGGAAGAACGCGGTCGCTTCCTGCGACCGCACCTTGCGTATTGCTTGTGTGGCGCGGTTGCTTCCTGCAACTGCGCCGTGCACTTTTTCCCTTTTCAGCACAACGACCCATCTCCAGGCAATATATGAGTGTCTTCACTTCCAAATTGGATTTTGTGGTAAACATAAGAGTTTTAGATCTTTCTCTTGGCTTTCCATTGGTTCAATAAGCATCAATTTCCAAGGTCAGTAGCTCAAGATATAAACATTATCCCAAAATGTGGCAGTACACTCAACACTCAAAAACTGATGTAGCAATCAGAAAGATGTCCCCATTTCTCAGACCTGCACATTGAATTGGAATAACGTTCTAAAATAAGAATTGACGTATTCTCAAAGAGCTGTCCAGACCATCTAAGATATCCTCATTTGGAGTAGTATTGAGAAAGATACACACAATTGAATTTAAGCTATCTATTCTGCCCGAATACAAAATAAGTATGTTAAGGGATTTTGATAGCGGTTTTGGAGCTAGGGTCAAATGCTAAAGCTTAACCGAATAAAATACATTTACAACCCTAATCCTCACGACATTTAAGGTGCATCAAGACACCGATATTTTGTAGCTTAGAGGAAGTAGGGATCGAACCCACAGGGAGGGGATGAGTTTATGGAATTAATGTGAATGTGTGTGAAGTAGTGAAAGTACAAACAAGAGAAGGGAAATAACCTAAACTACCAACTAAAGAAAAGAACAAAAACAACGAATAAATGCATCTTGGAAAAGGAATCATGTACCTTGGAGTATTGGTTTTCCTAAACATTAGTGTGTTATATGGTTTACAAGTATGGGTTAACGAATTAAGATTGTGACAACATAAATCAAGTTCCACTTTTATGGCGGAAGCTAGAACCTAATAACGTTGACACCTACGGAAAATTGACTTCCTAGCTAATCTCCCCTTTATGGCGGAGGCAAGGATTTGCCAATAGGTCAACCAAGAACCCTATGTTCTCCCAAGCTTATCGCACTCCAATTCGGCTCCTTTTTTATGGCGAAGGCAAGAGCCAAACCTAGTCACCCTTTCGAATGTCACTCCTTAATCTATTCCTTCCTTTATGGCGGAGGTAAGGTCTAAATTAGTTCATGCTACCCGAATTCACCAACCCTAACATTGGAATCTCAATGTCCTAACCAATTCCCTCTTTATGGCGGAGGCAAGAAAAGGCTAAAACACCACCACTAATCTACTATCCACATACTAATCTACCCTAAGCATTACTAGTATGGAATGTTAGATTAGCTTGTAGTTCCTAATTCTTCATTACCCACAGCATAAATCCACATAAAAGCACAACAATTCAACAACCAATAACCAATCTCCAAGGGCACTAGCAATTTAGCACATCAAAGCTACTAAGGACATCACAATAATGAATTAAAGCAATGGAATTAAACAAAGGAATACAAATAGTAGTATTCCCCGTTGATGTTCGAAGCCAAAGCTCCAAGCTTCCTTTATCAAAACAAGTCCTTAGAATCAATGACTTTACATGAAATCCCTCTCCTCTTGATGCTATTTACACCAAGAACACACACTAGTTATGTGTTCTTGTGGAGTTCCTAGGGAGAAAAACTCTAAAAACAAACTAACTACACTAACAAAAAGATGGCTTCTTCTTGTTCTTCTCTTCTTCTCCCTCTCTCTTCCTTCTTGGCTGCCCAATTAACATATATGGGAGAAATATTAGGGTCATTCTCGATTCTACGAGAATTTTTATGGACTCGTTGAGAATGATTCGGATCTAGTTCATGCACGCCAATGGGACCCTCCAATAAGTCGCCACTCCCTTTGGCAGGATTTTTTGTAACCCCAATACATTTTGTACTGGATTCTCTTCTCTTTCGGATAGGCCCTGAAAGGAGAGCTCGGATCGGAATCGGTACTTCCTTGTGTGTTGAAGTCGTTCCAAAAATGCCCTTGTTGACTTTAAAGTTGGAGGGCAAAAATCGTCAAATTGCAGGCTTCCCCGATCGCCAGCGGCGCGCCGGAGAAACTTCTCTGGCGCGCCTCAGCTCTTCGGCGCGCCGGAGCGTTATGAGCAAAGCTCCCTTTTGCACTTTTTTGAGCATTTTTCGACTCGCCGGAGAACCAAAAAGCTCATCCGACTTCGCTTCAAAATGTGCTCTTCATCGTTCTTCACTCTATTGCTCATCCCATGCCATAATGTCCTACAAATATATTAAAAACACATAAAAATGACATAGAAACATGCTACAAGAACGCTCAAAAGATAAGTAAAACAAGTCCAATAAGGTTAAAATCATCACATTATCAAACCCTCCACACTTAAACCTTGCTCGTCCTCGAGCAACACAACAAAATCATGCTAAAACATTTATATACAACAAAGAATGAGGATTGGCAATTTTACATTACTCAACAATGTGTCTAATCATTTAAAGCACTCGATAAGTGTACGTGTACATGCCTCATAGCTTACTCGACTAAAATGACATGTAATCACTCCATGTATTCACAAGAGTCCTCAAAATGCCTTTTTGTACACATTCAACATGTTGAGTACATTGTGTGTGTGTGTGCAATGGGTACCACTTGGATCTTGACTTATTCATGTCCATGCCATAGGTAAGAGATCCGACAACTAAGTTTCGCTCTACTCTTTTTCTTACAATCACCTCTTTGACAATTATATAGATACTAAAAAGTTTACAAGATCATTGGGACTTTTATTATTATTACAACATATGCCAAGGGTTTTTTCAGCTTTTTATACCCATATTCCACCTCATATGAGTTCTCCTCCAACCTTTTGGTTAGTAAAGGAGCGGTCTCGCATTGGAGGGAACTTATTCACATCAAAATTCGTAAAACAAATAACTTAAGAACATGCCAAGGGTTTTGTGGCTGTTTTTTCCCATTCTATCTCATATGAATTCTCCTTCAACCTTTTCGGTTAGTGAAGGAGCCGTCTCACATTGGAGAGGAATTTATTCAATTTAAACAACGAATATTAAAAACAACACATAATGCCCAATTCATTTATTGAAACTTGAAAGTATCTACACATGTCTCGTAGAGAAAGTTAGTCCAAGATTTAAACTAACCAAGTCCCAAGGTACTCCGACCTATCTTATTAACTAAACTTGTCAATCTCCATGAGTTCCCCACTTGTACATATTAACAATAAACTCAAAATGTCAAACTTTACATCAATGACCCGACTTCCCTTATGTAACATGTTATTTTTCTTATCACAAGTCGAGTTTCTAAGATAAAACAATTCACATCATTGGCTACACAACAATCATCTCATATAATTTAAACTAGACATAACTTCTCATTTTAGTTGCCAATACCAACACTCAAACACTAAACACAAACATACAATATATGTATAATCACTAAAATCCACAAAAAATCAAAAAGTCACAAAAATGAAAAATTCACAAGAATCACAACAATTATGGACATTATGGAATCCCAAAATAGCAACAATGGATTTTCTATCCAAGAGCTTCAAGCTTTTAACACAAGGGACTTCTAAAATTTCAAAACACACAAGGAACTCTCAATGTGCAATCAAGAGACACAAGAATCAACCAAAAATCAAAACCTAAACAAGAAAAACACTAAAAATCCAAGTTCAACATCCATAAATCACAAAATATTCATTGAAGCAAAATTTCAAACATCTTCACCAATCTCATCCCCTCCACACTTAAAATAAGCGCTATTTTCAAAAGGTAAGAGAGGGATAAGAAAACACCCAATTGAACATGTATTTCTTTGTCTTCGAGGTGTATGTATTATGGCCATCTCTTCGTTTGTGCATTTGAAATGTGAACTTGGCCATTGTGAAGATGCCTCTTTTTTCTTCCTCATGGATGGAAAACCTGAAAAAAGATAAAAGAAAGAGAACAAGTAAACTAATTCCATGTATGAATTCAAGAAGAAAACATTTAAACAAATAAGAACCTATAAATGACACTAGACATAATCACTCAAAACGAAAATATTCACAATCACTCTATGGCATGCATGAGAAACTTTCACAATGTGCTCATGTGAGTGATCTTGTACTAGGTGTGCATCACAATCATGTTCAAATTCTAATCTCATTCATTAAACTCATGTGCACTTGAGTCCTAATGAATTCATGCTTGATAAACCATGAATGTGTCATTAACCACATATATGAAAATTGCACACATCAAGCTTTTGAAACTCACAACATATGCTAACTCACGCTATTTAACATTGAAATTCATGAAGTGATTTAGAGTGAAAAGTGTGTTTGTGTGCCATTGACATGAGAGTGAAAACGAAGAAAAAATTATGCAAGTGTTGTGAAGAGTATGCATCCCCCTCCACACTTAGCTCTTTTTATCACTTAATGCACATTTTTCAATCTCTCATATTCATTCTTTCACATTTATTGTTCTCTTTGAACTCCTACAAGAAAAACAAACCTAATTACCCTAAAAACACAAAACAAACACAAAAACTAACATGTAAATAAAAATAAAAAGAAATGGCAAGAAATTGTAGTTCTAGGTTTATTTAGTCCCTAGTTAGATTTTATTCTTATGGTTATTCCCTCAAGATTCGGAATAATCATCTTGGTACCAAAGGAAAGCTCGTTCAACGACACTCATTTGCCATTTGTAGGGCGTCCTTTGGCACCCTTTGAGGAGGCACTTGAGCTCATGTTCATGGGGAGCAACGTCAAAAAATTTGACTTTGTACCACTCTTGCTCCCCCATTGTAGGCTCCTCCTCTCCTTCTTCCACTAAGATAATTGAGAACCCCAATGGATTCTCAATATCCTTCAAGATAGTCTCCACCTCCATCATACTTGACCTACAAGACTCAACCAATGGCCTTGCATCCATAGTCTCAAAACACTCATTAGAAAGTTCATATATGGATGCATCAACAAAGCAATTCTCAACTATATTAGCTATTTCATGAAAAATATGCAAATCTTCTTTATCTAAGCTAACATAGGGGACATTTCTAGGCATTTCCTCATTATCATCATATTGAACATCAAAATTATCTAGTGAGGATGCCTCATTGCACGTTGATCTAATGACATCAACCATATAATTTAAATCATGAAAATCCATGTATGATGTCAAAATTACACAAGATTGCACCATGTTAGCCATTTCTTGATATATAAACTCATCATTTTCACATAAGCCAACATATGAATCTATGTGCGCAATGTTTCTTCATTTGTAAGACAATTAGCTTTGAACTCATTTGACAAGGATTCACTATTAATGCATGACTCAAACTTATCCACAATGAAAGGAATTTCCACACTCTTAGGATTCTTTTCACTAGCACAACAATCATCATTGACTTCAAAATGATAATCCATAGGAGTTGTGAAATTATCACTAAATGAATCATATTGTGGAAAATAAGAGAGAGTTTGAGGGGATTGGTCAAGTTGTACCTCACTTTGGCTCATAAATGCATTAAATGAATACCCTTGGGGTCTTGGTGAATAGCTTGAGCTAATTATCCCAATTGCATCTCCAAATTGTTCATTGAAGCTTCATGCTCTCTCAACGTGTCTTCTTGAGCCTCCAAAGTAGCCTCTTGTTTTCCAAGGGTTGTTTCCAATTGAGCACACCATCTCTCATTTCCTTGAATTTCTTTGTTGGCCTTCTCCATGAAATCATAGAGCATATCCTCCAATGATTGTACTCTTTCTTGCACGGGATGCAACTCATTGCTTTATTTTTGGTTTGACCATTTCTCTTTGTGGCTTGGTTGACATTCAAACTCTATTGGAAGGTTTGACTCGTAGTATGTACCATTTTGTTCACTACTCCCCCAATATCTATCATTTTGCCCACAACAATTTGGGTTGAAAGCCTCTTGATGAATGCTTCCATATTGGTTGGACTCCTCATTTAACATTCATTGGTGAGTATGGTGATCACCTCAGCACAACCTACAAGATAATACAATTTCATAGCTCATAGAAGCTTGTATATCATTCACCAAGTTGGTCATATTGGCCACTTCAGCCTCAAGCATAGAATATCTATCATTAAGCTCATTATCATTCAAGCATGAAGTGGTGGAAAATCTTAAAGGTTCTATTTCTATACATCCATTAGGGTCCCAAAAACCTAGGGAAGAAGGATTCCCAAATATGCTAGGTGTTGGTCTCATTTCTTCTACCTCAATTGGTAGGTCAATATAGTTTGGTTCAAGAAAGTCTCCAAACAACCTAGACAAAATTGGAAGGATAAATCCTAAAAAAGGTAAACAACTAAAAAAAAGAAAACAACAAAAACAACTAAAATCATAACAAACATGAAAATAAAACTATTTATAACGACAAAACACCCAAAAACACTAATCCTAAAACAAATTGCCTCTCCGGCAGCGGCGCCAATTTGATAGCGGTTTTGGAGCTAGGGTCAAATGCTAAAGCTTAACCGAATCAAATACATTTATAACCCTAATCATCACGATTTATTCTCATATGAATTCTCCTTCAACCTTTTCGGTTAGTGAAGGAGCCGTCTCACATTGGAGAGGAATTTATTCAATTTAAACAACGAAATATTAAAAACAACACATAATGCCCAATTCATTTATTGAAACTTGAAAGTATCTACACATGTCTCGTAGGGAAAGTTAGTCCAAGATTTAAACTAACCAAGTGCCAAGGTACTCCGACCTATCTTATTAACTAAACTTGTCAATCTCCATGACCCCACTTGAGCATATTAACAATAAACTCAAAATGTCAAACTTTACATCAATGACCCAACTTCCCTTATGTAACATGTTATTTTCCTTATCACAAGTCGAGTTTCTAAGATAAAACAATTCACATCATTGGCTACACAACAATCATCTCATATAATTTAGACAAGACATAACTTCTCATTTTAGTTGCCAATACCAACACTCAAACACTAAACACAAACATACAATATATGTATAATCACTAAAATCCACAAAAAATCAAAAAGTCACAAAAATGATCACCAATAAAGGTTTGTCAATGGTAAAAATCAAGGTTGACACTGCGTCTGGAATGGTATCACTATCCTGCATAATGGGTTCTCCTTTTTCATCATTCTTTACAGAATGCATGATACTTTGTCTTTCTTCATCAGTGAGATGTTAATCCCACCAACCATTTAATTGCCCTGTAAAGCCAGCTACTAAAATGTGAGCAGCCAACTGATCTGTGCATGCATGAGATGTTCTGTATGCAGTTACTACCATGGTCATTTATTGGAGTGCAGTCATCATATTGTACTTTGTTTGTCTATCTATATTCCATTCATAGATATTGTTAGCGTTGTAGCTGTTTTGAAGAATGTTGGGTTTTTCTTCCAACACCATGTTTGGATATGTTGCCCTTGGATAGTACAACTTTTGTGGTCTTTTCCAGTTTGAGATTTGTTTGTCACCATATGAATTCCGATGTCTGAGTTTGGCAATTTCTGCAGTTGGAGATTCAGGTGGTGATTGCTCCTCATATGTTGATCCTCATTTATCCAGAGCATACATGGCTTGGTTTACTGAGGTTGAGATTGAGGCTGGTTCATTCGATTTTTGTTTGGACTTTGGAGTTGAAAATGACTCTTGAATCTTTGCTATTCTTTTCTTTAACTCAGTTAAAGTTTTCTTTGTCAGTTGATTGGCTATTTTTGTTGGAATCTCATGTGGTTTAAATAGAGCTTTACTAGAAAAGGAATTTGGCACATGAGTAGTGGTAGTTTGGATTGGTTTGGCTAGGAGATGTTCTCCGATAACTTGTAAATATTTGTTTGTATAATTGTTTTGTTCATAAATGCTCTGAACATCCCTTGCATTTACTAGATCTGTATCCCTTGCTTCCTTATGTTTGAAAGGAATTGCCTTGATTTCGACTGTCTTGTAAGAGGTTGTAAATAATGTAGAACGCGGAAGTTCAGATCTCACCGCTTCACCACCTATAACCTGACAAGTTTTAGTAACACAAATCTCTTTTTCATTTGAAACAGGATATTCTGAACAATAGTCAATAGCATATTTTTCAAACCATGTAAAAAATGCTAAATGCAATTCATGTTGATACAAGAAATCATAATATTTTTCTTGTATTTCTTTTCTAATATCTAGTTTATAGTTTTCTAAAAACCATTTTCGTTTTTCTTGATTTTTGTCACTATAAAAATATTTTCTTAGTATTTCTTTATTAAGCTTGAAATCTGTTTTAAGAGTCCTAAGTTCACCTAAATTTGTTTCTACATTATCAGTCATGGTAGAATATGTTGGTGACCTAGGAAGGCTATTATTTTCGCTATGGTCAGGTGAATCTGTTTGAGTTTCTACTGTATGTCTAGTTTGTGGTATCCTAGATGTTTTATCTAAACCATGAATACGTGTATCAACAGAGAAGGCTGAAGATCTTGGTGGCTGTCTAGAAGACTGGGCTTCCAAAAACCTTCTACCTGTCTGGCTATTTATCGAGTTTGAGATTCTAAGGCTTTGAGTTCTATCAAAGGTGATATGGACTCCTCCACTTGAAAATTGTCTAATGTTTGATATTGCCGTATTTTGAACTGATACTGGTGGGTTTGCTTCTGGCAAGAACCAATTTTCTAGGAAAGTCACTTGACTCCATTTGATGTTTCTAGAGATTGATAACCTAGATTTAGCTAGATCTGTTTGAAACATAACTGTTTCTCCTTTCTTTGAAGCACATACTGCTCCTGTATTAAAAGCAGAATTCATAGCCTTGTATTGAATCCTGAATAAAATTGTTACTGGAAGGGTTCCAATTTTTGCTTTAAAGTTTGCAACTTTAACATTCAGAGTTAAAGCATCCTGAATATTTCTATTCTGCAGAGAAACAGTGAAGTTTGGGAAACAATCAAAATATACTGGTCATTCACATAAGTTAGTTTCAATCATTCCTAACAAAGAGTATTCAAAATTTAAAATCTACAATCTCTAAGACAAAGAAGTAAGGATGTATCTAATACTTCTCTGTTTAGAGGTTTTGCCGCCACTTGAACAAGTTCAAAATGCAAATAATTATATTTTTTCAATTGTTCTTCTAGAGAGCAATTTTATGTCTTCATAATCATTATTAAGATTTACAGCTTGTTCTACTGTCGTAACAGTATAATCAGACATCAAATTCCATTTATCTTCGTAAACTTCACTTGATGGTTTTTTAGGAATGTTTCAAGTGTCTATTGATTGTTCAATATTTTCCATATTGATTTCTTCTTTGAAAATAATATTGTTTGATGAGCTTGTAGTAGCGTTTGAAGAATTTTTTGAAAATGATCTAAAAATAGAAGACATACTTCAAAATCACAGAAAATTAAATAGATTTAAGAAAATAATCAAAGAATCAATAGGAGAATAAGCGATTTAGCTAACCAGTTGTAATTTCCCTCCGATTGGTACATCACCTTCGGGACCCATAAGATCTAACACTTTGTGTCATACTTTATGGGCAAGATGATGTAGATCTGCTAAGTTGCAGTATAAACTCCATACCTTTAATCTGTTACTACACCAGATCAAATCTGGTACCCTTAACAATGGTCTTTTTTGCCTGTTCTCTCATCACGGCTTCATATCCATGTTGGTAAACAACTGGCACCAGATTAAAGGTTCAAGATCATCCTGCAAGCTAGTAGATCTACAAGATCTATAACCATAAAATATGAAACAACGGGTTATATACCCACTTCCCCCTCTGGCTTTGTACGAAATGGTGAAAAGATTTCAACATTGACTTTATTTATCCAAAAAATATTGTTGCGTGGTTTCAAAAGAATCCACAATTCCTCCCATCCGCGGATCCGAAAATATGTCAATTTCTCCGGCAGAAGTCACTCACGGCTTCCAAATTGGCAGCCATTTCCAACAAAGATGATTATGTCAAACAACTTGAGAATTTGCTAGCCCAATTCAAACAAGCTAGTAGTTCTGAGCCCAGTACCTCCAGCACTGCCCCAATACAAGCAAGCCCAATCTCGGGAACTGACGAGAAAGACTTGCTATTTGACCCAGAACAAAACGAAGATGACTGTTATGGTATATTCTCCCAAATACCATAATAAATGAAGACTTTGACTGTAATAGTTTGTAGTCAAACTTAAAAAAAAAAGGGAAAAACTGTTATAAATACCCCCTTCTTCAGCAGCAAGGAGCAGGTTTTTAGATTCCAATCTAAAACACTAGACTCTCTCTCTAAGCAAGTTTGCTCTCCCTTCTCTCTACTTTATTTTTCTTTTCATATTTTCTTCTCTTTTGTTTCAAGACTTCCTAAGCTTTGGAACCTTAGCAAGGATACCTTTGCTTGGATCCCTTAGCTTAAGACATTTTGGAGTGATTAAGGAGTAAGACCCTTAATCTTATGAACTTGTAATTTCTTTATTTGTAATCTTTTGATGTTTCATAACATGATGTCTTTCATATTATTTGTGATCTAACTATCTAATCTTTTATTTCTGTCATTTAAATTTCTGTCTTTTAATTTCTGTTATCTAACTTAATATTGATCTACTAACAATTCAGTGGCAGTTCGTCTGCAACCCACTTTCCTTTCTTCACTTTTAATTTAATTTCCTTTCCCGGAGCCTAATTCTCCGCTCTTGTATATATATAATTCCTTCTTACAACTTATTTTCACTCATTAATCATTTGGCAAAAAAATAAACTTCTTGTTTTTATATTTCATAATTAATAATTGATAAATTTGTGTTTCTCTCTTTTGGCATATACTAGTCACCTTGTGTTTTTTTTTAATAATAATATTCAAACACTTTCTTAATGAAATACATTCTAATTGCTTTCCTGATTGATTTAATATTAACAATAATTTGATATTTAATGTCATTATAGTAAATATAAAATCGAGAAGTTCTTAACCCTTAATTTAATGTCAAATTTATCAATTATCAAATATAAAAATAACAAATTTATCTTTTTTCCAAATGATTGATTGATGAGTGAAAAAAAATTGTAATAAGAAATTATATATAAAACTAATATTTTATGATTAATAATTAGAAATTTTATAAACAGAAATTCCATAACTATAATACCAAAATATTAAAGAAGAAATTATAGCACTTGTTTTATAAATAAAAAATAAAATAAATATTATCAAAGAAATTAGAGAGGATTATAGAGAAATTAATGTATGGGCATTCTTGTCCAAATATATGTAAATATGTAGTTAATTGTTAAACCCATTAAAAGAATTTGTTATAAGGGATAAGTGCTTATTTATTTCATTGAGAGGGTATAGGCATCCAATGTATTAGTTGGAAAGGATTTAGTACTTTTAACCCTTGATAATAATTTGTCTTTCACATTTACTAATTAAGACTTACATGACAAAAAAAGTGTTATTAAGGGAATATAATTGAAAAGTGTATTATTTTGGTAAAAAGTTTTTGAAAGTATTTTATTTTGAAAAAAAAAGGTGGGTTTATTGTGGTTAATAGGAGAGAGGAAACAAATTAGTTGTCTTATGTGACAAATAATTAATTTATTAAAAAAAATGAATAGAGCCAATGTAAATATAATTTTAGCCTTATTAGAATTGTTCAATACCTACAACACTAAATTAGAATAAATTGACATGAAACTCACAAGCAATAAAAGAGATTTTTCAAGATATATCCTACAATATTTGTCATGATTTCTTCCTTAAAAAAGTATGAAATAATTCCTTCTTATTCTTTTGTTAGAATTTTTTTTTTCATTTATTAATTACTTTTATTAAATAATTATTTATTTTGAATTTAATCTTATCATTTTATTATCTTATAATAAAGTCATATATTCAGTTTAATTATTTAAGAAAAATTAACATATTAGACTAATTATTCTAAAATTAGAAAATTAAGGGATTAAATATTTCAATTAAAACTATAAACAAACTTTCTTTTACTCATGAAACTCACAGGTCAATCGATTCAGAGGGTTAGATGCGGTCGATTACTCCTCAGCTATGTTGGCTGAATTTGAAGACTTAGACAGTAGTTCGGCAAAGCCGGAAATAGAGAGAGATGTGATTAGATTAGCACGAGGAATGGAAGAATCTTGATGGGAGCAAATATGTATATAAAAATATGATCGTGGTTGCTATTCACCCCTACTCAAAAATAAGCTTAAACAACCCCAATGAAGGTGGTAGTAAAGCGAGTTCGTTCTCTCAGGGAAAAGGCTATGCTGAAGTCTTATAGAAAATATTTGGTTTGTTTTTATAATTATAGAACCGACAATAACAAAAGGAACAATAAAAACTAAAATGGTGATTCTTTTAAATTCAAATTAAGCAACTGTACTCCCGAGATTATATGATAGGGTTACATAAAGACATACACATTCATTATATCTATGATCATGCAAAACGAGGGTAAATAACATACTCACATATGCATTTACCTACTTAGATATTAACTAACTCATTGAACACTCCTATATGGCCGTAGGTACAGTTCACATCCTTAATTAACACGGAATCTATTGCAACAACCAACTCAACCAAACCCTCAAGTTCAACCGCTCCATTAGACTAAGGCAACGCCCTAACCAGTCACGCTAATGCTAAACTAATGCCTCCAATTCCTCCTATATGGCCGTAGGAAAGAATTAAGGTAAATTAATCTAACAAATTCACAACCAACCCACAATAGATTCCAAACAACTTACTCTAACCCACCTATATGGCCGTAGGTAAGATTAAAACAAGTTATCTCTAAGCAATTTACTGCACTTAAAGAAGATATTCATCATGCATAATATCCGCGAAATAACATGCATAATTATGAAGAACACAGTAAAACTTATTCACAATGATCATAAGATAGAATTTAGAATGTAAATTAAGCACAAAAACCCTTATTCATAATCTCGGGAGCACAATACATTTAGCCTAGCATGGCTAAATCAAACATCATAAGATAAACAATGAAAAGCATTATTAAAAACATAATCTTTAACAAGAAAGACAACACCTTGATTCGTGAATCCGTAGATGAAATCTTTACTCCAAAAGAATTGAATTCAATAATAATTGATGTTGCCCAATTCGTACTTGTGAATTTCTCCAAGTAATAAAAGAGATGAAACTCTAGCTATTACAAAGGGAAAATTCTTTGCTTAATCTCTCTCAAAGTTGTCACACCCAAAATCTGTAAACCCTATCCCTATATATAGTAATTCTATGAAGTATTTGCAAATAAGTCCTTTACAAAAGTCTTGTTGGAAAAGGCAACTCAAAGTGGGCCAAAATCGCAAGTTTCCAAAATTGAGTCGAAAATCAGCGCTCTTCGTCAGTTCCCGACGTCGCGATGTGGGGAGGGTCCCCACGTCGCGACGTGTGCAACTGATAAATTCTCAAAATTGGTGAAATCTGGACGTCGCGACGTGGGAGGGGTCCCCACGTCGCGACGTGCACGGCTGTTTTGCTCTTTTTACGATTTTCTTTATCTTTTCCTCAACTCTTGCCTCCAATTCGACTTTCGCATGATTTCTTCTCCAAGTATACACCATGGTCAACACACCTACAAATAAACACTAAAAACGACTCAAACGGAACAAATACAAGCAACGAATCAAGTGTAAACAATAGATAAAAGGTGAATAAATTCACCTCATCAAATCTTGGTCGTGGGATAGCTGTTTTATGCTCGCTAACTCTTACTTAAACAGCTTCGCTTCCTTCCCCATATGCATGAGATGAAGGTTCACCCTCGAAGACCTC
Organism: Ophiorrhiza pumila; assembly: GCA_016586305.1. Lineage (NCBI taxonomy): Eukaryota > Viridiplantae > Streptophyta > Magnoliopsida > Gentianales > Rubiaceae > Ophiorrhiza > Ophiorrhiza pumila. The sequence goes on along the minus strand of BLIW01000008.1, from coordinate 29,017,610 downwards.
GTCACTTCTAAGCCTTCCCCATTATAAGTTCTTTCCTTCCCTTCCCGAAAGCTTAAGTCTTTCGCTGTGACTAAGGATAGACAGGACTCTCGGTTCGTCTGAGCCTGAGTCGAAGACTTCGGATCCTGCATCTGCTTCAGTTAATTAGGTGAAAATGTGCCTTACCCACATCATATGAGATGAAGTCATTTCTTCGAATATTCATTGATCAACCGATTCACTCCATAGTCTGATAGATCTTTTCAAGAACTGATTAATCTTAATCGGACGAGATCCGGTCCTTTCTTCCAAGACAATTGAATCTCAATCTGTTTCAATGAGATTCGATGGAGATGACTTCCTTTCGATGGGTGCCAAGTAGATGCATAAATAGGTGGGTTAGGGGGAGAGATGAATAGCAATGGAACTTGATATGGATAGTCGGATGGCTAGGGACGAAATAGATTAGATTCGTCTCACTTTGTCTCTTCTATTTGCATTCCTTTGTTGAGAATAGCATTTTCTCCTTCGAACCCTTGTTTTGTTTTAATTAAAATTACTATATATTATCGTTTTAGAGACTGAACAAAGCGATGGGGATCGCCCTGACTCGAATCACTATGCTTCCGGGTCCTCACAAGAGGCACAAGGCGAGGTAAACACGAGAGTCTAGTTATTTTGATTAGGGCTCCCTAGAGCAAACCATCACTGTTGCAAGCAAGAGAATAGTAGAGGAGTAGTAGTAGTAGAGGAGGCCATTTCCACTACTACTACTACTAATAATAATAATAATAATAATAATAATAATAATAATAATAATAAAAGCATCACTAGAGGAGGCCATTTCCACGGTTCCGGTTCCGGAACCGGAACCAAACCGTCTATGGACGGTTCGGTTCCGATTCCAGATTTCGTGGAACCGGAACCGGCGGTTCCGGAATCGGAACCTGCCAAAAAAAAACATTTTATAATTCTATGAATATTTCTATACCACTTTATTTTCATCACATAATTTCTTAGTTTTCTAATCTTTATATTGTAAGTTTTAACGTTTATAGTTTAAGGTTTAGGGTATTATGAACATTTATATATATTTTTTTCTCACTTATCTAATCCTTCATAATTCTATTTTTCTAAAACCTCCATATATTAGTTCAATTTCAACTATTAATCCAATTATATTATGTATCAACTTAATTTTCTAATTTATATTATCCTAATTTTATTATTATATTATGCTAATATACTATTTGAATTCCAATTAATAGTTCGATCATTCTCTCAATACTCTTGTTCTTTCTATATCTTTCTTTCTCACTTATCTAATATTCATAATTCTATTATTCTAAAAAATTCATATATTAATTTAATTTTAACTACTATTCTAATTATGTTATTATATTATACTAGTTGAATTCTAATTAACAATTCAAATATTTTTTTTAATATTCTTATTATTTTTATATCTTTGAATCTCAGTTATCTAATTCTTCTTAGTTCTATTATCTAAAATCTATATATTAATTTAGTTCAATTGTAACTATTATTATTCTAATTATATTATTATGTTGTATTATTTGAGTTTCAATTAATAGTTTAATCATTATTTCAATAGAAATCAAATTTAAAAGTGGGATTATAATCGAAATTCGAAACTAAAAATCGAAAATGGAACAAATTCGGAACCGGGATGGAACCGGAACCGGAACCGGGGCGGAACCGGAACCGGAACCGGGGCGGAACCGGAACCGCCGGTTCCGGAACCGTGGCCATCACTGGGCACCACATCCATAATATACAAGAAAAGGATTTCAGGTTCAAGGGGTCTAAGTTATTGACTTCAAAAAAACATAAACTCAAACGTAATTCAGAAATTGCTGCCCTTCTTTCAATTAACCAACAGAACCTTTATCTTTTAGTTGTTTTTGGCATAGAACATAACTTTTCGTATCCATAGCCAAAATTTTGTGTATTTACAGAAAAAATCATGGAAGTATAGGAAGCTCTACTCTATTAATCGAGAAGAAATCGATGCGTCCATGGTTAACGTTACAGAACTTTAGAGGAATGCCACTGCAATGTCTCTCGAGCTTCTCAACTTCGTGTTTTGAAGGTGGATGGCCCCTATCACAACCAGTAAACTGTTATGACTGGAAAAATATCACTGTTGAAAATGTCCGAACATGAAATCAACTTAGGACAAACAAAAATGATTGTCTATTCCATTTTAAGATCATAACAAATTTACTCCTAATATATTAACTGCCAGCATTTTCAGCATCACCCTTCAAAATGCAATTTTAGTGAAAACTGCTTCAAAATATTAACCTGCCGAAAGATTACTAATTAACATTAACTGTTAATAACTGAAAAGTAGGACAAACATATCATTTCACTGCATGTAATAAATATTATAGAACCTTTGAGTAAAAAAGAAAGTAATAATAATCAAGTTTATAGCAAAATAAAACTGTTGAATTACCCATTAGCCACATTTCTTTAAATTTAGTCACTGATTTCTGAACCATTCTCAGTGTCTTTCCACTTCTCTCTTCTCTGTTTATCACTAATCTAATAGACACTTTTTCTTACAAGTATAAGAATTCACACCACCATATAACATGTACAAGCAAGTTTGCCCCGAGTTTTCTAGTCTAGAATGCATTCATGAATGCTCTGCCATTCAATACACAAGTAAAACAGAGCACAAAATATGAGTTTTCTCTCGTTTTATTAACACAAGTTTCCTACAGATTTCCACAAGATAGATTACAGAAGGAGTTTGTCAATAGAAATTACCTTGCAAGACAAAGCACAAAACACGGTATGCCAGGAGATTTTTTCTTAATGTTTCTATTAGGAGAGTAAACATCAAATGTTGTTCTCACTTCATTAATTTGTAAACAATTGAACATCTTAGTAACAATTAAACTTCCTCTTAACTGTAAATCAACTTTCTCGTTGATTTCTGATGAACCTTCAGCAGTTGAACTGACTTCAACGCCCTTCATGCTCCAAGGTATACCATGCCGCCCAACAACATAACCTAGACTTTTTAAGGTACTTATATGCCTCAAAAGACTCCCATTAGCATCCATTCTTCTGCTCTATAACTTTACTATAAATGTCTTTTAAGGGAAGGGGGATGTTATCATCATCTAAAAGATGAACAACCCCGATTTCGGCCAAAAACCTACAAAAAAAGGAATATTAATTTCTCAAAAAAAAAACAAAAGACAATATGGAATAGTAGAACACTGTTTGAGCATAAAATGTTGCTTCAAGGTTACTTCAATGTCTTCCATGAAAGGCAGGTTCTCCATACCAAACACTGCAACCAAATCCCCTACCCTCACCCTCCTTGAATCTATATATCCTTGAGTTGCTGAAGTGCTTAAACAATATTCAATGTATTGAAAAATCATGAATTGGAATGTAGATTTTCCTTTTCTTCCCCTATTTTGTTCCTTTTACATGGTAACAGAAGGCTAATTTCAGTCCTAAGCAGAACAAAAACAATAACTCAAAGTAAACTGCAATCAATGAGCAAATCCTGCTTCCTCTCCCTCCCCCTCTCCATCTCCATCACTCATGCTGTTGTCAAACATATATATATATTTGTCAATAGACATATATTTTTGACAAAACCATATAAATTAAATATTCTACAACTCAAACTAATGAAAGAATGAAGTCAAGCTTACAACATAATTCATCATGTAATACTGCTGATCCATCATTTCTGCAGTATATTTGACTCATAATAAGATAAGACAATGTCAGGATGTACAACATATATTGTTTTAAATAGTCAACTGCTTAGCTTGAGCTTGAATTTGTTACACATTCTGGTACCTATCACTGTGTTGATTAGCTGCAATTGTTAGATTATTTAAACATAAATTTGACAAAAAGATAACACAAGATCGTGGAGTTTTCTCCTAACCTCAAGGTTTGGATGATTTCAATAAAGTGGAGATACTGCATGCTTCCGGTGCCATATATGTGCTTAAACATTTACCTTCTTTTTTCTCAATCTTGATACTCATTTGATAACACTAAACAGTTGTTGGAATTCCTTTAGAAATTGTATAAACCAGAAAATAATAGGACAAAGAAAAGAATATCCTTTTAGGAAACTAAGATTGATCAGTGATGTCATTAAATAAGGTTAATGACTGCACAACTTTACTATCCGATTCTTCAACATACACTCTTCTGCACAGTATCCATAGTCAATTTCCCCTGCTTAAGATCACCTTTTAAGTTTTAGTAAACAAGTATTCTCTTACTCTTCCACAATACTTTCCAAGCAAACAAAAAATTCTCAAAAATTCAAAAGTCTCTCATCTATCCAACTATTCAGTAATTATTTTCTTTCGAGCAAGCAAACTACCCTCTCCAACTATTCAGTAATTATACAAAGACCTAGTTCAACTAAAAAGAGGAATGCACAAAAACGAGGAAAACACAAAACCTCAGTTATATTTTTTTACATTTATTTTTTTATTAAAATTATTAACATTATTGTTGGTGTTTTTATTTTTTATTCTTAAAATTCATGGTTGTATTTATGTTGCTTTTGACTTTTTCTTTCATTTTTTTACTCAATAAATCGATATTGGAGCTTAACCCAATAGTTATGGAGTTAGCATCCCAACTTCCAAGTTTAGAGTTCGATTCTTGGATAATGCATGTGCGGGTGTGTGAAAAAAAAATCAATTTTAAAAAACTATTCAAAAAAATCAATATTGGAGCTTAGCCCAATAAATCGATTAATTTTATGCATTCCTCGTTTTTAGTTGAACTAGGTCTTTGTATTTTATCTCGCTGGTAGTTGGTTTTGCTTTAGCACTTCTGAGAATTTTTAGTATAGAGGACATGTATACTGGCCATTGATGTTATTAGAGCCAGGGCTTTCAACTGAGGTTGAGTTGATGAAAATTTTTATTAGCGGTTATTATGTTTCAACATACGTTAACTTGTACTGCAGTTGATGCATCCTTGTGTACTCTTATATTATGTTTGCAGTTGAAGCAAACATTTGTTTTAGCATGAGGTTACACCAAAAAAAGGCACAGTTAATTGTTGATTTTTTCTGTTTACTTCGCCTTTACTGTTTTACATGCTTACAACATCCTCAATCCTTCTTGGTGAATAAAAGCTGTGGATTTTAGTGTTTACTGGAATCATAGTAACTTTTTTTTAAGTGATTGACTGATGGGTACATAGTACTTTTCAGTATAGTGATTACGCCCTTAATTTAAATAAACAGCCATTGGAGTTTCAAACAAGCATGGAAATTCTCGTGATATAGGACATATCCTAGACCATTTCCTTTTTGAGTTTTTTTTCGGGTTGAGGAGAATGGGGGTGTTATTCTCACTGTCCAATATTTACAATTCACAAAAGTTAGAATGGAACTGAATAATGATTTTGTTTATTAGTTTGGACTACTTATTGGATACTTTTCTTGAACCAGTTGATGTATCTGGGTCTTTTTCTTTTACATTATCAAATAACTTGTATATATAGATAAATATACATATGTATAATATAATACTATAAATCTTTTTTTTCTTTTATATTTTGCTACGTCCAGAAAGAGAGGGTAGTTTGCTTGCTCGAAAGAAAATAGTTACTGAATAGTTGGATAGATGAGAGACTTTTGAATTTTTGAGAATTTTTTGTTTGCTTGGAAAGTATTGTGGAAGAGTAAGAGAATACTTGTTTACTAAAACTTAAAAGGTGATCTTAAGCAGGGGAAATTGACTATGGATACTGTGCAGAAAAGTGCATGTTGAAGAATCGGACAGTAAAGTTGTGCAGTCATTAACTTTATTTAATGACATCACTGATCAATCTTAGTTTCCTAAAAGGATATTCTTTTCTTTGTCCTATTATTTTCTGATTTATACAATTTCTAAAGGAATTCCAACAACTGTTTAGTGTTATCAAATGAGTATCAAGATTGAGAAAAAAGAAGGTAAATGTTTAAGCACATATATGGCACCGGAAGCATGCAGTATCTCCACTTTATTGAAATCATCCAAACCTTGAGGTTAGGAGAAAACTCCACGATCTTGTGTTATCTTTTTCTCAAATATATGTTTAAATAATCTAACAATTGAAGCTAATCAACACAGTGATAGGTACCAGAATGTGTAGCAAATTCAAGCTCAAGCTAAGCAGTTGACTATTTAAAGCAATATATGTTGTACATCCTGACATTGTCTTATCTTATTATGAGTCAAATATACTGCAGAAATGATGGATCAGCAGTATTACATGATGAATTATGTTGTAAGCTTGACTTCATTCTTTCATTAGTTTGAGTTGTAGAATATTTAATTTATATAGTTTTGTCAAAAATATATGTCTATTGACAAATATATATATGTTTGACAACAGCATGAGTGGTGGAGATGGAGAGGGGGAGGGAGAGGAAGCAGGATTTGCTCATTGATTGCAGTTTACTTTGAGTTATTGTGTTTGTTCTGCTTAGCACTGAAATTAGCCTTCAGTTACCATGTAAAAGGAACAAAATAGGGGAAGAAAAGGAAAATCTACATTTCAATTCATGATTTTTCAATACATTGAATATTGCTTAAGCACTTCAGCAACTCAAGGATATATAGATTCAAGGAGGGTGAGGGTAGGGGATTTGGTTGCAGTGTTTGGTATAGAGAACCTGCCTTTCATGGAAGACATTGAAGTAACCTTGAAGCAGCATTTTATGCACAAACAGTGTTCTACTATTCTATATTGTCTTTTTTTTTTTGAGAAATTAATATTCATTTTTTTGTAGGTTTTTGGCCGAAATCGGGGCTGTTCATCTTTTAGATGATGATAACATCCCCCTTCCCTTAAAAGACATTTTATAGTAAAGTTATAGAACAGAAGAATGGATGCTCATGGGAGTCTTTTGAGGCATATAAGTACCTTAAAAGTCTAGGTTATGTTATTGGGCGGCATGGTATACCTTGGAGCATGAAGGGCGTTGAAGTCAGTTCAACTGCTGAAGGTTCATCAGAAATCAACGAGAAAGTGGATTTACAGTCAAGAGGAAGTTTAATTGTTACTAAGATGTTCAATTGTTTACAAATTAATGAAGTGAGAACAACATTTGATGTTTACTCTCCTAATAGCAACTTTAAGAAGAAATCTCCTGGCATACCGTGTTTTGTGCTTTGTCTTGCAAGGTAATTCCTATTAACAAAATCCTTCTGTAATCTATCTTGTGCAAATCTGTAGGAAACTTGTGTTAATAAAAACCAGAGAAAACTCATATTTTGTGCTCTGTTTTACCTGTGTATTGAATGGCAAAGCATTCATGAATGCATTCTATACTAGAAAACTCGGGGCAAACTTGCTTATACATGTTATATGGTGGTGTGAATTCTTATACTTGTAAGAAAAAGTGTCTATTAGATTAGTGATAAACAGAGAAGAGAGAAGTGGAAAGACACTGAGAATGGTTCAGAAATCAGTGACTAAATTTAAAGAAATGTGGCTAATGGGTAATTCAACAGTTTTATTTTGCTATAAACTTGATTATTATTACTTTTTTTTTTACTCAAAGGTTCTATAATATTTACTCCATGCAGTGAAATGATATGTTTGTCCTAGTTTTCAGTTATTAACAGTTAATGTTAATTAGTAATCTTTCGGCAGGTCAATATTTTGAAGCAGTTATTACTAAAATTGCATTTTGAAGGGTGATGCTGAAAATGATGGCAGTTAATATATTAGGAGTAAATTTGTTATGATCTTAAAATGGAATAGACAATCATTTTTGTTTGTCCTAAGTTGATTTCATGTTCGGACATTTTCAGCAATGATATTTTTCCAGTCATAACAGTTTACTGGTTGTGATAGGGGCCATCCACCTTCAAAACAAGAAGTTGAGAAGCTCGAGAGACATTGCGGTGGCATTCCTCTAAAGTTCTGTAACGTTAACCATGGACGCGTCGGTTTCTTCTCGATTAATAGAGTAGAGCTTCCTATACTTCCATGATTTTTTCTGTAAATATACAAAATTTTGGCTATGGATACGAAAAGTTATGTTCTATGCCAAAAACAACTAAAAGATAAAGGTTCTGTTGGTTAATTGAAAGAAGGGTAGCAATTTCTGAATTACGTTTGAGTTTATGTTTTTTTGAAGTCAATAACTTAGACCCCTTGAACATGAAATCCTTTTCTTGTATATTATGGATGTGGTGCCTTTATTATTATTATTATTATGGGCAAAATATATTAAATTCTCTTGCTTGCAACAGTGATGGTTTGCTCTAGGGGGCCCTAATCAAAATAACTAGACTCTCGTGTTTACCTCGCCTTGTGCCTCTTGTGAGGACCCGGAAGCATAGTGATTCGAGTCTAGGCGATCCCCCTCGCTTTGTTCAGTCTCTAAAACGATAGTATATAGTAATTCTAATTAAAACAAAACAAGGGTCCGAAGGAGAAAATGATATTCTCAACAAAGGAATGCAAATAGAAGAGACAAAGTGAGACGAATCCAATCTATTTCGTCCCTAGCCATCTGACTATCTATATCAAGTTCCATTGCTATTCATCTCTCCCCCAACCCACCTATTTATGCATCTACTTGGCACCCATCGAAAGGAAGTCATCTCCATCGAATCTCATTGAAACAGATTGAGATTCAATTGTCTTGGAAGAAATGACCGAATCTCGTCCGATTAAGATTAATCAGTTCTTGAAAAGATCTATCAGACTATGGAGTAAATCGGTTGATCAATGAATATTCGAAGAAATGACTTCATCTCATATGATGTGGGTAAGGCACATTTTCACCTAATTAACTGAAGCAGATGCAGGATCCGAAGTCTTCGACTCAGGCTCAGACGAACCGAGAGTCCTGTCTATCCTTAGTCACAGCGAAAGACTTAAGCTTTCGGGAAGGGAAGGAAAGAACTTATAATGGGGAAGGTTTAGAAGTGACAAGGTCTTCAAGGGCGAACCTTCATCTCATGCATATGGGGAAGGAAGCGAAGCTGTTTAAGTAAGAGTTAGCGAGCATAAAACAGCTATCCCACGACCAAGATTCTTACCTTCCTCGTGCTAATCTAATCACATCTCTCTCTATTTCCGGCTTTGCCGAACTACTGTCCAAGTCTTCAAATTCAGCCAACATAGTTGAGGAGTAATTGACCGCATCTAACCCTCCGAATCGATTGAACTGTTAGTTTCATGGGTAAAAGAAAGTTTGTTTATAGTTTTAATTGAAATATTTAATCCCTTAATTTTCTAATTTTAGAATAATTAGTCTAATATGTTAATTTTTCTTAAATAATTAAACTGAATATATGACTTTATTATAAGATAATAAAATGATAAGATTAAATTCAAAATAAATAATTATTTAATAAAAGTAATTAATAAATGAAAAAAAAAATTCTGACAAAAGAATAAGAAGGAATTATTTTATACTTTTCTAAGGAAGAAATCATGACAAATATTGTAGGATATATCTTGAAAAATCTCTTTTATTGCTTGTGAGTTTCATGTCAATTTATTCTATTTTAGTGTTGTAGGTATTGAACAATTCTAATAAGGTTAAAATTATATTTACATTGGCTTTATTCATTTTTTTTTAATAAATTAATTATTTGTCACATAAGACAACTAATTTGTTTCCTCTCTCCTATTAACCACAATAAACCAACTTTTTTTTCAAAATAAAATACTTTCAAAAACTTTTTACCAAAATAATACACTTTTCAATTATATAACACTTTTTGAGAATCTAGATCCGCAAAGGATGAATGCATTCGAAAGGCCATAGAATTGCTGCTTTATTCGCAAAGGATGTACACCATAGCCCCCGGCTCACTTATTGTTTTATCCTGATTTCTTTGGTTCACTATTCATATTATAGACCAACAGCGATACGTCCTCTTCCCTACTACAGCTACCACTAGGTTTTTTAACAACATAACATGATTTTCTATTTATCAGTTTTCAAAGATAAAGAAATGACTGCATTACGCATGAGAAAAACTAACATATGCGGGACAGTGCTCAATAACAAAACTAACTATTCTTTCTAGATAATCTCCAATTAACATTGCAACACTCACACCACATAATTAAACATTTCGCTAAGCCTTTGTATGGGAATTGAAAAACATAAAAAAAAAAAAGAGAAACAGAATCAAATCCATATCAATTATTGAAATGCAAGCTCAGACAAGCTAGCGCAAAATATACAAATTATCAAGTTTTGCGCACATATTCAATAATCACAAAATGCTTCCAATTTACAGATATAATAAAATCAACTATAATTCAAACACTAATTCCCAACATTAAACCTTCTAGATCTGTCAAAAAATACTAGCATCAACAAACCTTACAAATTCGTGGGTTGAACACAGAAATATACAAAAATCTAGCAAACACACAACCACATCCCACACAGAATTAAATCAAAGCCACAAGACCAAACTTCTAACTCTAAATTCCATAAAATACACTTCAAAGGCACTTGCTAAATGATAATGAAGATAAAATCAAATCAGCTATAATTCAAACATTAATTCTCAATATCATATCTTCCTAGATCTATAAAAAAACTCTAGCATAAACAAATCCATAACAAATTTGCAAATTCAAAACAGAAACGGGTAAAAATATAGAAAAGCAACAACCAAATCCACACTGAATTTTTAAAAAAAATAAAAATCGAAACTTCAAATACCCTAAAATTCCATAAAATTACGTCAGAGACACTCACTTGTTAAACGATGACGAGGATTCTGAAGTGCCTCAACCAAAAAAGCATCCACTATTGACACCACCCCTCCTTATCCTTCCCTCTAACGACATCGTTCTGAGCCACCACTGCCACATCAGCTGCGGCCGCAGTAACTACCGGCGTAGGTGGTTTAGACGAAGAAATCAAATCCATATCTAGAGAAACCCCTCTTCCTCTAAAAAGTATTTAACAAAAAAGTCTTAAAAAGAAATTAAACTATATAATAGTACAAAGAATCTTCTCCTCTCTCACCTTCACCGGCCGGCGAAACGGTCGGAGGGGAGGACGGTCGTCGTCGGCGGCAGTGGAAGGGTTAAGAAGAAGAAGAGACTTTGCGCTCTCTAACGAACATCAAAACGAGATTTTGAAGAGAGAGAGAAAAGAATGCGATTATGAAAACCCTTATTTCCTTATCCCAAACGCCACAATTTTAGAGAGATAAAGTAAGGAAGAGAGAGAAAGAGAGGATTTTTTTATTTTTTATTATTTTGAAGGAGGGAAAAGAAAGGTCGCAGGGGTGGATGATATTAATTTGTTGGGCAAATTCCTTTTTACCCCATGTGGTTATGAATAATCACCTATCGCTATCTCGTGGTTTCAAAATACCCACATAACACCCTGGTGCTTTGAACTAAAGTGGAAAAGCGACGGAATCCGTCTAAACTAACGGAGGTAAGCGAAATTACAATAACACCCTTACTTAATTATATAGTCAATCATGGATGAGTCAAACACCCTTCTGAAACTGTTCTCTTCTCTTCTCCATTGTTCCAAAACCGTGTCTACTAGAAAATCTGCTCCGATGCCAATCGCCCTGCAAACGAACCCATCGAAACCACATCTCAATCAATGGAATTCCTCACTAGCAAAATCAATAGAATTCCTTCTCTAAATCAACAGTTCTGCACAATCTTCAAGTCTATTAACACACATCTCAATCCTTCAACAAAATCTTCACTTTTATGGTTCCACAACTATCAAATTTCATTAATGCATTTAGATCTTCGTAATAATTTATTCAGAGGAACCATACCAAGAAATTTTGGAAAATTAAGAATGCGTAGTCGGGCTTTACTCAGTCGAAATCGTCTACAAGGGTTCATCCCAGATCCAATCTTGAAGATGATGAATCGTAGCTCATCTGAAGGCGTTCCAGCACTTCCTTCAAGAAGCTTCCGCATCCAATTATTCCTCATCGCAGAGTGGAAACAAAAAATATTTAAAGCTTGATGAAGTTTTTGGTGACGGAGGAAGCCATTAATGGCCGGTGTTTGATGGTGTTCAAATTTGTGGATCCATTACTCAAGATTGGAAATGGGATTCTTGGGTTTGAGCTGGCCAACAAACTGATGGAATTTCAGGCCAAAACGGAGCTGGAAAAAATGGGAAAAAAATAGTTGAAATTGCTGAAATTATTCTTGAATCCGGGCAGAATATTGGCGAAAATGGTGCTGGAATTGTGGGGTTGTCATCTGCCGAAAAAATTGATCAAACCGGGCAGAATGGGGCTGGAATTTCTGGGCACATTTCTGGAGATATTGGGACAAAAGCTGATGGAAAAAATTCAAGAAAAGGCGCCGGAAAATCTGGAGCCGCCGGACAGATTGGGCAAATTGCTACCGGGAATTTCGGGTTGAATTCACAAGCTGCCGCCCCTCCTCAAGCTTCTTGTGCAGAATTGTTTAAAGTGCATAAAAAAGTGAACAAGAGGGCGCCGGAAAATCTGGAGCCGCCGGACTGATTGGGCAAATTGCTACCGGGAATTTCTGGTTGAATTCACAAGCTGCCGCCCCTCCTCAAGCTTCTTGTGCAGAATTGTTTAAAGTGCATAAAAAAGTGAACAAGAGCTTTAAGCTCAAGAAATGGAAGGAGGCGGATCGTTTTTGATGGAAACCCGTCAAGATGTGTGTTGATGAAAGAAATTTTGTTGGATTCTCAATCAATGAAAGAAATGGTGTGTTGATGAAAGAAATTTTGACGGGGAAGACGAAGGGAAAGAGGGAAAAAAGAAAGAAAAAAAAAAGAAGAAGAAGAAAGACAGCGTGAATAAGGGTAATTTTGTAACAAAAATTGTATTTTAATTGGGCTTTATTTTTCTACGCGCATATTCAGGCGCGTGTACCACACATCCGTCAATTTTGATGGATTCCTTCCGCTTTCCACTTTAGTCCAAAGCACGAGGGGGTTATGTGGGTATTTTGAAACCACGAGGTAGCGATAGGGTGATTATGCCTAACCACAGGGGGGTAAAAGGGAATTCGCCCTAATTTGTTTAACTTTTCCTTTCATACTTTTGTTTGGTTTGGAAAACGTCGACTCAACAGCGATGTTATTGTGTGCAAGACAAAAATGGGCAAGGTTCTGATTCAGTTTTGGAATATGCTTTTGCGGTTTTAGATGGAGTCTACCAATGAAAAGTTGACGCGTGTCCAGTTGGAAAGTGGAGGTGTTTAATTGAGTTTTATTTGTCTACCACAGTATGAACATTTTCTAAGATGATATTTTAATATTTATGAGTAATGATAGACGGAGTGAAAACGTAAAATAAATAGTTATAAAAAGACAAAATTGGGTATGTCGTACAACTTTCATGTAGCACTTTATAAAAAATTGACATGTGTCATTTTAGTTAGTTTTCTCAATTTTTTTAATAAACTAATACTATAACCAAATGATAAGTGAACCCTAATGGATAAGTGATTGTACAAGTGTCAGTTTTTTATAAGTTGGTACATAATTTTGTATTTTTATACATAATAGATAATTTTATCTTTTTAGAGCTGCCACGTCACTCACTATTGATTTTCACTAATATTTTTCATTTTGTATATCATTACTCTTTATTTATTGCCCAAAATGGGAAGATATTTCTATGGTATTATTCTCGGAGTATTTATATGCAAATGCAGTTCTAATTAGACAGGCATGTATGGTATTATTCCTATTTGGACAAGGTTTTTTTTTTTTTTTTTTTTGGAAAGAAAAAGTAAATCTCGCTATGTAATTTGGAAAAGGAATAACTTTTTAGTTAAGAATTTGGTGTTTGAATTGATAAGTTTGGTTTCAACAAAAACTCATCTGAAACCGATTCACATATAAAATGTTATTCACATATCAAACCGATAATTAATCGTTATTGAAATTGGGATAATTAATCGTTATTGAAATCGTAATTCTAAATTTTCTATCGTTTTATAGTCCAACCTATCTTCTATTACGTTATCTGTTTTAATACCCTAAGGGCTCGTTTGGTTGACAGGAAAGTAATGTTTAATAGGAATGTGATTCTTGGGATTTTAATTTTGAGGAAAATGAATATTTTTCCTGATCATCTGATTCCTAGGAATTTAATTGTGAGGAATCTGAATACTTACCCTGTGTTTGGATAGATTCTTAAAAAAGTTATTATTATTATTCTTATTTTATTATTTGATTTAAATTATTGAACCAAATAATGTTATTTGAATTTCATTTTTATATTATACTTATGCATAACCATTTATATAGTTTTATTTTAAATCATATCATGAAACTTAAATATATATATTTTTACCTTATAATAAATGTTTTAATATTGTGTTTTAAATATATGTTTTAAATAAATAAAAAATAAATTTACAAATTAATATTAATAAAAATAGCTAAAATTTATTAAACAATAAGTATTGAAAATATAAAATGTATGAAAATTAATTAAGTAAAAATATGAAAGAAAAAGTCTAAAGCAACATAAATACAATTTTGAGTTTTTTAAAAATATATATATATAACCCCCATAATGTTAATAATTTTAATAATAATAAAAAATAATATAACATCCATCTATTTAACTCTTTTTATATTGAATTACCTTTTTAAAGTCAAGATAAAGATATTTAAAAACTACTAAAATTTTAATTTCAATTAAGTAATAAATTCAATAAAAAAATATCAAACTAAAAAAAATAAAATTATGTGACCAAATGAATTAGAATTTAGCATAAGAAACATATGAAACTCAAAATATAAATAATAAACATAAAGAAAGAGCCACATAGTCAAAATCCTCAAGAGAGGAATCAGAATACCAACTTTTAAAGAGGATTCATAATCCTGGAATCTTGCAGTTATTTTCCTTGGTTCAGGATTCTTTTTACTTTCCCTGGATGAAACAAACACAGGAATTTAATAATTAGGAAAATGATTACTTTCCCAATTTGAAACAAACATAGGAATCTGGAAATTAAGAAAAAGATTACTTTCCCAACCCAGATTCCCTGCCAACCAAACGAGCTCTAAGTGTATTTAACACTTAATTCTTAAGGTTCACTAATCACTAAGGCTCTGTTTGGATGTTATCATTTTATGGATTATTTCGCAAATGCAAATAGAGTTGTTTGTTACATTCATTTTTTCTACCAAAAATTTTAAAACAAAAAAAACTGTTACAGTAATTATTTTTGCTACAACATTTTTTATAAATAAAATATTAAATTTTAACAATAAACAACTCTTCCTAACACAATTCCCACCAAAACAAACTAATAAAATATTAATTCAAATTTAAATTTTAAACTGTTATTAATAAAAACATCTCCAATACAAATCCCAACAAAATATAATCATTAATCCAAACACTCCAAAATTATTCCTTCTTGATAACAAATTCCAAGAAAAGAAATTTCATCATAAAACAAAAAAAAACCCTCATCCAAACGTAGACTAAGGTTTTAGTTAAATACATGTTATTAAAACAGGGAATGAAATAGAAGATCTTGAGTACTTTCATAGTATGTTGAAATCGCGATTAACTTAACATTGCATATATGAACCCGCTCCACAAGAGAACGGATGTTTTTTTTGTGTAAGATATTATTTTATTATTAAATATATATTTTTAATTTTAATAATTTTTTAAAAGTTCTTTCCACTTTTTGTGTTTAACTATTTTTTTTTTCAAAAAGAAAAAGTACATGTTATGCAAATTAATGGCTGGTTTTTGTTTGACTTGTCCAATTGAAAGAATCACTATTCCAAGATAAAAATCATAAGAGAAATGATATACAGAGTGAAAAATTAAAGTGAAAACGTAAAGTGACTGACGTGGCAGTTATAAAAAGACAAACTTATCCCTTATCCATTAGGGTTCACTTATCATTTGGTTAGGGTATTAGTTTGTCTTTTTATAACTGTCACGTCAATCACTTTACGTTTTCACTCCCCTATCATTGCTCTATTCATATAATTCAGAATCCTTCAAAATTCTAAGTCTACGCACTCTTTTTCCATGCCTGAAATAACTCAATTTTACTTTAATTTCATTTTGCTTCAATGCATGCATTTGGCTAAGAGTTATGCAACAAGACTTATTTGTTTAGATTTATCATCAATCAAGATTGTAGAAGTTAGAAATTCTTTACAATTTCAAGAATTAGTTAGAATTCCATAGCGGAAGACATCAAATTTAGATTTTAGACCGAGAGAAGTCCCTCGCATGCATACCCAAGAGAAATTAAGTTTGTTTGATAAATATACATTACCATCTTAATAAAGAAAATATAGTAAAAATCATCATTCATATTTGTTGAGAAAACTTTTCTCATCACTCACCTCTAAAATGATGCAATTTTATCACTCACATTAAAATATTGTACCAAACTTATCCTTCATTCAATTTTTTAACGGTAAATATACATGTATACATCGTCCAATATTGTACCAAACTTATCCTTCATTTTAAATGTTAACGATAAAAAAAATTCAATTAAATGTGAAGGAAAATTTTCGCAATTTTCCTCTTAATAAAAAGAGGATTTGAGAATGTAAGTAAAATAATGGTAGAATTTTAAAGGATATAATATGGCTTAATATTTAATATTAGAGCATGGTTGGTCAATTGTAGAGTTTTTATAATATAATTAACACAACATAATTTTTTTTCTTTTCACACATAATTACACACATTACGGATATTTTCACACACTATACATATTTACGCATATTATACATAGTTATATAGGCTATATAGTTTTATACACTATACAGATTTACATATACTATATATATTTTCACACACTACTACACGTATTTACGCATATAATACATATTTTACACATGCCATATACATTTTTATACACTACATATTTTTATACAATTTACGCATATTTGTACAGAAATATATATATATATATATTTACACATATTACACATGTTTTCACTCGCGCTACATATTTATATATACTACATACATTTTTTCAAACCGTATATTAATTTATACATACTTTATAAATTCTTGCGCAACATTTATTTTCACATACTACATTTTATATGTGAAAGTCAGTTGAATTATCAAACATATATAATTAATGAATTCAACAACTTATTGCTTTTAAGTTTTATACTTCAAATTCAATTACTTTTCAATTTCATCAAATGGACTCGGCAATTTCATTAATGTGGAACTTTAGTTGACAAAAAATAAAAAAATATATATTAATTGATAAATAGTTAAGTGAATAAAATAATATAATGAAAAGGAAAAAATTCTGAAATTATATAACACCTCTAATCCTTCATTCTCTCCATTCATTTCTTTGTCCCTCTAATTTTGTTGGAAATTAAACTAAACTTTATTAATTAGAAATTATATTTCTAATATGATTTTGTTTATTAGATTGTTTTCCTTTAGAAATTAGAATTTGTGAGGGATACACTCTCCAAATTCTTGTATATTTTAGATTTATTATTACCATATAAATAGAGGGTGTTAGAGGTCTTTGTGCAAGAGGTAGAGCGTAGAGAGAGGTAGAGAGAAGTAGAGGAGTATGATTAAATACTTCAAAAAGGTGTGGAGAAAGCCATACGGCTTGAAGAAATTCTGTGGATCAACGAATTGTGTTGTTGTGTGGTGGTTGTGCCTTACATATAATATTGTGATTGTATTCCTCTCTTCCCAAACACATATTCTTGAGATAAATAAATAAAACGCTTTCGTATATTATTGTGTTGCTATAAGAACTAATTTCTAGTTCTAAAGTTACATATAAGATATTTTTATCTCTAACAATGGTATCAAAGCCAGTTCAATTGATACTGGATTGTGTATCAGATCTAAATCAAGATCTTGGGGTGTTTCTCAAAGTTAGGTTATTATCTGTTAGTCATGATAGATTTGGATTTAATTTGTTTTGTTTCTAAACTTGGAAAAAAACAAAATTATTATTATTGGAGGGTTATGATGGAAACCCATCTTGAAGCTTTTGGCTTATTACAATATGTTCAAAAAGAAATAACAAGAGATTTTGATGAACATACAAAGATGCAAGAAAGATTGGCGTTATCACAAATTCACCAGGCGGTTGATATGTCAATTTTTCTCGTCTGTTATTGATCAAAGACGAGATGAAATTAAATAAGTATACATTAACAGATGAAATCTTTGTTGAGAAAGTTTTCAACACACTACCCATAAAATTTGACCATGTTGTGGCTGTCACACAAGAAACCAAGGATTTGTCTATATTGACAATTGAAGAATTACAAGGTTAATGAATTCTACATGAACAGAGAATTAATGGAAAGTTGAATGATCCTATAGAGAAAGTGACTACGGAGAAGGCATTGCAAGCCCAGACAGATAAATTGAAGAATAACTCCAATGTTGTTGAGACCAATGCACGTGGCCAGAATTTCAAACGTAGCATAGTAGAAATAATTACCAAAGTCGCGGTAGAGGTAACCAATTTTTTCAGTAAAGAGAAAATAATGGATTTAATTTTCAACAATATAATAATTCCCAAAAGAGTAAAATATAATTTATAATTGTGAAAAATTTGGCCATTATAAAAAAGATTGTTGGGGTGCAAAATCTGATGTGCATGCTCAAGTTGCTAAAACTGATGGGAATGGGGATAAACAAGATGTTATTTTATTTTCTACTGCTAAAATTGAACAAATAAAGAATAATAATTGGTATGTGAATTCTGGCTGTAGTAATCATATGAGCGGGAAAAATGAGTTATTTTCTTATCTAGATGAATCTTTTAAAACCATAGTTAAATTTGGGAATAATACAATTATACATGTTCTTGGAAATGGGAGAATACCCATTATTTTGAAAAATGGGTCTACAAGTTTTATTGGAGATGTCTTTTATGTGTCCAACCTTTACCAAAATTTGTTGAATCTTGGCCAATGAAAGGGGATATGATATAAATTTCAAGTATGGTGTTTGCATGATCAGTGATGTAAGGTTGGGATTAATTGCTAAAGTGAATATGAACCATAGTAGTATTTCCTATGTCTCTAAACTATAGTGATTCTATTTGCTTTAGTTCCACTATTTCTAATGATGCTTGGTTGTGGCACATGAGATTTTGACATTTTAATTTTGGTGGCTTGGATTTTCTTTCCAAAAAAAAATTGTTTTGGGACTGCCTTCCATTGATTTTTCTCCTAGACAGTGTAAGTATTATATAAAGGGAAAGAAACACATACATTCTTTTCAAAAAGGCAAGGCTTAGAGGGCTAATTATCTGTTGGGGCTGGTTCACTCAGACTTGTGCTTCGTTGAGGTACCTTCTTATGGTGGTAGTAAGTATTTTATCACATTTATTGATGATTTTAGCAGGAAAGCATGTTATTTTCTGAAGAATAAATTTGATACTTGTGATATTTTCAAGAAATTCAAGGTATATGTAGAAAAACAGAGTGGGTACTACATTAAGACTTTGAGAACTGATATTGGTACAAAATACATTGTATGTGATGACTTCTTGATGAATCATGGTATTAAATATCAAATGACAGCCAGGTACACTCCTTAACAAAAATGGGGTGGCAGATAGAATAGTGATGAATTTGGTGAGATCCATAATGGTGACAAAAACTATGCCAAAGGAATTTTGGACTGAAGTAGTTTCATGTGTTGTTTATATTTTGAACAGGTGTTATACATTGTGTAATCGTGGGATAATTCCATATGAGATTTGGTTAGGAAGAAACCAAATTTCAGTCATTTAAGAGTATTTGGTTGTCTTGTTTCTTTATCTGTAATAATTGGAGGATTTATCAAATGGATATTAAGTTTGCATTTTTAAATGGTGTTCTTGAAGAAGAAGTGTATGTTGAGCAACCTACAGGTTTTGTCAAAAAAAAGGTAAAGACGATAAGGTTTACAGGTTAAAAAGAGCCTTATATGGCTTAAAACAATCTTCAAGGACGTGGTATACACGCATTGATTCTTTCTTTATAGATCATGCTTTTCAAAGGTGTCCATATGAGCATACTTTATATGTGAAATCATCTGATCATGGTGATGTTCTTTTGATATGCTTGTATATATATGATTTGATTTTTACAGGCAATAATCAGGAGATGATCGCTGAATTCAAGGAGGCCATGATTAAATAGTTTGAGATAATTGATTTAGGTCTTATGTCCTATTTTCTTGGAATTGAGATTTTACAATATGATCAAGGCATATCTTTCAGAAAAAATATGCAGGAGATATATTGAAAAAATTCAAGATGGATGGAACTAACCAATATTGACTCCGGTTGAGGAAAATTTGAAGTTAACAAAAGAAGGAATAAGAGAACCTGTAAATTCGATATACTTTAAGAGTATAGTTGGAAGTTTAAGATATTTGACTTCTACAAGACCAGATATCAATTTCAGTGTTGGCATAATTAACACGTTTATGAAAAATCTACATCAGTCACATTTGCAGGCAACAAAGAGAATTTTGAGGTACATTAAAGGTGTTTAATGAGATGATATTCTTTATTTATCAGGTGATCCAGTTGAACTTTTTGGGTTCACGGATAGTGATTGGCCTGGCGACACAGTCCCGGGCGGATCCAGAAATAAATTTTACCGGGGGCTTACTTAATTTTTTTTGCGATTAAATAAATGCATTTAACAATTAAATTTCTAAAAACAATAAAAAAAATAATAAAAATGTATAAATACACATAACTGCACTATTAGTTGACACTTGATGAACTAGTTTTCGTCATGTGACGAAGAGGAGGCAATTGTATTCTACGTGTCACTATTAATCTATAAAAAAAATTAATTAAACAAACTAGAGTTTCTAAACTATGATTTGTATCTAAAATATCTTGTCTAAATTCAAAATTCATAATATTAGTTTATATTCAAAAACCCTAATCTAAATTCAAAATCACTAAATATTTAATCCATAAAATTCATAATAAAATTACCCAAATTAACTTAGTAATTAGAATTAACTTACAATTAACAACATTTAAATAACAAAACTCTAAATATAAAAAGAAGAAGTAAAACTAACATTTCTTGAATTTTGAATACAAAAAATGGAGATAAAGAAAAAGAGACAATGAGGGAAGAAAAGGAAAGTTTCTTTACTAATGGATTTGGAAATTCAGTTTGGAAATTTGGGAGATAACCAAATTGGAAATGTTTAGATTTGGAAATAGGATTTGGGAATTAGGGATAATGGAGATGGGAAGGGTTGGAAATAGGATTTGGAATTTAGAAAGAAAAGCTTTTGAATGATTGAATCTGTCATCTGCCCAGAATCTCTTATTTAACAATCAGTTTTTGGATTTTTTTAAATTTTTTTTTTCAAATCACTTAACAAAACGACGTTTTGTTAAGTGTTTTAAAAAAAAAATTGCAAAACAATAATCAAACGAAACCCATCTTCAACTTCAGCCCATCTTCTTCAACTTCAGCGCAACGGCGGGGGCTCTCTCTGGCGGCAGACGGCGACAGTACTACCTAAAAAAAATTTCAGGCGACCATAGCGGGGGCTTCAGCCTCCTTCCGCCCCCGCCTAGATCTGTCACTGGACACAGTTCAAAGAAAAAGTACTTCTGGGTATGTATTTTTTACTGGATCAGGTGTGTTTTCTTGTAGTTCAAAGAAACAACAAGTGGTTAGAGGTGTTCAACCGGTTGGTTAATCGATTTGTACCGATTTTGGCAAATTTTGCCATAACTGGTTAACTGACCGGAACCGATTCTGCCGGTTTCGATTATACCGATTTCGATCGGTTAACCGGTTAAACCGAAAAATCGGATAAGTTTTTTTTTTACTCTTAAAAATTAAAACAAAAAACTAATAATAAATTATCTATGTTTGAAATGTAAAATTGAATATTTAATTTAACATATTAACTAATAAAGTCCATGTGATGTAAGGATATGTTGATGTTAAAAAAAATACTTAGTTAGTGTACTAATTACTTATATTTAAAGTATTATTTACTTATAACCTATAAATATACTTATGTATTTAGTTAATGTACTAATTACTTATATTTAGAGTCTAATTTACTTACAAACCTATAAATATAATGTATTTAGTTAATGTGTTAATTACATATATTTAGAGTCTAATTTACTTACAACCTATAAATATAATGTATTTAGTTAATGTGCTAATTACATATATTCATGAACTCATAGTATATATTATTTAAAATCTAAAATATACTTATTTTAATTACTTTTTATTGTTATTAATTTTAATAATATAAATTACAATATGATAGTATTAGTGTTTATTTCTTGTCTTCTCACTATTATATTTCGGATTATATAATAAAATTACTATAAGATCAAAAATATAATTTAGAATATACTTTGATTTCTATGTTAAGTTATTTATGAACTTTAACTTTATAATAGTAGTGAATTATAATAGAAATTACAATAGTTACATATTAAATTTATAAATCATTAAAGCATGTTATTGTTAGCCATGATATTCATGTATTAAAAAATTATAATATATTATTAATATTATTAGTTTTACATTATAAAATATATATGATTAATTATAATTTATAAATTATAAGTTAATTAATAAATTTTTAATAATAAATAACTTAACTATTAAAATAAAAATTAAAGAATATTGAAAAAATATTTTAATTATATATATATTATTAATTATCGATTTTATACTAGTTAACCGGTTTTAAAACCGGTTTAAATCGGTTAATCGATATCCAGTTTAACTAGTTGAAAAATCATTTCAATCGAAAATCGGACCGGTTAACCGGTTCCAGTTCGACTACCTATTTTTCGGTTTCTTTGAACACCCCTACAAGTGGTTGTATTATCTATAGCGGAGACAAAATATATTGCAGCAGCAAATAGTGCTACTCAAGCATTATGGCTAAGGAGGATGCTTGGGTTTCTTCAACATAAACAAGATAGTCCGACTATAGTATTTTGTGATAGCAATCAACTATTGAGTTGACAAAGAATCCAGTGTTTCATGGAAGGAGCAAACACATCAATATCAAGTTTCATTTTATACGTGAATTGGTATGAGACAAGTAGATTGCAATTAACTATTGCAAGTTTGAAGATCAAGTGGCGGACATTTTCACGAAGGCATTAAAGATGGAGACATTCGTGAAGTTGAAGAAACTTTTGGATATGATCAATCATGGAGATTTAGTTTAAGGGAGGCAAATTTAGGATTAAACTAAATCCTAATAGAATTGGTGTTTTAATTAATTATGAATTTGGATTAGAAAAGAATTGTAGTTCAAATCCTTATGTGTTTATATTAAATTCTTAACCTATAAATAGGTGTAAGATTAGTGGGTTTGAAGAATACCAAAAAATATAGAAAAGGCCGTCATCTTTGTTTGCGTCGTGGAGTTGAGGTGAGGAAAAATTTCAGCCTCAGTTTTGTTAAGTTAAAGCCATACGACTTTGTCCATAAGTAAAGTTTTGTTGTTGCTTCCAAATTGCTTTCCTTGGTTTATGTGCAATACTATATTGCTTTAACAATTAAGCATAAGCAATATTAGGGTTTGTTTATGCATCTTTATTTGGGTTTTGATTAAATCAATCCTACTAATTTTAAAATCTAAAATTTCCAATATTTATATACTCTTCATAGGTGAAACTAGACGACCTAAAATTCCCAATATCAATATATTCTTTATCTGTGAAATTAAAAGATTGGTTATTGTAACTAATTATATATGTATATATTATTACACTTTTGTTTATCAAACAAATTAGATATCATTAATATAAATGAAGAAAAGATAGAATCTACATAGGAGGTATTACTCTTGACAGGGCTAAATATACTTATAAAACATGCTCGTGATTGCTATCTATCCCTAATAAAAAATAATGCTAAACAACCCTTAATGGTGTAAGTATAGCAAGTTCGTTCCCACAGAGAAAAGACAATGTTGAAACTTTAAGAAAATGTTTTTGGAGTTTTATAATTACTAAACTAAAAATAAAAAAGTAAATGACAAAGCACAATAACGAAAATGATGACTTGATTTAAAATACCAATTAAGCAAGTGTACTCCCGAGATTATATTTTAGGGTTATTAAATAGCACAAGCACATCCTATCTATAGTCATTCAAAACAAGGGTAAATAACATAACTCACGCCCCCTATGTGGTAAGAGGCAATGAATGATTTAGGCATTTACCTACTTAGATATTAACTAATTTGCTAAACCCTTCTATATGGTAAGAGGCAAGGTTTATTTCCTTAATTAACCTGAAATCTAATGCAACTACCAACAAACAAACCCTCAAATCCAGCCACTCCTATCTGGTAAGAGGCAACGGCGAACCAAGTCACGCTAATGCTAAACTAATCCCTCAAACTCCCCCTATGTGGTAAGAGGCAAGAGCTAAGGTAAAATTAGCCTAACAAAGTCACAACTAACCCACAAGAGATTCCAAACAACCTACTCTAATCCCCCTATGAGGTAAGAGGCAAGATTAAAACAAGTTATCTCTAAGTAATTTACTACACTATAAGAGTATATTCATCATACATAATTCGCGCGCCAAATCATGTATACTTATGAAGAACACAACAAAACTCATTTACCCAAGACCATTAAATAGAACATAAAACCTGTAAATTAAGCACAAAAAACCTTATTCATAATCCCGAGAGCACAATAGATTTAGCTGAGCATGGCTTAATCGAACATCATAGGTTTAATAATAAAGAACATTATTGAAAACATAGCTTGAAAAGAAAGATAAAACCGTAAATTGGAAATCCTCGGAAGAAATCTTTAACTCAAAACAAATAAATTCAATAACAAATGTTCCAATTCTGTACAGCCGCAATTCCCCGTACAATAGCCAAAGAAGAAACCCTAGCTATTACAAAGAAAAACCCTTGCTTAGTGCTTTCAAAATTGTCACCACCCTCTATGTATGAAAACCTAGCCCTATTTATAGTGATTCTATAAAAATATTCGCAAATAAGACCTCCACGATATCCTTGTCAGACACGAAACCTCAAAGCGGACAAAAACACAATTTTCCAAAATTAATTCGGAAGTCTTCATTAATCCCGACGTCGCGACTTGCATTAATCCCGACGTCGCGACGTGCATTAATCCCAATGTCGCGACGTGCAGGGTCGCACGTCGTGACGTCCACCCACGTCGCGATGTGAAAGGCCCTCGACGTTGCGATGTGGGTCACTGTAATCTGCCACAAGATGTCATGAATATTAAAATTGATTTTTTTAATCTTTTTCTCCATGTCGCGACGTGAACAACTGGGCACGTCGCGACGTGAGAGGTCCCTGACGTCGCGACGTGGAGCGGAACTCCACTTTGATGTCACGAAATTTCTTCATCTTTTCCTTCATGTTGCACCCATTTTGGCTTACATATGACTTTTCTCCTCCAAACATGCACCATGGTTGACAAACCTACAAATAAGACACTAAAACAAATTAAATAGAACAAGAACGACTAAAGAATTAAGTGCAAAACACTAAATAAAAAGTGAATAAATTCACCTTCTCAATTCTTATGCACATGATGCTGATATCCAAATTGCAACCTTTTAGCACCACATGAAAAGTAATGCGAATCTTGTTATCCATAAAAATTAATAAGGAAGAAGAAGAATGGAGAATTGATAAGGCAACAAATTGGAACTTATTAGGTTATAAAGTTAGAAAGAATTAATAAAGTACAAAATTGATAAGCTTTTAAGTTAGAAAGAATTAATAAAGTAAGAAAGTGTTGATACGAATTCAGCCAAGGAAGATAATCCTTTAAATGACATTGGCTACCCAATGACAAGGTCCAAAATCAAGTGAATGAAAGTTGCTTTGAATGGGTTGCTTAGCAAGGCTATTAAAGGATTGAATGAGATCATCACTTCAATGGCTACACAAGGAGTTTTATGGAATATTTCTTCATTGATGATCTTAGAAGATAATCCAATGGTTCCAAACATTTTGGAACTTAAGGAGATTTTGAATTGAAGAATATTTCAAGAGAAGATCAATCACATGTGAAGACCTAAAGATAGGGTGCTTTTTGTCTTAATTTTGGATCACGCTTTTAAGTAATTTTTTAGGGTTTTAGATCATTTGGTTAAAGTTCAAAAACGTTTTATTGGGCTTGTTTAATTATTAATTTTGTTTTTAATTTAATAATCACATGGTCCAAGTTATCTTGCATGATAAAGGCATGTGATGGATTAATTTTAGGAAACTTCAATAATTAATGGTAGTTTTTAGGAAACAAGTGGGATTCAATTCCAATTCAAATTAGGAATCTTGATTTGTCTCATATAGGGAAAATACCATCCATTGACGCTTCTTGTAGACTATTTAAAGGCATTACTCTCAACGTTTTTATCATGATTGAAGAATAAGAAATTTATTAACCTTTGTTTATTTTCTTCAATTTAGGGAGTGAACCTAATTTGAAAACCCAACCTTCTTACAGAGTTTGATTTCTAGTCTTTGTTGAGAGCAAGCCAAGTGGATAGGTTTAATTCAAAAGTACTTGGATTAAATTTATTCCTTGTAATAGCATTGGGGGGGGGGGGGGGGGTTGGATTGGTATATATCCAAAAGGGGGCAGAATTGAACCTATTGCTTAAGTTGGTGGGGTCGAAACATCCCTCGCTACCTTCAATGCATCAAAGTGGAATCAGAGTTTTGGTTGCATAATTTTTAGGTTATCCTCACAATTATGTTCTTTTTTAATTCTGTTTTGTTTTTTTTTTCGTGATTCTTGTGTTTTTTTTAGTTCTTATTTTGCATCTAGTTATTTAAGTGTAAATTTCGTTACAAGGATCAATTTTGTTTGAGTAAAAAAAAATATTTTTTTGTGTCGTTCTGAAATGTTTCATTACTCAAATTTTGAATATCTGTGTTTGTGGCAAAATTATTTGACGGTGATTGATTCAGTATTTGATAATATAAGTTGGCTGAAATTTGTTGTTCGTTGTTGCCCTAGTTCTTGTGATTTGTTTTCTTGCTGTCCAAAAGTTTTTTTAAAAAAGAGGCCAAAGTTTCTAGGAAAAAAAAGAAGAAAAAAAAAGAAAAAATGCAATATATATATAGAGATTTTTATGTGTTTTTGGTAAAAACGGGCATAACTTTGTCATATGAACTCTGTTTTTCGCCCATAATATACCATTTCGAAGATGTCAACAAGATCTACAAATTTAAATAGTCTTTGACTCGTGACATTGAACCTAGGTTTGTCAAAATCTATCGCTTTTCATTACCTTATTGGTCCCTGAAGTTTTCGGAAAAATTTCTATCAGCCATAACTTTTTCGTTTTACACCCGGTTTGAGTTATTCTTTTTTTTGTTCTTCTTCTTATTTTGTGTACTTTTTGATTATTATTGGGTCTTATTGCTAATCCAAATTATTCCCTGCACATTCATAAATTACTCTATTTTTTATATTTGCTTCTAATCTAAAATTTGATTCTAGTTGTTTTGAATTAGGTTTGTTTATTACTTGTTTCTCAATTTGGGGTAGAGATGAATTTTAGATTAGTGTATATACTGTGAGAGTAGTTAGGGATAAATAGAGAAACTACCAACAAAGAGGCGAGTGCATTACAGCCCAAAACGTGAGAACCTGGAAGTAATCTTAATAATTTGTTATTGTTATTTCTTGTATTTTCACTAATATTGCAAATACTATGGCGTAAGATAGTTCTAAAACACAGATGGATATTCAATCTCAAATTGCATCTCTTGTGGACATGGTCAAGGAGTTTTCCATTCGCATGGCAACTATGGAGCACAACAGACCACAGAATGCAGAAAATCCTACTCCAAGACATCTTGACTTTGATGAGACTGCAGAAACACCACACCAGCCCAAAACAACAAAGAAATCTGAAATTAAAATACAAACCTTTAGGGTTGATTTTTCTACCTTTGATGGAAAATATGATCTGGAGTTGTTCTTGGAATGGATCAGAATAGTGGATTCAATATTTGAGGGCAGTGGATTGGATGATAAGGAGAAAATCTGTGTGGTTGGAATAAACCTTAAGAATTATGCAGGAGTTTGGAGGAAGCCATTGGTTCGAAGCAAGAGAATGAATGAAGAACCACCAATCCGAACATGGCGTGAGATGAGATCCTTAATGAGGAAACGATATGTACTTACCCATTATCAAAAGAATATAAAAAGGAGTTTGCGAACTTTCATCCAAGGTAGTATGACAATTGAGGAGTACTACAAAGAAATGGAGTTATTGTGCAGATGATGTAATTGTCTTCACTATTGCTCATTCTAAATCAGTCAAAACTGTTATGAACATTCTGCAGCATTATGAAAATGTTTCTGGTCAAAAAATTAATCCCCAGAAAAGCTGTTATTTGGCACATCATTATCTAAGTAGGGAAAACATCTATTTGATCAGAAAAATGACTAAATTTCCAAAGGGACAGATGCCAATTCTTTACCTAGGAATACATCTCCATTACAAAAGGATCCAGGCTTCATATTATGAGGGACTGATCAAGAAAATAACAGCTAAAATATCATCTTGGAATCCTAAGATTATTTCTAAAGGGGGCAGAATTGTTCTCATTCAAAGTGTTTTGTCATCTATTTCACTTTACACCACTATGGCATTGCATCCTCCAAAAACGGTTTTATATCAGATAGAATCATTACTTGCAAATTTCTTATGGGAGAGCACAGATTCACACAAATCCTATCATTGGATTAAGTGGAAAAATCTTTGCTATCCAAAAGTAGAGGGAGGCTTAGGTTTTAAGGCCTTAGAAGACATTATCACAGCTTAATCCATCAAACTTTAGTGGAAATTTAGAAAAAAAAGATACCCTTTGGGCTAACTATTTACACTTTAAATATTGTCAAAATGTCCATCCCACAGAGATCATTAGTCACAAAGGTGATTCTGAAATTTGGACTAAATGTTGCAAGTTGCTGAGTATTCCGAACAATTTATTTTGGTTCAAGCTAATGAAGGTAAATGTAGTATATGGTTTGATAATTGGCTTGGCAAAGAGACTCTAGCACACATATCTACTCCCACTGGAAATCACACATTAGCCCAGTTCATTAATGAACAGGGATAGGATTACGCAGCTTTGCAAAACATATTACCTGCTGACTGGTTAGAGGCACTTAAATTCTGCCATTCTCCATCTTTAATGGAAAAAGATAGATTAATTTGGACTCTTGAGGAAAATGGTAATTTTTCACTCTCCTCAACTTACCAAAAAATCAGGCAAATGAATGATTCCTATGACCCAAATGATGAGGTTTTCTGGAATAATCAAGTACCTACAAAAATCTCCTTCTTCTTTTTAAGATTGAGGAAAAACAAACTACCCATTGGAAACAATCTATCAAAACTCAGTATTTATGCTCTCTTTAGCATACCAAAAATCAGGCAAATGAATGATTCCTATGACCCAAATGATGAGGTTTTCTGGAACAATCAAGTACCTACAAAAATCTCCTTCTTCTTTTTAAGATTGAGGAAAAACAAACTACCCATTGGAAACAATCTATCAAAACTCAGTATTTATGGGCATTTCCAATGCCCAGTTTGCAAATCCAATGGGGACACAATAAACCATTTATTTGTTGGATGCCCATTCACTAGGCTAATCTGGAGGAAATTTGGGGTTGAAGTAGGAATAGTGAGATACTCACTGTCACTCAATACAAATTTCCAAATTTGGCAGAAGCACAAAAAGAAAAGAAAAAAAGCTAACATGTTAATTAAAATCCTATGATCATTGTTGGGAAGATTGGAAAATGCGAAATAGGTTAGTATTTGATAATCAGAAAAAAAAGATGGAAGATCTGGTCCAATCTATTTTTGAATCACTTGCCATATGTATGAACTTGCACCCTTGTTCTTGGGAGAGATTCTGGTTCCTGAATATGAATCACATTAGCAGAGTAAGGATAGAAATAATCAAATGGACTTTTCCAGCTGAAGCCTAGGTAAAAATCAACATTTCCAGCTTGTTTTGTCTGGTTTTAATAAATCTTTTGAAATTCAATGTGATGCCTCTGGGATTGGTATTGGTGCTATTTTGATGCAGGAAAATAGACCATGGCATATTTTAGTGAAAAGTTTAATGGAGCAGTTTTGAAGTATGCAACTTATGACAAGGAGTTGTATGTTTTGGTGAGGTTATTACAAGTTTGGCAGAACTACTTGTGGAAGAAGGAGTTTATCATCCATTCGGATCATGAGAGTCTCAAGTTTCTGAAATCTTAAGGTAAATTGAACAAACATCATGCTAAATGGGTTGAGTTCATTGAAACCTTTCCATATGTTATCAAATACAAGACAGGTAAAGATAATATAGTGGCGGATGCATTATCGAGGAGGTATTCATTACTTACTTATTTGCATACTAAACTTCTTGTTTTTGATTAAATTAAGGGTTTGTATGTTGATGATGCAGATTTCAGAATTGTGTATGACTATTGTTTGCATAAGCTGTATGGTGACTACTTTTTGCATAATGATTTCTTGTTTAAAAAGAATAAGTTATGCATTCCACTTTATTCCATACGTGAATTACTTGTTAATAAAACCCATGGTGGAGATTTAATGGGGTATTTTGGCATTGCTAAGACATATGACATATTGCATGAGCACTCTTATGGGCCTAAAGTATTAAAAGATGTTAAAAGTGTTTGTGATAAGTGCATTACATGTAAGCAAGCAAAATCGAAAATCATGCCTCATGGTTTGTATACTCCCTTACCCGTACCTAGTCATCCTTGGATATTGATATTTCTATGGATTTTATGCTTGGTTAGCCTAGGTCACATTCTCGTAAAGATAGCATTTTTGTTGTTGTTGATAGGTTTAGTAAGATGTCACATTTTATTGCATGTTCTAAAATCAATGATGCACAATATATTACTGATTATTTTTCAAGTAAATAGTAAGATTGCATGGAATTCCACATAGTATTGTGAGTGATCGAGATGTTAAATTCTTAAGTCACTTTTGGCGTACTTTATGGAATAAGTTGGGCACAAAGCTTTTATTTTCTACTATTGCACATCCTCAAACCGATGGTCAAACTGAGGTAGTTAATAGGATTTTGTCTATTTTACTTCATGCTATCATTCAAAAAAAATTGAAGAATTGGGAGTCATGTTTACCTCATATTGAGTTTGCGTATAATAAGACTATTCATAGTTCTACTAATTGCTCCCTATTTGAGATTATTTATGGTTTTAATCATTCTACTTCTTCAGATATTTTACCTTTTCCTACTAATGAGTTTGTTCATCAAGAAGGAAAAAGAAAGTAGATTTTGTGAAAGCATTGCATGAGAAGGTGTGAAACAACATTGAGAGACGCAATGAGCAAATTGCAAATCAAGTCAATAGAGGTCGCCGACGAGTGGTGTTCGAACCTGGTGATTGGGTTTGGGTACACTTAAGAAAAGAAAGGTTTCCTACAAGAGGAAATCTAAGTTACATTCTCGTGGAGATGGACCATTCCGAGTTTTAGAAAGGATCAATGATAATGCTTATCACATTGAGTTACCTAGTGATTTTGGCAATATTTCTTCTACTTTTAATGTTTCTGATATTTCTTTGTTTGATCTAGGTGATTCGAGGATGAATTCTTTCGAGGAAGGGGGAATGATACGAATCCGACCAAGAAAGATAATCCTTTAAATTACATTGGCGGCCCATAATAAGGTCCAAGACCAAACGAATGAAAGCTGCCTTGAATGGGTTGCTTAGCAAGGCTATTAAAGGATTCGATAAGATCATCACTCCAACGGCTACACAAGGAGTTTTATGGAATATTTCTTCATTGACGATCTTAGAAGATAATCCAATGGTTCCAAGCATTTTGGAACTTAAGGAGATTCTGGATTAATTGAAGAATATTTCAAGAGAATATCAATCACACGTGAAGACCTAAAGATGGTGTGCTTTTTGTCTTAATTTTGGATCACGCTTTTAAGTAACTCTTTAGGGCTTTAGATTATATGGTTAAAGTCCAAAAACGTTTTATTGGGCTTGTTTAATTATTAATCTCGTTTTAAAGTTAATAATCACATCGTCCAAATTATCTTGCATAATAAAGGCATGTGATGGATTAATTTTAGGAAACTTCAATAATGATAGTTTTTAGGAAACAATTATGGGATTCAATTCTAATTCAAATTAGGAATCTTGATTTGTCCCACATCGGGAAAATATCAATCATTGACACTTATTGTAACATATTTAAAGGCATTACTCTCAACATTTTCATCATGATTGAAGAATAAGAAATTTTTAAATAAGGAATTTATTAACCTTTGCTTATTTTCTTCAATTTAGGGAGTGAACCTAATTTGAAAACCCAACCTTCTTAAGGAGTGAACATTAGAAGTTTGATTTCTGGTCTTTGTTGAGAGCAAGCCAAGTGGATAGGTTTAAATCAAGATTATTTAGATTAAATTTATTCCTTGTAATAGCGTGGGGGATAGATTGGTATATATCCAAAACTCACGTTCCATATCTTTGTGTTTGTTTCCACTTGTTTATTTGAAAATCTGTGCTAGATCTGACAATTATTGCTTAAGTTGGTGGGATCAAAATATCTCTCGCTACCAATCGTAAAAAAAGAATTAGAGAGGATGAAGGATTATTAATATTAGGAAATTTTAGATAGAATTTATTTATAGTGAATTCTCTAGAAAATGGAATTGCATGGAATTGGAAACAAGAATAATATTCTAATAGTAATATTTGGTTAAAGGAATCATAATTGTAATGAAATACTTATGTTTCGTATGCGAATGTTTTGGAATGAAAATATGCGAATGTTTTGGAATGAAAATTAAATAAAATTACATTTTTATCATTTGACTTTGTACTTAAATATTATTTGAAATAACGTTGAACAACTTCAAAAATATTGTTAATCTTATAAAAATAATTTTTAAACTTTTTTATTTAATTTTTTTAACTTTTAAAATTTTTGCATATTAATAAATTATTTGTGCAAGAGTTAATGAATGTTAAAAAATTATCAACTTTTATTTGCAATAAAAAAGACTCCATATAAAAATTTATAATAAATATAAATTATTCTTTTCATAATATTTTGAAAACCAATGCTAAAATATTGGTGAAGACTGAGGAGAAAAAGGAAGGAGTTTTTGAGAATTACATTTAGAAAGGAAGAGGTGAGAGAGTGCAAAGAAGAGAAGGGTAAAGAAAATAATTTGATAAAATTTTCTGTTTCTGAGAATGAAGAAATATTGGTGTGCTCATTTGGTTGGTAGGAAAGTAAAGTGTTTTAAAAATATGATTTCTAGAATTTTGAGTTTTAGAAAAATGGATATAATAACTTTACTTTTCATAGATCAAGGAATGTTAATATGAAAGTAAAACAAATTTCATGTTTCATTGTTTCGTATAAATTAATCAACCAAAGGATGCAATGCATTTTTGGTTCAATTATCAAAAATATTTTTGTGATATACATAGTGTTATACAATAAAAATTATTTTATAGTTATTCTTCAAAAATTTTCATTCATGTGTAATAAATAATTGTTATCCACCAAGATATACAAAAATACTTGTTAAATTATAATGTCCACAAATAAGTTTTACCATATAATTTATGTATTATAACAAGAAAATAAATAAAAATAATTCAAGTGTAAATCAGATATTTAACAATATAAATATTATTGTTATTAGAATATAATTGCATATAATTCTATAAATTTTTTAAAATTAATGTTGTCTATTTATTTAGATTTTTTACATTTTAAAAAGTGAGTTACTTTTATGATGATTTTTTTTAAAAAATTAATGTTGTTTGTTTATTTATATTTTTTATGTTTTAAGAGTGAGTTAATTTTGCGATGAAAGTTCGATGACCAAATATATAAAATTACAATTAATAAGAAACATGTTTGTAATAGAAATTAGATAAAAGCGAGTTATTTTATTAAAAGTTTAATAAGAATGATCTATTTATGCTTGTAGTTAGGTTGTAGTAGAATGGAAGAGGTTGTTTTAAATGTTTAATGAAAATTAAACTAATTTTTCTAGAGAAAGTAATCAGAATACCATGTTGGAATAACGATTAAGAATCCAGAAATTTTGTACTAACTTTCCTTAAGCGCAGGATTTTTTTTTACTTTCTCAAAACTCTAAAAATAAATCAAACACTGGAATTTAAAAATCAGGAAAAAAATTACTTTCTAAACTCATATTCATGCGAACCCAATGAGCCCGGCGAGTTTTTTTGTTTTCTCAATATTTGGGAAATAAAATATTCTCCTAAAACCCATTACCTCTAACCAAACATCATTCTTTATTTCGTTTCTCATTCTCATTTTCGATCCCCCATCCAAACACCAATAGAATTTATTTATAAAAACTTTTTATATTTTATATTTCTTAGATGTATGAATTTATTAGATTTCGTATGTTTACTCCATTTTGGGATGAAATGTTAATCATATTTTTGTGGTAACATGACATCTATCAAGTTAGTTATAAACGTATACGTATAATAAGAAAGAAAAAGAAAAGTTGATTATTAGGAAATAAACTATATGTATTATAAAAAGGGCCATTCTCCTGTAAGACCATCTCATATATGAGGCATGTGTATGAATTTCACTTTAACGTATAAAGTATAAAAAATTAGCGTATAAATTATCAAATATTAGCGTATAACATATAAAAAATTAGTATATTAGAAAATAAAATTTAATTATTATATTACATCTTATATATAAGACGGTCTCATAAGAGTTTTTGCGTTATAAAAAAAGTTTAAAACATTCTATTTATTAAAAACCAACAATACTTGTAGAGCAAGAAAGAGTATTTAGACACAATTGCTACTTATGTTTATTCGTATATAGTTTAAACACAAAAACTATTATAAGACATGATTCATATATAAATTAGGATAAATTACATTTACTCCCTCGAGATTTGTCCAAACTACCAAACAAATCCTAAAGTCTGATAAAACTACCAAACGAACCTTTAACCTTGCAAAATGACAAAAAAACCAGTAAAAAATAGAACTGATAAAATTTTTAAAAAAATAGGAAAAATAGAGTTTTTAAATAATCTAACATATAATGAGTAAAAAATCAAACCTTTTGTGTTTCAAGATAAAAAAAGTTTGTGATCTTTTCACCTAATGATAATTGAAAGGTAATGTTGGCCTTATATGCAACCTAACAAAGGCGGGTTGAATTAGGTTGGACAATTAAAAATTCTATCTAAAACTGTTTTTCCTAAACTTATGTTTCTTTAAGGAAATTTATCAAACACTTGGTGTGTGTATGTGTGAATGTTGTGAGGTGTATGAAAGCTATTAAATCTATCAAACCAATTTACACAAATTCATCAAATTTAATTCACAATAACCAATTTAATTCAACTAAATATATGCACTAAGTAATCATCACAATTTCATTATAAACATCAACAATATATATATATATCTAAGAAATAAAATCAAAACATAGAAATGGAGACAAGAGATTTATTGTGGTTCAAGTCTCCCATTGGAGCACTCTACATCCACTACCTAAACCTTCAAGTTTAGAATTTCAACAATCCCTAAAAGGATCTCTTCACAAAAGGTGAGACCCAAACCTTTTAAAAACCTTCAAGGATGAATCAATCTTAATAGCAACCAATGCTTTAAAAATTGGTTTTACTCTCCCTTTTGGAGAAACCTTTCAATCTTACCAATTAGGAGATTTACAACTCTTAAAAACTCTCTTGATATGGTGGATAATTACACTTGAAGGTTCTCACACAATTTCTCTTAAAGAGTGATTTTTACAAGAGAAAAATATTGGCTAAAAATGAATGAAGACAAATTCAAGTTCAAGAATTTTTTTATCCTTTTTGTTGATTATCAAAACTCTTTTCTTTTAAGATTTTGGAGAGAAATCTTGACAAGGTTATAGCTCTAGGATCATTAGAAAAGAGTTATGAAAGTCCAAGGTATTTATATAAAGAATTTGTGAGGCAAAATAGACAACAATTTTATTTTTCAAAAAATTAGCCGTTACTCACAAATATGAGAAATTCAGACGTCCGAACCTCCAAGGAGTCGTTCGAATTCACTTTTTAGAAAAACTTGGAATTTCTGAAATCAATGGATTCGGACGTCCGAACCTCAAAGAGGTCGTCCGAATGCATTATTTAGAGAGTTTTCAAAAACATTTAAAATCCTAATTTGGACTTCTGAATTCCTCTTAGGTCATCTGAATTCACTTTTTCTCAATTTTTTTTATTTTTGATTTTTTGAATATTTTGAGAAAAATGAAAAACAAATTTTGTATACATTTTCAACTTTCATTTTTTATTTGTTATATTTGAGCTTTTAAATGAATCAAACATGTTATGAGCCAATGTACAATGTAAATTAGGGATTGGAGTTAGAGAATCTACCCTAATTTACCTAGTTTCTATTTCTTCAATGTCTTCTTTCACTTTAAACTTCATTCTTTGCCAATTTGCATACCTATAACTTCAAGAAACTTGTTAAAACATTAGTATACATAATTGTTTGTTAATCATCAAAACAACAAGTAGATTTAAGACACTAGGACTTTCAGCTAAATATGCCCAAATAAAAATATTTTTCAATTTAAATTATTATATGGGTTTAATATTCTCTAATACTATTTTAGTCTAATGAATTTTATATGTCTTAGTAGTAAGAGGATAATTGTCAACACAATGAAACTATAAGTTGATCAAAGGGGAAATTGTTATACGATTGATTGGCCAAGAGTTCGTTTGGTAGTTTTATTAAACCTTAGGACTTGTTTGATAGTTTGGATAAATCTTGATGTGGTAAATGTAATTTACCCTATAAATTATAGTTATACTTTTATAGTAGATAATGATACTATTTAATGTTATATTGATACTTTTAATGTTAGAGCAGTACTTTTAGTGTTAAAATGATACTTTTAATGTTATAGTGATATTTTTTTATTTTATGAATAATATTTTTTAATATGTTGCCTATAAACTTACTGGAGACCAACCCTAATTTAAATAACTTATTATGGTGTTAGATTGTACGTAAGTTAATAGTTGAATAATTACAAATAAGTCTCTAGCATGTTAAATCGAGTTGTATAAATACAAAAATGAGTTTTAGTGTTGCGGCTCTCTACTTTTAAAAAAAAAATCTGACACAAAAATATGTGTATAAATTAACTCGAACACTCAGATAAATTTTCGTTTGATAAGAAACATCACTATTAATTAACTTACCATAAACACCTAATTTACAAACAAATGACTACAATACATTTGTTCTTCACCAACTCGTGTTACTAACTGCAAGCAATTGTCCCCTTATAATAATAATAATAGGCACATGTAGTCACTACAAGAAAAATGGGCTTTAATGACCAAAATCTTAGTGACCAAAAAAATTTCAGTCAACAAAGAGCACCTTTGTTGACCAGAACAAATTTGGTCACTAAATTCTAGTCACATCTAAAAAATTATTGACCAAAACAAAAGGTGGTCACTAAGTGGTCAATAAATACATTGGCGGGAAAAATTCCCGCCAATGGAACACTCTTTGGTGACTACATTCGGTGATTAGAAAATTTTTTGTCAACAAAAATTGTGTACAAATGATTTGGTGACCAGAAAAGTAGTCAATAAATTTCAAAAGTCTAGTGACCATAATTTTTGGTCAACGTAGCTCATACGGGCAGCTGACTCTACCAATTTGAAAACTTTTTTTTTTACTAAAACAACCAACTTTATTAATCATAGCAAAGTAGGAAGATGTCGGATATACCCGACACCTTATTACAAAAGGAAAGCCAAACAGAAGGAGTACTACTCCCTTACACTTTGGGACCAAAAGCTTCTATGCACGATTAACAAACTAATACTAATGGTATGTGTGGAGGTTAAGAGTCCACTAAATTTGAGTACGAAATCAAATTCTGAACACTCTCAAACTTGTTGTAGATGCAGCGTAACCGGTGTGCACTAAATATTTAGGGGGCGTTTGGTAAGGGGGAATAGAAGGGGTCAATGGTAATCAACAAAAGTGATTGCCATTGTTAATGTTTGGGAAGGAGTAATGGGAATGACTGTTCATCAATGATTACCCAATACAGGGTAATGGATGATTAATGGGGGGAGACTAGGGAATCATCCATTACCCTGTATTGGGTAATCGATTTTACTCAACTCTACCAAATAACTCCCTACTCTAATATGTACTTTAATAATAATAATAATAATATTATTATTATTATTAATTAAAATAATAATAGTAATAATAATAATATTATTATAATAATAATAATAATAATATTATTATTATTATATTAATAATTAATAATAATATTAATATTAATAATATTAATATTAAATAAATAATATTAATAATAATTCATTAATAATAATATAATTAATATTAGTAATGAATAATTAATAATAATAATTATTAAATAATATTATTATTAATATAATTCATATTAATTAATAATAATAATAATTATTAATTAATATTATTAATAAATAATTAATAATAATAATAATTATTAAATATAATATTATTAATGTAATTCATATTAATTATTATTAATTACTATTATTAAATAATAATTATTATTAAATAATAATATTATTAATATAATTCATATTAATTATTAATAATAATTATTATTAAATAATAATATTGATAATAATATTATTAATGATTAAGGATTAATATTAATAATAATAATGATTATAATATTAATAATTAATAATATTAATAATGATAATAATTAATAATATTAATCATTAATAATAATATTTATTATAAATAATGATAACAATAATTAGTAATTAATAATGATAATAATAATATTAATAATTAATAATTAATAATGATAATAATATTAATAAATAATAATAATAATATTATTAATTTATAATAGTAATAATAATAATAAAGATTAATAATAATAATTATAATAATAATAATAATAATAAAAAGTGCGAACTCGATAAGGGTAAAATAGAAATTTTGAATGATTCCTATTACTATTGTTGATTTGAACCAAACAACATCAATCACAATAATACCCATTATAGGATTTGAACCAAACATTAACAATGCAATCATATTCCCATTGCCATTGACCCCTCAATCAAACCCATTGTGATTGCCATTGAAGAATTTGAACCAAACGCCCCATTAAAAAAAACAGCAGCACCACTTGTATACCAAAAGGAGCCCAAAAGTAATTACACCAAATGCAATCGGCCTGTCACCCCACAGCAGAAGCCGAGCCACAAAATATTTACATTTGAATCTTGGTTCCTGAAATCGACTTCTAACCCAAAATGATTCCTGCAAAATGATTCCTGCAAAATGAACTTGGGTCCCGCTACACAATCCTGACCTAGCAGTCTTATGAACTTAATAAAAACATGCCAAGCTGGCCAATCTAACATGCCAGACACATCCAAAAGCCTATCTATATGGTAACCTCAGAAAACCAATCCATGTTCAGCAAAGTGCATGAATTAGTAACATTTTCCATATATCAACCACCTGGTATCAAATTTAAATACATCCCAAAATCTCCCAAAACCATGTTCAGCCTAATTCATTAAAAGAGATACCTGAGCAATTAAATATCCACAAACAGGCCAACTGATGTAAACTCCAGTAATCAGGGGCCAAGCAGCTAAACATTTAGCTAACACCTGTAGTTCCACCTTTTACCTTCGGAGTAGCATATGAAGGGATTACGATCCCTGAGTTTCCTCCCCGATGCCAGACTAGCTTTGGGGCTTACTAAGGCTGTCATGAGCTTCGTATGTTTAACTGGCTTCTGGCATCTTTCCATTTTGTCGAGGAACATATTTAGTTCATCTTGTGGATCCTCCTCGAAACTATTCTCCGTCCAGCAGTCGTCCTCCTCTTCTTCGAAATCGGACTCATTTGTGATGTCTTGTAGGGCTGTTAAATCCGAAGCAGAGCTGACTTTGACAAACTCTACTTTGTCCCACCTAAGTGTTGGGATGGCTTTTAGAATATCTAAATCTGTCCTGAAGTTATCATTGACCGTGTTTGAGGATTCTCCTCTTTCCCAGTTAATGGTACCTTTGATAGCCTCCGTGTTCAGGCTTTCGCTATTCTCCGACTCTATCTGTGGGGAGACCTTCGAGGCTATTGGAGGATGATCAATCGCTAGTACACTGTTTGGGGAGGGAAACACATAAACTCCATCAGGTTCCCCTCCTTTCCTATTAATGATTTCCAGGAGTAGCCCAAGGTTGGTGACAAAATGATCAAGCTTTTTCCCTGCCTTTTGCAATGACGAACTTGCCAGCACCAGTGCTTGATCTGCTCCACGGACATCTGCTGGATTCGAGATTTGAGTCCCCTCTGGGCCATTTCCTGACCTAATTTGCTGCCGTTTCACCTCAGAAGAAATCTGTTGGGCAAACATTGTCTCCCCTGAGTGAACAGTCTGTGCCACCACTTCAACATCATTGCTGGTTTCCATAACCTTAGGAGGTGAATTTTCATATTGCAAGTCCTTGCTATTGAGTACCAACTTCTCCTTCGGGACCCAAACTTTCTTGGTTTGCTTGAGGTTACACTTTGACTCGACGTGACCCATCTTTGCACAAATAGGGCAGTATTCTGGTAGATCTTCGTAGATAATCTGCTGCCACATACCTTTCTTCTGCGTTTCAATCCAAACCCGGTGAGGAAAGGGCTTGACAACATCGACTTCAACGCAAATTCTCGCCTCACTTGGACGCAAAACTTTTTCCATTGCCGCCGTCGCCAAATCTAACTTAAGCGGCTTTCCAACCGCCGAGCCCAATGTAAACAAGGTTTCCTTATTGCACCAATGAACAGGGAACATGGGGAAATTAATCCAAACTGGAGCTATAGACGGTTCCTTCTGTGGATTGAAATCAGGTGACCACCGGAAAATTTTCGCCTGAAACCCACGGAAAGTCCAGATTTTTTTTCATCCAAAATGCTTGAAAATCAGCTTCAATCTGAAACTGGAAAATGACATGCCGTTGGTCTATCAACCCTGCGTAACATTCACCACTGAAACCTGTAGCTTGTAAATCCTTACGGATGTCTGCCATCGCCGGCCTACCTTGGTTGAATTTACCAATTAAGGCAAACTTGAATTTTTCAGCATAGCGCGATTCTTCTTCCTCTGATATGACCAGAGCCGGCTCTCCATTGTGTGTTGATAAGGCTGAGACCGACGAAGGAGTGAAGGAAACATCTACATTTTGAGCCCAACTTGCCGACACTGCCTCCCTGTAGGACTTCGCGCTCGCTGGTGGGGGATTTTGGTTATGGCTAGTCGGGTGTTTGGGGCCTCCCAGTAGTGTACTGAGCTCTGGACCTTGAGAGGAATATTTAGTGATTGGAGGTTGCAATTTCAGAACCCTTGCCGGGGGGTATTGTTAGGAAAAGGGGATTCTTCCATAAAAGTTTTGGTGACAAGGAAATAACTGGTCAATAAACGTTTTTCAATAGGCCTACGGTGACGAGAGAAGTGGTCACCAAATAGTAATATTTAGTGAATGCATTTTTTGCACACTTAATTGACATAATCATTTAAATTGGAAATCAATTTTGTAAATGTCATGTGCGTGTCTACATATTGGTGACTAAATTTTTGCCCACCAAATGCAGTAGTTTTGAATATTTAAAAACACAAGTAAAAGTAAGAATTTATTAGTAAATTATTTTTAAAAATTGTGACATAACATATAAATAATTTAACATTTTTTTAAATTGTAATAAACTTTTGCTATACCATATTAATTATTAGAATAGAGTATGTATATTATTTATGGTGTAAATTTTGAAGAAGTTGTGATTTATCCAAAATAAACTTTATTTTAGTTTCAATAGAAAATAATGGTTAAATATGTTAAACAAAAGCTATACATATAAATATATGCCTACATTATTATATAATATAAGCCTAATTATATAATGTAGTCTTATTAATTATAAATAGGTCTATATTAGTGTTTGTTTTACTTTTAGTGGACTAATAATATTAGAAGGTACAATATTTAATTTAGTGTGGATTGCAAATAGTAAATAGAACCAATATATGACTAACTCGCATCGGGTCAAATTCGTACTATAATTATTTAATTTATTCTTCAATATTAATTGGGTCAAACGTATTTATGAATGTTGACATGTATATTATTAAATGAATGTTAAACTTAATAAATATAGATATATTTTATTATATTCATAACTAATGTCATATTTGAATAAGTGGAAGCACAATTACTTTAAATTAAAAGGCCCAATACTTTTTTGTTGTTGGGTTACTATTAATTAAGTTGGTATAATAAATTATGAATTGAACAATAATAAATTGGCTAAGTCCTTAGTATATTATTTAATAACACTAATTGAGAAAATTTTATTTTATTTATAGTTTTTGTATAAACTTCTAATAATTATTATGACACCCTTTTATTTTTGTATTGTCCCAAATAGTTGATTTAAAGTTGTAATTAATATTAAACTCATAAATAAGCACATAGTTAGCAAAACCAAATGTGGGACTAAAATATTACTACATCGCATTAGATCAATAGTAATTAGGCGAAGTTGTTATTGCATTTACTACATTGGAGTTAGAAAATAAATAATTGGAAATAATATCTATATATAAATGGTTAGATAGATGTTTATTTGTTTTGTGCCTTATGCGGGCTAATTGGTTTAAGAAAAGACCACAAATATATAAATATACCAATGGACTTGTAAATGTCATATTTGATAATAATTAATTTTGGGCCAATTTATCAAATGGGCCCTAAGTTAGACCCATAATAATGAATTACTATTTGTGTTGGGCATCTTAATTTATTCATAATAATAGTAAGACACCCTAATATTTTTATTTTTGCCCGATAGTATTTTGATTGAAGTTCATAGATTTTTTTATTAATTAAATTTAGTGTTAGTTAATAACAGTCAAATAATCTATTTAAATTTTATTAATTTTAACATTTTGTTGAGGATATCTAATACTTGAAGTCCAACCATTATTCTAATTATATTATTATATTATAATATTTGAATTCCATTTAATAATTTAATCATTATGTCAATACCCATATTTTTTATATTTTTTTTCTCATTTATCTAATCCTTCTTGATTCTATTTTTTAAAAACTTTGTATGTTATTTACTTAATGTTAAACATTGTTTCACAATATGAGTGAGTTGTAGTTTAATATTCTTAATGTATATTTAAATTGATTTGACACAAAACTTAAAAATTCGTGTTTGGTCAAATTTTTAAGGCTAGCAGGTAATACTCTCAAGTCTTGAAACAAGAAATTAAAATACTACCCCTTCTCGCCCACCCAATTTTTTTTTAACAATCTCAATTAATCATAAAGAAATAATCTATCATAAACTTTTATTCTTTATTTTTAATTTTAACTTTACTTGTCTAAATATCCTATATTACTTGAAATGCAGAAGAATGATGCAAATACTCTCGAGTTAATTAACTATCATTGTTAATTATTTAGGTAGGTATTAGGATAACAAACAATACTTAATTTATTTGGAAACTATGCATGGATACTACTACATGTTAATAGTTGGTTTCCCATGAAGTGGATCATATATGAACAAGAGTTAATCACGATTTCAACATATAATAAAAGTAGCAAAAAATTAAAATCACGACTTCAACAATAATTAATTATTTGTTTCAAATATGATTCATGTGTTATATATGAATCGGTTTCACAATAGTGTATTTGATATGTTATTTTCGTATGATTTTAGTTATAAATTTTGAACCTTTTAAATAGTCTAAAACTCTTAGTTACTTATAAATTTTGATCCAAAATTAATAATTTATTTGTTACAAGTCTATACATACATAATGTTATGAATTTATTTACATGAATTTTATCATGCATCCAATACTGCATGTTAATTAAATTAAGTAAACTAATAAAAAATATATATATTTAAAATACTTTATGAATTTAAACACTATATGTAAACCATGTATGATCAGCAAAATAACAAAATTTTCAATAGCTAGAATAATAAAGAAAATACCAATTAATGTGGAGATAAGTTTTTATTAAACCTTTATGTCTTTAAAAAAGTAGTAACTAAAAAAATTAAAAGCCAAAAACAATAGCAAAAAAAAGGAGGGAAAATAATATATTGGTTTAGCTTTTGAGATATATTGAAACGCGGGCAATTTGGATTTTGGCAAGGTTTAAACTACGTCGTTTACTTTTCAACCCTAACTATCCTTCTAACACTTAGAACAAAATTTTGTTTTCTCGAAGCCGCCTCACTCATCCTCCTTTTCTTCTCTCAGTCGTGCCCCTTTCCTTCTCTTTCCCTTTCTCTTGTTTTTCTAGGATAGGTTTCCATGCCTG
Source organism: Ophiorrhiza pumila (assembly GCA_016586305.1). Classification (NCBI taxonomy): domain Eukaryota; kingdom Viridiplantae; phylum Streptophyta; class Magnoliopsida; order Gentianales; family Rubiaceae; genus Ophiorrhiza; species Ophiorrhiza pumila. The sequence goes on along the minus strand of BLIW01000008.1, from coordinate 28,973,115 downwards.
AGCTATCTTACAGCTCTTTGCTTGGTGGTGGTTGCATGATGAGAGGTAATTTCTTGCAATATACCAGATCTAAAATTTATTGAATTCCTTACACTTCAATTCAAACAACTTTAGGGAATTTTCAAGCTTAGAAGACTGTGCTCAAATTCTTAAAGACTGGCAAAAGTGCTGGAGTTTTGCTTGAAGTTCCTATTGCAAAGCTTTTCCTGTCCAATTATTTCAAAAGCAAAATGGCGAAAGTTGCAGGTAGCAGTTCAAGATGGTCTCTTTCCGGCACGAACTCTCTTGTCACTGGAGGCACTCGCGGGATTGGGTGACGTTCAAAATATTTTTAATTTTTTAATCATCATTTCTTGGAAAATCTTTATGGGTTTTTTTTTCTGTTCTATTGGATTATGCCCCATTACTGATGTACGATGAATTGTGTGTTTGTTTACTTATTAGGCTTGCGGTTGCTGAATTGGGTGCTACTATACCCACATGTTCAAGGAATGAAACAGAGTTAAACGAACGCTTGCAAGAATAGGCATCAAAGGGATTTAAGGTGAATGGTTCAGTGTGTGATGCATCTTCAAGAGAAGAGAACAGCTCATGGAAAAAGTCTCATCTATTTTCAGTGGCAAACTTAACCTTCTTGTAAGTTGTAATTACTATATGAGCAATCCATATTTGCATTTTCGATGAACTTGTTGTTTTGTGATCAAATTGTTACTCATTCTGTTTTATGTTTATTCTGCATCTCTTGAAATGGTATGGATTGCCGGGAAATTTTAGGTCTGTCCTGTTAAATGCCTCACGCTAAGGATGAAAATATTTCGTTACATTTTCATAGAGTAATGAAGTCTCCTCGCATGTTGGAATTCAAAAAGAATGATTTTATTGCTTTTTTTTCCACTTGAATGCTAGGATAAATAACTGAAGTATTTCTTAGTTTTTGAAGTTCATCTCTATTACATGTACAAAATAACTTTTTGTCTTTTGGAGGTGCATTAGAATTTTGAATTATGGGAATGACTCATCCTGTTGGCTGTAAATAAACTAATATGATTACTTACCTTGCTATATCAAAGGAGATTGGAATGAAATCAAACTTTGTGACATCTCTTTATTTGTGCTTTGATTGTTCATGAATTCAAGTAAGGAAAAGTGGAGGCTGCGCTAACTATTTTGTCATGAAAGCACTATTAGAAGTTCGAAAAATAAACATACCAAACATTTTGTCATGGAGGTTCTATGAATAAAATTACTTAGTGAAGTAAGTACATCCAAATGTAGTATCAGAACAAAACATCCAATTTGACTGCTTAGTGCTGCTGAAGTACCTCCCTTGAAGATTTAGTCCGGCTGCTATGTGTACTTAGACTATTTATTCAACTACGAATAACTGAACAAAGCTGTTTGGTTCTATGTTTTTTTTTTGCAATATTTGGAAAGGAAAAGCTTTTGATGATTTAGGAATTTAGGAATATGTTTGGTTCTATGTTTCCAAATATTGTAAAATTTATTTGATGATTTAGGAATCTGTTTGGTTCTATGTTTTTTTGGATTTCAAAGCTGCCTGATATCAATTGTTTTCATTTGTCTAGTTGTTGTTTTGAGGGTTAGAAGTCTTTACTTGGAATATTTCAGGATAATGCGCAAATGAGTTAGTAGTGGATCGATTTTAATGTATTTAGTTTAAGACCTCTACTAGAACTACATTAAAATATGTGAAACAAAATTTAGTTTAAGGCCTCTACTAGGAGTTTTGTATAGCACAAAAGTTCTAGCATTTTGATTCTACTTTTATATAGTTTTGGTTTCACGTTATTTGGATATTTGGTAGCAAAGTAATAGTCATTTGAACTTACTATGGCAGAAGTGAAATTTGTTACGAAATTTCAGTATTAAATGAAGTTTGAACAATTTTTACAGCCATTTGTAGAATGAATTTTGGATTTCATATAACATAAAAGTTTTATAATTTTTATTTTAGATTTATAAAGTATTGGTTTCATATTAGTTTGATAATTGGTTGAGAAGTTATAACAATTTGAAACAATAAAGGTAATACTGAATTTATGTTACATGATCTTAAATCATTATAGCAATTTTGAATTGTTTTTCCAATATATTACAAACTGAATTTTGAAAAAAATTCAACATAAGAATGTTGTAATTATTAGTCTAGTTAAACATGAAAGAATATGCGTGAATATGGCTTATGTACACTTGTTGTCCATGTATTGTTTTGTGTCAAATATTGTCATTCTTTTATCTTTAAATACTTGAATATAGCTCGTGTGGCATATTGACACTAATAGTCGGATTAAATTGTGAAACTTTGTATAAATTGACACGATATGACTCTCAAAATAGCATTTCATTTGTTTACAATACGTGAAACCCAAAAGAATATGCAAGAACATGTGTTATGTACACTTGCTGCCCAAGTATTGTTTGGTTTAAGATATCTACCTTGTTTTATCGTAAAATGCTTGAGTGCAACTCTTGTGGTGTATTGTTGGCATTATTGGAACTAAATCGTGAAACTTTGGTTAAACTTGCATGCTTATACATTGAAACTATACTTTGATTGGTTTAAAATATATTAAACATGAAAGAATATACGTGAACTTGGCTTATGTACACTTGTTGTTCGTGTATTTTTTTGTGTCAAATATTGTCATTCTTTTATCTTTAAATACTTGAATATAGCTCGTGTGGCGTATTGACGCTAATAGTGCGATTAAATTGCGAAACTTTTTATAAATTGACAAGATATGACTCTCAAAATAGCATTTCATTTGTTTACAATACGTGAAACCCAAAAGAATATACAAGAGCATGTATTATGTACACTTGTTGCCCAAGTATTGTTTGACTTAAGATATCTAACTTGTTTTATCATAAAATGCTTGAATGCAACTCTTGTGGTGTATTGTTGGCATTATTGGAACTAAATCGTGAAAATTTGGTTAAACTTGCATACTTATACATTGAAAGTAGACTTTGATTGGTTTAAAATATGTTAAACATGAAAGAATATGCGTGAATATGGCTTATGTACACTTGTTGTCCGTGTATTGTTTTGTGTCAAATATTGTCATTCTTTTATCTTTAAATACTTGAATATAGCTCGTGTGGCGTATTGACACTAATAGTCAGATTAAATTGTGAAACTTTGTATAAATTGACACGATATGACTCTCAAAATAGCATTTCATTTGTTTACAATACGTGAAACACAAAAGAATATGCAAGAACATGTGTTATGTACACTTGCTGCCCAAGTATTGTTTGGTTTAAGATATCTACCTTATTTTATCATAAAATGCTTGAGTGCAACTCTTATGGTGTATTGTTGGTATTATTGGAACTAAATCGTGAAAATTTGGTTAAACTTGCATGCTTATACATTGAAAGTATACTTTGATTGGTTTCAAATATATTAAACATGAAAGAATATGCGTGAACTTGGCTTATGTGCACTTGTTGTTCATGTATTGTTTTTAACCTATTTTTTTTAACTATGAAGGTTGAAGGAAACTAAAGAGTTGAAGTGTCAACTCTCCTAATGGATGTAAAAGAAATCGTGGACTATCTTGACATGAGAGAGTTGACGTATCAACTTTTTGTATGGTGGATTAGTACTCTTGTGTTATATTTATTAGATAATTCTTGGATATTAGAAGATTATTAAATTTATGGTATATTTTTGTTGGATTATCGCAGTTGATATTCATGCACTTGTGTTATTTTGTGATACTTTTGAACTTAAATATTTGTTAGTGTGTCCAATATTTGAGTGTATTGGTATATTTTGGTTAATTTTGTTTTAGTATTTGTCCAATATATTGGTGATCTTTTTGTGTTGTGCATTCTATTTAATAGATAGTACAGGTTTTATTTTATTATAAATATATCACTATGCCATTATAATGACAATAATTTTTGTCACCAAATCAATATTTTGACCACATTTTTTTTACTATTGATCACAATATTTGGTCACCATAACAAAAAATTGACCAAACAATTTGGTCACTATTTTGGCCAATAAAATTATATTGCAACTATTCAATTAATGACCAAATATTTGGTCACCATTTAATGACCACAAAACTAGTCACCTAACATTGTTCATAATTTGGTCTCTACATTCTCTTTGGTGACGATACTTTCAGTCAATAATATGTCAACTACCTAGGCAACTTAAGGCATTTGTTGACCAATTTTTTGGTTAGCAATTGGTAATCATTGGAAGGCCTTTGTTGACCAATAATTTGGTCAGCAATTGATACTCATTGGTGACCACATTTTTTGTCAACGAACATCATGTCACGTGCATTGACCATTGGACATTTATTGACGCAATATTGGTGGTCACAATTTTGGTCACCAAAAAAGGCAATTTGGTGACCGAAATGTAGTTTTTTGGTGACCACATTTTCAGTCACTATTTTGGTGACCGTTTTTTTTCCGATCACCAAAGAGTATTCTTTGGTGACCAACATCAAAAAGTGGTCACCAGGTACCTTTAGTGACTGACTTTGGTTGACCACCAGTGACTACTAGATTTTGGTCACCAAATCGTTTTGGTTACCACTTTCGTTTATTTGGTGACCATAACGTGTTAGTCAATAAAGATAATTTTTCTTGTAGTGAGTATGTGGATGGGTACATATATGAAGTTACCCAGGGGTAGTACATGAGTACCCTCGTTAATTCCATTTCTTAAAATTCTTATTATAGAATAAATTAAAATTAAAAAATATATTAAAAATCTATTAATTTGTTAGTTTATTTTATTTCACAATAAGATATTGTTAGTGCTATAAGATTGGGTAAGTAGTCACTAATGCAGTAAAAAACAATTCATTAATTTACTCAAAAAATTATAGATAAGATTGTTTATTTTGAATTCTTTCACTATATTTGTATTATAAATGGTAAAAATGAAATGCATTTTATTTAATAGGATGTTTCATGATAAATTAAACTAAATATATAAATTTTTTTTAAAAAAACTTATTATAAAAAAATGCAACAAAATTGAGAAATTTGTAGAGTTTTTAACTAAAAGTTATCATAAAAAATGAAATTTACAAATTTAAATTAAGAATAGTCTAAATTAAAAAAATAAAAAATTGCTAAATATTTATTTTGCGTGCTTGTGGGTAACTCTTAAATAACATAATGTGGGTACTTGGCCACCCGCATTGGGTACCCTCAAATTATCTACGACGAGTGGTTGTAAATACCCTCAACTCATCCTTTACCCAGTTGTGTCTATTCGTCAACAAAATGGGTAAGGGTGGTTATTTATCCATTTTTTTCAAATATGTTTAATACTTGTTTAGTATCTATTCGAACCCGTCAATTTGCCAAACATTTGTCATTCACTATCTGTCTAAACCTGTCGATTTGTCACTCATAAGTCATAGTTATAATAAAACGCTAAGAAATGGATTTTCTATTACATTTAGTGTTTCATTCTGTAGGTACACGTTACGTGTATTTAATGCTTATCATTTAAAATTTACTAGTCACTTGATAGAGTTTTAGTTTAATACATGTGATGTGGATCTATAAAATGAAACAAAGAATGTAACAAATGATTGGAAGTACGTCAAGAATGAGATAACTAAATTAATCAAGTTCAATTTATAGTCTAATTTGATGCGTTCACTAATATGGTGATTAATTTGTATTATTTTAAAGTCGGTGGATCTGTTACATTCTCTGTTTCAATACGTGTTTCATTATCTAAATACAGACTATGTATATTTAACACTTATTCCTTATGGTTCACTAATTATTTGTTAGGGTTTTAGTAAATATACATGGCTTCTATTTATAAACTGAAATAGGAATTGAAATAGGGAATGTAACAGAAGATTCGAAGTGTATTTTAAATGGGAATAATTGTAAAATAGGAGGAATGATTTATGCAATTTTATAATTAATTTTAAAAGTAAAATTACTTGGGGTGGGTTGCTATTTCCAAAGATTACACAATTTGAATTCGAGCTGGTGTTTCTCTTTCGGGTATGCTCACGTAGTCACATATATACTCATTCATTCTCTACAAAGCTTAGGCAACTTCTATTCACAATCGTACGGGCAATGCGTACGTTCCAATAATTATTTCCTTATTTAAGTGGGATCGCATTAGCAGAATCGCAGACGTAACGTTTAAGTTAACCGTAATAAATGAACCAAAAACGAACAAAGCGATAAGTTTCAAAACTCGTGGGGCTTTAAAATATTAACGCCATTTACGAATGACTTTAATATTATACGAGCACGATTTGAGCATCAACCACTCCCGCTATTCTTTTGTTTTCAACGCGTAATGTTTTGCACTTTTGCTACACAATCTTATTTTGTTTTAAAAATTTACAAATTACTTTCTTATAACTTAAGTTTTTTTAAAAAAATAAAAAGATCAATAATTTGAAAGGGATATTTTGAAAATATTTGACCTAATGAGTTTGTTTTGATGAAAATTTATATTAGAAAAATTTTTATTAATAGAATTTTAAAATTTAAATTTAAATTAATATTTTATAAGTTTCTTTTAGTAAAACATTGTGTGAGGGAGAATTAATTAGTATTAAAAATTAAAATCTAAATTTATACTTAATATTTCATTAATAAAGATATAAAAGAACTATATAAAAAAATAAATCCTATAACATTTTTTTAGTTCTATATATTTTTACAAACCACCAAAGCCCTATGCTCTTATCCTTTAGATAGCAAAAGAGAGCAGGACCTCTGTTTGGTTGCTTTCGTTTTAGTAATTTATTTCACAAATGCAAAATGAGTGGTTTATTTTGTTCGATTTTTTCATCAAAAATTTTAAAACAAAAAATAATGCTACAGTAATAATTTTTGCTACAATAATTTTTATTAATAAAATATTAATTTTAAATTTTAAATTTTAATAATAAATAATTCTTTCTAACACAATTCCTACCAAAATAAACTAATAAAATATTAATTCAAATTTAAAATTTTATTTATTAAAAAATCTTCAATACAAATTCCAACAAAAAAAAAAATCATTAATCCAAATACTCTCAAAATATTCATTTCTCATAACAAATTTCAAGAAAAAAGATTCTATCATGAAATCAAAAAAATATCTCATCCAAACGGAGCTTTAACTTTTGTATATTGTCAAGGGTTTGAATAATGAATAATGAAAATATATGACAAGTGCCTAATCAAATTGATCGGGTCACACAAAATTAAAGTTCACATTTCCCGATCTATTAGTATGCCTCAATTGTATATATCATTGCACTTTCACTTGACACATATCGTAATGATAAATGCCTAGTCTCTCTACACTGCTACTTGACATATATCGCAATGATAAATTGCTCGTTTCGTTGCACTTCCACTTGATAACTATTGTAATGATAAATGACTCGTTTTAGCATTTTCTCATTTCAATTCCGAAGACTTCAGGTCGGCGTGGAGACTTTGCTTACCACTGCTTCATCATTTTCTGAGCGAGCCACCATTTCCTCGACCAGAGCTAGAGTCTGAAATAACACAACATTGTAATAGACATATATATATATATATATATCGAGAAGAAAGTAATCAGAGCTCGGGAAACGAAAATACTGGAAACCTGGGAAACTCTTAAGGCATCACGTTTTCTTAGTTCTCGTTTCTCGAAGCTTTTCAGAGCTTCTTTGTCCCTAGGTGGGAGTGCTTCCATCACGAACTCGAGAGCAGTGTCGGTAGAGATTTGGTCATTACCAGTCAACCCCAAGTTTGGGAGCAACAGGTATTCAGGAACTTCAACAACACCATTTCCGAAGGTGTACCTCAGAACCATCAATTCTCCGAACAGCAACGGACCTGGCAACTCTGAAATTGTTTCATTTTCTTATTGGCTTGAGCCAAGGCTTCATCAGCTCGCATTTTTCGATTGGTCTCAGGCGCCGAGGTGGTTACATGTTGACTGCTGGGAATGTTGGCCGCGGCCTTTGAGCTTATTGGTTTATCAATTATCCCAAACGGAAGGTCCGGCCTCGGTTGTTCTTGTTGTGTGGGATCAGGAGTGCTATTCCAACCAAGTAGTCGGGATGAAGGAGCTGAGGTCGACTCAAAAACCAGTACCATTTCAGCTGCCTTAGTCTTCGAAGCTCGATTCTTCTTTGTCTTGATTCCATCCAGCATATCCTTGAGCTGCATAACTGCGGATAAGTTAGAGAAATCATTATGAAACTTAACACACAAATCTTACAAAACGTACAGACATTCTTAAAGAGACATGTACCTTTATGACCAAGCTCTTCCACCTCATATTGATTGTCAGGTTCCAGCTCGGCAGGGCTCAATCTTAAAGACACTAACACTCGCTCTGGGATGTTAGTGAGGCGCAGTTTGCCATGTTTATCCACCAAGGCTTCTAACTTAGCTAAGAAGTCCCTTGATACGAACTAAACACCCAACGGGTTATAGAACGTAAACCCACGATCAATTTGAGGATTGGAATTGAATTAACAACAAGAACACAAAGAAAGCAGCCCCCAATCCAATTAATGAATCAAAAACATGCTTATCAAATACATAAGGAAGTAGCCCCCAATTCAATATATTGAATCAAAAACATGCCTATCAAGATTAGGAACAAACACCCTAAGTGGACTTGCCCTTAGAACCTTTGCTATCAAGGATTTCCAATCAATCACAACCTTGATTGAATGGAATGGATTGTTCTTCACAAAGAACAAAGGAAAACTTCAAACTCTCAAGGTTTGATTTCAAAATAATCTAATGAAAAACGTTCACAAGGCTGCCTATTAAAAGGCTAGAAAAGCTCAACAAAATAACTGCTGAAAATTTGAAAAATAACTGTCACGTTCCCGGACGTCGCAACGTCGGGACCTCTATGTCACGACGTGGGGAATTAAATGCATTAAAATGGAAAACGAATTTATTTGTCAAAACTTCCAGACGATCACGTCGCGACCTGGAAGTGGTCTGGACGTCGCGCGACGTCGGTGCATATCGTGACGTCTGAGGTCGTACGTAGCGACGTTGGCGAATTCTTCCTGAATCCTCTTTGGCGTTTCTTCACGTCGCGGCGTGGACTCCTTGGACGTCGCGACGTGGGGCTTTTTAAGCTCCTTGTCCATCTTTTCTATTGCTTCTTCCCTCCTACGCTCCACTATGTTCCTCCACACTAAAGTACTCCGCTTGGGACACTTCCGAACATATTATGAATGTTACATCCCTCTCACGAACCTCACGAACGGATTCACGATCAACTATGTACACAATCAACGCGTGTAGTGCGCTCTTCATTCTCTTTATCCTTGAACGAGTCAATGGACCTCCAATTCCAGTCAATGGATCATCCATCTGACTTCTCGGGTTGGCTTCCTCATCATTCCTCCTTTCTTTAAAAGGATTCGTCTTTGAATCATCTAGATCATACAAAGAAAGATCACTCTTATTAAATGTACTCGAAATATTACCATATTCACTAGGCAATTCAATGGTATATGCATTATCATTTATTTTAGCTAAAACTTGAAAATTACCATCTGCCATTTGTTGAAGCTTGGATTTCCGTTGATTTGGAAACTGTTCTTTTCGCATATGAACCCAAACCCAATCTCCAGGTTCAAAAGAAACCTTGATCTGTCCTCGACTTGCTTGCTTAGCAACTTGTTCATTCCGGCGCTCGATGTTTGATCAAACCTTCTCATGCATTTCCTTGATTTGGTCAGCCTTCTTTTTTCCATCTAAAATCATAATATAACTAGAAGCAATAGGCAAAACATCTAAAGGTCATAGTGGATTAAAACTATAAACTACTTCAAATGGAGAATAAGATGTAGTTGAATGCACGACCCTATTATATGCAAATTCCACATGTGGCAAACATTTTTCCCAACTTTTTAGATTTTTCTGAATTAAAGCTCTAAGTAATGTTGTTAAAGTTCTATTAACAACTCGGTTTGCCTATCTGTTTGTGGATGTGCAGCTGTGGAAAACAAAAGTTTTGTGCCTAATCTAGACCACAATGTGCGCAAAAAATGACTCAAAAATTTGACATCTCGATCGCTAACTATGGTTTTAGGAATTCCATGCAATCTAACTATTTCACAAAAGAATAACTCTGCTATATGTGATGCATCATTAGTCTTATTGCATGCTATGAAATGCGCCATTTTGCTAAAACGATCTACAACCACAAAGATGCTATCATGACCCGACTGTGTCCTAGGCAATCCTAACACAAAATCCATTGATATATCGACCCATGGATGACTAGGAACGGGTAATGGGGTATACAAACCATGAGGCATGACTTTAGACTTTTCTTGACGACAAGAAATACACTTTGCACAAAAATTTTGAACATCATTTCGCATCTTTGGCCAATAAAAATGTTCATGCAATATATCAAGTGTTTTCGTGATACCAAAATGCCCCATAAGACCCCCAGAATGTGCCTCCCTAACAAGTAATTCACGATATGAACTTTTAGGCACACATAATTTTCCTTTCTTTATAAGAAACCCATCATGCTGAAAATAATCATCAACAGTAGTTCTAGCACATTCAGCATATATTTCACCAAAATCATTATCATTAACATACAATGCTTTAATCAAATCAAATCCCAACAGTTTAGATTGCATTGTAGTTAAAAGTCCATACCTTCGTGACAGTGCATCTGCCACTACATTATCCTTACCGGCCTTGTGCTTGATGACGTACGGAAAAGATTCGATGAATTCCATCCACCTTGCGTGTCGTTGGTGGAGTTTTCCTTGAGTCTTCAAGTGCTTCAACGGTTCATGATCGGAGTGGATAACGAACTCCTTCGGCCACAAGTAATGCTGCCAAGTTTGCAACGCCCTCACTAGAGCATAGAGCTCTTTGTCATAGGTTGGATAGTTCAAAACTGCTCCATGCATCTTCTCACTAAAATATGCAATCGGCTTCGAATCCTGCATCAAAACAGCTCCAATCCCAAGCCCGGAGGTATCACATTGAACCTCAAAAACTTTATTGAAATTAGGCAACATTAAAACAGGTGGTTGTGTGAGTTTGTCCTTTAAAGTGTTAAAAGCCTTTTCATGCACATTTTCCCATTTAAATACAACATGCTTTTTAACCAGTTCATTCAATGGAGCGGGAATAGTGCTAAAGTTTTGAACAAACCTTCGATAAAATCCTGCCAATCCATGGAAACTCCGGACCTCACTGGCATTCTTCGGTGTAGGCCATTCCTTGATTGCCCTAATCTTCTTTTCATCTACCTTAATGCCGTTAGCACTCACAACAAAACCAAGAAAGATAATAGAATCCATGCAAAAAGAACATTTCTTCAAATTCGCATACAGTTGATGTTCTCTTAACACGATAAAAATTTCTCTCAATTGCAAAACATGTTCATCAATTGACTTACTATAAATGAGTATATCATCAAAGTAAACAACAACAAACTTTCCTATGAAAGGCCTCAAAACATGGTTCATTAATCGCATAAAAGTACTAGGCGCATTTGTCAACCCAAAAGGCATGACAAGCCACTCATACAAACCAAATTTTGTTTTGAAAGCAGTTTTCCACTCATCTCCCTCTTTCATTTGGATTTGAAAATAACCACTTTTTAAATCAACTTTTGAAAATAGACATGCACCATGTAGTTCATCTAACATGTCATCAAGTCGAGGGATAGGTACCGCACATCCTCCATACACATCCTCCAACTCGCATCCTTCTTGGGTACCAAGATGACAGGTACAGCACACGGGTTAAGGCTCTCCCTCACAGCCCCTTTTTGCAACAATGCCTCCACTTGAGTCTGAATTTCCTTAGACTCCTCTGGATTAGCTCGATAAGCTGGTCTGTTCGGAATAGATGCTCCCGGAAGGAAATCGATTTGGTGTTCGATTCCTCGTAATGGTGGGAGTCCTGAAGGCAACTCCTCAGGAAAATGTCCTCGTACTCCTGCAATAAAAACACAACTTCTCGAGGCAAAAGATCAAGTAAGATGGTATCAATGAAATATAAATCTTTGCGCAATAAAATATAAACACACTCTCATTCACTCAATTTTTCTCTCACCTCTCCTTTTGTTGCAAAAACACTCATTTTCATTTTCCCACTCTCTGATTTCTCTTCCTCACTCTTGATGATTTCCTCTCAGCTTTTATTCTCATTAGATTCTCCTTTTTCTTTCTTTTCAAAATCTTTTACAATGCGTAACTGATCCTCATGTGCCTCCCAAGGATTCAAAGGCACCAATGTATGCTTCCGATCGCTCATCTCAAATATATACTTGTTAGTGTATCCGTCATACACTACCTTTCGATCAAATTGCCACGGACGCCCTAAAAGGATATGGGCAGCTTGCATAGGTACCACATCACACATCACTTCATCCTTATACCTACCTATCACAAACTCAACTTTCACTTGTTTGCTCACCTTGGCCTCCCCACTAGTACTCAACCACTGCAATCTATAGGGTTTAGGATGCTTAAGTGTCTTTAACCCTAACTTCTCTACCAACAATGTACTAGCTATGTTAGTACAACTCCCACTATCGATGATCAAGCTACACACTTTTCCTTGCACATGACACCTAGTATGAAAAATATTGTCCCTTTGCACTAACTCTCCTTCTATCTTAGATTGGACATTTAAAACCCTTAAGTTGACAAGTGCCTCTCTCCCCATTGGTAGCTCTTCCTCTACATCACTCTCCTCAACACATGGCATATTACCCTCATCATCGGAATGCACACTCTCACACTCCCCATTAGGTAACACAAACATTATCGTTTTGTTTTGACATTGGGTCTGTATGTGACCATTACCTTGGCACTTATAGCACCTTATGTCTCTAGCCCTCACATTTGTTTTCATCTCAAACTTATCCTTTTCGTCTCCCCATTTTTGTTCTACCTTAGGTTTGGAGTCAACATTGACATTCCTAAATTTGGTGTTAGTCATTGGCTTATTATCCTTCCAAGAACCCTTCCAAGTACTCTTCCCCTTACCCTTAACAAGTCTCTCAACTCTCAAAGCCTTGTGCAACAATTCTTCCATATCAACATATTCTTGCAAGTCTATCACATCGGCTATCTCCTTATTCAAACCCGCTACAAATCTACCCATAGTAAACTCAGGATCCTCATCTATGTTGGCCCGAATCAAAGATACCTCCATCTCCTGAAAATACTCATCCACACTCTTACTACCCTGGTTCAAGGTTTGGAGTTTTCTCACTATGTCCGTTTGGTAAAAATTTGGAACGAACCTCTTTCTCATTATCCTCTTAACCTCTGCCCAAGTCCTAATTGGTCTCGCCCCATACCTCCTTCTATTATGGACTAATTGATCCCACCAGATTGAAGCATAATAGGTAAACTCTACTACGGCCAGCTTCACCTTTTTTTCCTCTGAATAGTCATGACAGTCAAAAACATGATCTACCCTTCTTTCCCACTCTAAGCAAACCTCAGGATCATTCTTCCCTTGGAATTCTAGAATTCTCATCTTAATTAATCCCATGTGATTATCCTTTCTCCTCTCATTTCTATTTCTAACCCAAGCCTCTTCTTCTTCCTCCTCTGACAACCCCTCAATAGGATTCCTATCAAACAAAGGGTTCTTAGTAGTTCTATTCGTAGATGGCGGTTCACTAGACTCTAAAAAGTTAAGCCTCATGTTGATTTTATCAAGTTGTGCTTGAATTGCTTTAAAAATAACTTCAAGATTAAATTTAGGATTACTATCACCTGTAGGATTACTAGTTCCTTCCCCACTCACAATGAATTTAGGAAGATAAGTTGTCCTTTCCACTCCCTAAGTGTTTACACTCACACTCGTGTATCACACAAAAGAATGAAACTCACTCAGCTTTCGTTATAAGTTATTTGGGTTAAACAAATACTCACACACCAACCAAGAATGCAATTCAATTAGGAATGCTTAAAGGCAATAAAATACTCTAAATGAACAAGAATGACTTCAAGAATTGGCTTTATGCCTCAACAATTTTAGTAATGACCCATGTTCACTTTCCCCAAATGCAACACAATGACACAAGATTGCAAGACAAAAATTAATTCCCCCAAAAACCAACAAAACTATGTAATAGTCCAAACTGATTTAGTGCAGCAACTTCTAAGCATATATTGGAATGAAATTTCTGCACACTTTTGCAAAACAACAATTGTCACAAAGTTACTAAGAAATCAAGGTGAGAATGTTACCTTGAATGTTACCAAAACTGAAACTCAAGAATTGAAAACTCAAATTGGCCTTTTTTTCTTTTTTTTTTGTTAATAGTTCTGCAGTTTTTTTTTTCTGCAGTTTTTTTTTCACATTTTCTGCACTCTTTTCTTTTCTCTTCTTGGCCACAAATCACAACAACGATATGAAGAACAAGACACAATCAAGAACAATTAAAAACAGAAAATTCAAAACATAAACAATCAAAGATGAAATTCTTTGATGGAAAAATTCCCCAACTTGGCTCTGATACCAATCTGATACGAACTAAACACCCAACGGGTTATAGAACGTAAATCCACGATCAATTTGACGATTGAAATTGAATTAACAACAAGAACACAAAGAAAGCAGCCCCCAATCCAATTAATGAATCAAAAACATGCTTATCAAATACATAAGGAAGTAGCCCCCAATTCAATATATTGAATCAAAAACATACCTATCAAGATTAGGAACAAACACCCTAAGTGGACTTGCCCTTAGAACCTTTGCTATCAAGGATTTCCAATCAATCACAACCTTGATTGAATGGAATGGATTGTTCTTCACAAAGAACAAAGGAAAACTTCAAACTCTCAAGTTTTTATTTCAAAATAATCTAATGAAAAACGTTCACAAGGATGCCTATTAAAAGGCTAGAAAAGCTCAACAAAATAACTGCTGAAAATTTGAAAAATAACTGTCACATTCCCGGACGTCGCAACGTCGGGACCTCTATGTCGCGACGTGGGGAATTAAATGCATTAAAATGGAAAACGAATTTATTTGTCAAAACTTCCAGACGATCACGTCGCGACCAGGAAGTGGTCTGGACGTCGCGACGTCGGTGCACGTCGTGACGTTTGAGGTCGCACGTCGCGACGTTGGCGAATTCTTCCTGAATCCTCTTTGGCGTTTCTCCACGTCGCGACGTGGACTCCTTGGACGTCGCGACGTGGGGATTTTTAAGCTCCTTGTCCATCTTTTCTATTGCTTCTTCCCTCCGACGCTCCACTATGTTCCTCCACACTAAAGTACTCCGCTTGGGACACTTCCGAACATATTATGATTGTTACATCCCTCTCACGAACCTCATGAACGGATTCACGATCAACCATGTCCACAATCAACGTATGTAGTGCGCTGTTCAATATATTTGTCCTTGAACGAGTCAATGGACCTCCAATTCCAGTTAATGGATCATCCACTTGTCTTCTCGGGTTGGCTTCGTCATCATCTCTAAGAGGAGGAAAACTTTTGGGCGACCGATTTGAGACCGACTCGTCCGGATGCAAGAAGTTTTCCACACCAACTGCTCGAGCTCTGACGAAAAGGAACTTATCCTTCCAATCGTGAATTGAGTCTGGAATTCTTGTATTAGTTGCCGGGATAGTTCTAGCATACTTGGGGTTGATAAGGTAACAAAGTCATTCGGAGATCGGATGACGCATGATGTGTGGAAGATGGAAACAATATTGATCAGATCGGATGAGATAACAAGAATCTCAACTGATTTGATGGGCTATTGATAAGGGTTGAATTGTACTAGGACTCTTATTGTACATATCCTATCTGAACCCGAGTTCTTCAGGATAAGTCTCCTGATGAATTGAGGAGTTCTAATCCTATTGGAACTCTATCAGGTACGACTTTATAAAAGGAACCTCGTTATCACATGGGAAAGGGTTACTTTCAATACAACTTAATTACATATTACACTTATTGCTCAGGGACCCAAACAGACTTAAGCATCGAAGCATACTCCCCAGTACAGCCCGGGGGTATTTCTGACACTTGTGTTGCAGGTCTGCTAGGGTTCAGGTGATTACTCTAGATTCACGTGACATCAGGAAGATCTCACAACACTTGGTGATATTTGACTTCATCAGTTTCTTTGATCAAAATGTTTCCCCTAATTGTCATTGATAATCAGTTTTAGATTATTTATTGGAATAAAATGTATCCTGTGTACTGAAATTGTTGTAAGTTTTTGTCAATTAATTATAGGGATTTTTTTTCTTTTTGCATCCTTTCCATTATCACATTGACAGGCATACCTTTTTGAACATCCCTATATTCAACTATGGGCAGATTTGTAGAAGATTGCGATATTCGTTAAAGATACAAATTCAAAGAACTTGAAAGTTTTTTTTTTTGCAATCAGGGTTATTAGAGTTGCTAGTGAGAGCAGTTTATAAGGAATTACCTGTTTGAGCTAATGAACAAGAGGGGCGTTTTTGAGACTCAAGAAGTTTGTACAGCTGCTCTATTTGTTCCTTGGTGAAAGGAAGCCAATTTGAATTAGATTGCTGCTCTTGATCTGAGACACTAGCTTGAAGTGCACGCCCTTCACCATTTTTTTTTTCCAGTTTGGTGGTTTACCATGAATTTTCCAACACGTTTCCCGTGTGTGTCCTGTGCGTTTGCAATGATCCATTGGGGTTCTCAACTATCTTAGTGGAAGAAGGAGATGAGGAGCCTACAATGGGGGAGCAAGAGTGGTACAAAGTCAAATTTTTTGACGTTGCTCCCCATGAACATGAGCTCAAGTGCCTTCTCAAAGGGTGCCAAAGGACGCCATACAAATGGCAAAGGAGTGCCGTTGAACGAGCTTTCCTTTGGTACCAAGATGGTTATTCCGAATCTTGAGGGAATAACCACAATAATAAAGTCTAGCTAGGGACTAAATAAACCTAGAACTACAATTTCTTGCCATTTCTTTTTATTTTTATTTACATGTTAGTTTTTGTGTTTGTTTTGTGTTTTTAGGGTAATTAGGTTTGTTTTTCTTGTAGGAGTTCAAAGAGAACAATAAATGTGAAAGAATGAATATGAGAGATTGAAAAATGTGCATTAAGTGATAAAAAGAGCTAAGTGTGGAGGGGGATGCATACCCTTCACAACACTTGCATAATTTCATTGCTTTATTCTTGGTTTGGCCATTTCTCTTTATGGCTTGGTTGACATTCAAACTCCATTGGAAGGTTTGACTTGTAGTATGTACCATTTTGTTCACTACTCCCCCAATATCTATCATTTTGCCCACACCAATTTGGGTTGAAAGCCTCTTGATGAATGCTTCCATATTGGTTGGACTCCTCATTTAACATGCATTGGTGAGTATGGTGATCACCTCGGCACAACCTACAAGATAATACAATTTCATAGCTCATAGAAGATTGTATATCATTCACCAAGTTGGTCATATTGGCCACTTCAGCTTCAAGCATAGAATATCTATCATTAAGCTCATTATCATTCAAGCATGAAGTGGTAGAAAATCTTAAAGGTTCTATTTCTATACATCCATTAGGGTCCCAAAAACCTAGGGAAGAAGGATTCCCAAATATGCTAGGTGTTGGTCTCATTTCTTCTACCTCAATTGGTAGGTCAATATAGTTTGGTTCAAGAAAGTCTCCAAACAACCTAGACAAAATTGGAAGGATAAATCCTAAAAAAGGTAAACAACTAAAAAAAAGAAAACAACAAAAACAACTAAAATCATAACAAACATGAAAATAAAACTATTTATAACGACAAAACACCCAAAAACACTAATCCTAAAACAAATTGCCTCCCCGACAGCGGCCGCCAATTTGATAGCGGTTTTGGAGCTAGGGTCAACTGCTAAAGCTTAACCGAATCAAATACATTTATAACCCTAATCATCACGACATTTAAGGTGCATCAAGACACCGACATTTTGTAGCTTAGAGGAAGTAGGGATCGAACCCATAGGGAGGGGATGAGTTTATGGAATTAATGTGAATGTGTGTGAAGTAGTGAAAGTACAAACAAGAGAAGGGAAATAACCTAAACTACCAACTAAAGAAAAGAACAAAAACAACGAATAAATGCATCATGGAAAAGGAATCATGTAATGAAGTGTACCCTCGGAGTATTGGTTTACCTAAACATTAGTGTTTTATCTGGTTTACAAGTATGAGTTAACGAATTAAGATTGTGACAACATAAATCAAGTTCCACTTTTATGGCGGAAGCTAGAACCTAATAACGTTGACATCTACGAGAAATTGACTTCCTAGCTAATCCCCCTTTTATGGCGGAGGCAAGGATTTGCCAATAGGTCAACCAAGAGCCCTATGTTCTCCCAAGCTTATCGCCACTCTAATTCGGCTCCTCTTTTATGGCAAAGGCAAGAGCAAAACCTAGTCACCCTTTCGAATGTAACTCCCTAATCTATTCCTTCCTTTATGGCGAAGGCAAGGTCTAAATTAGTTCATGCTACCCGAATTCACCAACACTAACATTGGAATCTCAATGTCCTAACCAATTCCCCCTTTATGGCGGAGGCAAGAAAAGGCTAGAACGCCACCACTAATCCACTATCCACATACTAATCTACCCTAAGCATTACTAGTATAGAATGTTAGATTAGCTTGTAGTTCCTAATTTTTCATTACCCACAACATAAATCCACATAAAAGCACAACAATTCAACAACCAATAACCAATCTCCAAGGGCACTAGCAATTTAGCACATCAAAGCTACTAAGAACATCACAATAATGAATTAAAATAATGGAATTAAACAAAGAAATACAAATAGTAGTATTCTCCTTTGAAGTTCCAAGCCAAAGCTTTAAGCTTCCTCAATCAAAATAAGTCCTTAGAGCCAATGACTTTACATGAAATCGCTCTCCTCTTGATGCTATTTACACCAAAAACACACACTAGTTGTGTGTTCTTGTGGAGTTCCTAGGGAGAAAAACTCTAAAAACAAACTAACTACACTAACAAAAAGATGGCTTCTTCTTGTTCTTCTCTTCTTCTCCCTCTCTCTTCCTTCTTGGCTGCGCAATTCATATATATGGGAGAAAGATTAGGGCTTCCTTGTGTGTTGAAGTCGTTCCAAAATGCCCTTGTTGACTTTGACATTTTTTTTAAAAGACAGCAGCTGTATTATAGCATAAACAAAATAAAATAAGGCCGGATATACCCGACGCCTTGTTACAAAAGGGAAGCCAAAAAGAGGAGTACTACTCCTTTACATTTGAAGAGCAAAAATTCCTATACTTGAATATTGAAACTAAAACTAGGAGTATGTGTGGAGTTTAAGAGTTCAAAAAATTTGAATACCAAAAGGCAAATCAAATTCTAATAACTCTCGACTCTGTTAAGTTGCATCCTAATCAATATGTGCAAAATATTTACTATTCATATGAACTAGGCAGTACCACCTGTGAGCCAAATAACAAACCCCAAGGAATTGCATCAAAGCTTCCCCTCTTCCATATCAAAACCAGGAGCAGCCAAACAAAATTTTGGAAGCATAACCCATGTATGCTCTCGCTTTCAACAAACGCAACACGCACCAATTCAACAACAAAGCAGGCCACAGAAAGGAGAGACTTTTGAGGCAAACAGCCCTAACATCAGCAGGCTGTGGCCATCGTACTCAAACATTTAAACCCAAGCTCAATCATTAATCCACAGTAGAACAAGTATCAGCCGAACTTGTTTCATGCACCGCATTCAGAACCCAGACCAACATCTTCCAGTCATAGATGATCAGTAAACAGGCTTGCCCTTACATGAAGAAAACTGCAGCCAGTCCTTGTTCAAAAAACCGCACAGGATCACTCAATGCCAATCAGAAGCAATGTAACTAATTTATCTCACTAAAATGTCATCTAGCCAAATGATCTAAACATCAGTAATCATGGGCCTTCACAAGAAAACATGATTAACATGATTACCTTTGATTCCAAATTTTGCCTTCGGAATAGCAAATGCAAGGATTCCGATCTCTGAGTTTTCTCCCTGAGAAGGCATTGGCCTTGGAACTAACAAGTACTTCCATGTACTTGGTTTGCTTGGGCGACTTCCGGCAGTTTTCCATTTTTTCGAAGAAATTTCCGAACACATTTTCGGGTTCTTCCTCATAACTATTTTCCGTCCATTGATCTTTGCCATCATCTTCACCTTCTGATTCTGTTGGTATAGCTTGGAGGATCGCTAAATCCGATGTTGAGCTAACTGTGTGTAATGTCGAAGATTCTCCTTCTTCCCACGCAACCCTAACTTTGGTATCTCCTTTTCTCAGCTCTGTGCTAGGCAGCTTCAATGGCTTCAAACCTTCCCGAGGAAGATCCTTGGTAAGATTGACTATATGCGCATACAAGGATTCTTCTTCGTCCCAGCAAATCGTTGGGATGGCTTGTAGGATTTCTAATTCCGACAAGGAGCTAGCATTGTTGATGTATAGCAATTCCTATTCAACCCCACTTTTCGTCCCATTTATAGCTTCCGTGTTCTGCCTTGTTATGGATACCAATTTAGTGGCTTTCTGAACTTCTTGTGGAGGCTCGATTGCTAGTAAAGGGAGCTCAACAGCTTTATCAAGTTCAACAGGTTCCCCTTCTTGCTTGTTAAGGAGTTCCAAGAATTGACCAAGATTGGCCAAAAATTGGGCATTTGCCTCTTGTTCTACACCCTTTTTCTTTGGGCTCTCCACCTCATTCATGACATGAACTTCCTCTTGTTTATCTCCCTGATCAACACCTGTTTCTTCTGCTGGACTAGGAACTACATTAGCATCAACTACAGCAGTAGTGTTTGAGGAACTTGATGGCCCGGCCTTTGGTTCCTGAACTTTTGTGTTGTTTACTACTGGAATCCACATTTTCTTCTTTCCTTTTCTAATCTCTTCAACTCTTGCTTCCTTACGGGACTGTGGGGGTTTGCAATGTATGGCCGAATGTCCCATTTTTTTACAATTCGTGCAATAGTCCGGGGTGTCCTCAAATTCGATGGACTGCCATCTTCGCCACTCATTGCTTCCAATCCAAACTCGGTGAGTTCTAGGCTTTAAAACGTCAATTTCCACTAAAACCCTGGCCTTACTAGGTCTCAGAATCTTTTTCGCGGAGGCTGTGGCACGATCCACTTTGAGTGGATTTCCAACAGTAGAAGCTATAGCAAATAACGAGTTTTTATCGAAGAGGTGCAACGGAAGTTGAGGCAGATTTATCCACACCGGAGCCACTGATGATTCAATATCAGGGCTGAAATTCTTCGACCAACGGAAAATTCTCGCCTGAAATCCCAAAAACTTCCAGATGCGCAGCGACCACATTCTGTGAAAGTCTTCTTCCAATTCAAATTTAAAGAAGACATGGTGACCCTTGTTGACTTTGAAGTTGGAGGGCCGTGACCAGGTGCGCTGCGACCAGATGCGCCACGCGACTAGATGCGCTGCGACCCTTGTTGACTTTGAAGTTGGAGGGCAAAAAAGTCAAATTGCAGGCTTCCGCGATCGCCACCTGCGCGCCGGAGCCTTGTGACAAAAGTTCACTTTTGCACTTTTTTTGTGCATTTTTCGTCCATTTTTCGGAGCGCCGGAGAGCCAAAAAGCTCATCCGACTTCGCTTCAAAATATGCTCTTCATCGTTCTTCACTCTATTGCTCATCCCATGCCATAATGTCCTACAAATATATTAAAAACACATAAAAACGACATAGAAACATGCTACAAGGACACTCAAAAGATACGTAAAACGAGTCCAATAAGGTGAAAATTATCACCTTATCAGATTCTTTAAACTCCACAAGCATAATTTCAAGCTCTTTCGAATTCTTACCTTGTTCTTTAACCTAAAACACACATTTGTCTCATTTAATCAACATTTTTGATATTTTTCTTCATTTTAGCACTCCAAGTTGTAACCCACGTAAATGCACAAAATGACACATAACACTACACAATTGCATGAAAAACAAGTCAAAAGCTAAGCGAAATAACACATCTAAGTTGGTATAAAACCAAAATTTTTTTATGGCAATATCCCTCTCAGCGGGTTGGGAATGCTAATCCCATAAATTTTATTAAAACTCACAGCAACAAACTTATAAGAAAACTTAGAGCTTTGTCTTGGAACATCAAAGGGGAGTGATACTCTTTGTATTTTCCTTATTTAATTCCATGCTTTAATTAATTATTGTGATGTTCTTAATAGTCTTGATGTGCTAAATTGCTAGTGCCCTTGGAGATTGGTTATTAGTTGTTGAATTGTTGTCTTCTTATGTGGATTTATGTTGTGGGTAATGAAGAATTAGGAACTACAAGCTAATCTAACATTCCATGCTAGTAATGCTTAGGGTAGATTAGTATGTGGGTAGTAGACTAGTGGTAGTGTTCTAACCTTTTCTTGCCTCCACCATAAAGGGGGAATTGGTTAGGACTTTGAGATTCTGATGTTAGGGTTGGTGAGTTCGAGTAGAATGAACTAAGTTCGACCTTTCCTCCGCCATAAAGAAACGAATAGGTTAGGGAGTGTATTCGAAAGAGTGACTAGGCTTGTCTCTTGCCTTCGCCATAAAGGAGGAGCCGAATTAGAGTGCGATAAGCTTGGGAGAACATAGGGCTCTTGGTTGACCTTAATTGGCAAATCCTTGCCTCTGCCATAAAGGGGGGATTAGCTACGAAGTCAATTTCCCGTAGGTGTCAACGTGATTAGGTTCTAGCTGCCACCATAAAAGTGGAACTTGATTGATGTTGTCACACTGTTAATTTGTTAACTCATTCTTGTAAATCACATAAAACACTATCGTTAAGGAAAACCAATACTCCAAGGGTACACTTCATTGCATGAATCTTTATCCTTGATGAAATTATCCCTTATTTGTTCTTTTCTGTAGTTGGTAGTTTAGGTTTCATTACTCGTTTTACTTTCACTACTTCACACACGTTTACATTAATTCCATAAACTCATGCCCTTTTTTTTTATAAGGCAAAAACCCTCTCAGCGGGCTGGGGTTGCCAGGCCCATCATTTTATTAATTCAAAACCATCACAATTAAACATTACAAAAATGAGGGATACTATCCCTTTTACAGCCCAGCAAATAACTAGACAACTAAACTATCTTCGTGCAATTCGAAAATTTGGAAGTTGAATACGATCTAAGTGAATGAGGCCCTGTACCCTTATCGGAAGCAAAGAAAAGTGAAAAAATTCTATTCTGGATTGCCCGGCCAAGCCTAACTCCGCAAAAAATTGTGCTGGCCGATTCCCTCCTTGAAGATATGTGAACAAATACCAAGCCGCGACTGCCAAATCTCATCCATCCAGTGCCTTATCCTCCAAAGAGCATCTTTCTCCCTATTCAAAACTCTGATAAATTCTAGAGCACTCCCTTCCACATCAATACCATTACACTCCCATCTTGCACACACCCGAAGTCCTTGCACTAATAATTCAGCCTCAGCATCAATTCGATTTCCTCCCAAGCCGCCAAGAGCAATTGCTACAAGAAAGTCGCCTTGATCATCTCTAATCAACACCCCACCACCTCCTTGATCATCAATTCGTCGACTCCAGCCCATAATGTTAAGCTTAATCCTACCTATTTTCGGCGGCTTCCAAATCACCAAAACTGATTGCAAAATAGGCTTCCAATCATGACAAAGATCCACAACAGATTGCCACGACTTTCCTTCCCAATCTACCTGAAATCTTACCCTTAGCAAAACAATAAGTTGCCGTAGAATTGTATGCACTAGGGACTCAAAATCGATCCTTCCATCATCAAAGAGAAACGAGTTCTGCATTTTCCAGATAACCAACAAACAATAAGGGGTACAACCCGGACTACAAACCGGCCTACCTTATTCTGCCTAAAGCTCCACCAATCCAAACACCTTGACCGCCAATCCATACCACCCTCTAAAATACCCATTCCTACCGAAAAATATTTCCAGATACTCACAGTAAATGGGCAATCACAAAACATATGCACCACTGATTCGGTGGCCTGTTTACAAAACACGCAACGAAATGGACCATTTACCCCAATCATATTCAACCACGTAACCATTGGTACCCTTCCAAACCATAACTGAGTCATAAAAATCGATATCTTGTACGGCACACCTGGACACCAAACTCGAGATAGGAAAGGGTGAGGATCATATGATCCCGTAGACAATGTGTAAGCCGATGAAATTGAAAACTTTCCATCTATCGTTATATCCCAGAATGGCTCCGTTCTCGCATAAAGTTTTTGTTTCAAAATCAGCCCAACCTGAGCCAAAGGTAGAATATTCATGAGCTCCGCTATCAACCAGTTCCCCTCCTTCCGAAACTCCTGAATAGTACAGTAACCCGAATCCGAAGCAAACTCCGCTAGAGTACCAGATGACAGCCAGCGGCTAAAGAAAAAATCTGGATCCGCTCCACCGGAGAACCACCCCATATGCTCCTCGACCATCTCCCGCACCCCTAACATTCTGCGCCATACCCCCGAACTCGAAGCCTTTATGGAAACCACTACCGGATGTGCCTTCTTGCAATACTTATTGACACGAGATGTCGCTACTCGCAAATTTATCCTACTCTTACAATAGTAGTGGAAGAGAAAGTTCGTTCCACGGGGAAAAGGTGGTAACAAGGAATTTGAATGTTGCTCTGGTTGTTGTCACAAAGTGTGTAGAATCAAGAATAAAAAATAAGAGTCACAAGAACTGGAAGTAAATCAAATGAAATCACAACAAACAGGAAATGAAACAATCATAATGAAAAACCGCAAAGGAGTAATAAAGAAGATCACAGATGATTAAAACGGATAATCTAGGGTTTCTTCCGGGTGAATGCGTACTTACATTTATCTGAACAGTGCAATACCATTAACATGCAATCATATCAATTGAGGAGAATAGCAACTGGAGACCTAAATTGCAGTTGGCTTGGTGACCACACTTCAATTTTAATCTCCCAATACCATCCTATCCTATGGTGAGGCCTAAGGATGGTAAAGTAGAACCTTAGCCTTCTCAATTCTCCACTCAAATTACTCAAGCAATTATCTCCTAGAATCTCCCATGGTGAGGCCTGATTCTAGCTTATAAATTCATCATTCGAGTCAGAGAATCTCTTAGCACCTCGTTCTAAGAATTTCACATTCTAAGAGCTTCCTATTGTGAGGCCTAGCTCTAAGACACAAACAAATGCAAGTAGATTTAAGAACTCTTGCATTCTCTGGTTCTCATTCATGAATTTTTAGCCGAATCTAATGAATTAAGGTTCAATTCAGCAAGGTGACCGCAATCAAATCTCATTTCAACAAATCCAGATCAAATGCATGAACTTAACAAGTTTTACAAATTCAATTCAGAGAATGTTGAATTTCTCTTCTTCGATCGTTAATTATACTGCACATTATCAAATAAACCAAGCATTAACCCTTCAGTACCCTAGATTATCATACAATTAGCCAGAAAACTCCATTACCATCTCACAATCGTAAGAACATAGCAAAAGCCAACTCATTTCCATAGAATTAGAGAGTTTTACCAATTGAAATGCAGTGAATTAGCAATTGCTCCGTCAATTTAAACTCGCAATGAAGTAATCCGTCCAATGGTGTGATCGGAAATGAAATCGGAGATGAAAAGCTAGAGAGAGAAAGTAGATCTCCGAAAATAATTCCCGCTCTAAAAAAAATATGAAAGTCGGTTACAAAATCTATCTAATGAATCCCCCCTACCTATTAGCTACTCCCTCTATATATAGAGAATCGTAAAGTGTTACTAATACGTAAACGTAAAATAACTACAGTATTACAAGAATGCCCTCAAAAGAAATGACTCAAAAATGCATAAGTGTAAAAATCCAAAGTAGGAACTCCAACTATCTTCAGAGCCTCTGAGCCAGCCGGATTGCACCTCCAGTCCAGCTCTAGCGCCTTTAAACCTTCCAAGTTCACGCTTCTGCTTCACGTCTGTTGGGGTAGAAGACTCAAGTCAGCTCCAACGTCTTTGAGCCAAGAGGATTGCGCATCCATAACGTCTCCAGCGCCTTTGTGCCATTCCTGACCAAGCCTCCTTGCACCTGTACACCAAGAAAACACAAATCAACACTTAGTCGATTTTCCAGACCGTGAAAAACATTTCTATGGTGACACATTGCAACGATGTGTCGCCGTGTAAAAAAAACCATGGCGATGCATCACCGTGTAAAAACTTCATGGCGACACATCGTTGCGATGTGTCGCCGTGGTGCTGTGTTCATGGCGATGCATCGCTGCGATGCATCGCGCCGTGCATTTCGTGTCGTGTGTTGTGAAGTGTTGTTTTATGAAAATTGAAAGAAATGTGTGAAGCATGAATGATATGAATGGAAGTGGCATCCAGCTGCAAGTGCAAGAATGTGATAGAATAAAACATGAAAATGGTGAAGAAACATCATCATTGAAAGGAATGAAATAAGAAACCTGATTTGTGTATTGCGATGTGTCGCCGTGGTGCTGTGTTCATGGCGATGCATCGCCATGCATTTCGTGTGGTGTGTTGTGAAGTGTTGTTTTATGAAAAGTGAAAGAAATGTGTGAAGCATGAATGATATGAATGGAAGTAGCATCCAGCTGCAAGTGCAAGAATGTGATAGAATAAAACATGAAAATGGTGAAGAAACATCATCATTGAAAGGAATGAAATAAGAAACCTGATTTGTGTATTCTAAGTATTATATCGTGAAGGAACAATGTTGTGAGAAGATATTGGAAATGAGTATATGAAGCAAGTGCAATGGTTTGCAAGCCATGCTAAGTGAAATTGATGTACACTTGAAATTCACTGAAAGGAAATGATAAATGGTTAAACTTTCAACAGGCAATTGTGTGTTTCAAATGTAGTGAAATGAAGGAAGTGTTGTGAACAAGTGTTTGTGAATTGTATAAAATGTAAGTGCAAATGGTATGTGTTCAAGCATGAAGTTGAAATGTGATAACTTGAGTGCAATTTGAGATATGCTTAAGAGTTGTAGGAGTTGTGCTTGGGAAAATCAAAATCGTCGCACGAATGTGCGACAATGTGTGTGAGATCGCCGCATGGTCGTGCGTGACTGTATGCAGCGAGTGTGTGCGATGATGCCGTGAAACGATGCAGCAAGTGTGTGCGACGATGCGTGCGACGATGCAGCAAGTGTGTGCGATGATGCAGTAAGTGTGCGGCGAGGCATGTGCATCTTCAACACACTCCAACACAACATACAAATATAACACAACACTCCAACGCAATCATCAAATTATCACACAAGTTTGATAAAGCCTTATTACAAGCCACCTTGAATTCTCTACTTGTGCTGATTCCTCAAACACTCTTACATCTCATTTTATGCAAAATCAGTGGTCTTTTCCCTCATTCTTACACAAACAATTGTAAACCTCAACAATGCACAAATTACACATATCACCACATAAATTGACATAAAAGCATGAAAAACAAGCCAAAAGTCATGTTATTTAAGACATATAAGTTGGTATAAAACCCACTTATCAATTTCCCCCACACTTGAACTCTTGCTTGCCCTCAAGCAAGGACACTAAACAAAACTCACATCCACATCTCTTGCTCACAAATTGAACACGGCCACTACACACACTTCACACAAATTCCATGCTTCATTGTGGTTTTTGGTAGAAAAAACATTCCTATCCATTTCAAACACAATGCACACTATTGTTGGATGTTCTAACTCCTTTTGTAACCAATTGGACTCTATGGTAAAGACAAGCTCAACTCTTCATGGTAAACACCAAAACTAAGTTGTACTCATTTAACACTTTAACATGGATGTGTGAGTTGTGTGTAAAGGCTTTCATACTTCTCAAGTCTTACTTATGTTCAAAGCAATGGTAGAGAATGCAAATAGTTAATTAGTAGCTCTTCAAAGTCCTCAACTTATAATCATTGTATAGACATAAATGCACCATATTAGGGATCATTGGCCGCCCTCGTTTCTTACCTCTCTTTCCCCTAGGTTGTCATCCTTTAGTACTTTACCTTCATTTGCACATGACATTATTACTCTGGGGTACTCATTTCTTTTCCACATTTTGCCTTGGGTTTTAGGGCTTTTGAATTCCATTCCCACTCATGCGGATTATTCTCAACAATTGCACACTTTGTGTGATAGAGCAGTCCCGCAGAGGAGTGGTTCATTTCGTGTACTTTTGGAACATTGTCCACGCACTTAGCATCCAGTACAATTAATCATTTGGCATAACCTACATTTTCTAACCAAATCATTTCCCTTAGTGCCTAAATGTCTCTACAAGTTCTCAAGGAGTACTTAGTTAATTTCACAAAAAATTTCTAACAAATTCTCTACTTCTTACCTTTTCACATAAATTCAACAATCCAAGTATGTATGCCTTTTTAGTGCTTAAAAACAACCATGTTAAAGTGCAAACTTTCCCACTATGTTTTAGCTCCTACCACTTAGAATTGAACTATCCTCACCACTGAGCATTTATTCAAGCCTTTCCAAACTCACAACCAAATTTAGTGTTAATGTGCCTTTCATAGATAGTTAAGTTTTTCTACCACAGAAAATCAATTTATGATCTTAAAGCATTCCATCCTTTCAAAAGTTCAAAAACTTTCGCATCACATTTGCTCAAAAGGTCAAAAATTTTCATGGCTCTCTAATGCAACTCAACTGTAATCTTGCACGAGAATTTTAACACACAACATTTAAATTTTGCAAGAAAAACAATAGCACACACAAAATGCAATACCCGAAAGCTAAAAACACAACAAGAAAGAAATTCATCCATATTATAGCATTACAAATTTCCCTTTCCACACTATCACTTGCACACCTAATCAGACACTCAAAACCTACATAACAATCACTCAAAACCTACATAACAATTCATCCACATTATAACAATCACTACTAATTATACAATTCATGATAGTACTGGCAAAGCATTTCAAAAGCAAAAGCAGCATTATTCATTCTCATTGCATTATGTCAATCGATTAAGCAATAAACCACCAAAACACCACTTCAACTCAACTTCCACGAGCAAATCAAAGGTATGTATCATATCATGCTTGACTTCTCCAGAATCGACAATTAAGCCACAAAATAGAAATACTCCAACCATTGGCAATGGCGTCCCACCTCTAGCAAGACTTCCCAACATCAATGACTCCAGCAAAAATAAAAAAAAAATTAAGGACTTCAAACTGTTTCAAACTGTAAATGCCAACAATCACCCCAACAACAAAACAAAGCACAACATTAAATAAAATCAACAGCATAATCACCCCCCCCACACTAGAAATCAACATTTCCCCCAATGTAAGAATAAAAGAGTTTTAGAGAGGAGGGGCTCCCTGAGATGAAGAAGGACCAGAAGATGATAGTGAAGAGAAAGATGCTGTAGTGGAAAATGGTTGTGCTTTCCAATGGAATGGTCCATGAATAGGGCCTTGAAGTGGTTGGCAAGTCCCAAACATCGGAATCCTTGATGCTGGCATGAATTCTGGATCCATGTGAAAGGTAGGAGTGGGTGGACCTTGAGGAATCCGACCAAATGTAAGCAATGGAGGTAGTGATGGCCTACTTTGGACTCCGGGAGGAAGCTCGTGGACTTCTCCACTGATTTCATCCATGGAATGGTTGGGGATTCTATATCCTGCTAAGGTTGCTGAAGTGGGAGTGGGTTTTGTAGGTCCAGGGGGAGCATGATAGTATACGGCCATCTTGTTGCACTTGTCTAATTCCATCTGCATAACCAATTGCCTGTGGTAAAGTACTTCAAACTGTTGTTGAGCTACTGATAGAGGTTTTGGAGCTAGGGTCAAAAGCTAAAGCTTAACCGAATCAAATAAATTTGTAACCCTAATCCTCACGACATTTAAGGTGCATCAAGACACCGACGTTTTATAGCATAGAGGAAGTAGGGATCGTTCCCACAGGGAGGGAATGAGTTTATGCAATTAGTGTGAATGTGTGTGAAGTAGTGAAAGTAAAGACAAGGAAAGGGAAATAACCTAAGCTACCAATAAAGAAAAGAACAAAAACAAGGAAATAAGTGCATCGAGGGTAAAGGAATCATGCAATAAAGTGTACCCTTGGAGTATTGGTTTTCCTAAACATTAGCGTCTTATGTGGTTCACAAGTGTTAGTTAACGAATTAAGATTGTGACAACATAAATCAAGTTCCACTTTTATGGCGGAAGCTAGAACCTAATGACGTTGACACCTACGGGAAATTGACTTCCTAGCTAATCTCCCCTTTATGGTGGAGGCAAGGATTTGCCAATAAGTCAACCAAGAGCCCTATGTTCCCCCAAGCTTATCACACTCTAATTCGGCTCCTCCTTCATGGCGGAGGCAAGAGCCAAACCTAGTCACTCCTTCGAATGTCACTCCCTAACCTATTCCTTCCTTTATGGCGGAGGCAAGGTCCAAGTTAGTTCATGCTACCCGAATTCACCAACCCTAACATCGGAATCTCGATGTCCTAACCAATTCTCCCTTTCTGGCGGAGGCAAGAATAGGCTAGAACACCACCATTAACATATTATCCACATACTAATCTACCTTAGGCATTACTAGTATGGAATGCTAGATTAACTTGTAGTTCCTAATTCTTGATTATCCAAAGCATAATTCCACATAAAGGCACAACAATTCAACACCATAACCAATCTCCAAGGGTACTAGCAAATTAGCACATCAAAGGCACAAAGAACATCACAATAAAGTATTAAAGCAATGGAATTAAACAAAGAAAATACAAAGAGAAGAACTCCCCTTTGATGTTCCAAGCCAAAGCCCCAAGCTTCCACAATCAAAACAAGTCCTTAGAGCCAATGACTTTACATGAAATCCCTCTCCTCTTGATGCTATTTACACCAAGAACACACACTAGTTGTGTGTTCTTGTGGAGAAGGTAGAGAGTAGAACTTACAAAACAAACTAAACTAACAAAAACTAACTACAAAAACTAACAAAGAAAAGGCTAACTCTATTCTCCTTCTTCTTCCCTCTCCTCTTCCCCCAGCTGCAGCAATGGCAATATATGGAGAAAGATTTGGGGCTGAATGTGTGTGTGTTGAAGTGCCCAAAACACCCTTGAAGTCAATGATATCGGAGGGCAACAGTGGCAAAAAATGGACAGCCCGTGCGTCGCCAGCGGAGCGCCGGACAAACTCTCCGGCGCGCCGCACAGCCCAGACAGCATTGTCTCCAGTGCTAGTTTGTGAGCCATTTTCCGATATGATCCAGCACGAATTAGGAAAAACCTAAAACATGAAAGTTGTAGCTCTGTCTCTTAGCTTCTACGGGCACCGGACTCAGTCCATTTGGATGTAAATGGAGCGAGTTACAAGCGAAATACTAAACACTGGCAGCCACCGGAGTGCCGGAGACGTTTCTCTGCGGCGCGCCGGAGCTGTCTGCCCAAGCTTCGAAAGTTGCTGAATTTTCAGCGCGCCGGAGATGTCGCTGGGCTTTTTCCAGCTTCCAACTCGCTTCAAAACGTGCTCTTTTCATCGTTCTTCACTCCGTTGCTCATCCCATGCCATAATGTCCTACAAATACATTAAAAACACATGAAAACACATGGAAACATGCTACAAGGACGCTCAAAAGATAAGTAAAATGAATCCAATAATGTGAAAATCCTCACATTATCAGCTACTGAAGACATGTCATCCAATTTGTGCACCATGTTATTAGCAGATGAAGTCCAACCCTGCTGCATATCGTTCATCATTTCATGCATACTTCCTAGGCGCTCATCCATTCCTTAAAATCGTGTATCCACTGATTGCTGGAATTCCTGAAGTGAAGTATGAAAAGATTGGAAATCATAGGGTTGCTGCTCTTGATTTGCAACATAGACTGGAGGATCAAACTCCGTGCTAGCCACGCTAGCTCCCTCCGATTGCCTCCTCACCATCTCTTTATCAAGCTTCAAATATTTCAAATACAGAGGTGTAGCAATGGGAACCTTCGTCCTACCAGTCACTAACCTCATCATCCACGCCCTGTGCTTTACAGATTTCTTGAAGCAAGATAGGGAAATAAAGTGCTTCATTATCTGCGTTAATACCAGTTTTTATGTTGGCATAGATGATTCGCCCAACATCAATTTATCATCGCTCCCGAATTGCTGAAATCAAGTATAAACGAGTGCGCACCACCTCAGTCATTTGTGAGCTAGGCATCAGACGGGATAACACAAACATTAACCACAACTTAACATCACAGCGCAGATATTGATGGCAGATATGTCTAGAATTTCCTTGTTGATTTCGTACCCATGTGGCTCCTGGATATGCTAACTCCTCCAATATAACTTGATCAGCTGCCTCATCATCAGTCGGGACTTGAAGAGGATTAGAAGGATAACTTGGCGTACCTAAGTGTGTATTGATGATTTCACTTGTAAGCTCAACCCATTTCCCCCTCACGTAGAAAGCCCCGTCCTTGTTAGGAAACTTTGCATTAGCATAAAATTCTCTTGCCAAACTCACATTATAATACTCAGGAGCAAGAACAAGCTTATGATCAAAGTGATGAAACTTCAGCAACTTCGAGAAAGGCCCTTTTTCCACGATAAACCCACGCTCGTAGTGTAGCTTCTTGATATTCATGCCTCCCTCCCAACGTTTTTGGGCTGCAACACTAAAAAATATGGACGGATTTGAGGATCCTTTTCTTTTCTTCTGCGTTGGAGCTTGCATAATGTAAAGAGGCGGGTCCTCAAATATAGGTACATCTTTTTCCGCAAGATATTCCGAATCAGACTCAACATCATCTGTAAGCATTGGTGCCTTGCCGGATCCCTTGGCCTTCTGTGGTGTTGCACCTTTCTTTGGAGCTATGGCTGCAACACAACCTCAATATATCAAAACAAGTTCAACACAAATTCACAAAATTTTAACTTTAAATTCGTTCACTCCATATCTCAATAACAATCACAACTCAAGATTACATTACTATCCAAAATATCATGTGAATTGTTATCCTACTAAGCATGATTGAATCAAAGTTGCACAATGCATATATCACACCATGTAAACCAACTCAACGAGTGCATGAGAACTGCTATCATACCAAATTTTACTATCCAACAAAACAAGAATGCACAAGAGTTCATTTCATATTTCAGCTTTAGTGTTCTTTGTATCTAGCTTGGAAATCTCAGAATGGTAGAACAAACATTCCTTAAAGCACAAAAAAAAAATTGCATTTCTAAAAGAAAACATTGGAAACATCACATTCTTACTAAAATTTCACATTTAAACTCTCACAACCGAGGCACAACAAAACTTAGACCAACTGCTTTTCAACACAAAATTCTACTTCTTGTAATTGGCATATTAAGATCGAGGAAATGGCATGCAATGCAGGGGGAATTAGCCAAAACTTTAAACATTACAAATGATCTCCAAGATTTTAGCGAAAACTGAGATCAAGACTCACCCAATGTGGAATTAAAATGAGCAAGTTATGGCCAGAAAACCGCAGGGTGTGAAAACTGGACGAGGTAGTCATTTCAGCTTACCTGAACTCGGCATAACTATGGTTTCACATAAAAAATGGACTACCCTCCCCGCCTATTTAGCAAAAGTGTAAAGCATAAACATTACAGCCCAACTTCTTAGCTAAATTGTTCAACTGAAATCACGTAATTCCAACAACATATGCTCAAGTTATGGTACTATTACAGTAGCATGGCAAAAAATTGAAATTTTAAACATTAACCCATTTCCCCCCACACCTATCATCGATTTAGGCCTTTAAGCATCGTTCACATCTTCAAATTCTTGACATATTCAACATGAACTTCAACACAAGGTAAGCATAAACACAATGTAGAAGCAATGGTTGTGGATATGCAGTACTTGAACTCCCAAAACACTATGAAGAAGGAAGGAAACGAAAAGAGCACGTACCTTGGAAGTGAAAATGACCAAATGGGGATGTTGGGCTGCTGTGATAGCCGAGAGAGAGACACACCAAAAACAATGAAAAGCACTTGCTAAGCAACGAAGTTTGAATCGTGAATTCAAGAATGAGTAGATGGTGCAACTTAAAGACTACCCAAGTAATGTAATGGCAGCCTTGCCATCTGAATATTGGCTGCCTCTACACGCTTGTCATGGCACAATGCAACATAAATTCAGCTTTGCTTCACATGGTATGGTCAACAAAATCAAAAATTTTCAGCTTTTATCTTCACACTTCTCACGGCATTCCCCATGTATTTCACATTATTTCCCATTTAGTGCCTTGTATCAAAATAATTTCAAATGCCTATATGCAAATGAGTGTGTGTCTTACCATCATTGACCAAGACATTAATTACGCTTCATTCTTCAACCAGGCACCCGGTCATTTAACTCCTCCAGTTCATAAATGGAATCCATTTTCCCAGCTTTGAACACGGTCATGGATGTCAGCATACTAGTTCAAAACACAACAAACACATAATTTAATACTGAGCATTCACTCAACTCCTTTGATTAAACAAATGTGGGTGCAAAGTAGACACTGAAGTAGTATAACTCATGCGAAACACAACAGAATTAATCACAATGTCTCAACAAGTAAATCGACCCCCACACTTAAAATCAGCAATGGTCCCCAATGCTCAGAAAATAGAAAAGAAATACTTTTAGTCGTGTCTGGTCTAGTCATGCAAGTGATACACAACAAAACGAGAAGAAACTCAGATGAAATTATCCTAGGCAAAGCTAAAATGCGAAAGAGAAAATTAACAAAAGCATATAATCGTAAAAGAAAGAAGAAGAAGAAGAAGAAGAAAAGAAGAAGAAGAAAAACTAGGTTGCCTCCCAGTAGCGCTTGGTTTAGTGTCATCAGCCCGACCATATGTTCTCTTATTCAGAAATGATAAGATCATCCAAATATAATTCATGTGGAGCACTGGCACCATGAATGACTCCCTGGTCCTCACGAAGCATGTAAGGCTTTAGCCGATGACCATTTACCTTCCATGAGTTGCCATTCTTTTCATTTTGAATTTCCACTACTCCATAAGGTAACACTGTCACAACTGTAAAAGGGCCAGCCCAACGTGACTTCAACTTGCCAGGGAACAACCTCAACCTAGAATTGTACATTAAGACCTACTGTCTTGGAGCAAAGCTTTTAGGTTGTATCCTTGCATCATGTAACTTCTTAGTCCTTTCCTTATACATCTTAGCATTCACATATGCATTGAACCTAAACTCATCTAATTCATTCAAGTCCATCATCCGTTTAGATTGTGCTCCATTCAAATCCAAGTTGAGCTTCTGAATTTTCCAATAGGCTCTATGTTCTAGCAAGTGACACTCCTTCCCAAACACAAGCCTAAATGGAGAAGCTCCAATGGGAGTTTTGTAGGCTGTCCGATATGCCCACAAGGCATCATTTAGCTTTGAAAACCAATCCTTCCTATTAGGATTTACAACCTTCTCCAGAACCCTTTTTATCTCTCTGTTTGAAATCTCAGCTTGACCACTAGTTTGTGGATGATAGGAGGTAGAAACTTTATGTGTCACCCCATATTTAGCGAAGAGAGCTTCAAAGATCTTGTTGCAAAAATGAGTGCCACCATCACTTATGATTGCCCTAGGAATGCCAAACCGAGTAAAAATGTGAGCCTTTAAGAACGTTGTAACGCTTCTGGCATCATTATGTGCAAGTGCTTTAGCCTCCGCCCATTTTGAAACATAACCCACTGCCACTAGAATGTACTCCATGCCTCCTGATTTTATGCTCATTACTAAACTTGTTGAAGAGATGAAATATTTTGGGAAAGGTCCCATGAAATCAATGCCCCAGACATCAAACAATTCAACCTCCAGAATATTATTCAAAGGCATTTCATTCCTTGAGGATATGTTTCTAGTTCTTTGACATCTATCACACTGTCCAACCCAAATCTTTGAGTCTACGAAAATATAGGGCCAATAAAAGCCGGATTGGAGAATTTTGAAACCAGTTCGTGTAGAGCCAAAATGTCCTCCACAAGGACCTTCATGACAAGCTCTCAAAATGTCCTCCTTCTCCTCTTCCTTGACACATTTTGGATAATTTGATCACTGCAGGACTTGTACAAGGCATTATCCTCCCAAAAAGTAGAGTTTAGCATCACTCCTTAACTTATTCTTTTATTCATATGAGTAATATGTAGGAACTCGGCCTGCCACCACTAAATTGGCAATTTCTGAATACCAAGCCAAGATGCCCTTTTCCACCTTGAAAATTTGTTCATCTGGGAAATTCTCTCTTATCAATATCTTGGAGTCATCTTGTGCCTCTGATTCTAGTCTGGAGAGGTGGTCAGCTACAACATTTTCACATCTTTTTCTATCCTTTATTTCCACATCAAATTCTTGAATGAGTAAAACCCACCTTATGAGTCTAGGTTTCGCTTATTTCTTGGCTAATAGGTACTTCAATGCAGCGTGATCTTTATGAACTATGACGTTGAACCCCAAGAGATAGGCACGAACTTTTTCAAATGAGAAGACAACAGCCAACATTTCCTTCTCTGTGGTTGTATAGTTCAATTGAGCTCCATTCAGAAGTTTGCTTGCGTAGTAAATGGTATGGAAAATCTTGTTCCTCCTTTGTCCAAGAACAGCCCCCAACGCATAGTCACTGGCATCACTGGAGCCTTTACAAGCTTTTCCTTCAATGTATCAAAGGCTGTAACACATTCTGCACCAAAATCAAACTTGACATCCTTTTCCAAGAGACTGCATAAAGGCCTTGCAATCTTGGAGAAATCCTTGATGAATCTTCTGTAAAATCCAGTATGACCAAGGAAACTCCTGATGCCTTTAACATTAGTTGGATGAGGAAGTTTGGCAATACCATCAATTTTCGCTTTATCCACTTCAATTCCTTTCCTGGAAATTTTATGGCCAAGCACAATCCCCTCCTAGACCATAAATTGGCATTTTTCCTAGTTAAGTACAAGATTGGTCTTTTCACATCTTTGTAACACCTTAGCCAAATTATCTAGGCACCCTTCAAAAGTCATGCCGAAAACAGAAAAATCATCCATGAATATTTCAATTAAATTCTCCACCATATCATGAAAAATAGCCATCATACACCTTTTAAAAGTCGCAGGTGCATTGCATAATCTGAAAGGCATCCTCTTGTAGGCAAAGGTCCCAAAAGGGCATGTAAAGGTTGTCTTTTCTTGATCCTTTGGGTCGATGACTATCTGATTATACCCAGAGTATCCATCCAGGAAACAATAGAATAGAAAGCATGCTATACGGTCCAACAATTGTTC
Organism: Ophiorrhiza pumila; assembly: GCA_016586305.1. Taxonomy (NCBI): domain Eukaryota; kingdom Viridiplantae; phylum Streptophyta; class Magnoliopsida; order Gentianales; family Rubiaceae; genus Ophiorrhiza; species Ophiorrhiza pumila. The sequence goes on along the minus strand of BLIW01000008.1, from coordinate 28,935,775 downwards.
AAGAAAAAAGAGTGGGAAGTGATCTTTGCGGGTGGCTGTGTTAAGCTTCCTATAGTCCATGCACACTCTCCAGGTGTTCACTACCCCTGTTGCCAAGAGTTCATTAGCCTCATTTCTTATCACTGTAACACCTCCCTTCTTCGGAACACATTGCACTAGACTAACCCACTCACTGTCAGATATAGGAAATATCATTCCAAAGTCCAAAAGCTAGATGACCTCTTTCTTAACCACTTCCATCATCTGAGGTTTCAACATTCTTTGCCTATCCCTAGTTGGACTTGCCCCTTCTTCTAGCAATATTTTGTACATACAAATGCTAGGACTTTTCCCTTTTATGTCTGCAATTGTCCAACCAATGGCCTGCTTATGTTGTCTCAAGATTTCCATCAACTTTTCCTCTTGCCAAGCTTCCAATTTAGAAGATATCACCACCGACAAAGTTTCATTTCCACCAAGAAAGGCATATTTCAAATATGGTGGCAATGGTTTTAGTTCAAGCTTTGGAGGTACTTCAACGGATGGCATCAACTTCTCATTCCTGCATAAATTCTCATCGTTCCTCACCTCAATGGGAGTACAAAACTCATTAGTAGAAACAAGGCATTTTTCATCTTCCAACTTCTTATCACATGAATCCTGTAACTTATTTTCTACCACACATGTTTGCATTTGAACATCGACCACTTTATATTGCATTTCACATATGGACTCATCAAGCACACAACATTCCACAAGGTTTTCAAGTTCATTAAGAATCATGCAATCTTCTTCATCTAACTCTACAATCTCACAATGATAAGGTTCTCCTTGATGAAATCCACCTTTGGGCGGATTGTCAACCTTAATATTCCACAGACCAGGTCTAGCTTGGAAAATTCACAATCAATTAACAAAGTAGTAAACACAAAAAGAATAAGACAAAGAAAAGAAAGAAAGAAAACAAAGGAAAAAATATTGAGCGCGATTCAATGGAAACTTGTCCAAAGCCCCAACGCTATTACAAAACCAACTTGATTTAGGCGGCACCTAAGTCAGATCATAATTGGCTGTTCTCAAACTCAGAACAAAAACAAGACTAATGGTCTTAATCTCACATTGGGTTTAGAAGACAAAAAGCTCAAACTAAGCTTAGGGTTTCTAAGGGTTTGGGTTCAAAATTTGCTCTGCAAATTATGACTTCTTAATTCAAAATTCAACGACCCAAAATTCGTGGGTTTACAAACCTTTAAATAGGCACAAAGACTTGTCAATAAAATAAGCCCTACTTTCCTAAAAATAGAATTAACATATGAAAAATGTATTGAAAACAAAACCTAAAAACTATTGTCAGTTCCCGACGTCACGACATGGGAAAGACTGGACGTCGCGACGTCGATGCACGTCGCGATGGGAAAGGTCGCACATCGCAACATGCGGCAAAATCCGTCGTTACTTCAATCTGAACAGTGGCTCATGTCGCGACGTGGAGGTCGGTGGACGTCGAGACGTCGGTGCACGTCGCGACGTGGAGCTTGCAGACGTCGCGACGTGGGGGACTGTGACTCCAACCCTTGGCCAATCTTGCTATTCAACGAAGTGTCTTCAATTAATGTCAAAACCATAAGGTTCCAAGGCTTAGAATCAGCATTCACTTCATCGAAACCTTGCTCCAGCAACTTGTATGCATCGTCCATCACTTCCAGGATCAAACCATTAAGAGCTAGCTTGAATTGTTTGGTTTTAGCTCGAGTCATTGGTCCTCCAAGTCCATGTAACTGGTCAATGGAATGTTGTTTTGGACCAAGCGCGACTGGATTCCTATCATTCTCCCCCTCTTCAAAAGGATTCGTCCTCGAATCTACTACATCAAACAAAGAGAGATCAGAAACATTAAAAGTAGCACTAATGTTGCCACACTCACTGGGTAAATCAATGCGGTATGCATTGTCATTAATGCGCTCGAGAACTTGGAATGGTCCATCGCCTCTTGGGTGAAGCTTTGATTTCTGTCTCTCAGGAAATCATTCTTTAAGCAAGTGTATCCAATCCCAATCACCCGGGTAGAACACCATACGACATCTTCCTCTATTGGTTGGCTTGGCAATAAAGACAAGCAAAACTTTCTCGGGGAATAAATCTTCAAATTCCTGTATAAGAGAAAACACAGTACTAGGTAGAGTAGAAAGGTGATCACTAGACAGCAAATACAAGTCTTTGTAAATAAGTACAAACATCTCATTCCTATCTAGTATTGCTCTCTTGACTTCACGTTTTTGTGCAAAGACTGTTAATCTCGTTTCCAACATCTCATGCTTCATCTTTTGGCCTTCTAGTTGCTTGGCATTTTTGCTAGAAGGGGTAGAGTGTTTCCCACTTCTTGTTTCATTTGTTCACCCTGCACCAATTGCCTACATTCCTTGGAGATTTTGGCTTGATCTTTATATACTTCCCATGGTTTCAAAGAAGCCAAAATGTACTTCTTACCATCCTTCTCCACGGTGTAGTGATTGTTCCGTCCATCATGCATGACATATCTATCAAATTGCCATGGACGTCCAAGCAACACATGCGCTGCCTCTATTGGAACAATATCACATAGAATATCATCAGTATACCTTCCAATTGACAAATATAAACGCACCTGTTTGTTTACCTTAACCTCCCCACTTTGATTCAACCATTGAAGCTTGTATAGTTTGGGGTGTTTTGAACAAGTAAGTTTCAACTTGGATACCAATAAGGTACTCGCCACATTAGTGCAACTCCCACCATCAATAATCAAATTGCACTGTTTGTTCTTAATAATGCACTTGGTGTGGAAGATGTTCTCACGTTGCACTGTTTCGCCTCCAACTGTGGCTGTGTACTCAAGGTTTTCATAGTGACAAGGGACTCAGCAACTTCCAACTTTTCTGGACTAACTTCATCATATGCTTCACCATTAGTCTTTTCTACAAGTTCGGGCATCTCATCATCACTTGAATGAACACTAGCAATATCCCCATTGTCAAGAAAGTAAATAGCCTTTTTGCTGGGGCAATTGGCTTGCATATGACCATATCCTTGACATTTATAACATTTAACCTCACTAGTTCTTTGGGGTGTGTTTTAGGCCGACTTCTGAACAATTGGTGGTGTCCTTTCGACTGGCTGGGGCGTAGCATTACTTCCAAATGGCTTGTTCTTCATAACTAGATTAGGTGGAGTCTGTGGGTTGTTCCTTTGCCAAGGAGGTTGACGAGGTGTAAGTCGTCCCTTTTGCTTCATGTGACACTCTATCAGAATAGCATTATGTAGCATCTCTGTCAAATCATAGGATTTCTGAAAACCCATCTTGTATGCCAATGCGGGAGTCATTCCTGCCATGAACCTAGCCATTGTTGTTTCGGGTTCCTCAACAATATGTGCCTTTATCATGAGTAACTGCATCTCCTTAAAATAATCATCAACGGGTCGGTTTCCTTGGGTAAGGGTTTGAACTTGCATCCGTAATTCATTAGCAAAATATGATGGCACAAATCGCTTCCTCAAAATTGATTGCATCTCTCTCCAATTTCAGATTGGGCGCTTCTCATTGAGCTGTCTATCCTTAACCAATTGAGTCCACCAATGAGCTGCATAATCCTTAAAGTGTATAGTCACCATGTGCATTTTCTTATCTTCAGAATAGGAATTTCCAGCAAAAATTTGCTCCACAGTATAAATCCAATCAAGAAATGTGTCGGGATCCGAAGTGCCATGGAATTTCAGAAAATCCAATCTAACTGAAGCCACATCGAACTCGGACTTACCCCGGCCCTTTGACTGTTCAAATTCGATGAACTCCTCTCCATCAAATTCAGCCTCATCAGACTCATCTTCAAATTTCTTGGAGGTTGGTTTTTCCTTGGAAGCAGATGGTTGAACTTCTAGATTATCTAATTTGGTCATTACCGTCTGCATCATGCTAAAAAGTGTATCAAGTAGGACTTGTTGATCAGTTTGAGTCTTTGGAGTTTCATCCGCCATGGGAAAATAACTGCAAGTTAGATAACACAAGAAACAATAATAATAATTAAGGCTTCTCACGGGTTATCGCTTTAGGTATGGACGGTTCTCTTCACTCCTGTAATATGGTTATCTCGTGTATAATTGCTCTCCCTAATCTACTCTCCAAATGTGGGGTCTTTCGTAATCTGCTTTGCAAGTGCTGAGTTCTTAAACCGCCTATCAATAATCCAACTCCAATACCACACAAATCAAGTAAGGAATTGACGAAGGAAATTATGAAGAATTGCAATTTAGAACAAGTTAAGGCACAATTTTGGACAAGTTAGGCAAGAAAAGAAATAGATACACCAAGAATTAATGTCGAGTATCAAAAGCAGATTCCAACAGTGATTGTATAACAAGAATCTCGTTTTTAGACTTTTGTGCAATTTTTTTTTTCACGTCTTTTTTTTGACGAATTTTTTTTTTGACTATCACCAAGATAATTCAAGCAACTCAATATTCAGCAGCAAGAAATTCAATCCAATTGCACAAGATTCAATCACAAATTGATAAAGTCTCGAGATGGAAAATTTAACCTGAATTTTTCAAGCACCAGAAATCTCTGATACCACTTTATAAGGTTCTCCTTGATGAAATTCACCTTTGGGCGGATTGTAAACCTTAATATTCCACAGACCAGGTCTAGCTTGGAAAATTCACAATCAATTAACAAAGTAGTAAACACAAAAAGAATAAGAAAAAGAAAAGAAAGAAAGAAAACAAAGGAAAAGATATTGAGCGCGATTCAATGGAAACTTGTCCAAAGCCCCAACGCTATTACAAAATCAACTTGATTTAGGCGGTACCTAAATCAGATCAGAATTGGCTGTTCTCAAACTCAGAACAAAAGCAAGACTAATGGTCTTAATCTCACCTTGGGTTTAGAAGACAAAAAGCTCAAACTAAGCTTAGGGTTTCTAAGGGTTTGGGTTCAAAATTTGCTCTGCAAATTATGACTTCTTAATTCAAAATTCAATGACCAAAAATTCGTGGGTTTACAAACCTTTGAATAGGCACAAAGACTTGTCAATAAAATAAACCCTAATTTCCTAAAAATAGAATTAACATATGAAAAATGTATTGAAAACAAAACCTAAAAACTATTGTTAGTTCCCGACGTCGCGATGTGGGAAAGACTGGACGTCGCGACGGGAAAGGTCGCACGTCGCGACGTGCGGCAAAATCCGTCGTTACTTCAATCTGAATAGTGGCTCACGTCGCGACGTGGAGGTCGGTGGACGCCGAGACGTCAGTGCACGTCGCGACGTGGAGCTTCCGGACGTCGCGACGTGGGGGACTGTGACTCGAACCTTGGCCAATCTTGCTCTTTAACTAAGTGTCTTCAAGTAATGTCAAAACCATAAGGTTCCAAGGCTTAGAATCAGTCTTCACTTCATCGAAACCTTGCTCCAGCAACTTGTATGCATCGTCCATCACTTCCAGGATCAAACCATTAAGAGCCAGCTTGAATTGTTTGGTTTTAGCTTGAGTCATTGGTCATCCAAGTCCACGTAACTGGTCAATGGAATGTTGTTCTGGACCAAGCGCGACTGGATTCCTATCACACAAACCTCATTGTGCATAACCAATTCATTAGTGCAAAAATAGTCATGAGCAACTTTATCATCAGTCATATGCATTGAACATGCAACAGTTCTAATTACAATACAAGTCTGTACATCTGAAGGATGTTTCATGGCATAGTTGATGTCAAAGACTACTTGTTCATCATTAATGAGGAAAGTAACTATTTTATTTCTAACACCAATCAATGCATCTCCATTAGCAAGAAAAGGCCTACCATAAATTAAAGGTACCTCTGGATCTTCCTCCATATCAAGAACAATGAAGTCAACTGGCAAAGTGAATTTATCAATTCTCACCAAAACATCCTCCACCAAGCCTATAGGAGTCACCAAGGACCTATCTGCCAACTGGAGTGTGACAGCTACTGGGCGAATCCTTCCACCTAGTCCAACTTTGATAGCAATAGAAAGCGGCATAAGGTTGATACCAGCTCCCAAGTCACAAAGAGCCTTTGCAAAGTGTCTGGTGCCAATCTTGGAAGGAATGGTACAACTTCCAGGATCCTTGAGCTTAGGAGGTAAGTTGTGTACCATCCATGTTTGACTACATTCGGATAGCATCATAGGAATTTCACACCTCAAGATTTGTTCCTTGTTTGAAATGAGATCTTTTAAGTACTTGGCATATTTAGGCATGGCCATCACCAAGTCCATCAATGGTAAATTCACATTTACTTGCTTGATAACATCCAAGAATCGAGTGAATTGAGGACCCCTCTTAGGTGGAGGTTTTTTCCTCTCTGAAAATGGAGGTTTTGGTGCATATTTAGGGAAATTGTAAGGATTGGAATTTTTAGTTATCTCATTCCCCACTCTTCCTGGTATTTCCTTCTTTTCAGTTGTAGGAGCTTCTTGTTCACTAACCTTCTCAGGCTCTTCAATCAACTCAGTTTCAATTTCAAGATCATCTTCTTTTTGAACACCAACATCTCCATGTGTGTATCCTAGCAACTCCTTTCCACTTCTCAAAGTAATTGCATTGCAGACTTCTTTTCCTTTTGGATTTGGGATAGTGTCACTTGATAGAGAACCACTAGGCCTGTGGTGCATAGCATTGGCCAATTGCCCCAATTGCATCTCAATATTCTTGAGAGTAGCCTCATGGTGTTTCAAGGTTTTCTCTAGGCCTCCAAACCTCTGCTCATTTTTGTACATTTTGTCTATAATCCTATGGAACATTTCTTCCACATATGGGTTCCTAGATTCTTGAGCATTCGGCTGTTGATCAAAACCAGGAGGATTGGTGTATCTCCTTTGTTCATTCCCTTGAGAATATTGGCCTCCCTGGTTTTGGTTTTGTTGTCCCCAAGTTCCTTGATTACCTCCATTAGGCCTGTTTCCACCAGAGTAGTTCCCTGAGTACTGTGGCTTGTTATTGTAATTGTTGACATATTGAAGAGATTCAGTTGTCACAGAACAGTCATCAGTATAGTGCTCCCCTTTACATACTCCATAAGACAATACGGGTGCTCTGGCTTGGGTGGCCTTGAGGGTTTGCACTTGCTTTGCTAGGGCTTCAACTTTTGCATTCAGTGAAGTTTCCTCATCTAGGTCTAGGACTCCTCTTTGCCTCCTGCTATGAGGTTTTCTTGTCTCAGGAAACAAGTACTCGTCTTCCGCAATCTTATCAAAGAGCTCTCTCACCTCTGGGACACTCTTGTCCTTCAAAGCCCCATTAGCACAAGCTTTAATCATCATTGAAGATTCAGCAAAAATACCCTTGAAGAAAGTGTTCAATTCCCGTATCTCACCTAAGTCATGGTTGGGACATTTCCTGATAAGGTCATTGAATCTCTCCAAGGCTTCTCTAAAGGTCTCACCATCATGTTGTTGGAAATTCATAATTTCTATGCGCATCTTTTCAAGACTTGCTGGAGGGAAGTATTTGGCAAGAAATTTCTTTTGAACTTCCTCAAAAGAAGCTGCAGTGGCGTCTCCTATTGCCTTAAACCAGTGCTTCGCCTTGCCCCTTAAAGACAAAGGAAACAAGATGCGATGCACTTCACTCATTGGAACCCTTTGCAATTTGAAATTACTACATAAGCCAAGGAACCAGTCCAGGTGTCCGTTTGGTTCTTCGTTGTCCAGGCCCTGGAAGAATTGTCTTTGCGTTATCATGGAAACAATTTGCGTGGGAATATGGTAACTTTCAACATCAATATCTTGCTGGTCGACTCCTCCCTCAAAATTGACGGCATAATGGTCTCCAAAGCATGGTACTCTAGGTGCTAGATTTGCCATTTTTCTTCTTTGAATTCTCAAAGTTCTTTCCAATTCAAGGTCTAATGTAAAATTCAGGCTCCCCTGCAGTTCTTACAGACCTGGGCATACACAAACCACAAGTGATATCCTATAGAATAAAGAACAGGAACGATAGTAACAAGATTTCCAAATGGTAAACTACAAAATTGAAAACAATATAGACAACAATCACAGACAACACACAAAACTCAACAGTGAGTAAACTCAAAGAAAAGATTAAGAACTATGTAAACCAAAATGAAAGAAAACACATATAAACAAAACAAAAAAATTTCACACGATGAACACAAAAACTAAAAAAAACAATAGAACAAAGTCAAATTTCAAGAAACCGTGCCTAATCCCCGGCAGCGGCGCCAAAAATTGACACGAGCTGTCGCCAATTTATCCTACTCTTACTATAGTAGTGGAAGAGAAAGTTCGTTCCACGGGGAAAAAGTGGTAACAAGGAATTTGAATGTTGCTCAGGTTGTTGTCACAAAGTGTGTAGAATCAAGAATAAAAAATAAGAGTCACAAGAACAGGAAGTAAATCAAATGAAATTACAACAAACAGGAAATGAAACAATCACAATGAAAAACCACAAAGGAGTAATAAAGAAGATCACAGATGATTGAAACAGATAATCTATGGTTTTTTTCCGGGTGAATGCACACTTAAATTTATCTAAACAGTGCAATACCATTAACATGCAATCATATCAATTGAGGAGAATAGCAACTGGAGACCTAAATTGTAGTTGGCTTGGTGACCACACTTCAATTTTAATCTCCCAACACCATCCTATCCTATGGTGAGGCCTAAGGATGGTGAAGTAGAACCTTAGCCTTCTCAATTCTCCACTCAAATTACTGAAGCAATTATCTCCTAGAATCTCCCATGGTGAGGCCTGATTCTAGCTTATAAATTCATCATTCGAGTCAGAGAATCTCTTAGCACCTCGTTCTAAGAATTTTACAGTCTAAGAGCTTCCTATGGTGAGGCCTAGCTATAATACATGAACAAATGCAAGCAGGTTTAAGAACTCTTGCATTCTCTGGTTCTCATTAGCCGAATCTAATGAATTAAGGTTCAACTCAGATGATTCCAGTGGGAGATTTTAGCCACGAGAATGAGCTTTAAAGTTCATGTTTACCATTTCTACTAGTGTTGACCGCAATTTAGACAAAAATGTGGAGTGCATGCTGGAAATATTTCTGGAATTAGTTTAAGCTGCCCAGCTTTGACATCTTTCGGGTTTATGGCCATAACTTGCTCATTTTAACTCCGAATTGGTGGATTCTTGATCTCAGTTGTAGCTAAGATTTTGAAGTTCATTTTTGATGTTTTAAGTTTTGGCTGATTCACTTTGCTCTGAATGACATTGCCTCGGGTTATCATGCTGAATTTGGAATATGAAATTTATTGTTGAAGAGCATTTTGTTTAAGTAATGTTGTGTTTGGGTGAGAGAGTTTAAATGTAACAAAATTTGGTTAAAATGTGGTGTTTCTAGTGTTACTTTTGGAAATGCAATTTATAGTGCTTTATGGAATGCTTGCTCCAACATAATGTGATTCCCACACTAGAAGCAAAATGATATTTAAGCTGAAATAAGGATATGAAATCTTGTGCATTCTTGTTCTTTTGGATAAAAGAATTTAGTTGATGGTAGTACTCATGCACTCATTGTGTTGATTTATTTGGTATAATATATGCAATGTTGTAACTATGAACCTTTTCATGCATAATAGAATACCAATTGATATGATACCTTGAGTAGTTACATACACTTGAGTTGTGATTGTAAGCACTTGAGTTGTGAGTGCGTAAGCTAGAAGATAAATTTTTGTTGGATTGGTTTTGGACATATCTTGATACATTTTATTTGTGTTACAACTATGGCTCCTAAGAAAGACTCGACTCCACAAAAAGGCAAAGGTAGTACATCTAAGAAAGGGAAGAGCAAGGTACCAAAATATGTTGAGGACTCTGATTCCGACTATATCGGGGAGGAAGATTTTCTATTGTTTGAAGGGCCTTCGGAGTACAAATTGCAAGTACCCACTCTGAAGAAATGAAAAGGTTCTTCAGAACAGTCGGAGTTGGTACCATCGGTGTTTGTGAGCATTGAGGCACAGTCACGCTAGGCTCACGGAATGGGCATGAAAATGCTGCACATTGAAAGAGGATTCGCGGTGGCAGAAGGGCCGTTTCAGCAACTGATGGAGTTTCATCACTTTGATAAGAAGCTTGCTGAAGCACCATTATATTGTAATGCAAGCCTTGCTCGGGAGTTCTATGCCAATGCCAAGTATCCGGATGAAGATGGAGCTTACTTTATAAGAGGAAAAAGAGTTCAAATCACAAGCGAGATCATAAATACCCACCTTGGTACTCCTAGCTATCCCAGGGATCCTGTGGTGTTTCCAAAGAATTACGATTCAAACAGTGAGTTGTTGGCGGAACTCGATATTCTAGGAGCAGAATGGGTTCTTAATTCCAAGGGCATTCGAAAGCATATACGCAGTGAACATTTGAAGGGTGATGTTAGGATATGGTTGATGTTCGTTGTGTCACGGTTGCTGCCAAGTTCCCAAACCACTGAGGTATCGCGCAAAAGGTTGTATTTGATTTCAGCCATCCATGGGACAAGGTCGATTCATGCTGGAAGGCTTATTTTGTCGAACATAAAGAACGGAATTGACGCTGACAATGTAGCTTTGTACTTCCCAGTTCTGATCGAGGAGATTTGTGCTGCTCAGGGGGTGGATAGTGAGGCCGGTGATTGGCGTAGGAACCCAGGGCCAATTGGATCTCAATTGTATTCAAAATATCTACGCATTGAGGAGGAAATAATGCAAGAGCAGGTTGCCAGGGCCACCGAACCTCAGAACGAGGCTAGACCCTTTGTGCAAGGAACTTTTGAGGCATAGCAAGCCTTTGATTTTCAGAGCTTTCATGGGACTTTGCAAGGTTTTCAACACTTTGTAGACTCTCGATTTCAACAGTTGGATGAAAGGTTGGAGAGCATAAATTAACAAGCAGATGATCGGCACCAGGACTTGGTTACAAGGTTGGATGATATGTCCTCCATTGCACAACAACAGTTCGAGGTGCTTTGTCACCTTCACTTGGTGATACAAATGGAGCTAGACAAGTGCAACAAGATGGCCGTGTATTACCATTCTGCTCCTGGACCACCGAAACCAACTCCAACTTCGGCTGCATTAGCGGGATACAGAATTCCCAACCTTTCCATGGATGAAATCAGTGGTGAAGTTTACAAGCTTCCCCTAGGAGTCCAAAGTAGGCCTTCATTACCTCCATTGCCTACATTTGGTCTGATTCCTCCAGGACCACCCACTTCTACTTTTCGCGTGGATCCGAATTTCATGCCAGCGTCAAGGATTCCAATGATTGGGACTGGCCAACCACTTCAAGGTCCCCTTCATGGACCGTTCCATTAGAAAGAACAACCATTTAGTGGAGCTTCATTCTCAACAACAGCATCATTCTCCTCACCTTCTTCTTCTGCTCCATCTTCATCCCAGGGAGCCCCTCATCCTTAATCTTTTACATTTGGGACAATGCTTCTTTCAAGTGTGGGGGGGAGGCTGATTTAAAATTTTATGCTATGCTTTAAAATTTTAAAATGGTGCTGATTGCCTGGTTGTACTGTTGCCTTGTTCTGTTTTGTTTGTTTCTTTGTCTAGGGGCGGTTGTTGATGTTTACAGTTGAAGTGTGTCCTACTTATTTCTTGATTCTTGCTGAAGTGGTGTTTTGAAGTCTTGCTGAAGTAATGATGCATTTAAATAGGGAATCGTTGCCTTTGGTGGGAGCTTTTCAATTCGTGTTTTAAATTGGGACTCTGGAGAATTGAAGCATGTGCTGTTACTTGTTTTTGTGCTGATCCTAGAAGCTGACATGATGAGTTGAACTTCAACTGTTTAAGTCTTTATAGAAGAATGAAGAGTGGTGGTGATGTTATGAAATGCTATGCTAGCGTGATCAGGAAAAGTATAAGCAGTAGTAATGTGTAGTATGAAGATTTTATTTTAAGTGGATGTTATGAAGTGTTAAGTGATTTGTTAGGTTTGAGAGAGCGAAAGTAGGGTAAGGAAATTTGTAATGTGTGATTTGTTTAGCTTTCAGATATTGCATCTTGCATGTGTTGTTTTCTTTCAAAGTTGAATGTTGTGATTTGAAATTTTTCGTGCACAATTACGGATTGAGATGCATTTAGAGAGTCACGAATATTTTTGACCTTTTGAGCCAATGGGATGCAAATTTTTGAACTTTTGAAAAGCTGTAATGCTTAAGGAACACAAATTGTTTTTGTAGTAGAAGAACTTAATTATCTATGGAAAGCACATTAGCACTAGAGTTGGTTGTGAAGTTTGAAAAGGATGGAATAAAATGCTCATTGGTAAGGCTAATTCAATTCTAAGTGGTGAGAGCTAAAACATAGTGGGAAAGTTTGCACTTTAACATGGCTGTTTATAAGCACTAAAAAGGCATACATACTTGGATTGTTAAACTTATGTGAAAAGGTGAGAAGTAGAGAATTTGTTTGAAAATTTTCATGAATCAAGTTAAGTACTCCTTGAGAACTTGTAGAGATATTTATGCACTAGGGGAAAGGACTTGGTTAGAAAATGCAGGTTATGCCAAATGATAAATTGTACTGGATGCTAAGTGCGGGAACAAATGTTCCAAAAGTACAAAAAATGAACCACTCCTCTATGGGATTGCTCTATTCACACATGGTATGCATCTTTGAGAATAATCCGTATGAGTGGGGATGGAAATCAAAAGACCTAAAACCCAAGGCAAAATTTGGTGAGACAATGAGTACCCAAGAGTAATAATGTCATGTGCAAACGAAGGTAAAGTACTAAAGGATGACAACCTGGGGGAAAGAGTGGTAAGAAACGAGGGCGGCCAATGATCCCTAATGTGGTGCATTTGTGTCTATACATTGTTTAAAAGTTGAGGACTTTGAAGAGCTACTAATTAATTATTTTGCATTCTCTACCATTACTTTGATCATAAGTAAGACATGAGGATTATGACAGCCTTTGCACACGACTCACACTTCTATGTTAAAGTGTTAAATGAGTACAGCTTAGTTTTGGTGGTTACCATGAGGAGTTGAGCATGTCTTACCATAGAGTCTAATTGGTTACAAAAGAATGAGAACAACCAACAGTTGTGTGATGTGTGTTTGAAATGGATAGGAAGGTGTTTCTACCACAGACCACTAAATGAAGCTTGGTATTTGTGAGGAAAGTGGAGTTGAGACGTGTTCAATTGATAAACGAGAATTGCCTATGAGAGTTTTGTTTGGTGTCCTTGCTTGAGGGCAAGCAAGAGTTCAAGTGTGGGGAAAATTGATAAGTGGATTTTATACAAACTTATATGTCTTAAATAACTTGACTTTTGACTTGTTTCCCATGCTTTTATGACGATTTATGTGGTGATATGTGTAATTCGTGCATTGTTGAGGTTTACAATTGTTGGTGTAAGAATGAGGGAAAAGACCACAACTTTTGCATAAATAGAAATGTCAGTGTGGTTGGGGATTGAGCGCAAGTAGAGAATCAAGGTAGCTTGGAAAGAGGCTTAAACATGCTTGTGTGAAAACTTTGACGATTATGTTGAAGTATTTGTGTCATAGGTTGAAGAAGTTTTGGAATACTTGTATTGAAATTCTGATGATGTGTTGAAGAATGTTGAGTCGCACACCTCGTCGCAATAGCCTGCACACCTCGTCGCACATCTTGCACGCTACTGTGCACACCTCGCCGCAGGATGTACAAACCTAGTCGCATGATTTATGCGACGAAAACACACCTCGTCGCATGAATGCGCAGACCTCGCCGCATGGCTGTGCACGCCTCGTCGCACATGCGCAGACCTCACCGCAGGAATGCGCATATCTCGTCGCACACACACACACCTCGTCGCATGATTCATGCGACGAGCTCTTTTTCACACACATTATGCACTAAACTTTGTTAAACACAAACATTTGGTTATGGTTTTTTCGGTTCCTTCATGAAAAAAAAAACACAGCCCACAAGTCATTGAAATCCATTCAACATTTGTTTTTCCATGAAAGTTTGGACTTTGTTTTCATATCAATTTCATGCTCTAATTCATGATTGAAAGTACCTTGTAGTCTGAATGTCTTGAAAGAATGGTGAGATTTCTTGGAAGCAATAATCATTTCTTTTTGAGCATTTAATGTCTTCATTTTAAGAAATCTATCATTTCTTCTCTGATCATTTGCACACAATACAATTCTTCAATTTTGTAGTGAGACTCTTTACATTTCATAGAAAGATTCTTGAGCATGCATCACATGTTGTGGATTTGAGTATTTGTGAATGATCAGGTGAATGAGCTATACGTTCTTCACAACTCTTGTGTACATTACATTTCACTTTACACCTCTCACTCTACACTCCACCTTACACTCTCATTCCTTAAAACTATACCACACATTTGCACTTCAATACACATTTTAGCACACTTGCGCAAAAAAGGAATGGCGAGACCTTGCCAATTGGCGAGACGTCGCCACGAGACCTCGTCAATTGGTGAGGTCTCGTCGATTTTCAATTCTTGTGAGAGCGAGGTCTCGTCGATTTTTGAAGGCATTCTTGTGCTGTCTTTTGCCGAATTTTTTCTAAGCATGGGAGTTCTGAATTTTCAGGTTCCAGTGGGCAGCCGAAGGTGTGAAGGACCATGGCACAGAGGCTCGATCTCGTAACTACTGGACAACATGAAGGCTTGCAAGGATAATGAAGGCGTGCGGGACTCAGGCTCAAAGGCGCTGAACAATTCTGATTCTTCCACCTGGAGTGCTGAAAAGTGATGGCGTGAAGAGCTGAAGCTTGAAGGCGCTGGGTGACTGATGAGTGAGCAGAGGCGTGAACTTCACTGTCTCAAAAGCGCTGGAGCATGCTTGAAGACTACTACTTGGAATTTCACTTATGCTGATTTTGTCATTCCTAGTAGGGGCATTCTTGTAATATCTTAGCTATTTTACGTTTGCGTATTAGTTACATTTTCGGGTTCTCTATATATAGGAAAGGTAGCTAATATGCAAGGATTTTTTGGATGATTCGGATCCAATTATTTTCGATTATTCATTTTTCATTTTCCTTTCACGTGTAACCGACTTTCATATTTTTAGAGCGGGAATTGTTCTTCCTCAGATTTACTTTCTCTCACTACTTTCTCTCTCTAAACTTTCTTCTCCGATTTGGATTTTGATCGAGTTTATGTGTCGACACTTACAAATTGAGCTCAATAGAAGAAGCTTTACACATTCCTCTTGAGTATAACCGGTAATATCTTCCAGTTCAATGGATAATGAATGTGTAATATTGAAATTTGCCAAAATTGAGTTCAATATGGAAATGTATGGCTAGTGTGAGATGATCTAGGATTTCTGACGGATGAATGCTAAATTGATAAGGTGATATGCAGTATAATTAAAAATCGTAAGAAAAGAGTACAATATTTTCGGCTTGATTCTTCTAAACTTGTTAAGTTTCATGTTTTTTGAACTGGATTGGTTGAAATGAGTTCCAGTTGTGGTTGCCTTGCTGAATTGTACCTCTATTCTCCAGTTTAGCTAGGAATTCATGAATGGGAACGGGAAGTTGCATGAGTTCTAAAAACCTGTTTGCGAGTGTTCATTTTCTAGAGTCAGTCCTGGTCATAGGAAGCTCTAGACTATGAAATTCACATAACAAGGTATAGAGATTCCCTAACTCGGAAAATGCACTTAGAAGCTAGAATCAGGCCTCACCTGGGAAAGTTCTAGGAGGAAATTGCTAGAGAATTTTGAGTTTGGGGAATTGAGAAGGCTAGGGTTTAGAAACACCATTCTTAGGCCTTACACAAGGATAAAGTGGTGTTGGGAGACTAAAATTGACGTAGGGTCGCCATGCCAACGGCAGTTTAGGTCTCCAGTTTGCCTTTTTCCTCAGTTGATTGGATTGGATGTTGGTTGTACTACATTAGTTAGGTAAATGTGCATTCATCCGGAAGAAGTCCTGGATTATCTGTGTGAATCATTTGTGATCTCTCGTTAATAGTTCCATTGTGATCATTTAGTTGTGCTTTGTTTAGCTGATTTGATTCTCACTGTTTGTTACTTTTGTGTTCGATCCTTGAAATTTCAACTTTTGTGACAACAAGCTAGACACAGTCAAATTTGTTGTTACTACCTAATTCCCTGTGGAACGAACTTGACTCTTCACTACTGCATTAGAGTTAGGATAAATTGTTGAGCACACGATTTCTCGTATCAATTTCAAATATGTGAGAGCGAGACCTCACAACGAGGTCTCGCCGATTTTTTTTATGTGAGAGCGAGACATCGTGGCGAGGTCTTACCGTTTTGTGCATGCGTGAGTGTGTGTTTTTTGTGTTGTGTTGGTTTTGAGAAGTTTTCTAAGTGTGGTTTTTGTTCTTTTGGTGCAGATATGTAAATTGGCGTGATCCTTAAAGGCGTGAAGGCGTGGTTATTACATTGACCAAGTTGTTATTATGTACAAATGGATTACAGTGGCATTTTTGTAATATCTTGGTCATTTTACGTTTGATTAATGATTACATTTTCTGTAACCTCTATATATAGAGAATTAGTTAACAAATAGGGGATTCATTTTTGAGGAACAGAACAGACTTTTGATTTCTTAGAGAGGGAATTATTATCTCTCGAGATTTACTCTCTCTCTCTCTAGTTTCTCTCTCTAAAATTTGTACTCCGAATTGGATTTCGATCGCGTTCGTGGACTGGAAATTACTTCCTTACTCTCAATTAACGAAGGAATTGACAAAGCTCGATACTCTAATCGGTAAAACTTTTCAATTGAATGGACATGAGTTTGTCAATGATGCGATTTGATGAAATTGAGATGAGTAAGGAGTTTCCTGCGTAGTGTGTGATGATCTAGGGTTTTTGATGGATGAATGCTAGATTTGTATGATGTTATGCAGTGCGATTAACAATCTAAATAAGAATTGGAAACATTCTCTAGTTTGATCTTGTAAATATGTTAAGTTTCATGATATTGAATTGGTGTGGTTGAGTTGAATTTCAATTGCGGTCGCCATGTTGAGTTGAAACTCAAGTCACCGGTATTTGCCGAGAATTTCATGAACGAGAACTGGAGTGTTGCATGAGTTTATACACCTGCTTGAATGAAATTCTTCGATCACTGGAGAGCCAGGCCTCGCCATAGAAAGCTTTTAGACTATGAAATTCTTCGATCAAGGTGTGTAGAGATTCCCTAACTTGAATGAAGACTTTAGAAGCTAGAATCAGGCCTCGCCATGGGATAATTCTAAGGGATGGTTGCCATAGTAATTAGAGTTAGGGAATTGAGAAGGCTAGGGTTTTAATTCACCATCCTTAGGCCTCGCCATAGGAAAGGATGGTGCTGACAGACTGGAATCACAGCTGGTTAGTGCAGCAAAAGAAGTACTACAAAAGGATGTAAAAAATATTGCATCTAAACAAATATTTGCTAGATGGCAAGCTATTTTATCTGTATTTGATTTTAAAATTGTTTATATTAAAGGTGAATTAAATTCGTTACCTAACTTTCTTACTCGAGAATTCTTACAAGGATAAAAATTTCTTGCAGGTTATGATAGAACAAATTGAAGAAGAATTTTCAATAGAAAAATATTTAAAAAATTATCTTAAAAAACCCTCTGTTTCTAAAAGAGTAGATAGAATAAGAAATTATAATATAAAATATTTAAAAGATCAAGCTTTTATTCATCAAATAAAATATCTTAGATTTGTCAGAATATATAAAATTATGCAAAAATCAGATATTATTGACCCAAAAAATTTAAAAACTTATTATCGATATATAGAATCTTTTAGAATGAAAATGGCTTTTATTAACTGATGAAAGAAAATATGGGAGAAAATTTTAAATTACAATAGTTAAAAGATTATATTGAAAATCCTGCTACAATTAAGAAAATTAGAAAAATTTATACATTACAAGAAAGGGTTCGCCAGGATCCTGAATATCCACATATTTATCATGTAGAAAATGTAAATGTTGTATCAATAAAACAGCAAGCATTTTTACATCAAATGCATTATTATAGAATGTTAATATCATATCACACACATAAATCTAGACAACATCCAATAATAAATCAAGCTTTGTGGAATCGCCTTGAAAATTTTCGAAAAGAAATTGCTATTATTATTTAAAATCTTCTTATCTAAATTTTTGCAGGAAATGCAAGGTAGAGGTGGAAGAGGTCATAGACCTCAAATGGATTTTGGCTATGTTAGCCATTATAATTCCCAATATCCTCCACTATACTGGTCATCTCAAATGAGAGGTCAGTCTTCTTCAAACCAAACCAATTCTAAACATACTTCTCTTGTTACAATAGGCCACAAGCCTACAGCCAAAAGTGTCCTTCTTGATGAATCCTCAAATCAGGATCATGATTACATAAAAAATGGAATAACCACACATTCTACTTTCATTTCAGAAATTGATCTTAAATTATATCTATATGTGATTATTCAAAAATATTTTAATAATCCTTCTAATTCCCATTTCAATCTAAGAGGACCACTTCCTTTGAAAACTAAGCATACTTATGCTGATTTTCTAAATTTCACTAAAATTGCTGATATCAATGATAAACCCAGATCCAGCAGACACCAAAATTGGTATCCAACAACTGAAGACAATAAAATTGCTTTGTCTCAGATGTATATTCACAAAATACCTTCTTACTCTGATTGGAATTCTTCTCAAATTCAAACTCAAAATTTTATTTCTAGATACAATAATTTTGAATATGCATTTACATATGCAGATATGGTGGAAAGTTTTCATCATGTCCACTTATATCAAAATTCTTCATATAAGCATACTTGGTGGATTCGTATTGATGAAGCCAATTTTAACAAAATCGTTTCAGGATGGTTTCTTAATTGGTTTAAAATTCATGGACCTAATGAACAAACCTTTTTACCTGAAAAATTGAAAAATTTGTTCATACAGTTGAAAAATATTTATTCTGAAAATTTCCAGCATTCAAAATTTCCAAAACAACCATTTTTTATTATTTTTAATAAAATTTCAAATCCCATGGTTGTATGCCTGGAAATATGAAACTGGATACAATGTTGATGGCATTCTACAACTTACAAGAGTAGGTACACTAAATGGTGGCCAAAATGTCAAGTAGAATATCATGAAATTGAAAAAACACTTGCTGAAGCAAAAAATTCTTTTGTAAAAGAAAAAGTTACACAAGAAATTAATATTTCTTCTCAAAAAGAATTGAACGACAAAAATGATTTAATAGAAAAATTACAAAATGAATTAAAGAAAATGAAAGCCTTCTCTTCTCCCATACAAGAGAAAGAGGAAAAAATGGCAAAAGGAAAAGAAAAAGAAAAAATAGAAAAGAAAAAAGAAAACGAGAAAAGAAAGAATAAAAAGGAAAAAAGAAAAACATCTGTTTCAAAATTTTCTTTTGACAAAAATTTGATCAAATTCACTGATGAGGAATCCACGGCAGAAGAAGATTTGGAAATTTTCTCTAATGAAAATTCAAGACCAAATTCTGATGACGAAATGACAGAAAAGGAGAAGAATGAATTTGAACAATTAATACATAATCTTTACAAAAATAAAGACTATGTATTAAAATTGTTAGATTCCAGTTGAGAAAAATCCAGAGTAAATACTCCTAAATCAATTTCAAGAAAATCTTCATCAGATGAAGATGAGGAAACCTGTTCCAAAAAAACTGCAAAGAAGAAAAAATCAAAGAAATAATGCAAATGGAAGATATTGTCAAGAATGGTGGAAGACATTATCATTACAAGACAAAATGGAGAAAAAGTGAAGATCACATCACATTTAAAATATTGTATTTTGAACTATTGTTTTTTTTAATTATTGTCTTTTGACTTTAGTATTTGAGAAAGTCTATAAATAGGAACCCAAATGGGTTGTAAGGGTAGAATTTTCTTCCCTTAGAATTTTCTTTACACTTTCAAGCATTCCAAGAGTTAGCTTTCAAGCTCTCTTTGTAATCCCTTTTGTAATCAAGAGTTCTTATGCAATAGAATTTTCTTGGTTTCAAAACTTTCTCTTCTTTTCTTCAAGCAATCTTTCTTTCTTTTTTCTTCTTTAAGTTTTTATAATTACAGGTTTATGCTAAGGAGTTAAGAAGTTCTTCCCTAATTTGTAATTAGTTGGTGTTTCCTTGGTGTTTTTGTGCAAAAAGCTTGAAGATAAATGCTTCAAGATTAGAGAAAATAAGTAGTAAGTCCCTTACTTACTTTATTTTTTTTGTTTAAATTTTTATGTTTAAATCCTGGTGTAAATTTGGTTTCTTGAGGTTGATTATTTTTTGGTTTTGGGATTATAGGTGTTCTTTTGGTTATTTGTTTAGTAGCGTTTAAAATTTCATATCTTTCATGCTGCATTTCACTTCATATGTGCAATAGTTAAACATTTTGTTGGTAATAATTATTTAACAAATTCCCACAAAGAATTATTGATGAATTTAAAATGTCCCACATTATCTCATTTTAGATGGTATAAAGATGTTTTCTTATTTAAATTATATTCAAGATCTGATTCTCAAGCAGATTTTTGGAAAGAGAAATTTCTTTATGGATTACCTAAATTATTTGCTGAAAAGGTTAGAGGAAATCTAAGAAATTGTTTTGATGGCATAAATATCCCATTTTCACAAATTACTTATGGAGAATTAATTAGTGTTTGTACCGAAGAACGTTTAAAATTATGCAATGATATTAAATTAAAAGCAAAATTAAAAAGAGAAACCCAAAAAGCAGAATTAGGAGATTTTTGTCATCAATTTGCTTATAATCCACATGAATTAAAATCACCTCTTAGAAAAATAGAGAAAAAATTAAAGAAAAAGCATAATAAATTTGAAAGATCAGAAAGATCTGAAAATTCTGAAGAAAGAATTAGAAGAAAGAAAAAATCTAGAAAAAGATGGATAGAAGATAATATAATATGTAGAAAATGTGGTAAAAAGGGACATTATGCTAATAAATGTACTTCTAGGACAAATATAAATGAAATTCTTTTAGAAAAATTAGAAGATATAAATTTAGATAAAGAATTAAAAGAATATTTGATAAGTGGGTTTTATACCAACTTATTTATCTTATTTCACTTAGCATTTGATTTGATTTTCATTCATTTATGTGGTGTTATGTGTTAATTTGTGCATTAATGTGGTTTGCAACTTGATGTACTAAAATGGTGAAAAAGACCAAAGATGTTGATAAAATGAGGCAAATGTGTGTTTGATGTTAAATGACAAGGAGAGATTTTAAAATGGCTTAAATGGTGTGTGAGAATTTGAGGGAAACCTAAATATGCCTATATTGCTTAGTTTGAAGTGGGCAGAATTGGCAGTGCTACTTCATTTGAGTGTAACTCTCTCAATAGCAATCCAAATGAGGCGATATTTGATGTTTTGGAAAGCTCTTTGAGTGTACGGAATTTCATATGTTTTAACTTTCTTCTACTTCTGTGTGCAAGTAGGCGAAACGGGGGCTTCTTTTCAATTGTTCCTTCAGGTTTTCATATTTGATTTCATATTGCCACAGTTTGGTAGATTGTCTATATCTTGAGCTACAGACTCCAAAGTTGATGATTCTTGAACCTATGAAACACTAAGAGAGGGATTTACAATTCTTCTGTTTATCACAAAATCCAATTCGCAGCCAAAAGCCTTCAAAACCGCAACAATCACTCATGACTGGCTGGAGACTCTCAAGCTCGCCACACTTCACACACATTCATTCCATTCATTCAACAAACACAGACCTCATTCACAAAAACAGCTGGGCGAGCGCCCCTACACACAATAGCACACACTCACTTACACACACTAGGGGGGGCGAGCGTCCCTACCTCACAAGCACACACCTCACTCCACTTGCACAAACACATTCACAAACACATTCACACATCACATTCATTCAGTCATCACATTAATTCAACACAAACACATTCACTTAACAGCTGGGCGACCGCCCACACACTCACTAGCACACCTTCACTCACACACACTAGAGGGGGCAGGCGCCCCTACACACACTCACACACCTAAACTCACACACACATCACTTACCTCCACAACACTAACCTTCACTCAACTCACATTCGGCCATACTTGTATACATTCATTCTTCACTTATCACTCACTCATCACTTCACAATGCACAAACAACTCAATTCACTACACTTGCACTCAACTCACACACGAACATTCAAAAGCATTGGGCGGCCGCCCACACACACACTAGCACACACTCACTTACACACACAAGGGGGGCGACCGCCCACACACACACTAGCACACCACGAAACACACGCACATGCATTTCACTCTCTCTTGCACCTCTACACTAACTTATTCACCCATCCACTTATTTACTACACGAAAATGCACAAGGCATAGACACAGTTATTTATAATGTTCACCAAGTGGTCATAACTTTGCATTACTAATTCTTAATGCTTAAGTCGTGGGTTGACCACACGCTCTCACTTTATTATCTGATTAGCATATTACAGGAAAAGGTTGGAGATGCAAGAAGGTTCATGAAGAGGATGAGGGCGTGCAGAACCTAGGCTGGAAAGCGCGGATGAACACTATGCACGATTTTCTTTTGAGACACTTTTCTACAATAAATGTAATCGTTGGACGTTTAGTTACGCTATTTTGTTAACCTCTATATAAAGAGGAATTAGCTATTACTAGGGGGGATCCATTATTCATAATTCAGTTTTCATTTTCATT
Source organism: Ophiorrhiza pumila (assembly GCA_016586305.1). NCBI lineage: Eukaryota > Viridiplantae > Streptophyta > Magnoliopsida > Gentianales > Rubiaceae > Ophiorrhiza > Ophiorrhiza pumila. The sequence continues at coordinate 28,913,061 of BLIW01000008.1, read as the reverse complement.
TTCCCTTTCACGTGTAACTGACTTTTTGATATGGAGAGAGCGGGAATTATTAGGGAGATCTACTTTCTCTCTCAACTTTCTCTCTCTAAATTTTCTTCTCCGTTTTGGAATCCAATCGTGTTTTTGGATTGACAGTTGCATATTGAACTCGAGCGAAGGAGCTTTACACATTCATCTTGAATCTAATCGGTACAATTTTCCAATTGAATGGATTGGACTTGTGCAAAGCTGGATTTTGTTGAAATTGAGTTGAATATGGAAATGTCTGGCTAAATTCGTGATATCTTAGGGTTCTAAACGGGTGAATACATGATTTAGAAGATTTGATGCTATGAAATTGACGTAATTGATAAAATATGAAATCACACATGAATTTACAATTAGAATCTGTTAAATTTCATACCTCTGCACTAATCGTGAATGAATTGAACTTCAATTGTAGTCGCCATGCTAGGTTGGAAGTAGATTCACCAACATTTAGTGAAGATGCATGAAATAAGAACTTGAATGTGATTTCCTGAGTCTTTCACTTGCTTTACATTATTACTTCAGTTATGAGATTCAGGCCTCGCCATGGAAAGCTTTGATGAATTGAATCATTAGGAAAAGTGTTAAAGAAGCTCTCTGTGTTAATAAACAAAGACATCCAAACCTAGGTTGGGCCTCATCATGGGATTTCCTAAGATTTGCATGTTAGAGTAGTTAGCTTGGAGAGTTGAGACGTTGCGAAGTGAATTCCACCATTCTCGGGCCTCATCAAGGGAGAGGATGGTGTTATGAAGTACAAGAAGTGGTGTGGTCACCATGCTAACCATAAACTTGGCTTCTAGGCAACTTAGGTCTCCTTGAGAATTGCTTGTTCGTCATTTGCATAGGATTGATCGGCTAAGTTTGTGTTCATCCGACATAAGGACCCTAGGATATATGTTTACACTTGATTGTTGTTTCCTCTTATTCCTCTGTTCCTATTTCCTTTTGTGTAGACATCTTCATTCAATTTTGTGAATTGCTAATTGTGATTGTTTCATTTTCTGTGTTGTTGTGATTGCGATTGATTTACTTCCCTGTTCTTGTGACTATTATCTTTTAGTTCTTGGTACCACACACTTGTGACAACAAACCGAACATCAATCTAAATTCCTTGATACCACCTATTTCCCTGTGGAACGAACCTGCTCTCCACTACTATAGGTAGAAGTAGGATAAATTGACGAGTAGCGACAACTCGTATCAATATTTAATAGAAATAATAGAAAATAAAATATATAATACTGATTCATCGAGATAGTGAATAATTTAATGAAGAACCTGAAGAAATAAAAAATATGAGTTCAGAAGATAATCATGCAAATTGTGGAAATTGTAAATCAAAATCAGATTATTACAAAGCAATAATTGAAGCTAATGGATTAAATGAAATAGGAATATTTACATTATCTGAAAAGCATAAAATGATGCTTGATTTAGTTGAAGAAATTCAAGATCCAATAAGAACAAGGCAATATTTAGAAAAATATTTACAATTAGAAGAAGATGATAAAATTTCTTTAAATCATCCATCTACTTCTTATGAGAATTCTCAAATAAAAAGAAAATTAGATAGAATAAATACTTCATTTACAATACAAGATGTAATAGATCATTTACAAAATCAAAATCCTAAACAAATTACCTTACCCATTTTAAAAGAAGAAGTTAATGAATTAAAAACAAAAATTCAAAAATTAAAAGAAAGAATTTTAATTTTAGAAGAATTAAATTTGACAAATATATTAAATACACAAAATGAAGAAGAAACAGAAGAAATACCAAAACAAAATAATTTTCTTCAAATAAACACTTTAATTACTTCTCAAAAATATTATATTTCTATAATACTTGTTATAAATAGAGAATATAAATTTCAAACAATTGCAATGATTGATTCAGGTGTTCATTTAAATTGTATAAAAAAGGATTAATCACTTCAAAATATTTTGAAAAAACTGAAGTAATATTACATGCAGCACAAGGTACACAAATAAAAATAAAATATAAAATCTCTAATGTTTGTGTATTTTCTGAAGAAAATAATTACATTTGTTCTCCATTTGTACTAACTAATGCAATTGGTCAACATGTAATATTAGGAAATCCTTTTTTAAATTTAATGCATCCTTATCAATGTGATGGAAAAAAGTTATCAAAAATCAATTCAAATTTATCATTTAATTTTGTAACCTTTCCAAAAATTAGAGATCTATATACTAATTTCTCACAAAGATTGAATTTTGCAGGTATGATATTGAAAAAGGAAGAAAAGAATTTCGTCCTTCTCAATAATATTTTCTTTTTTGCAGGAAATGAGAGGTAGAGGTCATCAGTCTCAAAATAAATTTGGTTATATAAATCAAGTAAACCAAAATAGACGTCCCAATTCTTCTTTTCAAAGGCCATCTCAAATGAGAGGTCAAAATACACCCCCTTGCTATAGGCTTTAATTCCACTCTTAAAAGAAATATTTTAGAAGGAACATCCTCAAATCAGGATTATGATTATATTCCAAATGGAGTACAGGTACATGCTTTAACTATACCAAATAGTGATCTTAAATTAGATCCTTATGATATAGCTAATAAATATTTTAATCATCCTTCTAGTTATCAATTTGGTTTAAAGGGACCTTTGCCCTTAAAAACCCGTCATATATATGTAGATTTTTTAAATTTCGCAAAATTTGCAGATGTTAAAGACAAACCAAAAACCAACCATCCTCAAGATTGGTCTCCTACCTATGAGTTGATAAGTCCAGTTTGTACCGGCTTATTTACCTTGCACACTTAACTTTTTATATGTAGAAATCGAGTAAAATGGATGCTTTGTGAGTGACTTGTGCACATAAATGGTCATGAAATTACAAGTCTAAGAAGCGGCTAAGAGTGGGAGAAAGGTCACGAAACTGCTTGATTTTGATGTTATCTGGACACACCCTCACTCAGCCCTCACAAGTCACTCATCACACAACACTTCCATAACACTCACACAACACACACTACACTGCGCACACACACACATATGGCGGGAGCGCTAGGCGCCCGCCATACACAAAACACACACACATGGCGGGCGCGCTATGTACAACACAACGCACATGGCGGACGCGCTAGGCGCACGCCATGCACAAAAACACACACATTGCCGGCGCGCTAGGCGCCCGCCACACACGCTCACGCACATGCACTGTTTTGATTTCTTTCTTGCATTGCATTTGTGCATATTTCTTGTGCAGTTTACATATATTCATGCATTTACACTCACACACTCTACCCACTTTTTGTAGCACACATGTAGCAACAAACACGCACATAAGTAAAGCCCGCAAGGCATCATTCATATGGCTACCAAGTGTTTGGAGAATTGCTCTAATTTCTTAAGTGTTAAGTTCCGTGCAAAACACGTGTCTTCACTACAGTTCTTGATTCACATTTGCAGACACGTGGCGACCCATCCGTGAAAGTAGGAAGCTTCTTGGGAGTTTCCAACACCAAAGCAGTTGGGGGCAACGCCTAAAAGGAAGGGAGCCGCACAAAGAAAAGGGAATCAAATCGGGAGAATCCAGGAGAGTAGAGAAGTATAGGGTTTGAGAGGTCATCTGGGAAATAGAGTGACACGATCCTTGTCGATCCCCTTGTAAACATTATGTCTGAGTCGATCACCATGATCTGCTAAATTTAGAGTGTTGCTTTGAGGTCGATTGTATGGATCTGATCTTACTTGAGACATTTGTTATATAATTTATCTGTGTTTATGTTGATTTACATATTGTTTCATTATTGCATTCAATGTGTTTGCGTTAATTCTTGATTCCGTAGTTAATCTGTGTGGGAGAGCACCCACGATTTGAGAGAATCCTATAGAAAGCCATTGAATCATATGAATTGATATGTGAATCATTATTATGCTAGTTCCGATGTCTACATGACTGCGATTTCTTTGTGTACAGTACCCACTGACATATAGACATCTAAAACCTTTAGACAAGATTAGGATAGTCTCTTAAGATAGATCGAACACATGAACTGGGTAGCTCCCTGAAACACGGGTATTCGTCTAGCAAGAATTGGGTTTAGAGCTATTGTATGAGAACTGGGATTTCCATCTTAAGATAGTCAACCACATGAATTGGGTAGCACCTTACCAAAGGTTTTTTGTCTATACCAAGTACTTAGTTAGACTGTTGTATGATGGTTGGGATCTGGGGTCTCCACTCGTACCCAGGACTTGCCCTACTAAGGGAAGTCCGAGGAGTATTGTGTGCAGGGATTGTGAGAACTACCTAGTTGATCAATCTCAGCCTCACTAGCAGTTTCGTCCCCTCACATAGACTTACACGAGTCCATGATAGTAAGAGAAAGATCCATATAAATTCTTCACCCTCGAGGCAACACGACCCCCTCTATTGACTTTCCCATTTTCCATTCCATTCGTTACTTTGCTTACTTTTATTGTGACCATTTTGATTGTTTAATTATTCTATCATTTTAGCAACACTTGTTCGCAGTCCGCTCCCTGAGGATACGATCCCACTCGCTATATCTACACTAGTTATAGCGTTTTGGGTAAAATTGGGAAGCCACGACACTTCGAACAAATTTTTGGCGCCGCTGCCGGGGAATGGAAAACTTCAAGGGTTGTTTTGTTATAATTTCATTTTATTTAAGCTTTTGTTTTACTTTGTTATAATTTTGCAATTGATAATTTGTGATTTCTCTTGATTTTTGGTTCTATTGATCTTTTTGTGTTAGTGGTGTTTCGATATCTGCAGAAGTCCTAGTTTATGCAAGTAGGGGCACGGTTACGTAGAGAAGAGCCTGAGTTTGGGTTAGACCTTGAACTCCAGAGAACTTTGAGGCAAAGAAGGAGAGCCATTGAAATGGTAGAAAACAATGCAGAGAGGCCTAGGCCTCAACCCCCACGGTTTGGGGATAATTTCGCAGTTAACTTTGAGAGGAGGAACAACAGACAGGAAATGGATGTGGAAAGTTTCCAGATCCCGACCCAAATTGTTTCAATGATCACTCAAGGGCATATTTTTCAGGGATTGAGCCATGAGGACCCGAACGGGCATTTGGACTGGTTTCTTGGACTGTGCAATACTTTCAAGTTGCAGAAGGTTACACCTGATGATGTGAGAAGGATATTGTTCCCTCTGTCTCTCAAATGAAATGCCAAGCACTGGTTTAACTCAATTGGAGGGCCATCTATTGCGACTTTCGAGGAGTTAGAAAGGAAATTTCTAGCTAAATATTTCCCTCCGACTAAACTGGAAAGGATGAGATTGGAGATCCGGAGCTTCCAGCAACAAGACGGGGAAACTTTCAAGGAAGCATGGGATAGATTCAATGACCTACTTAGACAGTGTCCCAACAATGGCCTTGGAGAGGTGCGAGAGCTAAACATGTTTTTCAAAGGGCTGTCACCAGAGTCATCACTGATGGTGAAGGCCTCTGCTAACGGAGCCCTCAAGGACAAGAGCGTGCCAAAAGTCAGGAAACTTTTTGATTCAATTGCTGATGACGAGTACTTGTTCCCAGAAGCCAGAAAGACCCCTGTGAAGAAGCAAAGAGGAGTTCTGGAATTAGATGAAGAGACCTCGCTGGAAGCTAAAATTGAGGCTCTCACGAGGCAGGTCCAAACTCTCAAGGCAGCTAAGACTACCCAAGTATTGATGTGTGGGCTGTGCAAGGGGGAACACCACATGGATGAGTGTGAGTTAACCTAGGAGTCAGTGCAATATGTGAACAATTACAGTAACCGGCAGCAATACGGAGGGTACAGAAATCAAGCTGGTCAAGGCACTTGGAATCAGAACAATCATGGAAACCAACAAAGACAGTATTACCAAGGAGGAGAATCTAGTAATAGGGAGCCAAGGAAGAGCATGGAGGAGATGTTTCAGACGATTTTGGACAGGATGGATGGATATGAGAAGAGAACTTCTGTATTGGAGGCTTCCGTCAAGAATATAGATATGCAAATGGGTCAATTAGCTAAGGCAAGCCACCAAAGACCTCAAGGCACCCTCCCAGTGACACCGAGCCTAATCCAAAAGGCAAGGAGGTGTGCAATGCCATCAAACTGAGATGTGGCAAAGAGATCAATGGAATCAAGAAGAAGGAGAAGGAGAATGTTCCTGAGGAAAAAGTCCAGGAAGAAACCATTGTTGTGGAAGAGGAGCTCCAGGAAGAGGGTAAAGAGGAGAGTGTGAAGAAACCTGAGCCTAAGGGGAACCTCCAAACCCCCACCATTATTCGAATTATGCACCACTCCTGCCTTTTCCTCAATGAGTTCCACCTCCAGCTAAGAAGGGAGTCCAATTTTCAAGATTCCTGGATATGGTTAAAAATGTGAATGTGAATGTTCCTCTCCTGGATCTTGTCACGGCTGTGCCGCGGTACGCGAAATACTTGAAGGACCTGATCGCGAACAAGGAGCAAATTCTGCGGTGTGAAATGCTAATTCCACTGACAAATGAGAGCCAAGCCTGGCTTAACAATGAACTGCCTCCAAAGCTGAAAGACCCTGGGAGTTGCACAGTACCATGCACTATTGGAGAAAAATTTTTCAACAAGGCATTGTGTGACCTCGGGGCAGGGATAAACCTCATGCCCTTGTCCATTGCTGAGAGTATAGGCTTGGAAAAGATGATTAAACCTGTGGCTGTCCTTCTCCAACTGGCAGACAGGTCTCTTGTGCAACCAACTAGGATGGTGGAAGATGTATTGGTCTCAGTAGACAATTTTGTGCTTTCGGTGGATTTCATAATCTTGGATATGGAGGAAGACCCAGAAATCCCGCGCTCATCTTTAGCAGACCATTCCTAGCTACTGGGGACGCACTAATAGGAGTCAAAGGGAAAACCGTCACATTTAGGGTCAATGGTGAGGAATTGGTGTTCAACGTGGACTACGCAATGAAACATCCTCAATCTATTGAACAATGTTGTCTAGCAAGCCTTGTGGAAGGTAACCCCTAATCACTGGTACCAGAGCAAAAAGGTGAATTTCCAGCTACATTACTTGAATCATCTGATATTGACATGTTTGACGAGTTTGAGCATGAATCTTGCTATATTTACATGTTTGAGGATTTTGAAAATTTCAGTACTGTTAAAGATAGTGACTTTTTGCATGAAACAAAAATCTTGATTGAACAAAATGTGCCGAATGTGTCTATTAAAAAAATGAGTTGTGATGATGCAGTTGATGAAAATTGTGAAAATGGTGTGAACTTGATTCATATGAGTAAGTCCAATGCAGAAATGAAGTTGGAAGGAGAAATTGACAAAAACAAACAAAGTGTCGATTTGTGTGAAAAAGTGTTAAATGTTTTTGTTGATACTAACGAAAGTGTGAAAGTGATGCCCACTGAGGTGAGGCTTGACAATGATAAACACATGAGCAAGAAATCAGCAGCCATGAAGCCAACCAAGTGGGGCCCTCAACCATTACTTGCTTATCTAAAGCATATGGTTTGGAAAGAAAAGAAGAAAGATCTCCCACCAAGCAGGAATGCGGGGGCCGGGAATAAGTCAATCTGGAAAGACACTGGATATACCCAGTATCTTGACGACCTACCCCCATGACAACAATAGACCTGTGTCTGGCTGAGGACAATAAACCAAGAGCTGTTTGGGAGGCAACCCAACCAAAGTTATTTTATGTCTGATGTTTAATTTACTTTCAATAATACGATGAAACCTCGACCCTCATGTGCAACATTTGTAGGACAAGAGGAAGAGACAAAAAGGTGAGAAGCCTCAACAAGAAAGGGACTGGCTTAAAGGAGATGAGAGAATCCGGATGTCAGTGTTCACCAAAAGGGAACCATGCTGAGAATATTCTCTGCACGGGCAGAAAAGCAAGAATCAAATCCGAGATTTGACTACAAGTGCAGTAAGGAAAATATTTGATTCTTCCAAATTTCGGTCTCTTGATTCTGGATTTACTTTACTAATTTTGGTTGAATACAAGAGATATGATCTGAGCTATTATCTGAGTTTACAGGAAAGGATCAAATCGTGAAAATCAGGAAGGCACGAGAAAGCTGATCATCTTTGTGATTTGAAATTCACAGCTTTACATTGTAGAGAGTTCTAGCTGCCCGAATGGAGGTGAAAAATCCCCATGCTTGACATGATAATGTGACATGCCAATGGAGCCCACCGAAATTGTTTTGATGTAGAATGATTTTGGGGGATGGCCGATTGTGTTTTAAGTGACAAGACTAGAAAACAATTTTGTTTGAATGCCATTTTTGTTATCTTGTGCTTTGTAGTCTAGTGCATTCACATGGATATGCCTTTTAGTCTTGATTATGGCCGATTCTTGCATGGGATTTCCTCTATAAATAACATTACTTGCATAAACAAGTTCACCATTCTTTGTTTGCACCCAGTGAAATAACCGAGTGAAGAGCAACCAAAGGGCTGCACAACTTTTGTCTCCTGTTTTACATATTTAGTGGGTTAATCGTCATACAGGTACATGGCACCAAAGAAAAATCCCCAAACACCTGCCAACTTTTCAAAGGCACAAGCCTCCAGAGGAAAAGCCAAGGTTTTAATAGATGAAACTTCATCAGAAGATTCTGGTTCCGATGAAGAGTATTTCCCAGGATGCACTGAGTCACAAGAACCCCAGATCCAAGACAATAAAAAGAGAAAAAACCCACAGACATCTTTCCTTCAAAAATTCATCAATGCGGACGCTCAAAGCAAATTCTGCGAGTTCGCCATCCGACACATTCATATTGAAAGGGCCTTCGCCATCACTGAAAAGCCATACACTGACATCATCGCCTTCTATAAATGGCAATTATTGACACTAGCCCCAGAGATATGCAATGTGGCCATTGCAAAAGAATTCTATGCAAATGCTGCTGGGGCGGACCCGAAAGAAGTTAAGTCCAAAGGGGTATTTGTGAGAGGGAAGTATCTAAAGCTCACTAGCAAATCCGTCAATGACCATTATGGCTTGAAATCTTACGCCAAGGATGAGCTTAGTGAGCTATGCGAAATGGGGAATCCGGATACGGTCTTCCGAGCACTGAGTCTTCCTGGTTCGGATTGGGTGCGAACCAAGTAGGGTGATCCAAGAAATGCCATGCTCAAAGATCTAACAGCGGAGGCCAAAACCTGGCTTTTATTTGTCAATTCCCGCATCATGCCGACCACTCACAATACACGGATTTCTAAAGACAGACTGTTCCTTGTGTATGCTATAAAGAATCGGCTCACTGTAGACGTAGGGAAGTTCTTGATCACCTACATTAATCAAGACATATCCGAGGATAGCCAGGCCATGTACTTCCCACATTTCCTCTTAGAGCAGGCCGTCAAACAAGAAGTGAAAGCCCCTGCAGGAAATGAGTGTCAACTGCCAGCCAGACCGGTTAGGGATGGCCAACTGAGTCATTATCAGAATATTGAGCTAGCAGATAGAAGACAACGACAGCGGGAAGAGGAAGCCATAGAAAGGGAAAGGGGAGAGCTTGATCAGGCAACGAACGACATTGATGAGGACGAAGCCCCAACGCAGCTGGACCAACACCTTAACAATCAGCAACCACCCCTAGGAGTTCATAACTTTCACAATATACAGTAGGCATTGCAGGGCCTCCAAACATCATTTCAAACCCAACATCAGACCCTCATGCACCACATTGATACAATGGAAGGAAAATGGATTGGGCTGCAAGATTGCATGGGGATTATTGGTACAAGGTTGGATTCCATGGTGCAAGAACAAACGACTCAATGGACGGCTATTGACAGCAAGATTAATCAATGCCAGACCGCAGCCCACCACCTCAATCTCAGGATGGTGCATCACCATCAATCCCGTGGACCCAACTCTTATTTCCCTCCTTTAGAGGAGATGGATAACCAAGCGAGGATGATTGTGGATACCTCAAGTACGAGAGTCGTTATGCAACAAGAAATGAACTCCAATGCTGGATCGAGTGGACCAAGTTTTCGAAATACTCATACCTCTTTCCCGGGTTTCTCCCACTTTTCCAACCAGCCTACACCGCCAGCAACATAACCGGGGTAGACTCTTTCCTTTTCCACAATAGGGACCATTGCGTTATTCAAGTGTGGGGGGGGAGATTTGGGCTGCTGGGATATGATGATGCTTTGTGTGGTTTGCTTGTGCTTTGAAGATTTGCTTGTGCTTGCAAGGCCCAGTGCCTTTGATTAAAATTTCTTTTGTGATTATTTGTTATGTGTTGCGGGGAATGGAGGTGGTGTTAGTACTATTTGCATTTATGTGGTGTGTTTTTATGTGTTTATTTTTCTGTTATTCATATTTCTAGCATTGTTGTGTGGGGAAAGAAAAACAAGGCAATGATTAGCATTGACCTTGTAATGTGTTTTAAATTATTGTTGGTGTTCTGATGATAAATGTAAGTGCTGCTGCTGTGTTGTGCAAATGTTCCACTGACCATTCCATCCAAACACACTCACACCCCCAAATGTTCTTACACTTCCAATATCATCGCAAGTCCATAAATATTACCAACTGTCATGTGTGCAAAAATATTTTCGTTTTTGTTGAGTTTTGCAGTATGCATTTATACTTACAATTTGCTGGGTAAAGCGCGGTGTTAAAATAAGATAGAAACACCAGCACCACATTATGAAATAGTAGAGGACTTATGATTCTTTACTAGTATATGCCTTCTACTCGTAAACACTTATTCTTACATTTTGATATATAGTCCCTTGAAGACACACACGAACATGGAATGCTTGAAATTTGAAAATAGAACAAAAACAAAAGCCAGCAGGCGAATAAAGGGAAATAATAGCCACAAAACCCTTGGCGATCAATCTCGAAAGAGAGCAATAAGCACCAACGTGCATTGAATAAGGGGAAACCCCAGTAAGTTTTAGTTGCTATTTTAAAACGAAGTGTTTGTGTGTGTGGACAAAAGGACTCTAGTGCAAGAATTTGTGATTAAGTGTCTACTTGAGTACTCTGCATAGACAATGTGAGGGAGCATAAGAAACTCTCAGCACACACTGCACGCTGACGGTTTGGTCTTTATTCACTTCACCTTACTTTGGCAATTTGTATAACCTAGATGGACAGTAGACTCACTCAACCACTTCTTGCATGCGAAAAATTTCGAAAATTGACTGCTGATGATGTTGTGAGGGTTTGGATGTGGGATTGTTATTGCCTTCCTTTGTTCGGGACTAGCAAAGATTCAAGGGTGAGGGGTTGATAAATCCGGTTTGTACCGGCTTATTTGCCTTGCACCCTTAACTTTTTATATGTAGAAATCGAGTAAAAGGGATGCTTTGTGAGTAACTTGTGCACATAAATGGTCATGAAATTACAAGTCTAAGAAGAGGCTACGAGTGGGCGAAAAGTCACGAAACTGCTTGATTTTGATGCTATCTGGACACACCCTCATTCAGGCCTCACAAGTCACTCATGACACAACACTTCCATAACACTCACACAACACAAACTACACTACGCACGCACACACACATGGCGGGCGCGCTAGGCGCCCGCCATACACAAAACACACACACATGGCGGGCGCGCTAGGCACCCGCCATGCACACAAAAGCACATACAAGGCGGGCGCTCTAGGCGCCTGCCATGCATAACACAACACACATGGCAGGCGCGCTAGGCGCTCGCCATGCACAAAAACACACACATGGCGGGCGCGCTAGGCGCCCGCCACACACGCTCACGCATATGCACTGTTTTGATTTCTTTCTTACATTGCATTTGTGCATATTTCTTGTACAGTTTACATACATTCATACATTTGCACTCACACACTCTACCCACTTCTTGTAGCACACATGTAGCAACAAACACGCACATAAGTAAAGCCCGCAAGGCATCATTCATATGGCTACCAAGTGTTTGGAGAATTGCTCTAATTTCTTAAGTGTTAAGTTCCGTGCAAAACACGTGTCTCCACTACAGTTCTTGATTCATATTTGCAGACACGTGGCGACCCATCCGTGAAAGAAGGAAGCTTCCTGGGAGTTTCCAACACCAAAGCAGCTGGGGGCAACCTATAAAAGGAAGGGAGCCGCACAAAGAAAAGGGAATCAAATCGGGAGAATCCAGGAGAGTAGAGAAGTCTTGGGTTTGAGAGGTCATCTGGGAAATAGAGTGACATGATCCTTGTCGATCCTCTTGTAAACATTATGTCTGAGTCGATCACCATGATCGGCAAAATTTAGAGTGTTGCTTTGAGGGGTTCGATTGTATGGATCTGATCTTACTTGAGACAATTGTTATATAATTTATCTGTGTTTATGTTGATTTAAATATTGTTTCGTTATTGCATTCAATGTGTTTGCGTTAATTCTTGATTCTGTAGTTAATATGTGGTGGGAGAGCACCCATGATTTGAGAGAATCCTATAGAAAGTCATTGAATCACATGAATTGATATGTGAATCATTATTATGCGAGTTCCGATGTCTGCATGACTACGATTTCTTTGTGTACAGTACCCACTGACATATAGACATCTAAAACCTTTAGACAAGACTAGGATAGTCTCTTAAGGTAGATCGAACACATGAACTGGGTAGCTCCCTGAAACACGGGTATTCGTCAAGCCAGAATTGGGTTTAGAGCTATTGTATGAGAACTGGGATTTCCATCTTAAGATAGTCAACCACATGAATTGGGTAGCACCTTGCCAAAGGTTTTTTGTCTATACCAAGTACTGAGTTAGACTGTTGTATGATGGTTGGGATCTGGGGTCTCCACTCGTACCCAGGACTTGCCCTACCAAGGGAAGTCTGAGGAGTATTGTGAGCTGGGATTGTGAGAACTACCCAGTTGATCAATCTCAGCCTCACTAGCAGTTTTGTCCCCTCACATAGACTTACACGAGTCCATGATAGTAAGAGAAAGATCCATATAAATTGTTCACCCTCGAGGCAACACGACCCTCTCTATTGACTTTCCCGTTTTCCATTCCATTCGTTACTTTGCTTACTTTTATTGTGACCATTTTGATTGTTTAATTATTCTATCATTTTAGCAACACTTGTTCGCAGTCCGCTCCCTGAGGATACGATCCCACTCGCCATATCTACACTAGTTATAGCGTTTTGGGTAAAATTGGAAAGCCACGACACTTCGAACCATGAGGATAGTGAAATAGCCCTTTCTCAAATATATATCCACCAAATTCCTTCTTTCTCAGATTGGAAAATACCATCTACCCAAGCTTTAAAATTATCTCAAATTATAACAAAATTGAATACCAATTTACTTATTATAATATGGTGGATAGCTTTTCTAAAGTATTTTTATATCAAAATTCCTTGTGTAGACACACTTGGTGGATACGCATTGATGATTCCATCTTTGAAAAGCCCATACCAAATTGGTTTCTTGAATGGTTCAAAAATATGGGACCAAAACAAGAAAAATTTTTACCTGAAAATTTACAACCATTTTTAGTCAATTCCAATATATTTATTCCTCAAAATTCCAAAATTCAGAAATCTTGGGAGAATCCTTTTTATTATTCTTAATAAAATTTCAAATACCATGGTTATTTGCATGAAAATATGAAGCATGCTATGCAATTGATGGTATTCCACAACTCAGAAGAATATTATACACAAAATGGTGGCCAAAGTGTCAAGTTGATTATGACTCAATTCAGAAAATCTTGGCACAAGAAGATGTTCTTTTAGCAAAAGAAAAATTATTATATATTTTTTATAATGTATCTTCCTTTAAAAAAGATATTTTTGTCGAAAATCAGAAAAAAGAAATGATTGAAAAAATCAAAAAAGAAATTGATAAGATTTTTGCTGTCTCTACTCTATTAAAGGAAAGAGAGAAAAAATTAGCAAAAGAAAAAGAAATTGAGGAAAAAGAAAAAATTGAAAAAGAGAAAATTGAAAAAGAAAAAATTGAGAAAAAGAAAAATAGAAAAGGAAAAGAAAACTTAAATGCTTCAATGTCTCAAATATCAAATGAGGATTTAATAAATCTTGATGACAATGAAGAATTTGATACATCTGTATATCAAAATCATGATCCTTATCCTGAAATGACAGAAAAAGAAAAATATGACTTTGAACAATTAATACATAATCTTTACAAAAATAAAGAATATGTGTTAAAAGTTCTAGATTCCAATTCTATTAAATCCAGAGCACCATCTCCAGTATCTACTCAGAGAACATTTTCATCTGAAGAAATTGAAGATGACAAAATACCAACAAGAAGATCTACAAGGAAAAAGAAGTCAAAAAATTGAAAATTTCAAAAGACATCATCAAGTGGAAGATATTATCAAGACAAGACAAGTAAAGAAAAAGTGGAGTTGAAAAATATCACATCACTTTTAAATTATTGTCTTTTCAATTATTGTCTTTTACAATTGAATTTTGTTTTTAGTCTTGAAGTAGTCTATAAATAGGAACCCAAATGGGTTGTAAGGTTAGGATTTTCTTCCTTTAGAATTTTCTTTACATTTCAAGCATTCCAAGAGATAGCTCTCAAGCTCTCTTTGTAATACCTTTTGTAATCAAGATTTCTTAGGCAATAGAATTTTCTTGGTTTCAAAACTTTCTCTTCTTTTCTCCAAGCAATCTTTTCTTCTTCTTTCTTCTTTAAGTTTTTATAATTTACAGGTTTATGCGAAGGAGTTAAGAAGTTCTTCCCTCCTTTGTAATTAGTTGGTGTTTCCTTGGTGTTTGGTGCATAAAGCTTGAAGATAAATGCTTCAAGATTAGAGAAAATAAGTAGTAAGTCCCTTACATACTTTATTTTGTTTGTTTAATTTTTATGTTTACTTTATTTTGTTTGTTTAAATTTTTATGTTTAAATCCTGGTGTAAATTTGGTATCAAAGTCATGGAAGGCTAAGCCTCCTTTCGGGGGGGAGGTTTACTAGCAATTATGGTAACGTAACTTTGGATCTAAACATATGGTTTCACAACAAGAAGTTTTAGATCTATTCAATTTGACTTCACAACAAGAAGTATTAGATCTAATCATATTGATAACATTAAGGCGTTGTTTCTTAGTTAAAACTTATTTTATATGTTAAATCCAATGACTCTTAAAAGAAAGAATGGTTTTATGATTCTTATGGTATGATCTTGTGGGTAGACACCCAAGTCGCGTTCGGCGTTTCATGAGGAGTGATGATGTTGTAAGTCCTCTTTTTAGCCGGTAATAAGTCGTTGACAGTCGAGCAAGATCATCCATAATAAAAATGAGACATGTTCTATCTTTTAAATGGTTAAAGGATTGACATATAAACTAATATTTTGCTGAGTTTCATTAGCACAATAAGTTATCAAGTGTGGAGAAATCTAAAATTTTCAATACGTGACATCAAGTTTGGAGAAAATCTCAACAAAGTTTGAGAAAAAACGCTCTCAACACCTTCTAAATATAGAAAACCTAATTTATTTTTTCCATCTTCAACATGGTTTCCCTTCGACCTTCGGCTAAAGGGGTACCACCGCCTGATGATAAGTGGGTTTTATACCAACTTATATATCTTATTTCACTAAGCTTTGGACTTGTATTTCATACATTTAAGAGTGATTATGTGCTATTTTGTGCAATAGTGTGATAACCAACTTGTTGTGCTTAAATGGAGAAAAAGACCCAAAAATGTTGTTAAAATAAGGCAAATATGTGTTTGATGCTAAATGATAAGAAGAGAGGTAAAAAGGGCTACAATGCACTAAAGGTTTAGAAAATAACCCTACGATCTCATCGTAGGGTTAATTTCACCTTCTGCCAGGTTTCAGTGTTTTGGTCATAACTCTTTGGTCTGAGCTCTGTTTTGGGTGATTCAAAATGCTATGGAAAGCTGAGATCTGGGGCTACAACTATTGTGCTTTAAGTGTTCCCAAATTCCCACTGCATCATATTCGAATATTGGTTGGACGTTTCTGAGTAGTTGAGCACTTAAGCAGGAATTTCATCGTAGGCAAAATCTGCACACACACATTTGTACTACGATTTCATCGTAGTGCAAATGCTTCAGGCCTTCACTAAAAATTGACTTGCGATCTCATCCTAATTTCATGGGATGGATGTATCGCGTACCTTCAATTTATCCTAATTTCACTAACTATAGTAGCAGTGAGATAAGGTTCGTTCCACAGGGAGAAGGTGGTATCACGAAATTTGATTTGCTCAATTATGTCACAAAAACTCTATATTAAAAGACTAGCTCAACAAGAAAGAATGACAAGTTCTTAGTAAGAGCCAAAAAGTTAATGAAAACTCAAATGAACTAAGACTCAAAACACACAAGAGTAAAACAAGAAATAAAGTCTAAATGCAACAATCGAATGTGTATGGATACCCTAGGGTTCTTGAGATGGATGAAGGCCTTTCCAGGTGATTGATGCAAACAATTGACACTCATATATGATCAGAGGAGACCTTAGTTGCCTGAGGACCTAGCCTATAGTCGGCATGATGTCCGCACTACATCCTATGTCCCCTAACACTAATCTTTCCCATGGCGAGGCCTAAGATCAGTGGTTGAAAACCGCAACATCTCAACTAACCAAGACTTCCACTCTAACATGCCAAGCCTAAGAACTCCCATGGCGAGGCCCATCCTAGGGTTGAATGCTTTAGTTTTCATCTCAGAGAGATTCTTTAACACTTCTTCCAATAGTTTCACTCCCTTGAAGTTTCCCATGGTGAGGCCTAAATCTCAGGAATGCAATGATCGGCAGAACAAGTGAAAAGACTAAAGAAATCACATTCAAGTTCTCATTTCATGCATCTTCACTAAATGTTGGTGAATCTACCTCCAATTTAGCATGGCGACCACAATTGGAGCTCAATTCATTCAAGACCAGTGCAGAATTATGAAGTTTAACAAGTTCTCAGTGTAAATTCATGTGTGATTTCATGCTTAGTGAATTACGTTAATTGCAAGGCATCACATCAATTGGAATTAAACATTCATCCGTTTAAACCCTAGGATATCACAAAATCTAGCCAACGAACTCCATTTCCATTTCACAATCTTCAATGAGCAATAACAAGCAAATCATAATCATCAAATGGAAAGAAGTTACCAAATGATATGCTTCAATTGCTTCCAATTCACAAGGAATTGGAAATTGCTTCCTTGATTGAGTGAAGAATTCTAATTACTGGAGCAATTCCTTGATTGAAAATGGAATCGGAGAATGAATTTTAGAGAGAGAAACTAGAGAGAGAAAGTAGATCTTGCAATTAATTCCCGCTCCCTAGCTCTCAAAAGTTGGTTACAAAATGTGAAGTGTGAATAATGGTCCAGGGATCTAAAAAATCTCCCCTAGAATATTAGCTACAATTCCTATATATAGAGGAGTAGAAATGTAACTAATACGCTAACTAAAAATATCTAAAGATATTACAAAAACGCCCATGAATGGCAAGACTAAAATCAGTCGAAGTTGTGAAAAATCTTAAGTTGAAGAACTTGTTTCAGCAATCCAGCGCCTTCAGCTTGCAGTGTCGCGCCTTCAGTCCAGCTCCAACGCCTTTGGGCCAGCAAGCTTCACGCCTTCACTTCTCAACAATCGAGTGAAGGAATAAGACTTTTGCAGCGCCTTTGAGCCTTCGAAAATCGTGCATTCAGCACCCTGGTAAGTCATCATATGCTCCAGCCTTCAGGAAATCCCGCCTTCACGCCACAGAACTCCACGCCTTCAGCTGCCTGGAGAAACCTGAAAATCAGAAGCCAACGCTTAGCGAAATTTCTTCCTTCCTGAAACATAGAACAAAGCTGGAAACACAACACCAAGCTAATTTCTGCTCAATCAAAACACATCAAGGCTGGAACACCAAGCCAAATCCTTGCCCACTCAAGACCCCTCACAGCTAGAGAACAACCCAAAGCTACGATGCATCGTCACTCAAGACCCCTCACAGCTAGAGAACAACCCAAAGCTACGATGCATCGTCACGATGCATCGTAGCTTAGCTGCACGCATCCTGGACAAAACTGCGATGCATCATCACGATGCATCGCAGCACAAAGTGATTTTCACCACGATGCATCGTTATGATGCATCGTGGTGTTAATGTGCTCTTCGTGCATAATTGTGGGTTGAGTGAGGTGCTGTGAGTGTTGTGAGCTATGTTTGTGCTAAAGAGAATTCTGAATACTAAGAATCAAGAATGGAGTGCAAATTGTTTGTGAAATTTGTGAAGGAAGGATTAAGAATGTGGAACCCAAAAATTGAAACAACGACTGGAGAAGAAAGTGAAGAGCTCAAAATGTGAATGTGATCTTTGAAGATTGCCATGAATGTATGAACATTGTGTTAAGGAGGAAAATCACCAAATAAAGAGCAAATGAAGAGGGCAGCTTCAACACTTTGAATTCAAATTAGTGAAGACGCACACACACTTGCGATGCATCGTGACAATGCATCGCAGTTCACACAACACGAAGCTGCAATGCATCCCTACGATGCATCGCAGCACACACACTTCACAGCCATGATGCATCGTAGTGATGCATCGTGGTTCAATTCTAATTCCACTACGATGCATCGCTACGATGCATCGGTAGTGTTGTGCTTGGGTGCTGAGTGTGAGGTGCGTTTGTGAGGTGAGTTGTCTTGTGTAGTGAAGAGTGAATGCTTTGTGTGTGAAGTGTTGTGAGCTAATAACAATGAAGAGTGACAGTACTGCACATTTAAGACCGAATGTTCCAAGTGAAGGAATGAATTTGCAATGGCCAAACATTAGTTCAAGAATTGATAATCAACAACTTGTGAAATTATGTTGTGCAATATTGTGTGTACTTCCAAAATGTTGTGTGAATGATTCAGCTTCTATCCAAGTGCTTGTGAGCTGAAGAGTGTAAACAATCATGCAATATAAGTGAAAATGTGGGAAGTGTTTGTGGAAAAATTGTTGAGAAAACTGAGAATGCACAAATGATTTGAACACAAGGAGAATCAATCTTTTGGAATTGGCTTGCGATGAGATCGTAAGCCAATTTTCAGTGAAGGCCTGAAGCATTTGCACCACGATGAAATCGTAGTGCAAATGTGTGTGTGCAGATTTTGCCTACGATATCATCGTAGGCAAAATTCCTGCTTAAGTGCTCAACTAATCAGAATCTTCCAACCAATATTCGAATATGATGCAATGGGAATTTGGGAAATCTTAAAGCACAACAGTTGTAGCCCTGGATCTCAGCTTTCCATAGCATTTTTAATCACCCAAAATAGAGCTCAGACCAAAGAGTTATGACCAAAACACTGAAAGCTGGCAGAAGGTGAAATTAACCCTACGATGAGATCGTAGGGTTATTTTCTAAACCTTTAGTGCATTCTAGCCCTTTTTACCTCTCTCCTTATCATTTAGCATCAAACACACATTTGCCTTATTTTAACAACATTTTTGGGTCTTTTTCTCCATTTAAGCACAACAAGTTTCTTATCACACTATTGCACAAAATAGCACATAATCACTCTTAAATGTATGAAATACAAGTCAAAAGCTTAGTGAAATAAGATATATAAGTTGGTATAAAACCCACTTATCAAATTCCCCCACACTTGAACTTTTGATTGTCCTCAAGCAAAGATACAAATCAAAACTCTCAACCAAATCTTTTACTCACAAATTGAACACAACCACTACACACTCTCCACACAAACAATGCTTCATTTGTGACTTTTGGTAGAAAAACCTTCCTATCCATTTCAAACACAATTCACACCATTGTTGGTTGTTCTCATTTCCCTTTGTAACCAAATAGACTCTAATGGTAAAGACATGCTCAACTCTTCATGGTAATCACCAAAACAAAGCTGTACTCATTTAACACTTTAACATAGATGTGTGAGTAGTGTGCTAAGGTTTTCATACTTCTCAAGTTTTACTTATGTTCAAAGCAATAGTAGAGAATGCAAATAATTAATTAGTAGCTCTTCAAAGTCCTCAACTTATAAACATTGTATAGACATAAATGCACCATATGAAGGATCAATGGCCGCCCTCATTTCTTACCACTCTTTCCCCCAGGTTGTCATCTTTAAGTACTTTACCTTCGTTTGCAGATGACATTATTACACTGTGGTACTCATTATCTCACCAAATTTTGCCTTGGGTTTTAGGGTTTTTGAATTCCATCCCCACTCATACGGATTATTCTCAACAGATGCACACTTTGTGTGATAGAGCAGTCCCGTAGAGGAATGGTTTATATTTTGTACTTTTGGAACATTGTCCACGCACTTAGCATCCAGTACAGTTTATCATTTGGCATAACCTGCCTTTTCCAACCAAATCATTTTCTTAATGCATAAATGTCTCTACAAGTTCTCAAGGAGTACTTAACTTGATAAAATGAAAATTTTCAAACAAATTCTCTACTTCTCACCTTTTCACATAAGTTTAACAATCAAAGTATGTACGCCTTTTTAGTGCTTAGAAACAACCATGTTAAAGTGCAAACTTTCCCACTATGTTTTAACTCCTACCACTTAGAATTGAACTACCCTCACCACTGAGCATTTTATCTAAGCCTTTTAAAACTCACAACCAACTCTAGTGTTAATGTGTCTTCCATAGATAGTTAAGTTTTTCCACACAAAGGTCAATGTGTAATCTTTAAGCATTTCATCTTTTTAAAAGTTCAAAAATTTCTCATCAAATTTGCTCAAGAGGTCAAAATTTCATGGCTCTCTAAATGCAACTCAACTGTAAAAAATTCTGCACAAAAAGTTTCCCAACACAATTTCACAACACCATCACACTTATTCACAACAATTTCAATAGTTTGCAAAAAATTTAAAATTCGTACAAAAAATGAAAAACAAAACATATACAAAGTATAATATGCAAAAGCTCAAAATAACACAACAAAACTTAAAAGTAACATACTTTGCATCACATATTGCATCACATAGCACAAAAGAACTTTCATGACAGAAAATAAGCATAAAAAGTCCAAGAGACACAAACCCTAGCAAACATTCCCTGCCCCACACTTAAAACTTACATTGTTCTCAATGTAAAGTAAAAATAGGTTTAGGAGCTCCCTGATGGTGATATGACATGAATTCCAATATTTGCTTGGTGTAGTGTCCTTGTTTGAAGTTCTTTCTTGCATGAAAACTTTCCTGCACATGGTGAAACAAAGCTTATTAGAAATTGCTCACTCAAGTACACACATGATGATGCAAGGTAAATAGGTTATGGAGAAAGCATGCAAGCAAAGTGTCGCACCATGACTAGGAATCATGGTGGTGTAAAAATATACAAGTAGTAACACTAAATGGCACATGCACAATCATGCTTGATATGTAAAATGAAGTGATTATGTGCATTGTGGGAGTGGTTCATGACTCCACTCCCCCACACTTAGCCTCATGTGTGCATGGCTTATTTTCCTTGCAATTCCTCCCTTTGCATACACCTACATCATGAGTGGCCTTGGTGAGTATAAGCAAAAATGCAAAATAACATATCAATTAATTGAACCAAAAACTGAAGTAAAGGTAAAATAAAAAGAAGTAGTTCTGGGTTTTTTAGTCTCCAGCTAGACTTTATTTATGAAACTTTCTTCTTCAAGAATCGGAATAACCCTTTCTGTACCGGAAAAATGATATTTCATAAGAACTCATTATCCTCCTGTAGGGCACTTGAAGAATAGGTCCAAAGAAGTGCTTAAGCTCATGCATATGGGGAGCAATCTCTACAAATTCCCCTTTGAACCACTGAGGCTCCCCCATTGTAGGTACCTCTTTTACTTCCTCTACCACACTTACCATTTCAATCCTGCAAGGCTCAACCAAGGGTTGTACATCCATGGTCTGAACAAAACCATTAGTAAGTTCACAACCACCAGTAAGTTCGAAAATGGATTCATCAACAAAGCAATTTTCCACCATGTTGGCAATCTCATTACAAATTGGCACATCTTCATCATCTAGACTAACATGGGACATTTCATTAAACTTTTTTCTCTTAACAACACAACAATCATCAACATTAGTTAACAAAAGGACTTCATTTTGCACTTCACCAATAAGATCCCTAGACTCAACCATTATTCGAAGAATTGGTGCCTCAACAATCTTTTCAATGAATCTGTCGATATTTTCACTGGCAAGTTCAACATTATTCTGATTCTTGATATCACAATGTTCATCAAGATGTGACTCTATGCAATTTATCAAGTCATCAAGAAAAGTTACATTCAAAGAATAACTATCATCTTTATCAAGTATAGCATGGCACTCATTATCATTTAAACTAACATGGGGAAATTCTTGAGTCTCTTCTTTGTTAACAACACAGAAAGCATTATCATCAATTAACAAGAGTATCTCATTTTGCACTTCTTGTGAGTCCACAGTTAGACATTTAGATTCAATCAATGTTCCAAGAGTTGGTGCCTCAACCAGAGTTTCAAACAATGTGTTGACATTCTCATTAGCCATTGCAACATTATTTTCATTCAAGACATCACAATGATCATCAAGAAGTGTCTCTATACAATTCACAAAGCTATCAAAAGGAGAAGATTCTAATGAATGGTTATCAACATCATTTGACACATGGAAGTCAATGAAATTAATGCAAGACTCCGCATTAGACACACTTCTCATTATGTCACTTAGAGACCTGAAAACCCTCAACTCATCAGTATCAAGCTCATCACCGGAGACATCATCCTCACTAAAATAGCCAAAATTTGACTCATGCAGCAACAGCTCATTTACAATGTCTTTTTGTGAGGCAACCTTAATATTTTTAGATTCCACCTCCAAGGGATTCGTTTCACCCCATTTATCATTAGCTTGCATTTCAAAATGATATTCCTCAGGAGTTGGTATTCTAGAAATTAGAGATGTACCTTGTGGATAGCATGGTTCATATTGAATTGGTAGCTCACTTTGCTCTTCCACATTGCTCCACAATGAATCTAGTTGAGTGCTCCTTTGTTGGCTTCTTGAGAACTCTTCTTCTTGAGGAATTCGCATCTCTTCCTTTTGTGAGCCTCTATCAAGTCTTTCCAAAATTTGAGACAACATGTCTTCCACAGATAGTCTTTGGTTTCCAATGAGATATGCCTTGTCACTTTGTTCTTGATTGCGCCATTGCTCTTCATATGGTGATGGAGAGAAGTCCCCAAATCCTCTAGGTGTTGGTTGTGTATAAGAACCAAAAGAATCCCCATACCACCTAGACATGCTTGGGTACTTTTGGTGTGCAATATTCAATTTCAATTGAGTTCTAGGGTCCTGTACTTGCAACAAATAAACCAAAGTAAACCAAGCAAAACATAAAAACAAAAACAAAAAAATTTAAAAGAATGAAACATAACAAAACTTACTAAGCAAAACAAAAACAAAACAGAGCAACTCAAAATTCAAGAAAACCATGCCTTTTCCCCGGCAGCGGCGCCAAAAATTGATGGGTGTATCGTGTACGTTCAATTTATCCTAATTTAACTAACTATAGTAGTAGTGAGATAAGGTTCGTTCCATACGGAGAAGGTGGCATCACGAAATTTGATTTGCTCAATTATGTCACAAAAACTCTATATTATAAGACTAGCTCAACAAGAAAGAATGACAAGTTCCTAGTAAGAGCCAAACAGTGAATGAAAACTCAAATGAACTAAGACTCAAAACACACAAGAGTAAAACAAGAAATAAAGTCTAAATGCAACAATCGAATGTGTATGGATACACTAGGGTTCTTGACATGGATGAAGGCCTTTCCAGGTGATTGATGCAAACAATTGACTCTCATATATGATCAGAGGAGACCTTAGTTGCCTGAGGACCTAGCCTATAGTCGGCATGATGACCGCACTACATCCTATGTACCCTAACACTAATCTTTCCCATGGCGAGGCCTAAGATCAGTGGTTGAAAACCGCAACATCTCAACTAACCAAGACTTCCACTCTAACATGCCAAGCCTAGGAACTCCCATGGCGAGGCCCATCCTAGGGTTGAATGCTTTAGTTTTCATCTCAGAGAGCTTCTTTAACACTTTTTCCAATAGTTTCACTCCCTTGAAGTTTCCCATGGTGAGGCCTAAATCTCAGGAATGCAATGATCGGCAGAACAAGTGAAAAGACTCAAGAAATCACATTCAAGTTCTCATTTCATGCATCTTCACTAAATGTTGGTGAATCTACCTCCAATTTAGCATGGCGACCATAATTGGAGCTCAATTCATTCAAGACCAGTGCAGAATTATGAAGTTTAACAAGTTCTCAGTATAGATTCATGTGTGATTTCATTCTCAGTGAATTACGTCAATTGCAAGGCATCACATCAACTGGAATTAAACATTCATCCGATTAAACCCTAGGATATCACAAAATCTAGCCAAAGAACTCCATTTCCATTTCACAATCTTCAATGAGCAACAACAAGCAAATCATAATCATCAAATGGAAAGAAGTTACCAAATGATATGCTTCAATTGCTTCCAATTCACTAGGAATTGGAAATTGCTTCCTTGATTGAGTGAAGAATTATAATGACTGGAAAAATTCCTTGATTGAAAATGGAATCGGAGAATGAATTCTAGAGAGAGAAACTAGAGAGAGAAAGTAGATCTTGCAATTAATTCCCGCTCCCTAGCTCTCAAAAGTTGGTTACAAAATGTGAAGTGTGAATAACGGTCCAGGGATCTAAAAAATCTCCCCTAGAATGTTAGCTACAATTCCTATATATAGAGGAGTAGAAATGTAACTAATACGCTAACTAAAAATATCTAAAGATATTACAGAAACGCCCATGAATGGCAAGACTAAAATCAGTCGAAGTTGTGAAAAATCTGAAGTTGAAGAACTTGTTTCAGCAATCCAGCGCCTTCAGCTTGCAGTGTCGCGCCTTCAGTCCAGCTCCAACGCCTTTGGGCCAGCAAGCTTCACGCCTTCACTTCTCAATAATCGAGTGAAGGAATCAGACTTTTGCAGCGCCTTTGAGCCTTCGGAAATCGCGCCTTCAGCACCCTGGTAAGTCCTCATACGATCCAGCCTTCAGGAAATCCCGTCTTCACGCCACAGAACTCCACGCCTTCAGCTGCCTGGAGAAACCTGAAAATCAGATGCCAACACTTAGCAAAATTTCTTCCTTCCTGAAACAAAGAACAAAGCTGGAAACACAACACCAAGCTAATTTTTGCTCAATCAAAACACATCAAGGCTGGAACACCAAGCCAAATCCTTGCCCACTCAAGACCCCTCACCTGACTTATGGTATGATCTTTTGGGTCGACTCCCAAGTCGCGTTCGGCATTTCATGAGGCGGTTGATGATGTTGTATGTCCTCTTTTTAGCTGGTAATAAGTCGTTGACAGTCGAGCAAGATCATTCATAATAAAAATGAGACATATTCTATCTTTTAAATGGTTAAAGGATTGACATATAAACTAATGTTTTGCTGAGTTTCATTAGCACAATAAGTTATCAAGTGTGGAGAAAACTAAAATTTTCAATACGTGATATCAATTTTGGAGAAAATCTCAACAAAGTTTGAGAAAAAACGCTCTCAACACCTTCTAAATATAGAAAACCTAATTTCTTTTTTCCATCTTCAACATGGTTTTTCTTCAGCCTTCGGCTGAAGGGTTACCGCCGCCTGATCGGCTAGATCTTACTCTGGCAAGCCCTTTCGCTAAGAAGTCTTTTTCGCAGTTATTTGGACAATCTACTGAGACCGACATCGAATTGAAACCGCTATCATCTCACCGTGGCGAAGTGGCAATGAAATTTACTAAAGCTGAACTAGAGGCTTTGGCAATTCCTTTTAAACGAACTCTGATCAAAAAGTTCTCCCATGGCCACCCAAGTCTTGAATCTATACGAAGGATACTTACATCGTTAGACCTCAAAGGTAGTTTCTCGGCTGGACTCTTGGATAGCAGGTATGCTCTAATTAAATTTCAACTGGAGGTAGACTACCATAGATTGTGGTCGAGGGGACTATGGCAGATTGGACAATATCCCCTGAGGGTGTTCAAATGGACACCAATTTTTAACCGGAACAGGGAATCAGCTATTACACTGGCTTGGTTCACTCTATCGACCCTCCCTGCAGAATTCTTCAACTAGGGGAGTATTTTCTCCATCATGCAGGCGGTGGGCACACCTCTTTTAATGGACAATGCAACGGGTAATTTATCCAGGCCAAGCACAGCACGAGTGTGTGAAGAGGTAGACCTATTGCGGGGCATCCCAAATCGTATATGGATAGAGTGTGGAGCGGATGGTGAGGGTTTCTGGCAAAAGATCATACCTAAAAAACTTCCACCTTATTGCTCTCAATGTTTTAGACAAGGGCATAATATTGATCATTGTCGGAATAATGATGTTTCAAAGAAGAGTGATGTGAAAACTTTGGGCAACACTTCAGAAGCTGCGGCAGAATTGAAGGTAGGAGGTGATAAGAAGAGTGCGAATGGTATGGTGCAAAATAAGGAGAAATCGGTACAAATATGGAAGGAGAAACCTCCAAGCGAAGGAGTTGTCTCGAATATTGATGAAACGCTGCAGGAGGAAACTAGGATACAACAAAAAGCTTTGGAAAAATCAACGATGATATCATCGGAAATTTTGCAAAATAATGTGAATCCAGCAGACATGCCGCAGATTGAAGGGATTCTGGCAGTGGTAGAAAAAGAAATTGAGCTAGACGAAGGGGATAATAATGTGAGAGGAGAAGACTGGGATACCCTAATAAATCCACAGCGTCCTAGTCCGCTACGGACTGTCGACTCCGCAGTGATTTTAGGAACAGATAGCTCAGAAAAACGACAAGGAGGGGAACTTTAACTAAAATTGATGGAACAAGAGATGTGTTGGAAGAGGCGCATGGCCCACAGGCGGCTATTTTAGAGTCACAGGAGTTAGTTCTAGAGGTTGTTCTAGAGCCTACATTACAAGAGAATACGTTAGAACCTTCGTAGGGCGAGAAATCATTAACTGCTGGACTGGATAGCGCGGAAATTGGAAAACCTTTAATGATGGTGGCAGACGAGATATCACAGCCTATGGTGGAACTTCCGACAGGTGAGGAATTGGCCCGTCTGCAGGCCATCGCGGAAGACATCACTCGACAGTTGGGCGAAGGTGTCATTGAGGGTATTGCTGATCTGGTGATGGAGGAGAACTCTGATGGGGGTTCATCTGGTGGTTGCATGACAATGTCTTTGGAGAGGAAGAAAGCCCGGAGTATTGCCCATGCAAATATCATCGACCGTGTAGCGAAAAACCTGAATTTGGACTCGCTTGCAGGATTGAGGCCTGCAGTAAAGCAACAAGCAAAACAGAATCTTAGATGTTCTAAGAAAACGTCTTTAACTAAAAAAAAGGTGATCAATGAAGTGGATGTTCTGGAACGGGAGGGGAGTTGGTAATCGAGCCACGCGTTGGCGCTTGCGTCGTTTGGTACGTAATCACAAACTGAATCTTCTTTGCATTATTGAACCTAAATTACCATCCTCGAAACTGGTTGAAACTGCTACATATTTGGGGTTCTCAGGAGCTTTGGTGAATAATGCGAATCGCATTTGGGTTTTTCACTCTGATAGTCTGGTTTGTAATATGGTAGCTCAATCTAATCAAATGGTGTCCATAAGTGTTGATATGTTTCATAGAGTTAATAAATGCATAATATCTTGTGTACATGGTTTATGTACTTGCCGTGAAAGGGAATAGCTGTGGGAATCTCTGCGGAGTGTACAGGTGGGAATCTCCCTCGGCTAGTGTGGGGGGATTTTAATACGATCATGAATGGCAAGGAGAAGAAAGGCGGGTGGCCCTTTCGTGACTCTAAGGCGAAGGATTTTGTTTCCTTTCTTGCTGATAATGGGCTAAATGATATGGGGTTCTCAGGTCCTGCATTCACATGGTGTAACAAATGGAAGCATAGTCCGAGGATTTGGAAACATCAAGATCGTGCTATTGCGAATGAGGCTTGGACGGATTCCATTGAGTCGTCAGTGCAACACCTTAGCAAGGCATTATCTGACCATTAACCTTTTCTCTTACATGTGGAACAGTTAAAAACTAGATAGCCCTCACAGTTTAGATTCTTGAATTTTTTGACTAAGAGTTCGGACTTCCTTGACGTGGTGGCAGCGGCTTGGGAGAAACCAGTAGAGGGTCGGCCTTTGGTGGTGGTATGGCTCAAGTTGATGAATGTCAAACGTGCACTAATTAAATGGAATAAAGTTCATGTCGGCAGGTTTGATGAACGTGTTAGGGTAGCTGAGGCGAAACTAACAATTCTTGAAAATGAACTTCAATCAGATTCTTCTGAGGCCTATCGCTTAGAGTATAGTCATACTGTTGCTGAGCTTAATCTAGCACTTGCAGATAAAGAATCTTTTTGGCGACATAAATCGAACTTAAAATGGGCAGCGGAGGGTGATATCAACTCGGCCTATTTCCACTCACAGGTTCGGGTACGCAGATAGAGGGCTGCCATTCGTGGGATAATTGGCGAGGCTGGGGATTTTTATGAGCATGTGGAAGACGTTGGAAGAGAGGCTGTTTCATTTTATGAGAACTTATTCAAAGAAGATTCCGGTTCTGGCCCAATAAATTTGGATCCTCGTTTCCCAAATAATATAGTTTTTGATGCGGATAGGGAGAGAATTCAAGAGATGCTATCTTTGGATGAAGTTCGAGCAGTCACTATGGCAATCAATATGCATAGTGCAGCTGGATCAGATGGATTTTCTAGTAAGTCTTTCCAAGTGGCGTGGGATATTGTCGCATTGGATATTCATAAGGCGGTCTCTTAATTTTTCTGTGGTGGAGTATTGCCCAGAGGATACACGTCTACTCTCTTGGTTCTTCTTCCAAAAGGTGAGAGTCCGAGGTCATTTGGTGATTATCGACCGACCAGCTTATGCACGGTTTTAAATAAAATCATCTCAAAATTGTTATCGAATAGATTAACTATTGTTAATGCCTTCCCTTATTTCTCCAAACCATAGTGCTTTTGTAAAAGGGCGCACCATTATTGAGAATGTGGTATGGCTCAAGAATTGGTGGGCTCACTGTCTGCGAAAGAGAAAGACAGTAATGCTATTCTTAAATTGGACATGGCGAAGGCGTATGATAGAGTCTCATGAATGTTTGTTTTCCATGTTTTACGAAAAATGGTGGGCTCACTGTCTGCGAAAGAGAAAGACAGTAATGCTATGCTTAAATTGGACATGGCGAAGGCGTATGATAGAGTCTCACGGGTGTTTGTTTGCCATGTTTTACGAAAAATGGGTTTCGGCGAGATATGTGTTGACATGATCTATTGATGTATTGCTAATGTCTGGATTTCGATGATTATCAATGGGGGCCAATTTGGTTTTCTTCATTCTACACGTGAACTACGCCAGGGGGATCTGTTGTCTCCTGCATTATTTATTCTTACTGCGGAATATTTATCTTGGTCTCTCAATGAATTACCAAAGCGCCCTAGGTGATACAAGGATATCGCACTTATAATGGGGGGCCGAATGTGACACATTTGGCATATGCTGATGAAATTTTAATTTTTTCCTCTGGTACTCGTCTCTCCCTCAAGCGAATAATGAGGGTCATACAGTCATACCAAGATATATCGGGCCAGTTAGTGAATGTGACTAAGAGTGGTTTTGTTGTACACCCTAAGAGTGGATTAGGCAGAAGGGTCTCGAGGATTACTGGCTTTAAGCAACGGTATCTCCCAATGACGTATTTGGGCTGTCATATATATTTTGGGCGGAAAATGGTAGTTTATTTTCAGTCTATGTTAAATCATGTCAGGCGGGTTTTTGGTGGATGGAGGCGAGGAAAACTTTCGAGTGGGGGTCGTCTTGTTCTTTTGAAGTTGGTACTCCTGTCTATGCCAATACACCTTATTCCTGCGTGTGACCCTCCCAAAACTATTATTTAGGAATTAAAGAAGATTTTCTCGGCCTTCTTGTGGGGTTGTGAGGAAAAGCAAAGAGCTGCGCGGTGGTTAAGCTGGGAGAAAGTTTGTAGGCCGGAACACAGTGGGGGTTTGGGTGTACGTCGTTTGGAGGCCATTGTGGATGCGTTCTCGGCAAAATTATGGTGGCATTTTCGGACAGGGAACTCGTTATGGGGGAGGTTTCTATTTATAAAATATTGTAAGAAGTTACATCTAGTGGTGGTTCCAATAAAGCCTGCTGTTTCGGGTATTTGGCGTCGAATGTTAGGAATACGCGATGTAGTCGAGAAGCACATTGGTTGGTTTACGTGTGGACAGGAGGTGGATTTTTTCTTTGATCGATGGCTGCCACATGGCACTTTAGCGGGGTTTACTTCATCCGGTGGTTTCTGCCCTATCCAGGAATTTCGTCAGAGTGGACAATGGTTGGTAGGGAAGCTGCTGTCTACTTTGCCAATGGCTCAAGTCAGTTTGATTTTGGAACACAAACTTTTTGCGAGAACGGAGCCTTTCTGGGATTTAGTTGTATGCGAGCAATTCACGGTTTCATCGGCTTACACATTGTTTAATGAGGTGTTGGAGAGTCATCCTTTCCTTTTGCGAGTTTGGTATACGACTTTGCCTTCCAAGATATCGATCTTATGATTCGCCTATGGTATGGGAGATTACCAATGGCAGATTGGTTAAAGATGGTTGGCGTCCGTGGTCCATTCCAGTGCGTTTTATGTAATGAGGCAGAAGAATCGATTGAGCATTTCTTTGGTGGTTGCAATTTCACGGCACTTGTATGGAAGTATTTCTCGGCTGGCATGGGAATTGCGATCGGAGATTTGGATTGGAGGGCATGGTGTTTGAATTGGTGGAGCTTTAATCATACGAAGATGGGACGTTTTATGGTCCGGATTGTACCTCCTCTCATTTGCTTGTTCATTTGGAAGATGAGGAACTCATTTCTTTTTGATAATCGCAGGATTGAGTTTGATTCGTTGATGCTTAGTATCGTTAGGCAAATTCATGATTTGATATTGGTAAGGTTTCAAGAAGTTTCGATAGAAGCTCGTGGCAAGCTATTGTGGAGCAGTGTAGTGATTGGAAGTCTTTCTACCGGTCAGCCGTTGTACAATGAAACATGCCGGACAAAGATAAGCTCAAACTTAATTTTACGACTCGGTGTCCGGGGAGTAGCAGCCGAGGAGGTGGCGGTGTGATTATACGAAATCACAGGGGAGTGTTCATTGGTGCACTTGAGCTCGGATGTCGGGGTGCTACTTGTCTTGAAAAGGAGACGGAGACATTGGTGGAGAGTCACGTTGGGTTTGTGCTGGTGTCGCTATTGAAGGGAGTTCTATGGAATTCTTAAGGATTTTGAAGGGGGAGACAGCAATTCCGTGGAGGATCAGGGGCTGGATGGAGGAGATTGGGCTAAAGGATATTGATGTTTTTTTGCATATCTCCATCGAGGGTAATCAGCCGGCGAGGTTTTTTTGCAGAGATTGGTTTCACAATTCAATCCAGATTGGAATTTCTGCATTTTCCATTGTTACCAAGTCGAGTGAAGAATTTTATTCATTTGGATCAACTGCAGTTTCCTAATTTTCGTTTAATACGTACATAGTTTTTTCATTATGGTTGTTACAAGGGATAGTATCCCTCACAATTTGTACTCTTTCTTTGTGATGGTTGTCTTTCTTTAATAAAATTATGGGACTGGCACTCCCAGCCCGCTGAGAGGGTTATTACCTGGAAAAAAAAGTTTGGAGAAAATCTAAGATATTCAATACGTGATTCCATATGGAAGAACTAAATTATGTGTATACTACCATAAATTATGTTAGTAATCCTACCCGAAGCTCTCTTGAATTACTTTTTGCTCTTAAATTACTTTTTAATCTTTTTGAATTAATTTTCAGTTATGTATTCTTCTATTTCTCATCATTTGTCTTCAATTGAAAGTAAGTAATTAAATAAATTGATTCTAAAAGAAATAAGTGAAATATGTGTTGAAGATTTTAATCTTCCACACTATAAATTATTTAGAACTTGGTTTTTTAGAACCTATGATTCTAAACAACAAAAATATATTCACAATGAATATTATGATTTAATTAAAAATACTGAAGTAATTATTTCATTTATTGCATGGTTTTATACGGAAAAAAGAGTAAATCACATGCATGATTTATCTAGCCTAAATATCATAGATAGAGCCTATCAAATTTGGAAATTACCAAATAATAAGTTATTAAAATCAATTTATTCTTTGCAAAAACAACACAAAGTAGAAAATGAAATTATAAATCACTCTTATGTTGAAAATGAAAAAAGTGATGAAATAAAAAATAATAATGATTCATTTGTTGATAAAAATGAAATAATAGAACAAGAAAATTTCCATTTAGTTGACATAAAAGAAAATAGTTCAAAAAATGAAAAGAATAAATTGACATGGAAAAAAATAGTTCAAAAGATGAAAATATTGAAAATGATTCTAAAAATATTGATAAAATATATGAAATGGATAATCTTAAACTAAAAATGGCTAAAGATGAAAAATTAAATCAGTTAGAAATTTTTACATTAACTGAAAATCACAAAATGATGTTAAATTTGATTAATGATATTAAAGATCCTATAAAAAGAAATCAATATTTAAAAAAATATTGTCAAGAAAATTCTTATTTCTTCATCTAATAATAATAATTCTTTAAATAAAAAATAAATAGATAAATTAGATACTTCTTTTGAAATACTAAAAGATAAAGATAAAAATCAATTAGAAAATCAAATTTTAAAAATTATTAAAACAAGAAATTAATGAAATAAAAATAGAAATATTAAAAAATAAGACTTTAATAGAAAAAGAACTTGATAAAATAAAAGAAATTTCTGATCAAAATTCTAAATTAAATACTGTAATTACATCTCAAAAATATTATATTTTTGCAACTCTTGTAATAAATAAAGAGTATAAAATTCAATCAATAGTAATGATAGATTCAGGTGGAGATTTAAATTGTGTTAGAGAAGGATTAATATCTTCAAAATATTTTAAAAAAACTCAAGTCATATTAAATGCTGCACAAGGTGCAAAAATACATGTAGATTATAAATTGTCAAATGTGTGTATATTTTCTGAAGAACATAATTATGTTTGTTGTCCATTTGTTTTAACTAAAACAATTAATCAACATGTAATACTAGGAACTCATTTCCTAAATTTAATGCATCCATATAAATGTGATGGTAAAACATTATAAAAAATTGATTCTGATTTATCATTTAAATTTATAACTTCTCCAAAAACTAGAAATCTTTGTTCATTAAATTTACATGAAAATATAAAATTGAAAAATAATCAAATTAGTTTTCTTTCACATGAAATTTTATCTTTAAAGATAGAAGAGCAGTTAAAATATCTAAAATTACAAAATCAAATTAAAAATATTACAGAATAAATTACTACAAAAATTTGTAGTGAGTTACCAAATGCATTTTGGGAAAGAAAACAACATATTGTTGAATTACCATATGAAAAAGATTTTGATGAACAAAAAATACCAACAAAAGCAAGACCATCTCAAATGAATAAAGAAATGGTTGAATATTGCAAAAAAGAAATTGATGATTTGTTAAAAAAGAAAATAATTAGAAAAAGTTATTCTCCTTGGAGCTGCTCTGCATTTTATGTTAATAAAAATTCAGAAATTGAAAGAGGTCTTCCAAGATTAGTTATTAATTATAAACCCTTGAATATGGTTTTACAATGAATTAGATATCCAATTCCAAATAAAAAAGATTTGTTAAATAGAACTTTTGGAGCAATGATATACTCTAAATTTGATTTAAAATATGGATTTTGGCAAATACAAATTGCTGAAAAGATAAATATAAGACTGCATTTACTGTTCCATTTGGTCACTATGAATGGAATGTTATGCCTTTTGATCTTAAAAATGCTCCTTCTGAATTTCTAAATATAATGAATGATATTTTTTCTCCATATTCTTTTATAATTGTTTATATTGATGATATTTTAATTTTTTTCACAAAATATTGAACAACATTTTAAACATTCAAATATCTTTATTAAAGTTGTTATTAAAAATGGTTTAGTTGTTTCTAAGAAAAAATTAAAATTATTTGAATCTAAAATTAGATTTTTAGGTTATGAATTAGAACATGGTCAAATTACTCCAATTGTTAGAAGTATTGAATTTGGAAATAAATTTCCTGATGAATTAATGGATAAAAAACAGTTGCAAAGATTTTTAGGAAGTTTAAATTAAATTGGTTAATATTATAAAAATTTAGCAATTGATAGTAAACCTTTATATGATAGGTTGAAGAAAAATCCTCCTACATGGTCTGAAATTCATGCTAATGCAGTAAAAATAATTAAACAAAAGGTTAAATTTTTACCATGTTTAAGTTTGGTAAATCCTGAATGGGATAAAATTGTTGAAACTGATGCTTCTGATATTGGTTATGGAGGAATTTTGAAACAAGAGAATCCACAAACCAATAAAGAGGAATTAGTTAGATATTATTATGGATAATGCAAAAATGCTCAATTAAATTATTCTACAATTAAAAACGAAATTCTTAGTATAGTTCTTTGTATTTCTAAATTTCAAGATGATTTATTAAATCAAGAATATTGCATCTAAACAAATATTTGCTAGATGGCAAGCTATTTTATCTGTATTTGATTTTAAAATTTTTTATAATAAAGGTGAATTAAATTCTTTACCTGACTTTCTTACTCGAGAATTCTTACTAGGATAAAAATTTCTTTCAGGTTCTGACAGAATAAATTGAAGAAGAAATTTCAATAGAAAATTATTTAAAAAATTATCTTAAAAAACCCTCTGTTTCTAAAATAGTAGATAGAATAAGATATTATAATATAAAATCTTTAAAAGATCAAGCTTTTATTCATCAAATAAAATATCTTAGATTAGTAAGAATATATAAAATTATGCAAATATCAGATATTATTGACCCACAAAATTTAAAAACTTATTATCGATATATAGAATCTTTTAGAAAGAAAATGGCTTTTATTAACTGATGAAATAAAATATGGGAGAAAATTTTAAATTACAATGGTTAAAAGATTATATTGAAAATCCTACTACAATTAAGAAAATTAGAAAAATTTATACATTACAAGAAAGGGTTCGACAGGATCCTGAATTTCCACATATTTATCATGTAGAAAATGTAAATGTTTTATCAATAAAACAGCAAGCATTTTTACATCAAATGCATTATTATAGAATGTTAATATCATATCACACACATAAATCTAGACGACATCCAATAATATATCAAGCTTTTTGAAATCGTCTTGAAAATATTCGAAAAGAAATTGTTATTATTATTTAAAATCTTCTTATCTAAATTTTTGCAGGAAATGCAAGGTAGAGGTGGAAGAGGTCATAGACCTCAAATGGATTTTGGCTATGTTAGCCATTATAATTCCCAATATCCTCCACTATACTGGTCATCTCAAATGAGAGGTCAGTCTTCTTCAAACCAAACCAATTCTAAAAATACTTCTCTTGTTACAATAGGCCACAAGCCTACAGCCAAAAGTGTCCTTCTTGATGAATTCTCAAATCTGGATCATGATTACATAAAAAATGGAATAACCGCACATTCTACTTTCATTTCAGAAATTGATCTTAAATTAGATCTATATGCGATTGTTGCAAAATAATTTAATAATCTTTCCAATTCCCATTTCAATCTAAGAAGGGAAAAGATACTCTGAGAAAGACACCTATGAGCTGATTGATTTCATTGATAGATTAAGTTTAGTGAAGCCTTAGTTTTCAGGATCCCTATTTACGTGGTGTAACAACCGTAGGGGAGTGGCTAGAGTTTGGAAATGATTAGATAGATGTCTGATTAATTCCTCCTTCCTGAAGTCCTCTATACAAGTCTGTGTGCAACATGCCATCAGGTCCACTTCAGACCATGCCCCACTTATTGTTAAGGCAGGTGAGAAACTAACTCGTAGGGCAGGTTTTAGGTTCTAGAATTTCTGGACAGACCATAGGTCCTTCTTATAGGTGACTAGGAAGGCTTGGATGAGCCCAATCTTAGGACCTCCTCTTAGAGTACTGGTGGAGAAACTTAAGGCAATTAAGGTTGCTCTGAAACTGTGGAATCAGGAGGTTTTTGGTAATGTCTTTAATGCCCTTAAGGATGCTTAACAGGAGATGGCAAGGATTGAAACTGAGGATGCAGTCCATCCCCTCCCTAGGGAAGTCATAAACCTGGCTGCTGCTAGACTGAAATTGGCCACTGTGAGGGAGGAAAAGTATTGGGCTCAAAAAGCTAACATAAAATGGCTTGAAGAGGGTGATAGGAATACAGCCTTCTTCCATGCCTCGGTTAAGCAAAGACATATTAGGAATTCCATCCATAGGATTAGAGGTGAAATGGGGGACTGGGTGTATGGGAATAAGGAAATTGGGGTGGAGGCTGTCCAATATTTTTCAAAACTGTATTCTGCCATTTAGACTGTATGTGAGTTCAGGCCAGGTGTGATCCCATGTGTGATTAATGGGGAGATGAATGAGACTCTAA
This sequence comes from Ophiorrhiza pumila, assembly GCA_016586305.1. Taxonomy (NCBI): domain Eukaryota; kingdom Viridiplantae; phylum Streptophyta; class Magnoliopsida; order Gentianales; family Rubiaceae; genus Ophiorrhiza; species Ophiorrhiza pumila. The sequence continues at coordinate 28,876,492 of BLIW01000008.1, read as the reverse complement.
TGGCTGACCCATCTATGGAAGAACTTAAGGAAATCGTTTTTTCATTAGATGAGAATAGTGCGCCAGGGCCTGATGGATTTAATGGCCATTTCTTCAGAACTAGCTGGGATATTATCAAAGAAGATTTACTTCAAGCTACCTTAAGCTTTCTGAATGGAGAAAATATTCCTAAAGCTATGGCTTCTACCTCTATAGTCTTAATCCCTAAAATCCCCAATCGCTCTTGTTTCACTCATTTCAGGCCAATTAGTCTTTGCAACTTTGTGAATAAAGTCATGTCAAAACTTTTGGCAAATAGACTAGGGGTCCTGCTGCCTTCTCTAATTAGTAGTAACCAAAGTGGTTTCGTTAAAGGAAGGCAAATATTAGATAATTACTTATTGGCAAGTGAACTAATAACCTCTATGTCTAGTAAGAACAAAAATAGAAATATTATCTTAAAACTAGATATGGAGAAAGCATATGATAGGGTACAATGGCCATACTTGATCCAAGTCATCAGAACAATGGGTTTTGGGGAAAGGTGGCTAGACATTATTTGGAGGTTGGTATCTAATGTTTGGATCTCAATACTTATAAATGGCTCTCCGCAAGGGTGGTTTAATATGACTCGAGGACTAAGGCAAGGTGATCCCCTCTCCCCTTTACTTTTTATACTAAGAGCAGAATATCTTTCTAGAATTCTGAATTCTTCTAATTCTGAGAATAGGAGTTATTCTGTCCTAAGGAACTGCTTAAGGATATCTCATTTAGCCTATGCTGATGACATCATAATATTTTCTTCAGGCCATCCCCAAACTCTAACTCAGTTTATGGAAGATTTATCTCATTATCAGTCCATCTCAGGATAGAAAATCAATGAGAGCAAAAGCTACTTCCTAACCCATCACAAGTTGTCTAGTCATAAAAGGGTGGTTGTGGGTAGGGCAACTAATTTCCAGCGAGGCCAATGGCTATTTATATATTTGGGGATTCCTGTACATCATGGTAAAATCAAAGCTGCTCATTTTGAAGGAATGATACAAAAAGTTAGGAATAGACTAGGGTCATGGAATGTTAATTTCCTCTCCAAGGGGGGCGGGATCACCTTGATTAAGAGTGTATTAGCGGCTATGCCTATATAGCTCACGATGGCTTTAGGCCCCCCCCCAAATGTGTGCTGGACCAAATAGAAGGCCTTTTTGCTAAGTTTTTGTGGCAGAACAACAAGGATAGGGCATATCATTGGATAAAAGAGAAGGATTTATGCTTTCCAACCAATGAAGTGGGGGGGGGGGGGGTAGGATTCAGAACTCTAAAAGACATCATCTCTGCCCGAAGCTTCAAACTGTGGTGGAGATTCAGGCGAAGAGATACCTTGTGGGCTGAATTCATGCATCAAAAGTATTGTGACCCTTATCATCCCATACAAATAGCTCCATATTGTGGGGACTCACACACGTGGAGCAGAATGATCAATGTGCCCCAAATGCAGAAAAATTCAAAATGGTTAAAGTGGGAGATGGGCAATGTCATATGTGGTTGGATAATTGGGTGGGAAGTGGTCCTTTAGACATCCAATACTCCTCTCCTGAATATCAGAAACATGCTGACTTAATCAGGATTGGTTCTTGGCCCGAATGGAACCCTTCTTTACCCACTGAAATTTTGAATAGGCATGCTTATATCCCTGTTCCTTCCCTCCAAGGTAAGGATGAACTGAAATGGATCTTATGTGAGAGTGGGAATTTCACCTTATCATCTGCTTTTCACCAAGTCAGACAGATAAAAGAGGCAAATTATCCCTATAATGAGGTTTGGTGTTTTCGGATTCCCCTTAAGATATCATTCTTCATGTTCTGCATGTTATCAAGGAGAATCCCTCTTGGGGAAACATTACATAGGCTCAACTTTATTAGCCCTACCATGTGTTATTTTTGTTTCAATAGTGAGGAAGAAATTAACCATTCATTTGCTAGCTGTAGAATGGTAAGATAGGTATGGAACACATTTGCTGCTGAAATGGGAGTTCTCAGTTCATCCAATACAATCAGACAAATCTGCAGACAATGGTGGCACACTTCTTCAAAAAATGAAGCTCACAAATACCTATTGGTTGCTCTTCCATCAATCATGTGCTGGGAAGTCTGGAAGGGAAGGAACATAGCAGTTTTTGAGGGCTGCCAAGTAAACATCCCTCACATTAGTTAGCATATTCTGTCCCTAGCTTCAAGGATCATTAAAAGGAAGTTCCCTCATATGTTGTGGGATGAAATCAACTGGGGGCAATTCTGGGATCAAGTCCAGAAATACAAGGACAGGATGCAGATTCAGACATTTCAATGGAAGAAACCAGCTAGGAATTGGGCAAAAATCAATGTGGCATATAACAGCAAGGAACACTCACTAGCTGCAGCAGGGGTCATTCGTGAACATAATGGTGAGGTTGTTAATATATTGTATTCCCAATATGAATGGATTAAACCTGCAGGAATTGCGACCATCAATGGACTGTTGGATGAAGCACATCAGGGGGCCATGTACTGCTGTGAGAAAGCCTGGAACAACATCATTTTGGAAACAGGCCATCAAGGCTTCTACAAATCAATCAGGTCCCTTTCTGAACTGAATTGGATGGTGGCTAACCAAAGATTGAAGGTGGATATGCTACGGATCAGATGTGACATGGACATCAGGCTTGCGAAAAAGAACAAAGCTGCTGCGTGGATTGCTGCAAGTGGACCTCCTCAAGCTCAGTATGATCAGGACCAGGAATTCATGAAGATCATCCTAAGGGATAAGTCAAATCTGCCTTCCTTTAAAAAAACTAGAATTGGCAGGGAAAGGGGTTCCCTCCTGCCTTCTCATTTTGCTACATAGATGGTTGTTGTGGTTTATTGGTGGGCATTGGCTGCTGTTTTAGGCCAATTTCCCAAACTTACAGCCTTCTACACCAATCTTGAGGGGAGGGGCAAAGAAAATGATGAATTTGATTTTATCTCCCTATTTTGCTCTTGTAATCTAGGTTGTTGTGTCAAGACAGCCTTTATGTGTGTACCTAGAGCTAGAGATTTATGTAAATGGAGCAAGTCCTCCATATTTATGCTTTTGCTAAAACAATTTGAACTCCTCCCTATTAGGCCATTGGCATGTAAATGGGAAGGGGTTCAAAAGGCTATATTTTGTAATGGTTGTATTAGAGTAAGTCCATCACCCAAAAATGCATCCAATATATTAGGGAGTGGCGACCCACCTCATGAAAGAAGTTCAGCCAAATAAAAAAAATCTTAGAGGACCACTTCCTTTGAAAACTATGCATACTTATTCTGATTTTCTAAATTTTACTAAAATTGCTGATATCAATGATAAACCCAGATCCAGCAGACAACAAAATTGGTATCCAACAACTGAAGACAATGAAATTGCTTTGTCTCATATGTATATCCACAAAATACCTTCTTACTCTGATTGGAATTCTTCTCAAATTCAAACTCAAAATTTTATTTCTAGATACAATAATTTCGAATATGCATTTACATAAACAGATATGGTGGAAAGTTTTCATCATGTTCACTTATATCAAAATTCTTCATATGAGCCTTGATGGATTCGTATTGATGATGCAAATTTTAACAAAATCATGGTTTCTTAATTGGTTTAAAATTCATGGACCTAATGAATAAACCTTTTTACCTGAAAATTGAAAAATTTGTTCATACAGTTCAAAAATATTTATTCTGAAAAATTCCAGCATTCAAAATTTCCAAAACAACCATTTTTATTATTTTTAATAAAATTTCAAACCCCATGGTTGTATGCCTGGAAATATGAAACTGGATACAATGTTGATGGCATTCTACAACTTACAAGGATAGGATACACTAAATGGTGGCCAAAATGTCAAATAGAATATCATGAAATTGAAAAAATACTTGCTGACGAAAAAAATTCTTTTGTATAAGAAAAAGTCACACAAGAAATTATTGTGAATAACGAATAATCGATGAATGAATAATCAAATCCGAATCCTCCTTTTGCATGTTAGCTACATTTCCTATATATAGAGTATCCAGAAATGTAACTAATACACAAACGTAAAATAGCTAAGATATTACAAGAATGCCCTCCTAAGAAATGTATAAAATCGACATAACATATAGAAATCCAAGTGGAAGACTCAATCTTGCTCCAACGCCTTTGAGCCAGTAATTCTGCGCCTTCATCATCCTTATCGAACCTTCATGCCTTCAGCCTTTAGAAATCACGCCTTCGTGCCCCGGTTCTTCACGCCTTCGTCCACCTGCCAAACCTGAGAATAAGAACTCACATACTTAGAAAAATCTCAGGCAACGAAAGGCACGAAGAAGCCTGCGATGTTTCCTCAGAATTGGCCTGCGAAGCCTCGCCGACCAATTTCCATGATTCCAAAACATGCCTGCGACGCGTCGCAGGCATTTTTTTCAGCTTGCATAGATTGGCCTGCGATGCGTCGCAGGCTATTTTTAGAGAAAATGTGTGTGTGCCTTTGAACATTCTGTTGCCTGCTGTGTGTTGTTTGTGCTTTAACCGGATGTTTGTGTAAATGATTTGGTGATGCCAAGTGTGGTGATTGTGGGATGCCGAGTTAGCCAAGTGTTTGATGTGTGTTTATCTATAGCTTGTGTGTAAAGGATTTGTAAATGCTGAGTGTTTGTGCCAAGTGTAGTGCCAAGTACAACGCTGAATGCTTGTGAACGTGAGATGCAGAGGTGATGCCGTGAAGGCTGCAGTGGATGGTGCAAGTGTGTGCCGAGTGTGCGCATGCCCTACGCGCTGCTTGTGCGTGCTGCGCGCGCCGAATGCGAGGCCCATGCGGCAGCTGCGTGAGAGAAATGAGCGATGGCTGTGCGGCGTGTGTGGTGGCTAGTGCGATGGTGCGATGGCTCCATGTAGCATGTGTGTGCAAATGTTATATTACATGCTTAAAACCACAAAAAGTCTTAACATCTAAACTTAATTACACAACTTAACTTCACAATTTTATCACACAATGAACACAACATCAACCATGTTTTAACTCACCATTTTCACACTTTAAATCACAGAATATGCCTTCACTTTGCTCTCCACATAATCATACAATTTGCAACATCTTCACTTCAATTAATGCATTAAAACCACAAAAGTCAAGTTAAATCTTCATAATTTAGTCAGTACCAGACTAACTTATTATCTACCCTAAGCATTACTAGTATGGAATGTTAGATTAGCTTGTAGTTCCTAATTCTTCATTATCCACAACATAAATCGACATAAAAGCACAACAATTCAACAACCAATAACATATCTCCAAGGGCACTAGCAATTTAGCACATCAAAGCTACTAAAAACATCACAATAATGAATTAAAGCAATGGAATTAAACAAAGAAATACAAAAAGTAGTATTCCCCTTTGATGTTCCAAACCAAAGCTCCAAGCTTCCTCAATCAAAACAAGTCCTTAGATCCAATGACTTTACATTAATTCGCTCTCCTCTTGATGCTATTTACACCAAGAACAGACACTAGTTGTGTGTTCTTGTGGAGTTCCTAGGGATGGAAGCTTACAAAACAACTAATCTAACCGAAAAACTAATTACAAAAACTAACAAGAATTGGCTTCCTCTTGTTCTTCTTCTTCTCACTCTTCTCCCTCTTCCTCTTTGTTGGCTGCAGAGAATGGCATATATGGAGAAGGATTTAGGTTTGAACAAGTGTGTGTTGAAGTGCCCAAAATGCACTTGAAGAATCTGAAAATGGAGGGCAAAATTGGCCTGAAGAATCTTCCCCACTGACGAACGTCGCGACGTTCCTCCATCTGACCCGAACGTCGCGACGTTCAAACACGAACATCACGACGTTAAGCTTTTCTCAGCTTTTCCCAAAATTTCTCAGATTTCCAGCGGCGCGCCGGACAACTTCTCCGGCGCGCCGCTGGGCTTTTTTCCTTCTCCGATTCGCTTCAAAATGTGCTCTTTTCATCGTTCTTTTGCTCCGTTGCTCATCCCATGCCATAATGTCCTACAAATACATTAAAAACACATCAAAACACATAGAAACATGCTACAGGGATGCTCAAAAGATAAGTAAAATGAATCCAAAAAGGTGAAAATCATCACCTTATCATTCACCAATATAATTTAAACTTCCTAAAAATTTTTGCAATTGTTTTTTATCCTTCAATTCATAAGGAAATTTATTTGCAAATTCAATACTTCTAGCAATTGGAGTAATTTGACCATATTCTAATTCATAACCTAAAAATCTAATTTTAGATTGAAATAAATTTAATTTTTTGGCAGAAACAACTAAACCATTTTTAATAACAATTTTAATAAAAATATTTAAATGTTTAAAATGTTGATCAATATTTTGTGAAAAAATTAAGATATCATCAATGTAAACAATTATAAAAGAATATGGAGAAAAAATATCACTCATTATATGTTGAAATTCAGAATGTGCATTTTTAAGACCAAAATGCATAACATTCCACTTATAGTGACCAAATGGAACAGTAAATGCAGTATTATATTTATCTTTTTCAGCAATTTGTATTTGCCACAATCCAGATTTTAAATCAAATTTAGAGTATATCATTGCTCCAAAAGTTCTATTTAATAGATCTTTTTTATTTGGAATTGGATATCTAATCCATTGTAAAACCATATTCAAGGGTTTATAATTAATAACTAATCTTCGAACACCTCTTTTAATTTCTGAATTTTTGTTAACATAAAATACAGAGCAGCTCCAAGGAGAATAACTTTTTCTAATTATTTTCTTTTTTAACAAATCATCAATTTCTTTTTTGCAATATTCAACCATTTCTTTATTCATTTGAGATGGTCTTGCTTTTGTTGGTATTTTTTGTTCATCAAAATCTTTTTCATATGGCAATTCAACAATTTGTTGTTTTCTTTCCCAAAAAGCATTTGGCAATTCACTACAAATTTTTGTAGTAATCTCTTTTGTAATATTTTTAATTTGATTTTGTAATTTTGGAGATTTTAACTGTTCTTCTATTTTTAAAGATAAAATTTCACGTGAAAGAAAATCAATTTGATTATTCTTCAATTTTATATTTTCATGTAAATTTAATGAACAAAGATCTCTAGTTTTTGGAGACGTTATAAATTTAAATGATAAATCATAATCAATTTTTGATAATGTTTTACCATCACATTTATATGGATGCATTAAATTTAAGAAAGGAGTTCCTAGTATTACATGTTGATTAATTGTTTTAGTAAAAACAAATGGACAACAAACATAATTATTTTCTTCAAAAAATATACACACATTTGACAATTTATAATCTACATGTATTTTTGCACCTTGTGCAGCATTTAATATGACTTGAGTTTTTTCAAAATATTTTGAAGGTATTAATCCTTCTCTAATACAATTTAAGTCTGCACCTGAATCTATCATTACTATTGATTGAATTTTATACTCTTTATTTATTACAAGAGTTGCAAAAATATAATATTTTTGAGATGTAATTAAAGTATTTAATTGAGAATTTTGATCAGAAATTTCTTCTATTTTATGAAGTTCTTTTTCTGTTAAAGTCCTATTTTTTAATATTTTAATTTCTTTTTTTAATTCCTTAATTTCTTGTTTTAATATAGGTGTAGTAATTTTTAAGACTTGATGGATTATAAACATAAAATTAAAGCAAACAATATAAAGTAAGTAAGGGACTTATACCAAATTTACACCAGGATATAAACATAAAAAATAAACAAACAAAAATAAAGTAAGTAAGGAATTTACTAGTTATTTTCTCCAATCTTGAAGCGTTTATCTTCAAGCTTTATGCACAAAATCCAACTAAGGACCAAGTAATTTACAATAGGAGAAAAGAATTTCTTAACTCATTAGCATAAACCTGTAAATTATAAAAACTTAAAAAAGAAAGAAGAAGGAAAGCTTCCTTGAAGAAAATAAGAGAAAGTTTTGAAACCAAGAAAATTCTATTACATAAGAACTCTTGATTACAAAAAGGGAATTACAAAAAGAGCTTGAGAGCTAACTATTGAAAGCTTGAAAATGTAAAGAAAATTCTAATGGAAGAAAATTCTGACCTTACAAACCATTTGGGTTCCTATTTATAGACTTTTTCAAATACTAAAGTCAAAAGACAATAATTCAAAATACAATATTTTACAAAAACAATAATTCAAAATACAATATTTTAAAAATGATGTGATCTTCACTTTTTCTCCATTTTCTTTTGTAATGATAATGTCTTCCACCATTCTTGACAATATCTTCCATTTTGCATTATTTCTTTGATCTTTTCTTCTTTGCAGTCTTTTTGGAAAAGGTTTCCTTAGCTTCATCTGATGAAGATTTTCTTGAAATTGATTTAGGAGTATTTGCTCTGGATTTTTCTAAACTAGAATCTAACAATTTTAATACATAGTCTTTATTTTTGTAGAGATTATGTATTAATTGTTCAAATTCATTCTTCTCATTTCTGTCATTTCGTCGTCAGAATTTGGTCTTGAATTTTCATCAGAGAAAATTTCCAAATCTTTTTCTGCTGTGGATTCCTCATCAGTAAATTTGATCAAATTTTTATCAAAATAAGATTTTGACACATATATATTTTTTTTCCTTTTTATCCTTTCTTTTCTCTTTGTCTTTTTTCTTTTCTATTTTTTTTATTTTTTCAATTTTTTCAATTTTTATGAACATGCGCGCGCCGAATGCGAGGCCTCTGCGGCAGCTGCGTGAGAGAAATGAGCGATGGCTGTGCTGCGTGTGTAATGGCTAGTGCGATGGTGCGATGGCTTGTGCGATGGTGCGATGGCTCCGTGTAGCATGTGTGTGCAAATGTTAGATTACATGCTTAAAACAACAAAAAGTCTTAACATCTAAACTCAATTACACAACTTAACTTCCCAATTTTATCACACAATGAACACAACATCAACCACGTTTTAACTCACCATTTTCACACTTTAAATCACATAATATGCCTTCACTTTACTCTCCACATAATCATACAATTTGCAACATCTTCACTTAAATTAATGCATTAAAACCACAAAAGTCAAGTTAAATCTTCATAATTTAGTCAGTACGAAACTGACTTATCAATTTCCCCCACACTTGAACTTTTGCTTGTCCTCAAGCAAAGATGAACACTTTACACATTTACATTACCCGTATATGACACCTTGTTCACTTACTCCACAAATGACCATATCCAAGTTCATCAAAACATTTTTCACAAAAGAACTTATATTTAGGTTCCTGGCACCTAGCTCTCAGATTTTAGTACAAATTATCAACTAAGGCACAATGAATAAAGACCAAAATGTCATACGTGCTAGTGTGTACCGAGGAACGTGAAACTTCATCTACTCCCTTGCTATACACCATCTAGTTGTCTCACTAACCATTCAATACATGCCAATCTCTCGTCCACTCTTATGAACATGCAACTCACAAGATCAATGGTACCTATGCGTACATTGGTACTCTATGGGACATTGCCCTTATTCTGAACATTAGTGCTGCACATTGGTGCTTATTCGTTGCACACATTGGTGACTTAGCCAGGGTTTTATGGCTATTTTCTCCTTTCATTGCTTGCCAGGGTCTTACGGCTTTTCTTTCCCAGTTGCCAAAGGCTTTTTTTCTTCATATCCTTTCTTAAGCATGCACATGTTCATAAGAGTCCCAAAATGACTAAACATGCACGAACACTAGAAACACCAGACTAATACATAGCAAAAAGAACAAATTCCATACACATTACCTCATATGTCATTTGGATTTTTGCATGACATATCTATCTTACCTTAACATCGTGCCTTAGCCAGCAAAATGTACCAATTTCCTCAAACTTAGTACCAAAATACCAAAAATTTTCACATGCAAAATCTCAAAGAGTAAGTGATGAACTTGAAATAAGGCACAATGAACTAGGATCAAAGTTTCAAATACATGAATGATATTAAATTTCTAGTCCACTCACTCAAGCATCCACACTGATTTCCAAAACTTAGCCAACTTTTGCCAAAAAAAAAAGTAAAAATTTTCCCGAAAAACCGAAATCCCAAACAAAATCGAAACTCAACATGTAATAACCCTAGCATTTGTTGTTTTGTTTTATCCATGAGCAAAAATCGACACAACAACACAGCATTATAACATGAGCAAGAGCTCCCTCCCCCACACTAAGAAACAGACATTGTCCACAATGGATAGCACTATAAGTATAGGAAAGGAATGCTTAGAACACAAATTGTTGCATAAACAACATGCTGGAGACACAAAGGACGAAACAATTAAACCAAGTACATTACATCACATTTGTCAATTGAAAAACTAACCATAGGCAACACCTCACACAACAAACAGTACTACAGTGACAACTACAATTCAAACAACACAATTCCAGAAAGTAAACCCCCACTCACATCATAAGCATGGCCACCAACTTCTAAACTGCCCTAGCATGCATCACAAAGACCTAATCAACAATCACTCCCCAACTCACCAAATCACCCTCAACAGACTATTAGGCATCCTAACAACACATCCCCCAATCCTCCCTACAACATAGCATCATATTTAATCAACGACCAAAACCCCTTTGCATTCGAAATAAAGGGACTAAGAAAGCTGGCCTCCCTGAGAAGATGAAGGCCCAGAAGAAGTTGGAGGTGAAAAAGATGCTGTTGTTGAGAAAAATTGACCCTGGAATGGAGAAGCCACCAAATGGAATGGTCCATGCGTTGGCCCTAGTAACGGCTGCCCCGTACCAAATAATGGTATACGCATGGCCGGCATGTGCTGAGGATTCGCGATGAACGTGGGAGTAGGCGGTGCTGACGGGATGAGACCGAAAGTCGGAAACACTTGGAAAGAAGGCACGCCCGGCACTCCAGGAGGAAGCTCATGCATAGCTCCGCTCATTTCGTCCATTGTTAAATTAGGAATGCGATAGCCTGCTAGTTGTGCTTGAGTTGGCCTTTGCTTCGGTGGTCCAGGAGGTGAATGGTAATAGACAGCCATTTTATTGCATGTGTCAAGCTCCATTTGCATCTTTACTTGGCGATAATAAAGGACTTCAAACTGTTGTTCTGCAATAGAAGAGATATCGTCTAATTTGGAACCAACAGTAGAGGCATGGTCCTTCCAGTCTTGATGCATATGTTCCAGCCTCTCATCCATCCTTTGAAAACGGTTGTTTACAGAATGCTGAAAATCCTAAAAAATGCCTTGAAACGCACTGAAATCATATGGGTATGGCTGCTGACCGTGCTGTCCAAGATGCTCCGAGGATTCCTCATTATCTCGCTTCCCCCCAGCCTTGGCTGCTTGAGTTTCAAGAAGCTCCTTCTCAAGTCGCAGATACTTCATGTATAAAGGTGTAGCAATAGGTCCCTTAACCTTCTGCCAATCACCACCCAACTCGTCGGTCACTCCTTGTGACTTGCATAATTCCTCAATAAGAATGTGATAAAAGATTGATGCCCTCGGGTCCTCGATACCCACTCGGATGTCATCAACTATGATTCAGCCAACATCCACAGAACGCCGTCCTCTAAGTGCAGAAATCAAATACAGGCGTTTGCGCAAGACTTCAGACATCTGTGAGCTAGGCATAAGCCTGGATAGAATAAAGATCAACCAAATTTTAACGTCTGCCGGCAAGTACTAATGACGCACATGTTTATGCTCTCCTTGTTTATTGAGAACCCATTCCACCCCAGGATGCTCAAGCTCTTCTAGCAACTCATCATCACCTTCCTCACTTGAAGGACACTGAAATGGATCTTGGGGGATAACTTGGCGTCCCTAAGTAGGTATTGATTAGCCCACTTGAAATATCTACCCAAACCCCTTGAACAAACACGTTTCCCTCCTCATTTGGGAATTTGGCATTAGCGTAGTATTCTCAGGCGAGGCTGATATTACAGAACTCGGGCGCATATATCAATTTCTCAGTGAATCTGTGGAATTCCATTAGCTTCTGAAATGGTACCTTATCGACCACAAAAGCCAGCTCCAAGTACAAACTCTTAACAGCCAACCCATCTTCCCATCGTTTCTGTGCCGCCGCATTTATGAACAACATAGGAGTCGGATCACCCTTTCCCTTCTTCTTTTGAATTGATGGCTGTATCGTGATCACGGAAGGATCTTCAAATATCGGCACATCATCAGCAAAATTCTCAGAGTCGGCATCAACTGACACTTTAGCTTTTCCCTTTGCCTTCACTTTCTTTGAGGTTTCTCCATTCTTTGGCCCCATGAGTACGTGCAACGTATTCCAATACAGCACATGAATAAGCTCAAGACATGAACATTTGACCACCAACTATAAACAAAAGCTGGCTGCAAGCTAGACTAAACAACATTCAGTACCAAGCCTCAAGACAATCAGCACTTCCATAAACTTGACTCCACTTAAAGCCTAGTTCAAGTAGGATTTAGCCCAAAGAAAACACCACATATGTAAGATTAACATCATCTAAGTTCAAAAATTGGACAGACTCAAAATGGTACTTGTTTCTGACCAAACCAAAGTCATCATCCCGAAACATGGTAATCATACAAACATAGCAACAACAATTCCAGCTTTTCATACCAATTGTTCGTGCATATTGACATGTTGTGCAGGCAGATTTAGCAAAAACTCATAACATATAAAATGTAGTGCTCTCTCTTGGCTTCAGATAGGCTCTGAAATCACCAAATTTGGAGCACAAATTATCAAGTTATGGCAAAAAAACCGCAGGGTGTCAAAACTGGGCGAGGAGGCCATCTCAGTTTTATGGATTTCAGCCTAAAATATGGATTCCCATCAAAAATAGACTATTCTCCCTTCATATTTAGCAAAAGTGTAAATCATAAACAATGCAGCCCATCCTCTTAGCTAAATTTTCCAACTGAGAACACTCAATTCCAACATCAGATGCTCAAGTTATGGTGCATTTACAAAAACATGTAAAATCCGAAACCAGCAATGTGAACATTTAATCAATTTTTTCTACACCTGCATGCTCCATTGTTTTGAACAACAAAATTAGCATACAACCCCATTATCATTTCCTTGAAAGCTTAAACCAATTTACATCATGAATAGCCAATAAAAACAACATATATGAAATGGGAAGGTAGATGAGTTAAGCAAGACATACCTTCTCTCAGTTCACGAAAGAAAACAAAACGTTGAAGGAGAAGTAACGTGAGAAGCAAAATTTTCTTTAGCACTTTTGGTCTTGAAATGCACATGTGAATATATTGAGCATGCAGTGCTTGAACGTTTATAGCATCCAAAAAAGGTTGGTCAAAGCCAACTAAATGAAGTGCAAGAATTCAATACAACACAACAATTGTGGGACCCTACTTATTCACTCATGCCATCTACCACTTTTCCTAGCTGCCAACGAATATATACCTTCACATCCCTCCAAAATTCAAAACATTTTTGCAGCCTTAAATGATTCCTTACATGCCATTAAAAACCACAACAAACTCACATGCCATTATATGATATTCAGCTTCAGCTTTTCAGCTTTTCCGAAAATGTTGCATGCAAGAATTAAAAACGTCTCACCTTTAGCTTACTTACCTCATGCCATGTTGCTTTGTCATCTTGATTCAAAATTGAAGAATAAACAAGCTGTAAGACTTCGAAACTCATCAATAGTCAGCAACATAATTTCATCAAACAAACCGTTTACTTGCAACACACACACGTCACACCATAGAAACGTTCGAACTAGACAACATCACTTACAAATTTAACATTAACCCCGGAGACATCAACACAAATAGCACTAATCACTCTCTTACTGGCACCAATTACTTGCCTAGCTAGGTGTACCTCACAATGAACAATACGTGACCATGTGATACAATTTGCTCAAAAGACAGAATTTAAACTGAATGATCGCACACTATATAGAAACTGCAACAACTTCAGCATCTCATCATCACATCATATAGAAACTGAATGATCGCACACTAACATGACTATCACCAAACAAGAATATTACTAACAAGACTATTGTCAAATTCATCATTTAAACCCCCCCCCCCCCCACACTAAAAATGAACAATGGTCCCCAGTGCTAAAATAAGGGAAAAGATATACAGTTTTGTGTTCAATAACTCAAAAACCTAAGCATGCAATGCCTATGCCCAACTTTTCATACTAGCCGAGAGACAAGAAGTGATGAATCAAAGAACAACTAGCTTAACAAAATTAATCTACTCACTGACTTCTTAACAAAAATGATTAAAAATCCAAAAAAAAAACAACTGAAACAGAAAGAACAAGAATAAAAGAGTAAGGAAACACTGGGTTGCCTCCCAGTAGCGCTTGGTTTAGTGTTATCAGCCCGACCAAATGTTGTCTCTGTTGGAAATGATGGGATCATTCAAATACAATGCCCGTGGGGCATTAGCACCATGAAACACATCCCGATCCTTTGGAAGCAAGTAAGGTTTAAGTTTATGCCCATTTACCTTCCATGAGTCTCCATTCTTTTCATTTTGAATTTTCACAACTCCATAAGGCAAAACTGTCACCACTGTAAAAGGGCCTGCCCATCGTGACTTTAACTTGCCAGGGAACAACCTCAACCTCGAATTGTACATTAAAACTTTCTGCCTTGGAGCAAAGCTCTTAGGTTGTATCCTTGCATCATGTAGCCTCTTAGTCCTTTCCTTATACATCTTAGCACTCACATATGCATTGAACCTAAACTCATCTAATTTGTTCAAGTCCATTATCCGTTTAGATTGTGCTCCATTCAAATCCAAATTGAGCTTCTGAATTGCCCAATAGGCTCTATGTCCGAGCTCAACTGGCAAGTGACACTCCTTACCAAACACAAGCCTAAACGGAGAGGCTCCAATGGGCGTTTTGTAGGCTGTCCTATATGCCCACAAGGCATCATCTAGCTTTGAAGACCAATCTTTCCTGTTAGGATTTACCACCTTCTCCAGAACCCTCTTTATCTCTCTGTTTGAAATCTCAGCTTGGCCACTAGTTTGTGGATGATAGGAGGAGGAACCTTTATGTGTCACTCCATATTTAGCTAGGAGAGCTTCAAAAATCTTGTTGCAAAAGTGAGTGCCACCATCACTTATGATTGCCCTATGAGTGCCAAACCGAGTAAAAATGTGAGCCTTTAAGAATGCTGTAACACTTCTGGCATCATTATGTGCTAATGCTTTAGCCTCCACCCATTTCGAAACATAATCCACTGCCACTAGAATGTACTCCATGCCTCCTGATTTTGGGAAAGGTCCCATGAAATCAATGCCCCAGACATCAAACAATTCAACCTTGAAAATATTATTCAAAGGCATTTCATTCCTTGAAGATATGTTCCCAGTCCTTTGACTTCTATCACATTGTCCAACCCAAATCTTTGAGTCCACAAAAATAGTAGGCCAATAGAAACCAGATTGAAGAATTTTGAAACCAGTTCATGAAGAGCCAAAATGTCATCCACAAGGACCTCAATGGCAAGCTCTCAAAATGTCCTAATTTTCCTCTTCCTTGACACATTTTCGGATAATTTGATCACTGCAGGACTTGTACAAGGCATTATCCACCCAAAAGTAGTGTTTAGCATCACCCCTTAACTTCTACTTTTGTTCATATGAGTAATATGTAGGAACTTGGCCACCACAAAATTGGCTATTTCCGAATACCATGGCAAGATGCCCTTTTCCACCTTGAAAATTTGTTCATCTAGGAAGGCTTCTTTTATCAATATTTTGGAATCATCTTGAGCTTCTGATTCTAGCCTGGATAGATGGTCGGCCACCATATTTTCACATCCTTTTGAATCCTTGATTTCCACATCAAATTCTTGAAGCAAGAGTACCCACCGTATGAGTCTTGGTTTTGCTTCCTTTTTAGCTAGTAGGTACTTCAAGGCAGCGTGGTCTGTACGCACGATAACTTTGGAACCCAAAAGATAGGCACGAAATTTATCAAATGAGAAGACCACTACCAACATCTCCTTCTCAGTGGTAGTGTAATTCAGCTGAGCACCATTTAATAGCCTGCTTGCGTAATAGATAGTGTGAAAGATTTTGTTCCTCCTTTGACCAAGAACAGCCCCCAAGGCATAGTCACTGGCATCACACATGATTTTAAATGGTTCATCCCAATTTGGAGTGACTATCACAGGAGCCTCTATGAGTTTGTCCTTCAATGTAATGAAAGCTCTTAGGCATTCTTCACTGAAATGACATTTCACATCTTTTTTCAAAAGACTACACAGAGGCCTAGCAATCTTGGAAAAGTCTTTTATGAATCTCCTGTAAAATCCAGCATGCCCAAGAAAGCTCCTGATGCCTTTAACATTAGTAGGAGGAGGAAGTTTGCCAATAACATCAATCTTTGCTTGGTCCACCTCAATGCCCTTGCTGGAAATTTTATGGCCAAGCACAATACCCTCCTGGACCATAAATTGGTATTTTTCCCAATTAAGTACAAGGTTGGTCTCTTCACATCTTTGTAATACCTTGGCCAAATTCTGCAGACACTTCTCAAATGTCATCCCGAAAACTGAGAAATCATTCATGAATATTTCAATCACATCCTCCACCATATCATGAAAAATAGCCATCATGCACCTTTGAAAGGTTGCAGGGGCATTGCACAACCCGAAAGGCATTCTTTTGTAGGCAAAGGTCCCAAAAGGGCATGTAAAGGTTGTCTTGTCTTGATCCTTTGGGTCGATAGCTATCTGATTATACCCAGAGTATCCATCAAGGAAGCAATAGAATAGAAAGCCAGCTATACGGTCCAACAACTGTTCAAGAAATGTAGTGGAAAGTGATCTTTGCTGGTGGCTGTGTTAAGCTTCCTATAGTCGATGCACACTCTCCAGGCATTCACTACTCTTGTTGCCAAGAGTTCATTAGCCTCATTCCTTACCACTGTAACACCTCCCTTCTTTGGAATGCATTGCATTCGACTAACCCACTCACTGTCAGATATAGGAAATATCATTCCAAAGTCCAAAAGCTTGATGACCTCTTTCTTAACCACTTCCATCATCTGAGGATTCAACCTTCTTTGTCTATCCCTAGTTGGACTTGCTCCTTCTTCTAGCAATATTTTATGCATACAAATGCTAGGGCTTATCCCTTTAATGTCTGCAATTGTCCATCCAATAGCCTGCTTATGTTGTCCCAAAACTTCCATCAACTTCTCCTCCTGCCAAGCTTTCAATTTGGAAGATATCACCACTGGCAAAGTTTCATTTCCACCAAGAAAGACATATTTCAAATAAGGTGGCAGTGGTTTTAGTTCAAGCTTTGGAGGTACTTCAACGGATGGCATCAACTTCTCATTCCTGCATAAATTCTCATCTTTCCTCACCTCAATGGGAATACAAAACTCATTAGAAGAAACAAGGCATTTTTCATCTTCCAACTTCTTATCTTCTACCACACATGTTTGCATTTGAACATCGACCACTTCATATTGCATTTCACATATGGACTCATCAAGCACACAACATTCCACAAAGTTTTCAAGTTCATTTAGAATCATGCAATCTTCTTTATCTAACTCTACAATCTCACAAACCTCATTTTGCATAACCAATTCATCAGTGCAAAAATAGTCATAGTTAACATGGTTAACATTATCATCAAGCATATGCATAGAGCATGCAACAGTTCTAATTACAAAACAAGTCTCTACATCTGAAGGATGCTTCATGGCATAGTTTACATCAAAGACTACTTGTTCATCATTAATGCGGAATGTAACTATTTTATTTCTAACATCAATCAATGCATCTCCAGTAGCAAGAAAAGGCCTACCAAAAATTAAAGGTACCTCTGGGTCTTCCTCCATATCCAGAACAATGAAATCAACTGCAAAGTGAATTTATCAATTCTCACCAAAACGTCCTCCACCAAGCCAGTAGGAGTTACCAAGGACCTATCCGCCAATTGGAGTGTGACAGCTACTGGGCGAATCTTGCCTCCTAATCCAACATTGATAGCTATGGAAAGTGGCATCAAGTTTATGACAGCTCCCAAGTCACAAAGAGCTTTTGCAAAATATCTGGTGCCAATCTTGCATGGAATGGTACAACTCCCTGGATCTTTGAGTTTAGGAGGCAAGTTGTGTACCATTCATGCTTGACTACATTCGGAAAGCATCATAGGAACTTCACACCTTAAGATTTGTTCCTTGTTTGAAATGAGGTCCTTCAAGTATTTTGCATATTTGGGCATGGCTGTAACCAAATCCATCAATGGTAGATTCACATTTACTTGCTTGATAATATCCAAGAACCGAGTGAATTGAGGACCTCTTTTAGGTGGAGGTTTCTTCCTCTCTAGAGATGGAGGTTTTGGTGCATATTCAGGGAAATTGAAAGGATTGGAATTTTTAGTTATCTCATTCCCCACTCTTCCTAGTATTTCCTTCTTTTCAGTAGTAGGAGCTTCTTGTTTAGCAACTTTCTCAGGCTCTGTGACAATCTCCACCTCAACTTCTGGCTCCTCTTCTTTGTCCTCACTTTCATCTCCAGGGGATGTGTTTCCTAGCAGCTCCTTTCCACACCTCAAAGTGATTGCATTGCAAACTTCTTTTCCTTTAGGATTTGGGATAGTGTCGCTTGGTAATGAACCACTAGGTCTATGATGTACAACATTAGCTAACTGCCCCAATTGCATCTCAATGTTCTTGAGAGTTGCCTCATGATGTTTCACTGTATTTTCTAGACCTCCAAACCTTTGCTCATTTTTGTCCATCTTGTCCATAAGCCTATGGAACATTTCTTCAACCGATGGTTTCCTTTGTTCTTGAGCACTTGGTTGTTGCTCAAAACCTGGTGGAGGATTAGAAGTTCTTCTTTGATCATTCCCTTGAGAATATTGGCCTCCCTGGTTTTGGCTTTGTTGCCCCCAAGTTCCTTCATTTCCTCCATAGTTTCTAGTGTTGCCTCCTGAATAGTTCCCTGAGTACTATGGCCTGTTGTTGTAATTGTTGACATATTGGATAGATTCGGTTATCACAGAACACTCATCAGTATAGTGCTCACCTTTGCATATTCCACAAGACAACACAGGTGCCCTGGCTTGGGTAGCCTTAAGGGTTTGCACTTGCTTTGCTAAGGCTTCGACTTTTGCATTGAGTGAAGTTTCCTCATCTAAATCTAGGACTCCTCTTTGCCTTCTGCCATGAGGTTTTCTTGTCTCAGGAAACAAGTACTCATCCTCTGCTATTTGATCAAATAACTCCCTTAATTCCTGGACACTTTTATCTTTGAGAGCTCCATTGGCACAAGCTTTAACCATTAATGAAGCCTCAGCAGTAAGGCCTTAGAAAAAAGTATTTAATTCTCTTATTTCCCCCAAGTCGTGATTGGGGCATAGCCTTATCAAATCATTGAATCTATCCCAAGCCTCACGGAATGGCTCTCCGTCATGTTGCTGAAAATTCATTATATCCATCATTAACTTCTCCAGCTTTGCTGGAGGGAAATACTCGGCCAAGAACTTTTTCTGCAACTCATCAAAGGTTCTTACTTCACGAGTGCCTCCAATCTTCTTATACCAGTGTTTAGCTTTTCCTCTGAGTGACAAGGGAAACAAGATCCGATGGACTTCACTTCTAGGCACTCTTGGGAGCTTAAAAGTGCTACACAAGCCTAAGAACCAGTCTAGGTATTTATTAGGATCTTCGTTGTCCAACCCTTGGAAAAACTGCCCTTGTGTTATCACAGAAACAATTTGAGTTGGTATATGATAACTGGCCACATCAATTTCTTGTTGTTCATAGCCATTGTCAAAATTAACTGCATAGTGGTCTTCAAATCATGGTGGCCTTGCCTCAGGATTAGCCATTTTTTTCTTCCTTTGCTGTCTCAAAGTTCTTTGCAATGCAAGGTCAAGTATGAATTTAGGCTCCCCTACAGATCTTACGGACCTGGGCATAGACCAAAACAGAACAAACTCACACAATGAACATAAAAACAAAAAACATAACAAAATGAAATTCAAGAACCGTGCGTAGTTCCCCGGCAGCGGCGCCAAAAATTGATAGTTGAGTCGTGTACCTTGCAATTTATCCTACACTTACTATAGTAGTAGAAGAGAAGGTTCATTCCACAGGGAACAGGTGGTATCAAGGAATTTGATAGATGCTCGGTTTGTTGTCACAAAGTGTGTAGAATCAAGAATAAAATATGAGAGTCATAAGAACAGGAAGTAAATCAATTGAACTCACAACAAACAAGAAATGAAACAATTACAAAGGAACCACAAGGAATTAACAAGAAAGATCACAAATGATTAAAACAGATAATCTAGGGCTTCTTCTAGGTGAATGCTCACTCACATCTATCTGAACAGTACCATTAACATACACTCATATCAATTGAGGAGAATAGCAACTTGGAGACCTAAATTGCCGTTGGCATGATGACCACACTCAATTCCAGTCTCCCAATACCATCCCAACCTTTCGTGAGGTCCAAGAATGGTGGAGTAGTACCTTAGCCTTCTCAATTCTTCACTCAAATTACTTTAGCAAATACCTCTCAGAATCTCCTATGATGAGGCCTGATTCAAGGTTTTACGTTTGCAATTTAAGTCAAAGAATCTCTTAGCACCTTGTTCTTAAGATTTCATAGACTAAGAGCTTCCTATGGTGAGGTCTAACTCTAAGTCATGAACTTATACAAGCAGGTTAAAGGATTCTTACCATCTCTGGTTCTCATTCATGAATTCTTAGCCGAATCTAATGAATTAAGGTTCAACTCAGCAAGGTGACCGCAATCAAATCTCATTCCAACAAATCCAGATCAAATGCATGAACTCTTCAAGTTTTACAAATTCAATTCAAAGAATGTTGAATTTCTCTACTTAGATCGTTAATTATACTGCACATTATCAAATAAACCAAGCATTCACCCTTCAGTACCCTAGATTATCATACAATTAGCCAAAAAACTCCATTACCATCTCATAAATGTAAGAACATAGCAAAAGCCAACTCATTTCCATAGAGTTGGAGAGTTTTACTGATTGAATGCAGTGAATTAGCAATAGCTTCGTCAATTGAGACTCGCAATAAAGTAATCCGTCCAAAAGTGCAATCAGAAATGGAATCGGAGAAGACAAACTAGAGAGAGAAAGAAGAGAGAGAAAGTAGATCTCCCAATAATTCCCGC
This sequence comes from Ophiorrhiza pumila, assembly GCA_016586305.1. Lineage (NCBI taxonomy): Eukaryota > Viridiplantae > Streptophyta > Magnoliopsida > Gentianales > Rubiaceae > Ophiorrhiza > Ophiorrhiza pumila. The sequence continues at coordinate 28,855,297 of BLIW01000008.1, read as the reverse complement.
TCTAAAAATATGAAAGTCGGTTGTGAATAACGAATAATCGATGAATGAATAATCAAATCCGAATCCTCCTTTTGCATGTTAGCTACATTTCCTATATATAGAGTATCCGGATATGTAACTAATACGTAAACGTAAGATAGCTAAGATATTACAAGAATGCCCTCCTAAGAAATGTATAAAATCGACATAACATATAGAAATCCAAGTGGAAGACTCAATCTTGCTCCAACGCCTTTGAGCCAGAAATTCTGCGCCTTCATCATCCTTATCGAACCTTCATGCCTTCAGCCTTCAGAAATCACGCCTTCGTGCCCCGGTTCTTCACGCCTTCGTCCACCTGCAAAACCTGAGAATAAGAACTCCCATACTTAGAAAAATCTCAGGCAACGAAAGGCACGAAGAAGCCTGCGATTCCTCAGAAGGCCAAATTTCGTGTCTCCAAGATTGGCCTGTGACGTCTCGCCGACCAATTTCCATGATTCCAAAACATGCCTGTGACTCAGCTTCAAAAGATTGGCCTGCGACGCTTCGCAGGTCAATTTTCATGTTCTCAAGAATGGCCTTCGACGTTTCGCAGGCCATTTTTCGTGTTTTCCCAAATAGCCTAGAGAAAATGTGTGTGTGCCTTTGAAAATTCTGTTGCCTGCTGTGTGTTATTTGTGCTTTAACCGGATGTTTGTGCATGTTTGTGTAAATGACTTGGTGATGCCAAGTGTGGTGAATGTGGGATGCCGAGTTAGCCAAGTGTTTGATGTGTGTTTATGTGTAGCTTGTGTGTAAAGGATTCGTAAATGCTAAGTGTTTGTGCCAAGTGTAGTGCCAAGTACAGCGCTGAATGCTTGTGAACGTGAGATGCCGAGGTGAGGCCGTGAAGGCTGCAGTGGATGGTGCAAGTGTGTGGCGAGTGTGCGCATGCCCTACGCGCTGTTTGTGCGTGCTGCGAGCGCCGAATGCGAGGCGTATGCGACAGCTGAGTGAGAGAAATGAGCGATGGCTGTGCGGTGTGTGTGATGGCTAGTGCGATGGTGCGATGGCTTGTGCGATGGTGCGCGATGGCTCCGTGTAGCATGTGTGTGCAAATGTTAGATTACATGCTTAAAACCACAAAAAGTCTTAACATCTAAACTCAATTACACAACTTAACTTCACAATTTTATCACACAATGAACACAACATCAACCACGTTTTAACTCACCATTTTCACACTTTAAATAACAGAATATGCCTTCACTTTACTCTCCACATAATTATACAATTTGCAACATCTTCACTTTTTATTAATGCATTAAAACCACAAAAGTCAAGTTAAATCTTCATAATTTAGTCAGTACGAAACTGACTTATCCCTACCCTAAGCATTACTAGTATGGAATGTTAGATTAGCTTTTAGTTCATAATTCTTCATTATCCACAACATAAATCCACATAAAAGCACAACAATTCAACAACCAAGAACCAATCTCCAAGGGCACTAGCAATTTAGCACATCAAAGCTACTAAAAACATCACAATAACGAATTAAAGCAATGGAATTAAACAAGGAAATACAAAAAGTAGTACTCCCCTTTGATGTTCCAAACCAAAGCTCCAAGCTTCCTCAATCAAAACAAGTCCTTAGATCCAATGACTTTACATGAATTCTGACAGCTTAAAGTCGTATCAGCTCAATTTTACCCTAACAACTACTGTAGAAGTGGAAGCAGGGATCGTAATCCACAGGGAAGGCGTAGGTCAAGAAAAAATTGAACAAATTGTTCTAAAATTCCTTGTCACCGAATCTAGTCACGAGAAAGAGGAAAATTCAACACAAAAGAACGAAAGCAAAGATGCAAAATGTAGCAACAAGCAGAGGTGAACAGATATCTCAGGATTCTTGCACCAGATGAACACAGACCTAGCAAATTTCTGCTATGCAATCAGTCAACAAGCAAAATTATGGAGACCTAAGTTGCCTAGAAGTTCAAGTTATGGTTAGCATGGCGACCACACCACTTCCTGTACTTCTTATCACCATCTCCTCCCATGGCGAGGCCCGAGAATGATGGAATAAGCTCCGCAAAGTCTCAACTCTCTAAGCTAACTACTCTAACATGCAAAATCCTAAGAACTCCCATAGCGAGGCCCATCCTAGGGTTCACATATCTTTGTTGTTAACACAGAAAGCTCCTTTTACACTTTTCCTAATGTTTCAATTCATTAACACTTCCTATGGCGAGGCCTGTGTCTCAGATTGAATTGATTACAGAGATCAAGTGCAAGGACTTAAACAATCACAATTTAGTTCTCAGTTCATGCAACTTTGCTAACTTTGATGAATCACTCCTCAATTTAGCATGTCGACCACAATTGAAGCTTGATCCATTCAAAAATAGCTAAGAATTATGAAATTCAACATATGTCTATGCATAATTCAAATGTGATTTCAATACTAAACAATTAGATTGATTGCACAGCATTCAATCTACTAAATCACGCATTCATCCATCAAGAATCCTAAGATATCATAGATTTAGCCAGAAAACATCTTTCTCATTTCAAAATCAACAAATTGCAACATTGATAAGCTCATTCTCACTCAATTGGAAGAATTTACCTATTTAATTCGAGAGAATTGTCGATTCCTTTGTCAATTGAGAATAAGCAAGATGAATCCAGTGTAAATTCATAATCGGAGTTGAGATCGGAGAAGAAATGTTTAGTGAGAGGAAATAGATCTAGAGAGAGAAAATGAGAAGGAGAAAAGCTCTCGCTAAAATTCAAAAACGATAGTTCAAAAATCTCAAATCCTCCTTTTACATGTTAGCTACCTTCCCTATATATAGAGTTGGGAAAACGTAACTAATACGCAACATAAAATGTACAAAGTATGACATAAGTGTCTTTCAAAGAGAATGACTAAAATCAGCCCAAGAAATGAAAATTCAAAGTTTGGAGAAAAGTTCAGCATTCCAGCGCCTTCAATGTTCATTTCCAGCGCCTTCAGTTACCCAGTCAGTCTTCCAGCGCCTTCCAGCTTCAGCGCCAGCTCCTTCAGCTTCTCAGACTTCCAGGTGAAGAAATCAGGATCGAACCACGCCTTCAAGCTGCAACCAATCACGCCTTCAGCATCCTCGTGAGCTTCCAAGCAGAACAGCCTTCAGGAAATCACACCCTCTTGCCACCGAACTTCACGCCTTCAGCTGCCTGGAAATTCAGAAATTCAAAGATTCAACACTTAGCCATTTTCCAGCAAACTCAACCACAAAACATTTCATGGCAGCAACTTCCCACCAATATTTGATCGTGGTGCACTGGGAATTAAAAGAATCTTAACACACGAAAGTCGTAACACTTTGTCTTAGCTATCCATAGCCATTTAAATCACACAGTTTGGAACTAAAACGAGAAAGTTATGACCAAACTACTGAAGTGTGACAAAGCTTAAAACCCATGAAGCAACTCTTCAACACTTTGCCATTTTTTTTAAGCAACTCTCCAACAATTAGCCTACGACAAGTCGTAGGCTAAATGTTCTTGTTCCAGAATTGGCCTACGACATGTCTTGGGCAAAAAAAACTCCTTCAAGAATGGCCTACGACATGTCGTAGGCCATTTTCTGTCTTCTCAAGATTGGCCTACGACATGTCGTAAGCCAATTTTCTTTTTGTTCTCGGCTGCTTAGTTCTTTCCTATACCAAGTTGTGTGCCTTGGTTTGTGAAGTTCATTGTGCAACATGAGTGGTGTGCCAAGGTGCAAATGTGTGGCATGAGTTGCATGGCAAAGTTTGTGGCAAGACTAATGCATCGTGCTTGGCAAGGCTGATGTGCCAAGTTGGCAAGGCTTGGCAAGATTGATTGGCAAGGCTTGGCAAGATTGATTGGCAAGTCTTGGCACATTGGTTTGGCAAAGCTTGGCAAGGTCTTGATTAGCAAGTCTTGGCACATTGGTTTGGCAAAGCTTGGCAAGGTCTTGGCACATTAGTTAGCCGAGTTGGCAAAAATGTTGGCAAAGTATCCATTCCAGCACAACACCATATGTTCATACCAAATAAGTGTGTCTTAGCCTCTACATCAGCCTTGATGGTAAACTTAAGAATTCTAGATCCCTCTCTTAGATTTCCAATGGATCAAGAAACAGCCTCATCAGGTACCTGAAACTCAAGATATCATCAAAACACCAAACTGTGGCAGGCAGATAAAACCCTAAAACCCTAAAAATGGTATTCCAAACATAAACTCATATTTCATAGTCTTGCACGCACAATTAGAAAATAGTTAAAACCTAAGAAGTGTAGTGCATTCAAAGAGCTTTTCAAAACACCAAAGAACTCACCAATTGGATTAATATCAAGAGAGTTATGCCCAGATGAATTTCACCAACCAAATCTGCCAAAACCCTAAATTTAGCTTACCCAATTCGTTTCGGTTTCATCCATTTCCTAGTTGTTTTGATCTCTCAACGTTGCCAATTAACATCAAGCACACAATTACCTAAGTTCATCATCATTTTTGGTCTCTTTTAACCATTTTAGCACAACCAATTGCCAACCACATAAATGCACCACAACAAACAAATCATTGCACTAACTTATGAAAAACAAGTCAAAAGCTAAGTGGATTAAGCCATTTAAGTTGGTATAAAACCAACTTATCAAATTCCCCCATACTTGAACTCTTGCTTGCCCTCAAGCAAAGATACACACAATTTAACCCAATCACAAAACCATGCCACACACACACCATGCTTTGAACTCCTGATAGGGAAAAGAACACTTCCCTATCCATTTCAACACCATTCACAGTAGCTTGGCCTCAAGCAAATTGTACACTCAAAACTCATTTTTATCACCCGTATCTAACGCATTTGTTCTTTCATCCACAATTGCCACATCCAAGTCCATCAAAACATTTTCCACACAAAAATTTATTCCAAAGTTCCTGGCACCCAGCTTTTAGATTTCAGCACAAATTATCAATTAAGGCACAATGAATAAAGACCAAAATGTCATGCGTGCAAGTATGTGCTGAGGAACATGAACTTCATTTATTCTCTTGCTATACACCATCTAGCTGGTTTCACAACCCATTCAATACATGCCAATCTCTTTGTCCACTCTTATGAACATGCAATCACAAGATCCATGGTACCTATGCGTACATCGGTACTCTATGGGACATTGCCCTTATTCTGCACGTTAGTGTTGCACATTGGTGCACATGTGCTTCACATATTGATGACTAAAATAATGCCTTGGTTTTATGGCTTTTTTCTCCAAATTTGATTGCCAGGTTCTTATGGCTTTTTCCTTCCCAGTTTCCAATATGGCTTTTTCTCCCATATCATTTCTTGTGCAAGCACATGTTCATAAGAATCCCAAATTGACTAAACATGCACGAATTCTGGAAACACCAGATAAATGCATAACAAAAAGAACGAAAAAATCCATCCACATTACCTCCTATGTCATTTGGGTTCTTGCATGGCATATCTATCTTACATTAACATCGGGTTTTAGCCAGCAAAATATGCCAATTTCTTCAAACTTAGTACCAAGAACAAAAGTTTTCACATGCAAGATAAAAAAGTTTATTTGTGATGAACTTGGAATAAGCCATAGTGAACTAGGAACAAAGTTTCAAATACGTGTGCGCTATTCACTTTCCAGTCCAACACTCAAGCTCTTGACACCTTTTCCACAACAACACTCACCAATACTAACATCATATTTCATTGAAACACATCAACTCCATCACTTATTCAAAAAGTTCAAATTTTTTACCAAAAACTTTAAAATTTTGCACAACAATGAAAAACACAACATGTAACGAGAAATAATATGTAAACGACACAACTTTACCCGACAAACTAGAAAAATAGCATACTTGTTAACAAAAAATTTCATCACAAAAAATTTCATCACCCATGCAAGTCAAATACAAGACAAATAATCATCTAAAGTCCAAGAGATACAAACCATAGCCAACATACACTCCCCCACACTTAAAACATACATTGTCCTCAATGTAAAGAAAAGATAGGTTTAGGAGCTCCCTGGTTTTGATATTGACATGAATTCCAACGTTGCTTTGTGGAGATGTCTTGGTCCATCTTCCTCATATGAAAAATTCCATGGCATCACTCCCCCACACTTAGCCTTTTGAGTGCATGGCTAATCTCTTGCAATGTCCTCCCTGGGCAAACACCTTTAACATGAGTGATTTTGATGAATGAATTCCAAAATGAAAGAAACGTAAAGACAAAACGAAAAGAAGAAAACAAACTACTTATTAAAGCTAAAGGAAAAGAAGTAGTTCTGGATTTAGATAGTCTCCAGCTAGACTTTATTCATCCACAACGTATGTCTTGGTCATAAAAAGAACTCAGTGAATCCATCTCTGCACCACACAAAAGATGAACTCTCATAAGCATGCTCCTTCTTCCCAGAAGACACTGGAGTGTTGAGGAGATGTGTAAGCACAGGATCATGAAAAGAGCTTTCTCTTAATATCACATTCATTTGAAGCACATCATAGCCCTCTTCTACCACACTATCCAGAGTCGTCCTGCAAGGCTCAACCAAGGAATGCACATCCCTGGTCTCAACAAGCTCATCAGGAAGTTCAAAAGTAATCGTCTCAAATTCACACTCGTTCAACATGCTATCCTTGTCCTTCAAAATGTTAACATCTTTATCATCCAAACTAGAGTTAAGAACTTCACACATTTTCCCAATGTTAACATCACAAACACAAACAACATTGTCATCGTTTAACAAAAATTGCTCATTGTTCACCTGTGGAGAGGTACCAAATTCACACCTAGATTCATTCATGTTTTCACAAGTTGGTGCTCCAACGGAAATCCCAGCGATTTTCACATTTTCTTGAGTTATGGTGTCAGAATGTTTTTCTAGATGAGACTATGCAATTTATCAAGGTATCAAGAAAAGAATAACCATCATCATCAACAAGCATAGCATGGCTCTTATTATCGTTTGAACAATTCTTAACACATGCTTCCTGTAACGTATGATCTACCAAAGTTTGGCTTGACAATTCAAAGCTTGACTCTTTTATTGGATAAATTGAATAACATTCTACCACAGATGCATTGTCAGGTAAAATCATGCAATCTTCTAAATATGCTCTTCCAAATCAATTTCTTCATCATCAACAAATTTATCGACAGAAATATAGTCATGCTTAACACCCTCATCAACGAAAGTAGGAGAACATTCAACAACTTGAATGGAACACAAAGACTCTGTGTACACGGGTTGTTTCATGGCATAGTTCACATCAAAAACTACTTTCTCATTATTAATCCTAAATGTGACCGTTTTGTTTCGAACACCAATTAATGCATCACCAGTGGTTAAGAAGGGATGACCAAAAATGAGAGGAACCTCAGGGTCCTCTTCCATGTCAAGCACAATAAAATCAACCGGTAATGTAAATTTATCTATTCTTACCAAAACATCTTCTACCAAGCCAATGGGAGTTACCAATGATCTATCTGCCAATTGGAGAGTTACTGCAATTGGGCGAATCCGGCTTTCCAATCCAACATTGATAGCAATGGATAATGGCATTAAGTTGATTCCAGCACCCAAGTCACACAACGCCTTTGCAAAATGCCTTGTGCCTATTTTGCATGGGATAGTGCAACTCTCAGGATCCTTAAGCTTTGGAGGAAGATCATGAACCATCCAAGCTTGAGTGCACTCAGAAACCATCATTGGAACGTCTCATCTCAAGATTTGCTCATTGTTGGAAATGAGATCCTTGAGATATTTGGCTTATTTTGGCATTGATGTCCCTAAATCCATCAAAGGAAGATTCACGTTCACTTGCTTGAGTACATCCAGGAACCTCTTGAACTGAGGGCCTTTTTGAGGAGGTGGTTTCTTCCTCTCTGGAAAAAGAGGTTTGGGTGCATATTCAGGGAAGTTGAAAGGATTGGAGTTCTTGGTGATCTCATTACCCACTCTAGTTGGTATTTCTTTCTTCACAGTTTTTGTAGCATTTTGCTCATCCTTCTTTTCCAATGCAATCGTTTCCTGTTCATCAACCTTCTTTAGCACCATTTCCTCATAAACATTCTCTTCCTCAATTTGAACACTTTCCTCATCAATGACACATTCCTCCTCCTCAGGCTTAGATGATTTTTGCACTTCTTTACCAATTCTCAACATAATGGCATTAATACCCACCTTCTTTGGATTTGGCACCGTATCACTGGGAAGAGATCCACTAGGCCTATGATGTACAGCATTAGCAAGTTGTCCCAATTGCATTTCAATGTTTTTAAATGAAGCACCATGATGTCTCACAGTTGTCTCCAAAGCAACAAATCTCTCCTCATTTTTATCTACCTTTTCAATAAGAATCCGGAGCATGTCTTCCACTGATGATTTACTTTGTTCCTGAGCACTTGGTTGTTGCTCAAAACCCGGTGGAGGATTGGAAGCTCTCCTTTGCTCATTCCCTTGAGTGTATTGGCCTCCCTGGATTTGGTTTTGTTGGCCCCAAGTACCTTGATTACCTCCAAAGCCTCTATTGTTCCCTCCTGAGTAGTTTCCTGAGTACTGTGGCCTGTTGCATAGTTATTCACGTATTGAATGGATTCCGTGGTGACAGAGCACTCATCAGTATAGTGTTCACCCTTACATGATCCACAAGACAACACAGGTGTCTTGGCTTGAGTTGCCTTTAGAGTTTGCACTTGCTTAGCCAATGCTTCAAACTTTGCACTGAGTGATGTTTCCTCATCTACATCAAGTACTCCTCTTTGTCTTCTGGCATGTGGCTTTCGGATCTCTGGGAAGATATACTCATCCTCAGCAATTTGATTAAATAGCTCCCGTACTTCAGGCACGGACTTGTCTTAAAGTGCCCCTTTAGCACATGCCTTAACCATCAAAGAGGATTCAGGAGTTAAGCCTTTGAAGAAAGTATTTAGTTCCCAGATCTCTCCCAAGTCATGAATGGGGCATTGTCTGATTAGGTCGTTGAATCTCTCCCAAGCTTTTCTAAATGTCTCACCTTCTTGTTGCTGAAAGTTCATAATTTCCAACCTTCTCTTTTCAAGCTTAGCTGGAGGGAAGTATTTGGACAAGAACCTCTTCTGTAGATCATCAAATGACATAGCTGCATTGGCTCCTCCAATGCTCTTGAACCAATGTTTAGCCTTTCCACGCAAAGATAAAGGAAACAAAATCCTGTGGACCTCACCCCTATCAACCCTTGGCAACTTGAAAGTGCTACATAGGCCGAGAAACCAATCGAGGTGGTCGTTAGGATCCTCATTGTCAAGGCCTTGGAAGAATTGGCCCTGGGTGATCATGGATACAATTTGTGGAGGAATGTGGTAACTTTCCACGTCTATGTCCTGCTGCCCAAATCGGTTGTCGAAATTTACTGCGTAATGGTCTCCAAATCTGGAAGCTTGTGCTCCTTGAGCTGCCATTTCTCTCTGTTGCCTTAGCTGTGCTCTCAAAGTTTTCTCCAACTCAAGATCCAATAGGAATTGTGGATCTCCTGCAAACCTGCTAGACCTTGGCATACACAACACACCGTAGTGAAGTGTAATAATAAAGAAACAAGTACTTCAAATATGCAATGAAGAAACAGACCACAAATCTCAACACGTACTCAAAACTATGCACAGAACAAAACACACACAAAATGAAAGCTAAAGTAAATGTCACACACAACAACACAAAGTAGAACAAGTAAAAATCAAGAACAATTTAACAAATTCCAAAACCAATTGCCCTCCACAGCAACGGCGCCAAAAATTGACAGCTTAAAGTCGTATCAGCTCAATTTTACCCTAACAACTACTGTAGAAATGGAAGCAGGGATCGTAATCCACAGGGAAGGCGTAGGTCAAGAAAAAATTGAACAAATTGTTCAAAAATTCCTTGTCACCGAATCTAGTCACGAGAAAGAGGAAAATTCAACACAAAAGAACGAAAGTAAAGATGCAAAATGTAGCAAAAAGCAGAGGTGAACAGATATCTCAGGATTCTTGCACCAGATGAACACAGACCTAGCAAATTTATGCTATGCAATCAGTCAACAAGCAAAATTATGGAGACCTAAGTTGCCTAAAATTTCAAGTTATGGTTAGCATGGCGACCACACCACTTCCTGTACTTCCTATCACCATCTCCTCCCATGGCGAGGCCCGAGAATGATGGAATAAACTCCTCAAAGTCTCAACTCTCCAAGCTAACTACTCTAACATGCAAAATCCTAAGAACTCCCATGGCGAGGCCCATCTTAGGGTTCACATATCTTTGTTGTTAAGAAAGCTCCTTTTACACTTTTCCTAATGTTTCAATTCATTAACACTTCATATGGCGAGGCCTGTGTCTCAGATTGAATTGATTACAGAGATCAAGTGCAAGGACTTAAACAATCACAATTTAGTTCTCAGTTCATGCAACTTCGCTAACTTTGATGAATCACTCCTCAATTTAGCATGTCGACCACAATTGAAGCTTGATCCATTCAAAAATAGCTAAGAATTATGAAATTCAACATATGTCTATGCATAATTCAAATGTGATTTCAATACTCAACAATTAGATTGATTGCATAGCATACAATCTACTAAATCACGCATTCATCCATTAAGAATCCTAAGATATCAAAGATTTAGCCAGAAAACATCTTTCTCATTTCAAAATCAACAAATTGCAACATTGATAAGCTTATTCTCACTCAATTGGAAGAATTTACCGATTTAATTCGAGAGAATTGTCGATTCCTTTGTCAATTGAGAATTAGCAAGATGAATCCAGTCTAAATTCAAAATCGGAGTTGAGATCGGAGAAGAAATGTTTAGTGAGAGAAAATAGATCTAGAGAGAGAAAATGAGAGGGAGAAAAGCTCCCGCTAAAATTCAAAAACGATAGTTCTAAAATCTCGAATCCTCCTTTTGCATGTTAGCTACCTTCCCTATATATAGAGTTGGGAAAACGTAACTTATACGCAACATAAAATGTACAAAGTATGACATAAGTGTCTTTCAAAGAGAATGACTAAAATCAGCCCAAGAAATGAAAATTCAAAGTTTGGAGGAAAGTTCAGCATTCCAGCACCTTCAATGTTCATTTCCAGCGCCTTCAGTTGCCCAGTCAGTCTTCCAGCGCCTTCCAGCTTCAGCGCCAGCGCCTTCAGCTTCTCAGACTTCCAGGTGAAGAAATCAAGATCGAACCACGCCTTCAAGCCGCAACCAATCACGCCTTCAGCATCCTCGCGAGCTTCCAAGCAGAACAGCCTTCAGGAAATCACGCCCTCTTGCCACCGAACTTCACTCCTTCAGCTGCCTGGATATTCAGAAATTCAAAGATTCAACACTTAGCCATTTTCCAGCAAACTCAACCACAAAACATTTCATGGCAGCAACTTCCCACCAAGATTTGATCGTGATGCACTGGGAATTAATGTTGGAATTAAAAGAATCTTAAAAACACGAAATTCGTAACACTTTGTCTTAGCTATCCATAGCCATTTAAGTCACCCAGTTTGGAACTAAAACGAGAAAGTTATGACCAAAGTTAAAACCCATGAAGCAACTCTTCAACACTTTGCCATTTTTTTTAAGCAACTCTCCAACAATTAGCCTACGACATGTCATAGGCTAAATGTTCTTGTTCCAGAACATGTCGTAGGCCAAAATTCCATCTCCAAAGTTTTGCAAAAACTCCTTCAAGAATGGCCTACCGCATGTCGTAGGCCATTTTCTGTCTTCTCAAGATTGTCGTAGGCCAATTTTCTTTTAGTTCTCGGCTGCTTAGTTCTTTCCTATATCAAGTTGTGTGCCTTGGTTTGTGAAGTTCATTGTGCAACATGAGTGGTGTGCCAAGGTACAAATGTGTGGCATGAGTTGCATGGCAAAGTTTGTGGCAAGACTAATGCATCGTGCTTGGCAAGGCTGATGTGCCAAGTTGGCAAGGCTTGGCAAGATTGATTGGCAAGTCTTGGCACATTGGTTTGGCAAAGCTTGGCAAGGTCTTGATTAGCAAGTCTTGGCACATTGGTCTGGCAAAGCTTGGCAAGGTCTTGGCACATTGGTTTGCCGAGTTGGCAAAAATGTTGGCACAGTATCCATTCCAGCACAACACCCTACTTTCATGCCAAATAAGTGTGTCTTAGCTTCTAAATCAGCCTTGATGGTAAACTTAAGAATTCTAGATCCCTCTCTTCGCTTTCCAATAGATCAAGAAACAGCCTCATCAGGTACCTGAAACTCAAGATATAAACAAAACACCAAACTGTGGCAGGCAGATAAAACCCTAAAACCCTAAAAATGGTATTCCGAAAAGAAACTCATATTTCATAGTCTTGCACGCACAATTAGAAAATAGTTAAAACATAAGAAGTGTAGTGCATTCAAAGAGCTTTTCAAAACACCAAAGAACGCACCAATTGGATTAATAGCAAGAGAGTTATGCCCAGATGAATTTCACCAACCAAATCTTCCAAAACCCTAAATTTAGCTTACCCAATTCGTTTCGGTTTCATCCATTTCCTAGTTGTTTTGATCTCTCAACCTTGCCAATTAACATCAAGCACACAATTACCTATGTTCATCATCTGTTTTTGTCTCTTTTAACCATTTTAGTACAACCAATTGCCAACCACATAAATGCACCACAACAAACAAATCATTGCACTAACTTATGAAAAACAAGTCAAAAGCTAAGTGGATTAAGCCATTTAAGTTGGTATAAAACCAACTTATCAAATTCCCTCTCCTCTTGATGCTATTGACACCAATTACACTCACTAGTTGTGTGTTCTTGTGGAGTTCCTAGGGAGGGAAGCTTACAAAACAACTAATCTAACCTAAAAACTAATTACAAAAACTAACAAGAATTGGCTTCCTTTTGTTCTTCTTCTTCTCACGCTTCTCCCTCTTCCTCTTTGTTGGCTGCAGAAAATGGCGTATATTTTGGGTAGAACAAGTGTGTGTTGAAGTGCCCAAAATCCCCTTGAAGAGTCTGAAAATTGAGGGCAAAATTGGCCTGAAGAATCTTCCCCACTGACGAACGTCGCGACGTTTCCCCATCTGACCCGAACGTCGCGACGTTCAGACACGAACGTCACGACGTTAAGCTTTTCTCAGCTTTTCCCAAAATTTCTAAGATTTCCAGCGGCGCGCCGGACAACTTCTCCGGCGCGCCGCTGGGCTTTTTTCCTGCTCCGATTCGCTTCAAAATGTGCTCTTTTCATCATTCTTTTGCTCCGTTGCTCATCCCATGCCATAATGTCCTACAAATACATTAAAAACACATAGAAACATGCTACAAGGATGCTCAAAAGATAAGTAAAATGAATCCAATAAGGTGAAAATCATCACCTTATCATTCACCAATATAATTTAAACTTCCTAAAAATCTTTGCAATTGTTTTTTATCCTTCAATTCATCAGGAAATTTATTTGCAAATTCAATACTTCTAGCAATTGGAGTAATTTGACCATATTCTAATTCATAACCTAAAAATCTAATTTTAGATTGAAATAAATTTAATTTTTTGGCAGAAACAACTAAACCATTTTTAATAACAATTTTAATAAAAATATTTAAATGTTTTAAATGTTGATCAATATTTTGTGAAAAAATTAAGATATCATCAATGTAAACAATTATAAAAGAATATGGAGAAAAAATATCACTCATTATATGTTGAAATTCAGAATGTGCATTTTTAAGACCAAAATGCATAACATTCCACTTATAGTGACCAAATGGAACAGTAAATGCAGTCTTATATTTATCTTTTTCAGCAATTTGTATTTGCCACAATCCAGATTTTAAATCAAATTTAGAGTATATCATTGCTCCAAAAGTTCTATTTAATAGATCTTTTTTTATTTGGAATTGGATATCTAATCCATTGTAAAACCATATTCAAGGGTTTATAATTAATAACTAATCTTCGAACACCTCTTTCAATTTCTGAATTTTTGTTAACATAAAATACAGAGCAGCTCCAAGGAGAATAACTTTTTCTAATTTTTTTTTTAACAAATCATCAATTTCTTTTTTGAAATATTCAACCATTTCTTTATTCATTTGAGATGGTCTTGCTTTTGTTGGTATTTTTTGTTCATCAAAATCTTTTTCGTATGGCAATTCAACAATTTGATGTTTTCTTTCCCAAAAAGCATTTGGCAATTCACTACAAATTTTTGTAGTAATCTCTTCTGTAATATTTTTAATTTGATTTTGTAATTTTGGAGATTTTAACTGTTCTTCTATTTTTAAAGATAAAATTTCATATGAAAGAAAATCAATTTGATTATTCTTCAATTTTATATTTTCATGTAAATTTAATGAACAAAGATCTCTAGTTTTTGGAGAAGTTATAAATTTAAATGATAAATCATAATCAATTTTTGATAATGTTTTACCATCGCATTTATATGGATGCATTAAATTTAAGGAAGGAGTTCCTAGTATTACATGTTGATTAATTGTTTTAGTTAAAACAAATGGACAACAAACATAATTATTTTAATCAAAAAAAATACACGCATTTGACAATTTATAATCTATATGTATTTTTGCACCTTGTGCAGCATTTAATATGACTTGAGTTTTTTCAAAATATTTTGAAGGTATTAATCCTTCTCTAATACAATTTAAATCTGCACCTGAATCTATCATTACTATTTATTGAATTTTATACTCTATTTATTACAAGAGTTGCAAAAATATAATATTTTTGAGATGTAATTAAAGTATTTAATTGAGAATTTTGATTAGAAATTTCTTCTATTTTATCAAGTTCTTTTTCTGTTAAAGTCCTATTTTTTAATATTTTAATTTCTTTTTTTAATTCCTTAATTTCTTGTTTTAATATAGGTGTAGTAATTTTTAAGACTTGATGGATTATAAACATAAAATTAAAGCAAACAATATAAAGTAAGTAAGGGACTTATACCAAATTTACACCAGGATATAAACATAAAAATTAAACAAACAAAAATAAAGTAAGTTAGGAACTTACTAGTTATTTTCTCTAATCTTGAAGCATTTATCTTCAAGCTTTATGCACAAAATCCTACTAAGGGCCAAGTAATTTACAATAGGAGGAAAGAATTTCTTAACTCCTTGGCATAAACTTGTAAATTATAAAAACTTAAAGAAGAAAGAAGAAGGAAAGCTTCCTTGAAGAAAATAAGAGAAAGTTTTGAAACCAAGAAAATTCTATTACATAAGAACTCTTGATTACAAAAAGAGCTTGAGAGCTAACTATTGACAGCTTGAAAATGTAAAGAAAATTTGATGGGGGCAAATATGATATAAAATATATGCACGTGGTTGCTATTTACCCCTAATAAAAAATAATGCTAAACAACCCCCGTGAAGGTGATAGTAAAGCGAGTTCGTTCTCTCAGGGAAAGGACTATGTTGGAGTTTAAATAAAATCTTTAGAAGTATTGTCAAGGACTGAAACAAAAGTAACTAAAGTAAGGACAATAACACAACTAAAATGGTGATTGAAGTAAATATCAATTCCAGCAAGTGTACTCCCGAGATTATATTATAGGGTTACATAAAGACATACACATTCATTCTATCTATGGTCATGCAAATTAAGGGTAAATACACTTACTCACACCCACCTATATGGTCGTAGGTAAAGAGTGATTGATGTACCTATCTACCTAGATATTAACCAATTCATTGAACACTCCTATATGGTCGTATGCACAGTTCACCTCTTTAGTTAACCCGAAATCTATTGCAACTACCAACTCAACCGAACCCTCAAGTTCAACCGCTCCTTTATGGCCAAGGCAACGCCGGAACCAGTCACGCTAATGCCAAACTAACCACCCTATTCCTCCTATATGGCCGTAGGAAAGAATTAAGGTAAATTAATCTAACAAATTCACAACCAACCCACAATAGATTCCAAACAACTTACTCTAACCCTCCTTTATGGTCGTAGGAAAGATTAAAACAAGTTATCTCTAAGCAATTTACTATTCTGTAAGCATATATTCATCATACATAATTAAGGCCTTAAATCATGCATAATTATGAAGAACATAGTAAAACTCATTTAACAAAGACCATAGAATAGAATTTAGAATGTAAGTTAAGCACAGGAACCCTTATTCATAATCTCGGGAGCACAATTGATTTAGCCTAGAATGGCTAAATCAAACATCATCATATATAAATTAAAGCACAATAATGAACTCATCATGTAAAAGAAAGATAGCACCCTTAATCCAAAATCCTCGGAAGAAATCTTTACTTTTAAATAAATAGATCCAATTGTTAATGATGTTCCCAATCAGCGACAAATTCCCCTTGAGCAATAGCTGAAGAGGAAACCCTAGCTATTACAAAGAAGAAATCTTGCTTATTGCTTCTCAAATTAATCAACAACCCTAAAAACTGTAATCCTTAGCCTATTTATAGTGATTCTATAAAGAAATTCGTGAATGAGTCCTTTATGGAAGTCGGATTGGAAAAAGGAAACTCAAAGTGGCCAAAATCGCAAGTTTCCATAATTAAGTCGAAAAATCGCAGCCCCGACGCGTCCCGACGTCGCGACGTTCACGGTCGCACGTCGCGACGTCCACCGACGTCGCGATGTGGGGAGGGTCCCCACGTCGCGACGTGTGCTTCTGATGAAATCTAGAAATGGGCGAAATCTGGATGTCGCGACGTGCACCACTGTTTTGCACTTTTTACGATTTTCTTCATATTTTCCCCAACTCTTGCCTCCAATTCGACTTTCGCATGATTTCTTCTCCAAGTATACACCATGGTCAGCAAACCTACAAACAAACACTAAAAACGACTCAAACGGAACAAATACAAGCAATAAATCAAGTGTAAACAACAGATAAAAGGTGAATAAATTCACCTCATCAAATTCCCCCACACTTAACCCTTGTTCGTCCCGAACAAACTAAACCAAACATGACAATACCAAAACAAAAACTTAACACAAAAACTCTTAACAAAATACTAGCACATAAAGACAAAACACATCCAACTTCATCAATCCGATCTAAGAACGAATGCCATGTATTATCCTTATATTCTCAAGTATTCAAATGTCAAGTACACATAATATGAGTCCCCAAAAGATATCAAAGTGCATTAACATACTCATTTAGACATGTTGAACCAACCATGTGTGTGTGTGCGGTAGGTTCCACCTTAGTTCATAAATCATCCATAACCACGCCATAAGCCAGGGCTCCAACAACTGAGTCTTTGTCTCAACCTTTCCTCACTAATCATATTAAAAATCCATTGTTAACTCATATTAATGATAATTCGTTTGGCAAACCCTTAGGTTTATGTCTAACACTCGTTCCCCAAGACTGTCACTTACTTAGGGTTATTCAATGGAATTCCCGTGACATCCACCTGGAGTACTGTCTCACCTTCGGTTTTTAGATCCATTCCCAATCATGCAAGTTCTCAATTAACTTTTCGTTTAAGAGCAGTCTCGCAGAGGAGTGGCAATATGAAGCCAGAGTCTTATGGCTTCTAATCTCCGTTACCATCCATATGAGTTTTCTTAGGGTTATCATTAAAAGCAATCTCATAGAGGGACGATAGTATGAGTATAACAAGCTTAACAATGCAAAAGCATTAAGTGCAAACAATTATGCAAGCACATTCATTAAAGAGCACATTATAAGCGAGTTTTATGAGTTTCAACTAAACAAAGTGTTAAAAACACTCCAACCACTTAATGATCACAAACTCATCAATCCCCTCAGTAGTTCCCCTAAGTGCATGAATATGGTTGACTCAAAATGCTAAAATTTCTATCAAAGACCCGAATCCCTCTAGATAGCATATTATTTTCCTATCCCACATCGAATCTTTTGATAAAATCTCATCATTGGCAACATGACACTTATCACAACAAGATCAAAATTTCCAAAAATTGGACACAAAACACAGCACAAAAAAAAACATATGAAAACCATGGATTATCATTCCAGAATCACTTCCTTTGTTTTCTCTTTTACTAGGCAAGATTTACGCAAGGGAATAACTTAATATGAATGGGACATGTAAAGGATCTAAAAGTAAACCCTAATTCCATTAACTTAAGTATCTTAATTAAGTGCCAATTAACAACGGAAATAGCAAAACAACAACCTTATAAATCCTAAGCAACACAATAATAATAACATCCAAAAACAAAATAAAACAGAAAAAACAATAAAAAATAAAACAGAAAAACCATAACAAAGAACTCCCCCCACACTTAAATTCCACATTGTCCTCAATGTGGGAAAGGAGAAACACGACCTAGTTCGGAGGCATATCATCACGTGTAGGCGGCTGCGAACTGGAACCTTCACCTCGAGAAATCTGCCACTGACGACTCATATGCTGAACAAGCTCGGAAATGGTAGTCATCTGACTTGACAAAGTAGCAAAACCCATCTCAAGCTGATCAAACCACTCATCGAAGTGAGTCGTTTGGTGCGCAAGTAGTCCCTCCATCTCATCCAGCCGAGTATGCACTCCCGCAAAAGTCAAAAGACGGCGGGGTGGTGGTGATGGTGATGGGATCGGCTCCTCATTCTCGTGCTCGTAGCTGTGCTCCTGCTCCTACTCCTGCTCTAATAGAGGGTCTGGAACGTACCCGGCTTGCTCATACGAACTGATGTTATAACCATTAAACATAGAAGTTGTTATGACCTCACGTACTCCACACAGCTCGTCAGTACCTAAGGCAGGCACCCCTGCTGCATAACAGATGGCCGTGATCGCGGAAGGATAATACAAGCCGGTGCGCTTAAATCGACGGGCCTTTTGGATTCCGATATCCATGAGCTCGCCAACATCGATGGTGAGGCCCGTCTGAATGGCATAATTAAGCACAGCCTTGTCATTATCACAGGAGGCGTGATGGGTACTAGGGATTAGCTTCCCAATTATGAAATAATGCCATGCCTTGGTGATTTTGGTCATCTTGGCGAGCTTCAGCTCCGCAATTTTGAAGTGCAGCCGGACGGAGGCAAGTGGCTTGCCAGTTATACGTGAGTAGATCTATGGAATGGAAAAACGATAACTACCGCCGATCAATCCTCGAAAACCACTGTCAACAATGTCATGCAGGCCATAGTACTCATTGAAGCGAGTACGGCCGATCGGAACATCAACTCCACGCAAGCGCAACACTCCTTGCCGGGCAAAAGGATAATTAGCGTAAAACTCTCATACTAATGTAGCATTGCCGCCGTCTGGTTGTTGGCAAAGGGTTTGCCAACGACGTCGCCGAAATCTGAGTGCTAATGGGCGTAGCGGTGACGGCTATACCACGCTCCTCCACCATGGCTTTAAGTGCCAGCTTCTCATTATGGAATGTCTCCGCCTCTAAGCACATAAATCGGAAGTCATCAAAGCCGGCGGGGATTGGCTACTGCTGTGGTTGAGGCGGTGGAGGTTGTGGTGCATCAACATTGCGGTGTGCTCGCTTAGGTGCCATTCCTAACAATTGGATTACAATGAGAACAAACCAGAAATACAGTTGAACAAATAAAATAACTATGAACATCACAACATGTAAACATCACCACGAGTGAATAACAATCCCCCACACTTAAGTCAAAAACAAACCCACAAGCCGAAACATGTAATGCATTAACCAGGACCACACTTAAACATACGTAAACACAACTACGAGTGAACCACAACAATTTAAAACATAACACATAACAACAATCAATCCAAGCTCCACAATAAGACTAAGGACAAGATCACACGTTGTATAACCTTAAAATAATCGAGACTTAGTGGTAATTCAAGAGAAAGCTAATAAAACATTGGAACAAACAGGTAACATGCATGAAATTCTAAGCATGCATAGGTGTGTGTAATTCAAAATATGAATCATTGAAGCATTTAAACAAACACCTAGCATGCACTACTTGTTTGATCCTTTTAACACCAATTCTCAACTACAATTACCCAACAACAACCACAACAAGTAACAACACTATCTAATTCACCAATGGTATTGACTAACAACACGTATGTCATAGCACGAATCAAAGGAACTCCAAATTGTGCAAACTATGATAAGAACGCAATCAAACATCCAAAATTTCAACCCAATCCAACAGTGAAATTATTCATCATCACAAAGCCCCAAATAGATTATATAGAATGCATAGAAAACAATTAAACACAAAATCATAACAACATTAAGAGCAAAAATTTCGAAATTACCTCTTGAAGAAAAAATCGAAATTCAACAAAACTTGTGTTATATAATGATGTGAAACCCCCTACACCTTCCAAATGTGTCTTAGAAAGCAATGGAAACACCAAACTTGCACAAATTTCACTTGAAATCCGGGTTTTGAAGTTTTTGGGTTTGGTGAAAATTTTCAAAATTGGGCCAATTTCCTTGTTTCAATCGATGAATGTGTGTGGGTGTATTGTTAAAGTGATCTAAACTTAACTATGACACTACTATGGAGCTAATTGACAGAAAAAACAAGAAAGAAAAAGATGGAGTAGAGAGAATTTTAGGGTTTTGTGGGGTGTGCGTGTGAAGAACAATGAGATGTTCTTAATTTAAGCGCAAAAATGCCCGACGTCGCGACGTGGAACGTTTGGACGTTGCGACGTGGGTGTCTGATGGAATGTATATTTTTACGAACCTGGACGTCGCGACGTGCGACTGCGCACGTCGCGACGTGGGTGTCTGACTCCACGTTGCTCTTCACTCCTTTCCCTATTCTCTCCTCCAATCTACAAAACACAAATTGGCACAAAAGAAACTATTAGTTAATGGAATTTTTAGCCTAAAACCTAACTAGAAACATAAAAATAACTGTAATTAAAAGAAGAACATAAAAATAAACTTAGGTTGCCTCCCAAGAAGCGTTTTTTTTATCGTCGATAGCTCGACGCCCTTTTGCTCATTCTTCCCTTGGTGACTCTTCAAGAGTCACCTTTTCAACTGTGCGGTAAACCTTCTCGCCTTGCGAAAGATAGATTTTCAATCGGTGACCATTGACGATAAAAGAATCTCCCGTCTTCTCATTTAAAAGCTCAATTGTACCATATGGGAACACTGTCTTCACCCTAAAAGGTCCAGTCCATCTTGACTTCAGCTTTCCTGGAAAGAGTCTTAACCTTGAATTATAAAGTAAAACCAGCTGCCCTACCTCAAACTCCTTATGTAAGATGCGTTTATCATGCCATTTCTTTGTTCTCTCTTTATAGAGAGACGCACTATGGTATACATCAAATCTAAACTCATCCAGATCATTGAATTCCAATAACCTTTGATCAGCTGCCTTCCCATAATCCATCTTCAACTCCTTCGAAGCCCAGAAAGTCTTGTACTCAAGCTTAATAGGTAAATGACAAGCCTTACCAAAAACCATGCGATATGGAGATGTACCAATAGGGGTTTTGAAAGCTGTTCGATAAGCCCAAAGAGAATCATCCAATTTCATTGCCCAATCCTTACGAGAAGGTTTCACAACTTTCTCCAAGATTCTCTTTATCTCCCGATTTGATACCTCCACTTGACCACTTGTTTGAGGATGATAAGGTGATGCCACTTTGTGCCGGACTCCAAATTTGGCCAGTAATGCTTGAAAAACCTTGTTGCAAAAATGAGATCCTCCATCACTGATTGTAGCCTTGGGGGTTCCATAACGTGTGAAATATACTTTTTAATAAACCCCACAACACTTTTCGCATCATTAGTCGGTAATGCAATAGCTTCAACCCATTTAGAAACATAGTCCACAGCTACAAGAATGTATGAGTTACCATAAGATTTTGGGAATGGTCCCATGAAGTCTATGCCCCAAACATCGAAAATTTCCACCTCCATAATGTTGTTTAATGGCATCTCATTCCTCCAAGAAATATTTCCGGTTCTTTGGCATTCATTACAGTGCTGGATCCAATTTTTAGCATCATGGAAAAGCTTTGGCCAATAATACCCCGACTGCAACACTTTGTAAGCTGTCCTTCGCCCTCCAAAATGTCCTCCATAAGCAGATTCATGGCATGAACGGAGGATGTCCGTTTGATGTTCCTCAGGAACACATCTTCTTATCACTTGATCATTGCATACCTTGAAAAGATAAGGCTCATCCAAAAAGTAGTAGCTTGCATCATGGATGAGTTTCTTCCTTTGCTGAGTGGACAAATTAGGCGGAACTTTCTGGGAGACAACATATTTGGTAATGTTAGCATAACAAGGGGCTTTTGCTGCTTCTCCCACCTGAAATTACTGCTCATCCGGAAAGACCTCGTGCACTTGTACATTAATGTCCTCTTCCAAATGCTCATGCTTTTCCAAACGAGAAAGATGATCGGCCACATGATTCTCAGCACTCTTCTTATCTCGGATTTCCAAGTCAAACTCTTGGAGTAGTAGAACCAATCGGATTAATCTTGGTTTTGCGTCCTTCTTGGCCATTAAATACCGAATTGCTGCATGATCTGTGTAAATAATCACTTTGGCGCCCAGTAAATAAGATCAAAATTTGTCCACCGCAAGAACAACCGCAAACATCTCATTTTCTGTTGTAGTGTAATTACACTGAGCTGGATCAAGTAGACGGCTGGCATAATGAATAGTGTGGAAAATTCTGTCCGTCCTCTGACCAAGAACTGCCCCCCACAGCAAAATCACTTGCATCACACATAATCTCAAAGGGGGCACCCCAATTTGGTGATTGAATCACCGGGGCTGCTACAAGTTGGCCTTTAAGAAAATCAAAAGCAGTCTTACAATCATTTTCAAATTTAAATATAGCATTTTTCTCTAGAAGATGGCATAAAGGCTTCGTGATCTTCGAGAAATCCTTAATGAATCTGCGGTAAAACCTGGCATG
This sequence comes from Ophiorrhiza pumila, assembly GCA_016586305.1. Taxonomy (NCBI): domain Eukaryota; kingdom Viridiplantae; phylum Streptophyta; class Magnoliopsida; order Gentianales; family Rubiaceae; genus Ophiorrhiza; species Ophiorrhiza pumila. The sequence goes on along the minus strand of BLIW01000008.1, from coordinate 28,832,430 downwards.
GCCCAAGAAACTTCTAACTCCCTTGACATTTATTGGATAAGGTAGCTTGGCAATGAGATCCAATTTTGCCCTATCGACCTCCAAACCTTTAGATAAGATCTTGTGGCCTAGGACAATTCCTTCTTGCACCATAAATTGACACTTCTCCCAGTTCAAAACCAAATTTGTCTCTGCACATCCCGCAAGTACCTTAGCCAGATTATCCAAACACTGATCGAATGAATGACCAAAAACTGAGAAATCATCCATGAATACTTCAATAATGTCTTCCACCATGTCATGGAAGATGGCCATCATACACCTTTGGAAAGTCGCGGGTGCATTGCATAATCCAAAAGGCATCCTCTTAAATGCAAAAGTACCAAAAGGGCACGTGAAGGTTTTCTTGTCCTGATCCTTTGGGTCAATGGTGATTTGATTGTATCCAGAGTAACCATCCAAGAAGCAATAAAATAGATAACCAGATATTCTATCCAACACTTGATCAAGGAATGGTAGAGGAAAATGGTCCTTACGGGTTGCCTTGTTGAGCTTGCGATAATCCATACAAACCCGCCATGCATTAATGATCCGTGTTGTCAACAACTCATCATTCTCTGTCTTGACCAATGTTACTCCACTCTTCTTTGGTACACACTGGACTGGACTTACCCATTCACTATCAGATATAGCATAAATCATCCCAAAGTCCAACAGTTTGTTCACCTCCTTTTTCACCACATCCATCATTACCGGATTCAACCAGCGTTGCCTATCACGCACTGGAACTGTACCATCTTCGAGAAGAATCTTGTGCATACAGATTGACGGATTAATTCCCTTAATGTCAGCTATAGTCCACCCAATTGCTCCTCGATTCTGTCTCAGCACAATAAGAAGCTTCTCTTCTTGCCATGGTTCCAATGTCGCGGAAATCACTACGGGCAAAGTGTGGTTATCGCCCAAGAAAGCATACTTGAGATTGAAAGATAGTGGTTTAAGCTCCAACTTCGGGGCTTCTTCAACTGAAGGTTTCAGTTTATTTTCCCTGCACTCAAGAACTGCAACTGGCCTCATCGCAATGGGCTCCTCACAAACATCATCAGTTATTGCAACACTAGAAGCATTTATGAAAACACTTTCCACCATCTTTTCTAAATCTAATGCAATAATTTCATCAATGTTACACTGCTCAGAATTAAAAATATGCATCACAGATTCATTATCATTAACACCACATATTTTCAGAGGGTTGCATGCAATAACTGTAGATTCGACAATATCCATGAAAAAGCAAGCATTAATGTTTCTAGGATGCTTCATAGCGTAATTCACATTAAATGTTACCTCTTCGCCATTGACACGAAATGTGATGGTCTTGTTGCGAACACCAATTAAAGCATCACCAGTAGCCAAGAAAGGTCTGCCGAATATGAGAGGAAACTCTTCATCTTCCTCCATGTCTAAGATAATAAAGTCCACTGGAATTGTGAACTTATAAACAACTACCAAGACATCCACAATTATGCCAATAGGAGTAATGATGGATCTATCAGACAACTGAAGAGTTATCCCAACTTGTTTTATCAACTCACTCATGCCCACACTGACTGCAATAGAATAAGGCATTAAATTAATGCCTGCTCCCAAATCACATAATGCCTTGGCAGAATATCTCGAGCCAATCTTCCATGGGATGGTGCAGCTTCCTAGATCTTTGAGCTTAGGTGGAAGATTTGATTTCCTCAGACATTTGCCAACCTCATTCAATTGGACCACCTCCTCACATTGCAAAATTTGTTCCTTATTAGAGATAAGATCCTTCAAGAATTTTGTGCAGGTAGGTGATATCTTGACCAAGTGCATCAGAGGTATGTCCACGTGGAGTTGCTTAATCATCTCAGCAAATTTGTTGAACAAAATCGTCTTCTTAGATGGCTGCATTCTTTGAGGAAAAGGCAATGGTGGAACACAATCCGGAAAATTGAAACCACTTGGCGAATTTTTCTTGGTTCTTTTACCATGGATTTCGGCCTTTTTCTCTGCTTGCTTGGGAATATCATTCACCTCCGTCTGAACTATGACAGCCTCTTGATCAACTTTTGGAGAATCCTCTTCAGAAATTATTGGTGATTGCAATTCTTTACCACTTCGTAATGTCACAGCATTGCAATGCTCTCTTCCCTTGGGGTTGGGAAAAGTATCACTGGGTAAATCTCCATCTGGCCTATTATGAACTTGCTTTGCCAGTTGGCCCAATTGAACCTCTACATTCTTAAGGATAGCACCGTGCTCACTTAAAATACCTCCTTGAAGCTCCACTGTTTTCTCCAAATTGGCTGTTCTTTGTTGACATTCTCCAATCAACTTGTCCATCTTCTCCCCCAACACTGTAATAACATCCTCCATTGAAGGTTGTGCTTTAACATTCTGTGTGTTCTGTTGGTTTCCATAACCAGGTGGGTAAGTTAGTCTTGCTGTATATTGCTGGCGATTCTGTCCTCCTTGATACCCTTGGTACCCTTGATTCCCTCCAGAAGGCTTCCACTGATTTGAATTATTATTCCGATCATAGTTGACATACTGCACTGGCTCACTAGTAACTTGAGGACACTGATCCATGTGATGTTCTCCTTGACATAAACCACAAGTTGGCGTGGTTTTGTTTGTCACGGCTGCTTGAATACTAGCCAGTTTGTTTTGCATAGCTGTCATCTGTGCTTCCCAGTTGGTTGTTTTGTCCAACTCTAACATACCAATCTGCCGTCTTCCATGGTTGCTTCTCCCAGAGGGCAACATCAGCTCATTGCTTACTATATGATCAAAAATCTCTTCAACCTCTTCTGGGGTTTTATCTCGCAGATTTTCTCCAGCTAAAAGATTCACTAAATGCATAGTATCCACATTACGTCCATTGCAGAAGAAATTCAACTCTCGTCCCGGCTCCAATCCACTGTTTGGGCATTTATTGAAAAGTTCCCGAAATCGATCCCAAGCTTCTATGAATGACTCACCATCACCTGCATGAAGTCCATTCTGATCTTGTCCATACGGGATGGAGAGAAGTATTTGGTCATGAACCTCTTAGCAACCTCATCAAATGTATTAATCTTCGCCCCATTAATAGAGTCATACCATCTCTCAGCTGCTCCTTCAAGAGAGAAAGGAAACAACATCCTCTTAAGAACATCATGAGGGATATGTTGGAGATTGCTTGTGTTGCACTTTTTAAGGAATGTTCTTAAATGTGCGTGTGGATCCTTAGAACTCAGCCCATGAAAAATCTGACCATTCTGAATCAAATTGATGAAAGCTGGCGGGATTTGAAAATGCGCTCCAGTGTTAATAAATGGTGAATCCAAGTTGTCCATTCGAGGCTCATAATGATCTCCATATCGACGACGAGGTGCTTCTGGTTGGGCTGGTGGAACTTCCTGTTCCTCCCTTGGAGGGTCAACTACATTGCGCTGATTTCCTTGAATTCCTAATCCAGCCATTGCCGCACAATCTAGCTTCTTCTTAGCACGTAAAGTCTTATCAAGTTCTGGATCGTACTGATGTTCAGCGGGTCCAGATGATCTCGTCTTGTGCATACAAAATAAAATAAAAATAAGGAGAAGTAGAAAGAATATGAAAAATAAATAAAAATGAATAGAAATTAAACTTCAACACGACTGCTTTCCCCGGCAACGGCGCCAAAATTTGATTGGGGCAAATATGATATAAAATATATGCATGTGGTTGCTATTTACCCCTAATCAAAAATAATGCTAAACAACCCCCGTGAAGGTGATAGTAAAGCGAGTTCGTTCTCTCAGGGAAAGGATTATGTTGGAGTTTAAATAAAATCTTTAGAAGTATTGTCAAGGACTGAAACAAAAGTAACTAAAGTAAGGACAATAACACAACTAAAATGGTGATTGAACTAAATATCAATTCCAGCAAGTGTACTCCCGAGATTATATTATAGGGTTACATAAAGACATACACATTCATTCCATCTGTGGTCATGCAAATTAAGGGTAAATACACTTACTCACACCCACCTATATGGTCGTAGGTAAAGAGTGATTGATGTACCTATCTACCTAGATATTAACCAATTCATTGAACACTCCTATATGGTCGTAGGCACAGTTCACCTCTTTAGTTAACCCGAAATCTATTGCAACTACCAACTCAACCGAACCCTCAAGTTCAACCGCTTCTTTATGGCCACGGCAACGCCGAAACCAGTCATGCTAATGCCAAACTACCACCCTATTCCTCCTATATGGTCGTAGGAAAGAATTAAGGTAAATTAATCTAACAAATTCACAACCAACCCACAATAGATTCCAAACAACTTACTCTAACCCTCCTATATGGTCGTAGGAAAGATTAAAACAAGTTATCTCTAAGCAATTTACTGTTCTTTAAGCATATATTCATCATGCATAATTAAGGCCTTAAATCATGCATAATTATAAAGAACACAGTAAAACTCATTTAACAAAGACCATAGAATAGAATTTAGAATGTAAGTTAAGCACGGGAACCCTTATTCATAATCTCGGGAGCACAATGCATTTAGCCTAGCATGGCTAAATCAAACATCATCATATATAAATTAAAGCACAATAATGAACTCATCATGTAAAAGAAATATAGCAACTTGAATCTGAAATCCTCGGAAGAAATCTTTACTTTTAAATAAATAGATCCAATTGTTAATGATGTTCCCAATCAGCGACAAATTCCCCTTGAGCAATAGCTGAAGAGGAAACCCTAGCTATTACAAAGAAGAAATCTTGCTTCTTGCTTCTCAAATTAATCAACAACCCTAAAAACTGTAATCCTTAGCTTATTTATAGTGATTCTATAAATAAATTCGTGAATGAGTCCTTTATGGAAGTCGGATTGGAAAAAGGAAACTCAAAGTGGCCAAAATCGCAAGTTTCCATAATTAAGTCAAAAAATCGCAGCCCTGACGCATCCCGACGTCGCGACGTGCACCACTGTTTTGCACTTTTTACGATTTTCTTCATCTTTTCCCCAACTCTTGCCTCCAATTCGACTTTCCCATGATTTCTTCTCCAAGTATACGCCATGGTCAACAAACCTACAAACAAACACTAAAAACTACTCAAACGGAACAAATACAAGCAATAAATCAAGTGTAAACAAGAGATAAAAGGTGAATAAATTCACCTCATCAAAATTCTTAGGGAAGAAAATCCTGCCCTTACAACCCATTTGGGTTCCTATTTATAAACTTTTTCAAATACTAAAGTCAAAAGACAATAATTCAAAATACAATATTTTAGAAAAACAATAATTCAAAATCTTAAAAGTGATGTGATCTTCATTTTTTCTCCATTTTCTTTTGTAATGATAATGTCTTCAACCATTCTTGACAATATCTTCCATTTTGCATTATTTCTTTAATCTTTTCTTCTTTGCAGTCTTTTTGGAACAGGTTTCCTCAGCTTCATCTGATGAAGATTTTCTTGAAATTGATCTAGGAGTATTTGCTCTGGATTTTTCTAAAATGGAATCTAACAATTTTAATACATATTCTTTATTTTTGTAGAGATTATGTATTAATTGTTCAAATTTTATTCTTCTCCTTTCTGTCATTTCGTCATCAGAATTTGGTCTTGAATTTTCATTAGAGGAAATTTCCAAATCTTCTTCTGCTGTGGATTCCTCATCAGTGAATTTGATCAAATTTTTATCAAAAGAAGATTTTGACACATATATTTTTCTTTTTTCTTTTTTATCCTTTCTTTTCTCTTTGTCTTTTTTCTTTTCTATTTTTTCAATTGTTTCAATTTTTTTTTCTTTTTTCATTTTTTCCTCTTTCTCATGTATGGGAGAAGATAAGGCTTTCATTTTCTTTAATTCATTTTGTAATTTTTCTATTAAATCATTTTTCTCATTCAATTCTTTTTGAGAAGAAATATTAATTTCCTGTGTCACTTTTTCTTTTACAAAAGAATTTTTTGCTTCAGCAAGTGTTTTTTCAATTTCAGGATATTCTACTTGACATTTTGGCCACCATTTAGTGTACCCTACTCTTGTGAGTTGTAGAATGCCATCAACATTGTATCCAGTTTCATATTTCCTGGCATACAACCATGGGATTTGAAATTTTATTAAAAATAATAAAAATGGTTGTTTTGGAAATTTTGAATGCTGTAATTTTTCAGAATAAATATTTATGAACTGTATGAACAAAATTTTCAATTTTTCAGGTAAATAGGTTTCTTCATTAGGTCCATGAATTTTAAACCAATTAAGAAACCATCTTGAAATGATTTTGTTAAAATTGGCTTCATCAATACGAATCCATCAAGTATGCTTATATGAAGAATTTTGATATAAGTGGACATGATGAAAACTTTCCACCATATCTGTATATGTAAATGCATATTCAAAACTTTCCACCATATCTGCATATGTAAATGCATATTCAAAATTATTGTATCTAGAAACAAAATTTACGTTACCATAAATTTTGTTTACTTACTTTATTGTTTGTTTAAATTTTTATGTTTAAATCCTGGTGTAAATTTGGTATCAAAGCCATGGAAGGCTAAGCCTCCTTTCGGGGGGGGAGATTACTAGCAATTATGGTAACGTAATTTTGGATCTAAACATATGGTTTCACAACATGAAGATTTAGATCTATCCTATTTGACTTCACAATAAGAAGTTTTAGATCTATTCATATTGATAACAATAAGCCGTTGTTTCTTAATTGAAACTTATTTTATATGTTAAATTCAATGACTCTTAAAAGAATGAACGGTTTCATGATTCTTATGGTATGATCTTGTGGGTCGACACCCAAGTCGCGTTCAGCATTTCATGAGGCAGTTGATGATGTTGTAAGTCCTCTTTTTAGCCTGTAACAAGTCGCTGACAGTCGAGCAAGATCATCCATAATAAAAATGAGACATGTTATATCTTTTAAATGGTTAAAGGATTGACATATAAACTAATGTTTTGCTGAGTTTCATTAGCACAATAAGTTATCAAGTGTGGAGAAATCTAAAATTTTCAATACGTGATATCAAGTTTGGAGAAAATTTAAGATATTCAATACGTGATTCCATATGGAAGGAACTAAGTTATGTGTATATACCATAAATTATGTTAGTAATCCTACCCGAAGCTCTCTTGAATTACTTTTTGCTCTTAAATTGTTTTTTAATCTTTTTGAATTAATTTTCAAATATGAATTCTTCTATTTATCATCCTTTGTCTTCAATTGAAAATAAGCAATTAAATAAATTGGATATGAAAGAAATAAGTAAAATATGTGTTGAAGATTTTAATCTTCCACACTATAAATTATTTAGAACTTGGTTTTTTAGAACCTATGATTCTAAACAACAAAAATCGATTCAAAATGAATATTTTGATTTAATTAAAAATACGGAAGTAATTATTTCATTTATTGCATGGTTTTATACTGAAAAAAGAGTAAATCACATGCATGATTTATCTCGCCTAAATATTATAGATAAAGCATATCAAATTTGGAAATTACCAAATAATAAGTTATTAAAATCAATTTATTCTTTGCAAAAACAACATAAAGAAAAAAAATGAAATTATAAATCACTCTTGTGCTGAAAATGAAAAAAATGATGAAATAAAAAAGTAATAATGATTCATTTGTTACTGAAAATAATAATGATACATGTGTTGATAAAAATGAAATAATTGAACAAGAAAAATTACATAACTTTGACATAGAAGAAAATAGTTCAAAAAATGAAAATATTGAAAATAGCATAGAAGAAAATAGTTCAAAAGATGAAAATATTAAAAATAATTCTAAAAATATTGATAAAATATGTGAAATGGATAATCTTAAACTAGAAATAGTTAAAGATGAAAAATTAAATCAGTTAGAAATTTTTACATTAACTGAAAATCACAAAATGATGTTAAATTTAATTAATGATATTAAAGATCCTATAAAAAGAAATCAATATTTAGAAATATATTTGTAAGAAAATTCTAATAATAAAAAACAAATAGATAAATTAGATAATTCTTTTAAAATATTAAAAGATAAAGACAAAAATCAATTAGAAAATCACGTCTTAAAAATTACTACACCTATATTAAAACAAGAAATTAATGAATTAAAAACAGAAATTAAAATATTTAAAAATAGGACTTTAACAGAAAAAGAACTTGGTAAAATAGAAGAAATTTTTGATCAAAATTCTCAATTAAATACTTTAATTACATCTCAAAATATTATATTTTTGCAACTCTTGTAATAAATAAAGAGTATAAACCTCAATCAATAGTAATGATAGATTCAGGTGCAGATTTAAATTGTATTAGAGAAAGATTAATACCTTCAAAATATTTTGAAAAAACTCAAGTCATATTAAATGCTGCACAAGGTGCAAAAATACATGTAGATTATAAATTGTCAAATGTGTGTATATTTTCTGAAGAAAATGATTATGTTTGTTGTCCATTAGTTTTAACTAAAACAATTAATCAACATGTAATACTAGGAACTCCTTTCTTAAATTTAATGCATCCATATAAATGTGATGGTAAAACATCATCAAAAATTGATTCTGATTTATCATTTAAATTTATAACTTCTCCAAAAACTAGAGATCTTTGTTCATTAAATTTACATGAAAATATAAAATTGAAAAATTGTCAAATTGATTTTCTTTCACATGAAATTTTATCTTTAAAAATAGAAGAACAGTTAAAATATCCAAAATTACAAAATCAAATTGAAAATATTACATAAGAGATTACTACAAAAATTAGTAGTGAATTGCCAAATGCTTTTTGGGAAAGAAAACAACATATTGTTGAATTGCCATATGAAAAAGATTTTGATGAACAAAAAATACCAACAAAAACAAGACCATCTCAAATGAGTAAAGAAATGGTTGAATATTGCAAAAAAGAAATTGATGATTTGTTAAAAAAGAAAATAATTAGAAAAAGTTATTCTCCTTAGAGCTGCTCTGCATTTTATGTTAACAAAAATTCAGAAATTGAAAGAGGTGTTCCAAGATTAGTTATTAATTATAAACCATTGATTAGATATCCAATTCCAAATAAAAAATATCTATTAAATAGAACGTTTGGAGCAATGATATACTCTAAATTTGATTTAAAATCTGGATTTTGGTAAATACAAATTGCTGAAAAAGATAAATATAAGACTGCATTTACTGTTCCATTTGGTCACTATGAGTGGAATGTTATGCCTTTTGGTCTTAAAAATGCTCCTTCTGAATTTCAACATATAATGAATGATATTGTTTCTCCATATTCTTTTATAATTGTTTACATTGATGATATCTTATTTTTTTCACAAAATATTGATCAACATTTTAAACATTTAAATATTTTTATTAAAATTGTTATTAAAAATGGTTTAGTTGTTTCTGCCAAAAAATTAAAATTATTTCAATCTAAAATTAGATTTTAGGTTATGAATTAGAATATGGTCAAATTACTCCAATTGCTAGAAGTATTGAATTTGCAAATAAATTTCCTGATGAATTGAAGGATAAAAAACAATTGCAAAGATTTTTAGGAAGTTTAAATTATATTGGTAAATATTATAGAAATTTGGCCATTGATGGTAAACCTATATGATAGGTTGAAAAAAGATCCTCCTGCATGGTCTGAAATTCATACTAATGCAGTAAAAATAATTAAACAAACTGTTAAATTTTTACCATGTTTAAGTTTGGTGAATGGGATAAAATTGTTGAAACTGATGCTTCTGATATTGGTTATGGAGGAATTTTGAAACAAGAGAATCCACAAACCAATAAAGAGGAATTAGTTAGATATTATTCTGGAACATGGAAAAATGCTCAATTAAATTATTCTACAATTAAAAAAGAAATTCTTATCATAGCTCTTTGTATTTCTAAATTTCAAGATGATTTATTAAATCAAGAATTTTTGCTTATAGTTGATTGTAGTGCTGCAAAAGAAGTACTACAAAAGGATGTAAAAAATATTGCATCTAAACAAATATTTGCTAGATGGCAAGCTATTTTATCTGTATTTGATTTTAAAATTGTTTATATTAAAGGTGAATTAAATTCTTTACCTGACTTTCTTACTCGAGAATTCTTACAAGGATAAAAATTTCTTGCAGGTTATGACAGAACAAATTGAAGAAGAATTTTCAATAGTAAATTATTTAAAAAATTATCTTCAAAAACCTTCTAATTATAAAAAAGAAATTAGAATATTAAATTATGATACAAAATCTTTAAAAGATCAAACTTTTCTTCATCAAATGCAATATTATAGATTGTTAAGAATATAAAAAAATTTTAAAAAATTAAATATTGTTCCACAATATTTAGAAGCTCATTATAGATATATGAAATTTTATAAAAAGAAAATTCCCTTTATTAACAGATGAATAAAAATATAGAAGACAGTTTTAAATTACAATGGTTAAAAGATTATATTGAAAATTCAGCTACAATTAAGAAAATTAGAAAAATTTATGCATTTAAAGGAAGGGTTCGACAGGATCCTGAATTTCCAAATGTTTATCATATAGAAAATATAAATGTTTTATCAATAAGACAACAAGCATTTTTACATCAAATGCATTATTATAGAATGTTAATTTCATATCACACACATAAATCTAGACGACATCCAATAATAAATCAAGCTTTGTGGAATCGCCTTGAAAATTTTGGAAAAGAAATTACTATTATTATTTAAAATCTTCTTATTTAAATTTTTGCAGGAAATGCAAGGTAGAGGTGGATGAGGTCATAGACCTCAAATGGATTTTGGCTATGTTAGCCATTATAATTCCCAATATCCTCCACTATACTGGACATCTCAAATGAGAGGTCAGTCTTCTTCAAACCAATCCAATTCTAAAAATACTTCTCTTGTTACAATAGGCCACAAGCCTATAGCCAAAAGTATCATCCTTGATGAATCCTCAAATCAGGATCATGATTACATAAAAAATGGAATAACCGCACATTCTATTTTCATGTCTAAAACTGATCTTAAATTAGATCTTTATGCGATTATTCAAAAATATTTCAATAACCCTTCAAATTCTCATTTTTGCTTAAAAGGCCCACTACCTTTGAAAACTCGGCATACCTATGCTGATTTCTTAAATATCACCAAAATAGCAGATGTCAATGACAGACCAAGAACCAGTCGCCATCAAAATTTGTTTCCAACAACTGAAGACAATGAAATTGCTTTGTCTCAGATGTATATTCATAAAATACCATCATTTTCAGACTGGAATTCTTCACCCATCCATACCCAAAATTTCATTTCAAGATACAATAATTTTGAGTATGCATTTACATACATAGATATGGTGGAAAGTTCTCACAATGTCCACTTATATCAAAATTCTTCATATAAGCATACTTGGTGGATTCGTATTGATGAAGCCAATTTTAACAAAATTATTCCAGGTTGGTTTCTTAATTGGTTTAGAATTCATGGACCTAAAGAAAAAACTTTTCTTCTTGAAAAATTGAAAAATTGAAAAATTTGTTTATCCAGTTCAAAACGGTTTAATCAGAAAAATTCCAAAATTCAAAATTTCCAAAACAACCATTTTTACTCTTTTTAATAAAATTTCAAATTCCATGGTTGTATGCTTGGAAATATGAAACTGGATACAATGTTGATGGAATTTTACAACTCACAAGGGTTGGGTACACTAAATGGTGGCCAAAATATCAAGTGGGATATCATGAAATTGAAAAGACACTTGTTGAAGCAAAAACTTCTTTTGTAAAAGAAAAAGTGACACAAGAGATTAATATTTCTTCTCAAAACCAATTGAATGAGAAAAATTATTTAATAGAAAAATTACAAAATGAATTAAAGAAAATGAAAGCCGTCTCTTCTCCTATACATGAGAAAGAGGAAAAAATGGCAAAAGGAAAAGAAAAAGAAAAAAATTGAATAATTGAAAAAATTGAAAAAATAGAAAAGAAAAAGGAAAAAGAGAAAAGAAAGGATAAAAAGGAAAAAAGAAAAACATCTGTTTCAAAATCTTCTTTTGATAAAAATTTGATCAAATTCACTGATGAGGAATCCACAACAGAAGAAGATTTGGAAATTTCCTCTGATGAAAATTCAAGACCAAATTCTGATGATGAAATGACAGAAAAGGAGAAGAATGAATTTGAACAATTAATACATAATCTCTATAAAAATAAAGACTATGTATTAAAATTGTTAGATTCCAGTTCAGAAAAATCCAGAACAAATACTCCTAAATGAATTTCAAGAAAATCTTCATCAGATGAAGCTGAGGAAACCTGTTTGAAAAGGACTGCAAAGAAGAAAAAATCAAAGAAATAATGCAAAGAAAATGGAAGATTGATAGGCTGACCGTATACCTCACAATTTATCTTAACTCTAACTATAGAAGTGGAGAGAAAGGTTCGTTCCTCAGGGAACAGGTAGTATCAAGAAACTCAAATGTTGCTCAGATTATGTCACAAGAATGCAATATCAAGATTCAAGGATAGTAATAACAAGAACAGGGAATTAAGATAGTAAGAAAAACTCGATAACAAGACTTGAAACCACACAAGCTAAAACAACAGAACCAATAAAATGAAATAACAAATGGATGACACAGATAACCTAGAGTTCCTTCCGGATGAATGCTCCACTAAGTGACCAATGCAGTGCCATTAATATGCATGCAAGAACAACTGAGGAGAATTAGCTACCTAAAGACCTAATTCACAGTTGGTATGGCGTCCACACTGCAAATCCAGTCTCTCAGCACCATCCTTACCTATGGCAAGGCCTAAGGATGGTACGTTAAAACCCTAGCCTTCTCAATTCCCTAACTCCAATTACTATGGCAACCATCCCCAAGAATTCTCCCATGGTGAGGCCCGATTCTAGCTTCTAAGTTCTTCATTCGAGCTAAGGAATCTCTACACACCTTGATCGAAGAATTTCATAGTCTAAAACTTCCATGGTGAGGCCTGGCTCAAGAAAATTAACACATGCAAGCAGGTGTGTAAACTCATGCAACACTCCAGCTCTCGTTCATGAAATTAACAGCAAATATTGGTAACTTGAATTTAAACTCAACATGACGACCGCAATTGAAATTCAACTCAACCACACCGAGTCAATAACATGAACTTAACTCATTTACAAGATCAAATCAAGGAATGTTTCCAATTCTTTATTCAGATTGACAATGGCACCGCACAACATTATACAAATTTAGCATTCATCCATCGGAGACTCTAGATCATCACACACTAGCCAGAAAACTTCATATTCAACCCGTATTCATCAATTTCCTGCATTAACAAATCCATTTTCATTTTACCGATTAAAGACAAAAGGAATGTTCAATGCTCCCTCGATTGAGTTCAATATGAAATCTCCAGTAAAAAGACGCGATCGGAATCCAATTCGGAGTTCAATTCTTAGAAAGAGAAACTAGAGAGAGAAAGTAAATCTCAAGAATGAGTTCCCGCTCTAAAAATATCAAAAGTCTGTTACAATTCTAGAATAATCGATCCCCCAAAATAGTAGCTAATTCCTCTATATATAGAGGATTACAAAATGTAACTAATACGCAAAACGTAAAATAACTACAATATTACAAGAATGCCCCTACAATGAATGTCTAAAATCAGCACAAATGAAAAATCCCAAGTGGTAGAAGCCTCAAGTCATCTTCAGCGCCTTTGAGCCAGCAGCCCTGCGCCTCCATCCCAGTTCCAGCGCCTTTGTGCCATCCCTGTCCACGCTTCCTTGCACTTGTGCACCAAAAGAACAAAACCAAACACTTAGTCGATTTTTCAGCCAAAACTTCACACAAGCTTGCGATGAATCGCTGCGATGCATGGCAGCACAAATAGAACAAAGCTACGATGCATCGCCGTGATGCGATGCATCGTAGCACAAACATTGCAACATTACGATGCATCGTGGCGATGCATCGTAGTGCAAATTTCACACCACCAATGCAAAGCTACGATGCATCGTGGTGTAAAATCTGCTTGAGTGTGTTTGTGATGTTCAGTGAGTTGTGTGAAGTGTTGTGAGTGTTTGTGAGTTTTTGTGCAAGAAGAGAAAATTGAAAAATGAAAAATGAAAGAATGAAATGAAAGATGAATGTTATGAAAACTTGTGAAATCAAGCTAAGTGAAAATGAGGTTTGTTGAAAATCAATGGAAGGAAATGTTGTGATCTGAAAGGGTAATAATCTAGCCTATAAATGTGTGTCCACAATGTTATGAAAATGAATGAAATGAAAAGTGTTGTGAAGTTTATGAAGAAATGTACAAGAATGTAGTGTGCAATGTATGTGAATGAAAGTGCCAGAAGTGCAGGAACAATTAAGTGAATGTTGTGAAGTGAAGTGAATGGAACTTTAGTACAAGTGTGCTATTCTAGAGACTTAAGACAGTGACTAAGAAATCATGGATTGGAAATAAAAATGCACACGAAATGGTGAAGAGCAAGTCATGCAAATGTGTGTATAAAATATGTTGTGAAGTGGTTGAAGAAATGTTATGAGAAATGTTGGAAATGATATGTTGCTGATTTCATGCTTAAGATGTTTGCTCAAAAATGCTTGAATTGTTCTACGATGCATCGTAGAATATTTCTTGTGAAGTGTATGAAATTGTGTTCTGTGTTAGTGTAGAGCTTTGTGAAAGAGTAAGTGAAATGAGTGAGTGTAAAGTGAATGCGTGCAAAATTTGGCTTGCGATGAGGTCGCAAGCCAATTGTGTGAGTGAGTGTAAAATCAAAGCTGCAATGCATCGCAGCACAAATCCTTCAAAGCTGCGATGCATCGTAGCACAAATGTGTGAATGTGCAAATGTTGTGCTACGATGAAGTCGTAGGCAAAAATCATGCTCAAGTGTTCAAATGTACAACAACGTCCAATCAATATTCGGACTTGATGCGTTGTGAATTTGGAGAAACTTAAAACATGCAAGTTGTAGCCATGAGTCTTAGCTTTCCATGGTTATAAGCATCATCAACAATGGAATTCTATAACTCAAGATATTGACATTACACCAAACTGTGGCAGTGAAGTGAATTAAATGCAAAACCGAAATAGTGTCCATAAACATGCTTCCATTTCTCATATTTGCACACAGAATTTGCAAAACGTTAAAACATATGCAATGACGTGCACACAAAGAGCTTTCCGAAACATGCAAGACCTCCATATTTGGATTACTATTGAGAAAGTGACACTCAAATGAATTAACACTACCAATTCTGCCCAACTTCAAACTAAGCCAAATAGACATATTTAGGTTTCCCTCAAAATCTCACATACCATTCAAGTCCTTTTAGACTCTTTCCTTGTCATTTACATCTAACACACATTTGCCTTATTTTATCATCATTTTTGGTCTTTTTCACCATTTAAGCACGTCAAGTTGCAAACCACATAAATGCACAAAATGTCACATAGCACCACACAATTGCATAAAAAAAGTAAAAAGCTAAGTGAAATAACACATTTAAGTTGGTATAAAACCAACTTATCAATCTCCCCCACACTTGAGCTCTTGCTTGTCCTCAAGCAAAGACACAAAACACAAAATTACATTCAGATCTCTTGCTTACCATTTAAAACACAGTCACAACATTACTCCACACACACACCATGCTACCTATATGAATTCGGTAGAAGAACCTTTCTATCCATTTCAAGCACAATTCACACTATCGTTGGATGGACACTCTCCTTATTTACCAATTAGACCCTAATGGTAAGGATATGCTCAATTATTCATGGTAGTCATCAAAACTAAGCTGTACTCATTTGAAGCTTTAACATAGATGTGTGAGTTGTGTGCAAAGGCTTACATATATCTTAAGACTTTCTTATGTTCAAGGCAATAGTAGAGTAAACACAGATTTAAACATTACTAGTTCTTTCTTTAAGTTCTCAACCTGGAAACATTGTAGAGACACAAATGCTCCATTTAATAGGGATTATTGGTTGCCCTCGTTTCTTACCACTCTTTCCCCCAGGTTGTCATCCTTTAGTACTTTACCTTCGTTTGCACATGACATTATTACACTGGGGTACTCCTTGGCCTTTCCAAATAATGCCCTGGGTTTTATGGCTTTTGAATTCCATCCCCACTCATGCGGATTGTTCTCTTTAAGTGCACACTTAGTGCGTTAGAGCAGTCCCGCAGAGGAGTGGTTCATTAGTTTAAGCTTTTGGAACATTGTCCACACTCTTAGCTTTCAGCATATGTGGCATAACCTGCCTTTTTTTTCAAATCTTCTCCCCTGGTGCTTAAGTGTCTATACAAGTTTCCAAGGATTACTTAGCTCAATTTATGAAAAATTTTTAGACCACATCTCTACTTCTCACCTTTTCACATAAGTTCATCAATCCCTGTATGTAAGCCATTTTAGTGCTTGATTACAACTATGTTAAAGTTCAAAGTTTCCCACTATGATTTTAACTCCTACCACTTAGTGATTGAGCTATCGTCACCACTTAGTATGTTTATTCCAATTTTGAGCACACATCCAACTCTAGTGCCAATGCATTTTCCATAGATAGAAAAGTTCCTCCACAAAAAGGTCAACTTGTGTTCTAAACCATCACTCATTCTCAAACGTTCAAAAGACTTTATGGCTTACTAAATGCAACTCTCAATTGTAAAATTTTGCACAAAAATTTCAAAACACAACGTACGAGATTGAAAGAAAAACTCAACATATACAAGATACAATATTCAAAAGCAAAAGCTGAGAATACTTCATAACAGAAATACAAACTTGCATCATGTCATTACACATTCCATTTCCAGACTCTCACTCACATAACTAAACAAACAGCTAAACAAACACTCAAAAGCTACATAACAAACACTCAAGAACCTCATACTACATCTACTCATTATACAAATGATAATAGCACTTAAAAGCAGAATCAACACACTTCATTCTCATGGCACAACTTCAAAGATTAAGCAATTTCACACCACACTTCATCAATCTTCCCGAGTCCTCCCAATCACACACATGCTTACTACGCCCACTACTCAGAACAAAGGTAAGTAACACAACATGCTCGGTTTCTTCAGAATCATTAATAAAGCCACGAATAAGAACTTTCCCAACATTTGCACAGGCTCCCCCTTAAGCATAGCACCCCTTCCAGCAAGACTTTAACAAAATCATATGACTCCAGCAACAACAACAAATAAAAAAATCAGGACCCCATCTTCATACTTCAAACTTCAACAACCACTCCATAGAAATAATAAGGCAACAACAAAATACAACAACGTCAAATTCATTATATTTAAATAACCATTACGTCCCCCACACTTAAAAGAAACATTGCCCCTAATGTAAAAGTTTTAGGGATGTGGAGCTCCCTGAGATGGAGATGGAGCAGAAGATGAGGGTGAGGAGAATGATGCTGTAATGGAAAAGGAAGCTCTACTAATTGGTCGTGCCTTCCAATGAAAAGGCCCGTGAAGAGGGCTTTGGAGTGGTTGCCCTGTTCCAAACATAGGCATCCTAGTTCCAGGCATAAAGTCTGGATCCACGCGAAAGGTAGGAGTGGGTGGACCTTGAGGTATATGACCAAAAGTAGGCAATGGAGGAAGTGAAGACCTACTTTGGACCCTGGGGAAAGCTCATGGATTTCTCCACTAATCTCGTCCATAGTGAGATTGGGAATTCTATAGCCTGCCAATGTTACTGCAATTGGAGTTGGTTTTGGTGGCCCAGGAGGCGCATGGTAGTACACAGCCATTTTGTTGCATTTATCCATTTCCATTTGCATAACCAATTGCCTGTGATATAATAACTCAAATTGCTGCTGAGCTACAGAAGAAAAATCATCCAACTTGCTTGACATTGCTGAAGCATGCAAATTCCATCGTTGATTCATATCATTCATCAACTCATGCATGCTCCCAAGGCGCTCATCAAATCCCTGGAATCTAGTGTCCACAGACTGCGGAAGATCATTAATGGCATTGTGCATAGACCCAAAATCAAAAGGGTAAGGTTGCTGCCTCATTTGGTTGGTATAATCAATAGGCGCGGAATCATCACGATGAATATCAAACCCAGCTGCACGAGCTTGCACCAACTCACGTTCTAGCTTCAAATACTTGGCATATAATGGAGGAGCAATGGGGAGCTTCGTCTTTCTCCAATCTCCTCCTAGCTCATCAGTTACCCCCTGAGCCTTACACAATTCTTCAATAAGCACCGGGAAATAAATTGCTCCACCATCGTCCTCAATACCTTCTTTAATATCATGTAGTACGATTCTGCCAACATCAATGGAGCGTCGTCCTCGAATTACTGAAATGAGATACAACCGTTTCCTCAAAACTTCAGTCACTTGAGAGCTGGGCATCAGTCGAGACAGCACAAACATTAACCAAAGCTTGACATCGCTATGCAAATACTGGTGTCGAACATACTTATGCTCTCCTCGTGCATTCACAACCCATTCAGCCCTGTGGTGTGCAAGCTCAGTCAACAGCTCTTGGTCCCCGTCCTCATCCTCTGGACAATGAAAAGGGTCCATAAGGTAGCTGGGAGTACCGAAATACTCATTGATTGATTCGCTTGTAATTTTTACCCACACACCTCGAACATAGACTGCTCCTTCTTTGTTGGGAAACTTGCCATTTGCATAGAATTCTCGAGCAATACTTACATTGCAGAATTCTGGAGCACTTATCAACCTCGCGTCTAGCTGATGAAATTCCATCAATGCCATGAATTGTCCTATCTCCTCGAAAGCTCATTCCAAGTGCAGTTTTTTTTTACAGTCAAACCCTCATCCCATCTCTTCTGTGCCTTTTCATCCAACCATATTGAGGGTAAAGAAATGCCCTTGCATTTTTTTGGGGTTGGAGTTTGGATCACGACATCTGGAGGGTCTTCAAAAATTTGTAAATCTTCGGCAAAGTACTCAGAATCCGTATCCGTGTGCATTAGAACCTTGCATTTGGATTTTCCTTTACCTTTCCCTTTCTGAGAACTCTCTCCCTTTTTAGGTGCCATAGCTACAGCAAAACCTCAGTATATCAAAACATATACAAAACCAATGCAGCAAAATCATCTATAAGCATATTCACTCAACATCTCAACAACCGCAACCACAACTCAAAAACATAGAACAACCAAAGATATCTGATGAAGGAATGCACCAAAAAGTGTTACATTGAAATGCATCAAGAAACAAAACTTTCCACTTTCATATAATCCACTAATAAAGTCCACAAGCATGAGTAATGATATAGTGCCAATTAACTGCACGAAACCACACTAGGTATAAGGTACACAAGAATTCATATCATTATTTCAACTCAAGTGGAACTTGGCAACTAATTGGAATCTCAGTATGCTAGAATAAATCTTTCCTAGAACACAAAGGTTGTATCCTATAAGATGCATTTAGCACTGGAAACACCACATTTTCACCAAAATATTACTCTCAAGCTCACATAAACCGAAACACAACATCATTTCTCCAAATGTTCTCAACAACAACTCTACATCTTGAAATCAGCACGATAAAATCGAGATAATGACATACAATGCATGGTGAATTAGCCAGAACTTGAAACATCAAAATTGAACTTCAAGATCTAAGCTAAAACGGAGGATAAAAATCACCCAATTTGGACTTAAGATGAGCAAGTTATGGCCAAAGTACCAAAAGGTGTCAAACTGTTCAGTTTTAACAAATTCACAATTTTAGTCCAGCTGAACTTCATCTTTTCATCCAATTTGGTCTATATTCCAGTCATAACTAGCAAAAATGACAAACATAAACATTGTACCATTCTCTTAGCTAAAACATACAACTAGAATCATTCAACTTGGACATCAACTGCTCTAGATACAACACTATTACAGAAACATGGCAAAGCTGGAAACAAAAAATTTGGAACATTAACCACTTCCCCCACACTTAGCATAAACTTAGGCTTTGGAACATGGTCTTAAACTTCAAAAATCTTGGCCTATTCTTCATGAACCCAACATAAAATAATGAGCATTTAAACACAACTAAGGAGCATTGCTTGTAGAACATGATACACTTGCACTTCCATATCATTATGAAGACGAAAAGAGGAAGAGCACATACCTTGGAAGCTAAGAAGACAAAAGGCAAAGTTGTGGTGTTTGGTGATATCCAAAAAGAAGGAAACGCCAAGATGAAGTTCACTTGCTATGCAATGGAGGTGAAGTGTGAATGCAAGTGTGTGTTCATGGTGAATTTATGGACTCTAAGACTACACACTTCATTCCCCACTTAATGCTTCCAACTACAACATGACAAGATACTTACATTGTGGGGCCTACTCTCTTCACTATCCAAGTAAATGCAGTCTTTCTATAAATGTTGGCAGCCCTTACACTATGCAAATACCACTACTCTCTTTAAAGCTTCACTTGTCATGTGCAACAAGAAATTTCAACTTTGTTCTTACTCCTCACGCCATTTCCGCATATATTCCACACCAATTCCCCATAATTTTAATTGTTTCCATTTAGTGTCTTGTAGTAAAATCTATTCAAGCTCCTAAATGCTTGTGTGTGTATGACTTACCAACCTGTACCAAAACATTAATTTATCTCCATTTCTTAAGCCATGCACACGGTCAGTCACCAACTCCGCTTGTTCATAAATAAAGCCTATTTTATCAGCTTTGCACACGTTCATCACTATCATCATACTGTACCAATTCACAAAAAACTCATCATTTATTACCGAGCATTCACTCAACTTCATCGATTAACATATGTTGGTACAAAGTAAACATGATAGTGTTACAATTCATGCGGACAATAAAAAAAATTATTGTGTGCATTGTGTAACACCAAGACAACTTAATCACAACATATCAATAACCAAGTGATTGTCCCCCACACTTAAACTAAGCAATGGTCCCCAGTGCTAAGATAAGGAAAAAAAAATGCTGTATGTCTTGCTCACTAACGCGAAAGCTAGCTATTGTGGTGTGCCCAGCTTACTAAATGCATTCTCAAGAATCTATTCATGCAATTTGTACGCCCATTCTCACATAAGTGCCGAGAAAACAAAACGCGATAAATCAGAGATGTAATTATTCTAACAAAACTAAAATGCTAAACTGACTTTTTAACAAAAATTAGCAAAAATCATAAAACGTAAGAGAAAGAAGAAGAAGAAGAAGACAAGAAAAGAAGAAGAAGAAGAAGAACTATGTTACCTCCCAGTAGCGCTTGGTTTAGTGTCATCAGCCCGACCATTCCTTGATTCATTCAGAAGTGATGAGGGATCATCCAAGTATAATTCTTGTGGAACGTTGGCACCAAGAAGCATTCTTTGATCCTCACAAAGTAAGTAAGGTTTAAGCCTATGACCATTTACTCTCCATGTGTTTCCATTCCTTTCATTTTGAAGCTCAATCACTCCATAAGGCAACACTTTAACCACTTGAAAGGGGGCCAGTCCATCTTGACTTCAATTTGCCTGGGAACAGTCTCAAACGAGAATTGTACATTAAGACCAATTGGCCTGGTGCAAAGCTTTTGGATTGAATTCTAGCATCATGGAGTCTCTTCGTCTTTTCTTTATACAGCATGGCACTCACGTAGGAATTGCACCTGAATTCATCTAACTTATTCAATTCAATCATCCGTTTAGATTGTGCTCCATTCAAATCCATATTTAGCTATTGCATTGCCCAATAGGCTCTGTGTTCTAGCTCCACTGGCAAGTGACACTCCTTCCCAAACACAAGCCTAAATGGAGAAGCACCAATCGGTGTTTTGTAAGTCGTCCTGTATGCCCAAAGGGCATCATCCAACTTTGTAGCCCAGTCCTTCCTACTAGGATTGACAACCTTTTCCAAAACCCTTTTGATCTCCATGTTTGAAATTTTGGTTTGTCCACTGGTTTGTGGATGATAAGCAGTAGACACTTTGTGTTTCACACGATACTTAGCTAGGAGAGCTTCAAAGATCTTGTTACAAAAATGAGTGCCACCATAACTTATGATTGCCTTTGGGTGCCAAATCAATTGAAAATGTGTGCCTTCAAGAATGCAGCAACACTTCTAGCATCATTGTGTGCGAGAGCTTTAGCTTCAACCCATTTCGAAACATAATCTATAGCAACTAAGATGTATTCCATTCCTCCTAACTATGGAAAAGAACCCATAAAATCTATGCCCCAGACATCAAATATCTCCATTTCCAGAATATTGTTTAGGGGCATTTCATTCCTTGAGGATATGTTTCCTGTCCTTTGACACCGATCACACTTCCCTACCCAAATCCTGGAATCCGCAAAGATATGAGGCCAATAAAACCCACATTGAAGCACCTTGAATCCTGTTCTTGCTGAGCCAAAATGCCCTCCACAAAGACCTTCGTGACATGCTTGCAAGATAGCCGGCTCTTCTTCCTTGACACATTTCCTGATGATTTGGTCACTGCAAGTCTTGTACAAAGCATTATCTTCCCAAAAGAAGTATTTTGCATCACTTCTTAATTTCTTCTTTTGCTCATAAGAGTAGTAAAAAGGCAGCTGTTCTGCCACCACGAAGATAGCTATTTCAGAATACCATAGCAAACCTCCTTTGTCAACTTTATAGATTTGCTCATCGGGGAAATTCTCTCTTATCAATATCTTTGAGTCATCTTGTGCCTCTGATTCCAATCTGGAGAGATGGTCAGCTACCACATTTTCGCATCCTTTTCTATCCTTTATTTCCACATCGAACTCCTGAAGAAGGGGCATGATGAAGTGAATTTATTCACCTCTTATCTATTGATTGCACTTGATTTGTTGCTTGTATTTGTCCCGTTTGAGTCATTTTTAGTGTTTATTTGTAGGTTTGTTGACCATGGTGTATATTTGGAGAAGAAATCATGCGAAAGTCGAATTGGAGGCAAGAGTTGAGGAAAAAATGAAGAAAATCGTAAGAAGTGCAAAACAGTGGTGCACATCGTGACGTGGAGACCCCTCCCATGTCGCGACGTCCAGATTTCGCCCATTTCAAGATTTCATCAGGAGCACACGTCGCGACGTGGGGACCCTCCCCACTTCGCGACGTTGGTGGACGTCGCGACTTGGACCGTGCACGTCGCGACGTGGGGACGCGTTAGGGCTGCAATTTTTCAACTTAATTTTGGAAACTTGCGATTTTGGCCACTTTGAGTTTCCTTTTCCAATCCGACTTCCATAAAGAACTCATTCACGAATTTCTTTATAGAATCACTATAAATAGGCTAAGGTTTACAGCTTTTAGGGGGGTTGATTAATTTTGAGAAGCAAGAAGCAAGGTTTCTTCTTTGTAATAACTAGGGTTTCTTCTTCAGCTATTACTCAAGGGGAATTTGTTGCTGTTTGGGAACATCATTAAAAATTTGATCTATTTATTTGAAGGTAAAGATTTCTTCCGAGAATTTCGGATTCAAGGTGCTATCTTTCTTTTACATGATGAATTCATTATTGTGCTTCGATTTATATATGATGATGTTTGATTTAACCATGCTAGGCTAAATCTATTGTGCTCCCGAGATTATGAATAAGGGTTCTTGTGCTTAATTTACATTTCAAATTCTATCCTATGGTCTTTGTTAGATAAGTTTTGCTGTGTTCTTCGTAGTTATGCATGATTTAGGCCGGTATTATGTATGATGAATATTTGCTTAAAGAACAGTAAATTGCTTAGAGATAACTTTTTTTAATCTGTCCTACCGCTATATAGGAGGGTTAGAGTAAGTTGTTTGGAATCTATTGTGGGTTGGTTGTGAATGTGTTAGATTGACTTACCTTAATTCTCACCTACAGATATATAGGAGGAATTTGGGGGGTTAGTTTGGCATTAGCGTGACTGGTTCCGGCGTTGCCTCGGCCATAAAGGAGCGGTTGAACTTGAGGGTTTGGTTGAGTTGGTAGTTGCAATAGATTTCGGGTTAATTAAGGCTATGAACTGTGCCTACCGCCATATAGGAGTGTTCAATGAATTAGTTAATATCTAAGTAGGTAAGTGCATCAATCACTCCTTTCCTACCGCTATATAGGAGGGTGTGAGTAAGTGTAGTTATCCTTAATTTGCATGACCATAGATAGAATGAGTGTGTTGTCTTCTGTGAAACCCTATAATATAATCTCGGGAGTACACTTGCTGAATTTGATAGTAAATCTAATCACCATTTTATTTGTTATTTCCTTTTATTACTTTTAGTTTGTTAATTAGAAAAACACAAAAATATTTGTTATAAACTTCAACATAGTCCTTTCCCCGAGATAACGAACTCGCTTTACTATCACCTTCACGGGGGTTGTTTAGCATTATTTTTTATTAGGGGTGAATAGCAACCACGCGCATATATCTTATATCATATTTGCTCCCATCAAATTTTGGCGACGTTGCCGAGGAAAGCAGTCGTGTTGAAGTTTAACAGTTATTCATTTTTATTTATTTTTTCATATTCTTTCTACTTTTCCTTATTTTTCCTTGTATGCACAGGACGAGATCATCTGGACCCGCTGAACATCAGTACGATCCAGAACTTGCTAAGACTTTACGTGCTAAGAAGAAGCTAGATTGTGCGGCAATGGCTGGGTTAGAAAATCAAGGAGATCAGCGTAATGTGGTTGACCCTCCAAGGGAACGACAAAATGTTCCACCAGCCCAACCAGAAGCACCTCGTCGTCGATATGGTGATCATTATGAGCCTCGAATGGATAACTTGGATTCACCATTTATTAACACTGGAGCGCATTTTCAAATCCCGCCAGCTTTCATCAATTTGATTCAGAATGGTCAGATTTTTCATGGGCTGAGTTCTGAGGATCCACACGCACATTTAAGGACATTCTTTAAAAAGTGCAACACAAGCAATCTCCATCATATCCCTCATGATGTTCTTAAGAGGATGTTGTTTCCTTTCTCTCTTGAAAGAGCAGCTGAGAGATGGTATGACTCTATTAATGGGGCAAAGATTAATACATTTGATGAGGTTGCTAAGAGGTTCATGACCAAATACTTCCCTCCGTCCCGTATGGACAAGATCAGAATGGATTTCATGCAGTTTCGTCAAGGTGATGGTGAGTCATTCACAGAAGCTTGGGATC
Organism: Ophiorrhiza pumila; assembly: GCA_016586305.1. NCBI lineage: Eukaryota > Viridiplantae > Streptophyta > Magnoliopsida > Gentianales > Rubiaceae > Ophiorrhiza > Ophiorrhiza pumila. The sequence continues at coordinate 28,807,298 of BLIW01000008.1, read as the reverse complement.
GATTTAGGGAATTGTTCAATAAATGCCCAAACAGTGGATTGAAGTCGGGACGAGAGTTGAATTTCTTCTGCAATGGACTTAATGTGGATACTATGCATTTAGTGAATCTTTCAGCTGGAGGAAATCTGCGAGACAAAACCCCAGAAGAGGTTGAAGAGATTTTTGAGCATATAGTAAGCAATGAGCTGATGATGCCCTCTGGGAGAAGCAACCATAGAAGATGGCAGATTGGTATGTTAGAGTTGTATAAAACAACCATCTGGGAAGCACAAATGACAGCTATGCAGAACCAATTGGCTAGTATTCAAGCAGCCGTGACGAACAAAACCACACCAACTTGTGGTTTATGTCAAGGAGAACCTCACATGGATCATTGCCCTCAAGTCACTAGTGAGCCAGTGCAGTATGTCAACTATGATCAGAATAATAATGCAAATCAGTGGAAGCCTTCTGGGGGGAATCAAGGGTACCAAGGGTATCAAGGAGGACAGAATCGCCAGCAATATACAGCAAGACCAACTTATCCACCTGGTTATGGAAACCAACAGAACACACAGAATGTTAAAGAACAACCTTCAATGGAGGATATTATTACAGTGTTGGGGGGAAAGATGGACAAGCTGTTTGGAGAATGTCAACAAAGAACAGCCAATTTGGAGAAAACAGTGGAGCTTCAAGGAGGTATGCTAAGGGAGCATAATGCTATTCTTAAGAATGTGGAGGTTCAATTGGGCCAACTGGCAAAGGAAGTTCATAATAGGCCAGACGGAGTTTTACCCAGTGATACTTTTCCCAATCCCAAGGGCAGAGAGCATTGCAATGCTGTGACATTAAGAAGTGGTAAGGAATTGCAATCTCCAAAAATTTCTGAAGAGAATTCTCTAAAGGATGATCAAGAGGCTGTCATAGTTCAGACGGAGGTGAATGATATTCCCAAGCAAGCAAAGAAAAAGGCGGAAATTCATGGTAAAAGAACCAAGCAAAATCCTCCAAGTGGTTTCAATTTTTCGGATTGTGTTCCACCATTGCCTTTTCCTCAAAGAATGCAGCCATCTAAGAAGAAGATCTTGTTCAGCAAATTTGTTGAGATGATTAAGCAACTCCACGTGGACATACCTTTGATGGACTTGGTCAAGATATCACCTACCTGCACAAAATTCTTGAAGGATCTTATCTCTAATAAGGAACAAATTTTGCAATGTGAGTAGGCGGTCAAATTGAATGAGGTTGGCAAATGTCTGAGGAAATCAAATCTTCCACCTAAGCTCAAAGATCCAGGAAGCTGCACCATCCCATGCAAAATTGGCTCGAGATATTTTGCCAAGGCATTATGTGATTTGGGAGCTGGCATTAATTTAATGCCTTATTCTATTGCTATCAGTGTGGGCATCAGTGAGTTAATAAAATAAGTGGGGATAACTCTTCAGTTGGCTGATAGATCCATCATTACTCCTATAGGCATAATTGAGGATGTCTTGGTTGTTATTGATAAGTTCACAATTCCGGTGGACTTTATTATCTTAGACATGGAAGAAGATGAGGAGGTTCCCCTCATATTCGGCAGACCTTTCTTGGCTACTGGTGATGCTTTAATTGGTGTTCGCAACAAGACCATCACAGTTCGTGTCAATGGCGAAGAGGTAACATTTAATGTGAATTATGCTATGAAGCATCCTAAAGACATTAATGCTTGCTTTTTCATGGATGTTGTCGAATCTACAGTTATTGCATGCAACTCTCTGAAAATATGTGGTGTTAATGATAATGAATCTGTGATGCATATTTCTAAGTTTGAGCAGCGTAACATTAATGAAATTGTTGCTTTAGATTTAGAAAAGAGGGTGGAAAGTGTTTTCACAAATGATTCTAATGTTGCAATAACTGATGATGTCTGTGAGGAGCCCATTACGATGAGGCCAGTTGCAGTTCTTGATTGCAGGGAAAACAAGCTGAAACCTTCAGTTGAAGAAGCCCCGAAGTTGGAGCTTAAACCACTCCCTTCCAATCTCAAGTATGCTTTCTTGGGCGATAACCACACTTTGCTTGTAGTGATTTCCGCGACATTGGAACCTTGGCAAGAAGAGAAGCTTCTTATTGTGCTAAGACAGAATCAAGGAGCAATTGGGTGGACTATTGCTGACATTAAGGGAATTAGTCCGTCAATCTGTATGAACAAGATTCTTCTAGAAGATGGTACAGTTCCAGTGCGTGATAGGCAACGCCGGTTGAATTCAGTAATGATGGATGTGGTGAAAAAGGAGGTGATCAAACTATTGGACTTTGGGATGATTTATGCTATATCTGATAGTGAATGGGTAAGTCCAGTCCAGTGTGTACCAAAGAAGAGTGGAGTAACAGTGGTCAAGACAGAGAATGACGAGTTGTTGGCAACACGGATCGTTAATGCATGGCGGGTTTGTATGGATTATCGCAAGCTCAACAAGGCAACCTGTAAGGACCATTTTCCTCTACCATTCCTTGATGGTTACTCTGGATACAATCAGATCACCATTGACCCAAAGGATCAGGACAAGACAACCTTCACGTGCCCTTTTGGTACTTTTGCATTTAAGAGGATGCCTTTTGGATTATGCAATGCACCTGCGACTTTCCAAAGGTGTATGATGGCCATCTTCCATGACATGGTGGAAGACATTATTCTGGTATTCATGGATGATTTCTCAGTTTTTGGTCATTCATTTGATCAGTGCTTGGATAATCTGGCTAAGGTACTTGCGAGATGTGCAGAGACAAATTTGGTTTTGAACTGGGAGAAGTGTCAATTTATGGTGCAAGAAGGAATTGTCTTAGGCCACAAGATCTCATCTAAAGGTTTGGAGGTCGATAGGGCAAAATTGGATCTCATTGCCAAGTTACCTTATCCAATAAATGTCAAGGGAGTTAGAAGTTTCTTGGGCCACGCCGGGTTCTACCGCAGATTCATTAAGGATTTCTCGAAGATCACAAAGCCTTTATGCCATCTTCTAGAGAAGGATGCTATATTTAAATTTGAAGATGATTGTATGGCTGCCTTTGATTTTCTTAAAGGCCAACTTGTAGCAGCTCCGGTGATTCAATCACCAAATTGGGGTGCCCCCTTTGAGATTATGTGTGATGCAAGTGATTTTGCTGTGGGGGCAGTTCTTGGTCAGAAGACAGACAGAATTTTCCACACTATTCATTATGCCAGCCGTCTACTTGATCCAGCTCAGTGTAATTACACTACAACCGAAAAGGATATGTTGGCTGTTGTTTTTGCTGTGGACAAATTCCGATCTTATTTGCTGGGAGCCAAAGTGATTATTTACATAGATCATGCAGCAATTCAGTACTTAATGGCTAAGAAGGATGTGAAACCGAGATTAATCCGATGGGTTCTACTGCTCCAAGAATTTGACTTGGAAATCCGAGATAAGAAAGGTGCTGAGAATTATATGGCTGATCATCTTTCTCGTTTGGAAAAGCATGAGCATTTGGAAGAGGATATTAATGTACAAGTGCACGAGGTCTTTCCGGATGAGCAGTTATTTCAGGTGGGAGAGGCAGCAAAAGCCCCTTGGTATGCTGACATTACCAATTATATTTTCTCCCAGAAAGTTTCGCCTAATTTGTCCACTCAGCAAAGGAAGAAAGTCATCCATGATGCAAGCTTCTATTTTTGGGATGAGCCTTATCTTTTCAAGGTATGTAGTGATCAAGTGATAAGAAGATGTGTTCCTGAGGAACATCAAACGGACATTCTCCGTTCATGCCATGAATCTGCTTATGGATGACATTTTGGAGGGCGAATGACAGCTTACAAAGTGTTGCAGTCGGGGTATTATTGGCCAAAGCTTTTTCATGACACTCAGGAGTGGATCAAACACTGTAATGAATGCCAAATAACCGGAAATATTTCCAGGAGGAATGAGATGCCATTAAACAACATTATGGAGGTGGAAATTTTCGATGTTTGGGGCATAGACTTCATGGGACCATTCACAAAATCTTATGGTAACTCATACATTCTTGTAGATGTGGACTATGTTTCTAAATGGGTTGAGGCTATTGCATTACCGAATAATGATGCGAAGAGTGTTGTGGGGTTTATTAAGAAGTACATTTTCACACGTTATGGAACCCCCAAGGCTATAATCAGTGATGGAGGATCTCATTTTTGCAACAAGGTTTTTGAAGCATTACTGGCCAAATATGGAGTCCGGCACAAAGTTGCAATACCTTATCATCCTCAGACAAGTGGTCTAGTGGTGGTATCAAATCGGGAGATAAAGAGAATCTTGGAGAAAGTTGTGAGACCTTCTCGCAAGGATTGGGTAATGAAATTGGATGATTCTCTTTGGGCTTATTGAACAGCTTTCAAAACCCCTATTGGTACATCTCTATATCGCATGGTTTTTGGTAAGGCTTGTCATTTACCTATTGAGCTTGAGTACAAGACTTTCTGGGCTTTGAAGGAGCTGAAGATGGATTATGGCAAGGCAGCTGAGCAAAGGTTATTAGAATTCAATGATCTGGATGAGTTTAGATTTGATGCATACCATAGTGCATCTCTCTATAAAGAGAGAACAAAGAAATGGCATGATAAACTCATCTTACATAAAAAGTTCAGCTGGTGTTACTGTATAATTCAAGGTTAAGTCTTTTCCCGGGCAAGCTGAAGTCAAGGTGGACTGGTCCTTTTAGGGTGAAAACAGTGTTTCCTTATGGTACAATTGAGCTTTTAAATGAGAAGACGGAAAATTCTTTCATCGTCAATGGTCATAGGTTGAAACTCTATCTTTCTCAAGACGAAAAGGTTTACCGCACAGTTGAAGAGGTGACTCTTCAAGGGAAGAATAAGCAAAAGGGCGTCGAGCTATCGACGATAAAAAAAGCGCTCTTGGGAGGCAACCCAAGTTTATTTTTATGTTTTTCTTCTAATTACATTTATTTTGATGCTTCTAGTTAGCATTTAGGCTCAGAAATCCATTAACTAATAGTTTCTTTGGTGCCAATTTGTGTTTTGTAGGTTGGAGAAGAGAATAAGGGAGAAAGTGAGAAAAATCGTGGACAGACACCCACGTCGCGACGTGGATACAGCTCTCCGTCGCGACGTCCAGGTTTGTGAGAGAAAAAAAAAATCGTCAGACACGCACGTCGCGCGACGTCCAGGTGCGTACTTCGTTAAACTTCATCAGACACCCACGTCGCGCGATGTCCAGAGCCTCCCACATCGCGACGTCGGGCAATTTTACGCTGAAGTCCTGAAATCCTCATTGTTCTTCACACGCACACACCACAAACCCTAAAATTCTCTCTACTCCATTTTTTTCTTCTCGTTTTTTCTGTTAATTAGCTCTATAGTAGTGTCATAGTTAAGTTTAGATCACTTTAACAACACAACCACACACATTCACCGATTGAAACAAGGAAAATTGGCCCAATTTTGCAAAAATTTCACCAACCTTAAAAACTTCAAATTCCGATTTTCAAGTTAAATTCGTGCACGTTTGGTGCTTCCATTGCGTTCTAGGACTCTTTTGGAAGGTGTAGGGGGCTTCACATCACTACATAACACAAGTTTTGTTGAATTTTGATTTTGTCTTCGAGAGGTAAATTCGAAATTTTTTCTCTTAATGTTGTTATAATCTTGTGTTTAATTGTTTGCTATGTGTTATATATTAGCTATTTGGTGAATTGTGACGATGAATAGCTTCAATGTTGGATTGGGTTGAATTTTTGGATTCCTTGTTGTCACGTATTGTCACAATGTTGCCCAATTTCGATTTCCTTTGATTCGTGTTATGACATACGTGTTGTTTTTCAATTACATTGGTGAATTAGATAATGTTGTTACTTGTTTTGGTTGTTGTTGGGTAATTGTAGTTGAGAATTGGTGTTACAAGGATCAAACTAGTGGTGCATGCTAGGTGTTTGTTTAAATGCCTCAATGATTCATATTTTGAATTACACACACCCATGCATGCTTAAAAATTTCATGCATGTTACCTGTTTGTTACAATGCTTGATTCGCTTCCTGTTGAGTTAATAGCAAGTCTCGATTGTTTGAAGGTTATACAAAGTGTGATCTTGTACTTCGTCATATTGTGGAGCTTGAATTGATTGTTGTTAGGTGTTATGTTTTACAATTGTTGTGTATCACTCGTAGTGTTTCTATGTTTGTTTAAGTGTGGTCCGGGTTAATGCATTCCATGTTTCGACTTGTGGATGTTGTTTGCGTCAAGTGTGGGGGCATATTATTAACTCATAGTGATGTTCACATGTTGTGATATTCATAGTCACATTGTTTGGTCGATGGTTTTTCTGGTTTGTTCTCATTGTAATCCTATTGACAGGAATGGCCCCAAAGCGAGCACACCGCAACGTTGATGTACCACAACCTCCACCGCCTCAACCACAGCCGCAGCCAAACCCCGTCGGCTTTGATGACTTCCGATTTATGTGCTTAGAGGCGGAGACATTCCATAATGAGAAGCTGGCATTTAAAGTCATGGTGGAGGAGCGTGGTATAGCAGTCACCGCTACGCCCATTAGTACTCAGATCCGGCTACGTCGTTGGCAAACTCTTTGCCAACAACCAGGCGGCGGGAATGCTACATTGGTCCGAGAGTTTTATGCCAATTATCCTTTTGCCCGGCAAGGAGTTTTACGCATACGTGGAGTTGATGTCCCGATCGGCCGTACTCGCTTCAATGAGTACTATGGCCTGCATGACATTGCTGACAGTGGTTTTCGCGGGTTGATCGGTGGGAGTTATCGTTCTTCCATTCCACAGATCTACTAACGTATAACTGGCAAGCCACTTGCCTCCGTCCGGCTGCACTACAAGATTGCGGATCAGAAGCTAGCCAAGATGACCAAAATCACCAAGGCATGGCACCATTTCATAATTGGGAAGCTAATCCCCAGTACCCATCAAGCTTCCTGTGATAATGACAAGGCTGTGCTTAATTATGCCATTCAAACGGGCCTCACCATCGATGTAGGCGAGGTCATGCATATTGAGATTGAAAAGGCCCGTCGATTTAAGCGCACTGGCTTGTATTATCCCTCAGCGATCACGGCCATCTGTTATGCAGCAGGGGCGCCTGCCTTAGGTACTGATGAGCTTTGTGGGGGTCCGTGAAGTCATCACGACCTCTCAGTTTAATGGTTATAACATCAGTTCGTATGAGCAAGACGGATACGTTCCAGATCCTCTATCAGAGCAAGAACAAGAGCAGGAGCACGACTCCGAGCATGAGGATGAGGAGCCGATCCGACCACCATCACCACCACCCCGCCACATTTTGACTTTTGCGGGAGTGCATACTAGGCTGGATGAGCTGGAGGGGCTTATGACTTACCAGACGACTCACTTCGATGAGCGGTTTGATCAGCTGGAGATGGGTTTTGCTACTTTGTCGAGTCAGATGACTACCATTTCCGAGCTTGTTCAGCATATGAGTCATTAGTGGCAGATTTCTCGAGGTGAAGGTTCCAGTTCCCAGTCGCCTCCTCGTGATGATATGCCTCCGACCTAGGTCATGTTTCTCCTTTACCACATTGAGGACAATGTGGAATTTAAGTGTGGGGGGAGTTCTTTGTTATGGTTTTTCTGTTTTATGTTTTATGTTTTTTTTTCTGTTTTCTGTTTTATGGTTTTTCTGGTTTATTTTGTTTTGGATGTTATTGTTATTGTTTTGCTTAGGATTTATAAGGTTGTTGTTTTGCGATTTCCGTTGTTAATTGGCACTTAATTAAGATACTTAAGTTAATGGAATTAGGGTTTAGTTTTAGATCCTTTATATGTCCCATTCACATTAAGTTATTCCCTTGCGTAAATCTTGCCTAGTAAAAGCGAAAACGAAAGAAGTGATTCTGGAATAATAGTCCATGGTTTTTATATGTTTTTTGTGTTGTGTTTTGTGTCCAATTTTAAAATTTTGATCTTGTCGTGATAGGTGTCATGTTGCCAATAATGAGATTTTATCAAAAGATTCGATGTGGGATAGGAAAGTATTATGCTATCTAGAGGGAGTCGGGTCTTTGATAGAAATTTTAACATTTTGAGTCAACCATATTCATGCACTTAGGGGAACTACTGAGGGGATTGATGAGTTTGTGATCATTAAGTGGTTGGAGTGTTTTTAACACTTTGTTTAGTTGAAACTCATAAAACTCGCTTATAATGTGCTCTTTAATGAATGTGCTTGCAAAATTGTTCGCACTTGATGCTTTTGCATTGTTAAGCTTGTTATACTCATACTATCGTCCCCCTATGAGATTGCTTTTAATAATAACCCTAAGAGAACTCATATGTATGGTAACGGAGATTAGAAGCCATAAGACTCTGGTTTCATATTGTCACTCCTCTGCGAGACTACTCTTAAACGAAAAGTTAATTGAGAACTTGCATGAGTGGGAATGGGTCTAAAACCCGAGGGTGAGACAGTACCCCAGGTGGATGTCACGGGAATTCCATTGAATAAACCTAAGTGAGTGACAGTCTGGGGGAACGAGTGCTTTATATAAACCTAACGGTTTGCCGAGCGAATTCTCAATGATATGAGTGAATAATGAATTTTTAATTTTTTTAGTGAGAAAAAGTTGAGACAAAGACTAAGTTGTTGGAGCCCCGGCTTATGGCGTGGTTATAGATGAGTTATGAACTGAGGTGGAACCTACCGCACACACACACATGGTTAGCTCAACGTGTCTAAATGAGTATGTCAATGCACTTTGATAACTTTTGGGGACTCATATTATGTGTACTTGACATTTGGATACTTGAGATTATGAGGATAATACATGACATTTGTTCTTAGATCCGATTTGATGAAGTTGGATGTGTTTTGTCTTTATGTGCTAGTATTTTGTTAAGAGTTTTTGTGTTAAGTTTTTGTTTTGGTGTTGTCATGTTTGGTTTATTTTGTTCGGGACGAACAAGGGTTAAGTGTGGGGGAATTTGATGAGGTGAATTTATTCACCTTTTATCTATTGATTACACTTGATTTGTTGCTTGTATTTGTCCCGTTTGAGTCGTTTTTAGTGTTTATTTGTAGGTTTGTTGACCATGGTGTATATTTGGAGAAGAAATCATGCGAAAGTCGAATTGGAGGCAAGAGTTGAGGAAAAGATGAAGAAAATCGTAAGAAGTGCAAAACAGTGGTGCACGTCGCGACGTGGAGACCCTCCCACGTCGCGACGTCCAGATTTCGACCATTTCGAGATTTCATCAGGAGCACACGTCGCGACGTGGGGAACCTCCCCACATCGCGACGTCGGTGGACGTCACGACGTGCGACCGTGCACGTCGCGACATCGGGACGCGTTAGGGCTGCGATTTTTCAACTCAATTTTGGAAACTTGAGATTTTGGCCACTTTGAGTTTCCTTTTCCAATCCGACTTCCATAAAGGACTCATTCACGAATTTCTTTATAGAATCACTATAAATAGGCTAAGGTTTACAGTTTTAGGGGGGTTGATTAATTTTGAGAAGCAAGAAGCAAGGTTTCTTCTTTGTAATAGCTAGGGTTTCTTCTCAGCTATTACTCAAGGGGAATTTGTTGCTGTTTGGGAACATCATTAACAATTTGATCTATTTATTTGAAAGTAAAGATTTCTTCCGAGAATTTCGGATTCAAGGTGCTATCTTTCTTTTACATGATGAATTCATTATTGTGCTTCGATTTATATATGATGATGTTTGATTTAGCCATGCTAGGCTAAATCTATTGTGCTCCCGAGATTATGAATAAGGGTTCTTGTGCTTAATTTACATTCCAAATTCTATCCTATGGTCTTTGTTAGATAAGTTTTGTTGTGTTCTTCGTAGTTATGCATGATTTAGGCCTGAATTATGTATGATGAATATTTGCTTAAAGAACAGTAAATTGCTTAGAGATAACTTGTTTTAATCTGTCCTATCGCTATATAGGAGGGTTAGAGTAAGTTGTTTGGAATCTATTGTGGGTTGGTTGTGAATGTGTTAGATTGACTTACCTTAATTCTCACCTACCGCTATATAGGAGGAATTTGGGGGGTTAGTTTGGCATTAGCGTGACTGGTTCCGGCGTTGCCTCGGCCATAAAGGAGCGGTTGAACTTGAGGGTTTGGTTGAGTTGGTAGTTGCAATAGATTCCGGGTTAATTAAGGAAGTGAACTGTGCCTACCGCCATATAGGAGTGTTCAATGAATTAGTTAATATCTAAGTAGGTAAGTGCATCAATCACTCCTTTCCTACCGCTATATAGGAGGGTGTGAGTAAGTGTAGTTATCCTTAATTTGCATGACCATAGATAGAATGAGTGTGTTGTCTTCTGTGTAACCCTATAATATAATCTCGGGAGTACACTTGCTGAATTTGATATTAAATCTAATCACCATTTTATTTGTTATTTCCTTTTATTACTTTTAGTTTGTTAATTAGAAAAACACAAAAATATTTGTTATAAACTTCAACATAGTCCTTTCCCTGAGAGAACGAACTCGCTTTACTATCACCTTCACGGGGGTTGTTTAGCATTACTTTTTATTAGGGGTGAATAGCAACCACGCGCATATATCTTATATCAAATTTGCTCCCATCAGAGCACCCACCGTATGAGCCTTGGTTTGGCTTCCTTTTTTGCAAGTAAGTACTTCAATGCGGCATGGTCTGTATGAACAATGACCCTGGATCCCAAGAGGTATGCACGAAATTTGTCAAAAGCGAAGACTACTGCCAACATTTCCTTCTCAATGGTAGTGTAGTTCAACTGAGCATCATTTAATAGCTTGCTTGCATAGTAAATAGTGTGAAAGATATTGTTCCTTATTTGTCCAAGAACAGCCCCCAACACATAGTCACTGGCATCACACATAATTTCAAATGGCTCACCCCATTGTGGAGTGACTATCACTGGTGCCTCTACAAGCTTGACTTTCAACATTTCAAATGCTTCAACACAGTCCTTACCAAAATGAAATTTGACATCCTTCTCCAACAAACTACATAAAGGTCTGGCAATCTTAGAGAAATCCTTTATAAATCTTCTATAAAATCCAGCATGGCCAAGGAAACTCCTGATGCCTTTAACATTAGTTGGAGAAGGAAGTTTGGCAATAACATCAATTTTCGCTTTATCCACCTCAATTCCCTTGTTGGAAATCTTATGGCCGAGCACAATACCCTTCTGGACCATAAACTGGCATTTCTCCCAATTGAGCACAAGGTGAGTCTCTTCACACCTTTGTAGCACCTTGGCCAAATTCTCCAAACACATCCCAAATGTCATTCCGAAAACCGAAAAGTCATCCATGAATATCTCAATTACATCCTCCACCATGTCATGAAAGATCGCCATCATACATCTTTGGAACATTGTAGGTGAATTGCATAACCCGAAAGGCATTCGCTTATAGGCAAAGGTTCCAAAAGGACAAGTGACAGTTGTCTTCTCCTGGTTCTTGGGATCAATGGCAATTTGATTATACCCTGAATACCCATCCAGGAAACAGTAAAACAAGAAGCCTGCAATCCGGTCCAAGAGCTGCTCTAGGAAGGGAAGTGGGAAGTGGTCATTCCTTGTTGCTAGTTGAGTTCCCTGTAATCCATGTATATCCTCCAAGCACTCACTACCCTTGTTGCCAAAAGTTCATTAGCCTCATTCCTTACCACTGTAACACCCCCCTTCTTTGGAACACATTGCACTAGACTAACCCATTCACTATTTGAGATGGGAAAAATCATTCCAAAGTCCAGCAATTTTATCACTTCCTTTTTCACTACATCCATCATCTGTGGATTCAACCACCTTTGCCTATCCCGTATAGGCACAGAATTTTCTTCCAAAAGAATCTTGTGCATGCATATGGAAGGACTTATTCCTTTTATGTCTGCAACTGTCAGCCTTCTTGTATTGCCTTAGAACAACCATTAGTTCCTTCTCTTGCCATCCTTCGAGTGTAGAAGAGATTACCACCGGCAGAGTCTCATGTTCACCAAGAAAGGCATATTTCAAGTATGGTGGGAGTGGCTTGAGTTCAAGTTTAGGTGGTACTAGGATAGAGGGCATGAGCTTCTCATTTCTGCACAAAAAATCTTCATCCCTCACCGCAGTGGGTTCACAAAGCTCATTAGACAACACATTACATGTAGCATAATTTCTCACATTATCTAAATCATTACATTCAACAAGACTCTCAACTTCAAGGATTGAGTTATCTAAGACACAACATTCAACAATATTCTCTATTTTAGACAAAATGTGTTTATCTCCCTCATGTAACTCATTAGAAACAACTTCTTCACATATTAGTTTTCCATCAACAGAAAACTAGTCATGCTTAACATTATCATTAACTAGAATTGAGGAACATTCTATAACCCTAATTGAAAAATAAGACTCTGTGTGCATAGGTTGTTTCATGGCATAATTCACATCAAAAATCACTTGTTCATCATTAATTCTGAAAGTAACGGTTTTGTTTCGAACTCCAATCAAGGCATCACCAGTAGCAAGAAAAGGCCTACCAAAAATTAAAGGTACCTCTGGATCTTCCTCCATATCAAGAACAATGAAATCAACGGGCAAAGTGAACTTGTCAATTCTTACCAGTACATCCTCCACTAAACCTGTAGGAGTCACCAATAACATATCTGCTAACTGGAGTGTTACAGCCACTGGACGAATCCTTCCACTCAAACCCACATTTATAGCGATGGAAAGTGGCATCAAGTTGATCCCAGCACCAAGGTCACAGAGGGCTTTTGCAAAATGTCTGGTGCCAATCTTGCAAGGAATGGTACAGCTGCCCAGATCTTTTAGCTTAGGAGGTAGGTTGTGCGCCATCCACGCTTGACTGCATTCTGATAACATCATTGGAACTTCACACCTCAAAATTTGTTCCTTATTGAAATGAGATCCTTTAGGTACTTGGCATATTTAGGCATGGCTATCACCAAATCCAACAGAGGTAAATTCACATTCACTTGTTTGATCACGTCCAAGAAACGATTGAATTGAGGTCCCTTCTTAGGTGGAGGTTTCTTCCTTTCTGGAAATGGAGGTTTGGGAGCATAATCAGGAAAGTTGTAAGGGTTGGAATTTTTGGTTATCTCATTACCTACCCTTCCTGGTACTTTCTTCTTTTTAGTTATGATGGCTTCTTGCTCACCCTCCTTCTCAAGTTCCAAAACCACTTCAGCTTCATCTTTTTTATCTTTTTCTGTATGAACACTTTCATCTCCTTGATGTGTGTTTCCTATCAAAAGCTTCACACTCCTAAAGGTAATGGCATTGCATACTTCCTTTCCTTTAGGATTTGGAACCGTGTCGCTTGGTAAGGAACCACTAGATCTATGATGTACAGCATTAGCCAATTGGCCCAATTGCATCTCAATGTTCTTGAGAGTAGCCTCATGGTACTTCACGGTTGTCTCTAAGCCTCCAAACCTCTGCTCATTTTTGTCCATTTTGTCCATAAGCCTATGGAACATTTCTTCTACAGATGGCTTCCTAGGTTCTTGAGCATTCGGCTGTTGATCAAAACCAGGAGGATTGGTAGATCTCCTTTGTTCATTTCCTTGAGAATATTGGCCTCCATGGTTTTGGTTTTGCTGCCCCCAAGTTCCCTGATTACCTCCATAAGGCCTGTTTCCACCAGAAATGTTCTTGAAGAGATTCGATTGTCACAACACACTCATCAGTATAGTGCTCTCTTTTACAAACGCCACAAGATAACACTGGAGCCCTGGCTTGTGTGGCGTTTAGTGTCTGCACCTGCTTTGCTAGAGCCTCAACTTTGGCATTTAAAGAAGTTTCTTTATCAATGTCCAAAACACCTCTCTACCTCCTACCATGCAGTTTCCTGGTTTCGGGGAACAAGTATTCATCTTCGGCAATCTTATCAAAGAGCTCTCTCACCTCTGGGACACTCTTGTCTTTCAAAGCCACATTAGCGCAGGCTTTGATCATCATTGACGATTCTGTTGAGAGACCTTTGAAGAAAGTGTTCAATTCTCGTATCTCACCTAAGTCGTGGTTGGGACATTTCCTGATAAGATCATTGAATCTCTCTCAGGCTTCTCGAATGGTCCCACCCTCATGTTGTTGGAAATTCATGATCTCCATGCGCATTTTTTCAAGCCTTGCTGGAGGGAAATATTTGGCAAGAAATTTCTTCTGTACTTCCTCAAAAGATGCTGCAGTGTTGCCTCTTATTGCCTTAAACCAATTCTTCGCCTTGCCCCTTAAAGACAAAGGAAACAAGATACATAAGCCAAGGAAGGTACTACATAAGCCAAGGAACCAATCCAGGTGTTCGTTGGGGTCTTTGTTGTCTAGGCCCTGGAAGAATTGACCTTGCGTTATCATTGGCACAATTTGCGTGGGGATGTGGTAACTTTCAACGTCAATATCTTGCTGGTCGACCCCGCTCTCAAAATTGACAGCATAATGGTCACCAAAACATGGTACCCTAGCTCTTGGGTTGGCCATTCTTCTTCCTTTGTTTTGAATTCTCAAAGTTAATGCCAATTCAAGGTCAAGTATAAATTCAGGCTCCCCTGCTGATCTTACGGACCTGGGCATACACAAACCACAAGTGATATCCTATCAAAAAAAAGGACAAGACAATAGTAACAAGAATTCTAAATGTTAAACTACAAAAGTGAAAACACTACAGACTTAAACAAAATGAAGACACAGACAAAACACTCAACTACACAAAATGAAACAGAACAAATGGGACACTCAGGAAACCAAACCAACACAAGATGGCAAAAGGAGTAGAATCAACACAAAGCAAAAATAAGTGAACTCAATTCAAACGACAGACTTTATAAAAAAGAACTAAACTATACGCTAAGATATACTAACATAAAAATAGTGCAAACTAAAATTCATGAAACTGCGCTATTCCCCGGCAGCGGCGCCAAAAATTGATAGGCTGATCGTATACCTCACAATTTATCCTAACTCTAACTATAGAAGTGGAGGGAAAGGTTCGTTCCTCAGGGAACAGGTAGTATCAAGAAACTCAAATGTTGCTCTGATTATGTCACAAGAATGCAATATCAAGATTCAAGGATAGTAATAACAAGAACAGGGAATTAAGATAGTCAGAACAACTCAATAACAAGACTTGAAACCACACAAGCTAAAACAACAGAACCAATAAAATGAAATAACAAATGGATGACACAGATAACCCAGAGTTCCCTCCGGATGAATGCTCTACTAAGTGACCAATGCAGTGCCATTAACATACATGCAAGAACAACTGAGGAGAATTAGCTACCTAAAGATCTAATTCACAGTTGGTATGGCATCGACACTGCAAATCCAGTCTCTCAGCACCATCCTTACCTATGGCAAGGCCTAAGGATGATGCGTTAAAACCCTAGCCTTCACAATTCCCTAACTTCAATTACTATGGCAACCATCCCCTAGAATTCTCCCATGGTGAGGCCCGATTCTAGCTTCTAAGTTCTTCATTCGAGCTAAGGAATCTCTATACGGCTTGATCGAAGAATTTTATAGTCTAAAAGCTTCCTATGGCAAGGCCTGGCTCTAGAAAATGAACACATGCAAGTAGGTGTGTAAACTCATGCAACACTCTAGCTCTCGTTCATGAAATTAACAGCAAATATCGGTAACTTGAATTTCAACTCAACATGATGACCGCAATTGAAATTCAACTCAACCACACCGAGTCAATAACATGAACTTAACTCATTTACAAGATCAAATCAAGGAAAGTTTCCAATTCTTTATTCAAATTGACAATGGCACCGCACAACATCATGCAAATTTAGCATTCATCCATCAGAGACTCTAGATCATCACACACTAGCCAGAAAACTTCATATTCAACCCGTATTCATCAATTTCCTGCATTAAAAAATCCATTTTCATCAAATTAGAAGATTTTACCGATTAAAGACAAGAGGAATGTTCAATGCTCCCTTAATTGAGTTCAATATGAAATCTCCAGTACAAAGACGCGATCGGAATCCAATTCGAAGTTCAATTCTTAGAGAGAGAAACTAGAGAGAGAAAGTCAATCTCAAGAATAAGTTCCCGCTCTAAAAATATCAAAAGTCTGTTACAATTTTAGAATAATCGATCCCCCAAAATAGTAGCTAATTCCTCTATATATAGAGGATTACAAAATTTAACTAATACGCAAAACAAAAAATAACTATAATATTACAAGAATGCCCCTACAAGGAATGTCTAAAATCAGCACAAATAAAAAATCCCAAGTGGTAGAAGCCTCAAGTCATCTTCAGCGCCTTTGAGCCAGCAGCCCTGCGCCTCCATCCTAGTTCCAGCGCCTTTGTGCCATCCCTGTCCACGCTTCCTTGCACCTGTGCACCAAAAGAACAAAACCAAACACTTAGTCAATTTTTCAACCAAAACTTCACACAAGCTTGCGATGCATGGCAGCACAAATAGAACAAAGCTACTATGCATCACCGCGATGCATCGTAGCACAAACATTGCAACACTACGATGCATTCTAGTGCAAATTCGCAACACTACGATGCATCGTGGTGATGCATCGTAGTGCAAATTTCACACCACCGATGCAAAGCTACGATGCATCGTGGTGTAAAATCTGCTTGAGTGTGTTTGTGATGTTCTGTGAGTTGTGTGAAGTGTTGTGAGTGTTTGTGAGTTTTTGTGCAAGAAGAGAAAACTGAAAAATGAAAATGAAAGAATGAAATGAAAGATGAATGTTATGAAAACTTGTGAAATCAAGCTAAGTGAAAATGAGGTTTGTTGAAAATCAATGGAAGGAAATGTTGTGATCTGAAAGGGTAAAAATTTAGCCTATAAATGTGTGTCCACAATGTAATGAATTAAATGAAAAGTGTAGTGAAGTTTGTGAAGAAATGTACAAGAATGTAGTGTGCAATGTATGTGAATGAAAGTGCCAGAAGTGTTGGAACAATTAAGTGAATGTTGTGAAGTGAAGTGAATGGAACTTTAGTACCAGTGTGCTATTCTAGAGACTTAAGACAGTGACTGAGAAAGCATGGATTGGAAATAAAAATGCACATGAAATGGTGAAGAGCAAGTCATGCAAATGTGTGTACAAAATATGTTGTGAAGTGGTTGAAGAAATGTTATGAGAAATGTTGGAAATGATATGTTGCTGATTTCATGCTTAAGATGTTAGCTCAAAAATGCTTGAATTGTTCTACGATGATGTTATGAGAAATGTTGGAAATGATATGTTGCTGATTTCATGCTTAAGATGTTAGCTCAAAAATGCTTGAATTGTTCTACGATGCAACAACTCTTGTGGAGTGTATGAAATTGTGTTATGTGTTAGTGTAGAGCTTTGTGAAAGAGTAAGTGAAATGAGTGAGTGTAAAGTGAATGTGTGCAAAATTTGGCTTGCGATGAGGTCGCAAGCCAAATTGTGAGTGAGTGTGTTCAAAATTGGCTTGCGATGAGGTCGCAAGCCAATTGTGTGAGTGAGTGTAAAATCAAAGCTGCGATGCATCACAGCACAAATCCTTCAAAGCAGCGATGCATCGTAGCACAAATGTGTGAATGTGCAAATGTTGTGCTACAATGAAGTCGTAGGCAAAAATCATGCTCAAGTGTTCAAATGTACAGCAACTTCCAATCAATATTCGGACTTGATGCGTTGTGAATTTGGAGAAACGTAAAAAATGCACGTTGTATCCATGAGTCTTATCTTTTCATGGATATAAGCATCATAAACAATGGAAGTCTATAACTCAAGATATTGACATTACACCAAACTGTGGCAGTGAAGTGAATTAAAGGCAAAATCGAAATAGTGTCCATAAACATGCTTTCATTTCTCATACTTGCACACAGAATTTGCGGAACATTAAAACATACGAAATGAAGTGCACACAAAGAGCTTTCCGAAACATGCAAGATCTCCTTATTTAGATTAATATTGGGAAAGTTACACTCCAATGAAGTAACACTACCAATTCTGCCCAACTTCAAACTAAGAAAAATATAGACATATTTACGTTTCCCTCAAAATCTCACATACCATTCAAGTCCTTTTAGACTCTTTCCTTGTCATTTACATCAAACACACATTTGCCTTATTTTATCATCATTTTTTGTATTTTTCACCATTTAAGCACGTCAAGTTGCAAACCACATAAATGCACAAAATGTCACATAGCACCACACAATTGCATAAAAAACAAGTAAAAAGCTAAGTAAAATAACACATTTAAGTTGGTATAAAACCAACTTATCAAAGATATTGTCAAGAATGGTGGAAGACATTATCATTACAAGACAAAGTGGAGAAAAAGTGAAGATCACATCACTTTTAAAATATTGTTTTTTGAATTATTGTTTTTCTAAAATATTGTATTTTGAATTATTGTCTTTTGACTTTAGTATTTGAGAAAGTCTATAAATAGGAACCCAAATGGGTTGTAAGAGGTAGGATTTTCTTCCCTTAGAATTTTCTTTACATTTTCAAGCTTTCAAGAGTTAACTCTCAAGCTCTCTTTGTAATACCTTTGTAATCAAGAGTTCTTATGCAATAGAATTTTCTTTGTTTCAAAACTTTCTCTTCTTTTCTTCAAGCAATCTTTCCTTCTTCTTTCTTCTATAAGTTTTTATAATTTACAGGTTTATGCTAAGGAGTTAAGAAGTTCTTCCCTCCTTTGTAATTACTTGGTGTTTACTTGTTGATTTTTGCACAAAGCTTGAAGATAAATGCTTCAAGATTAGAGAAAATAAGTAGTAAGTCTCTTACTTACTTTATTTTTTTTATTTAATTTTTATGTTTATACCCTGGTGTAAATTTGGTTGTATTAAAATTGTTAGATTCCAGTTCAGAAAAATCCAGAGCAAATACTCCTAAATCAATTTCAAGAATATATTCATCAGATGAAGCTGAGGAAACCTATTCCAAAAGGACTGCAAAGAAGAAAAAATCAAAGAAATAATGCAAAGAAAATGGAAGATATTGTCAAGAATGGTGGAAGACATTATCATTACAAGACAAAATGGAGAAAAAGTGAAGATCACATCACTTTTAAAATATTGTATTTTGAATTATTGTATTGTATTTTAAATTATTGTCTTTTGACTTTAGTATTTGAGAAAGTCTATAAATAGGAACCCAAATGGGTTGTAAGGGTAGGATTTTCTTCCCTTAGAATTTTCTTTACACTTTCAAGCATTCCAAGAGTTAGCTTTCAAGCTCTCTTTGTAATTCCCTTTTGTAATCAAGAGTTCTTATGCAATAGAATTTTCTTAGTTTCAAAACTTTCTCTTCTTTTCTTCAAGCAATCTTTCCTTTTTCTTTCTTCTTTGAGTTTTTATAATTTACAGATTTATGCTAAGGAGTTAAGAAGTTTTTCCCTCATTTCTAATTAGTTGGTGTTTCCTTGGTGTTTTTGTGCATAAAGCTTGAAGATAAATGCTTCAAGATTAGAGAAAATAAGTAGTAAGTCCCTTACTTACTTTATTTTGTTTGTTTAAATTTTTATGTTTAAATTATAAATTATCAAATGTGTGTATATTTTCTGAAAAAAATAATTATGTTGGTTGTCCATTTGCTTTAGCTAAAACAATTAATCAACATGTAATACTAGGAGCTCATTTTCTAAATTTAATGCATCCATATAAATGTGATTGTAAAACATTATCAAAAATTGATTTTGATTTATCATTTAAATTTATAACTTCTCCAAAAACTATAGATCTTTGTTCATTAAATTTACATGAAAATATAAAATTGAAGAATAATCAAATTGATTTTCTTTCATATGAAATTTTATCTTTAAAAATAGAACAGTTAAAATCTCCAAAATTACAAAATCAAATTAAAAATATTACACAAGAAATTACTACAAATATTTGTAGTGAATTGTCAAATACTTTTTGGGAAAGAAAACAACATATTGTTGAATTACCATATGAAAAAGATTTTGATGAACAAAAAATACCAATGAAAGCAAGACCATCTCAAATGAATAAAGAAATGGTTGAATATTTCAAAAAAGAAATTGATGATTTGTTAAAAAAGAAAATAATTAGAAAAAGTTATTCTCCTTGGAGCTGCTCTGCATTTTATGTTAATAAAAATTCAGAAATTGAAAGAGGTGTTCCAAGATTAGTTATTAATTATAAACCCTTGAATATGGTTTTACAATGGATTAGCTAGATATCAAATTCCAAATAAAAAAAATCTATTAAATAGAACTTTTGGAGCAATGATATACTCTAAATTTGATTTAAAATCTGGATTTTGGCAAATACAAATTGCTGAAAAAAGATAAATATAAGACTGCATTTACTGTTCCATTTGGTCACTATGAGTGGAATGTAATGCCTTTCGGTCTTAAAAATGCTCCTTCTGAATTTCAACATATAATGAATGATATTTTTTCTCCATATTCTTTTATAATTGTTTACATTGATGATATCTTAATTTTCTCACAAAATATTGATCAACATTTTAAAGATTTAAATATTTTTATTAAAATTGTTATTAAAAATGGTTTAGTAGTTTCTGCCAAAAAATTAAAATTATTTCAATCTAAAATTAGATTTTTAGGTTATGAATTAGAATATGGTCAAATTACTCCAATTCCTAGAAGTATTGAATTTGCAAATAATTTTCCTGATGAATTGAAGGATAAAAGACAATTGTAAAGATTTTTAGGAAGTTTAAATTATATTGGTGAATATTATAAAAATTTGGCTATTGATAGTAAACCTTTATATGATAGGTTGAAAAAAGATCCTCATGCATGGTCTGAAATTCATACTAATGCAGTAAAAATAATTAAACAAAATGTTAAACTTTTACCATGCTTGAGTTTGGTAAATCCTGAATGGGATAAAATTGTTGAAACAGATGCTTCTGATATTGGTTATGGAGGAATTTTGAAACAAGAGAATCCACAAACCAATAAAGAGGAATTAGTTAGATATTATTCTGGAACATGGAAAAATGCTCAATTAAATTATTCTACAATTAAAAAAGAAATTCTTTGTATAGTTCTTTGTATTTCTAAATTTCAAGATGATTTATTAAATCAAGAATTTTGCCTTAGAGTTGATTGTAGTGCAGCAAAATAAGTAATACAAAATGATGTAAAAAATGTTGCATCTAAACAAATATTTGCTAGATGGCAAGCTATTTTATCTGTATTTGATTTTAAAATTGTTTATATTAAAGGTGAATTAAATTCTTTACCTGACTTTATTACTCGAGAATTCTTACAAGGATAAAAATTTCTTGCAGGTTATGACAGAACAATTTGAAGAAGAAATTTCAATAAAAAATTATTTAAAAAATTATCTTCAAAAACCTTCTAATTATAAAAAATAAATTAGAATATTAAATTATGATACAAAATCTTTAAAAGATCAAACTTTTCTTCATCAAATACAATATTATAGATTGTTAAGAATATATAAAATTTTAAAAAAATTAAATATTGATCCACAATACTTAGAAGCTCATTATAGATATATGGAATTTTATAAAAAGAAAATGCCATTTATTAACTGATAAGGAAGACAGTTTTAAATTACAATGTTTAAAAAATTTTATTGAAAATTCTACTACAATTAAGAAAATTAGAAAAATTTATACATTAAAAGAAAGGGTTCGACAGGATCCTGAATTTCCACATATTTATCATGTAGAAAATACAAATGTTTTATCAATAAAAAAACAAGCATTTTTACATCAAATGAATTATTTTAGAATGTTAATTTCATATCACACACATAAATCTAGACGACATCCAATAATAAATCAAGCTTTTTGGAATCGTCTTGAAAATTTTCGAAAAGAAATTGCTATTATTATTTAAAATATTCTTATTTAAATTTTTGCAGGAAATGCAAGGTAGAGGTGGAAGAGGTCATAGACCTCAAATGGATTTTGGCTATGTTAGCCATTATAATTCCCAATATCCTCCACTATACTGGTCATCTCAAATGTGAGGTCAGTCTTCTTCAAATCAAAATAATTCTAAAAATACTTCCCTTGTTTCATTGGGTCATAAACCCACAGCCAAAAGTGTCCTTCTTGATGAGTCCTCAAATTAGGACCATGATTACATAAAAAATGGAATAACCGCACAGTCTACTTTCATTTCTGAAATTGATCTTAAATTAGATCTATATGCGATTATTCAAAAATATTTTAATAATCCTTCCAATACTCATTTCAATCTTAGAGGACCACTTCCTTTGAAAACTCGGCATACTTATGCTGATTTTCTAAATTTCACTAAAATTGCTGACATCAATGATAAACCCAGATCCAATAGACACCAAAATTGGTATCCAACAACTGAAGACAATGAAATTGCTTTGTCTAAGATGTATATTCACAAAATTTTGAGTATGCATTTACATATACTGATATGGTGGAAAGTTTTCATAATGTCCACTTATATCAAAATTCTTCGTATAAGCATACTTGGTGGATTCGTATTGATGAAACCAATTTTAACAAAATTATTCCAGAATGGTTTCTTAATTGGTTTAGAATTCATAGACCTAAAGAAGAAACTTTTCTTCTCGAAAAATTAAAAAATTTGTTCATACAATTCAAAAATGTTTATTCTTAAAAATTCCAGCATTCAAAATTTCCAAAACAACCATTTTTACTATTTTTAATAAAATTCCAAATTCCATGGTTGTATGCCGGGAAATATGAAACTGGAGACAATGTTGATGGCATTCTACAACTCACAAGAGTAGGGTACACTAAATGGTGGCCAAAATGTCAAGTAGAATATCATGAAATTGAAAAAACACTTGTTGAAGCAAAAAATTCTTTTGTAAAAGAAAAAGTGACACAAGAGATTAAAATTTCTTCTAAAAAAGAATTGAATGAGAAAAATTATTTAATAAAAAAATTACAAAAAGAATTAAAGAAAATGAAAGCCGTCTCTTCTCCCATACATGAGAAATAGGAAAAAATGGTAAAAGGAAAAGAAAAAGAACAAAATGAAAAAATAGAAAAGAAAAAAGAAAAAGAGAAAAGAAAGGATAAAAAGGAAAAAAGGAAAACATCTGTTTCAAAATCTTATTATGATAAAAATTTGATCAAATTCACTGATGAGGAATCCACGATAGAAGAAGATTTGGAAATTTCCTCTGATGAAAATTCAAGACCAAATTCTGATGATTAAATGATAGAAAATGAGAAGAATGAATTTCAACAATTAATACATAATCTCTATAAAAATAAAGACTATGTATTAAAATTGTTAGATTCCAGTTCAGAAAAATCCAGACCAAATACTCCTAAATCAATTTCAAGAAAATCTTCATCAGATGAAGCTGAGGAAACCTGTTCCAAAAGGACTGCAAAGAAGAAAAAATCAAAGAAATAATGCAAAGAAAATGGAAGATATTGTCAAGAATGGTGGAAGACATTATCATTACAAGACAAAGTGGAGAAAAAGTGAAGATCACATAACTTTTAGAATATTGTATTTTGAATTATTGTTTTTCTAAAATATTGTATTTTGAATTATTGTCTTTTGACTTTAGTATTTGAGAAAGTCTATAAATAGGAACCCAAATGGGTTGTAAGGCAGAGGATTTTCTTCCCTTAGAATTTTCTTTACATTTCAAGCATTCCAAGAGTTAGCTCTCAAGCTCTCTTTGTAATACCTTTTGTAATCAAGAGTTCTTATGCAATAGAATTTTCTTGGTTTCAAACCTTTCTCTTCTTTTCTTCAAGCAATCTTACCTTCTTCTTTCTTCTTTAAGTTTTTATAATTTACAGGTTTATGCTAAGGAGTTAAGAAGTTCTTCCCTCCTTTGTAATTAGTTGGTGTTTCCTTGGTGTTTTGTGCATAAAGCTTAAAGATAAATGCTTCAAGATTAGAGAAAATAAGTAGTAAGTCCCTTACATACTTTTAAATGGTTAAAGGATTGACATATAAACTAATGTTTTGCTGAGTTTCATTAGCATAATAAGCTATCAAGTGTGGAGAAATCTAAAATTTTCAATACGTGATATCAAGTTTGGAGAAAATCTAAGATATTCAATACATGATTCCATATGGAAGGAACTAAGTTATGTGTATATACCATAAATTATGTTACTAATCCTACCCGAAGCTCTCTTGAATTACTTTTTGCTCTTAAATTACTTTTTAATCTTTTTGAATTAATTTTCAATTATGTATTCTATTAACAATTCTATTTCTCATCCTTTGTCTTCAATTGAAAATAAGCAATTAAATAAATTGGATCTAAAAGAAATAAGTAAAATATGTGTTGAAGATTTTAATCTTCCACACTATAAATTATTTAGAACTTGGTTGTTTAGAACCTATGATTCTAAACAACAAAAATATATTCAAAATGAATATTATGATTTAATTAAAAATACTGAGGTAATTATTTCATTTATTGCATGGTTTTCTACTGAAAAAAGAGTAAATCACATGCATGATTTATCTAGCCTAAATATCATAGATAAAGCTTATCAAATTTGGAAACTACCAAATAATAAATTATTAAAATTAATTTATTCTTTGCAAAAACAACACAAAGAAGAAATTAAAATTATAAATTACTCTTGTGTTGAAAATGAAAAAAGTGATGAAATAAAAAATAATAATGATTCATGTATTGATAAAAATGAAATCTTAGAACAAGAAAATTTCCATAAAGTTGACATAGAAGAAAACAGTTCAAAAAATGAAAATAATAAAATGGACATAGAAGAAAATAGTTCAAAAAATGAAAATATTGAAAATAATAACTCTAAAAATATTGATAAAATATGTGAAATAGACAATCTTAAACTAGGAATAGTTAAAGATGAAAAATTAAATCAGTTAGAAATTTTTACATTAACTGAAAATCAAAAAATGATGTTAAAATTGATTAATGATATTAAAAATCTTATAAAAAGAAATCAATATTTAGAAATATATTTTCAAGAAAATTCTTATTATTCTTCATCTAATAATAATAATAATTCTATAAATAAAAAACAAATAGATAAATTAGATACTTCTTTCAAAATACAAGAAGATAAAAAATATTTAGAAAATCAAGTCTCAAAAATTACTTTGCCTATATTAAAACAAGAAATTAATGAATTAAAAACATAAATTAAAATATTAAAAAATAAGACTTTAACAGAAAAAGAACTTGATAAAATAGAAAAAATTTATGATCAAAATTCTCAATTAAAGACTTTAATTACATCTCAAAAATACTATATTTTTTCAAGTCTTGTAATAAATAAAGAGTATAGTTACTGCCATAGTCACTGGCATCACACATGATTTCAAATGGTTCATCCCAATTTGGAGTGACTATCACAGGAGCCTCTATGAGTTTATCCTTCAATGTAACGAAAGCTTCCAAGCATTCTTCACTGAAATGAAATTTCACATCTTTTTCCAAAAGGCTACACAAAGGCCTTGCAATCTTGGAAAAGTCTTTTATGAATCTCCTGTAAAATCCAGCATGCTCGAGAAAACTCCTGATGCCTTTACCATTAGTTGGAGGAGGAAGTTTGGCAATAACATCAATCTTTGCTTTGTCCACCTCAATGCCCTTGCTGGAAATTTTATGGCCAAGCACAATTCCCTCCTGGACCATAAATTGGCATTTTTCCCAATTAAGCACAAGGTTGGTCTCTTCACATCTCTGTAACACTTTAGTCAAATTGTCTAGGCACCCTTCACAAGTCATGCCGAAAACTGAGAAATCGTCCATGAATATTTCAATCACATCTTCCACCATATCATGAAAAATAGCCATTATGCACCTTTGGAAGGTTGCAGGAGCATTGCACAACCCGAAAGGCATCCTTTTGTAGGCAAAGGTTCCAAAAGGGCATGTAAAGGTTGTCTTGTCTTGATCCTTTGGGTCGATGGCTATCTGATTGTACCCGGAGTACCCATCAAGGAAACAATAGAATAGAAAGCCAGCTATACGGTCCAACAATTCTTCAAGAAAAGGGAGTGGAAAATGATCTTTGCGGGTGGCTGTGTTAAGCTTCCTATAGTCCATGCACACTCTCCATGCGTTCACTACTCTTGTTGCCAAGAGTTCATTAGCTTCAATCCTTACCACTGTAACACCTCCTTTCTTTGGAACGCATTGCACTGGACTAACCCACTCACTGTCAGATATAGGAAATGTCATTCCAAAGTCCAAAAGCTTGATGACCTCTTTCTTAACCACTTCCATCATCTGAGGATTCAACCTTCTTTGTCTATCCCTAATTGGACTTGCTCCTTCTTCTAGCAATATTTTGTGCATACAAATGCTGGGGCTTATCCCTTTAATGGCTGCGATTGTCCATCCAATAGCCTACTTATGTTGTCCCAAGACTTCCATCAACTTTTCCTCTTGCCAAGCTTCCAATTTGGAAGATATCACCACAGGCAAAGTTTCATTTCTACCAAAAAAGGCATATTTCAGATAAGGTGGCAGTGGTTTTAGTTCAAGCTTTGGAGGTACTTCAACGAATGGCATCAACTTCTTATTCCTGCATAAATTCTCATCTTTCCTCACCTAAATGGGAGTACAAAACTCATTAATAGAAATGTGTTAAGAAAATGGAGTAGGATTAATCTATCGCTACACTTGCTAAAACCTTACACTAGCAAAATTAATCAATACTACACATACACCCCACCCGAAGGAGGTGGTCAAAGTTGTAATGTAGCAAAGTTCGATCCCACGAGGAAAGGAATCAATGTTTGCAAGATTTTGTGTTTTCGAAATATTTAGCTATCGTAAAAACAAGTAGCTAAAAAGGAAAGTGAATTAACAATTAAAATATGCTAAAATGTCAAACTTTAGTCAAGAAAGGTGCGGCGTGCTCCCGGGTGTTGTCGGCTATGGTTACTAAGGATTCTCTATCTCGGGTTCGACCTAAAGTGTTACTAGGGCTAGGGACAAGCAATCCCTTTGAGCTCCACTTTTATGGCGGAAGCTAGAGCCAAAGGGGCGTTCATCTAGAGGATTTAGCTAGGTCAAGGTGTCTTCCTTTATGGCAAAGGCAAAACTACTTGATTCTAGCTAACCGCGGCACTTACGTTCCCCCAATTCTTACCACTCTCTAGACCCGTTCCCCCTTTATGGCGAAGGCGAGAACCGGTCCTAGTCACTCCCCTCCTAAATCTCTCCCTAAGTTCACTCCCCCTTTATGGTGAAGGCAAGAATTAGCTTAGTTCTAGACTTTAGGTGCACAAACTAACGTAATGCACGAATGCTATTCGTTTTCCCTCATGTATGGTGGATGCAAGGTCAACTTAAGCACTTCCTCTATTCTACTTTCAATCCCAAGGCTTAAAGGTTCACTCAAGCCTTTTATCAAACACTTACTGGTCAACAATTAAACCAACTAGCTTGTTTTCCATTCAATGTACAAAGAATCTACCACCTAGATATCCTCTAGGTTGAACCCTATCAAGCAACATTTAATGCATCATCCTAGCCAACAACAACCCAAGGAGCACAATAGGCTTTAGCCTAACATAGCTAGAGCATTCATCATGAAAACAATAAATAGCACATACAAAGCAATAAATGACATTAAAGGAAGAAAACTACCAATCTTGGATGAAAGATATCCTCTTCAATAAATGTTAGCATTCATTACAAGCTTTGTCCACGTAATTGATGGATTTCCTTCCTTGTACAAAAGAATGAGCTTCCAAATGGAACTCTAGCTATCACTACTCTAGGAATGCACAAGAGAAGAGTTCTCTTGTTGTCTAACTCCTTAGCCCTAGCTATTTTCCAACTAATGTAAAAACTAACTACTAACTAAAGACCTCAAAAACCCTTATCTCCTCTTTACAATTTCGTTTCTACCAGTTGTTGACTTTTAAAGTGGAGCGCAAAAAACGCAAAAAATGACATTTTAGCAATAAGGCACTCCGGCGTGCCGCTGGCACCTCCGGCGCACCGCTGGCACCTTCGGCCCGCCGCACAAGTTCCTGCGGCGCGCCGGAGAGCACTGTTTCAGCTTCCAAAACTTTCTTCAAAAAATGATGTCTTTTTCGCACTTCTTCCGTTCCTAGCCCTCCTTTGCTCAATGTCCTACAAAACATGCACAAAACGTGTCAAATAATCGTGAGAGTTACATGAAAAGTACATGAAACGGTCTAAATAGGATGAATATAATTCACCCTATCACCTCCATCAACTTTTCCTCTTGCCAAGCTTCCAATTTGGAAGATATCACCACAGGAAAAGTTTCATTTCCACTAAGAAAGGCATATTTCAGATAAGGTGGCAGTGGTTTTTGTTCAAGCTTTGGAGGTACTTCAACGGATGGCATCAACTTCTCATTCCTGCATAAATTCTCATCGTTCCTCACCTCAATGGGAGTACAAAACTCATTAATAAAAACAAGGCATTTTTCATCTTCCAACTTATCATCACATGAATCCTGTAACTTATTTTCTACCACACATGTTTGTATTTGAACATCAACAACTTCATATTGCATTTCACATATAGACTCCTCAAGCACACAACACTCCACAAGGTTTTCAAGTTCATTTAGAATCATGCAATCTTCTTTATCTAACTCTTCAATCTTGCAAACCTCATTGTTCATAACCAATTCATCAGTGCAAAAATAGTCATGGGCAACATGGTTAACATTATCATCAAGCATATGCATAGAGCATGCAACAGTTCTAATCACAAAACAAGTCTCTACATCTGAAGGATGCTTCATTGCATAATTGACATCAAAGACTACTTGTTCATCATTAATGCGGAAAGTAACTATTTTATTTCTAACACCAATCAATGCATCTCCAGTAGCAAGAAAAGGCCTACCAAAAATTAAAGGTACCTCTGGATCTTCCTCCATATCAAGAACAATGAAGTCAACTGGCAAAGTGAATTTATCAATTCTCACCAAAATGTCCTCCACTAAGCCTGTAGGAGTCACCAAGGACCTATCCGCCAACTGGAGTGTGACAGCTACTGGGCGAATCTTGCCTCCCAATCCAACATTGATAGCAATGGAGAGTGGCATAAGGTTGATGCCAGCTCCCAAGTCATAAAGAGCCTTTGCAAAATGTCTAGTGCCAATCTTGCAAGGAATGGTACAACTCCCTGGATCTTTGAATTTAGGAGGTAAGTTGTGTACCATCTATACTTGACTACATTCAGAAAGCATCATAGGAACTTCACACCTTAAGATTTGTTCCTAGTTTGAAATGAAGTTCTTCAAGTATTTTGAATATTTGGGCATGGCTGTCACCAAATCCATCAATGATAGATTCACATTTACTTGCTTGATAATATCCAAGAAACGAGTGAATTGAGGACCTTTTTTAGGTGGAGATTTCTTCCTCTCTGGAAATGGAGGTTTTGGTGCATATTTAGGGAAATTGAAAGGATTGGAATTTTTAGTTATCTCATTCCCCACTCTTCCTGGTATTTCCTTCTTTTCGGTAGTAGTAGGTGATTCTTGCTTAGCAACTTTCTCAGGCTCTGTAACAATCTCCACCTCAACTTCTGGCTCCTCTTCTTTGTCCTCACTTTCATCTCCAGGGGATGTGTTTGCTAGCAGCTCCTTTCCACTCCTCAAAGTGATTGCATTGCAAACCTCTTTTCCCATAGGATTTGGGATAGTGTCGCTTGGAAGAGAACCGCTTGGCCTGTGGTGCACAGCATTGGCCAATTGCCCCAATTGCATCTCAATATTTTTGAGAGTTGCCTCATGATGTTTCACTGTATTTTCTAGACCTCCAAACCTCTGCTCATTTTTGTCCATTTTGTCCATAAGCCTATGGAACATTTCTTCAACCGATGGTTTCCTTTGTTCTTGTGCACTCGGTGGTTGATCAAAACCTGGTGGAGGATTAGAAGTTCTTCTTTGATCATTCCCTTGAGAATATTGGCCTCCCTGGTTTTGGTTTTGTTGCCCCCAAGTTCCTTGATTACCTCCATAGCTTCTATTGTTTCCTCCTGAGTAATTCCCTGAGTACTATGGCCTGTTGTTGTAATTGTTGACATATTGAAGAGATTCAGTTGTCACAGAACACTCATCAGTATAGTGCTCCCCTTTACATACTTCACAAGACAATACGGGTGCTCTAGCTTGGGTGGCCTTGAGGGTTTGCAATTGCTTTGCTAAGGCTTCGACTTTTGCATTGAGTGAAGTTTCCTCATCTAAATCCAGAACTCCTCTTTGCCTTCTGCCATGAGGTTTTCTTGTCTCAGGAAACAAGTACTCATCCTCTGCTATTTGATCAAATAACTCCCTTACTTCCTGGACAGTTTTATCTTTGAGAGCTCCATTGGCACAAGTTTTAACCATTAATGAAGCCTCAGCAGTAAGGCCTTTGAAAAAAGTATTTAATTCTCTTATTTCCTCCAAGTCGTGATTGGGGCATTGCCTTATCAAATCGTTGAATCTATCCCAAGCCTCACGGAATGGCTCTCCTGTTGGAATGAATATCCTAAAGTCAATCATTTGATGATTGTTTGACATTTTATTATCATGAATATTCTATTAATTAAAGGCATTTTATTATTTTCCCATTTGTTTATAATTGTTATATGAATTATTGCAATAATAATGTCCCTAGAATATAATGTATATTCTTGAATGTCCTTAGTCAAGTATTATTAATAGGGAGATCAATAATACGGTAAGACTAATGTGTGGTTGATTAATATGTGATATTAAGGACAATACATAAGTACATAAATTAGAGAATTCATGTACTGGACCGACCCGATATGAAATCATTGCATGGATCATGTTATGATAGTCATAAATGATTTCGTAGTGATGATGGT
This sequence comes from Ophiorrhiza pumila, assembly GCA_016586305.1. Classification (NCBI taxonomy): domain Eukaryota; kingdom Viridiplantae; phylum Streptophyta; class Magnoliopsida; order Gentianales; family Rubiaceae; genus Ophiorrhiza; species Ophiorrhiza pumila. Next base: position 28,776,524 of record BLIW01000008.1, on the reverse strand, counting down.
GTTGACTGTTCCTTAGACTTGAGGTCACCATGGTGTCCAACATAAAGAATTGTATATTTTGACTCCATCAAACGTTACCCTTAACAATGTGATTATAAAGATGGTGATTGGATATATAATAATTTATGTAGTGGGTTGTGAGTGATCAAGATGGGATTTGTTCTTCCTATAACATGGGAATGATATCTATGGCATCTTGATTGAATTAAGTTAATAAGTGCATGGCCAGGCCCAAATTATTTGTGATTTGTTTTGATTAGCTAATTCAGGAATCAAAAAATAAAGATTAAACTATACGAGAATGACATGTCCATGTCTCGTGTTTAATCTAGATATTTAGAACAAAAGGAATTTACAACATGGTAACATCAATCACAGTTTAGGATGCTTTGAAGCATATAATTCTTCGTAATTTGGGTAGAAATGATGTGTTGCTAGATACCGCTCATTGTTTATAATTATGAAATATGATTTTTTAATTATTGCCAATATTACGGGAACCTACAGGGTCGCACACTTAGAATAGTAAGTAATTCAAAACGTCTAAATTCATTTATATGAATTTTGTTTGAGCAATTAATAAACTTTCCTAGTTAGACTATGATTAAGTTTTGATTTTGTCATAATTAATTAATAAATATATATATGGTATATATTTTAATTAATTTCCTAGTTAGACTAGGATTTGACCATTAATTGGTTTCCTATTTAATTATTTAATTAAGGAAATAAATTAAATAATAATAAAGGTATATCAGAATACCATTAAGAATAGGATTCTATTTTGGTTAAGATTTTATGAAACCCTAAGCCTATAAATACCCTAAGCCTATAAACATCTCAAAGATAAGAAAACTGTCTGCCTCCAGAAGAAAGAAAAAACATACGTTTTCATCCCAGAGAGGTCTGTGAGACAATTTAGTTTATTTTGGAGAATCAAAACTCTACTATATTGCTCAAAGATTAATTCAAGTGTTGAATTAATCAACTAAAGAACAAGAATAAAGGGCTAGCACCCAAGTTCTTGTGAGTTCTATCCGGGTTCGTGAGAAGAGTGCGGAGATTACGCTATTCGTGTGGATACCGTAGAGACACGATCTAATTGTTCGTGTTTTGTTGATGTTTCAACAGTACGAAAGGCGCACCAAAACGGTGTGTTCTAAACACATAATAGATTGTTGTGTTAAACTGATCTTGGCTTAGGGAATTAAATTTTTAAATTTCCGCTGCTTATGCCTGTTTAATTCCCAACAGTGGTATCAGAGACATATGTTTAAAAAACTGTCTATTATGATTGAAAGTATGTAAATAAATTATTTATATATGAGATATAATTATTTGTTGTTTGATAAGATCAAATTTACACACTTCCTCAATACACGGTTTTGAAAGGTTTAGATTCAAATTTAAAACTATCATGAGAAAGCAAAATCTTAATGCTTGGGAAGTTGTGGATGTTGAATCATTCTGTGGAGACCATGATATCATGCTCCATCTTTCGGTATTGAATCTCGTTTGATGTTTGTCAATTTGATAAGATAATCGGCATGATTTTGCATCATTTTATGTAAACTGTTTACATAATGGTTTTATGGAAACTGTTTACATAATGATTTTATGTAAACTGTTTGATAATTATTTGCACGATTAAATAATTGCATGATGAATCATATCATGTTTAATTTGATGAGATCAAATTGTATAGAATTAATAATATTAATTCATAATATAATCTGATAAGATAAAAAATTTGTATATATATTTAATGAGATTAATTTATATATAAAGTAATAATAATAATAAATATGTGATGTTTATCATTTACTTTAATATTATGAGTTGATAAGATTAATTTATAATATAATTTGATGAGATCAAATTAGATATAATTAATTCAAATATATTTGATTTGATTAGATCATATTGTATAAAATTAATAAGATTAATTTATAATACAATTTGATAAGATCAAATAAAATATAATTGATTAGATTAATTTATAATATAATTTGATGAAATAAAATTCTATAAAATTAATATAATGGCAAATTGTGATTTATTTTATATACATATGTATTATCTGATAAATTATGATTTATTCTTATGCATATGTATTATGTGATAAATTATAATTTATTTTCATGCATAATTATTACGTGATAATATTTATCAATATGCATGTGCTAATAATGATTTGATAAGATCAAATTTAATTGAGTTAAAGAGTTTAATTCATGATTTAGTGAGATAATCCCTTATTAAAAATATATTATGTTTTTCCTTCGAATAAGTTATCTCTTGTCAAATTCTTGATCGAATTAAAGTAGTTTACGCCAAAGTGTGGTGCTTGATTCTATCTTGAAAAGGCGTAGAGGAAAATGTAGAGTCTGCCAAAGCAGTGTACTTTGTTCCAGCGATTAACTATTGGGTCGGACTTAACTAGTACAAGCCCAATAGGATTGGGAGTCTAGAGGAAACGAGTTGGGCCTTCATCTATAAAATGAAGTTAAATAAAGAGTTATTACCCAACTGTTCCAAGAATTGTATAAAGATGCAATTAGCAAAGAGTTGCTTACCTAAATAGCCAAGTCTTGAGTTTTTCAGCCAAAGCTGTCTCAATAATTGGTGAAATATGGATCTTGGCCTACTAGAAAGTTTAGAACTTTCAGAATTAATAAGAGGGATATTAATTCAAATAAAACAGTGGGAGAATTATTTAATTAAAGTCCTATTAAATAATTTAATTCATGATATTTATATTGGCATATTTTTCTGTTGTAGAATAACATGGCATCTAATACTACAAACAACATATCTGTGCGATCCATCCTTGAGAAGGATAAAATTGTTGGGACCAATTTCGTTGATTGGTACAGAAGCCTGAGAATTGTTCTCAGATAAGAAAAGAGGAATTGCAAAGTGTATTTGGAAAATCTAAAGAAGAAGAGAACTGAGACTTCTACTTCAGGTATTTATGTTATTGAGATTAATCTCTCAACTCCTACTACTTGGGAATTAGATACCGGTTGTGGTTCTCACATTTGTTTGAATGTGCAGGAACTAAAAAAATAGTAGGAGACTTGGCAAGGGCGAGGTGTACCTACGAGTGGTAAATGGAGCAAGAGTTTCTGCATTAGCTATAGGAACATATCATTTGTCTTTGCCTTCTGGGCTTGTTATAGAACTTAATAATTGTTATTACGTTCCGTCAATTACCAAAAATATTATTTCTATTTCTTATTTAGATAACGAAGGATATTATTTTGATATTAAAAAAAATAGAATTTGTTCTATTTATTTTAAAGGAATATTTTATGGTAATGCTCCAATGATCAATGGTTTGTATGAATTAGATCTTCACATGCCCATTTATAACATAAATAATAAAAGGGTTAAATTAAACAAATCAAACCCGACTTACATTTGGCATTGTCGTTTGGGCCATATAAGTGAGAAACGCATTTCAAAACTTCATAAAGATGGATTTTTGGACTCATTTGATTTTGAATCACATGAGACATGCGAATCTTGCTTGTTAGGAAAAATGACAAAAGCCTCATTTACTGGAACACAGTGAACGGGTCAATGACTTATTGGGTCTAATACATACTGGTGTATGTGGACCAATGAGTTCACAAGCTAGAGGTGGGTATTTGTATTTCATTACATTTACTGATGATTTCAATAGGTATGGTTATGTCTACCTGATGAGACATAAATCTGAATCATTTGAAAAGTTCAAAGAATTCAAAAATGATGTACAAAACCAACTTGGCAAAAGTATAAAAGTACTTCGATCAGATCGAGGTGGTGAATACTTAAGTCAAGAATTTCGTGACTATTTGAAAGAGTGTGGGATAGTCTCACAACTCACTCCACCAGCTACACCACAATTAAATGGTGTGTCTGAGAGAAGAAATCGAACCTTGTTAGACATGGTTAGATCGATGATGAGTCACGCAGATCTTCCAATCTCCTTTTGGAGATACGCTCTAGAGACAACAACTTTTATATTGAACAGAGTTCCATCTAATGCAGTTGAAAAGACACAATATGAGATATGAATTGGGAAGCGTCCTAGTATGTCTTTTGTTAGATGTTGGGGTTGTGAGGCTTACGTAAAACGTCTATCTTCTGACAAATTAGCACCAAAATCTGATAAATGTTATTTTGTGGGATACCCTAAAGAAACTAAAGGGTATTACTTTTACAATCCTTCAGAGAACAAAGTGTTTGTTGCTCGAACTGGAGTATTTTTAGAGAAACAATTTATCTCTAAAGAAACCAGTGGGAGGAAAGCAAAACTTGAAATTGTTCAAGAACCACAAGAAAACATAGAACCGATGATGAATTTTGAGCCAGTTTCACAAGTAGTTGTGGAACCTGAGATAATTCCGTAAGAAGTTATGGAACAGGAAAGGCTCAAGATAGGTCAAGTAGGTCACGTAGGTTGCCTGCGAGGTATAATTTTCTCGTAACTCAACCAGGGGACGTGATGCTCATTGAAGAAGATGAGCCTACAACTTACGAACAAGCTATAACTGGGCAAGATTCTGAGAAATGGCTTGAAGCCATGAAATCTGAAATTGACTCCATGTATACCAACCAAGTGTGGACTTTGGTTCATCCACTTGAAGTGGTAAAACCCATTGGGTGCAAGTGGGTTTTCAAAAAGAAAACCGACATGGAAGGAAATGTGCATACCTATAAAGGTAGATTGGTTGCAAAAGGCTTCAAACAAGTTCATGGTATAGACTATGATGATGTCTTTTCACCAGTTGTGATGCTTAAATCTATTCGGATTTTACTTGCTGTTGCAGCATACCAAGACTATGAAATTTGGCAAATGGATGTCAAAACAGCTTTTCTTAATGGAAAGCTCCTTGAGGATGTGTATATGACACAACCTTAGGGTTTTGTGGATCCAAATGCCCCTGGCAAGGTGTGTAAATTACAACGATCCATTTATGGGTTGAAGCAGGCTTCTCGAAGTTGGAATCTTCGTTTTGATGAATCAATCAAAGAGTTTGGTTTCATACAAAATGAAGATGAACCTTGTGTATATAAAAGGTTCAGTGGGAATAACATTATCTTCCTAGTGCTATATGTAGATGACATATTATTAATTGGGAATGATATTCCAACTTTACAATCAGTTAAGACTTGGTTGTGGAGTTGTTTTTCAATGATGGATTTAGGCGAGGCTACCTACATTTTGGGTATTAAGATCTATAGAGATAGATCAAGAAAAATGCTTGGCTTAAGTCAAAGTACATACATTGACAAGGTGTTAAATCGGTTTAGCATGCAAGAGTCCAAGAGAGGACTACTTCCTATATCACATGGCATCACTCTCACAAAAGATATGTGTCCAAAGACACAAGATGAGAGAGAACACATCTTATGCCCCAGCTATAGGATCTATCATGTATGCCATGGTATGTACACATCCTGATGTATCGTATGCACTAAGTGTAACGAGTAGATACCAAGGTAATCCTGGTGATAGTCACTGGATTGCTGTTAAAACAATCCTTAAGTACTTAAGAAGAGCTAAGGATGTGTTTTTGGTATATGGAGGTGATGAAGAGCTCGGAGTAAAAGGTTACACTAATGCAAGCTTTCAAACCGACAAGGACAGTTTTAAATCGCAATCTGGATATGTGTTTTGCCTAAATGGTGGCGCTGTAAGCTGGAAGAGTTCAAAGCAAGATACAGTTGCTGATTCACTAGGTATTAGATACGTTAGTGAATTCTATTAATTAAAGGCATTTTATTATTGTCACAATTGTTTATAATTGTTATATGAATTATTGTAATAATAATGTCCCTAGAATATAATGTATATTCTTAAATGTCCTTAGTTGAGTATTATTAACAGGGACATTAATAATACAGTAAGACTAATGTGTGGTTGATTAATATGTGATATTAAGGACAATAAATAAGTACATAAATTAGAGAATTCATGTACTGGACCGACCCGCTATGAAATCATTGCATGGATTATGTTATGATGGTCATAAATGATTTCGTAGTGATGATGGTGTTGACTGTTCCTTAGACTTGAGGTCACCATGGTGTCCAACATAAAGAATAGTATATTTTGACTCCATCAAACGTTACCCTTAACAAGGTGATTATAAAGATGGTGATTGGATATATAATAATTTATGTAGTGGGTTGTGAGTGATCAAGATGGGATTTGTTCTTCCTATAACATGGGAATGATATCTATGGCATCTTGATTGAATTAAGTTAATAAGTGCATGGCCATGCCCAAATGATTTGTCATTTGTTTTGATTAGCTAATTCAGGAATCAAGAAATAAAGATTAAACTATACGAGAATGACATGTCCATGTCTCGTGTTTAATCTAGATATTTAGAACAAAAGGAGTTTACAACATGGTAACATCAGCCACAGTTTAGGTTGCTTTGAGGCATATAATTCTTCGTAATTTGGGTAGCAATGATGTGTTGCTAGATACCGCTCATTGTTTATAATTATGAAATATGATTTTATAATTATTGCCAACATTACGGGAATCTACAGGGTCACACACTTAGAATAGTAAGTAATTCAGAACGTCTAAATTCATTTAGATGAATTTTATTTGAGCAATTAACAAACTTTCCTAGTTAGACTAGGATTAAGTTTTGATTTTGTCATAATTAATTAATAAATATATATATGGTATATATTTTAATTAATTTCCTAGTTAGACTAGGATTTGACCATTAATTGGTTTCCTATTTAATTATGTAATTAAGGAAATAAATTAAATAATAATAAAGGTATATCAGAATACCATTAAGAATATGATTTTGTTTTGGTTAAGGTTTTATGAAACCCTAAGCCTATAAACATCTCAGAGATAAGAAAACTGTCTGCCTCCAGAAGAAAGAAAAAACATACGTTTTCATCCTAGAGAGGTCTGTGAGACAGTTTAGTTTATTTTGGAGAATCAAAACTCTACTATATTGCTCAAAGATTAATTCAAGTGTTGAATTAATCAACTAAAGAACAAGAATAAAGGGCTAGCACCCAAGTTCTTGTGAGTTCTATCCGTGTTCATGAGACGAGTTCAGAGATTACGCTGTCTGTGTGGATACCGTAGAGACACGATCTAATTGTTCGTGTTTTGTTGATGTTTCAACATTACGAAAGGCGCACCAAAACGGTATGTTCTAAACACATAATAGATTGTTGTTTTAAACTGATATTGGCTTAGAGAATTAAATTTTTAAATTTCCGCTGCTTATGCCTGTTTAATTCCCAACATCTCCGTCATGCTGCTGAAAATTCATTATATCCATCATTAACTTCCCCAACTTTGCTGGAGGGAAATACTTCGCCAAGAACTTTTTCTGCAACTCATCAAAGGTTCTTACTGCACGAGTGCCTCCAATCGTCTTATACCAGTGTTTATCTTTTCCTCTGAGTGACAATGGAAACAAGATCCGATGGACTTCACCTCTAGGCACTCCTGGGAGCTTAAAAGTGCTGCATAAGCCTAAGAACCAGTCTAGGTGTTCATTAGGATCTTCGTTGCCCAACCCTTGGAAAAACTGCCCTTGTGTTAGAATTGAAACAATTTGAGTTGGTATATGATAGCTTTCCACATCAATTTCTTGCTGTTCAAAGCCATTGTCAAAGTTAACCGCATAATGGTCTCCAAATCGTGGTGGCCTTGCCTCAGGATTAGCCATTTTTTCCTTCCTTTGCTGCCTCAAAGTTCTTTGCAATTCAAGGTCAAGTGTGAATTCAGGCTCCCCTACAGATCTTACGGACCCAGGCATACACAAACCGCAAGTGATATCCCAAAAAGAAATAAAACAATAACAACAGTAACAAGACTCCAAATGGTAAACTACCAGAAAGGGAACAATATAAGAAACAGAACAAATGGAACAATTAGGAACCCAAACCAATACAAGATGGCAAAAAAAATAGAATCAACACAAAGCAAAAGTAAGCAAAGTCAAAGAAAAAATTAAGAACTATATAGACTAAAACAGAACAAACTCACACAATGAACATAAAACTAAAAACAGAACAAAATCAAATTCAAGAACCGTGCCTAGTTCCCCGGCAGTGGCGCCAAAAATTGATACAAGATATCGCTACTCGTCAATTTATCCTAACTCTACTTATAGAAATGATGAGAAAGATTCGTTCCACAGGGAACAGGTGGTAATGAGAAATTTTGATAGATGCTCGGTTTGTTGTCACAAAGTGTGTAGAATCAAGAATAAAAAATAATAGTCACAAGACAGTAAGTAAATCAAATGAAATCACAACAAATAGGAAATGAACAATCACAAAGGAATCACAATAAATTAAGAAGAAAAATCACAGATGATTAAAACATATAATCTAGGCTTCTTCCAGGTGAATGCACACTCACATTTATCTGTACTGTACCATTAACATACACGCAAATAAATTGAGGAGAATAGAAACTGGAGACCTAAATTGGAGTTGGCATGGTGACCACACTTCAATCCTAGTCTCCCAACACCATCCTAACCTTTGGTGAGGCCCAAGGATGGTGAAGAATTACCTTAGCCTTCTCAATTCTCTACTCAAATTACTTCAGCAAATACCTCTTAGAATCTCCTATGATGAGGCCTGATTCAAGGTTTTACGTTTGTAATTTAAGTCGAATAATCTCTTAGCACCTTGTTCTTAAGATTTCATAGACTACGAGCTTCCTAGGGTGAGGTCTAGCTCTAAGTAATGAACATATACGAGCAGGCTTAAGAACTCTCGCAATCTCTGGTTCTCATTCATGAATTCTTAGCCGAATCTAATGAATTAAGGTTCAACTCAACAAGGCAACCGCAATAAAATCTCATTGCAACAAATCCAGATCAAATACATGAACTTAACAAGTTTACAAATTCAATTCAGAGAATGTTGTATTTCTCTTCTTAGATCGTTAATGATACTGCACATTATCAAATAAACCAAGCATTCACCCTTCAGTAACCGAGATTATCACACACGAGTAGGACATATCCATATTAAGCTCAATTTTAGCAAATTCCAATATTACACATTCATAATCCATAGAATTGGGAGATTTTACCAGTTATACTCAACAGGAATGTGTAAAGCTTCTTCGATTGAGCTCAATTTGTAAGTGCCAGCACATAAACTCGATCAAAATCCAAATCGGAGAAAAGAGTCTAGAGAGAGAAAGAAGAGAGAGAAAGAAAATCTAGAGATGAACAATTCCCGCTCTAAAAATATGAAAGTCGGTTACACGTGAAAGGAAAATAAAAAAAATGAATAATGAATAATCCCCTTTACATATTAGCTACATTTCCTATATATAGAGAATCATAAAAAACGTAGCTAATACGCAAACGTAAAATAACTACAAAGTTACAAGAGTACCCTTCAAAGAAATGACTAAAAATCAGCCCAAGTATGAAAATCCCAAATAAAAGGCTTTCAAGCCTTCCCAGCGCCTTTGAGCCATCGGTGGTGCGCCTTCGATCCAGTTCCAGCGCCCTTGAGCCAGCAGCTGTACGCCTCCATCCCAGCTTCCACGCCCCTGAGCCACCAGCTTCACGCTTCCTTGTACCTAGCACCAAGACACATTTCGCATAGAAGCACCAATTGCATAGTCTTGCACACAGAATAAGTAAATAACTAAAACATAGGAATCATAGTGCATTTGAAGAGCTTTCCAAAACATCCAAGAACTCACCATTTGGACCAGTATAGAGGAAGTTATGCTCAATTGAAGTTCACTAACCAAATCTGCCCAAACCTAAACTAGGCGATTTTAAACATTTTTATGTTTTCTTCAAATTCCCACACATTCTCTCAAATCCTTTGAACTCATTTCTTACAATTTGACACCAGACATGAATTTACCACATTTTATCAACATTTTTAGGTCTTTTTCTCCATTTTAGCACATCAAGTTGCATATCTCATTAATGCACAAATTAGCACATAATATCACATAAATGTATGCAATACAAGTCAAAATCTAAGTGAAATAAGCATTTATAAGTTGGTATAAAACCCACTTATCAGTTACATTAGGGTTTCATGGGATTTATGTTGCCATAGTTTGGTTAATTGTTGATAACGTGAGCTCTAGACATCCAATGATGTTGTTTCTTGAACCATTGGAAAGATGAGAGGAAGATCTATAACTTTCATGTTGATTACAAGTTCTAATTCGAAATGGAGACGGATGATTGCAGCCATAAAAGGGATTAGGCTGGAATGCATAAAAGGATTAAAAAATTACACTACGATGAGGTCGTAGGGTTAATTTCACTCTCAGCCATGTTTCAGTATTTTGGTCATAACTCTTTGGTCTGAGCTCCGTTTTAGTACTTCAAAAGGCTATGGAAAGCTGAGATTTGGGGCTACAACCTTTGTGTTTTAAGTGTTTCCAATTTCCCAACGCATCATACCCGAATATTGGTTGGAAGTAGCTGAGAAGTTGGACATTTTGAGCATAAAATTTACACTACGATCTCATCGTAGTGTAAATGTTTATGCACACATTTGTGCACTACGATCTCATCGTAGTGCATTTGCACACCCACACAATTTACACTACGATCTCATCGTAGTGTAAATTTACACACAAAGTTCACAATAATTCTCACAAACACAATCACTCTTGCTATTTTGCACATTCACATTTCATATAACTCGTTCTTTGCTATTTCACAACAAAATCTTTGCAACTTTTCATAACATTCTGAAATCTTCACACTTTGTTTGTTCTATTCTTAAACATTTCATAACATTCACACATTTCACAAACACATTCACTCTTGCACTCTTGCACAATTCACATTTCAAATTACGTATTCTTTACTATCTTTATTTGGACTCTCTCATCACATTACAGTTTTTCACTCTTCAATATGTTCACTCTACACTCCACAACACAATTCACCTCATAAATTGCACTCTATACTCGGCACACAAGCACTTGAACTACGATGCATCGTAGCGATGCATCATAGTGAAGGCAGTTTGTACCACGATGCATCGTGGTTATGGTGTGTATGTGCTACGATGCATCGTAGTTGTGTTGTGTGTATGCTGCCTATTTTTGTTCTACACATTTGTGCTTCACTCTTTACTTCATTCTGGAGTTCACATTCTTAAACATTTCTTCACCCATTTCACAAACACTTGGTATAATATTTCCGTTTTCCATCTTTCGGTGTTTTCTTTTGACACAAAAGGAATTTACAAACACTTTCACAACACTCTTCATATCGTGCATTTTCATTGCATTCAGTTTCAGATTATTTTGAATACCACTTAAGCATCCCATAAATTTTATACCATGATGCATATTTTCATTTTGATCTTCATCCTTTGCGGCATCCTTGATTTCACAGTCTCGTATGTATACATGGTTCATCAATTTCACAAACACCTTGCACCACAGCCTTGCACTTAAGAGCTCATGAACACACGTAATTCCTCACACAACTCAGAAACACACACTCGGGTGGATTGCACCACGATGCAACGTAGTGATGCATAAGTGGAATGGAATTTACACTACGATGCATCGTAGCGATGCATCGTAGTGTTGTGATGTTGAACTGCGATGCATCGCAAGGTTATTTGGATTCTGGCTGCTGAAGAAATTGGCTAAGTGTTCTGATAGTATAATTCATAGAATAGACTCAATCAACATTATCATGGACAAAGAGGTCTCTTCATCACAACATGCAATGCATTAATATTCTACTCACAACATGTCTCAATTCTCACTTTCAAGTCAAGGATATTGCACAAGAAATGTGACATCAAAATCAAGCCTAGGAAACATATAATCAAGCCCATAACATTCCATCACCATACAAACAAATTATCAAAAGCCCATAGCCTAATTCCAAAGACACCACACAATTTAGCCCATCATGGCTAGTTAGAGCAAACCCAAATGGTAAATTAAACAATGAAATTAGCAAGAATGTGCAAATAAAGAGACAACCCAAGATGAGAAGACTTCCCAAATGTTGATTCCAAGCTAAAAGTCCAAGCTTCACTTTGATTTCCACTCGAATTAGCCAAAAGTTACAAGAATTCTCTCCCTAGAACACACACTAAAAGGTGTGTTCTTGTGAGCTATTGCTAATTGTGTCCTAGATGCCAAACTTAGTCTTTAAGAAATCTTAAATATTTAGTGAAATAAATAAAAATCGATAATTACATAAAGTACTCCGCTTATTCTAAAATAGGGGCTGAAATGCAATTTCTGAAAGTGTTGGTCCCGCAGCCACTATTTTCAGGATTTCAGACAGCACACTTAGATGATATTGAGATGCATTGTAGAATGTCTTCCGTTTCGAACTGGGTGTTTTGGTCTTCATAGACATTGTAGCCCTGCCTCGTAGCTTTCTAATGCATTAAGAATCATTGAATTTGGAGTTTTGGAACATAAGTTATGAATATTCTCCCAAACTGTGACATAGGCTTCTGATTTTCCGAATTCTTTCGTGTATGTTGCCTTGAGCTTCAATTTCAGCCATCTTTCCAGCAGCTTTGGGAGTAATTATAAACATAAGAGTTTTAGTACTCTCATAGATCTTTCCAAAACATCCAATAACTCTTCTTTTCGTTAAGTAGAAGCCTAGATACGCTCGTTTGAAGTTTGATTTGTCTTCTGTCCAGTTTTGCCTTGCATTCCCATCTTTGCTCCTTTATGCCATATTGTCTTTGGTAATCCAAATTGAGTGGTTTTTTTGTTCTTTTTCACATCAAATCTGGATTTTGTTTCTTTTAGCCTCATTGAACTTGAAATCCTGCATTTATTCCAAAAACAACACATAAACAACAATAAAATCCCCAAAGACAAGCATAAACTTAAGTAAACGAGGGGGTAAAATTAGGTATTTTTACCCCCGATCAATCACAATTAGCAATAGCTCACAAGAACACACCTTTTAGTGTGTGTTCTTGGTGTTATAATTTATTGGGAGAGAATTCTTGTAACTTTTGGCTAATTGGAGTGGAACTCAAAGTGAAGCTTGGACTTTTAGCTTGGAATCAACATTTGGGAAGTCTCCTCATCTTGGATTGTCTCTTCCTTTGCACTTTCTTGCTAATTTCATTGCTTAATTTACCATTTGGGTTTGCTCTAATTAGCCATGATGGGCTAAATTGTTTGGTGTCTTTGGAATTAGGCTATGGGCTTTTGATAATTTGTTTGTATGATGATGAAATATTATGGGCTTGATTATATGTTTCATATGCTTGATTTTGATGTCACATTTCTTGTGCAATATCCTTGACTTGAAATTGAGAATTGGGTCATGTTGTGAGTAGAATATTAATCCATTCCATGTTGTCATGAAGAGTCCTCTTTGTCCATGATAATGTTGATTGAAATGGAGTTCCTTGGCTAGATCTTGAGATATCCTAGGGTTTGAACGGATGTTTGTTTAATTCAGTTGATGTGATGCCTTGCAATTGATGAAATTCACTAAGCATGAAATCACACATGAATCTATACTTTGAACTTGTTAAATTCCATATTTATGCACTGATCTTGAATGAATTGTACTCCAATTGTGGTCGCAATGCTAAATTGGAGGTAGATTTACAAACATTTGTGAGGATGTATGAACTGAGAACTTGAATGTGATTTCCTGAGTCTTTGCACTTATTCAGCCGATCATTGCATTTCAGAGATTCAGGCCTCGCCATGGGAAGCTTTGAAGGAATGATACTTAAAGAAGAAGTGATAAAGAGGCTTCTTATAACAAATATGAAGGCATGCATAACTAGGATGGGCCTCGTCGTGGGAGTTCCTAGGCTTGCATGTTAGAGTAGTTGGCTTAGGAAGTTGAGATGCTATAGTTTATGACACTAATCTAGGCCTCACCATGGGAAAGGTAAGTGTTATGGGATCTAGCATGTAGTGCGGTCATCATGCCGACTGTATGTTAGGTTCTCGGGGAACTAAGATCTCCTCTGTTCATTCATGCGAGTCAATTGTTTGCATCACTCATCTGGAAAGGCATTCATCCAACTCAAGAACCCTAGGATATCCATTCACACTCGATTGTTACATTTTAGACTTGTTTCTTGTTGAACTCTTGTTTCTCTCAATTTTTAAGCTTGTTGTTGTTAATATTTTGTGTTTGTGACACTTGTGAACAAAATCTCATTTCTTGAATTCTCCTTCTTCCCTGTGGAACGAACCTAGCTCACTGCTACTATAGTTAGTGAAATAGGATAAATTGTGGTGTAGGGATAACACGCATCAATATTTGGCATGGTTCTTGAAATTTGATTTTGTTATGTTTTCGTTGCTTTTGTAGGTTAGTAGTCTTGTTATGTTTAAATTTTGGGCAATTTTGTTGTTTTTCTTGTTTTGTGTTTTGTTGTCTACTTTGGTGTATCTGTGGCAAGTGCAGGGCATTGAACTCAATTTAAATTAAAGATTGCACAGCACAAATACCCAAGCATGTCTAGGTGGTATGGGGATACCTTTGGTCATTATACACAACCAACACCTAGAATATTTGGGGACTTCTTCTCGACCACTATATGAAGAGCAATGGCACAATCAAGAACAAAGCAACAAGACATATCTCATTGGAAACCAAAGACTTTCAGTGGAAGATATGTTTTCTCAACTTTTGGAAAGACTTGATAGAGGCTCACAAAAGGAAGAAATGAGATCTCCTCAAGAAGAAGAGTTTTCAAGAAGCCAACAAAGGAGTACTCAACTAGATGCATTGTGGAGCAATGTGGAAGAACAAAGTGAGCTACCAATTCAATATGAACAATGCTATTCACAAGGTACTTCTCTATTTTCTAAGACACCAACTCCTGAGGATGATCATTTTGATATACATGCCAATGATGAATGGGGTGAAACGAATCCTTGGGAGGTGGAATCCAAAAATATTGAAGTAGCGTCACAAAAATGCATCGTAGATGAACCTTTGTTGCATGAGTCAAATGTTGGCTATTTTAGTGAGGATGATGTCTCCTGTGACGAGCTTGATATTGATGAGTTGAGGGTTGTGAGGTCTCTAAGTGACATAATGAGAAGTGTGTCTAATGCGGAGTCTTACATTAATTTCATTGAATTTCATGAGTCAAATGATGTTGATAACCATTCATTAGAGTCTTCTCCTTTTGATAGCTTTGTGAATTGTATAGAGACACTTCTTGATGATCATTGTGAAATCTTGAATAAAGATAATGTTGCAATTGCTAATGGGAATGTCAACATATTGTTTGAAACTCTTGTTGAGGCACCAATTCTTGAAACATTGAATGAATCTAAATGTCTAAATGTGGACTCACAAGAAGTGCAAAATGAGATACTCTTGTTAATTGATGATAATGCTTCCTGTGTTGTTAACAAAGAAGAGACTCTAGAAATTCCACATGTTAGTCTAGATGATGAAGATGTGCCAATTTTTAATGACATAGCTAACATTGTGGAAAATTGTTTTGTTGGTGAATCCATTTTTTAAATTACTGGTGGTTTTGAACTTACTGATGGTTTTGTTGAGACCATGGATATAGAACCCTTGGTTGAGCCTTGCAGGATTGAAATGGTTAGTGTGGTGGAAGAAGTAGATGATGTGCCTCCAATGGTGGAGAAAGTAAAAGAGGTGCCTACAATGGGGGAGCCTCAGTGGTTCAAAGTGGAATTTGTAGAGATTGCTCCCCATGTGCATGAGCTTAAGCTCTTCTTTGGACCTATTCTTCAAGTGCCCTACATGAGGATAATGAGTTCTTATGAAATATCATTTTTCTGGTACAGAGAGGGCTATTCCGATTCTTGAAGAATAAAGTTTCATAAATAAGTCTAGCTGGAGACTACAAAACCCTGAACTACTACTTTTTATTTTACCTTTACTTCAGTTTTTGGATTGTTATGTTATTTTACTTTTTTTGCTTATACTCTCCAAGGCCACTCATGATGTAGGTGTAGGCACATGAAGGAAGTTGCAAGGGAAATATGCCATTCACACATGAGGCTAAGTGTGGGGGAGTGGAGTCATGGACCACTCCCGCAATGCACATAATCATTTTGTCTTTCATCTCAAGCATGGATTGTGCATGTGCCATTTTGTGTTAATAGTTGTCTATTTTTACACCAACATGATTACTAATCATGGTGCGGCACTGTGCTTGCATGCTTTCTCCATGTCATGTTTATCTTGCACCAACAGGTAGTGTGCTTGAGTGAGCAATTTCTAATAAGCTTTGTTTCACCTTGTGCAGGAATTTTTCATGCCATAAAGAACTTCAAACAAGGACACTACACTAAGAAGACATTGGAATTCATGACATATCAATACCAGGGAGTTCCTAAACCTATCTTTACTTTACATTGAGGACAATGTAAGTTTTAAGTGTGGGGGAGGGAATGTTTGCTATGGTTTGTGTCTCTTGGAATTTTTATGCTTATTTTCTGTTATGAAAGCTCTTTTGTGCTATGTGAATGTTAAGCTATGTGAATGTTATGTGAATGTGCTCTTTTGTGCTATGTGAATGTTAAGCTTTTGCGCTATGTGAATGTTAAGCTATGTGAATGTTATGTGAATGTTAAATTTTTTGTTTTGTGTTATTTTTTTTAAGCTTTTGCATATTATACTTCGTTTTGTGTTATGTTGTGTTTTTCATTTTTTGTGTACATTTTTATAAAAGAAGTTTTGTGAATAAGTGATGGTGTCGAACTTAAGTTGTGTTGTGAAATTGTGTTGTGAAACTTTTGTGCAGAAGTTTTTACAGTTGAGTTGCATTTAGAGAGCCATGAAATTTTTGACCTTTTGATCAACTTGATGCGAGAATGTGAACTTTTTTAAAAGATATAATGCTTAAAGATTACAAATTGACCTTGTGTGAAAGAACTTAACTATCTATGGAAAGCACATTAACACTAGAGTTGGTTGTGAGGATAGCTCAATACTAAGTGGTAAGAGTTAAAACCTAGTAAGAAAGTTTGCACTTTAACATGGTTGTTTATAAGCACTAAAAAGGCATACATACTTGGATTGTTAAACTTATGTGAAAAGGTGAGAAGTAGAGAATTTGTTTGAAAAATTTTCATTTATCAAGTTAAGTACTCCTTGAGAACTTGTAGAGACATTTATGCACTAGGGAAATGATTTGGTTGGAAAAGGCAGGTTATGCAAATTTTAATTGTACTGGATGCTAAGTGCGTGGACAATGTTTCAAAAGTACACAAAATAAACCACTCCTCTACGGGACTGCTCTATCACACAAAGTGTGCAATTGTTGAGAATAATCCGTATGAGTGGGGATGGAATTCAAAAGCCCTAAAACCCAAGGCAAAATTTGGTGAGACAATGAGTACCCCGGAGTAATAATGTCATGTGCAAACGAAGGTAAAGTACTAAAGGATGACAACCTGGGGGAAAGAGTGGTAAGAAATGAGGGCGGCCATTGATCCTTAATGTGGTGCATTTATGTCTATACGATGTTTACAAGTTGAGAACTGTGAAGAGCTACTAATTAATTATTTGCATTCTCTACCATTGCTTTGAACATAAGTAAGACTTGAGAAGTATGAAAGCCTTAGCACACAACTCACACATCTTTGTTAAAGTGTTAAATGAGTATAGCTTTGTTTTGGTAATTACCATGAAGAGTTGAGCATGTCTTTACCATTAGAGTCTATTTGGTTAAAAAAGGAATGAGAACATCCAACAGTGGTGTGAATTGTGTTTGAAATGGCTATGAAGGTTTTTCTACCAAAGTTCACAAATGAGGCATTGTTTGTGTGAAGAGTGTGTAGTGGCTGTGTTCAATTTGTGAGCAAAAGATTTGGTTGAGAGTTTTGTTTTGTGTCTTTGCTTGAGGACAAGCAAAAGTTCAAGTGTGGGGGAATTTGATAAGTGGGTTTTATACCAACTTATAAATGCTTATTTCACTTAGCTTTTGACTTGTATTGCATACATTTATGTGATATTATGTGCTAATTTGTGCATTAATGAGATATGCAACTTGATGTGCTAAAATGGAGAAAAAGACCTAAAAATGTTGATAAAATGTGGTAAATTCATGTCTGGTGTCAAATTGTAAAAAATGAGTTCAAAGGATTTGAGAGAATGTGTGGGAATTTGAAGAAAACCTAAAAATGCTTAAAATCGTCTAGTTTAGGTTTGGGCAGATTTGGTTAGTGAACTTCAATTGGGCATAACTTCCTCTATACGGGTCCAAATGGTGAGTTCTTGGATGTTTTTGAAAGATCTTCAAATGCACTATGATTCCTATGTTTTAGTTATTCGCTAATTCTGTGTGCAAGACTATGAAGTTGGTGTTTCTATGCGAAATGTGAAATCAGGGTTTCATGAGTTCATGTTGCCACAGTTTAGTTAATTGTTAATATCTAGAGTTCTAGGCATCCAATGGTGTTGTTTCTTGAACCATTGGAAAGCTAAGAGGAAGAGCTGGAACTTTCATGTTTGCCCTAGAGTCTGATTCGAAATAGAAACGGCTGAATTGTGCCAAAAAGAAGAATTAAACTAGAATGCATAAAGGTATGAAAATAACACTACGATCTCATCGTAGTGTTAATTTCACTCTTTGCCAGGTTTCAGTATTTGGGTCATAACTCACTCGTCCTAAGTCCAAATTGGGTGATTCAAAAGGCTTTGTAAAGCTGAGATCTGGGGCTACAACGTTGGTGCTTTAAGTTGTCCCTAATTCCCATTGCATCATATCCGAATGTTGACTGGAAATTGCTGATTATTTGAACCTTCTTGAGCTTGGATTTACACTACGATTTCATCGTAGTGTAAATTTGCACACACATCTGCACTACGATTCATCGTAGTGCAATTATTTCGGTTTTACACTGAATTTTGGCTTGCGATCTCATCGCAAGCCAATTGCAAATGTTTTGGTCATCTTGTGTGTTTACATTTCATTCTTGCATTTTCAATTGTTCAATGTCCTCATCATTTCACATTTGCTCAAAGCATGGAATTTTGCCCTCAATCTTCAGCTCACAAGCGCTTGCATAAAAGCTGGATTATGCACACAACAAGTGCACGATTGCTATTGTTTGTACTAGTTTCGGCTAATGCATTCCATCTCTTCAATTGGAGCAATTGGGTCTTGCTCATTCTTCACTCTACTTCACTCACATTTGGTTCACTTCTCACTCAAACTCACACACATATTACCTCACAAAATGCACCTCACACTCAGCACACAAGCACAACACTACGATGCATCTTAGCGATGCATCGTAGTGAAAGCAGCATTAACACCATGATGCATCGCTACGTTGCATCTTGGCTGTGAGAGTATGTGCTGCGATGCATCTCTACGATGCATCGCAGCTGTGGGACGGATGCACTGCGATGCATCATAATGATGCATCGCAAGTATGTGCAAGAAGTTCATTGTTGTTTCCAAGCTTCCCACAAGTTTCAGTCCTCACATTACATGTTTTGCAAAATTCACAAACACTTTGCATCCTATTCTTGATTCTAATTTTCCAAAATTTTTCTTCACCTCTCACATAGCTCACACAGATTCTCAGCACTACACTTGATGTTCACAAACACCACTCGCAGCTCACAACACCCATAGCACTCCACTCGGCTCACGAATTACACAAAAAGGAATTCAAACACCACGATGCATTCAGATTGGTCGACAATGCATCGTTACGATGCATCGTCGCCTTGAGTAGAGGAAGCTTGTTGTGCTGCGATGCATCGCAGCTTTGCCCAGATTGTGCTACGATGCATCGCTGAGATGCATCGTAGCTATGTTCCTGATTTCAGCTTTTTAAAGTTCTGAAAAATTCTAAGTATAGAATTCTGATTGCAGGTTGAAGACAGGCGGACCAAAGGCGTGCGGCTCTGAAGATTGAAGGCGCGGCGTTCTGGGAAGCTGAAATTGCAGGAGATTCGCATGATGCTGAAGGCGTGAAGGTCTGTAGCTTGAAGGCGTGGAATGGCTCTGATTTTGTCACTTGAGTCCTGAAGCAGTGAAGACGTGAAGAGAGGAAGCTGGAAGGCGCAGAGCGAGCAACGAGCGAGCGAAGGCGTAATCTGAGACGGCTTGAAGGTGCTGAAATGCTGGAAAGATCTTCAAGCTTCGAATTTTCTACATTTGAGCTACTTTTAGTCATTTCTTATAAGAATGTTCGTGTAACATCTTTAGATTTTGGGGAGTTAGCATATTAGTTACATTTTCCTAACTCTATATATAGGAGATGTAGCTAATGTGTAAAGGGGGGGATTCATAACTAGATTTTCCATTATTCATTTTTAGATTTAGTTTACACTTCACATTGTGTAACCAACTTTTTGAGAGCTAGAGAGCGGGAATCAACTTGTGAGATCTACTTTCTCTCTCTAGTTTCTCTCTCTACCATTTGAGCTTCATTTTGGATTCCGATCAAGGATTTGTTCCGATTATTGTAAATCTCCTTGTAATTGAGGAGGCAATTCACAATCCTCTTCAGAATTGGAAGCTTTTGAGACATCTTAATTGGTAAACTCTTTCCAATTGATGAATATGAACTGCTTAGTCTTCAAATTTGATGATCGTGAATTGGAAATTGAGTTCCTTGGCTAGATCTTGAGATATCCTAGGGTTTGAACGGTTGTTTGTTTAATTCAGTTGATGTGATGCCTTGCAATTGATGAAATTCACTTAGCATGAAATCACACATGAATCTATACTTTGAACTTGTTAAATTCCATATTTCTGCACTGGTTTTGAATGAATTGAACTCCAATTGTGGTCGCCATGCTAAATTGGAGGTAGATTTACCAACATTAGTGAGGATGTATGAACTGAGAACTTGAATGTGATTTCCTAAGTCTTTGCACTTGTTCAGCCGATCATTGCATTTCTGAGATTTGGGCCTCGCCATGGGAAGCTTCGAAGGAATGATACTTAAAGAAGAAGTGATAAAGAGGCTTCTTATGACAAATATGAAGGCATGCATAACTAGGATGGGCCTCGTCATGGCATGTTAGAGTAGTTGGCTTAGGAAGTTGAGATGTTGTAGTTTATAACACTAATCTAGGCCTCACCATGGGAAAGGTAAGTTTTATGGGATCTAGCATGTAGTGCGGTCATCATGCCGACTGTATGTTAGGTTCTCAGGGAACTAAGATCTCCTCTGTTCATTCATGAGAGTCAATTGTTTGCATCACTCATCTGGAAAGGCATTCATCCAACTCAAGAACCCTAGGATATCCATTCACACTCGATTGTTACATTTTAGACTTGTTTCTTGTTGAACTCTTGTTTCTCTCAATTTTTAAGCTTGTTGTTGTTAATATTTTGTGTTTGTGACACTTGTGAACAAAATCTCATTTCTTGAATTCTCCTTCTTCCCTGTGGAACGAACCTAGCTCACTGCTACTATAGTTAGTGAAATAGGATAAATTGTGGTGTAGCGATAACACGCATCAGTAACATTTCACAATGAAGCTTCCATTTCATAACTTTTCACACATATTTAGAAGACAGTTAAAACATAGGAATTAAAGTGCATTCAAAGGGTTTTCCATAACATCCAAGACCTTACCAATTGAATTAGTATTGCGAAAGTTATGCTCGGATGAAGTTCACTAACCAAATCTGCCCAATCCTCATTTCTAACCTAGAAGGCACATTTCGGTTTTTCCCAAATTCTTACTCACCATCCTAGTAGTTTTGAACTCTAAACCTTGTCATTTAGCATTAACACACATTTTCCTATTTTCACAACCATTTTTGGTCTTTTTCTCCATTTAAGCACATCAAGTTGCATATCACATTAATGCACAAATTAGCACATAATACCACACAAATGTAAGCATTACAAGTCAAAAGATAAGTGAAATAAGCTTTATAAGTTGGTATAAAACCGACTTATCAGCTGGCTTAGAAGTGGACAGAGAAGTGATAGCTAAACTCCCTGCACCAACTAATGTAAAGGGAGTGCGAAGCTTCATGGGCATGCTGGCTTCTACAGAAGGTTTGTACAAGACTTCTCCAAAATAGCCAAACCTCTATGTGCTTTGCTTGAGAAAGATGCCCCGTTCAATTTTGATGAGGGATGTAAGAAGGCTTTTGATCTTTTGAAAACCAAGCTAGTGGAAGCACCAGTAGTAGTCACTCCAGTAGGGGGGGAGCCCTTTGAAGTCATGTGCGATGCAAGTGACTATGTTGTGGGGGTTGTGTTAGGCCAAAAGAGAGGAAATTTTTTTCATGCCATCTATTATGCGAGCAAGTTACTGAATGGGGCACAGTTGAACTACACCACCAAAGAGAAGGAAATATTGGCGATAGTTTTTGCATTCGACAAATTCAGGGCTTATCTTTTGGGGTCTAAGGTAATAGTCCATACCGATCAGGCAGCGCTCAAGTATCTTATGGCAAAGAAGGAAGTCAAACCAAGTCTTATTCGTTGGGTTTTGTTGCTGCAAGAATTTGATGTAGAGATCAAGGACATAAAGGGATATGAGAACGTGGTGGCTGATCACTTGTCCAGGCTAGAATTAGGGATCTTGAGTGAGGGGCAATTACAAGTGTTGATTGAGGAAAATTTTCCTGATGAACAAATCTTCATAATAGACACTAAAGCCCTACCATAGTTCTCCGAGATAGCCAACGTCGTAGTCGCAGGAGAGATTCCCCAGTGCTTCTTCAGAGGTCAAAAGAAGAGGCTAAGACATGATGCTAAAGACTATTTTTGGGAAAGTGATAGCCTATACAAAAGGTGTAATGACCAAGTGATTAGGAGATGTATACCAGAGGAAGAGAATGAGAGAATTCTCAGAGCGTGTCATGAATCACCCCTTCGGAGGACATTTTGAAGGGACAAGGATAGGGTATAAAGTCTTACAAACAGGATTCTATTGGCCATATATCTTCAAGGATTCGAGACTTTGGGTGAGCCAGTGCGACAAATCCCAACGGATAGGGAACATATCCAGCAGAGATGAAATGCCTCGCAACAATATGCTGGAAGTGGACCTATTTGATGTGTGGGGTCTGGACTTCATGGGACAATTTCCCCGTTCTTGTGGAAATGGATATATACTGGTCGCTGTAGACTATGTGTCCAAATGAGTTAAAGCTGCGGCCATTCCTCGAAAGGATAGCAGGAGTGTGTTGAATTTTGACAAGAAAAATATTTTCAACAGATTCGGGACTCCGTGAGCTATTATTAGTGATGGGGGTAGTCATTTATGTAACAAGATCTTCAACACCCTCTTGGCCAAGTATGGAGTGCAGCACAAAGTGTCAACAGGATACCACTCCCAAGCAAATAGACAAGCCAAAGTGTCCAACCAAGAAATCAAGAGAATTTTTGAAAAGGTAGTGAATCCTGGGAGGAAGGACTGGTCCCTAAAACTTGACAACGCGCTCTGGGCCTACAAAACGGCTTACAAAACTCCTATTGGAGCATCCCCATTTAGGCTGGTCTTTTGGAAGGAATGCCATCTTCCAGTGAAATTGGAGCATAAATCGTACTGTGCGGTGCAGAAGTTAAACATGGATTTGGGTTTGGCCCAAGGGTCACGGATGTTAATGTTCAATGAGTTGGATGAGTTCAGATGGAATTCCTATGTCAGCGCAAGCCTTTATAAGGAGAGAACAAAAAGGTGGCATGATGCCAAGATCAAAGTGAAGGAATTTCAGCTGGGGCAGAAAGTGTTAGTATATAACTCTAGGTTGATACTTTTTCCGGGCAAATTGAAATCTAGATGGATTGGACCTTTCCGTGTCAATAAGATTTTTCCATACGGAGTTATCGAAGTGAAAAATGAATCATCTGGGGCATATTGGAATGTAAATGGACACCGAGTAAAAATCTTTAAATCATCCACATGAGACAAGGAGCAAGCTCAGTTCCTTGATGGTTCCTCTTCTTAACAACACGCACTTATGTCTGGCTGAGGACAATAAACCAAGCGCTGTGTGGGAGGCAACCCAATCAATTTATTTTATGTTTGTATTTTATTTCTTTTGATGGTTACTGGCTTTCAATAAATGATGGAACCTCACTCCTTCATGTGAAATCATTTGTAGCGCAAGACAACAGTGCATGAGTGCACATGGTAGAGGTAGCTCGCCCAACTTTGGAGGTGTTAGGCCTATGTTTCCTGGATTCTCACGTTTTGCCAATCAACCTCCACCTCCTCTAGGAACTTAAAAAAGGGCATTTTACTTATTTTTCCCCACCATTGAGAGTAATGCATAATTCAAGTATGGGGGGAAAGAAGAGTGAGGAGAGTGATGCCTGGGGGTTGTTATGGGTCGCTTCATGTATGCCTTAGTGTAGTAGTCATCTGGTTATGTGCTATGCGAGTGATAATGCTTTTAAATTGTTTGTGCTTTGTTCTGCTAAGTCTAGTGCCTAGTGTAAGTTTGCTTTGCTATTTTGTGAGGGATCGGTGGTGGTGTATTTCTTATATTAGTAAGTGTAGGCTGTGTGCTCTTTTGTACGTGCGGGAAGAAAAACAAACTAGTGAATAGCACTAGTTTTGTTATGTGCTTTAAAAGTTCAAATTGTGTGTTAAATAACAAATGTGTTGTGTTGTGTAAATCTAGCTCCTGATCATATGCACATTAACACTTTCAGTATCATTGTTCATCCTATCCAACATCCACATTTATGATGTATGCAAAATTTTCTCCAAGTTACAGTTTCATTCTGTTTTATGCAAGTTGAGAGTTGAAGTTTAATGGATAGAAACACCAATACATGCTTGACATAGGAGGGTTCTTATGCAACTCTTGAATTGTTTATACTCTCTACTTGTAAACACTTATTCCTGTATTTTTGATATATAGTCCATTGAAGACACACACGAACATGGAATGCTTGATAATTGAGATGGAAAAGAATAAAGGGAAAAAATAGCCACAAAACCCTGGCAGCCAAGCACCAAAGTGCGGCATCAATCTCGAAAGAGAACAATAAGCACCAATGTGCATTGAATAAGGGGGAAACCACAACAAGTTTAGCATAGACAAAGTTTATTGATAAAGTGATGATTTTCACCTTATTGTATTCGTTTTACTTAACTCTTGAGCGTCCTTGTAACATGTTTTATGTCGTTTTTACGTGCTTTTAACGTATTTGTAAGACATTATGGCATGGGAGGAGCAATAGAGCAAAAGAACGATGAAAAGAGCGCATGCCGGAGAGCTGAGGCGGATGTGAACAAATGCTGAAGAAATCTGCAAGGGTTTAGTATTTCGATCACATCTACCTCAATTTACGTATGAATGGAATGCTTCTGGTGCCATTGGAAAGCTAAGAGAAAGTGCTACAACTTTCATGTTTTGGGTTTTCCCAACGTCGTTCTGGATCATATAGAAAAATGACTCACAAACTAAAGGCGCGCCGAAGACGGAACGTCACGACGTTCACAACCAACGTCGTGACGTTCTGGCTCAATTGGAGGACATTCGCGACGTTCAAGGTCGAACGTCGCGACGTTACGCAGCGCTGCAAATTCTCAAGTTCAGTTTTGCCCTCCATTTTGAGGAAACTTCAAGGGCATTTTGGGGACGTCTGGCACACTTTTTCAGCCCTAATCCATCCCATATATGAAGGAATTCTGCAGCCAACAAGAAGAAAGAAGAGGGGGGAGCTCAAGAGAAGAGGAGAAGCCACATTTCTTAGTTAAGTTAGATTAGTTGTTTTTTAGTGCTTTTCTCTCTAGGGACTCCACAAGAACACACAATTAGTTTGTGTTCTTGGTGTAAATAGCATCCATTGGAGAGGATTTCTTGTAGAGTCTTGGCTCAAGGACTTGACTTGTAAAGAAAGCTTGGAGCTTGGGCTTGAATCTTCAAAGGTGAGTACTACTCTTTGTATATCTTTGTAAAGAAAGCTTGGGCTTGATATTGGTTATGGAGGAATTTTGAAACAAAAGAATCCACAAACCAATAAAGAAGAATTAATTAGATATAATTTTGGAACATGGAAAAATGCTCAATTAAATTATTCTACAATAAAAAAAATTCTTAGCATAGTTCTTTGTATTTCTGAATTTCAAGATGATTTATTAAATCAATAATTTTGCTTATAGTTGATTGTAGTGCTGCAAAAGAAGTACTACAAAAGGATGTAAAAAATATTGCATCTAAACAAATATTTGCTAGATAGCAAGCTATTTTAACTGTATTTGATTTTAAAATTGTTTATATCAAAGGTGAATTAAATTCTTTACCTGACTTTCTTACCCGAGAATTCTTAGAAGGATAAAAATTTCTTGCAGGTTATGACAGAACAAATTGAAGAAGAATTTTCAATAGAAAATTATTTAAAAAATTATCTTCAAAACCCTTCTAATTATAAAAAAGAATATAGAGTATTAAATTATGATACTGAATCTTTAAAAGATCAAACTTTTCTTCATCAAATGCAATATTATAGATTGTTAAGAATAAATAAAATTTAAAAAAAATTAAATATTGATCCACAATACTTAGAAGATCATTATAGATATATGGAATTTTATAAAAAGAAAATGCCCTTTATTAACTGATGAATAAAAATATGGAAGACAGTTTTAAATTACAATGGTTAAAAGATTATATTGCATTAAAAGAAAGGGTTCAACAGGATCCTGAATTTCCACATATTTATCATGTAGAAAATGTAAATGTTTTATCAATAAAATAACAACCATTTTTACATCAAATGAATTATTTTCGAATGTTAATTTCATATCACACCCATAAATCTAGACGACATCCAATAATAAATCAAGCTTTGTGGAATCGTCTTGAAAATTTTCGAAAAGAAATTGCTAGTATTATTTAAAATCTTCTTATTTAAATTTTTGTAGGAAATGCAAGGTAGAGGTGGAAGAGGTCATAGACCTCAAATGGATTTTGGCTATGTTAGCCATTATAATTCCCAATATCCTCCACTATACTGGTCATCTCAAATGAGAGGTCAGTCTTCTTCAAACCAATCCAATTCGAAAAATATTTCTCTTGTTACAATAGGCCACAAGCCTATAGCCAAAAGTGTCCTTCTTGATAAATCCTCAAATCAAGATCATGATTACATAAAAAATGGAATAACCGCACATTCTATTTTCATTTCTGAAACTGATCTTAAATTAGATCTATATGCAATTATTCAAAAATATTTTAATAATCCTTCAAATTCTCATTTCAATCTAAGAGGACCACTTCCTTTGAAAACTCGGGATACTTATGCTGATTTTCTAAATTTCACTAAAATTGCTGATATCAATGATAAACCCAGATCCAGCAGACACCAAAATTGGTATCCAACAACTGAAGACAATGAAATTGCTTTGTCTCAGATGTATATTCACAAAATACCTTCTTACTCTGATTGGAATTCTACTCAAATTCAAACTCAAAATTTTATTTCTAGATACAATAATTTTGAGTATGCATTTACATACACTGCTATGATGGAAAGTTTTCATCGTGTCCACTTATATCAAAATTCTTCATATAAGCATAGTTGGTGGATTCGTATTGATGAAGCCAATTTTAACAAAATCATTCCAGAATGGTTTCTTAATCGTTTTAGAATTCATGAAACTAATAAAGAAACCTTTTTACCTGAAAAGTTGAAAAATTTATTCATACAGTTCAAAAATGTTTATTCTGAAAAATTCCAGCATTCAAAATTTCCAAAACAACCATTTTCATTATTTTTAATAAAATTTCAAATCCCATGGTTGTATGCCTGGAAATATGAAACTGGATACAATATTGATGGCATTCTACTACACACAAGAGTAGGATACATGATAAGTCTCGTTAACACCAACTTATTTGCTCTAAATACTTGCTTTTTTGTGTGGAATTTCAATGGAAATGTGTTTGAAAAACAACATTAGTATAGAAATGACAAAAACTCTACGAATGTGCAAAAATGTCTAAGTGTGTGAAAATACTACAAAGTTGATATCATTTTGAGTAAATTGAATGCCATGCACACACTTACACATTTTTGCGTCACAACACTTCAAACACAGCATATAAGCATAGACCCCACACACACACACAAAACACACACAAAAACACACAAAAACATACGTACACTTGTGCGTGCGCACATCACAAACACACACACAACTGTGCGGGCGCACAACAAACACACACACATGCCTGTACGTGCGCATATGCACCCGTACAGGCCACACACACGCACACGGGCACATACCTGTGCGGGCGCATATAGCGCACAACACACACTGTGCGGGCTCATTGGCTCCCATACAGCACACACCGCGCACGGCTGTGCGGTCGCCTATGCGCCCGCACAAGCCAACCACGGCGGGTGCCTGTGCGCCCGCCCTCACACATGCATGTTTTATTTGGATTTTCGCTCCATCACACTCACTCATGCTTTTGTACGATTACATTTACACCCTCGCACTCCTTTTGTGCACTAAGCACGCACAGCACATATTTCACCACCTGTTGTTGAGAAATTCCTTAACGCCTAAGCGAACTAATGACTCATTGACCAAATTTATTTGATGGCGTCTTTGTTGACAGGCACGTGGAAGGATCCTGTAGCAGCTGAAAGCTACCAGCTACTATGATGGGGACATGTAAGCCAGGAGAAGGTATAAAAGAGAAGAGGAGCCGCTGAATCAATGATCGAATGGCATCGGATCGCAATTTTGGGATCAAAGAGAGAGATTTTGTGGGAGCAAAATCTAGGGTTTGAGAGAAATCAAAGAACACGATTGAAAGGGGGGAAGGGAATCAGAGTGACATGAGACAGATTCACCCTCTTGTAATCGTGGTTTCTGGGCCGATCAATATGATCGACTAACTCATAGTATTGCCTTGAGGGGTTGTTGATGTATGGATCTTAAATTCATCGGAGACATTTGAAATACATTTATCTTTGTGTTCGTGTTGATTTACAATTGTTCATGCTTGTATTCAATGTGTTTGCATAAATTCCTTAAATCCATATTGATCTGCGGTGCCCTCTAAGATTCTGTGGATCTACCGAAGGCAATTGAACTAACGTGAATTGAATTGTGAATCATCTAGTGTGAGTTTCTAAGTCTGTATAATTGAGATTCCTTTTGTGCGGTGCCCACTGACATCTAGAAATCAGATCTTAAGAAAAGACTTTAGGAATATCCTTGTAGAACAGATCTATTCCATGAACTGAGTAGCTGCCCTGCCAAGGGAGATAATCAAAGAGTGGATTAGTACATAAGGGAAGGGATCTGGGAGCCTAATTAGTGCCATGAACTTGCCCTGCCAAGGGAAGTTTGAGGAGTTTGTGGATTAGGGTTGTGAGAATCGCCCGGTTAATCAACCCTAGGAAACTGGCAGTATAATCCCCACACACTTCTGCACATGAGCCGATGATGATGAATAGAGATCCATATTGATTGTTTCTCCCTCAAGGCAATATACTCCCATTTCTGTTATTGTTTCATATCTCGTTGTTTTTACTGTTGTTGATATTATTGTTTTGTGATCAATTTCTATTTGCAAATCAATTGAAGAACATAACCCTCTCCCTGTGGAAATGATCCCATTCACTACTACTGCATATTCGTGAGTTTGGGTAAAATTGGTGGGTACGTGACTGCTCGTCCCAGTACACTAAATGGTGGCCAAAATGTCAAGTAGAATATCATGAAATTGAAAAAACACTTGCTGAAGCAAAAAATTATTTTGTAAAAGAAAAAATGACAGAAAAGATTAATATTTCTTCTCAAAAAGAATTGAATGAGAAAAATAATTTAATAGAAAAATTAAAAAATGAATTAAAGAAAATGAAAGCCGTCTCTTCTCCCATACATGAGAAAGAGGAAAAAATGGCAAAAGGAAAAGAAAAAGAAAAAATTGAAAAAATTGAAAAAATAGAAAAGAAAAAAGAAAAAGAAAAAAGAAAGGATTAAAAGGAAAAAAGAAAAACATTTGTTTCAAAATCTTCTTTTGATAAAAATTTGATAAAATTCACTGATGAGGAATCCACGACAGAGGAAAATTTGGAAATTTCCTCTGATGACAGAAAAGTAGAAGAATGAATTTGAACAATTAATACATAATCTCTATAAAAATAAAGACTATGTATTAAAATTGTTAGATTCCAATTCAGATTCTTATGGTATGATCTTGTGGGTCGACACCCAAGATCATACCATAAGAATCATGAAACCGTTCATTCTTTTAATAGTCATTGGATTTAACATATAAAATAAGTTTCAACTAAGAAACAACGCCTTATTGTTATCAATATGAATAGATCTAAAACATCTTGTTGCGAAGTAAAATATGATAGATCTAAAACTTCTTGTTGTTAAACCATATATTTATATCCAAAGTTAAGTTACCATAATTGCTAGTAATCCCCCTCCCCCCCGAAAGCAGGCTTAGCCTTCTATGGCTTTGATACCAAATTTACACCAGGATCTAAACATAAAAATTTAAACAAACAAAATAAAGTAAGTAAGGGACTTACTACTTATTTTCTTTAATCTTGAAGCATTTATCTTCAAGATTTATGCACAAAAACACCAAGGAAACACCAACTAATTACAAAGGAGCGAAGAACTTCTTAACTCCTTAGCATAAACCTGTAAATTATAAAAACTTAAAGAAGAAAGAAGAAGGAAAGATTGCTTGAAGAAAAGAAGAGAAAGTTTTGAAACCAAGAAAATTCTATTGCATAAGAACTCTTGATTACAAAAGGGAATTACAAAGAGAGCGTGAAAGCTAACTCTTGGAATGCTTGAAAGTGTAAAGAAAATTCTAAGGGAAGAAAATCCTCCCCTTACAACCCATTTGGGTTCCTATTTATAGACTTTCTCAAATACTAAAGTCAAAAGAAAATAATTCAAAATACAATATTTTAAAAGTGATGTGATCTTCACTTTTTCTCCACTTTGTCTTGAAATGATAATGTCATCCACCATTCTTGACAATATCTTCCATTTTCTTTGCATTATTTCTTTGATTTTTTCTTCTTTGCATTCTTTTTGGAACCGGTTTCCTCAGCTTCATCTGATGAAGATTTTCTTGAAATTGATTTAGGAGTATTTGTTCTGGATTTTTCTAAACTGAAATCTAACAATTTTAATACATAGTCTTTATTTTTATAGAGATCATTCTTCTCATTTTCTGTCATTTCATCATTAGAATATGGTCTTGAATTTTAATCAGAGGAAATTTCCAAATCTTCTTCTGTTGTGGATTCCTCATCAGTGAATTTGATCAATTTTTTGTCAAAAGAAAATTTTGAAACAGATGTTTTTATTTTTTCCTTTTTATTCTTTCTTTTCTCTTTTTCTTTTTTCTTTTCTATTTTTTCAATTTTTTTCTTTTTCTTTTCCTTTTGCCATTTTTTCCTGTTTCTCTTGTATGGGAGAAGATACGGCTTTCATTTTCTTTAATTCATTTTGTAATTTTTCTATCAAATCATTTTTCTCATTCAATTCTTTTTGAGAAGAAACATTAATTTCTTGTGTTGCTTTTTTTTCTACAAAAGAATTTTTTGCTTCAGCAAGTGTCTATTCAATTTCATGGTATTCTACTTGACATTTTGGCCACCATTTAGTGTACCCTACTCTTGTGAGTTGTAAAATGCCATCAACATTGTATCCAGTTTCATATTTCCAGGCATACAACCATGGGATTTGAAATTTTATTAAAAATAGTAAAAATAGTTGTTTTGGAAATTTTGAATTCTGGGATTTTTCAGAATAAACACTTTTGAATTGTATAAAAAAAATTCAATTTTTCAGGTAAAAATGTTTCTTCATTAGGTCCATAAATTCTAAACCAATTAAGAAACCATCCTGGAATGATTTTGTTAAAATTGGTTTCATCTATACGAATCCACCAAGTATGATTATATGAAGAATATTGATATAAATGGACATGATGAAAACTTTCGACCATATCTGTGTATGTAAATGCATACTCAAAATTATTTTATCTGGAAATAAAATTTTGAGTTTGAATTTGAGAAGAATTCCAATCAGAGTAAGAAGGTATTTTGTGAATATACATCTGAGACAAAGCAATTTCATTGTCATCAGTTGTTGGATACCAATTTTGGTGTCTACTGGATCTGGGTTTATCATTGATGTCAGCAATTTTAGTGAAATTTAGAAAATCAGCATAAGTATGCCGAGTTTTCAAAGGAAATGGTCCTCCTAGATTGAAATGGGAATTGGAAGGATTATTAAAATATTTTTGAATAATCGCATATAGATCTAATTTAAGATCTATTTCTGAAATGAAAGTAGAATGTGCGGTTATTCTTTTTTTTATGTAATCATGATCCTGATTTGAGGATTCATCAAGAAGGACACTTTTGGCTGTAGGCTTGTGGCCTATTGTAACAAGAGAAGTATTTTTAGAATTTTTTTGGTTTGAAGAAGACTGACCTCTCATTTGAGATGACCAGTATAGTGGAGGATATTGGGAATTATAATGGCTAACATATCCAAAATCCATTTGAGGTCTATGACCTCTTCCACCTCTGCCTTGCATTTCCTGCAAAAATTTAAATAAGAAGATTTTAAATAATAATAGCAATTCCTTTTCGACATTTTCAAGACGATTCCACAAAGCTTGATTTATTATTGGATGTCGTCTAGATTTATGTGTGTGATATGAAATTAACATTCTGTAATAATGCATTTGATGTAAAAATGCTTGCTGTTTTATTGATAAAACATTTACATTTTCTACATGATAAATATGTGGAAATTCAGGATCTTGTCGAACCCTTTCTTTTAATAAATTTTTCTAATTTTCTTAATTGTAGCTGGATTTTCAATATAATCTTTTAACCATTGTAATTTAAAATTTTCTCCCATATTTTCTTTCATTAGTTAATAAAAGCCATTTTCTTTCTAAAAGATTCTATATATCGATAATAAGCTTTTAAATTTTGTGGGTCAATAATATCTGATTTTTGCATAAGTTTATATATTCTTACCAATCTAAGATATTTTATTTGATGAATAAAAGCATGATCTTTTAAAGATTTTATATTATAATTTCTTATTCTATCTACTCTTTTAGAAACAGAGGGTTTTTTAAGATAATTTTTTAAATATTTTTCTATTGAAAATTCTTCTTCAATTTGTTCTGTCATAACCTGCAAGAAATTTTTATCCTTGTAAGAATTCTCAGTAAGAAAGTCAGGTAAAAAATTTAATTCACCTTTAATCAAAACAATTTTAAAATAAAATACAGATAAAATAGCTTGCCATCTAGCAAATATTTGTTTAGATGCAATATTTTTTACATCCTTTTGTATTACTTTTTTTGCCGCACTACAATCAACTCTAAGCAGAAATTCTTGATTTAATAAATAATCTTGAAATTTAGAAATACAAATAACTATACTAAGGATTTCTTTTTTAATTGTAGAATAATTTAATTGTGCATTTTTCCATGTTCCAGAATAATATCTAACTAATTCCTCTTTATTGGTTTGCGGATTCTCTTGTTTTAAAATTCCTCCATAACCAATATCAGAAGCATCAGTTTCAACAATTTTATCCATTCAGGATTTACTAAACTTAAACATGGTAAAAATTTAACATTTTGTTCAATTATTTTTACTGCATTAGTATGAATTTCAGACCATGCAGGAGGATTTTTCTTCAACCTATCATATAAAGGTTTACTATCAATTGATAAATTTTTATAATATTCACCAATATAATTTAAACTTCCTAAAAATCTTTGCAATTGTTTTTCATCCATTAATTCATCAGGAAATTTATTTGCAAATTCAATACTTCTAGCAATTAGAGTAATTTGACCATGTTCTAATTCATAACCTAAAAATCTAATTTTAGATTGAAATAATTTTAATTTTTTAGCAGAAACAAATAAACCATTTTTAATAACAACTTTAATAAAAATATTTAAATGTTTAAAATGTTGATCAATATTTTGTGAAAAAAATTAAAATATCATCAATTTTATATTTTCATGTTAATTTAATGGACAAAGATCTCTAGTTTTTGGAGAAGTTATAAATTTAAATGATAAATCAGAATTAATTTTTGACAATGTTATACCATCACATTTATATGGATGCATTAAATTTAGGAAAGGAGTTCCTAGTATTACATGTTGATTAATTGTTTTAGTTAAAACAAATGGACAACAAACATAATTATTTTCTTCAGAAAATATACACACATTTGATAATTTATAATCTACATGTATTTTTGCACCTTATGCAGCATTTAATATGACTTGAGTTTTTTCAAAATATTTTGAAGGTATTAATCATTCTCTAATACAATTTAAATCTGCACCTGAATCTATCATTACTATTGATTGAATTTTATACTCTTTATTTATTACAAGAGTTGCAAAAATATAATATTTTTCAGATGTAATTAAAGTATTTAATTGATAATTTTGATCAGAAATTTCTTCTATTTTATCAAGTTCTTTTTCTGTTAAAGTCCTATTTTTTAATATTTTAATTTTTGTTTTTAATTCATTAATTTCTTGTTTTAATATAGGTGAAGTAATTTTTAAGACTTGAGTTTCTAATTGATTTTTATCTTTATTTTTTAGTATTTCAAAAGAAGTATCTAATTTATCTATTTGTTTTTTATTTAAAGAATTATTATTATCAGATGAAGAATAATAAGAATTTTCTTGAAAATATATTTCTAAATATTGATTTCTTTTTATAGGATCTTTAATATCATTAATCAAATTTAACATCATTTTGTGATTTTTAGTTACTGTAAAAATTTCTAACTGATTTAATTTTTTATCTTTAATCATTTCTAGTTTAAGATGATCTATTTCACATATTTTATAAATATTTTTAGAGTTATTATTTTCAATATTTTCAGTTTTTGAACTATTTTCTTCTATGTCAATTTTATTATTTTCATCTTTTGAACTTTTTTCTTCTATTTCAATTTTATTATTTTCATCTTTTGAACTTTTTTCTTCTATGTCAATTTTATGGAAATCTTCTTGTTCTATTATTTCATTTTTATCAACAAATGAATCATTATTATTTTTTATTTCATAACTTTTTTCATTTTCAACACAAGAGTGATTCATAATTTCATTTTCTTCTTTGTGTTGTTTTTGCAAAGAATAAATTGATTTTAATAACTTATTATTTGGTAATTTCTAAATTTGATAAGCTTTATCTATGATATTTAAACTAGATAAATCATGTATGTGATTTACTCTTTTTTCAGTATAAAACCATGCAATAAATGAAATAATTACTTCAGTATTTTTAATTAAATCATAATATTCATTTTGAATATATTTTTGTTGTTTAGAATCATAGGTTCTAAAAAACCAATTTCTAAATAATTTATAGTGTGGAAGATTAAAATCTTCTACACATATTTTACTTATTTCTTTCAGATCCAATTTATTTAATTGCTTATTTTCAATTGAAAACAAAGGATGAGAAATAGAAGAATACATAACTGAAAATTAATTCAAAAAGATTAAAAAACAATTTAAGAGCAAAAAGTAATTCAAGAGAGCTTCGGGTAGGATTTTTTTTTATTTGGCAGAACCTCTTCTTGAGGTGGGTCGCCACTCCCTATTTATTTCATAATTGGTTGGATGATGGACATACCGTAATATCATCCTTACAAAAGATGCCCGCTTGAAGTCACCTCCACTTACATGCCTACGGCCTAGTGGAAGCCTCTTCAATAGGGAGAAAATGCATAAAATTGGAGTACTTCCTCCATTTACAAACCAATCTATGCTATTACTATAATACAAAAGACTCCTTTGATGACTAGGAGTGACAAAAGATCCCTCTTCCAAATGGGATATTTACACAAACGAATCCTACCAATTAGTAGGAGCTTCGGGTAGGATTACTAACATAATTTGTGGTATATACGCATAGCTTAGTTCCTTCCATATGGAATCACGTATTGAATATCTTAGATTTTCTCCAAACTTGATTTCACGTATTAAAAATTTTAGATTTCTCCACACTTGATAACTTATTGTGCTAATGAAACTCAGCAAAACATTAGTTTATATGTCAATCCTTTAACCATTTAAAAGATAGAACATGTCTCATTTTTATTATGGATGATCTTGCTCGATTGTCAACGACTAATTACCGGCTAAAAAGAGGGCTTACAACATCATCAACCGCCTCATGAAACGTCGAACGCGACATGGGTGTCGACCCACAAGATCATACCATAAGAATCATGAAATCGTTCATTCTTTTAAGAGTCATTGGATTTAACATATAAAATAAGTTTTGAACTAATAAACAACGTCTTATTGTTATCAATATGAATAGATCTAAAACTTCTTGTTGTGAAGTCAAATAGGATAGATCTAAAACTTCTTGTTGTGAAACCATATGTTTAGATCCAAAGTTATGTAACCATTGATCGGGGGTAAAAATACCTAATTTTACCCCCTCGTTTACTTAAGTTTCTGTTTGTCTTTGGGGATTTTATTGTTGTTTATGTGTTGTTTTTGGAATAAATGCAGGATTTCAAGTTCAATGAGGCTAAAAGAAACAAAATCCAGATTTGATGTGAAAAAGAACAAAAACCCACTCAATTTGGATTACCAAAGACAAGATGGCATAAAGGAGCAAAGATGGGAATGAAGGCAAAACTGGACAGAACACAAAGCAAACTTCAAACGAGCGTATCTTGGCTTCTACTTAACGAAAAGAAGAATTATTGGATGTTTTGGAAATATCTATGAGAGTACTAAAACTCTTATGTTTATAATTACTCCCAAAGCTGCTGGAAAGATGGTTGAAATTGAGGCTCAAGGCAACATACATGAAAGAATTCGGAAAATCAGAAGCCTGTGTCACAGTTTGGGAGAATATTCATAACTTTCGTTCCAGAACTCCAAATGCCATGATTCTTAATGCATTAGAAAGCTAAGAGGCAGGGCTACAATTCCTATGAAGACCCAAACGCCCGGTTCGGAACGGAAGACATTCTAAATTGCATCTCAATATCATCTCAGTGTGCTGTCTGAAATCCTGAAAATAGTGGCTGCGGGACCAACACTTTCAGAAATTGCATTTCAGCCCCTATTTTCGAATAAGCGGGGTACTTTATGTAATTATCAATTTTTAGTCATTTCACTAACTATTTAAGATTTCTTAAAGACTAAGTTAGGCATCTAGGACACAATTAGCAATAGCTCACAAGAACACACCTTTCAGTGTGTGTTCTTGGTGTTATCATTTATTGGGAGAGAATTCTTGTAACTTTTGGCTAATTGGAGTGGAAATCAAAGTGAAGCTTGGACTTTTAGCTTGGAATCAACATTTGGGAAGTCTCTTCATCTTGGGTTGTCTCTTCCTTTGCACTTTCTTGCTAATTTCATTGTTTAATTTACCATTTGGGTTTGCTCTAATTAGCCATGATGGGCTAAATTGTGTGGTGTCTTTGGAATTAGGCTATGGGCTTTTGATAATTTGTTTGTATGGTGATGAAATGTTATGGGCTTGATTATATGTTTCATATGCTTGATTTTGATGTCACATTTCTTCTGCAATATCCTTGACTTGAAATTGAGAATTGGGTCATGTTGTGAGTAGAATTTTAATCCATTCCATGTTGTGATGAAGAGTCCTCTTTGTCCATGATAATGTTGATTGAGTCTATTGCTTGAAATAGCCCTAAGCATATGGAAACCAAGTCTACACTAGCATGACAGACTTGGCGTGGAAGTTGTGGATTTGCAATGACATAGAATCGATTGGCTTTGATTGATCTATTAATTGTGGTTGAGTTTGGTCCGGTTATACTCTTAGCCACCAAATTTCCACAAAGACAACATTAAACCACATTCTCAAGCTATTACATGAGTCACCAATGCTACAAATAATTGAAAAACCTAAGCCTAAATTCCAATGATACACTTATCTACTTGATTTCTACTCCCTAATTTTGAAGCAAAATCCTAGATCAATTACGTAGACTTTAGTGTAGGATTAATCTTGTTGCATTTTATCTTGTTTTCGTTCCTTAGTTGCATTGTTCATTAGTCTACATACTAGACACGAACTCTTAACAAGATCCCCCTCTCCGTGGAATTCGACCCCTTGCTTCCAAGTGCTACATATTTAGAGTTAGGGTATATGTTTGTTTAGGTTATACGACTAGCCTAGCAACAAAATGTCAAAAATTGATGCGTGTTATCGCTACACCACAATTTATCCTATTTCACTAACTATAGTAGCAGTGAGCTAGGTTCGTTCCACAGGGAAGTAGGAGAATTCAAGAACTGAGAATTTGTCCATGAGTTGTCTCAAAATCAAAAGAGTAAAGAACAGGCTTAACGAATAAGAGTAACAAATTCCAACTATGTGACAAACAGGAAATAAGACTCAATTGAACTAGGACTCAACAACTCACAAGAATAAAACAAGGAATAAAGTCTAAATGCAACAAACAAGTGGGAATGGATATCTTAGGGTTCTTGAGTTCTCAGTGACTTGATGTAAAATAATTGACAATCGTATATGAACAGAGGAGACCTTAGTTGCCTGAGGACCTTGCCTATAGTTGGCATGATGACCGCACCACATCCTATGTCCCCTAACACTAACCTTTCCCATGGCGACGCCTAAGATCAGTGGTTGAAAACCGCAACACCTCAACTAACCAAGACTTCTACTCTAACATGCCAAACCTAGGAACTCCCATGGCGAGGCCCATCCTAGGGTTGAATGCTTTAGTTTTCATCTTAGAAAGATTCTTTAACACTTCTTCTAATAGTTTACTCCTTTGAAGTTTCCCATGGCGAGGCCTAAATCTCAGGAATGCAATGATTCGGAAGAACAAGTGGAAAGACTCAAGAAATCACAATCAGGTTCTCATATCATGCATCTTCACTAAATGTTGGTGAGTCTACCTCCAATTTGGCATGGCGACCACAATTGGAGTTCAAATCATTCAAGACCAGTGCAGATATATGAAATTTAACAAGTTCAAAGTATAGATTCATGTGTGATTTCATGCTTAGTGAAATTCGTCAATTGCTAGGCATCACATCAACTGGAATTAAACATTCATCCGTTCAAACCCTAGGAAATCACAAGATCTAGCTAAAGAACTCCATTTCCATATCACAATCTTCAATAAACAATAACAAGCAAATCATCTTCATCAAATGGAAAGAAGTTACCAAACGAGATGCTTCAGTTGCTCCCAATTCACAAGGAATTGGTATTTGCTTCCTTAATTGAGTAGAGAAATCTAATGATCGGAGAAATTCCTTGACCGGAAGTGAAAATGGAGCCCAAAAGCTAGAGAGATAATCTAGAGAGAGAAAGTAGATTTGGAAAAATGAGTCCCAGCTCTCTAGCTCTCAAAAGTCGGCTACCCAAAATAAAACCTAACTAATGAAAAATATGGATCAGGGATCTCCTATTAGCTCTCTTTTACATATTAGCTACACTCCTATATATAGAGTTAGGAAAATATAATTAATACTTAAACGTAAAATATCTATGTTATTACAAAATTGCCCCTCAAAAGACAAAGCAAAAATCAGCCCAAAAGGTTAAAAATCCGAAGTTGAAGGCAAGGATCAGAAATTCCAGCGGCTTCAGGTTTCTTGCATTCACGCCTTCTGCAGCTCCGCAAGCCTCCAAGAAATCCATCAGCCAACGAACCACGCCTCCTCGTCTTTGAGCCTCACGCCTTCATCTTCCTTGCCTGAAACTGAAAATCAGAAACTCTATACTTAGCCATTTTTCCGAAAAACTGCACAACACAAGCAACCCAGCAACCCAAACACTCAACCTCACCCCTCAAAACACTTCAAAACTGGACATTTAGCCAAATTATCAGCACCAAACTTGATTCCTCAAAACTGGAGAACATCACGAAGCTACGATTAAGGCCGCAAATGAACACAAAATCTGGGCAAAACTAGCTATGATGAACAAGGCACACTTAGAAAATTTTCAGCAACAAACCCATCCAAGAACTCAGCCGACACAACTTCAAACACAATAGCATTCACTCTTCCATGGCGAGGTCTCGTGGCGAGACCTTGCCGTGTAGTGTGCTTGTGTGGTTAGACCTCATGGCGAGGTCTCGCCGTGTTAACATTTATATAGCGAGGTCTCGTGGCGAGACCTCGCCGTGTGTTGTATGTGTGGGCGAGACCTCGTGGCGAAGTCTCACAGTGTAACATGTGTGTGGATGAGTGAATGTGAGGTGAATTCTGTGAGTGTGATCGTGTTATGAGTGTGTGCACAAGTTAAGGTCAAGGAGATGTGACGAAGAGTGAAATAAAAATGAAGTAAGTGTAAAATGATTATGTGAACATCAACTGAAATTGTGAGCAAATGTGCAAATGTTCAAATGCACAAACAAGCAGCCACTTCCAACCAAACTGGCACACATTCGTTGTGAATCTGGAAAAACTTTAAAGATCAAATTTGTAGCCCTATTTCTCAGCTTTCCACAGCTTTTTGAATCACCAAAATCAGAGCTAAGACGAGAATGTTAGAGCCAAAATACTGGAATGTCGCAAAGCTCTATGTGTGGTGTAAGGGCTCGCCGCATTTGTTCGCCGCATGAGCATGCAGCGAAGTGTGCGCGTGTGTGCGGCGAGGTGTGTGCTGGTGTGCGTGACGAAGTGTGTGCAGTGTGCGGCGAAGTGTGGGCAAGCTATGCGGCGAAGTCTGTGCGCGTGCGTGCGGGATGTGCAGCCTAGTGTGCATGTGTGCGGCAGTGCATGCGCGATGGTGTAGCAAAAATGTGTAGCAACTTTCATTCAAAATATGGTACTGATGTATTGTGAAATGGGGAAAACGTAAAACACAAAGGTTGTAGAGTTTCCCCTCATCTTTCCAATGGTTTAAGAATCATCACAAATGAAGGTCTATAGCTCAAGCTATCAACAATCTCCCAAACTGTGGCAATATGAACTCAATTACGAAAACCTGAAGCAACATTCATAAAGATGCCTCCGTTTCTC
Organism: Ophiorrhiza pumila; assembly: GCA_016586305.1. NCBI lineage: Eukaryota > Viridiplantae > Streptophyta > Magnoliopsida > Gentianales > Rubiaceae > Ophiorrhiza > Ophiorrhiza pumila. Next base: position 28,735,559 of record BLIW01000008.1, on the reverse strand, counting down.
ATTCTTACACACAAAATTAGAAGAACGTTAAAACATAAGAAATGAAGTGCATCCAAAGAGCTTTCGAGAACATCAAAGAACTCACCAATTGGCTTAGAATTGAAGAAGTTACACTCCATTGAAGTAGCACTACCAAATCTGCCCAACCTCAATACTAAACAAAATAGCACATTTAGGTTTTCCCAAAATTCTCACTCACTATTCTAGTCTTTTTAAACCCTAAACTTCAGCTTATGGCATCAACACACATTTTACCCCATTTCTTTACATTTTTGGTCCTTTTTAACTATTTAATCTCATCCAATTGCAAAACACATTTATGCACATAATATCACAAAACACCACATAAATGTATGAAATACAAGTCAAAAGCTAAGTAAAATAAGATATATAAGTAGGTATAAAATCTACTTATCATTATGTAACCATATTTTTATGTTCTTTTAAATAATGATCCCACCAACCACGTAATTGTCCAGTAAATTCTTGAGTACAAGCTACTACCTCTTGTTCTTCAGTAATATTTTTCATTTTTAAAATATTAATATACATTGATATTTTATGACACAAATTGGAAATTTGATAAGGTGTAAACCCATCAAGGTTCCATTTATATATAGCATTTTGATACAATTTTGATAATCTCCATGTTCCTCAATTAGAAGATCTTGAGGAGTTGGTCTGGGATAATAAAATTGAGTTTGTGGATATTTTGCTCTAAATTTTGAATTATGTTTTTTCATTTTATTTATTTCAAATTGATTTGAATTTTCATCTATATTTAAATTATTAAACATTTCTTCTAATTGATCTATTTGGAAATCATTATTCATTTCTTCTTTTTCAGAACTTAATACATTAAGTCTTAATTTATTAAATTCTGAACTTAATTTTTCTAATTTTTCTTTAGTAAAACCTGAAGGTTGAGATTTTAACATGTTTAAAGGTAAATCAGGCATTTGTTTAAATGAAAATGGTTGAGGTTTGTTAGACCCTAATTTTATATTTTCTAAAGAAAAAATATTTTTTGGTGTTTGAAGATTAATTTTATCTTCAATACGACATAATTGTTTAGAAATGGTATTTAAATTTATATTTGTAAAATTATTTTGCTTAGCTAATTTTGCTAATTCAACATTATTAACATCAATATAAGGACAAGCCTCAGTTGAAGTATTTGCAGCTTCTATTTTTACTAGCTGTGAAGAAGGATGAATTGCTTTTAATAATTTATCATCAGATAATTTCCAAGTCTGATGAGCTTCTTCAAGAACATTTAGACTATATTGATCATCAATGTATTTTGCTTTTTGTTCAGTATGAAACCATGATATGAATGAAATTATAACACCAGTAATTTTAATGAAATTATAATATTCATCTTGAAATTATTTTTGTTGTTTAAAATTGTATTTTTTAAAGAACCAATTTCTAAATGATGTATAATGTGGGAGATTAAAATCTTTAACACATAATTTACTTATTTCTTTTAAATTAATTTTATTTTCTTGAGAAATTGCATTTATTTCAAAATTCATTTCTGACCCAAGACTTATATCATCTTGTGATTTTTGTGTATATAATTGATCAAAGATATCGCTACTCGCCAATTTATCCTACTCTTACTATAGTATTAGAAGAGAAGGTTCGTTCCATAGGGAAAAAGTGGTATCAAGGAATTTGAATGTTGCTCAGGTTGTTGTCACAAAGTGTGTAGAATCAAGAATCAAAAATAAGAGTCACAAGAATAGGAAGTAAATGAAATGAAATCACAACAAACAGGAAATGAAACAATCACAATGGAAAAAACAACAAAGGAGTAATAAAGAAGATCACAGATGATTAAAACAGATAATCTAGGGCTTCTTCCGAGTGAATCCACACCTACATTTATCTAATCAGTGTAGTACTATTAACATACAATCATATCAACTGAGGAGAATAGCAACTGGAGACTTAAATTGCAGTTAGCATGGTGACTACACTTCAATTTTAATCTCCCAACACCATCCTTTCCTATGGTGAGGCCTAAGGATGGTGAAGTAGAACCTTAGACTTCTCAATTCCCCACTCAAATTACTCAAGCAATTATCTCCTAGAATCTCCCATGGTGAGGCCTGATTCTACCTTTTAAGTTCATCATTCGAGTAAGAGAATCTCTTAGCACCTCGTTCTAAGAATTTCACAGTCTAAGAGCTTCCTACGGTGAGGCCTAGCTCTAAGACATGAACAAATGCAAGCAGGTTTAAGAACTCTTGCATTCTCTGGTTCTCATTCATGAATTCTTAGCCGAATCTAATGAATTAAGGTTCAACTCAGCATGGTGACCGCAATCAAATCTCATTTTAACAAATCCAGATCGAATGCATGAACTTAACGAGTTTTACAAATTCAATTCAGAGAATGTTGAATTTCTCTTCTTAGATCGTTAATTATACTGCACATTATCAAATAAATCAAGCATTCACCCTTCAGTACCCTAGATTATCATACAATTAGCCAGAAAACTCCATTACCATCTCATAAATGTAAGAACATAGCAAAAGCCAAATCATTTCCATAGAATTAGAGAGTTTTAACGATTGAAATGCAGTGAATTAGCAATAGCTTCGTCAATTGAGACTCGTAATGAAGTAATCCGTCCAAATGTGCAATCGGAAATGGAATCGGAGAATGAATTCTAGAGCGAGAAAGTAGAGAGAGAAAGTAGATCTCTCCAAAATAATTCCCGCTCTAAAAAATATGAAAGTCGGTTGTGTTCCTCAAAAAATGATCCCCCTCTAATTGTTAACTAGATCCTCTATATATAGAGAATCATAGAAATGTAACTAATACGCAAACGTAAAATAACTACACTATTACAAGAATGCGCTCATAATGAATGTCTAAAATCGGTATAAGTATGAAAATCCCAAGTAGACGACTTCCAACCAACTCCAACGCCTTTGGGCCAGCAGCTTTGCGCCTCCAGTCCAGCCTCAGCGCCTTGTGCTTTGTGAATCCACTTCTTTTCAGCCTACACCATAAAGAAAATGGCGAGACCTCGTCGCGAGGTCTCGCTCTCACATAAAGAAAATGGCGAGACCTCATCGCGAGGTCTCGCTCTCACAAGAAAATGAAATCGGCGAGACCTCGCCGCGAGGTCTCGTCGATTTGGTGCAAGGGTGCAGATTCATGAATTGAAGTGAAATTGTGAGGTGAAGTCTAGTGTGCTCAACTGGTAATGAAATAAGAGTGTAAGGTGAAGTGTAGACAGAAATGGGTGAAATGAAATGTGCAAAAAAAAGTTGTGAAGAATGAAGGAACATACATATGAGCATTCTCAACTATGCAAATCCAAAGTATGTAATGCAAACTCAAGAGTCTTGCTATGAGATTTATGAAGAGAGTCTTGCTATGGAAATAAAGAATTTCATTGTGTGCAAATGATCAAAGAAGAAATGTTAGACATCTTGGAATGTAGCCAATTGATGTTCCAAGAAGAGTGATAATTGCTTCCAAGACTATCTTACCATTCTTCAAGATATGAAAATTCAATGCACTCTCATTCATTAAATGGAAAATGAAATGGAAGTGAATTCAAAGTGAAAACTCACATGAAATAACAAATGTTTTGAGAAAGTAATGAACTGTAAGCTCTTTACATGAAGGAACCACTTACAAAGATGGTATGAGTGGAAAGTGCAGTGCCAAAATATGAAAGTGTATGATGTGAAATCAATTAAGTATTGTGAAGTGTAGGCTTGTGGAAAGTATATGTTGTTGCAAATGTTGTGAAGAAAAATAATGAAACTTGAGCTCACAGCCTTCTCAGTGGCGAGGTCTCACCACGAGACCTCGCTCTCACAAAACAAAAATTGGCGAGACTTCGTGGCGAGGTCTCGCTCTCACAAAAATCGAAAGTGGCGAGACCTCGCGGCGAGGTCTCACCGAGTTTTGCGCAAGATCAATAGCCAACCAAAGTCTGACCCTGATCCGTTGTGAATTTAGGAAAATGTAAATCATGAACGTTTTAGCCCTATGTCGTAGCCTTCCATATCCTTTTGAATCACTCGAATCGGAGCTAGGACGAAAGAGTTATGGCCAACATAGTGAAGTATGGTAAAGCTGTGTGCGTTGTGCGTGAGCTCGCCGCATGAAGGTGGTGACCTCGCCGCATGAAGTTGGTGAGCTCGCCGCACATTCATGCGACGAGGTGTGCAGGTGTGTGCGGTGAGGTGAGTGCATGTGTGCAAGAATGCTAGGCTAGTGTGTGATGCAACCATTTCAGCACAACAATCTACTTCTATGAAAAATATGTGTGTCTTAGCCTCTGAATTGGACTTTGTGGTGAACATAAGAGGTTTCGATCTCTCTCTTGGATTTCCATTGGTTCAAGAATCAGCATCATAGGAGATCTTTAGCTCAAGATATTCACATTCTACCAAACTGTGACAATATGAAGTCAAAGATGAAAACCTTAAGGAACAATTGCAACGCTGCCCCTGTTTCGCCTATGTGCACACATATTTAGAAGAAAGTTAAAACATAAGAAATAAAGTACACTCAAAGAGCTTTCCAGAACATCAAAGATCTTACCTATTGGATTAGTATTGAGGAAGTTACACTCAAATGAAGTAGCACTACCATATCTGCCCAACTTCAATACTAACCTAAATAGCAAATTTAGGTTTTCCCAAATTCTCACTCACCAACCTAGCCCTTTCAAACTCTAAACCTTGTCATTTAGTATCAAACACATATTTTCCCTAAGTTTATCATCATTTTTGGTCCTTTGTAACCATTTTAGCACATCCAATTGCAAATCACATTTATGCACAAAATAACACAAAACACCACATAAATGTATGAAATACAAGTCAAAAGCTAAGTGAAATAAGATATATAAGTTGGTATAAAACCCACTTATCAATTTCCCCCACACTTGAACTTTTGCTTGTCCTCAAGCAAAGATGCACACTCTATACATTTTCATCACCTGTATATGACACCTTGTTCACTTACCCACAATGGCCACATCCAAGTTCATCAAAACATTTTCCACACAAGTTTTTATACCAAGGTTCCTGGCACCTAGCTCTTAGATTTTAGTACACATTATCAACTAAGGCACAATGAATAAAGACCAAAATGTCATGCGTGCAAGTGTGTGCTGAGGAATGTGAAACTTCATCTATTCCTTTGCTATACACCATCTAGTTGTCTCACTAACCATTCATTACATGTCAATCTCCTCGTTCACTCTTATGAACATGCAACTCACAAGATCAATGGTAACCTATGCGCACATTGGTGCTCTATGGGACATTGCCCTTATTCTGCACATTGGTGCTTATTCGTGGCATTATGCCTTAACATCGTGCCTTAGCCAGCAAAATGTACCAATTTCTTCCAACTTAGTACAAGATAACAAAAATTTTCACATGCAAGATCAGAAAGAGTAAAGTTATGAACTTGAAATATGCCATAGTGAACTAGGAACAAAGTTTCAAATACATGAATGATATTAACTTTCTAGTCCACTCACTCAAACATTTGACACCTTTTACACTGCGACACACACCACACTAAATCTCACTGGAACACATCACACCCAAACCATCCATGACACACAACACTTATTTCCAAAACTTTGCCAAATTTGCCAAAAAAGTTTAAAATTTGCACAAAAAATGAAAAACACAACATATACGAAGTATAATATGCAAAAGCTCAAGATAACACAACAAAACATAAAAGTAACATACTTTGCATCACATAGCACAAAAGAACTTTCATGACAGAAAGTAAGCATATAAAGTTCAAGAGACACAAACCATAGCAAACATTCCCTCCCCCACACTTAAAACTTACATTGTCCTCAATGTAAAGTAAACAGAGGTTTAGGAGCTCCCTGGTATTGATATGTCATGAATTCCAATGTTTGCTTTGCGGAGTGTCCTTGTTTGAAGTTCCTTCTTGCATGAAAAATTCCTGCACATGGTGAAACAAAGCTTATTAGAAATTGCTCACTCAAGTACACTAGATGTTGGTGCAAGATAGTCATAGCAAAGTGTCGGCACCAAGACTAGGAGTCAAGGTGGTGTAAAATTATACAACTATCAACACTAAATGGCACATGCACAATCATGCTCGAAATGTAAAATAAAGTGCTTATGTGCATTGTGGGAGTGGTGTTGAGTGAGTTCGTCGTGCAACCCAAACAATCAAATACCCTAACTCTAAATATGTAGCACTTGGAAGCAAGGGGTCGAATTCCACGGAGAGGGGGGTCTTGTTAAGAGTTTGAACAAATACCCTAACTCTAAATATGTAGCACTATGTTAGTTACTTCTTTACAAATCATCAAATTCTCATCATTTAAACCAACATAGTGACTATTTGGAAACTTTTGTTCACAAGTTAGGCAATCCACATGAGAAGCATATATGCGGGGTCTAAAGACATCAAAGTCCTCTTGGAGGTCAAGAGATCTCATGAACGAACTTGCTTTTTTCCAACTACCCGTTATATTGACAATGTCCTCATGTAATGTAAATTCATTGTTACTCAAGTCAATATTTGAGTAGTGCTTCCCATTAATAACGCATGGAGAAGAAAGATTTTTACCGAATTTCACCTCACTTTGTCTCCAAGTTGCATTAATTGAATCCAACCTTGATTGCCTTTTTTCAATAAGTGCATCCAAAGTCTCCAACAACTCATTGCTTTGATCTTTGATTAGCCATGGCCCTTCATAGCCTTTATGATGCTCAAACACTATTTCAACACAGCTCCTACAATGAGCAACAATATATCCCCAAGTAGTTTGAACAACATTCAATTTACAATTCAAATCAACCAATGAGACTCAAGGGACTCCCAACACTCTAATGGGAAGAAGGCATCAAATAGTCTAGATTGTGGTTGTGTGTCATCCACCACATTCGGTGGGTCAATATGATTAAGCTCAAGATGATCCCCAACAAACCGAGACATACTTGGAAAAACAACCAATACATAAAACTGAAAAACAACACAAAAAGATTAAAACAACTAAATGTAAAATAGCAACTATAACACCAAAACTAGAAAATCACAAAATTCAAGACACCACAAAATGGAAAAACAATACCCAAAAGCACAAACATGAAAACATTTACATTGACTGCTCAAAATACCAAACACTAATCTCAACACAAATAGCCCCTCCCCGGCAGCGGCGCCAAAAATTGATGCGTATTATCGCTACACCACAATTTATCCTAACTCTAATGTAGTAGTGGAGAGTCAAGTTCGTTCCACAAGGAAATAGGGAATTTCAAGAAATTTGATTTTTGTTCACAAAGTTTCACAAGAGCAAAAGAGTAAAATAAAAACAAGCTAAACAAGTCAATCAAGATCACACAAAAACTTACAAGAAACAAAATCCAAGTGAACAATTAAATGAGAATGGATATCCTAGTGTTCTTGAGTTGGATGAATGCCTTTCCAGATGAATGATGCCAACAATTGACTCTCGTGTAAGATCAGAGGAGACCTTAGTTGCCTGAGGACCTATCCTATAGTCGGCATGATGACCGCACTACATGCTATGCCTCCTAACACTAACCTTTCCCATGGTGAGGCCTAAGATCAGTGGTTGAAAACCGCAACATCTCAACTAACCAAGACTTCTACTCTAACATGCCAAGCCTAGGAACTCCCATGGCGAGGCCCATCCAAGGTATGAATGCTCTAGTTTCCATCTCAGAAAGTTTCTTTAACACTTCTCCCAGTAGTTTCACTCCCTTGAAGTTTCCCATCGCGAGGCCTAAATCTCAGGAATGCAATGATTCAGCAGAACAAGTGAAAAGACTCAAGAAACCACACTTAGGTTCTCATTTCATGCATCTTCACTAAATGTTGGTGAATGTACCTCCAATTTGGCATGGCGACCACAATTGGAGTTCAAATCATTCAAGTCCAGTGCAGTTAGATGAAATTTAACAAGTTCAAAGTATAGATTCATGTGCGATTTCCTTCTTAGTGAATTACGTCAATTGTAAGGCATCATAACAACTGGAATTAAACATTCATCCGTTTAAACCCTAGGATATCTCAAGATCTAGCTAGACATTTCCAAATTCAACTCAATTTTAGCAATTATCAACATTATACCAATCACATCCATTGAATTGGAAAGTTTTACCGGATAAAGTTCAGAGAATTGTGATAAGTTCCTTCGATTGAGTAGAAAATGTAAATACCAGAGCTTTCATTCGATCAAGATCCAAGATGGAGATGAAAATCTAGAGAGAGAAATTAGAGAGAGAAAGGAGATCTCTTCAAGAACTCTCGCGCTCTCAAATATATGAAAATTAGTTACAAAATGTGAAAAATGTGAATAATGGAATAATCCTCGGATTTCCCGCCCTTTACACATTAGCTACATCTCCTATATATAGAGTTAGGAAAATGTAACTAATACGCAACCGTAAAATATCTACATTATTACAAAAGTGTCCTTGAATAGAAAGACAAAAAATTAGCCTAAGTTGTGAAAAGTCCGAAGTTGAAGAAATGGTTCCATCATTCCAGTGCCTTCAGGCTTCGCTTCATCACGCCTTTGCTCCTCGAAAATCCAGCTGAGGAATCAGACCAAGTTCACGCCTTTGGGCCTGGGCTCCTCACGCATTCAGCTTCTCCACGAGCTTCCAAGCAGACCAGCCTTTGAAGATGCACGCCTTCTTGCCACAGAACTCCACGCCTTCAGCTGCCTGGAAAATCAGAAGCCAACACTTAGCCATTTTTCCCTTCTTCAAACAAGAACAAAGCTGGAAACCCAACACAAAGCTGGTTTCTGCTCACTCCAGCTCACTCAAAAACACTTCAAAGCTGGAACACTTAGACAAATTCTTGCTCAATCAAGGCACCGCAAAGCTAGAGAACAGCACAAAGCTTTAAACACGACAATATCACAAAATTGGAAGAACAACACAAAGCTACAAACATGACACGAAATTATGAATAAGGCTGCAGATGAAACAAATATCTGGACAATGCTGGCGAAGTCTCGTGGCGAGACCTCGCCTTGCAGAAAAGTGTGGACGAGACCTCGTGGCGAGGTCTCGCCTTGTGCAGGTGTGTGGACGAGTCCTCGCGTCGAGGTCTCGCCTTGTAGCATTATATGGGCGAGGCCTCGCGTCGAGGCCTCGCGTCGAGGCCTCGCCTTGTATTGTGTGTGTGGCGCGAGGTCTCGCCCCTTATGTGAGTGTGTTGGAAGTGAGGCTGTGAGATGTGAGCGAATTCATGTTGTGAGTGTGTGCACAAGTTAAGGTCAAGGAGATGTGATGAAGAGTGAAATAAAGATGAAGTGAATGTTGAATGTTGAGTGACATAAAATGGTGTGAAGAAAGTGAGTGCTAAATGGTGAGTGAAGTGTGTGAAGAATGAATATGAACATGAAATACTGTGAAACACAAAGCATGTAATGCCTACTTAAGCAAATTGTAATGAAATTTATTCTTTACTCTTAAACTGGACAACATGAGAACAAGGCGAGGTCTCTCCTTCAAAATGAATGTGTGAGCATCAAAATGAAACTGTGAACAAATGTGCTAATGTTCAAATGAACAAACAAGCAGCCACTTCCAACAAAACTGACACAGATTCGCTGTGAATCTGGAAAAACTTTAAACATCAAAGTTGTAGCCCTATTTCTCAGCTTTCCACTGATTTTTGAATCACCTAAATCAGAGTTAAGACGAGAACGTTAGAGCCAAAATACTGGAATGTGGCAAAGCTATGTGTGGTGTAAGAGCTCGCCGCATGAGCATGCGGCGAAGTGTGCGCGTGTGTGTGGCGAGGTGTGTGCTGGTGTGCGACGAAGTGTGTGCCTATGTGCGACGAAGTGTGCGCAAGCTTGCGACGAGGCCTGTGCGTGTGCGTGCGGGATGTGCAGCCTAGTGTGCATGTGTGCGGCAATGCCTGCGCGAGAGTGTAGCAACAATGTGTGTAGCAACTTTCATTCAGAATATGGTCCTGATGCATTATGAAATTGGGAAAACGTAAAACACAAACGTTGTAGAGTTTCCTCTCATGTTTCCAATGGTTCAAGAATCATCACAAAGAAAGGTCTGTAGCTCAAGATATCAACAATCTCCCAAACTGTGGCAATATGAACTCAATTACGAAAACCTGAAGCAACACTCATAAAGATGCCCCCGTTTCTCATACTTGCACTCATATTTAGAAGAAAATTAAAACATAAGAAATGAAGTGCATCCAAAGAGATTTCCAGAACATCAAAGAACTCACCAATTTGCTTAGAATTGAAGAAGTTACACTCAATTGAAGTTCAGCTACCAATTCTGCCTTAAAGCTAAGCAAAGTAAGCAATTCAAGTTTTCCCTCAAATTCCCACACATCACTCTAGTCTTTTCAAACTCTTCCTTACCATTTGACACCAAACATGAATTTACCACATTTTATCAATATTTTTGGGTCTTTTTCATCAATTTGGCACACCAAGTGGCATTTCACTCTATAGCACAAAATAGCACATTTCACCACATATATGCATGAAAATCAAGTCAAAAGCTAAGTGAAATAAGATATATAAGTTGGTATAAAACCCACTTATCAATTTCCCCCACACTTGAACTCTTGCTTGTCCTCAAGCAAAGACACAAAATACCACTTAAACTCATACACAACATCATGCCACACACACACACCATGCTTTGAACTCTTGATAAACATTTTCCTTCTCCATTTCAACTCAATTCTCACTAGCTTGTCCCCAAGCAAATGTAACATTCAAAGCTCATTTTCATCACCCGTATCAAACACATTATTCATTCATCCACAATGGCCATGTCCAAGTCCATCAAAACAATTTCCACACAAAAATTCACTCCAAGGTTTCTGGCACCCAACTCTTAGATTTCAGCACAAATTATCAACTAAGGCACAATGAATAAAGACCAAAATGTCATGCGTGCAAGTGTGTACTGAGGAACATGCACTTCATTTATTCTCTTGTTATACACCATCTAGCTTGTTTCACAACCCATTCAATACATGTCAGTCTCTTTGTACACTCTTATGAACATGCAATCGCAAGATCAATGGTACCTATGCATACATTAGTACTCTATGGGACATTGCCCTCATTCTGCACATTGGTGCACATTTGCTTCACACTTTGGTGACTGAAATAAAGCCTGGGTTTTATGGCTGTTTTCTCCTTTCATTGCTTGCCAGGTTCTTATGGCTTTTTCCTTCCCAGTTTGCCAAAAGGCTTCTTCTCCATATCATTTCTTGTGCAAGCATATGTTCATAAGAATCCCAAATTGACTAAACATGCACGAACTCTCTGGAAACACCAGATAAATGCATAACAAAAAGAAACAAATCCATACACATTACCTCTTATGTCATTTGAGTTCTTGCATGGCATATCTATCTTACATTAACATCGGGCTTTAGCCAGCAAAATGTACCAATTTCTTCAAACTTAGTGCCAAAAACAAAAATTTTCACATGCAAGATCAAAAGGTAGTGATAAAGATGAACTTGAAATAAGCCAAAGTGAACTAAGAACAAAGTTTCACAGACAAGGTGATTTCTCATTATCCCCAATTTATTACATTAGCTCACACACTCCACCTTTCGTTAGTTTCACTCCATTTCACTTCTCACATTTCATTCATATCATTGCACATTTAGTTATATCTTTTCCGTGCCTTCACACTCACTCATTTCACCCTCAACAACTAATCAAAACAAACACAAAACCTAACACAACCCTTGAACTAATAACTCCTTTCCACACTTATTTCACAAAAAATTTAAAAATTGCACAAAAAATGAAAAACCATGAAAAACACAACATATATAGGATATAAAATGCAAAAGCTCCAAAATAACACAAAACAAAAAATTTAACATACTTTGCATCACCTAGCACAAAAGAACTTCCATAACAGAAAATAAGCATATTAAGTCCAAGAGACACAAACCATAGCAAACAATCCCTCCCCCACACTTAAAACTTACATTGTCCTCAATGTAAAGTAAATATAGGTTTAGGAACTCCGTGGTAGTGATATATCATGAATTCCAATGTTTGCTTGGCGAAGTGTCCTTGTTTGAAGTTCTTCCTTGCATGAAAACTTTCATGCACATGGTGAAACTAAGCTTATTAGAAATTACTCACTCAAGTACACAACATATTGATGTAATACATGACAAGGAGGGAGAATGCAAGCAATGTGTCGCACCATGACTAGGAGTCATGGTGGTGTAAAAATATGCAACTAGTAAAACTAAATGGCACATGCACAATTCATGCTTGAAATGTAAAATGAAGTGATTATGTGCATTGTGGGAGTGGTTCATGAATCCACTCCCTCACACTTAGCCTCATGTGTGCATGGCCAATTTCTCTTGCAATTTCCTTCATGTGCATACACCTACATCATGAGTGGCCTTGGTGAGTATAAGCCAAAAATGCAAGATAACATAACAATTAATTGAACCAAGAACTGAAGTAAAGGTAAAATGAAAAGAAGTAGTTCTGGATTTTGTAGTCTCCAGCTAGACTTTATTTATGAAACTTTCGTCTTCAAGAATCGGAATAACCCTCTCTGTACCAGAAAAATGATATTTCATAAGAACTCATTATCCTCCTGTAGGGCACTTGAAGAATAGGTGCAATGAAATGCTTAAGCTCAAGCACATGGGGAGCAATCTCTACAAATTCCACTTTGAACCAATGAGGCTCCCCCATTGTAGGCACCTCTTTTAATTATTCTACCATTGGAAACACATTATCCACCTCTTCCACCACACTAAGCATTTCCATCCTGCAAGGCTCAACCAAGGGTTCTACATCCATGGTCTCAACAAAACAATCAGTAAGTTCAAAAATAGATGTATCAATTAAGCAATTTTTCACCATGTTAGCAATCTCATTGAAAATTGGCACATCTTCATCATCTAGACTAACATGGGGAATTTCTAGAGTCTCTTCTTTGTTAACAACACAGGAAGCATTATCATCAATTAACAAGAATATCTCATTTTGCATTTTTTGTGAGTCCACATTTACACATTTATATTCATTCACAGTTTCAAGAATTGGTGCTTCAACAAGAGTCTCAAGCAATGTGTTAACATTCTCAGTAGTAATTGCAACATTATCTTCATTAAAGATATCACAATGATCATCAGGAAGTGTCTCCATACAATTCACAAAGCGATCAAAAGGAGAAAACTCTAATTAATGGTTATCAATATCGTTTGACTCATGGAATTCAATAAAGTTAATGCAAGACTCCGCATTAGACACACTTCTCATTATGTCACTCAGAGACCTCAAAACACTCAACTCATTAACATCAAGCTCATCACCGGAGCCATCATTCTGACTAAAATAGCTAAAAGTTGACTCATGCAACAAAGGCTCATTTACAATGTATTCTTGTGAGGATACTTCAATATTTTTAGATTCCACCTCCTAAGGATTCGTTTCACTCCATTCATCATTAGCTTGCATTTCAAAATGATATTCCTCAGGAGTTGGTATTCTAGAAATTAGAGGTGTACCTTGTGAATAGCATTGTTCATATTGAATTGGTGGTTCACTTTGTTCTTCCACATTGCTCCGTAATGAATCTAGTTGAGTGCTCCTTTGTTGGCTTCTTGAGAACTCTTCTTCTTGAGAAACTCTCATTTCTTCCTTTTGTGAGCCTCTATCAAGTCTTTCCAAAAGTTGAGATAACATGTCCTCCACAGAGAGTCTTTGGTTCCCAATGAAATATTCCTTGTTGCTTTGTTCTTGATTGTGCCATTGCTCTTCATATGGTGGTGGAGAGAAGTCCCCAAATCTTCTTGGTGTTGGCTGTGTGTAATGATAAGAACCAAAAGAGTCCTCATACCACCTAGACATGCTTGGGTACTTGTGGTATGCAATATCCAATTTCAGTTGAGTTCAATATCCTGCACTTGCCACAAATACACCAAAGTAGACAACAAAACACAAAAAACAAGAAAAACAACAAAGTTTACCAAAATAAAACATAACAGATCTACTAATCTACACATACAACAAAAACAGGACAAAAATCAAATATCAAGAAACCGTGCCTAGTTCACCGGCAGCGGCACCTTCAAGAATCGGAATAGCCCTCTTTGTATCAGAAAAATGATATTTCATAAGAACTCATTTTCCTCCTGTAGGGCACTTGAAGAATAGGTCTAATGAAGTGCTTAAGCTCATGCACATGGGGAGCAATCTCTACAAATTTAACTTTAAACCACTGAGGCTCCCCCATTGTAGGCACCTCTTTTTCGTCCTCCAACACACTAGGCTCCCCTATAGGAGGAACGTCTTTTACCTCTTCCACCTTAAAAGGCTCTCTTATTGAAGGCATCTCATTCACTTCTTCCACCACACTAGGCTCTCCCACCCTACAAGGCTCAACCAAGGCCTATACATCCAAGGTCTCAACAACCGTATCAATAAGCTCAAAACCACCAGTAAGTTCAAAAATGGATTCATCAATAAATCAATTTTCCACTATGTTGGCAATCTCATTAAAAATTGGCACATCTTCATCATCTAGACTAACATGGAGAATTTCTAGAGTCTCTTCTTTGTTAACAACACAGAAAGCATTATCATCAATTAACAAGAGTATCTCATTTTGCACTTCTTGTGAGTCCACATTTAGACATTTAGATTCAATCATCATTCCAAGAGTTGGTGCCTCAACCAGAGTTTCAAGCAATGTGTTGACATTCTCAGTAGTAATTACAACATTATCTTTGTTCATGCTATCACAATGATCATCAAGATGTGATTCTATGCAATTTATCGGGTCATCAAGAAAAGAAAGATCTAGTAAATTGCTATCAACATCATTGGACTCATGGAATTCTGTAGAATTACTGTAAGACTCAGCTTTAGACTCACATCCCATTTTGGCACTAAGAAACCACAAAGCCCTCAACTCATAAGTATCAAGCTCATCACAGGAGACATCATCCTCACTAAAATAGCTAAAATTTGGCTCATGCAACAAAGGTTCATCAACAATGCATTTTTGTGACACAACCTCAATATTACTAGATTCCACTTCCCAAGAATTCTTTGTACCACATTCAACATTAGCTTGCATTTCAAAATAATATTCCTCAGGAGTTGATATTCTAGCAATAAGAGGTGTACCTTGTGAATAGCATTGCTCATACTGAATTGGTAGCTCACTTTGCTCTCTCATATTTCCCCATGATGCATCTAGTAGAGCACTCCTTTGTTGGCTTCTTGAAAACTCTTCTTCTTGAGAAAATCTCATTTCTTCCTTTTGTGAGCCTTTATCAAATCTTTCCAAAAGTTGAGAAAACATGTCTTCCAGTGAGAGTCTTTTTTTTCCATTGAGATACGTCTCGTTGCTATGTGATTGACTGTACCATTGCTCCTCGTATGGTGGTAGAGAGAAGTTCCCAAAAGTTCTAGGTGTTGGTTGTGTGTAATGATAAGAGCCAATAGAGTCTCCATACCACCTAGACATGCTTGGGAACTTGTGGTGTGCAATATTCAATTTCAGTTAAGTTTAATATCCTGCACTTGCCAACAAAACACAAAAACAACAAAATTTCCCAAAATGAAACATAACAAAACTACTAATCTACAAATACAACAAAAACAGAACAAAACAAAATAGACTAAAACCTATAGACAAACAAACAAACTCAAATCAAAACAATTTCACACAATGAACAGAAAAACTAAAAATAGAACAAACTCAAATTCAAAGAAACCGTGCCTATTCCCCGGCAGCGGCGCCAAAAATTGATCAAAGATATCGCTACTGACCAATTTATCCTACTCTTACTATAGTAGTGGAAGAGAAGGTTCGTTCCACAGGGAAAATGTGGTATCAAGGAATTTGAATGTTGCTCAGGTTGTTGTCACAAAGTGTGTAGAATCAAGAATAAAAGATAAGAGTCAGAAGAACAGGATAATGAAACAATCACAATGAAAAAAACCACAAAGGAGAAATAAAGAAGATCACAGATGATTAAAACAGATAATCTAGGGCTTCTTCCGGGTGAATGCACACCTACATTTATCTGATCAATGTAGTACTATTAACATACAATCTTATCAACTGAGGAGAATAGCAACTGGAGACTTAAATTGCAGTTAGCATGGTGACTACACTTCAATTTTAATCTCCCAACACCATCCTTTCCTATGGTGAGGCCTAAGGATGGTGAAGTAGAACCTTAGCCTTCTCAATTCCACACTCAAATTACACAAGCAATTATCTCCTAGAATCTCCCATGGTAAGGGCTGATTCTAGCTTTTAAGTTCATCATTCGAGTAAGAGAATCTCTTAGCACCTCTTTCTAAGAATTTCACAGTCTAAGAGCTTCCTATGGTGAGGCCTAGCTCTAAGACATGAACAAATGCAAGCAGGTTTAAGAACTCTTGCATTCTTTGGTTCTCATTCATGAATTCTAAGCAGAATCTAATGAATTAAGGTTCAACACAGCATGGTGACCGCAATTAAATCTCATTTCAACAAATCTAGATCAAATGCATGAACTTAACAAGTTTTACAAATTCAATTCAGAGAATGTTGAATTTCTCTTCTTAGATCGTTAATTATACTGCACATTATCAAATAAACCAAGCATTCACCCTTCAGTACCCTAGATTATCATACAATTAGCCAGAAAACTCCATTACCATCTCATTATTGTAAGAACATAGCAAAAGCCAACTCATTTCCATAGAATTGGAGAGTTTTACCGATTGAAATGCAGTGAATTAGCAATAGCTTCGTCAATTGAGACTCGTAATGAAGTAATCCGTCCAAATGTGCAATCGAAAATGGAATCGGAGAAAGAATTCGAGAGCGAGAAAGTAGAGAGAGAAAGTAGATCTCTCAAAAATAATTCCCGCTCTAAAAAATATGAAAGTCAGTTGTGTTCCTCAAAAAATGATCCCCCTCTAATTGTTAACTAGATCCTCTATATATAGAGAATCATAGAAATGTAACTAATACGCAAATGTAAAATAACTACACTATTACAAGAATGCCCTCATAAGGAACATCTAAAATCGGCATAAGTATGAAAATCCCAAGTAGAAGACTTCCAACCAACTCCAACGCCTTGGGCCAGCAGCTTTGGGCCTCCAGTCCAGCCTCAGTGCCTTGTGATTTGTGAATCCACGTCTTTTCAGCCTACACCATAGACAATAGACATAAGTTCCATACTTAGTGAAAATTTGGCAAAAAACAACACCAATAAAAAAAAACCGCACAGCTCGAACATGTAGAAATTAGCGAGACCTCACGGCGAGGTCTCTCTCTCACATAAAGAAAACGGCGAGACCTTGCGGCGAGGTCTCGCTCTCACAAGAAATGAAATCGGCGAGACCTCGCCGCGAGGTCTCGTCGATTTGGTACAAGGGTGCAGATTCATGAATTGAAGTGAAATTGTGAGGTGAAGTGTAGTGTGCTCAACTGGTAATGAAATAAAAGTGTAAGGTGAAGTGTAGAGTGAAATGCGTGAAATGAAATGTGCAAAATAAAAGTTGTGAAGAATGAAGGAACAAACATATGAGCATTCTCAACTATGCAAATCCAAAGTATGTAATGCAAACTCAAGAGTCTTGCTATGAGATTTATGAAGAGAGTCTTGCTATGGAAATGAAGAATTGCATTGTGTGCAAATGATCAAAGAAGAAATGTTAGACATCTTGGAATGTAGCCAATTGATGTTCCAAGAAGAGTGATAATTGCTTCCAAGACTAACAAATGTTGTAAGAAAGCAATGAACTGTAAGCTCTTTACATGAAGGAACCACATACAAAGATGGTATGAGTGGAAAGTGCAGTGCCAAAATATGAAAGTGTATGATGTGAAATCAATGAAGTATTGTGAAGTGTAGGCTTGTGGAAAGTATATGTTGTTGGAAATGTTGTGAAGAAAATCAATGAAACTTGAGCTCACAGCCTTCTCAGTGGCGAGGTCTCACCAAGAGACCGCTCTCACAAAACAAAAAATGGCGAGACCTCGTGGCAGGGTCTCGCTCTCACAAAAATCGAAAGTGGCGCGAGGTCTCGCCGATTTTTGCGCAAGATCCACTGCCAACCAAAATATGACCCTGATCCGTTGTGAATTTGGGAAAACGTAAAACATGCAAGTTGTAGCCCTATGTCTTAGCTTTCCATAGACTTTTGAATCACTCAAATCAGAGCTAGGACAAGAGAGATATGACCAAAATAGTGAAGTGTCGTAAAGCAGTGAGAGCTGTGCGTGACCTCGCCGCATAAAGTTGGTGAGCTTACCGCACATTCATGTGACGAGGTGTGTGAGCTCGTCTCATGGCCATGCGACAAGATGTGCAGGTGTGTGCGGCGAGGTGAATGCATATGTGCAAGAATGCTAGGCTAGTGTGTGATGCAACCATTTCAGCACAACATTCTACTTCTATGCAAAATATGTGTGTCTCAGCCTCTGAATTGGACTTTGTGGTGAACATAAGAGTTTTCGATCTCTCTCTTGGATTTCCATTGGTTTAAGATTCAGCATCATAGGAGATCTGTAGCTCAAGATATTCACATTCTACCAAACTGTGGCAATATGAAGTCAAAGATGAAAACTTGAAGGAATAATTGCAAAGATGCCCCCGTTGCTCCTACTGGCACACATATTTAGAAGCAAGTTAAAACATAAGAAATGAAGTACACTCCAAGAGAACATTAAAGATATCAGCTATTGGATTAGTATTGAGGAAGTTACACTCAAATGAAGTAGCACTACCATATCTGCCCAACTTCAATACTAACCTAAATAGCAAATTTAGGTTTTCCCAAATTCTCACTCACCAACCTAGCCCTTTCAAACTCTAAACCATGTCATTTAGCATCAAACACATATTTTCCCTAAGTTTATCATCATTTTTTGTCCTTTTTAACCATTTTAGCACATCCAATTGCAAATCACATTTATGCACAAAATAACACAAAACACCACATAAATGTATGAAATACAAGTTAAAAGTTAAGTGAAATAAGATATATAAGTTGGTATAAAACCCACTTATCAATATTGGTCTTGGAATTTGACTATCTGTTTCTCTAATTCCTTCAGAATTAAATCTATCAGATCTAGATGCAGTAGAGGATGGGAATGAAGAAACTAAATGTCTTCTAGGAACATGTGTTTCAAATATTATTTCTACATTTCCTTCATTATCTTCATGAATTTGAGCATTTTTAGATTTTAAAGGAATTGTTGGTCTACTTATTTTTTCTAAAATCCAATTTGCAGGCAAAGATATTTCATCCCAATTTATTATTCTAGGTAGCTCTAATTTTGATCTTTTTAAATTAGTTTCAATTAAAACTATACTTTTTCCATTATTTGTTAATCTTGCCCCTGGACTTATAGTATTCATTAATTTATAATAAAGTCTATAAGTTAAATTAATATTTTCAGATCCAGGTTTCATATCATAACCTTTAGTTTGTAAATTAACTGTTAATACATCTTGTAAATTTCTATCAGTTAAAGATACAGAAAAACTTGGATATGTATTAAAGTAAATTGGATCATTACAAAGACTAGACTCAATTAAGCCTAATAATGAGTCATGGAATTTATTATGCCTACAATCTCTCAAGGCAACTAATATTGTATTTTCTAAGCCTTGTTTATTTAAAGGTTGTATGGCAATTTGTATAAGACCAATATGTAAATAATTATATCCTTTTTGTCTTATTTGAGACAAATAATCTAAATCTAATAAATGAATTTCTTCAAACTGATTTTGTATATAAATTGTTTTTTCTACATTTTTATTGCTTTTTTAGTGGATTGATCAAAAGTTCCAAATTTATAAATTCTTTTATGTTCAATTTTTGGAATATGCCAATTTTTTATTGTTTGTTCAATTTTAGAGGATTCAATTATTTCAGAATTATTAGTATTTTTATTTGAAGATGAAGCACTAGAATTGCTACGAGAAAACATTTTAGAATTACTACGGGAAAACATGATTATAATAATTAATAAGAGCTTCGGGTGGGATTACTAACAAATTTATGGTAGTATACACATAACTTAGTTCATTCCATATGGAATCACGTATTGAATATCTCATATTTTCTCCAAACATGATATCACGTATTGAAAATTTTAGATTTCTCCACACTTGATAACTTATTGTGCTAATGAAACTCAGCAAAACATTAGTTTATATGTCAATCCTTTAACCATTTAAAAGATACAACATGTCTCATTTTTATTATGGATGATTGATAGGCGTGAAAACTAGACTTTAATCTCCGGCACCAATTTGATAGCTGTTTTGGAGCTAGGGTCAAAAGCTAAGGATTAGCTGAATCAGATAAATTTATAACCCTAATCCTCACGACATTTAAGGTGCATCAAGACACCGACGTTTTGTAGCTTAGAGGAAGTAGGGATCGAACCCACAGGGAGGGGATGAATTTATGTAATTAGTGTGAACGTGTGTGAAGTAGTGGAAGTATAAACAAGTAAAGGAATGACCTAAACTATACTAATACTACCAAATAAACATGAAAACAAGTGGAAGAAGATTCAAGTAATTAAAGTATACCCTTGGATTAGGTTATCTCAAATGTGAGTGTTATGTGTGGTTTATTCTATGGAATCACTATGACTAAGAGTGAGACAATTCAACTAAGTCCCCCCTTTATGGCGGAGGCAAGGGCCTAAATGTTTTGTCTCCTACCGAAAATCGACCAATCAACCAATCCCCCTTTATGGCGGAGGCAAGGACTAGCTAACTAATTCAACCGAAATTCCAATGTCTCTCCAACCGTCCAACTCTCTAATCCAACCCCTCCTTTATGGCGGAGGTAAGGGTCGAACCTAGTCACTCCCTTAGAAATCACTCCCTAATTCACTCCCACCTTTATTGCGGAGGCAAGGACTAAACTAGTTCATGTCTTCCAAGTTCATCAAACTTACATTGGCCTCTCAATATCCCAATCAATTCCCCTTTTATGGCGGAGGCAAGAATGGACTAAGATATCTCCACTAAATCATCACCCACACACTAATCTACAATAAGCATTACTAATGTGAGGTAATAAATAGTTTGTAGTTCCTAAATCCTAGCTATCCACAACACAAAACCACACAATAACACAATATGTCAACAACACATAACCACAATCCAAGGGTAATAATCAATTTAGCCTCTCATGGCATACAAGAATTGCACAAATATATATGGACAAGCAAGGAAATAATCAAAGAAGTGCAAGGAAAAGAGACTACCCATTTGATTAAACAAAAGAGGAAGCTTTCCACATGTTGATTCCAAGCAAATATCCAAGCTTTACATTAATCCCAAACTCTTGAAGCACATGAGGATTACAAGAAGTTCTTCCACAAATGGGGCTATTTACACTAAGAACACAAACTAATTGTGTGTTCTTGTGGAGTAGCTAGAGAGAAAACCCTAAAATCTAACTAATCTAACCTAGCTATGAGATGGTTTTCTTCTTGGTGTTGAGCTCCTCCTTTCTTCCCCCCCTCTTCTCTCTTCCCCTTTTTGGCTGCAGAAATGGCCTATATTGGAGAAGAATTAGGGCTGAATGTGTGTGTTGAAGTGCCCAAAATGCCGTTGAAGTCTTCTCAAAATGAAGGACAAAATAGGAAAAGTTGGCTGCCTTCTCGAGCTCCGGCGCGCCGGAGAGCCAGCAAGCATTCGGGAGATTTGAAAATTCCGAATTTGCGGCGCGCCGCTGAAGTTCTCTCCGGCGCGCCGTTCTTTTGTGAGCCATTTTCTTATATTATCTATAACGAATTTGGAAACACTTAAAACATGAACGTTGTAGCTCTTTCGCTTAGCTTTCCAATGGCACCTGAATCATTCCAATCGGACGTACAGTGAGATAGATATGATCGAAATACTAAACCCTGGCAGATTTTTTCAACATTTGTTCTTCATCGCCTTTTTTACCTAAATCACATCTTTCTTGATCTTTCTCAATCTTTTCTTCTCATTTTGGCCTCCATGATTAATATCCTTTAAAATATGCTCTTTTCATCAATATTTTGCTCCGTTGCTCCTCCCATGCCATAACGTCCTACAAATACGTTAAAAACATGTAAAAACGACATAAAATCATGTTACAAGGACGCTCAAGAGTTAAGTAAAACGAATACAATAAGGTGAAAATCATCACCTTATCAATGATCTTGCTCGACTGTCAACGACTTATTACCGGCTAAAAAGAGGACTTACAACATCATCAACCGCCTCATGAAACGCCGAACGCGACTTGGGTGTCGACCCACAAGATCATACCATAAGAATCATGAAACCGTTCATTCTTTTAAGAGTCATTGGATTTAACATATAAAATAAGTTTCAACTAAGAAACAACGCATTATTGTTATCAAATTGAATAGATCTAAAACTTCTTATTGTGAAGTCAAATAGGATAGATTTAAAACTTCTTGTTGTGAAACCATATGTTTAGATCCAAAGTTACGTTACCATAATTGCTAGTAATCCCCCCCCCGGATGGAGGCTTAGCCTTCCATGGCTTTGATACCAAATTTACACCAGGATTCAAACATAAAAATTAAAACAAACAAAATAAAGTAAGGGACTTACTGCTTATTTTCTCTAATCTTGAAGCATTTATCTTCAAGCTTTATGCAAAAATCAACAATTAAACGTCAACTAATTACAAAGGAGGGAAGAACTTCTTAACTCCTTAACATAAACCTGTAAATTATAAAAACTTAAAGAAGAAAGTAGAACGAAAGATTGCTTGAAGAAAAGAAGAGAAAGTTTTGAAACCAAGAAAATTCTATTGCATAAGAACTCTTGATTACAAAAGTAATTACAAAGAGAGCTTGAAAGCTAACTCTTGGAATGCTTGAAAGTGTAAAGAAAATTCTAAGGGAAGAAAATCCTACCCTTACAAATGGGTTCCAATTTATAGACTACTTGAAGACTAAAAGCAAAATTCAATAGTAAAAGACAATAATTTAAAAGTGATCTGATATTTTTCAACTCCACTTTTTCTTTACTTGTCTTGTCTTGATAATTTCTTCCACTTGATGATGTCTTTTGAAATTTTCAATTTTTTGACTTCTTTTTCCTTGTAGATCTTCTTGTTGGTATTTTGTCATCTTCAATTTCTTCAGATGAAAATGTTCTCTGAGTAGATACTGGAGATGGTGCTCTGGATTTATCAGAATTGGAATCTAGAACTTTTAACACATATTCTTTATTTTTGTAAAGATTATGTATTAATTGTTCAAAGTCATATTTTTCTTTTTCAGTCATTTCAGGATAATGAACATGATTTTGATATACAGATGTATCAAATTCTTCATTATCATCAAGATTTATTAAATCCTCATTTGATATTTGAGACGTTGAAGCATTTAACTTTTCTTTTCCTTTTTCTATTTTTCTCTTTCTCAATTATTTCTTTTTCAATTTTCTCTTTTTCAATTTTTTCTTTTTCCTCAATTTCTTTTTCTTTTGCTAATTTTTTCTCTCTTTCCTTTAATGGAGTAGAGACAACAAAAATCTTATCAATTTCTTTTTTTCATTTTTTTAATCATTTCTTTTTTCTGATTTTCGACAAAATTATCTTTTTTAAAGGAAGATACATTATAAGAAATATCTAATAATTTTCCTTTTGCTAAAAAAACATATTCCTGTGCTAAGATTTTCTGAATTGAGTCATAATCAACTTGACACTTTGGCCACCATTTTGTGTATAATATTCTTCTGAGCTGTAGAATACCATCAATTGCATAGACTGCTTCATATTTTCATGCAAATAACCATGGTATTTGAAATTTTATTAAGAATAATAAAAAGGATTCTCCAAAGATTTCTGGATTTTGGAATTTTGAGGAATAAATATTTTGGAATTGACTAAACAATGGTTGTAATTTTTCAGGTAAAAAATTTTCTTGTTTTGGTCCCATATTTTTGAACCATTCAAGAAACCAATTTGGTATGGGTTTTTCAAAGATGGAATCTTCAATGCATATCCACCAAGTGTGTCTACACAAGGAATTTTGATATAAAAGTACTTTAGAGAAGCTATCCACCATATCATAATAAGTAAATTGGTATTCAATTTTGTTATAATTTGAGATAAATTTTAAAGCTTGGGTAGATGGTATTTTCCAATCTGAGAAAGAAGGAATTTGGTGGATATATATTTGAGAAAGGGCTATTTCACAATCCTTATATGTAAGAGACCAATCTTGAGGATGGTAGGTTTTTGGTTTGTCTTTAACATCTGCAAATTTTGTGAAATTTAAAAAATTTGCATATGTATGACAGGTTTCTAAGGGAAAAGATCCCTTTAAACCAAATTGAGAACTAGAAGGATGATTAGAATATTTATTAGCTATATCATAAGGATCTAATTTAAGATCACTATTTGGTATAGTTAAAGCATGTACCTGTACTCCATTTGGAATATAATCATAATCATGATTTGAGGATGTTCTTTCAATAGAAAATTATTTAAAAAGTTATCTTCAAAAACCTTCTAATTGTAAAAAAGAAATTAGAATATTAAATTATGATACAAAATCTTTAAAAGATCAAACTTTTCTTCATCAAATACAATATTATAGATTGTTAAGAATATATAAAATTTTAAAAAAATTAAATATTGATCCACAATACTTAAAAGCTCATTATAGATATATGGAATTTTATAAAAAGAAATTGCCATTTATTAACTGATATGGAAGACAATTTTAAATTACAATGGTTAAAGGATTATATTTAAAATCCAGCTACAATTAAGAAAATTAGAAAAATTTATACATTAAAAGAAAGGGTTCGACAGGATCCTGAATTTTCACATATTTATCATGTAGAAAATAAAAATGTTTTATCAATAAAACAACAAGCATTTTTACATCAAATGAATTATTTTAGAATGTTAATTTCATATCACACACATAAATTTAGACGACATCCAATAATAAATCAAGTTTTGTGGAATCGTCTTGAAAACTTTAGAAAAGAAATTGCTATTATTATTTAAAATTTTCTTATTTAAATTTTTGCAGGAAATGCAAGGTAGATGTGGAAGAGGTCATAGACCTCAAATGGATTTTGGCTATGTTAGCCATTATAATTCCCAATATTTTCCACTATACTGGTCATCTCAAATGAGAGGTCAGTCTTCTTCAAACCAAAATAATTCTAAAAATACTTCCCTTGTTTCATTGGGTCATAAACCCACAGCCAAAAGTGTCCTTCTTGACGAGTCCTCAAATCAGGACCATGATTACACAAAAAATGGAATAACCGCACATTCTACTTTCATTTCTGAAATTGATCTTTAATTAGATCTATATGCGATTATTCAAAAATATTTTAATAATCCTTCCAATACTCATTTCAATCTTAGAGGACCACTTCCTTTGAAAACTCGGCATACTTATGCTGATTTTCTAAATTTCACTAAAATTGCTGACATCAATGATAAACCCAGATCCAGTAGACACCAAAATTGGTATCCAACAACTGAAGACAATGAAATTGCTTTGTCTCAGATGTATATTCACAAAATACCTTCTTACTCTGATTGGAATTCTTCTCAAATTGAAACTCAAAATTTTATTTCCAGATACAATAATTTTGAGTATGCATTTACATATACTGATATGGTGGAAAGTTTTCATAATGTCCACTTTTATCAAAATTCTACATATAAGCATACTTGGTCGATTCGTATTGATGAAACTAATTTTAGCAAAATTATTCCAAAAGGGTTTCTTAATTTGTTTAGAATTCATGGACCTAAAGAAGTAACTTTTCTTCCTGAAAAATTAAAAAATTTGTTCATACAATTCAAAAATGTTTATTCTGAAAAATTTCAGCATTCAAAATTTCCAAAACAACCATTTTTACTATTTTTAAAAAAATTCCAAATTCCATGGTTGTATGCCTGGAAATATGAAACTGGATACAATGTTGATGGCATTCTACAACTCACAAGAGTAGGGTACACTAAATGGTGGCCAAAATGTCAAGTAGAATATCATGAAATTGAAAAAACACTTGTTGAAGCAAAAAATTCTTTTGTAAAAGAAAGAATGACACAATAGATTAATATTTCTTCTCAAAAAGAATTGAATGAGAAAAATGATTTAATAGAAAAAATACAAAATGAATTAAAGAAAATGAAAGCCATCTCTTCTCCCATACATGAGAAAGAGGAAAAAATGGCAAAAGGAAAAGAAAAAGAAAAAATTGAAAAAATAGAAAAGAAAAAAGAAAAAGAGAAAAGAAAGGATAAAAAGGAAAAAAGAAAAACATCTGTTTCAAAATCTTCTTTTGATAAAAATTTGATCAATTCACTGATGAGGAATCCACGACAAAAGAAGATTTGGAAATTTTCTCTGGTGAAAATTCAAGACCAAATTCTGATGATGAAATGACAGAAGAGGAAAAGAATGAATTTGAACAATTAATACATAATATCTATAAAAATAAAGACTATGTATTAAAATTGTTAGATTCCAGTTCATAAAAATCCAGAGCAAATACTTCTAAATCAATTTCAAGAAAATCTTCATCAGATGAAGCTGATGAAATCTGTTCCAAAACGACTGCAAAGAAGAAAAAATCAAAGAAATAATGCAAAGAAAATGGAAGATATTGTCAAGAATGGTGGAAGACATTATCATTACAAGACAAAGTGGAGAAAAAGTGAAGATGACATCACTTTTAAAATATTGTATTTTGAATTATTGTTTTTCTAAAATATTGTATTTTGCATTATTGTCTTTTGACTTTAGTATTTGAGAAAGTCTATAAATAGGAACCCAAATGGGTTGTAAGGCAGAGGATTTTCTCCCTTATAATTTTCTTTACATTTCAAGCATTCCAAGAGTTAGCTCTCAAGCTCTCTTTGTAATACCTTTTGTAATCAAGAGTTCTTATGTAATAGAATCTTCTTGGTTTCAAAACTTTCTCTTCTTTTCTTCAAGCAATCTTTCCTTCTTCTTCCTTCTTTAAGTTTTTATAATTCACAGGTTTATGCTAATGAGTTAAGAAGTTCTTCTCTCCTTTGTAATTAGTTGGTGTTTCCTTGGTGTTTTGTGCATAAAGCTTGAAGATAAATGCTTCAAGATTAGAGAAAATAAGTAGTAAGTCCCTTACATACTTTATTTTGTTTGTTTAATTTTTATGTTTAAATCCTGGTGTAAGTTTTGAAGATAATTTTTTAAATAATTTTCTATTGAAATTTCTTTTCAATTTGTTCTGTCATAACCTGCAAAAAAGTTTTATCCTTGTAAGAATTCTCAAGTAAGAAAGTCAGGTAAAGAATTTAATTCACCTTTAATATAAACAATTTTAAAATCAAATACAGATAAAATAGCTTGTCATCTAGCAAATATTTGTTTAGATGCAATATTTTTTACATCCTTTTGTAGTACTTCTTTTGCTGCACTACAATCAACTATAAGCAAAAATTCTTGATTTAATAAATCATCTTGAAATTTAGAAATACAAAGAACTATACTAAGAGTTTCTTTTTTAATTGTATAATAATTTAATTGAGCATTTTTCCATGTTTCAGAATAATATCTAACTAATTCCTCTTTATTGGTTTGTGGATTCTCTTGTTTCAAAATTCCTCCATAACCAATATCAGAAGCATCAGTTTCAACAATTTTATCCCATTCAAGATTTTATTTTTAATTTTTTTTAAGGCAAAAGTCCCTCTCCGCGGGCTGGGATCGCCAATCCCAAAAATTTTATTAATAACCACAAACAAACATACAAATTAAAAGTAAAGTCAAACCAGCTAAGGGATACTATCCCGTTACAAAATGCTATACCCTAAGAACACAACTAGGCATTCAAATCCGATCCAAATGGACCAAACCCCTCAATCTAGGAGGGACCATACCTACATTAAATTCTTTTCTATGCCCCAACCCCAGACCAATCCCCGCAATCTCACATGCCGGCCGATTACCTGCAGCACACACAGATACAAAAGACGCAACATTGGCACGCTAGACATCCTCTACCAAACCCCACAACCGCCACGGAACCACCCACGTCCCCTTCAAAATCTGCATCAAGGCATTAGAATTTAATTCTACCTCAATATGTGCCGGTGGCCAATGAGCACATAACCGAAGACCCTCAAGTAGAGCCTCCAACTCTGCCTCCAAACACGAGCATTCCCGCCAACCCAACGCAACTGCCCCCATAAAAGTACCCTCTGAAGACTGAACAATGACACCCCCACCTCCACGACCATCAATCCTCCGAATGCCCAAAACATTAATCTTACACCTTCCCGATCCCATTCAGGATTTACCAAACTTAAGCATGGTAAAAATTTAACCTTTTGTTTAATTATTTTTACTGCATTAGTATGAATTTCAAACCATCCAGGAGGATCTTTTTTCAACCTATCATATAAAGGTTTACTATCAATAGCCAAATTTTTATAATATTCACCAATATAATTTAAACTTCCTAAAAATTTTTGCAATTGTTTTTTATCCTTCAATTCATCAGGAAATTTATTTGCAAATTCAATACTTCTAGCAATTGGAGTAATTTGACCATATTCTAATTCATAACCTAAAAAATCTAATTTTAGATTGAAATAATTTTAATTTTTTGGTAGAAACAACTAAACCATTTTTAATAACAATTTTAATAAAAATATTTAAATATTTAAAATGTTTATCAATATTTTGTGAGAAAATTAAGATATCATCAATGTAAACAATTATAATAGAATATGGAGAAAAAATATCATTCATTATATGTTGAAATTCAGAAGGAGCATTTTTAAGACCGAAAGGCATTACATTCCACTCATAGTGACCAAATGGAACAGTAATGCAGTCTTATATTTATATTTTTCAGCAATTTTTATTTGCCAAAATCCAGATTTTAAATCAAATTTAGAGTATATCATTGCTCAAAAGTTCTATTTAATAGATCTTTTTTATTTGGAATTGGATATGTAATCCATTGTAAAATCATATTCAAGGGTTTATAATTAATAACTAATCTTGGAACACCTCTTTCAATTTCTGAATTTTTATTAACATAAAATGCAGAGCAGCTCTAAGGAGAATAACTTTTTCTAATTATTTTCTTTTTTAACAAATCATCAATTTCTTTTTTGTAGTATTCAACCATTTCTTTATTCATTTGAGATGATCTTGCTTTCGTTGGTATTTTGTTTTCATCAAAATCTTTTTCATATGGTAATTCAACAATATGTTGTTTTCTTTCCCAAAAAGCATTTGGCAATTCACTACAAATTTTTGTAGTAATTTCTTGTGTAATATTTTTAATTTGATTTTGTAATTTTGGAGATTTTAACTGTTCTTCTATTTTTAAAGATAAAATTTCATGTGAAAGAAAATCAATTTGATTATTCTTCAATTTTATATTTTCATGTAAATTTAATGAACAAAGATCTCTAGTTTTTGGAGAAGTTATAAATTTAAATGATAAATCAGAATCAATTTTTGATTATGTTTTACCATCACATTTATATAGATGCATTAAATTTAGGAAAGGAGTTCCTAGTATTACATGCTGATTAATTGTTTTAGCTAAAACAAATGGACAACAAACATAATTATTTTCTTCAGAAAATATACACACATTTGATAATTTATAATCTACATGTATTTTTGAACCTTGTGCAACATTTAATATGACTTTAGTTTTTTCAAAATATTTTGAAGGTATTAATCCTTCTGTAATACAATTTAAATCTGCTCCTGAATCTATCATTACTATAGATTGAATTTTATACTAATTATTTATTAGAAGAGTTGCAAAAATATAATATTTTTGTGATGTAATTAAAGTATTTAATTGAGATTTTTGATCAGAAATTTCTTCTATTTTATCAAGTTCTTTTTCTGTTAAAGTCCTATTTTTTAATATTTTAATTTCTGTTTTTAATTCATTAATCTCTTGTTTTAATATAGGTGTAGTAACTTTTATAACCTGATTTTCTAATTGATTTTGATCTTTATCTTTTAGTATTTCAAAAAAAAGTATCTAATTTACCTATTTGTTTTTTTATTTAAAGAATTAGATGAAGAATAATAAGAATTTTCTTGAAAATATATTTCTAAATATTGATTTATTTTCATAGAATAAACTAAACTTTTGGAAATTAGAAATTTCCTTATATGTTTTGTTTCTTAAGTTCAAAGTAGTTTCCTATTAGTATTTGTTTCTTAATTAGGTATTGTTTTGAATTAGGAAAGTGTGGAATTAAGAAACCTCTTACACTATAAATAAAGGGTGTAGGGATCTTTGTAGAGAGAGGAGTTGGAAGAGATACCTCACAGAGGTGTGTGTGAAAAAGCCATACGGCTTAGAGAAATCCATGGATCAACGGATTGTGGTGTTGTATGGTAGTTGTCCCATACGTGAGATTATGTGATTGCAATTCCTCTCCTTCCAAATATATTTTTGCTTGATTTGATTATTTCGATCCTTCAAATTGGTATCAGAGCTAGTTCAATTGATATTGGATTGTGTATCAGATCCAAATCAAGATCCCGAGTGTTTCTCAAAGTTCGGTTATTATCTGTTAGTCATGACAGAGTTGGATTTAATTTGTTTTGTTCCTAAACTTAGGGAAAAACAAAATTATTATTATTGGATGGTTATGATGGAAACCCATCTTGAAGCTTTTGGCTTGTTCCAATATATTCAAGAGGAAATAACAGAAGAAGTTGATGAAGATGCAAAGATGGAAGAAAGATTGACGTTATCCCAAATTCACCAGGCAGTTGATATGTCAATTTTTGGAAAAATCTCAATGGCTAAAACATCAAAACAGGCATGGAATATTTTGGAGAAAACATACAAGGGTATCAACCCAGTTCAACAAAATAATTCCTTGATGTTAAAAAAGAGATTCGAACTTTGAATCATGAAGAATAATTTGTTGATGTTACAAAGAAGGTTTGAGATTTGCACAATGGAGAAGACAGAATCCATTGAGTCATATCTTTCTCGTCTGTCAGCGATTAAAGACGAGATGACATTAAATGGGCGTTTTTTGACAGATGAGATTTTTGTTGATAAAGCTCTCAACACTTTGTCCGTGAAGTTTGATCAGATTGTGGCCTTGATACAAGTGACCAAAGATTTGTCCACATTGACAATTGAAGAATTACAAGGTTTATTAATTCTACATGAACAAAGAATTAATGAAAAATTGGATGAACAGGAAGACTGGGATTGGTTTACAGAGCCAACAATATTAGTTGGTCAACTACCAATGCCTTCCTATGTTGAGAAAGAAGACAATGGAAAAAAAATTGAACAAGTTCAACAACCAATTGTTGATCCTTCATCTTCAAGTATTGAATCCACTTTAGAAATTGAAAATCTCAAGGAAGGAGATTTTGGTTATGATCATATTATGGAAGTGGTCGATGAAAGAAGTGTTGATTCAATTGAAGAAGATGAAGATATTATTTGTTCGGTAGAGCAAGAACAAGAAATTCATGTTGATGAATATGTGGAGGAAAAAGAAATTGACAGTGTTGGTGAAACATATTCATGTGATGACACAATGAAACTTCACGTTTGTGAAGATGTGGATGAATTTTTTGTTCTTGTGAATAAAGAAGAGAAGGAGGTTGCTGATTTCACTTATGAAGAGAAAGACGAAATCATTCATTTTGAAGAGGAAAAAGAAATCATATACATGGTTGAAGGTGATAAAAATATCACTGGTGAAAGTGACATTGTTGAGATAAAAGATATTGAAAATATTGTTCAAATTGAGAAATATGATTTCTTGATTCTTGGAAATTACATTGGTCATTCTTTGACAGAAGAGAATATTGCTATATGGGAGTTTTGTGATAAAGGAAAAGAAACAGAAAACATGTTTGAAGACTTCAAGATCTGGAGGTACAAAATTCGTCTCAAGTTACATGTGAAGACGAAGATGAAGACGAAGACAGAGACAAAGACCAAATACAAAATCCAAACTGCAATAGAGATTGCAAAAGGAATTCAAGCACGTGAGATTGAAGGTATTGATCATATATGGAAAGTTTAGTTTAAAGGGGGATTTGTTGGAAAATAAACTAAACTTTTGGAAATTAGAAAGTTCCTTATATGTTTTGTTTCTTAAGTTTAAAGTAGTTTCCTATTAGTATTTGTTTCTTAATTAGTTATTGTTTTGAATTAGGAAAGTGTGGAATTAAGAAACCTCTTACACTATAAATAAAGGGTGTAGGGATCTTTGGAGAGAGAGGAGTTGGAAGAGATACATCACAGAGGTGTGTGTGAAAAAGCCATACGGCTTAGAGAAATCCGTGGATCAACGGATTGTGGTGTTGTATGGTAGTTGTGCCATACGTGAGATTATGTGATTGTAATTTTCTTTATCTTTTAGTATTTCAAAAGAAGTATCTAATTTACCTATTTGTTTTTTTATTTAAAGAATTAGATGAAGAATAATAAGAATTTTCTTGAAAATATATTTCTAAATATTGATTTCTTTTCATAGGATCTTTAATATCATTAATCAAATTTAACATCATTTTGTGATTTTTAGTTAAAGTAAAAATTCCTAATTTTTCATCTTTAACAATTTCTAGTTTAAGATTATCCATTTCATATATTTTATCAATATTTTTAGAATTATTTTAAATATTTTCATCTTTTGAAATATTTTCTTCTATGCCAATTTTATTGTTTTCATTTTATGAACTATTTTCTTCTATGTCAACTAAATGGAAATTTTCTTGTTCTATTATTTCATTTTTATCAACAAATGAATCATTATTATTTTTTATTTCATCACTTTTTTCATTTTCAACACAAGAGTGATTTATAATTTCATTTTCTACTTTGTGTTTTTTTTTGCAAAGAATAAATTGATTTTAATAACTTATTATTGGGTAATTTCCAAATTTGATAGGCTTTATCTGTGATATTTAGGCTAGATAAATCATGCATGTGATTTACTCTTTTTTCCGTATAAAACCATGCAATAAATGAAATAATTACTTAAGTATTTTTAATTAAATCATAATATTCATTTTGAATATATTTTGGTTGTTTAGAATCATAGGTTCTAAAAAACCAAGTTCTAAATAATTTATAGTGTAGAAGATTAAAATCTTCAACACATATTTTACTTGTTTCTTTTAGATCCAATTTATTTAATTGCTTATTTTCAATTGAAGACAAAGGATGAGAAATAGAAGAATAGATAACTGAAAATTAATTCAAAAGGATTAAAAAGTAATTTAAGAGCAAAAAGTAATTCAAGATTGCTTCGGGTAGGATTACTAACATAATTTATGGTAGTATACACATAACTTAGTTCCTTCCATATGGAATCACGTATTGAATATCTTAGATTTTCTCCAAATTTGATATCACGTATTGAAAATTTGAGATTTATCCAGACTTGATAACTTATTGTGCTAATGAAACTCAACAAAACATTAGTTTATATGTCAATCATTTAACCATTTAAAAGATAGAACATGTCTCATTTTTACTATGGATGATCTTGCTCGACTGTCAACGACTTATTACTGGCTAAAAAGAGGACTTACAACATCATCAACCGCTTCATGAAACGCCGAACGCGACTTGGGTGTCGACCCACAAGATCATACCATAAGAATCATGAAACTGTTCATTCTTTTAAGAATCATTGAATTTAACATATAAAATAAGTTTCAACTAAGAAACAACGCCTTATTGTTATCAATATGAATAGATCTAAAACTTCTTGTTGTGAAGTCAAATAAGATAGATCTAAAACTTCTTCTTGTGAAACCATATGTTTAGATCCAAAGTTACGTTACCATAATTGCTAGTAATCCCCCCCCCGAAAAGAAGCTTAGCCTTCCATGGGTCTGATAGGGTGAATTATATTCATTCTATTTAGACCGTTTCATGTACTTGTCATGTAACTCTCACGATTATTTCACACGTTTTGTGCATGTTTTGTAGGACATTGAACAAAGGAGGGCTAGGAACAGAAGAAGTGTGAAAAAGACGTCATTTTTGGAGAAAAGTTTGGAAGCCGAAGCAGAATTCTCCGGACCGCCGCAGGAACTTGTGCGACGCGCCAGAGCGTGTTATTTTTGAACTGAATTTTTACGTCTTTTGCCCTCCGTTTTCAAGGCTATCAAGGGCATTTTTGGCAGAAACGAAATGGTGAAGATGAGATAAGGGTTTTTGGGGTCTTTAGTTAGAAGTTAGTTCACATTAGTTAGAAGCTAGCTAGGGTTAGAAAGTTAGACAACAAGAGAACTCTTCTCTTGTGCATTCCTAGAGTAGTGCTAGCTAGGTTTCATTTTGGAAGCTCATTCTTTTGTACAAGGAAGGTGAATCCTTCAACTTTGTGTACAAAGCTTGTAATGAATGCTAACATTTATTGAAGACATTATCTTTCCATCCAAGATTGGTAGTTTTCTTCCTTTAATGTCATTTATTGCTTTGTTTGTGTTATTTATTGCTTTCATGATGAATGATCTAGCTATGTTAGGCTAGAGCTTATTGTGCTCCTTGGGTTGTTGTTGGCTAGGTTGATGCATTAAATGTTGCTTGATAGGGTGGAACCTAGAGGATATCTAGGTGGTGGGTTCTTTGTACATTGAATGGAAACAAGCTAGTTGGTTTAATTGTTGACTAGTAAGTGTTTGATAAAAGGCTTGAGTGAACCTTAAAGCCTTGGGGTTGGAAGTAGAATAGATGAAGTAATTAAGTTTACCTTGTATTTGCCATACATGAGGGAAAACGAATAGCATTCGTGCATTACGTTACATTGTGCACCCGAAGTCTAGAACAAAGCTAACTCTTGCCTCCGCCACAAAGGGGGAGTGAACTTAGGAAGAGACTTTAGAGGGGAGTGACTAGGACTGGTTCTTGCCTTCGACATAAAGGGGGAACGGGTCTAGAGTGTGGTAAGATTGGGGGAACGTAGATGCCACGGTTAGTTAGGATCAAGTAGTTTTGCCTCCGTCATAAAGGAAGACATCTTGACCGAGCTAAATCTTCTAGATAAACGCCTATTTAACTCTAGCTTCCGCCATAAAAGTGGAGCTTAAAGGGAGTGGCTGTCCCTAGCCGTAGTGACACTTTAGGTCATACCCTAGATAGAGAATCCTTAGTAACCTTTGCCGACAACACCCGGGAGCACGCCGCACCTTTCTTGACTAAAGTTTGACATTTTAGCATATTTTAGTTGTTAATCCACTTTCCTTTTTAGCTACTTGTTTTTACATTATCTAAATATTTCGAAAATACAAAATCTTGCAAACATTGATTCCTTTCCTCGTGGGATCGAACTTTACTACATTACAACTTTGACCACCTTCTTCAGGTGGGCTGTATGTGTAGTATTGATTATTTTTGCTAGTGTAAGGTTTTAGCAAGTGTAGCGATAGATTAATCCTACTCTATTTTGTTAACACATTTTGCACCCAACAAGATTTTGGCACCGCTACCGGGGATTGGCAATTGGTGTTAAGATTTGTGTTTAGGACAATATTTAGATAAAATTTTCAATTTTCTTTGTCTTGTTTTTACATATTTAGTGTGATTACTTTTTGATAGTTCAAATTTACTCGTTCGAACTCTATTCCTTTGTAGGTGAACTTGGAGTTTGTTGGAACCCCACTTGTGCATGCCAAGGACAAGAGCTACCGGAGGAGCCGAGTTTGAATTCGATGGGGAATTGGCAAGGACTTTGAGAAGGGCAAAAAGGAGAGAAGTCCTTGAGGAAGTCTTTGAAGAAGAACTTGAAAGGGAAGAAATGGCCGAAGAGGAAGCGCCACTTCCAAGGCGGAAGCTTTTTGGTAGTTTTAATGAGCCTAGAGTGGAGCATTATAGCAATCAAGGCGAGATAGAGGCTGGAAACTACCTTATCCCGCCACAACTCATAAATCTTATTCAGCATGGCTTGATTTTCCATGGAATGAGCAACGAGGATCCCAATGTGCACTTGAGGGCTTTCTTGAAGTTGTTTAATACGTTCAAGCTCAACGATGTGCCACATGACGCCATAAAGAGACTTTTATTTCCATTTTCATTGAGTGGGCTAGCACTTGGATGGTATGATTCGTTGAATGCGGCAACCATTGTGGATTTTGATGAGCTTTCCAAGAGATTCATCACGAAGTACTTTCCACCAGCAAGGATAGAGAAGCTAAGAGCGGAGATCATGCAATTCCGACAAGGAGATGGAGAATCCTTCACCGAAGCATTGGATAGGTTCCGAGATATGCTAAGGGTATGCCCAAATCATGGATTGGAACCCGATAGAGAATTGAACATTTTCTATGCCGGCTTGAACGGTGAAACGATGAGGCTTGTTAGTGCTAGTGCCGGAGGAACTTTGAAGTACAAAACCATTGAAAAGGTGGAGGCACTCTTTGATCTTGTAGCTGAGAATTAAAGCTCATGGACAAATGGAAGGAGTGGAACTACAAGGAGACAATCGGGGGTGTTGGAACTTGATAGAACGGCAAACTTGGGGGCCCAAATGGCGACCATTCAAAACACATTGGCCAACATCCAAACGGCCATGGGAACCAAGCCGGTCTTAACATGTGGATTGTGCAAAGGCAACCACAACATGGACGAGTGTCATCTCACTAAGGAGTCGATTCAATTTGTCAACAACTACAATCGACAAATCAACTCCAACCAATGGAAGGGGCAAGGAAGTGGTGGACAATGGCACAACACCAACCAAGAAAAGTCATGGTACCAACCAAGGCAAACATACCCGCCCGGTTTTGGCAATCAACAATTCAAGCAAGAAGAACACAAGCAATCTTCTTTGGAGGATTTGATAGCGAGTTTGGGAGCCAAGATGGATAAGTTGAGCACATCAAATGAGGAAAAATTCGCTCACTTGGAAACGATGGTGAGGAAGCAAGAATCCGTGATGGAAACTCATGGGGGAATTCTTCGGGAACACGGAGCCGCTTTGAAAAATTTAGAGACTCAAATGGGGCAATTATCTCATCTAATAAATCACCGGCCTCAAGGATCACTCCCAAGCGAGATCGTTGTAAACCCCAAAGGCAAGGAGCAATGTAACACCATTACATTGCGTAGTGGAAAGCAAGTAGGGACACCGGCGGGTGAGTAATTCAACAAGGAAGATGAGGGCCAAGAACCTATGGTGAGCCATGAAAATGAAGAAAGCTCTACCCGAATGGAACAAGATGATGAAGTGATAGCAAAAGGGAAAAAGGGAGAGTTACAAAGTTCCTTCAACTTCAAAGATCATATTCCACCCTTACCTTTCCCACAAAGAGTCAAGTCGGAGAGAAAGGGGCTTCAATTTCACAAATTCACAAATATGGTGAAAGGGCTAAAGGTGGAGATTCCCTTGCTAGACCTTGTGAGAGCTGTTCCTACCTACACGAAATTTCTCAAGGACCTCGTGACCAACAAGGAGGAGATCTTACAATGTGAAGAGGTAGTATCCTTGAGTGAAGTGGGAAGTTGTATGGTGAAGAGGGATTTGCCTCCAAAACTCAAGGACCCCGGAAGTTGCATAATTCCATGCGTAATTGGGACGTGACACTTTGCCAAGGCACTTTGCGATTTGGGAGCCGGTATAAACCTTATGCCTCACTCTATTGCTTTGAGTGTCGGGTTGGAAAGTCGCATCAAGCCGGTGGGAATCTCTTTGCATCTAGCGGACCGATCAATTGTTCTCCGGACGGGCATCATTGAGGACGTTCTCGTCATCGTAGACCGGTTCACCATACCGGTGGATTTTATCATTCTTGACATGGAGGAAGATGAGGAGGTCCCGATCATATTTGGACGAGCATTCTTGGCCACGGGAGATGCCGTAATTGGTGTGAGGAGCAAGACAATTACCTTTCGCATCAATGGCGAGGAGGTAACTTTTGATGTCAATTACGCAATGAAGCATGCTAGAGATTTTAACACATGTTATTTTATAGATGTTGTGGAGTCAAGCATGAAATTTGATAGTCCTATAAAATCTATGTGTGTTGGAATAATTGAGAAGCATGAATTGACAAGAAGTTCTATGCATGAAACCTTACATGTTTTTTATGAAAATGATGAATTGATTGCATGTGAACTTCAAGAGATGATTGAATGCATAGTTCTTGATGAATCCATTTATGAGGTGACCAACATATTGTGTGAGCCCACCGCGGTGAGGCCGATGGAAATTTTTGAATGTAGGGAAAACCAAATCAAACCATCCATCGTGGAACCGCCAACCTTGGAGCTAAAATCGTTACCACCTCACCTCAAATATGCATTTCTTGTTGAAAAGAACACATTACCGGTGGTCATTTCATCTTTGTTGGAAAAGTGTCAAGAGGTCAAGCTAGTGGAGGTTTTGAAAGAGCTCAAGGAGGCGATTGGTTGGAATATAGCCGACATCAAGGGCATAAGTCAATCTATTTGCATGCATAAAATCTTTTTGAGGAAAACCAAGTGCTGGTGCGAGACCGCCAAAGAAGACTCAACCCAATAATGATGGACGTTGTTAAAAAGGAGGTCATTAAGCTATTGGATTTTGGCATGATATACGCTATAACGGATAGCGAGTGGGTGAGTTCGGTCCAATGCGTGCCAAAGAAGGGAGGAGCCACGGTAGTCAAAGCGGATAACGATGAGATGTTGGCCGTCCGAATTGTGAATGCATGGAGGGTCTGCATGGACTACCGGAAATTGAACAAGGCAACAAGGAAGGACCATTTTCCCTTATCTTTCTTGGATCAATTGTTGGATCGCATTGCGGGATACTTTTTCTATTGTTTCCTTGACGGTTATTCGGGTTATAACCAAATCCTCATTGACCCAAAAGACCAAGATAAAACGACCTTCACATGTCCGTTTGGAACATTCGCCTACAAAAGGATGCCGTTTGGGTTGTGTAATGCTCTGGCAACCTTTCAACGTTGCATGCTCTTCATTTTTCACGGCATGGTGGAGGACTTCATTGAGGTATTCATTGATGAATTCTCCGTCTTAGGGTGATCATTTGACATATACTGGGACAATTTGGCCAAAGTCCTAAAAATGTGTGAAGAAACCAACCTAGTCTTGAATTGGGAGATATGCCAATTCATGGTATAAGAGGGGGTGGTTCTTGGACACAAGATCTCGAAAAAGGGGATTGAGGTGGATCGTGCAAAAGTTGAAGTGATAGCCAAACACTTACCGCCGGTCAATTTCAAAGGAGTCCGGAGTTTCTTAGGCCATGCCGGTTTCTACCGGCGATTCATAAAGGATTTCTCTAAAGTGGCAAAACCCCTTTGCAATCTACTTGAAAAGGGTGCACCGTTTGAGTTTGATGATGAATGTATGGTGGCATTTGAGTACTTGAAGAAGCGGTTGGTAGAGGCACCGATTGTGCAAGCACCGGATTGGAATTTACCATTCGAGGTGATGTGTGACGCTAGCGACTACGCAGTTGGAGCTGTTTTGGGTCAACGTAAGGACCGAGTATTCCATGCTATATACTACGCTAGTCGAATTCTCAATGATGCACAAGGAAACTACACCACCATGGAAAATGAGATGCTTGCGGTGGTATTTGCTTGTGACAAGTTTCGGGCGTACTTGCTAGGAGCCAAGGTTACGGTATTCACAGATCATGCGGCCATCAAGTACCTAATGTCCAAGAAAGAGGCAAAACCAAGGCTAATCTGTTGGATCCTCTTATTGCAAGAGTTCGACCTAGAAGTAAAGGACAAGAAGGGAACGGACAACAAAGTGGCCGATCATTTGTCTAGGTTGGAAAGCAACGAAGAGGTTGAAGAGATGGTAAAGGGTTTGATTCAAGAGGCATTTCCCGATGAGAAGTTGTTTGCCATCAATGAAGTGAATGGGGCACTGTGGTATGCGGACTTGGTGAATTATGTTGTTTCCTGACGCATCCCACCCGAGCTCACATCACCACAAAGGAAGAAGTTCATTCATGAGTCCGGATATTACATGTGGGATAAACCATATATTTTTCTCATTTGCAAGGAACACATCATCCGGCGTTGCATACCCGAGGAGGAACAAGCGGATATCTTGAGAGGATGCCATGAATCACAATATGGCGTACACTTTGGAGGAAAAAGGACAGCCTTCAAGGTTTTGCAATCCGGATTTTATTGGCCACATCTCTTTGGAGATGCACATGAGTGGGTAAAAAGGTGCGAAAAATGCCAAAAAGTCGGCAACATATCTTGGAAGAATGAAATGCCTTTGAATAACATGCTTGAAGTTGAATTGTTTGACGTTTGGGGCATCGATTTCATGGGGCCATTTCCCTCATCCTATGGAAACTCCTACATCCTTGTGGCCGTGGATTATGTCTCCAAGTGGATAGAGGCGGTGGCATTGCCAACAAACGATGGGAAGAGTGTGGTGAACTTCTTGAAACATAACATCTTCTCAAGTTTTGGGACACCTAAGGCTATCCTTAGCGATGGAGGCACACACTTTTGCAACCGGAGCTTTGAAGCATTATTGGGCAAATACGGTGTGAGGCATAAGGTGTGCACATCTTATCATCCTCAAACGAGCGGACAAGTGGAAATTTCGAATCACGAAATCAAGAGGATTTTGGAGAAAGTTGTGGGGCCAACAAGGAAGGATTGGGCAAGGAAATTGGATGACACTTTGAGGGCTTATCGCACGGCGTACAAGACCCCCATTGGTACCTCTCCATTCCGCTTGGTATTTGGGAAAGCATGTCATTTGCCCTTGGAACTTGAATACAAAGCCTATTGGGCAATCAAGGAATTAAACATGGACCACAAAGTAGCTTCGGGGAAGCGGATGTTGGAATTGAACAAATTGGATGAATTCCAGTTCAATGCCTACCAAAGTGCGGCCCTCTACAAGGAAATGACGAAAAAGTGGCATGACAAGAGGATCATACAAA
The DNA here is from genome assembly GCA_016586305.1 of Ophiorrhiza pumila. Lineage (NCBI taxonomy): Eukaryota > Viridiplantae > Streptophyta > Magnoliopsida > Gentianales > Rubiaceae > Ophiorrhiza > Ophiorrhiza pumila. The sequence goes on along the minus strand of BLIW01000008.1, from coordinate 28,694,578 downwards.
AGGAGTTCACACCGGGGCAACGAGTGTTATTGTACAACTCCAAGTTGAGACTTTTTCTCGAAAAACTAAGGTCAAGGTGGGAAGGGCCTTTTGTTGTGAAAGTGGTATTCCCTTATGGAACCGTCGAAGTGTTAAATGAAAAGACAGGGAATTCATTCAAGGTGAACGGTCAACGGTTGAAGCTATATTTGGGGAGTTACGAAGAAAAGGATGACCGGATGTCTTCGGTGGTTATCGACGAACCATCACCGCTTCAATAACTTCATGGAGCCTCCGTCGAGCTATCGACGTTAAACAAAGCGCTTTTTGGGAGGCAACCCAAGCTTTATACCTTTTCTTGTCAATTTTATTACTTAGATTGATGTTTTTATGTTCACTCATGTAAATGTGTTGGATGAAGTCTAATTGAGCTTAATTGTGCGTGTTTAGGTGAAGAAGGTGATCAAGATTGAAGGGAAGTGATTTCAAGCATAGGAGAAGCAAGAAATGAGGCAAGTTTTGAAAGAAAAAAAAATTTGTGCTTCTCCGGCGCGCCGGAGAATCACACTTAAAAATGGCACATAAAATGTGCCAATTTTTTCGATTTCCAGTGTCTGTGCGGCGTGCCGCAGGCGAACTCTGTGCGGCGCGACGGAGAACTCTCTGGCGAGCCGCTGGTGAAAATGTTTTTAAAAAAATATATATATATTTTTATAAAAAACAGGCAGACCCTTTCTTTTCTCTGCAGCAACAACATTTCATCTCTTTCTTGTCTTCCTCACTCTCTCGACCGAAAACACCTTCACACACTTCACTTCAATTTCGTTTTTCTTTTCGACTAGTAAATCATTCTAGGATCTTTAGCATCCCTACATTAGTTTAAACACCACAATCAACCATTTGAATTCCAAGAAAAAGCAAAAATTGAGGGTTTTGAGCAAATTTCAAAATTTTCAAATTTCTCAATTATTGAAATTTTAGTGCAATTGGTGGCTTGAGAAAGATTCAAGAGCACTTGGAGAGGGAAGTTGAGGCCTTAAACATCTCATTCCATATCTCAATTCAAATTTGGGTCACATTTCTCACTTTAAGCTTCAAAGGTAACCCACTAAACTTTTATCTTATTTTTGTTTATTCTTGGACTGTAGTGATGCTTCTCGACGTTGGTTGATGCTTCCTATTGGATTGTGTTGTTGAAATTGGTTCAATGTCACACAAATTGTTGGGAGAAAGTTTTGTTCATTTGAAGCATGCAAAGTGTTTGTCAAAATGCTTGAATGAATTTATAATGCTTCATTGACCGATTTTGTGCTTAATTCTTTCTCCATATTAGTTTGTGCATGTTTCTTCATATACTCAATGCTCAAATTCATATTACATGTGGAACATTAATTCGTTAGAGTGCTTGGACTTCAATGTTGCACAAACTGTTTTCGTTGACATTGAACCTGAAATTGCAAATTGAGAACGGTCACGCAATGACAAAGGAAAGGCCATTGCAACTGACGAAGGGCAAACCGCCCAAGGAGATGGATTCGACAAGGCACGTTACATGTGCAACGAGGCAGAAAATCTGGCCAAAACACATCTCAACCAAAAGACATTTGTCTTGGAAAGGGGTTTGCAAATCACGGTGAAGTCCGCTGTCCAACAAGTAACGAGGTGGAATTGGGCCAAGTTGGTAATGCAACAGGAGAAGGGTAATGCGGAGGTTGTCCGAGACTTCTACGCCAATTACCGCTACGCTAAAGACAACAAGATCATAGTGCGGGGCACGGAAGTCGCGTTTGGCCCTGAAGCGTTTAACAGCTTTTACGGACTCAAGGCTATTCCGGATAGTGGTTTGACAAAGTTCGTAAGGAACCCGGATTATGCCAAAGTTCTGACAACCTTAACAGTCCATCCGGCATCTCACTACCGCAAGACCTTTAAAGTGCTTGATACTTTGCAAATCATGGAGTTCAACCGGTTGAGCAAGGCATGGCATTACTTTATCATTGCCAAGTTGGTCTCGAGCAAGCACCGAAGTAGTGCTGACAATGACAAAGCCTTCGTCAATTATGCCATTCAAAAGGGATTGAGCATCGATGTAGGCAACGTGATTCAGAAGGAGATTGGAAGGGTATTAGATCAAACAAAAGTCAACATGTTCTACCCCTCCATGATTACAGCTATGTGCAAGGCGGCCGGTGTCCCCATGTACGAAGCGGACCGAGAGGTGCACACTAAGGCACCGATTACTCAATCGGCCTATGAGCGCTATCCGGAGATACCACCTTCTCGACATCCCGTGAGTCAAATGGAGCACGATGATACCGAAGGGAGCACTGAGGACGACCAAGATGATAATGATGAGGGGAGCGATGCGGAGCACGAAGAAGAGGCCCCTCCTCCACCAAGAGAATCCCAACAGAAATTGAAAAGCATCCATGCCCGTATCGATAGTTTGGAGGGCAGATTTGATGTCATGGACACGCGATTGGACTCCATTGTCCAATCATATGATTCCATTGTCCAATCCAACAATCAACGTGACCGTCGGATGGAAGGAATGTACAACATGATGACTTTCCTTGTTCAACACTTCAACCTTGGCACGAGTGAAGGATCGGGGTCCCAACCGTCACCTACCGGCGACGATGCTTAGGGTGAATTCCTTCCTTGCCACCCACATTGAGGACAATGTGTAGTTTAAGTGTGGGGGGGGGAAGGAAATGTGACCCATTTCCTAGGAATGCATGATGCTAGTTGTTTTGTTGGTGAAAGTATTTAGACTTCTATGTTTGTTGGTTTTATTTCTATCTTTGTTAATGTTTTAATCTATATTTGTGACTTTTGATTTTTGTGCTAGTTTTTAATCTTTCGTTGTGTTAGTTTGTTGCATTACTGTTGTAGGTCGTGCTGTGAACCAAGCTTTGTCGAAGTTTAATGGAGTGATGGTATCTTTTTGTTGAACCTTCCTTGTTGGATATATATATAGTATGAAATTATATTTATTTTGTTTAGTTTAGTTAATGATAATGGAGGAAACCTTACTCAATTTGGAGCCAAAATTTTGCCAATGTTTGAAGGAAAGTTGTGTAAATAATGGTGAATGGTAGGAATGTGCATAAATTGTGAGAAAATTTTGGGAATGCTTTATATGGAATGATGAACTTTTATGCTAGGGTGCTATTTGCAATGCCTATGATATGAATTGTTTTTGATAACTTGTTGTGGTTGACAAAAGCTAAATGTTAATTAAGGATATGTTGTTCTTCAATGGAAAGTTCATCACATTGAGTTTATTGTTAATACGCAGAAATGGGGAACTCATGAAGATTGACAAGTTTGGTTAATAAAATAGGTCGGAATACCTTGGCACTTGGTTAGTTTAACTTTTGGACTAACTGTCCCTAAGAGACATGTGTAGATACTTTAAGGTTTGAAGAAATGAATTGGGCATTATGTGTTGTTTTTAATATTTTGTTGTTTGCAATGAATAAATTCCTCTCCAATGTGAGACCGCTCCTTCACTAACCGAAAAGGTAGAAGGAGAATTCATATGAGATGGAATGGGAAAAAAATAGCCACAAAACCCTTGGCATTTGTTTAAGTTATGAGTTTTGTGAATTTGTTTAAGTTATGTGCTTTATGAAGTTTGATGTGAATATGTTCCTCTCCAATGCGAGACCGCTCCTTTAATAACCAAAAGGTTGGAGGAGAACTTGTATGAGGTGGAATATGTGTATAAAAAGCCACAAAACCCTTGGCATATGTCGTGATAAGAATAAAAGTCCCAATGATCTTGTAAACTTTTTAGTATTTATATAATTGTCAAAGAGGTTATTGTAAGGAAAAGAGTAGAACAAAACTTAGTTGTCGGATTTCTTACCTATGGCATGGACATGAATAAGTCATGAACCAAGTGGGACCCATTGCACACACACACACAATCGGTTCAATGTGATGAATGAGTACTATAAAGAACTTGATAATCATGGATAGACGTGAAGCGAGTACTCACCATACAAATTGTGAAAACTATGAGGCATTTGCACAAAAGCATGATTAAAGTTCACTTAGCTTTCGTATTTTGCAATGTTGGTTAAAAATTGCCTACCATTGGACATGTTTTCTTTTAATGCATGAAACATGCTTATTTTGTCATTGCTCGAGGGCGAGCAAAGTTTAAGTGTGGGGGGGTTTGATAGGGTGAATTATATTCATCCTATTTAGACCGTTTCATGTACTTTTCATGTAACTCTCACGATTATTTGACACGTTTTGTGCATGTTTTGTAGGACATTGAACAAAGGAGGGCTAGGAATGGAAGAAGTACTAAAAAGACGTCATTTTTGGAGAAAAGTTTGGAAGTCGAAGCAGACTTCTCCGGCGCGCCGCAGGAACTTGTGCGGCGCGCCGGAGCGTGTTATTGCTGAACTGATTTTTTACGTCTTTTTCCCTCCGTTTTCAAGGCCATCAAGGGCATTTTTGGCACAAACAAAATGGTGAAGATGAGATAAGTGTTTTTGGGGTCTTTAGTTAGTAGTTAGTTCACATTAGTTAGAAGCTAGCTAGGGTTAGAAAGTTAGACAACAAGAGAACTCTTCTCTTATGCATTCCTAGAGTAGTGCTAGCTAGGTTTCATTTTGGAAGCTCATTCTTTTGTACAAGGAAGGTGAATCCATCAACTTTGTGGACAAAGCTTGTAATGAATGCTAACATTTATTGAAGACATTATCTTTCCATCCAAGATTGGTAGTTGTCTTCCTTTAATGTCATTTATTGCTTTGTTTGTGTTATTTATTGCTTTCATGATGAATGCTCTAGCTATGTTAGGCTAGAGCTTATTGTGCTCCTTGGGTTGTTCTTGGCTAGGTTGATGCATTAAATGTTGCTTGATACGGTTGAACCTAGAGGATATCTAGGTGGTGGGTTCTTTGTACATTGAATGGAAAACAAGCTAGTTGGTTTAATTGTTGACTAGTAAGTGTTTGATAAAAGGCTTGAGTGAACCTTTAAGCCTTGGGGTTTGAAGTAAAATAGAGGAAGTGCTTAAGTTGACCTTGCATTCGCCATACATGAGGGAAAATGAATAGCATTCGTGCATTACGTTAGATTGTGCACCCGAAGTCTAGAACTAAGCTAACTCTTGCCTCCCCCACAAAGGGGGAGTGAACTTAGGAAGAGACTTTAGAGGGGAGTGACTAGGACCGGTTCTTGCCTTCGACATAAAGAGGGAACGGGTCTTGAGTGTGGTAAGATTAGGGGAACGTAGATGCCACGGTTACTTAGGATCAAGTAGTTTTGGTTCCTTCATAAAGGAAGACATCTTGACCGAGCTAAATCTTCTAGATAAACGCCCCTTTAACTCTAGCTTCCGTCATAAAAGTGGAGCTTAAAGGGAGTGGCTGTCACTAGTGACACTTTAGGTCATACCCTAGATAGAGAATCCTTAGTAACCTTAGCCAACAACACCCGGGAGCACGCTGCACCTTTCTTGACTAAAGTTTGACATTTTAGCATATTTTAGTTGTTAATCCACTTTCCTTTTTAGCTACTTGTTTTTACATCATCTAAATATTTCGAAAACACAAAATCTTGCAAACATTGATTCCTTTCCTCGTGGGATCGAACTTTACTACATTACAGCTTTGACCACCTCCTTCGGGTGGGGTGTATGTGTAGTATTGATTATTTTTGCTAGTGTAAGGCTTTAGCAAGTGTAGCGATAGATTAATCATTCTACATTTTGTTAACACATTTTGCACCCAACAAGGTCTGATACCAAATTTACTCCAGGATTTAAACATAAAAGTTAAACAAACAAAATAAAGTAAGTAAGGAACTTACTACTTATTTTCTCTAATCTTGAAGCATTTATCTTCAAGCGTTGATAGCGTTATCGCGTACTCTTCAATTTATCCTAATTTCACTAACTGTAGTAGAAGTGAGCTAGGTTCGTTCCTCAGGGAAAAAGGAAAGTTCAAGAAGTTGATTTCGTTCAAGCAATAGTCACAAAGGTGATCTCATGTAATGATTTAAAGGAAAAAGAACAAGAACAGGAGGTAATCAATTAAAAACAAGCAAAACAAGAAATGATCAATCACTGAGGTAAGCTGCCAAGAACTAATAAGGAAGGTTCTCAAATGTTCAACGAGGATAACCTAGTTTTCTTCCGGGTGAATGCATTCTCGCTTATGAGTGACTATCGCAGTGCTATTAACATGCAATTCAAGCAATTAAGTGGAGAAGAGCAACCAGGAGACCTAATAATAACAGTTGGCATGGCCAACACACTGTAACCCTAGCCTCCTATCACCATCCTTTCCCGTGTTGAGGCCCAAGGATGGTGAGTCGAACCAATGGTCTTCTCAATTCTCTACATGAACTACTCAAGCAATTTATCTCGTAGAATCTCCCATGGTGAGGCCTGATTCGAGCTTATACACACATCGTTCAAGTAAGAGAATCTCTCCACACAACCTTGATCTAAGGATTTCACAATCTAAGCTTCATATGATGAGGCCTAACTTTAAATTGTGATCATTCGCATACAGGTTAGAGAACTCAAGCAACGTCCAGTTCTATTCATGCAATTCTAATCCTAAACCAGTGAAATGAAATTCAACTCAGCATGATGACCGCAATTGAACTCATCTCAACTAATCTAGTGCAAATTCATGACTTTTAACAAGTTTACAGAATCAAAGCAGAGAGGATGTTGAATTACTTTCTTTAGCATGTCAATTGCACCACATATTATCGGAAAACTTAGCATTCACCCATTAGAAACGTAGATTATCACACACTAGCCAGACTTTGCCATAATCAACTCAATCTCAACAAATTCTTTCGTTTTTAAGCTCAATCCCCTCATTTGGAAAATATTACCGATTAAAGCGAAGAGGAGTAGCTCAAGATCCTTCGGTTGAGTTGAGTTAGTCTTCGCCGTCACAGAAATGTGATCGGAATCGCGATCGGAACACCAATTCTAGAGAGAGGGAGTAGAGAGAGAAAGTAAATCCCAAGAACCAATTCCCGCTCTAGAATATCAAAAGTCTGTTAAAAAAAATGTGTATATCGAATAATCGATCCCCCCCATATATTAGCTACATTTCCTATATATAGAGTTATGAACAATGTAACTAATTCGCAATCGTAAATTGTCTAAAGTATTACAAAAGTGCCCTTGAAAGGAACAACAAAGCCAGCACAAATGAAATCCAAATAGTAGCCCTCAAGCCTCTCTCAGCCCCTTTTAGCCATTGAAGTTCACGCTTCCGCTTTAAATCCAGCGCCCTTGACTAGTCCAACTTCACGTCTCTTCACACTCATCAGTTGTCCTGCGCCTTCAAGCCGTCCTGGACTACGCTTTCAATCCTTGCCAAAGTTCCTGCTTGTTCAGCAATCACCAGCCTTCATTAGCTAGGCAGAGCATGCCTTCGGGCTCCCAACTTCAGCCTTCCTTCTTGAGCTCAGCTTCCATGCGCCTTCAAGCCAAGAGAAATCGCTCCTTCGTTGCTACCTGTGCACCAAACGAACCAGATCAACACTTAGTCATTTTTTTTCCAGCCTCCAAAACAATTATGCTGGCGAGACCTCGCGGCGAGGTCTCGCCGCATAGTGTGTGTGAGTGGCGAGACCTCGCTGCGAGGTCTCGCCGTGTAAAAATTTTGCTGGCGAGGTCTCACGGCGAGACCTCGCCGTATAAAACCTTTGCTGGCGAGACCTCACGCCTTACGTGCGAGTGCGTGAGAGTTTTAGTGTGTGAAGTGCAAATGAGTGTAAGAGTGAGGTGAGGTGAATGCAAACAAAATGTAATGTTGATATAATGAAAATGAATGAAGTGAGCTAAAATGGTAGAGAAATAGAATGCTGTAATGAAGAATGACATCTAAATGTGTATCACAAAATATTGTGAACAACAAACACAACGCATTCCTCAACATCAAAAGTTTCAACTAATGTGTATGGAAGGAGTACTTAAACCTTGTGAAATGAGAAGTGTAGAAAAACTAAATTCCATATCGAATCATGAAAGCAGATCACATGAAGTATGCTTAAAGTATGAAAGTATGCATGAAGTTTGAGAATGAAAAACAATGACATTGAGTGTGGGTGCTAGGTGAAATTTGAGTGAGTAACAAAGTACGAACAAGATATGAAGTAATATGTGCGTGTGTTGTAGCCATCTGTTCACCATTCATGCGGCGAGGTGAGCTAGTCGCATGAAGTTTGTGTGTGAAGTGTGCGAGGGTTGTGCGAGGGAGTGCAGCATCTGTGCGTGATCCTTGTGCGGCGAGGTGAGCTCGCCGCACAATGTGTGTACATTGCTTGTGCGACGAGGTCGAGCTTGAGAGTGTGCAGAGTGTGTGCTTGTGTGCGATGTCTCCATTTCATAACAAACAGTCAACTTCCAAGCAAAATTCATGTGCCTTAACATCTGAATTGGACTTTGCTATTAAAAAGAAAGGTTTAGAACTTTCTTTTAGCTCTCAATTAGTTCCAGAATCAACACCATGGGAGATCTATAGCTCTAGATATACACATTCTACCAAACTGCGGCAATATGAAATCAAAGATGTAAACCCGAAGACACCATCAGAAAGATGCCCCCAGTTCTCATACTTGCACACCGAATTAGAAGTACGTTAAAACATAAGAAATGTAGTACACTCAGAGAGCTTTCCAGATCATCCAAGAACTCACCAATTGGACCAGTATTGAAAGCGTTATGCTTAAATGAAGTTTAGCTACCAAATCTGCCAAACCCTAAACTAGGCAATTTCAAGCAATTTTTAGGCTGTCTCCAAGTTCCCACACATCTCTCAAATCCTTTGAACTCATTTCTTACCAATTAACACCCAACATGAATTTAACACATTCTAACAACATTTTGGGTCTTTTTCATCAATTTAGCACACTAAGTTGCATATCACTTTATAGCACAAGATAGCACATTATATCACACATATGTATGCAAAACAAGTCAAAAGCTAAGTGAAATAAGCATTTATAAGTTGGTATAAAACCCACTTATCAATTTCCCCCACACTTAAACTTTTGCTTGTCCTCAAGCAAAGACACAAGATATCATTTAAACTCATTCACAACATCATACCACACATACACACCATACTTTGAACTCTCGGAAACATCTTTCTTATCCATTTCAACTCAATTCTCACTCAACTTGTCCCCAAAACAAATGTAACACTCAAAACTCATTTTCATCACCCGTATCTATCACATTGTTCATTCATCCACAATGGCCACATCCAAGTCCATCAAAATATTTTCCACACAAGATTTCATTCTAAGGTTTCTGGCACCCAGCTCTTAGATTTCAGCACAACTTCTCAACTAAGGCACAATGAATAAAGACCAAAATGTCATGCGTGCAAGTGTGTGCTGAGGAACATGAACTTCATTTATTCTCTTGCTATACACCATCTAGCTTGTTTCACAACCCATTCAATACATGCCAATCTCTCTATCCTCTCTTATGAACATGCAATCACAAGATCAATGGTACCTATGTGTACATTTGTACTCTATGGGACATTGCCCTTTTCTTGCACAATGATCACAATTGTGCTGCACATTGGTGCTTATTCGTTAACTTGCACGCATTGATGACCTGAAAAAAAATAAAGCCTGGGTTTTATGGCTGTTTTCTCCTTTCATTGCTTGCCAGGTTCTTATGGCTTTTTCCTTCCCAGTTTAACAAAAGGCTTTTTCTCCATATCCTTTCTTGTGCAAGCACATGTTCATAAGAATCCGAAATTGACTAACATGCACGAACTCTCTGGAAACACCAGATAAATGCATAACAAAAAGTAACAAATCCATACACATTACCTCCTATGTCATTTGAATTTTGCATGGCATATCAATATTACTTTAACATCGGGCCTTAGCCAGCAAAATGTACCAATTTCTTCAAATTTAGTGCCAAAAACAAAAATTTTCACATGCAATCAAAACAAGTAGTCGTGATGATGAACTTGAAATAAGCCAAAGTGAACTAAGAACAAAGTTTCACATACAAGGTGACTACTCATTCTCTCAAATTTGACTATTTTTGTTCACTTTCACAAATTCACGTCACAATTCAACACCTTGCACACAACACCACACACTCTAATTCATTAATGCAAAATGTTGAACACACCAAGAGCCAAGAGAGGATTACAAACTTCATCAAGACATAATACATTCCAACCCCTCACTCATATGTTCTCAGCTTACAACTAAAGATTACTCACCAAACACTCATCAATAAGAAAAGAACTTCATACTATTCTCAACACACTCAACAACACCTAACAGTACAAAGTGTTTCATGACACCCCCTTCAATCTTCTTGAAATAGAGTAACATAGCATGCTTCACCCACGGCCTCAATTCAGCAAGACACAGAAAAAAAAAATTACGCACAACTTCACAACTTCAACAAACATCAAACCACTCCATTTCAACAATAGCACCAGACCAAAAACATAGCATCAAACTTTTCAAAGCAATCCATCCCTCCCCCACACTTGAAATCAACATTGTCCCCAATGTAAAAAGGCTAAGGTTGAGGAGCTCCCTGGGATGAAGATGGAGCGGGAAGAAGGTGGTGAGAAGGATGCTGCAGTGGAAAATGTTTGTCCATCCAAAGAGGCTGCTGTGGCAAACGAATGAACACCGAAAGGTTGAGCCACATAATGAAAAGGACCATGAGATGGTCCCGCAAGAGGTTGTCCAGAGGCAATCAGCGGAATTCTTGTGGAAGGCATAAACTCAGAATTCGGGACAATTTCAGGGGTTAGAGGCATGGGAGGGATGCGTCCAAAAGTCGGCAATGGCCGAAGAGAAGGCATTGCAGTCACCCCCTCGGGCAGTTCATGAACAGTACCACTAACAACGTCCATTGACAAATTTGGAATACGATATCCAGCCAGTTGTGTAGAAGTTGGTATTGGTTTTGGAGGTCCAGGCTCAGAGTGATAATATACAGCCATCTTGTTACATTTGTCTAATTCCAACTGCATCATCATCTGTCGATGATATAACACTTCAAACTGTTGTTGTGCCACAGTGGCCATATCATCCCATTTACGATCCATGGTAGAAGCATGTGTTGACCACTCATGGTGCATATTATCCAGACCTGCATGCATTCGCTCCATCTCTCATCCATGTTTACGACACGATTTTCAATTGAGTGCTGAAAATCAGTGAGACTACTCTGGAAAGAACTGAAATCATACACTTGTGCTTCCTTCTCTGCCTCAAAAGGTAGAGAGCCAGATTTGCTCTTGGATTTCTTAGCTGCAGTCTTCTTGACTTTCCTCAACTCCTTCTCCATGGCTTGATATTTGATGTATATTGATGTTCCAACTGGCCCTGGATTCCTTCGCCAGTCCCCAGCCTCAGTATCCACTCCTTGAGCCATGCAGAGTTCCTCAAGCAAGACAGGGAAAAATAAAGCTGGACTATCCATTCTAATCCCAGATTGGATAATAGAATAAATCTTACGCCCCACATCAATCGGCTTCTTCCCACGAATTGCTGATATCAAATGCAATCGGCTGCGTAATACCTCGGTGGCTTGCGAACTAGGCATCAAACGAGACAATGTAAACATGAGCCATACTTTAACATCACTACGTAACCACTCTCCCCGGATATGCTTGCGTTCACCTCCGGCATTCAACTCCCATTTGGCTCCCGGTAAAGCAAGCTCTTCTGATAATGCGAAGTCACAGTCATCGTCCTCCAAAATTGGCAAAGGATCATGAGAGAAATTGGGTGTACCAAGGTGATTGTTGATTATTTCACTTGTAATTTGAACTCGCTTCCCTCGCACATAAAATTTCCCATTTTCATTCGGAAACTGAGCATTGGCGTAAAATTCTCGTGCAAGACTTGCATTACAATACTTTCGTGCACTCGTGAGCTTCTTATCAAAGCAATGGAACGCCATCAATTCTGGAAATGGCCCTCCATCAATTTCAAATGCCCTTTCCAAATGCAATTTCTTCATTCCTATACCAAGCTCCCATCTTTGCTGAGCTCTTTTATCGACAAATAGTGATGGTTCTTGGCTTGCTGTTCCTTTTCTCTTCTTTGGAGCTGTGGCTTGCACCGTGAACGGAGGTGGATCCTCAAAGAGTGGCAAATCCTCATCAGGACAGTAATCCGAATCAGTGTCAACAACTGGTGTTTTTTGAGCCTTCCCTTTACCTTTCTTTGGAGTTGAAGTCTTGTTCGAAGTGGAATCCTTTTTGGGTGCCATCCTGTGAGAGTTAACCACACACAAAAACAAGTCAATCCATGTGAATGATTTACACAACAATGCTTACTTCAAAGTGCAAAACATCCGTAAGAGTTTGACAATGAAATTGAAGCTAGATACTTCCACTTCCCATTTCATCCAACTAATCATAGCACGTAAGGCGTTCCCACCACACGAATCAAATCATAATTTGGCTAATCCCCAAGAACCAGATATAACCAATAGAAACAAGATATATCCAAATTACAATTTCATCATTACCAAAGTGTAACGCACAGAAGATTTGCAAATTTCACAACTTTGACACTTCATGCAATAGACCATTCAAACATAGTGAATCATTTCTAGTTAGTCAAGACTTCCTATTGCAAATTTGTAAAGCGCAACCTTAATTGAATTAGGGGGCACGACTACACCATTCGGACAAAAATTTAGCAAGTAAAACCAAGGACACCGATGCACTCCAAACAGGCCAAATTCCAGAAATTTCAGACTAGCACATCAAAATGGTGTCAACTGGGCAGTTTCAACAATTTCACATTCTGATTCCAGCATTCACTTCACATTATAAGCCAATTTAGTCTATTCTTCAATCAAAACTAGCGAAAACGTTCAATATAAACACTGAAGATCATCATGTTGGCTAAATTCTGAAACTGGAATCATGTATTTTCAGCATTTGAAACTCAAGATATGCTCAAAACACAGACACGTGGCTATGCTGAAATAATTGAAAATCAAAACTTTGAAACGCCCCCCCCCCCCCCCCACACTTATCATGCATTTGTTCCCTTAGCTAATCAACAAGATGTCTTGCAAGTTCATCATTTCCATTGTCTTATCAACGACATTATCATTTCCATGCTCTTCACAACCAACAATTTAAACGTTTTCACACAAATCAACAGAATTCACAAAACTTTAAGAGAGATGAACATACCTTTGTCGAGAGCTAGAACTTAGTACTTGAAGAAATGGAATTGAAAAGTCCACTGTACGCACTATGCCTTACTACTACCACACTTGAGTTTCCTACTTGTGATGTCTTGTAAAAGCACACATAAACTCATCTCACTTATAGAACCCAAGAAAAGAAATCGGTCAACAAGAAAATTAATGTTCCCACTGACACTTGCAAATATTTAGTCATTCAAATGTGGGACCCATCCAATTCCAAGCCATGTGAACTCTCAGCTTTTCATTAATAGTAATGCATTCATATCTCACAAAGCTACAATATCAACAAGGCTGCACTCACTTCGGTCACTCAACATGTAAGCATGAAAATCAAGACAAGCATGTGAACTTACTCTCACTGCCATTACACATAAACGTCCAAACCAAGATGTCAGCCTTTTTCCCTCATTTCATTTCAACCCCCTATTCACACACAACTACACTCCAACATTCACTTCAATTTTCTTATCAGCTTTTCAAATGATTCAATTCATGTTCAGAAGTGCAGATATCCTTGTCATCAATGCATGTGTGCGAAATAATAGCAAACATTTTAATAGCAACAATTGTCACCGAAAAAATTATAATGAGTTTCCACATTAACCCTAAACCTCTACAAACGCAACATCAAAACGTTACAACCTACTTAGTAAAATGCTTAAACAAAACAACTCCTCAAAATCACAACTAAGGCAGTCCATAAACATGGTAAACAATAAATGCCCCGTCACAATAGCAAAAAACACGGTCCCCGTGAGAAACGAAAACATGCAAAAATAGAAGGAATTTGGTCCTCCGCGAGCCTCGGGAAACTGCATAATGTAACAACTAGTTATGAGATAATACCATGAATGTACTCTAAGGTAGACGTACACTGAAAATTAACAAGCACAAACACAAGTAAGAACAACAAAGCAAACAAAGGAAACAAAGCAAGGAAATTGTTGGGTTGCCTCCCAGGAGCGCTTGGTTTAATGTCGTCAGCCCGACCAATTACTGTCTCAGCTGGGAATGATAGGATCATCGAGATACAATTCTCGAGAGGCAGGTACACCATGTAACAACTCCCTATCCTCTGGAAGCAAATAAGGCTTCAACCTATGGCCATTCACCTTCCATGAGTTGCCCTTCTTTTCATCACGAATCTCCACCACTCCATAGGGCTTGACTGTAACTACTGTAAATGGTCCAGTCCATCTGGATTTAAGGTTGCCAGGAAATAATCTCAACTTAGAATTGTATAGCAAAACTCTCTGTCCAGGAGCAAAACTCTTAGATTGAATCCTTGCATCATGTAGCCTCTTGGTCTTTTCCTTGTACATCTTAGCATTGACATATGAATTAAACCTAAACTCATCTAATTCATTAAATTCCATCATGCGTTTCGATTGTGCTCCATTCAAATCCAAGTTAAGCTTCTGGATTGCCCAAAAGGCTCTATGCTCAAGCTCAACAGGCAAGTGACACTCCTTACCAAAAACAAGTCAAAATGGTGAAGCTCCAATGGGAGTTTTATAAGCTGTCCTATATGCCCACAAGGCATCCTCTAGCTTTGATGACCAATCCTTCCTACTAGGATTAACAACCTTCTCCAATACCCTTTTTATTTCCCTGTTTGAGATTTTCGCTTGTCCACTGGTTTGCGGATGATAAGAAGTAGAGACTTTATGTGTCATTCCATATTTAGCTAGGAGAGCTTCAAACAGTTTATTGCAAAAAGGAGTACCACCATCAGATATGATTGCCCTAGGAGTGCCAAAATGAGTGAAAATATGTGACTTCAAGAAAGCTGTGACACTCCTTGCATCATGTGGGCAAGAGCTTTAGCTTCAATCCACTTTGAAACATAATCCACAGTTACTAGGATGTACTCCATGCCTCCTGACTTTGGAAAAGGTCCCATAAAATCTATTCCCCAGACATCAAACTATTCAACCTCCAGAATATTATTCAAGGGCATTTCATTCCGTGAGGATATATTTCCAGACCTTTGGCATTGATCACATTGACCAACCCAAATTTTGGCATCCAAGAAGATATGAGGCCAGTAAAAACCTGATTGAAGGATTTTGAAACCAGTTCTTGAAGAGCCAAAATGACCTCCACAAGGTCCTTCATGACAAGCTCTCAAAATATCCTCCTTTTTCTCTTCCTTGACACATTGTCTTATAATTTGATCACTGCAAGATTGTATAGAGCATTGTCTTCCCAGAAGTAATGTTTAGCATCATTCCGCAATTTCTTCCTTTGCTCAGAAGAGTAATAAGTTGGAACTTGGCCTGCCACCACAAAATTTGCAATTTCAGAATACCAAGGTAGAACTCCCTTTTCAATCTTGAAGATTTGTTCATCTGGGAAGTCTACCTTTATCAAAATCCTTGAATCATCTTGAGCCTCAGACTCCAATCTAGAGAGGTGATCAGCTATAACATTTTCGTATCCTTTCCTATCTTTGATTTCCACATAGAATTCCTGCAGAAGTAACACCCACCTTATTATTCTAGGCTTTGCTTCTTTCTTGGCCAATAAGTACTTCAAGGCAGCGTGATCCGTATGTACTATAACTTTGGAACCCAAGAGATAGGTTCGGAATTTGTCAAATGAGAACACAACTGCCAACATCTCTTTCTCTGTGGTTGTGTAATTCAACTGTGCTCCATTCAAGAGTTTGCTCGCATAATAGATGGTATGGAAGATCTTATTTCTCCTTTGGCCAAGAAATGCCCTAAGAGCATAATCGCTGGCATCACACATGATCTCGAAACGTTCACCCCAATTTGGAGTGATTATCACAGGAGCCTCAACAAGCTTTGCTTTCAACATTTCAAAAGCTTCAACGCAATCCATTCCGAAATTGAACTTGAGATCTTTTTCCAAGAGACTACACAAAGGTCTAGCAATCTTGGAAAAATCCTTGATGAAACGCCTGTAAAAACCACCATGCCCAAGAAAACTCCTAATCCCTTTTACACTAGTAGAAAGAGGAAGTTTGGAAATAACATCAATCTTGGCTCGGTCCACTTCTATGCCTTTGCTTGAAATTTTATGACCAAGCACAATTCCCTCTTGAACCATAAACTGACACTTCTCCTAGTTGAGCACAAGATTGGTCTCTTCACATCTTTGTAAGACCTTGGCCAAATTCCCTAAACACTTCTCAAATGTCATGCCAAAAACTGAAAAATCATCCATGAAAATCTCAATTACATCCTCCACCATGTCATGAAAGATGGACATCATGCACCTTTGAAAAGTTGCTGGTGCATTGCATAATCCGAATGGCATCCTTTTGTAGGCAAAAGTTCCAAAGGGACATGTAAAGGTTGTCTTGTCCAGATCCTTGGGGTCGATAGCAATTTGATTATAACCTGAGTATCCATCCAAGAAACAATAAAACAAGTAGCCCGCAATACGATCCAGCAATTGCTTCAAGAATGGAAGAGGGAAATGGTCCTTCCTTGTTGCTGAATTGAGTTTCCTATAGTCCATGCATACCCTCCATGCATTGACCACTCGTGTTGCAAGTAGCTCATTTGCCTCATTCTTTACAACTGTAACACCTCCATTCTTTGGAACACATTGAACTGGACTAACCCACTCACTGTCAGATATATGAAAGATCATCCCAAAGTCTAGCAATTTATTCACCTCCTTTTTGATAACCTCCATTATTTGAGGATTCAATCTCCTTTGTCTATCCCGTATAGGCACTGAATTTTCCTCCAAGAGAATCTTGTGCATACATAAGGAAGGACTAATGCCTTTGATGTCTGCAATGGTCCACCCCAAAGCCTTCTTATATTGCTTAAGAACAATCATGAGTTTCTCATCTTGCCAACCTTCCAATGAAGAAGATATCACCACAGGCAAAGTGTCATTTTCACCAAGATATGCATATTTCAAAAAAGGTGGAAGTGGCTTGAGTTCAAGCTTTAGAGGTACTTCAATGGATGGCAACAACTCTCATTCCTGCATAAATTCTCATCTTTCCTCACCTCAATGGGATTGCACAACGTATTAGTTGAAACAAGACATTTTTCATCTTCCAAAATTTCAACACATGAATCCTGTAACTTATCTTCTACCACACATGTTTGCATTTGAATATCAATCACTTCATATTGCATTTCACATATAGACTCCTCAATGACACAACATTCCACAAGGTTTTCAAGTTCATTAAGAATCATGCAATCTTCTTTATCCAACTCCACAATCTCACAAACCTCATTGTGCAAACTCAGTTCATCAGTGCAAAAATAGTCATGAGCAACTTTATCATCAAGCATATGCATTGAACATGCGCAACAGTTCTAATTACAAAACAAGTCTCTACATCTGAAGGATGTTTCATAGCATAGTTCACATCAAAAACTACTTGTTCATCATTAATACGGAAAGTGACTGTCTTGTTTCTCACACCAATCAATGCATCACCAGTAGCTAAAAAAGGTCTACCAAATATTAAAGGAACTTCAGGATCTTTCTCCATGTCAAGAACTATGAAATCAACAGTCAAAGTAAATTTATCAATTCTTACCAATACATCCTCTACTAAGCCTGTAGGCGTCACCAAAGACCTATCTGCAAGCTGAAGTGTAACAGCTACTGGACTAATCCTTCCACCTAACCCAACATTGATAGCTATGGAAAGTGGCATAAGGTTAATACCAGCTCCCAAGTCACAAAGCACCTTTGCGAAATGTCTTGTGCCAATCTTGCAAGGAATTGTACAGCTACCCAGATCTTTAAGCTTTGGAGGCAAGTTGTGCACCATCCACGCTTGACTACATTCAGATAGCATCATAGGAACTTCACACCTCAATATTTGCTCCTTATTAGAAATGAGGTCCTTCAAGTATTTTGCATATTTGGGCATGGCTGTCAACAAATCCATTAATGGGAGATTCACATTTACTTGCTTGATAACATCCAAGAATCTGGTGAACTGAGGACCGCTTTTAGGTGTAGGTTTCTTCCTTTCTGAAAATGGGGGTTTTGGAGCATACTCTGGGAAATTATAAGGATTGGAATTTTTGGTTATCTTATTTCCTACCCTTGCTGGTATCTCTTTCTTTCCAAATTTGCTAGCCTTTTGCTCACTATCCTTCTCAAGTTCCAGAACTTCTCCCGCTTCCTCTTTTTGATCTCCTTCTAGGCAATCATTCTTATCTTCTAAACGTTTGTTCCCTGGCAAAATTTTACCAACTATCAAGGTGATGGCATTACATGCTTCTCGTCCTTTTGGATTTGGAATTGTATCACTTGGAAGTGCTCCTTTTGGTCTTTGATGCACAGCATTTGCAAGCTGTCCAAGTTGCATCTCAATATTCTTCAATGTGGCTTCATGATGTTTCACAGTTGATTCTAAGCCCCCAAACCTTTGCTCAAACCTCTGCTCGTTCTTGTCCATCTTCTCCATCAACTTCTGAAACATATCTTCAACTGATGGTTTTCTTGGCTCCGAGGTACTGGCTTGATGCTCAAAACCAGGAGGTGCATTTGTTGCCCTTCTTTGGTCATTCCCTTTATAGTAATTTCCTCCTTGATTTTGTTGCTGCTGTTTTTGTTGTCCCCAATTTCCCTGGTTCCCACCATATTGTCTGTTGCCTCGATTGTAATTGTTTCCAGAGTAATTCCAACCATATTGAGGCTTGTTGCTGAAATTGTTCACGTACTGAATAGACTCAGTTGTAATTGCACATTCATCGGTATGGTGTTCACCCTTACACAATCCACATGAGAGAACTGGGGCCTTGGCCTGAGCAGATTTCAATGGTTGCACTTGCTTAGCAAGAGCTTCAAACTTAGCACTGAGTGAAGTTTCCTCATCTAAATCAAGAACTCCTCTTTGTCTTCTAACATGAGGCTTGCGGTTTTCAGGGAATAGATATTCATCCTCGGCAATCTGGTTGAACTACTCATGCACTTCAGGCACAGATTTGTCTTTAAGTGCTCTATTTGCACAAGCCTTAACTATCATGGATGCCTCAGGAGTAAGACCTTTGAAGAAAGTATTTAACTCTCTGACCTCGCCCAAGTCATGATTGGGGCATTGCCGAATCAAATCGTTAAATCGCTCCCAAGCTTCCCTAAAGGATTCACTGTCTTGTTGCTGAAAATGCATTATATCCATCATTCTTTTCTCCAATTTCGCTGGCGGGAAGTACTTTGCCAAGAATTTTCTCTGCAGCTCTTCAAAAGAAACCGTGGCATCTGCTCCTCCAATGGTCTTAAACCAGTGTTTTCCTTTTCGTCTCAGAGAAAGAGGGAACAAGATCCTATGCACCTCGCTTCGTTCCACCCTTGGTAGCTTAAATGTGCTACATAAGCCTAGAAACCAATCTAAATGATCATTTGGGTCCTCGTTGTCTAAGCCCTGGAAGAATTGACCTTGCGTGATCATTGACACGATTTGCGGAGGTATGTGGTAGCTTTCAACGTCTATGTCCTATTGTCCAAATCGGTTTTCAAAATTTACTGCATAGTGGTCGCCAAACCTAGGTGCCCGTGCTCCTTGGGCAGAAATATCTCTTTCCTTCCTTTGAGCTTTCAGAGTTTTTGCTAATTCAAGGTCGAGTGGCAATTCAGGTGCTCCAGAAGACCTCACCGACCTGGGCATACACAGCACACCAAACGTGATATCTGGGAGAATAAACAAAAACAACAGTAACCGAAGTAAGCAAAGATCAAACTACGAAAGTAAAACACTATAGTCCAGCACGCAAGTAAACATGAACAAATGAACAAAACGGAACAACTCACTAAGTGATTGCAAAACAAAGATAGAACAGACTCAAATTTCAAGAACTGCGCCTAGTTCCCCGGTAGCGGCGCCAAAAATTGATAGCGTTATCGCGTACACTTCAATTTATCCTAATTTCACTAACTGTAGTAGCAGTGAGCTAGGTTCGTTCCTTAGGAAAAAAGGAAAGTTCAAGAAGTTGATTTCGTTCAAGCAATAGTCACAAAGGTGATCTCACGCAATGATTTAAAGGAAAAAGAACAAGAACAGGAGGTAATCAATTAAAAACAAGCAAGACAAGAAATGATCAATCACTGAGGTAAGCTGCAAAGAACTAATAAGGAAGGTTCTCAAATGTTCAACGAGGATAACCTAGGTTTCTTCCGGGTGAATGCATTCTCGCTTATGAGTGACTATCGCAGTGCTATTAACATGCAATTCAAGCAATTAAGAGGAGAAGAGCAACCAAGAGACCTAATAATCACAGTTGGCATGGCCACCACACTGTAACCCTAGCCTCCTATCACCATCCTTTCCCGTGGTGAGGCCCAAGGATGGTGAGTCGAACCAATAGTCTTCTCAATTCTCTACCCGAACTACTCAAGCAATTTATCTCCTAGAATCTCCCATGGTGAGGCCTGATTCGAGCTTATACACACATCGTTCAAGTAAGAGAATCTCTCCACACAACCTTGATCTAAGCATTTCACAATCTAAGCTTCCTATGATGAGGCCTAGCTGTAAATTGTGATCATTCGCATACAGGTTAGAGAACTTAAGCAACGTCCAGTTCTATTCATGCAATTCTAATCCTAAACCAGTGAAATGAAATTCAACTCAGCATGATGACCGCAATTGAACTCATCTCAACTAATCTAGTGCAAATTCATGACTTTTACAAGTTTACAGAATCAAAGCAGAGAGGATGTTGAATTACTTTCTTTAGCATGTCAATTGCACCACATATTATCGAAAAACTTAGCATTCACTCATTAGAAACCTAGATTATCACACACTAGCCAGACTTTGCCATAATCAACTCAATCTCAACAAATTCTTTCGTTTTTAAGCTCAATCCCCTCATTTGGAAAATATTACCGATTAAAGCGAAGAGGAGTAGCTCAAGATCCTTCGGTTGAGTTGAGTTAGTCTTTGCCGTCACAGAAATGTGATCGGAATCGCGATCGGAACACCAATTCAAGAGAGAGGGTGTAGAGAGAGAAAGTAAATCCCAAAAACCAATTCCCGCTCTAGAATATCAAAAGTCTGTTAAAAAAATATGTATATCGAATAATCGATCCCCTCATATATTAGCTACATTTCCTATATATAGAGTTATGAAAAATGTAACTAATACGCAATCGTAAATTGCCTAAAGTATTACAAAGTGCCCTTGAAAGGAACAACAAAGCTAGCACAAATGAAATCCAAATAGTAGCCCTCAAGCCTCTCTCAGCGCCTTTGAGCCAGTGAAGTTCACGCTTCCGCTTTAAATCCAGCGCCCTTGACTAGGCCAACTTCACGTCGCTTCACACTCATCAGTTGTCCTGCGCCTTCAAGCCTTCCTGGACTACGCTTTCAATCCTTGCCAAAGTTCCTGCTTGTTCAGCAATCACCACGCCTTCATTAGCTAGGCAGAGCACGCCTTCGGACTCCCAACTTCAGCCTTCCTTCTTGAGCTCAGCTTCCATGAGCCTTCAAGCCAAGAGAAATCGCGCCTTCGTTGCTACCTGTGCACCAAACGAACCAGATCAACACTTAGTCATTTTTTTCCAGCCTCCAAAACAATTATGCTGGCGAGACCTCGCGGCGAGGTCTCGCCGCATAGTGTGTGTGTGTGGCGAGACCTCGCGGCGAGGTCTTGCCTGTAAAACTTTTGCTGGCGAGAGTATAAAATCTTTGCTGGCGAGACTTCGCGGCGAGGTCTCGCCGCCTAACGTGCGAGTGTGTGAGAGTTTTAGTGTGTGAAGTGCAAATGAGTGTAAGAGTGAGGTGAGGTGAATGCAAACAAAATGTAATGTTGATACAATGAAAATGAATGAAGTGAGCTAAAATGGTAGAGAAATAGAATGCTGTAATGAAGAATGACATCTAAATGTGTATCACAGAATATTGTGAACAACAAACAAAACGCATTCCTCAACATCAAAAGTTTCAACTAATGTGTATGGAAGAAGTACTTAAACCTTGTGAAATGAGAAGTGTAGAAAAACTAAATTCCATATCGAATCATGAAAGCAGAACACATGAAGTATGCTTAAAGTATGAAAGTATGCATGAAGTTTGAGAATGAAAAACAATGACATTGAGTGTGGGTGCTAAGTGAAATGTGAGTGAGTAACAAAGTACGAACAAGATATGAAGTAATGTGTGCGTGTGTTGTAGCCATCTGTGCACCATTCATGCGACGAGGTGAGCTCGTCGCATGAAGTTTGTGTGTGAAGTGTGCGAGGGTTGTGCGAGGGAGTGCAGCATCTGTGCGTGATCCTTGTGCGGCGAGGTGAGCTCGCCACACAATGTGTGTACATTGCTTGAGCGACGAGGTCATGAACTCTAGCGTGAGAGTGTGCAGAGTGTGTGCTTGTGTGCGATGTCTCCATTTCATAACAAACAGTCAACTTCCAAGCAAAATTCATGTGCCTTAACATCTGAATTGGACTTTGCTATAAACAAGAAAGGTTTAGAACTTTCTTTTAGCTCTCAATTAGTTCCAGAATCAACACCATTGGAGATCTATAGCTCTAGATATACACATTCTACCAAACTGCGGCAATAAGAAATCAAAGATGTAAACCCGAAGACCCCATCGCAAAGATGCCCCCATTTCGCATACTTGCACACAGAATTAGAAGTAAGTTAAAACATAAGAAATGTGGTACACTCAGAGAGGTTTCCAGATCATCCAAGAACTCACCAATTGGACCAGTATTGAAAGCGTTATGCTAAAATGAAGTGTAGCTACCAAATATGCCAAACCCTAAACTAGGCAATTTCAAGCATTTTTTAGGCTGTCTCCAAGTTCCCACACATCTCTCAAATCCTTTGAACTCATTTCTTACCAATTAACACCCAACATGAATTTAACACATTCTAACAACATTTTTGGTCTTTTTTATCAATTTAGCACACCAAGTTGCATATCACTTTATAGCACAAGATAGCACATTATATCACACATATGTATGCAAAACAAGTCAAAAGCTAAGTGAAATAAGCATTTATAAGTTGGTATAAAACCCACTTATCAAGCGTTATGCACAAACATCAAGTAAACAGCAACTAATTACAAAGAAGGGAAGAACTTCTTAAATCCTTAGCATAAACCTGTAAATTATAAAAACTTAAAGAAGAAAGAAGAAGGAAAGATTGCTTGAAGAAAAGAAGAGAAAGTTTTGAAACCAAGAAAATTCTATTGCATAAGAACTCTTGATTACAAAAAGGAATTACAAAGAGAGCTTAAAAGCTTACTCTTGGAATGCTTGAATGTGTAAAGAAAATTCTAAGGGAAGAAAATCCTTCTCTAATACAATTTAAATCTGCACCTGAATCTATCATTACTATTGATTGAATTTTATACTCTTTATTTATTACAAGAGTTGCAAAAATATAATATTTTTGAGATGTAATTAAAGTATTTAATTGAGAATTTTGATAAGAAATTTCTTCTATTTTATCAAGTTCTTTTTCAGTTAAAGACTTATTTTTTAATATTTCATTTCTGTTTTTAATTCATTAATTTCTTGTTTTAATATAGGCGAAGTAATTTTTGAGACTTGATTTTCTAAATATTTTTTTATCTTCTTGTATTTTGAAAGAAGTATCTAATTTATCTATTTGTTTTTTATTTAAAGAATTATTATTATTAGATGAAGAATAATAAGAATTTTCTTGAAAATATATTTCTAAATATTGATTTCTTTTTATAGGATTTTTAATATCATTAATCAATTTTAACATCATTTTGTGATTTTCAGTTAATGTAAAAATTTGTAACTGATTTAATTTTTCATCTTTAACTATTCCTAGTTTAAGATTGTCTATTTCCCATATTTTATCAATATTTTTAGAGTTATTATTTTCAATATTTTCATTTTTTGAAATATTTTTTTCTATGTCCATTTTATTATTTTCATCTTTTGAACTGTTTTCTTCTATGTCAACTTTATGGAAATTTTATTGTTCTAAGATTTCATTTTTATCAATACATGAATTATTATTATTTTTTATTTCATCACTTTTTTCATTTTCAACACAAGAGTAATTTATAATTTTATTTTATTCTTTGTGTTGTTTTTCCAAAGAATAAATTGATTTTAATAATTTATTATTTGGTAATTTCCAAATTTGATAAGCTTTATCTATGATATTTAGGCTAGATAAATCATGCATGTGATTTACTCTTTTTTCAGTATAAAACCATGCAATAAATGAAATAATTACCTCAGTATTTTTAATTAAATCATAATATTCATTTTCAATATATTTTTGTTGTTTAGAATCGTAGGTTCTAAAAAACCAAGTTCTAAATAATTTATAGTGTGGAAGATTAAAATCTTCAACACATATTTTACTTATTTCTTTTAGATCCACTTTATTTAATTCCTTATTTTCAATTGCAGAAAAAGGATGAGAAATAGAATTGTTAATAGAATACATAATTGAAAATTAATTCAAAAAGATTAAAAAGTAATTTTAGAGCAAAAAGTAATTCAAGAGAGCTTCAGGTAGGATTACTAACATAATTTATGGTATATATACATAACTTATTTCCTTCCATATGGAATCACGTATTGAATATCTTAGATTTTCTCCAAACTTGATATCACATATTGAGAATTTTAGATTTCTCCACACTTGATAACTTATTGTGCTAATGAAACTCAGCAAAACATTAGTTTATATGTCAATCCTTTAACCATTTAAAAGATAGAACATGTCTAATTTTTATTATTGATGATCTTGCTCGACTATCAACGACTAATTACCGGCTAAAAAGAGGACTTACAATATCATCAACCGCCTCATGAAACGCCGAACGCGACTTGGGTGTCAACCCACAAGATCATACCATAAGAATCATGAAACCGTTCATTCTTTTAAGAGTCATTGGATTTAACATATAAAATAAGTTTCAACTAAGAAACAACGCCTTATTGTTATCAATATGAATAGATATAAAACTTATTGTTATGAAGTCAAATAGGATAGATCTAAAACTTCTTGATTGAATTTTATACTCTTTATTTATTACAAGAGTTGCAAAAATATAATATTTTTGAGATGTAATTAAAGTATTTAATTGAGAATTTTGATAAGAAATTTCTTCTATTTTATCAAGTTCTTTTTCTGTTAAAGTCTTATTTTTTTAATATTTTAATTTCTATTTTTTAATTCATTAATTTCTTGTTTTAATATAGGTTAAGTAATTTTTGAGAGTTGATTTTCTAAATATTTTTTATCTTCTTGTATTTTGAAAGAAGTATCTAATTTATCTATTTGTTTTTTATTTAAAAAATTATTATTATTAGATGAAGAATAATAAGAAGTTTCTTGAAAATAAATTTCTAAATATTGATTTCTTTTTATAGGATTTTTAATATCATTAATCAATTTTGACATCATTTTGTGATTTTCAGTTAATGTAAAAATTTCTAACTGATTTAATTTTTCATCTTTAACTATTCCTAATTTAAGATTGTCTATTTCACATATTTTATCAATATTTTTAGAGTTATTATTTTCATTTTTTGAACTATTTTCTTCTATGTCCATTTTATTATTTTCATCTTTTGAACTGTTTTCTTCTATGTCAACTTTATGAAAATTTTCTTGTTCTAAGATTTCATTTTTATCAATACATGAATCAATATTATTTTTTATTTCATCACTTTTTTCATTTTCAACACAAGAGTAATTTATAATTTTATTTTCTTCTTTGTGTTGTTTTTGCAAAGAATAAATTGATTTTTATAATTTATTATTTGGTAATTTCCAAATTTGATAAGCTTTATCTATGATGTTTAGGCTAGATAAATCATGCATGTGATTTACTCTATTTTCAGTATAAAACCATGCAATAAATGAAATAATTACCTCATTATTTTTAATTAAATCATAATATTCAGTTTGAATATATTTTTGTTGTTTAGAATCATAGGTTCTAAAAAACCAAGTTCTAAATAATTTATTGTGTGGAAGATTAAAATCTTCAACACATATTTTACTTATTTCTTTTAGATCCAATTTATTTAATTGCTTATTTTCAATTGAAGACAAAGGATGAGAAATAGAATTGTTAATAGAATACATAATTGAAAATTAATTCAAAAAGATTAAAAAGTAATTTAAGAACAAAAACTAATTCAAGAGAGCTTCAGGTAGGATTACTAACATAATTTATGGTATATACACATAACGTATTTCCTTCCATATGGAATCACGTATTGAATATCTTAGAATTTCTCCAAACTTGATATCACGTATTAAAAATTTT
Source organism: Ophiorrhiza pumila (assembly GCA_016586305.1). NCBI lineage: Eukaryota > Viridiplantae > Streptophyta > Magnoliopsida > Gentianales > Rubiaceae > Ophiorrhiza > Ophiorrhiza pumila. The sequence continues at coordinate 28,668,133 of BLIW01000008.1, read as the reverse complement.
AGATTTCTCCACACTTGATAACTTATTGTGCTAACGACACTCAGCAAAACATTAGTTTATATGTCAATCCTTTAACCATTTAAAAGATAGAACATGTCTCATTTTTATTATGGATGATCTTGCTCGACTGTCAACGACTAATTACCGGCTAAAAAGAGGACTTACAACATCATCAACCGCCTCATGAAATGCCGAACGTGACTTGGGTGTCGACCCACAATATCATACCATAAGAATCATGAAACCGTTCATTCTTTTAAGAGTCATTGGATTTAACATATAAAATAACTTTCAACTAAGAAACAACGCCTTACTGTTATCAATATGAATAGATCTAAAACTTCTTGTTGTGAAGTCAAATAGGATAGATCTAAAACATTGATGGGCTGATCGTATACTGTTGGGAGCAAATATGTATGTAAAATGTGATCGTGATTGCTATTTACTCCTAGTCAAAGATAAGCTCAACAACCCCGTAAAGGTGATAGTAAAGCGAGTTCGTTCTCTCAGGGAAAGGGCTATGCTGAAGTTTTATAGAAAATATTTGGATTTTTGTTTATGAATATCAAATTGAAAGAAAGAAATTAATAACAAAACTGAAACTAAATGGTGATGTAATTAAAACTCTGATTAAGCAAGTGTACTATTGAGATTATATTATAGGGTTACATAAAAGACACACACATACATCCTATCTATGGTCATGCAAAATAAGGATAAATAACATACTCACATCCTCCTATATAGCGGTAGGTAAGGAGTGATTTATGCACTTACCTACTTAGATATTAAATAATTCGTTAAACACTCCTATATGGCGGTAGGCACAGTTTACTTCCTTAATTAACCCGGAATCTATTGCAACTACCAACTCAACCAAACCCTCAAGTTCAACCGCTCCTTTATGGCCGAGGCAACGCCGGAACCAGTCACGCTAATGCTAAACTAGCCCCCTTAATTTCCTATATAGCGGTAGATAAGAATTAAGGTAAATTAATCTAACAAATTCACAACCAACCTACAATAGATCCCAAACAACTTACTCTAACCCTCCTATATAGCGGTAGGTAAGATAAAAACAAGTTATCTCTAAGTAATTTACTGCACTTTAAGAAGATATTCATCATGCATAATTTACGTGCCAAACCATGCATAATTATGAAGAACACAGAAAACATGCATAATTTACGTGCCAAACCATGCATAATTATGAAGAACACAGAAAAACTTACTTTAACAAAGACCATAAGATAGGACATAGAATGTAAATTAGGCACACAAGCCCTTATTCATAATCTCGGGAGCACAATAGATTTAGCCAAGCATGGCTAAATCGAACATCATGATATATATATTAAAGCACAGTATTGAAAACATAATTTAAAAGGAAAGAAAACACCCTGAATGATAAATCCCCGAGTGTAATCTTTACTCGTAAAGGTATGAATTCAATCAAGAGACGATGTTCCCAACTCCGTACAGCTTGTAACTCTCCGTAAGAAAAGAGGAAAAAAACCCTAATTATTACAAAGAGAAAGCTCTTGCTTAATGTTCTCAAAAGTGGCACACCCTAAAACTGTAAAGCCTAGCCTTATTTATAGTAATTCTATAAAGATATTTGCTAATAAATCCTTCATGGAAGTCTTTTCGGAAAAGGAAACTCAAAGTGGGACAAAATCGCAAATTTCCAAAATTAAGTTGAAAATCGACGCCTCCTGGCGTTTTCCGACGTCGCGACGTGCAACTGTGCAAGTCTCGACATCCACCGACGTCGCGACGTGGGAAGGATCCCCATGTCGCAACGTGTAGAACTGTGACTTCTCTAGGAAACGTTGGCATTTGGACGTCGCGACGTGGGATGGATCCCCACGTCGCGACGTGAACAGCTGTTTTGTCGATTTTCTTCATCTTTTCCTCATCTTTTGCATCCAATTCACCTTCCGTATGATTCTTCCTTCCAAGTATACCATGGTCAACAAACCTACAAATAAAACACTAAAAATGACTAAAAAAGAACAAGAACGAGCAACGAATCAAGTATAAAACAATAGATAAAAGGGGAATAAATTAACCTTTGTTCGTCCCCGAACAAACTAAACTGAACATGACAATACTAAAACAAAAACTTAACACATAACAACAAAACACATCTAAATTCATCAATCTGATCTAAAAACAAATGCCATGTATTATCCTCATAATCTCAAGTATCAAAATGTCAAGTACACATAATATACGTCCCCAAAAGTTATCAAAGTACATTAACGTACTCATTTAGACACGTTGAGCCAACCATGTGTGTGTGTGCGGTAGGTTCCACCTTAGTTCATAACTCATCTACATCCACGCCATAAGCCAGGGCCCCAATAACTAAGTCTTTGTCTCAACTTTTTCTCACTAATCATATTAAGAATGCATTATTCACTCATATTAATGAGAATTCGCTCGGGAAACCTTTAGGTTTTTATATAACACTCTTTCCCCCAGACTGTCACACTTAATTAGGGTATTTCATTGGAATTCCCGTGACATCCACCTAGAGTACTGTCTCACCTTCGGGTTTTAGACCCATTCCCACTCATGCAAATTCTCCATTACTTTTCGTTTAAGAGCAGTCTCGCAGAGGAGTGACAATATGAAGCCAGAGTCTTATGGCTTCTGATCTCCGTTACCATCCATATGAGTTCTCATAGGGTTATTATTAAAAGCAATCTCATAGAGGGACGATAGTATGAGCATAACAAGCTTAACAATGCAAAAGCATTCCGTGCGAACAATTATGCAAGCACATTTATTAAAGAACACATTATAAGCGAGTTATATAAGTTTCAACTAAACAAAGTGTCAAAAACACACCAACTACTTAATGATTACAAACTCATCAATCCCCTCAGTAGTTCCCCTAACTGCATGAATATGGTTGACTCAAAATGCTAAACTTTCCATCAAAGACCCAACTCCCTCTAGATAGCATATTATTTTCCTATCCCACATCGAATCTTTCGATAAAATCTCATCATTGGCAACATGACACTTATCACAACAAGATCAAAATTTTCAAAAATTGGATACAACACAAAATAAAACACCTAAAAACCATGGTTTAACTATGAAAAGAATTATCATTTACTAAACTACTTCTTACGAGCTAAGGTTAACTCAAGGGAATAACTAGTACGAATGGGACACTAAAATAAAATAAAAAATAAAAAATCTAATAAAAACTACTAAGAAAAACTAATTAACCATTAAACAAAGCATAGCATCCACACTTCAACTCCCAGGAATTTAAGCATAAAGACATACAAAACAACATGAAATAACTAAAATGAATTTCATCCCCCCCACACTTAAAATACACATTGTCCTCAATGTGTGAGAAAAGGAAAGAATTCACCTATTATTCATGTAGTCTCCGGTAGGCTTGTTGTGCGGTTGAGGCTTTGGCAATGTCTCAAGTAGCCTTCTTCTTTATTCAAACTAACAACTAAAAACAAAAACATAAAAAATTATTAATTGACAAGAAAAGAAAGAAGGTAGTTCTAGGTTTATGTGGTCCCTAGCTAGACCTTATTATCATGGCCCCTTCCTCAAGACTCAGAATACCCATTCTTATACCAAAAGAACTATTGTTCACGAGCAGTTTGTCTTCTAGCGTAATGCTTCTTTTGCAGCCCTTTAAGGAGGAACTTGAGCTCATGCACGTGAGGAGCAAGTTCAATGAACTCAACTTTGTACCACTCTTGCACCTCTAATGTAGGCTCCTTCTTTTCTTCTTGCACCATTATCCTTGGGATTTCCCATGGTTCCTCATTCTTTGATGTCACCTTTTCTGCTGCCCTGTTTGAACTACAAGAATTCACCAACGGTTTTGCTTCCATGGTCTCAATGAAATCATCAGTAATTTCAAAGATAGATGTATCAATAAAACAATTCTCTACCATATTAGTTATTTCATGAAAAATATGCAAATCTTCCTTATCCAAACTAACATTGTATTTAGTTTTAGGCATTTCCACATTATCAGTTATCTCTAAAATAAAGTATCTATGAAAACATTTTCAACCATATTTCTCAACTCTAATGCTATATTCTCATCTATCTTGAGCACTTCAGAATTAGATATATGCATCAAAGAGTCATTATCATTCACAGTACATGTTTTCATCGGATTGCATGCAGTAACTGAATTTTCAACAATATCCATGTAAAAGCAAGTATTAATGAACCTCAGATGCTTCTTATCATAATTGACATTAAAGGTTACCTCTTCACCATTGACACGAAAAGTGATGGTCTTGCTATGTACGCCAATTAAAACATCTCCAGTTGCCAAGAAAGGTCTTCCAAATATGATAAGAACTGCTTCATCCTCCTCCATGTCTAAGATAATAAAGTCCACCGGAATTATGAACTTATCCACAACTACCAAGACATCCTCAATTATGCCCATAGGAGTGATGATGGATCTATCAGCCAACTGGAGAGTTATCGCCACCGGTTTCACTTGCTCACCCATGCCCAAACTGACAGCAATAGAATAAGGCATTAAATTAATACCAGCTCCTAAATCACATAATGCCTTCGCAAACTATCTCGAGCCAATCCTGCATGGAATTGTGTAGCTTCCGGGATCTTTGAGCTTAGGTGGAAGATTGGTCTTCATTAAGTATTGCCCAACCTCATTCAGTTGGATCACCTCCTCACATTGCAAAATTTGCTCCTTATTAGAAATAAGATCCTTCAATAATTTTGAGCAAGTAGGTGCTAACTTTACCAAATCCAGCAAAGGTAACTCCACGTGGAGCTGCTTAATCTTTTCAGCAAATTTGCTGAACAAAATTTTTTTTTGATTGCTGCATCCTTTGAGGAAAAGGTGGTGGTGGAGCACATTCTGGAAAATTAAAAGCACTTGGAGGATTTTTCTTTCTCCTTTTGCTGACATTATCGCCCTTGTGTTCTACTTGCTTGGGAGCATCTTCCTTCTCAAATTGAACCTTGACAGCCTCTTGATCATTCTTTGGAGAATCCTCTTCAAACATTACTGGAGATTTCAATTCTTTACCACTTCGTAATGTCACAGCATTGCATTGCTCTCGTCCCTTGGGATTGGGAAAAGTATCACTGGGTAAAGTTCCAGCTGGCCTATTATGAACTTCCTTCGCCAGTTGGCCTAATTGAACCTCCACATTCTTAAGGATAGCATTGTGCTCCCTTAACATACCTCCTTGAAGCTCCACTGTTTTCTCCAGATTGGCTGTCCTTTGCTGACATTCTCCAAATAGCTTGTCCATCTTGGCCCCCAACACTGTGATAACATCATCCATTGATGCTTGTGGATTATCATTTTGTGTGTTCTGTTGGTTTCCATAGCCAGGTGGATAAGTTGGTCTTGATGCATTATACTGTGGGCGATTCTGTCCTCCTTGAGACCATTGGTTCCCACCGGATGGCTTCCACTGATTTGAATTTGCACTCCCATTGTAGTTGACATACTGCACTGGCTCATTAGTAACTTGGGGACACTGATCTATATGATGTGCTCCTTGACATAAACCACAAGTTGGCTCTGCATGGTTGTCATCTGTGCTTCCCAGTTGGTTGTTTTATCCAACTCTAGCATACCAATCTGCCGTCTTCCATGGTTGCTTCTTCCAGTGGGCATCATCAGCTCATTACTTACTATACGCTCAAAAATCTCTTCAACTTCTTCTAGTGATTTATCACGCAAGTTTCCTCCAGCTGAAAGATTTATTAAATGCATAGTATCCACATTAAGTCCATCGCAAAAGAAATTCAACTCTCGTCCCGGCTCCAACCCACTATTTGGGCATTTATAGAACAGTTCCCGAAATCTATCCCAAGCTTCTGTGAATGACTCATTATCATCTTGACGGAACTGCATGAAATCCATCCGAATCTTGTCCATTCGGGATGGAGGGAAGTATTTGGTCATGAATCTCCTTGCAACCTCATCAAAAGTTGCAATCCTCGCCCCATTAATAGAGTCATACCACCTCTCAGCTACTCCTTGAAGAGAGAAAGGGAACAACATTCTCTTAAGAACATCATGAGGGATATGTGGGAGATTGCTAGTGTTACACTTTTTAAGGAATGTCCTTAAATGTGCATGTGGATATTCAATACTCATCCCATTAAAAATCTGGCCATTTTGAATCAAATTAATGAAGGCTGGCGGGATTTGAAAATGCTCTCCAGTGTCAATAAAAGGTGAATCCAAGATCTCCATTCGAGGCTCATAATCATCACAATATCGACGATAAGGTGCCGGTGGGGCTTGTGGAATATTCGGAGGGTCCCTTGGAGGATCAACCACATTTTGCTGATTACCAAGTCCAGCCATTGCTGCAAGATCCAACTTCTTCTTGGCACGTAAAGTCCTAGTAAGTTCCGGATCGTATTGATATTCAGCGAGTCCAAAATATCTTGTCCTGGGCATGCAAGGAATAAAAAGAAAAAGTAAAACGAATACGAAAAAGGAATAAAAAATAAAATTAAATAAAAACAAAACTCCAACACGATTGCTTTCCCCGGCAGCGGCGCCAAAATTTGATGGGAGCAAATATGTATGTAAAATGTGATCGTGATTGCTATTTACTCCTAGTCAAAGATAAGCTCAACAACCCCGTAAACGTGATAGTAAAGCGAGTTCGTTCTCTCAGGGAAAGGGCTATGCTGAAGTTTTATAGAAAATATTTGGATTTTTGTTTATGAATATCAAATTGAAAGAAAGAAATTAATAACAAAACTGAAACTAAATGGTGATGTAATTAAAACTATGATTAAGCAAGTGTACTCCTGAGATTATATTATAGGGTTACATAAAAGACACACACATACATCCTATCTATGGTCATGCAAAATAAGGATAATAACATACTCACACCCTCCTATATAGCGGTAGGTAAGGAGTGATTTATGCACTTACCTACTTAGATATTAATTAATTCGTTAAACACTCCTATATGGCGGTAGGCACAGTTTACTTCCTTAATTAACCCGGAATCTATTGCAACTACCAACTCAACCAAACCCTCAAGTTCAACCGCTCCTTTATGGCCGAGGCAACGCCGGAACCAGTCACGCTAATGCTAAACTAACCCCCTTAATTCCTCCTATATAGCGGTAGATAAGAATTAAGGTAAATTAATCTAACAAATTCACAACCAACCCACAATAGATCCCAAACAACTTACTCTAACCCTCCTATATAGCGCTACGTAAGATTAAAACAAGTTATCTCTAAGTAATTTACTGCACTTTGAGAAGATATTCATCATGCATATTTTACGCGCCAAATCATGCATAATTATGAAGAACACAGCAAAACTTACTTTAACAAAGACCATAAGATAGGACATAGAATGTAAATTAAGCACACAAACCCTTATTCATAATCTCGGGAGCACAATAGATTTAGCCAAGCATGGCTAAATCGAACATCATGATATATATATTAAAGCACAGTATTGAAAACATAATTTAAAAGGAAAGAAAACACCCTGAATGATAAATCCCCGAGTGTAATCTTTACTTGTAAAGGTATGAATTCAATCAAGAGACGATGTTCCCAACTCCGTACAGCTTGTAACTCTCCGTAAGAAAAGAGGAAAAAAACCCTAATTATTGAACACTCCGTAAGAAAAGAGGAAACGTTGGCATTTGGACGTCGCGACGTGGGAGGGATCCCCACGTCACGACGTATACAGCTGTTTTTACGATTTTCTTCATCTTTTCCTCAACTTTTGCATCCAATTCACCTTCCGTATGATTCTTCCTTCCAAGTATACAATGGTCAACAAACCTACAAATAAAACACTAAAAACGACTCAAAAAGAACAAGAACGAGCAACGAATCAAGTATAAAACAATAGATAAAAGGTGAATAAATTCACCTCATCATATACCTCACAATTTATCCTAACTCTAACTATAGAAGTGGAGAGAAACGTTCGTTCCTCAGGGAACAGGTAGTATCAAGAAATTCGAATGTTACTCAGATTATGTCACAAAGAATGCAATATCAAGATCCAAGGATAGTAGTAACAAGAACAGGGAATTAAGATAATCAAAACAACTCAAAATCAAGGCTTGAATCAACACAAAATTTAAACGACAAAACAAATAAAATGAGATAACAAATGGTTAACACAGATAACCTAGAGTTCTCTCCGGATAAATGCTCCACTAAGTGACCTTTGCAGTGTCATTGATGGGAACAAATATGTGTGTGAAAATATGATCGTGGTTGCTATTCACCCCTTCTCAAAAATAATGTTAAACAACCCCCGTGAAGGTGATAGTAAAGCGTGTTCGTTCTCTCAGGGAAAGGGCTGTGTTGAAGTTCTATGGGAAATCTTTTTGTGTTCTTCTAATTAACAAGACTAAAAGTAATAAAAGGAAATCACAAATAAAATGATGATTCAATTAAAACTTCCGTTCAATCAAGTGTACTCCCGAGATTATATGATAGGGTTACATAAAAGCATACACATACATTCCATCTATGGCCATGCAAATTAAGGATAAATACACTTACTCACACCCACCTATATGGTCGTAGGTAAGGAGTGATTGATGCACTTACCTACTTAGATATTAACCAATTCATTGAACACTCCTATATGGTCGTAGGTACAGTTTACTTCCTTAGTTAACCCGAAATCTATTACAACTACCAACTCAACCAAACCCTCAAGTTCAACCGCTCCTTTATTATCGAGGCAACGCCGGAACCAGTCACGCTAATGCCAAACTAACCACCATATTCCTCCTATATGGTCGTAGGAAAGAATTAAGGAAAATTAATCTAACAAATTCACAACCAACCCACAATAGATTCCAAACAACTTACTCTAACCCTCCTATATGGTCGTAGGAAATATTAAAACAAGTTATCTCTAAGCAATTTACCTTTCTTTAAGCATATATTCATCACGCATAATTCAGGCCTAAATCATGCGTAACTATGAAGAACACAGTACAACTCATTTAACAAAAACCATAGAATAGATTTTAGAATGTAAATTAAGCACAAAAACCCTTATTCATAATCTCGGGAGCACAATAGATTTAGCCAAGCATGGCTAAATCAATCATCTTGATGTTAACAATTAAGAACAATATTGAAAACATAATTATAAGGAAAGAAGACACCTTAGATGTGATCTCGACTTGTAAAATCATGAATCCAATAAGAGATGATGTTATTCTCTAAGTAATAGGAGAGGTAGAAAACCCTAGCTATTACAAAGAATAATCCTTGCTTAAAATCTCCCAATAATGTCACACACAAAATCTGTAAACCCTAGCCCTATATATAGTAATTCTATGAAAGTATTTGCAAATAAGTCCTTCATGGAAGTCTTGTCGGAAAAGGAAACTCAAAGAGGGCCAAAATCGCAAATTTCCAAATTTTCAGCGCAAAACCGTCGTTTCCCGACGTCTCGACGTGCAGGATCGCACGTCGCGACGTCCACGAATTATTAAAAAAAAACGAAAACAGACATCCACGTCGCGACGTGGAGCTTCTCCCACGTCGTGACTTCCAGAAATAGCCATGTTTCTCTATGATCCCGTCCGAATTGGGGAAAACCCAAAACCTGAAAGTTGTAGCTCTATCTATTAGCTTTCCAATGGCACTTGAATCATCCCAATCGGACTTAAATTGAGTGAGATATAATCAAAATACTAAACCCTGGCAGATTTCTTCAGCATTTGTTTTTCATCACCTTTCCACATGTTTCGCGATATTAACCCTTCTTGGACTCTCGAGCCTCCATGGGATCAACTTGGCACTTATTTGACACTCTATCCAAGGTCTCAAATCATAGGATTGATCATCAACAATTGGAATTAACACCTTGAATGTCTTGTGAAACACGAAACCAGCTTCCTTGTGATGGAATGCACCTTTTTGGCCTAAATCACATCTTTCTTGATCTTTCTCAATCTTTTCCTCTCATTTTGGCCTTCATGCTCAATAACCTACAAAACACACTAAAAACACATTAAAAAGAACAAGAACTAGCAATGAATCAAGTATAAAATAATAGATAAAAGGTGAATAAATTCACCTCATCAGCCATTAACATATATGCAAGAACAACTCAGGAGAATCAGCTACCTAAGACCTAATTCACAGTTGGTATGGCATCCACACTGCAAATCCAGTCTCTCAGCACCATCCTTACCTATGGCAAGGCCTAAGGATGGTGAATTAAAACCCTAGCCTTCTCAAGTCCCTAACTCCAATTACTATGGCAACCATCCCCTAGAATTCTCCCATGGCGAGGCCTGATTCTTGCTTCTAAGGTTTTCATTCAAGCTAAGGAATCTCTACACACCTTGATCGGAGAATTTCATAGTCTAAAAGCTTCCTATGGCGAGGCCTGGCTCTAGAAAATAAACACATGCAAGCAGGTGTATAAACTCATGCAACACTCCAATTCTCGTTCATGAAATTCTCAGCAAATACCGGTGACTTGAATTTCAACTCAACGCAATTGAAATTCAACTCAACCTCAACAATTCAATATTATGAAACTCAACATATTTACAAGATCAAATCATAGAATGTTTCCAATTCTTATTTAGATTGTTAATCACACTGCACAACATCATACAAATTTAGCATTCATCCATCGGAAACTTTAGATCATCACACACTAGCCAGAAAACTTCTTTCTCATCTCAAATTCATCAATTTGAAACAATGACAAACTTATATCCATTCAATTGAAAGATGTTACCGATTAAAGTGTAAAGAGATGTCAATTCCTTCGTTAATCGTGAATAAGGAAGCAATTTCCAGTCCACAGACGCGATCGGAATCCAATTCGGAGTACAAAAACTAGAGAGAAAATAAATCTGGAGAGATGAATTCCCGATCTAAAAATATCAAAAATCTGTTATGTTTCTAGAATATCGATCCCCTTCTCCAATTATCCATCCCCCCAGAAATATTAGCTAAATCCTCTATATATAGAAGATTATAAAGTGTAAATAATATGCGAACGGAAAATAACTACAATATTACAAGAATGCCATTACAAGGAATGATGCCTAAAATCAGCACACGCATAAATCCCAAGCTGAAGGCTTGTTCTGAATTCCAGCTCCTTCGAGCCCAAGTCACTGCGATTCATCAGCATCCATACTCCTTTGTGCCATTCATGATCACGCTTCCTTGCATATGTGCACCAAAAGAGCAAATCCAACACTTAGTCGATTTCTAGGCAACGAAAATTCACATATGCCTGCGATGCATCGCTGCACAAATGGACCAAAGCTACGATGCATCGCCGCGATGCATTGTAGCACAAATTCATTTCAGCACGATGCATCGCCGCGATGCATCGTAGTGAAAATTCTACACCATCGATGCAAAGCTGCGATGCATCGTGGTGTAAATCCTACACCAACAATGCAAAGCTGCGATGCATCGTTGGTGTAAGTGTGCTTGTGTGCGTTTGTGAGTTGTGTGAAGTGTTGTGAGTGTTTGTGAATGAAACTTTAGTGTGAGTGTGCTATACTAGAACATAAGGCAGTGAATGAGAAAGCATGGATTGGAAATAAAATGCACATGAAATGGTGAAGAACAAGTCATACAAATGTGTGTACAAAATATGTTGTGAAGTGAGTGAAAAATGTTATGAGATTTAGTAGAAATAAGCAAAATTCATGCATGAGATGTAAGCTTAAAATGCTTGGATTGCTCTACGATGCATCGTAGAACAATTCTTGTGAGAGCGGGCTAGTGTGCAAAAGTGAAGCTTGTGTGTAGATGCTGTTGTGAAGTGTATGACATTGTGAGCAAGTGTTGTGAAAAATGTTGTGAAAAATGAATGTGCAAAAGTGAATGTGAAAAAATGAATGTGAGCACAAACCATACTACATATGTAATTGGCTTGCGATGAGGTCACAAGCCAATTTTTTAGCGAGTGAATGTAGCAACAAAGCTGCGATGCATCGCAGCACAAATCCTTCAAAGCTGCGATGCATCGTAGCACAAATGTGTGTATGTGCAAACGTTGTGCTACGATGAGGTCATAGGCCAAAACCATGCACAAGTGTGCAAATGTAATGCAACTTTCAACCAATATTCGGACTTGATGCGTTGTGAATTTGGAGAAACTTAAAACATACAAGTTGTAGCCATGAGTCTTAGCTTTCCATAGATATAAGATGCATTAACAATGGAAGTCTATAACTCAAGATATTGACATTACATTAAACTGTGGCAGTGAAGTGAATCAAAGGCAAAACCGAAATACTGACCACAAACATGCTCCCATTTCTCATATTTGCACATAGAATTTGAAGATAATTGAAACATAAGAATTAAAGTACCCTCAAAGAGCTTTTCATGGCATCCAAGATCACCCCATTCGGTTTAGTATTGAGAAAGATATACACAAATTAAGTTCACTAACTGTCAAATAAGCACATTAGGGCACCAATTCAAGCCTTTGAATTCTTTCCTTGTTTTGTTCTAACCTCAATCACCTATTTGCTTCATTTAATCACTTAGTTTGGCATTTTTCTTCATTTAAGCATTCTGAAGTTGTAACCACATAAATGCACAAAATGTCACATAGCACCACACAATTGCATGAAAAACAAGTCAAAAGCTAAATGAAATAACACATTTAAGTTGGTATAAAACCAACTTATCAAACTTCTTGTTGTGAAACCATATGTTTAGATCCAAAATTACGTTACCATAATTACTAGTAATCCCCCCCGAAAGGAGGCTTAGCCTTCCATGTCTCTGATACCAAATTTACACCAGGATATAAACTTAAAAATTAAACAAACAAAAATAACTAGTAAGTTCCTTACTTACTTTATTTTTGTTTGTTTAATTTTTATGTTTATATCCTGGTGTAAATTTGGTATCAGAGCTATGGAAGGCTAAGCCTCATTTCAGGGGGGGGATTACTAGCAATTATGGTAACGTAACTTTGGATCTAAACATATGGTTTCACAGCAAGAAATTTTAGATCTATCCTATTTGACTTCACAACAAGAAGTTTTAGATCTATTCATATTTATAACAATAAGGCGTTGTTTCTTAGTTGAAACTTATTTTATATGTTAAATCCAATGACTCTTAAAAGAATGAACGGTTTCATGATTCTTATGGTATGATCTTGTTGGTCGAAACCCAGGTCGCATTCGGCGTTTCATGAGGCGGTTGATGATGGTGTAAGTTCTCTTTTTAGCCGGTAATAAGTCGTTGAAAGTCGAGCAAGGTCATCCATAATAAAAATGAGACATGTTCTATCATTTAAATGGTTAAAGGATTGACATATAAACTAATGTTTTGCTGAGTTTCATTAGCAGAATAAGTTATCAAGTGTGGAGAAATCTAAAATTTTCAATACGTGATATCAAGTTTGGAGAAAATCTAAGATATTCAATACGTGATTCCATATAAAAGGAATTAAGTTATGCGTATACTACCATAAATTATGTTAGTAATCCTACCCGAAGCTCTCTTGAATTACTTTTTGCTCTTAAATTACTTTTTAATCTTTTTGTATTAATTTTCAGTTATGTATTCTTCTATTTCTCATCCTTTGTCTTCAATTGAAAATATGCAATTAAATAAACTGGATCTAAAAGAAATAAGTAAAATATGTGTTGAAGATTTTAATCTTCCACACTATAAATTATTTAGAAATTGGTTCTTTAGAACTTATTATTCTAAACAACAAAAATATATTCAAAATGAATATTGTGATTTAATTAAAAATACTGAAGTAATTATTTCATTTATTGCATGGTTTTATACTGAAAAAAAAGTAAATCACGTGCATGATTTATCTAGTCTAAATATCATAGATAAGGCTTATCAAATTTGGAAATTACCAAATAATAAGTTATTAAAATCAATTTATTTTTTGCAAAAACAACATAAAGAAGAAAATGAAATTATGAATCACTCTTGTGTTGAAAATGAAATAAGTGATAAAATAAAAAGTAATAATGATTCATTTGTTGCTGAAAATAATAATGATACATGTGTTGATAAAAATGAAATAATTGAACAAGAAAAATTACATAACTTTGACGTAGAAGAAAATAGTTCAAAAAATGAAAATATTGAAAATAACATAGAAGAAAATTGTTCAAAAAATGAAAATATTGAAAATAACATAGAAGAAAATAGCTCAAAAGATGAAAATATTGAAAATAATAAAAATATTAATCAAATATATGAAATGGATAATCTTAAACTAAAAATTGTTAAAGATGAAAAATTAAATCAGTTAGAAATTTTTACATTAACTGAAAATCACAAAATGATGTTAAATTTGATTAATAATATTAAAGATTCTATTAAAAGAAATCAATATTTAGAAAAATATTTTCAAGAAAATTCTTATTATTCTTCATCTAATAATAATAATTCTTTAAATAAAAAACAACTACATAAATTAGACACTTATTTTGAAATAATAAAATATAAAGATAAAAATCAATTAGAAAATCAAATCTTAAAAATTACTACACCTATATTAAAACAAGAAATTTATAAATTAAAAACAGAAATTAAAATATTAAAAAATAGGACTTTAACAGAAAAAGAACTTAATAAAATAGAAGAAATCTCTGATCAAAATTCTCAATCAAATACTTTGATTACATCTCAAAAATATTATATTTTTGCAACTCTTGTAATAAATAAAGAGTATAAAATTCAATCAATAGTAATGATAGATTCAGGTGCAGATTTAAATTGTATTAGAAAAGGATTAATACCTTCAAAATATTTTGAAAAAACTCAAGTCATTTTAAATGCTACACAAGGTGCAAAAATACATGTAGATTATAAATTGTCAAATGTATGTATATTTTCTAAAGAAAATAATTATGTTTATTGTCCATTTGTTTTAGCTAAAACAATTAATCAACATGTAGTACTATGAACTCCTTTCCTAAATTTAATACATCCATATAAATGTGTTGGTAAAATATTATCAAAAATTTATTCTAATTTATCATTTAAATTTATAACTTCTCCAAAAACTAGAGATCTTTGTTCATTAAATTTACATGAAAATATAAAATTGAAAAATAATCAAATTAATTTACTTTCACATGAAATTTTATCTTTAAAGATAGAAGAACAGTTAAAATCTCTAAAATTACAAAATCAAATTAAAAATATTACAGAATAAATTACTACAAAAAATTGTAGTGAGTTACCGAATGCTTTTTGGGAAAGAAAACAACATATTGTTGAATTACTATATGAAAAGGATTTTGATGAATAAAAAATACCAACGAAAGCAAGACCATTTCAAATGAATAAAGAAATGGTTGAATATTGCAAAAAAGAAATTGATGATTTGTTAAAAAAGAAAATAATTAGAAAAAGTTATTCTCCTTGAAGCTGCTCTGCATTTTATGTTAATAAAAATTCAGAAATTGAAAGAGATGTTCCAAGATTAGTTTTTTTTTGTTTTTTACTTAACAGACCTTAATATATATATAATGCAAAAGACGGAGCTGGGCATACCCATGCAATCCGCTACAAAATGCAGGAAAGATTGGAGTGAAACTCCATTACATGAAGTCCTACAAATATGTATAAGAGAAAATAGAAAAGCATTATTTTCGTCAAGACCAAAATAATACCTTTCTATCTTCCTAGCTAAAATTCTAGGACGCAAAAGGAATAAATGTAGAGTACTTCCTCCATTTACACAAGAATTCACACCAAAAGGTCAGTATCACAACAACATGTACAGCCTTGCAAAGGAACTATGAGACTAAGGATATGCCTATCCTATTACATGTTTGCTGTATTTTCAAAACAACAGCTAGTTAGATCAAATGACTACCATATCTGTTCAAAGAAAATCCCAAAAAGTCAATAACACAAGCAAAATGTTAAGGCAGCTTGTGGGATCAACGGTGACATATCCAGTATTCCTTCAGCACTCGTACCACAAGAAATAGATATATTCACATAGTACAAGTCAATTCAATGATGGCCCCACTGCAAAATCCAAATGCCACGCAAGACAATCATGAAGCAAGCCAATGGTATAGACAAATGAAATATTCCTGCCTGCAGAAGCATATAGCCTGAGATGATTAATCTCAGGCCCTTCACCACGGTTTTCGTACCACAGTCAGCAAAAGCTAACAACCACATCATAGCCACATCAGTTTAGTTCCGGATTCAAACTGAAGCAAACTTCAACTCCCAAGAGGTGGCCAAATGAATGGTAATCAGAGACGAGTCATGAGACATCTAGTTCTAGTAATCCATACTCCCCAAGGTTGATCCCTCCACAGGGACGCCAAGTCATGATCAGCCAATCAAAACTCAATCAACAGAACTCTCAGCACCTCAACATTCAATCAATTCTAATAATCTAGCATAATAGAAATATCAAGTTTATATGACATGCGGCCAAGCTGATCTAAACTCCGGTAATCCGGGGCCTTTACAATCTACGAACAAAGATTACCTGCGGTTCCAATTTTTGCCTTCGGAATAGCAAATGAGGGGATTCCGATCCCTGAGTTTTCTCCCAGAAAAGGCATTGGCTTTGGGACTAATGAGTGCTTCCACGTACTTCGTATGCTTGGGCGACTTCCGACATTTTTCCATCTTTTCAAGGAACATACCGAAAACATCTTCGGGTTCGTCCTCATAGCTATTTTCCGTCCATTGGTCCACACCATCGTCCTCAGATTCAGATTCTGTTGGAATAGCTTCTAGGATCGCTAAGTCCGAAGTTGAGCTAACTTTGTGTATTGTCGAGGATTCCCCTTCCTACCGCGTTACCATTACCTTGAAAGCCTCAGGATTAGGCCTATTTTTGGGCAGATTTAGTGGTTGCAACGCTATCATAGGGAGGTTCATGACCGCCGTTTGCACAATATCATTCTCTACTGACGGGAGGGATGGTGAAGGATGGACCTCAAAGTTCTGTTTTTGCCCCTCTAATAGTGCTAAAAATTGCCCCAGATTATTGACGAAATTGTTGTGTTCCTGCCCCTAAATCTGTTGGCTCGTATTCTGCGAGCTGGAAGGCGTTATGGACCCTGAATGGCCAACTTCCCCTTGGCTTGTACCATTCTCCTTTGGAATCTGTTCTATAGGCATTGGAGGATCACTGATTTCCTTACTTACCCTCTTGGCCGGTTGGACAACCTCTTTGTTGGAGTTTTTGGGAACCCAAACCTTAGCTACTGCCTGCTTCAGTTTGCAAATGGTGGTGGGATGGCCAAGTTGGTTACAATGTCTGCAGTATTCGGGTAAATCTTCCACCTCTATCGGCTGCCAACGGCCGTGCTCCTTGCTGCCGATCCAGACCCGCTTTGGAATAGGCTTGAGAACATCCAATTCAACACACACCCTAGCCTCACTAGGCGTAAGATGCGGTCTGCTGCAGCCGTCGCAAGATCCAGTTTTAAGGGGTTGCCTACAGCTGATCCAAGAGCAAAAAATTTTTCCTTACAACATAGATGCATATGCAACAATGGGAACTTAATCCAAGCTGGGACTACAGATGAATCTTTATCCGGATGAAAATCAATCGACCATTTAGAGAGATTAGCTAGAAATCCATTAAAGTTCCAAACTTTTTTCATCCACATTCTGTGGAAATCAGATTCATTCTCAAATTTAAGGAATATATGTCTGTAATCGAGTAATCCTACATCACAAATACCTTGAAATTTCGCAGCCATTATAACTTGACGGATGGCAGTCATAGGAGGCCGTCCCCTTGGGAATTTTCCAATCAGCATTAGCTTGAATGGAAGAGCAAGCTGCTTCTCCTCCTCTTCAGAAATAAATAGGGCCGGCTCTCCATTGAGGGAGGAGAGACTATCAGTTGGAGTGGCTGAAAATGAGACGTCAATATGCTTGGACAACGAGGACGATACCACCTCCCTGAATGTCCTGGTCTTAGGCTGACTATTTCCTTTGTGATGAGCTAAACTTGGTTCCTTCAGGGGTACTGTAGGCGGGGTATTAGTTCTATTAGTGGAGGGAGAGTCTGCAGTGGTGGCATCCATAGCTGTCTCGGCTGTTGGGGTGAGGGCGTCGGCTGGAACAGTGGGGGGATCAGATGGCACAGTAGTGGCAACCTCAACTGCCTCAGCTATTGGAGTGAGGGCTTCGGCTAGAGAAAAGGAGAGCTTGAAGCGAGCCTTGGGTGGAAGAACAGTAGGCAAGATTGAGTTAGGGTTAACCCAAGATGAGGGGTCGATCCGCACTGTTGAAGGGTGGCGTTGCTGCTGACTATTTCCTTTGGATATGAAATCTGAGGAAGAGACCGGAGCTGCCGAAAAGGATGAAGGCTGTGACTTGCTGTGACGAAGCTTGTGAGTTGGATTCCAACGGTCAAGACTCGCAGCTGTTAGCTCACTGGGACATGCTGCTATTAGATTCGTGTGTTGCTTTGCTGGAGACTGTGCGCTACTGTAGTGGATCTGCGGTGAGCTACCACTAGATCTGATGTCACGATTAAGAAATGTAAGTGCTGCCATCAGCTGAGCCGAGAGGTGAGCTAATTTGAGAACCTCCATCTAGATCGTGGTGGTAGCCGGCTCCGGCCTCGGATGGAGAGGAGGGAAAGTGGGTATTAGCAGTTGGGCTGTTATGTAGAAAGCTGATGAATGGAAGGCTGATTTGAGGTGAAGTGAATAGTGACTGTGCGGCTAGTGGAGGAGATCGTGGGGGCAATGTGTGGCTGACGAAAATAGAGGGTAGAGCTAGTGGAGATTTTTACTAGAGAGAGAGGAGGAGCATGTTCAATTTTCGCATACCCACACTTACCGTGACTTATCTAAGATTAGTTATTACTTATCAACCTTCAATATGATTTTACAATGTATTAGATATCCAATTCCAAATAAAACAGATATATTAAATAGAACTTTTGGAGCAATAATATACTCTAAATTTGATTTAAAATCTGGATTTTGACAAATACAAATTCCTGAAAAAGATAAATATAAGACTGCATTTACTGTTCCATTTGGTCACTATGAGTGGAATGTAATGCCTTTCGGTCTTAAAAATGCTCCTTATGAATTTCAACATATAATGAGTGATATTTTTTCTCCATATTCTTTTATAATTGTTTACATTGATGATATCTTAATTTTTTCACAAAATATTGATAAACATTTCAAACACTTAGATATTTTTATTAAAGTTGTTATTAAAAATGGTTTAGTTGTTTCTGCCAAAAAATTAAAATTATTTCAATCTAAAATTAGATTTTTAGGTTATGAATTAGAATATAGTCAAATTACTCCAATTGCTAGAAGTATTGAATTTTGCAAATAAATTTCCTGATGAATTGAAGGATAAAAAACAATACAAAGATTTTTAGGAAGTTTAAATTATATTGGTGAATATTATAAAAATTTGGCTATTGATAGTAAACCTTTATATGATAGGTTGAAACAAGATTCTCCTGCATGGTCTGAAATTCGTACTAATGGAGTAAAAATAATTTAACAAAATGTTAAATTTTTACCATGTTTAAGTTTAGTAAATCCTGAATGGGATAAAATTGTTGAAACTGATGCTTCTGATATTGGTTATGGAGGAATTTTGAAAGAAAAGAATCCACAAACCAATAAAGAGAAATTAGTTAGATATAATTCTGGAACATGGAAAAATGCTCAATTAAATTATTCTACAATTAAAAAAGAAATTCTTAGTATAGTTCTTTGTATTTCTAAATTTCAAGATGATTTATTAAATCAAGAATTTTTGCTTAGAGCTGATTGTAGTGCAGCAAAAGAAGTACTACAAAAGGATGTAAAAAATATTGTATCTAAACAAATATTTGCTAGATGGCAAGCTATTTTATCTGTATTTGATTTTAAAATTGTTTATATTAAAGGTGAATTAAATTCTTTACCTCACTTTCTTACTCGAGAATTCTTACAAGGATAAAAATTTCTTGCAGCTTATAACAGAACAAATTGAAGAAGAATTTTCAATAGAAAATTATTTAAGAAATTATCTTCAAAAACCTTCAAATTATAAAAAAGAAATTATAATATTAATTTATGATACAAAATCTTTAAAAGATCAAATTTTTCTTCATCAAATGCAATATTATAGATTGTTAAGAATATATAAAATTTTAAAAAAATTAAATATTGATCCACAATATTTAGAAGCTCATTATAGATATATGAAATTTTATAAAAAGAAAATGCCCTTTATTAACTGATGAATAAAAATATGGTAGATAGTTTTAAATTACAGTGGTTAAAAGATTATATTGAAAATCCTGCTACAAGTAAGAAAATTAGAAAAATTTATACATTACAAGAAAGGGTTCGACAGGATCCTGAATTTCCACATATTTATCATGTAGAAAATGTAAATGTTTTATCAATAAAACAACAAGCATTTTACATCAAATGCATTATTATATAATGTTAATATCATATCACACACATAAATCTAGACGACATCAAATAATAAATCAAGCCTTGTGGAATCGTCTAGAAAATTTTCGAAAATAAATTGCTATTATTATTTAAAATCTTCTTATCTAAATTTTTGCAGGAAATGCAAGGTAGAGGTGGAAGAGGTCATAGACCTCAAATAGATTTTGGCTATGTTAGCCATTATAATTCCCAATAACCTCCACTATACTGGTCATCTCAAATGAGAGGTTAGTCTTCTTCAAACCAAAATAATTCTAAAAATACTTCCCTTGTTTCATTGGGTCATAAACCCACAGCCAAAAGTGTCCTTCTTGATGAATCCTCCAATCAGGATCGTGATTACATAAAAAATGGAATAACCGCACATTCTACTTTCATTTCAGAAATTGATCTTAAATTAGATCTATATGCGATTATTCAAAAATATTTTAATAATCCTTCCCATTCCCATTTCAATCTAAGAGGACCACTTCCTTTGAAAACTCGGCATACTTATGCTGAATTTCTAAATTTCAGTAAAATTGCTGATATCAATGATAAACCCAGATCCAGCAGACACCAAAACTGGTATCCAACAACTGAAGACAATGAAATTGCTTTGTCTCAGATGTATATTCACAAAATACCTTCTTACTCTGATTGGAATTTTTTTTTTTTAGCAATGTCCCCTTGCGGGCTGGGAGTGCCAATCCCAGAATTTATTAATTAGAAACAAACGTTACAAAAAAATATTCCAGGAACAGGAAAGGAAAAGACTCCATTATACAGAAATGCCAACCTATTTCCTAATGAAACGAAAATTAGGCAAACCAAGCCGATCCAGATTAACTAGACCCCGGAATTCCAGAGGTAACACTTGGAAATCCAAAAACTCCTTCCTTGAGCCCACCGCCACACCCATCTTTGCCAGATAACATGCCGGCTTATTGCCCTCATTATAGCAATGCATAAACTTACCTATCTGAGCCCGCCATATATCCTCAACCCAACCCCTATTCTGCCAAGGTACTCCAACCTTTCCCCAACTCAACTCCACATCAACACAGAGCCAGGCCCTCTGCACACAGAAACGAATTCCAGCTAATAAAATCACCGATTCCAAATGTAAAGGCGACAATCCCCGACAGCCCATCGCAATTGCCCCCATAAAAGAACCGGCCGAATTCCTCACCAATATACCTCCGCCACGATAACCGTTACTGGAATTAAAACAGCCCCGGACATTAAGCTTATATCTGCCCGAAGGAGGCGGAGACCAACGAACAAGGACAGAGCGGAAAGTCGAACAAACACAACAATGCTCCATAATATCTCTCCACCCACCCCCTTGCATAGGCCAACTAAAATGGACCCGCAGCAATAGCTGCATATCCCGTAAAATACCTTCCACCACCCACTCAAATTTACCTTGTCGCCATTAAAGAATACCGAATTCCGCAACTTCCATACATGCCAGCAGATAAGAAGAGGCATAACCCTCACCACAAAACGCCCAAACTTTGAAACACCACAATCCCACCACGCAAAACATCTTGCCCTCCAATCCATATCCCCATGTATACCTAACGCCACCGAGAAATATTTCCACACAAGGGACGTAAACTAACACCCCCTAAACAAATGGTCACCTGATTCTTCCTCCTTCTAACAAAGACAACATCTAAAAGGTCCATGTAAACCAATTAAAGAAAACCAGGATAGCAGAGGCAATCTTCCATACCAAAGACGAGTCATGAAAATTGAAACCTTACACGGCACACCTTGACACCACAATTGAGACAAAAAATGATGTTTCTCCGTGAAACCAGTAAACAAATTATAGGCAGAAGAAACAGAAAAATTACCCCCAGGCTCCAAGTCCCAGAACGGTTCCAAAAAAATGTATAAAGGCTGTGTCAAGATCTCTGAAACCTGATCCATGGGAACAGTATTCAGTAGTTTCTCCATCAACCAGCTTCCATCCTCCCGGAATGCACTAATCGGGCAGTACCCTAGAGCAACCGAATGCTCCGTCAGAGTTCCTGAGGGCAGCCATTTATCAAAGAAAAAATCCACATTCTGGTCGCCAACAAACCAACCAATGTTCTCCTCCACTCTATCCCGAACCCCCAGCATTCTCCTCTAGACCGCCGACGCCAATGGTTTACAAGGAACCACCGCAGGGTGCAATTTAGCACAATATTTCCGCCTTAAGAAAGTCGACCATAAGGAGTTCCCCTTTCAGAAAACCCACCATAACTTTGCAGAAAAAGACTCCACAATATGATCAATCCGACGCACCCCCAAACCACCACTATGGACAGGGCTACACACTTTATCCCAACTCAACCAATGCGTACCCCTTTTAGAGTCATCTAAACCCCATAAGAAAGATGCAAAGATTCTTTTAAGCTCATAGAGGATCGACTTAGAGGGATCACATGCAGAAATCAAATGAACATACAGAGACATTAAAACCGACTTCAACAGAGTCAGACGGCCCCCCAAAGACAACTTCCCCAACTTCCATCCACCAAATAGCCGCCGGACTTTGGTAATCATATGCTGAAAATATATTACTTTCTTTCGACCAATGAAAATAAGACAGCCTAGATATATCATAGCAAGATGCCGGTGCACAAAACCAGTGATCCTAGATACCTTAGGAGATAGGATACTCTTAGGATGAACAAAGAAACCACTTTTCGACACATTAACAAGCTGCCCTGACACCGCCTGGTATTCCATCAACACTCCCATAATCCGTCTCAAGGAACCACCATGGCCAGAAGGAAAAATTAGCACATCATCAGCATATGCTAGGTGTGTAACTTGCAAATCCCTCTTCAGATTACCATAACCCACAAATTTGGGAGACTCAGTGAGTGCATTCAAAGACCAAGATAAGTACTCAGCTGCGATAATGAATAAAGCCGGCAAAAGTGGATCACCTTGACGAATGCCACGAGACGAATGAAAAAAACCCGCCGTGCCTCCATTAATAATTAAAGAAAACCAACAACTTGAGACACACCTGAATATCATATCTATCTAGACTTCCCTAAAACCCATCATTCGAAGGACTTGGCACAAAAAATTCCAAGACACCCGATCATACTCCTTGGCCATATCCAGCTTGAGGATCACATCACCACCACGTGCCTTAGCCACCATGCCACCAGTCAATTCTTGGGCCAATACCAAGTTTTCCATAATAGAGCGGCCCTTGATAAAGGCACTCTGATTGTTAGAGATTAGGAGAGGCAGAACATTCTCCAAACTATTGGCCAGCAGCTTTGTAATAATCTTATTCAAGACTGTGCAAAGGCTAATTGGCCAGAAATCTCCAAATGACTGAGGGTTATCAATCTTCGGGATAAGAACTAGAAAAGTTGAAGTATAACCTCGAGGCAACTCCCCACCACAGAAAAATTCAACCACGGCTGTATGAATGTCGACACCCATAATGTCCTAAGCCACCTGAAAAAAACGACTGGAAAAACCATCCGAGCCAGCCGCGCTATCACAATTCAAAACCATTACAACCTCACGCACCTCCTCCAAATCTGGTATGTTGTTCCATGATGTGACCTTGTAATGACTGAACATTTCGTTCAACCTCCCCACCTGAATTAATGAGAGATGCCGAATCTTCCCTTACTGCCACTGTCTCATTTGCAGCCGGTAATTTCTCCTTCCACACCTGCACTGGTTTTTCTACATGCGGTAAAGCTTCAGTGCTCTTTGCTTGTCCCCCGGTAGCCTGTATCTCAGTTGGAAGCGTGATTTTACCATCAACCTTCTTTGCCATATTCCGGCAATTTTCAGAGCTATGTCCCTAACGAAAACAATGGGAGCAGTACGCTGGAAGCCTATCAAGGACTATATGCTGCCAAAATCCTCCGCCCTCTTCACCACAGGCAATCCATATACGATGCGGCAGCAGCCGTAATAGATCAACCTCAGCACAAACCCTTGCTGTACTCGGTCTCGTGAGGTTAGCAGTAGCATTATCCATTAGTACCAGATTCCCCACAGCCTGCATAATCGAGAATAGACTTGCCTTATTAAAAAATTCTGATGGGAGATTTGGTAGAGAAAACCACGCAGGTGTAAGCGATGATTCCCGGTGTGGGTTGAATAATGGCGTCCACTTGAAAACCCGCATCGGAGATTGGCCAACTTGCCACAATCCCCTCGCCCAAATTCGATGGAAATCGACTTCGTGTTGTAGTTTGAGTAACACATGCCTATTATCCAGCAAACCCGCCGTAAAACTTCCTTTTAAATCCAAGGTGGTGAAGAACTTCCTGATGGATTCCAGACTTGGCCGGCCGTATGAGAATTTTCCAATCAGCGCTCTTTTAAACGACAGCGCTAACACATCCAGTTTTGACTTGGAGAACTTAACCGCGACTTCCCCCCGATGAGTTGATAATGGTTTCAAATCGATGACAGGTTCTACCGATTGTTGAAACAGTTGGGAGAAGAATTTCATGGCGAATGGGCTCGCCGGAGAAGAAGGAGGAGGCGGCCCTTCAGCCGGTGGCTGAAGGGCGACCATGATGTGAAAGGAAAGTTAGGGTTTATATTTTTGGAAAGTTTTGAGAGCAAAAACGTTCACGAGTTCTTGAGATTCTCAACGAGAACCTTATTAAGTGTTATCAAAGCTTGCTCTGATTGGAATTCTTCTGAAATTCAAACTCAAAATTTTATTTCTAGATACAATAATTTTGAGTATGCATTTACATACACGGATATGGTGGAAAGTTTTCATCATGTCCACTTATATCAAAATTCTTCATATAAGCATACTTGGTGGATTCGTATTGATGAAACCAATTTTCACAAAATTATTCCAGGATGGTTTCTTAATTGGTTTAGAATTCATGGACCTAAAGAAGAAACTTTTCTTCTTGAAAAATTAAAAAATTTGTTCATACAATTCAAAAATGTTTATTCTGAAAATTTCAGCATTCAAAATTTTCAAAACAACCATTTTTATTATTTTTAATAAAATTTCAAATCCCATGGTTGTATGCCTGGAAATATGAAACTGGATACAATGTTGATGGCATTCTACAACTCACAAGAGTAGGGTACACTAAATGGTGGCCAAAATGTCAAGTAGAATATCATGAAATTGAAAAAACACTTACTGAAGCAAAAAATTCTTTTGTAAAAGAAAAAGTGACACAAGAGATTAATATTTCTTCTAAAAAAGAATTGAATGAGAAAAATGATTTTATAGAAAAATTACAAAATGAATTAATGACAATGAAAGCCGTCTCTTCTCCCATACATGAGAAAGAGGAAAAAATGGCAAAAGCAAAAGAAAAAGAAAAAATTGAAAAAATTGAAAAAATAGAAAAGAAAAAAGAAAAAGAGAAAAGAAAGGATAAAAAGGAAAAAAGAAAAACATATGTTTCAAAATCTTCTTTTGATCAAATTCACTGATGAGGAATCCACAACAGAAGAAGATTTGGAAATTTCCTCTGATGAAAATTCAAGACCAAATTCTGATGATGAAATGACAGAAAAGGAGAAGAATGAATTTGAACAATTAATAAATAATCTCTATAAAAATAAAGACTATGTATTAAAATTGTTAGATTCCAGTTCAGAAAAATCCAGAGCAAATACTCCTAAATCCATTTCAAGAAAATCTTCATCAGATGAAGCTGAGGAAACCTGTTCCAAAAGGACTGCAAAGAAGAAAAAATCAAAGAAATAATGCAAAGAAAATGGAGGATATTGTCAAGAATGGTGGAAGACATTATCATTACAAGACAAAGTGGACAAAAAGTGAAGATCGCATCACTTTTAAAATATTGTATTTTGAATTATTGTTTTTCTAAAATATTGTATTTTGAATTATTGTCTTTTGACTTTAGTATTTGAGAGAGTCTATAAATAGGAACCCAAATGGGTTGTAAGAGGTAGGATTTTCTTCACTTAGAATTTTCTTTATATTCTCAATCTTTCAAGAGTTAGCTCTCAAGCTCTCTTTGTAATTCCCTTTTTGTAATCAAGAGTTCTTATGTAATAGAATTTTCTTGGTTTCAAAACTTTCTCTTCTTTTCTTCAAGCAAGCACTCCTTCTTCTTTCTTCTTTAAGTTTTTATAATTTACAGGTTTATGCTAAGGAGTTAAGAAGTTCTTTCCTCTTATTTTAAATTACTTGGTCCTTAGTTGGATTTTGTGCATAAAGTTTGAAGATAAATGCTTCAAGATTAGAGAAAATAACTAGTAAGTTCCTCACTTATTTTATTTTTGTTTGTTTAATTTCTATGTTTATATCCTGGTGTAAATTTGGTATCAAAGCCATGGAAGACTAAGCCTCCTTTCGGGGGGGGGGAGGGGATTACTAGCAATTATGGTAACGTAACATTGGATCTAAACATATGGTTTCACATATTGAATATCTTAGATTTTCTCCAAACTTGATATCACGTATTGAAAATTTTAGATTTCTCCACACTTGATAACTTATTGTGCTAATGAAACTCAGCAAAACATTAGTTTATATGTCAATCCTTTAACTATTTAAAAGATAGAACATGTCTCATTTTTATTATGGATGAATAGATAAAGTAAGTAAGGACTTACTACTTATTTTTTCTAATCTTGAAGCATTTATCTTCAAGCTTTATGCACAAGCTTCAAGTAAACACCAACTAATAACATAGGAGGGAAGAACTTCTTAACTCCTTAGCATAAACCTGTAAATTATAAAAACTTAAAGAAGAAAGAAGAAGGAAAGATTGCTTGAAGAAAAGAATAATATTGAAGCATTTATCTTCAAGCTTTATGCACAAGCTTCAAGTAAACACCAACTAATAACAAAGGAGGGAAGAACTTCTTAACTCCTTAGCATAAACCTGTAAATTATAAAAACTTAAAGAAGAAAGAAGAAGGAAAGATTGCTTGAAGAAAAGAAAATAAAGTTTTGAAACCAAGAAAATTCTTTTGCATAAGAACTCTTGATTACAAAAAGGGAATTACAAAGAGAGCTTGAAAGCTAACCCTTGGAATGCTTGAAAGTGTAAAGAAAATTCTAAGGGAAGAAAATCCTACCCTTACAACCCATTTGGGTTCCTATTTATACACTACTTGAAGACTAAAAACAAAATTCAATAGTAAAAGACAATAATTGAAAAGACAATAATTTAAAAGTGATGTGATATTTTTCAACTCCACATTTACTTTACTTGTCTTGTTTGAAGTTTTGGATCTAAACATATGGTTTCACAACAAGAAGTTTTAGATCTACCCTATTTGACTTCACAACAAGAAGTTTTAAATCTATTCAAATTGATAACAATAAGGCATTGTTTCTCAGTTGAAACTTATTTTATATGTTAAATCCAATGACTCTTAAAAGAATGAACAGTTTCATGATTCTTATGGTATGATCTTGTGGGTCGACACCCAAGTCGCGTTCGGCATTTCATGAGGCGGTTGATGATGTTGGAAGTCCTCTTTTTAGCCGGTAATTAGTCGTTGACAGTCGAGCAAGATCATTCATAATAAAAATGAGACATGTTCAATCTTTTAAATGGTTAAAGGATTGACATATAAACTAGAGTTTTGCCGAGTTTCATTAGCACAATAAGTTATCAAGTGTGGAGAAATCTAAAATTTTCAATACGTGATATCAAGTTTGGAGAAAATCTAAGATATTCAATACGTGATTCCATATGGAATGAACTAAGTTATGTGTATACTACCTTAAATTTGTTAGTAATCCTATCCGAAGCTCTCTTGAATTAATTTTTGCTCTTAAATTGTTTTTTAATCTTTTTGAATTAATTTTCAGTTATGAATTCTTCTATTTCTCATCCTTTGTCTTCAATTGAAAATAAGCAATTAAATAAATTGGATCTAAAAGAAATAAGTAAAATATGTGTTGAAGATTTTAATCTTCCACACTATAAATTATTTAGAACTTGGTTTTTTAGAACCTATGATTTTAAACAACAAAAATATATTCAAAATGAATATTATGATTTAATTAAAAATACTGAAATAATTATTTCATTTATTGCATGGTTTTATACTTAAAAAAGAGTAAATCACATGCATGATTTATCTAGTCTAAATATCATAGATAAAGCTTATCAAAATTGAAAATTACCAAATAATAAGTTATTAAAATCAATTTATTTTTTGCAAAAACAACATAAATAAGAAGATGAAATTATGAATCACTCTTGTGCTGAAAATGAAAAAAGTGATGAAATAAAAAGTAATAATGATTCATTTGTTGCTGAAAATAATAATGATACATGTGTTAATAAAAATTAAATAATTGAACAAGAAAAATTACATAACTTTGACATAGAAGAAAATAGTTCAAAAAATAAAAATATTGAAAATAACAGAGAAGAAAATAGTTCAAAAGATGAAATTAATAAAATTGACGTAGAAGAAAATAGTTTAAAAGATGAAAATATTGAAAATAATAAATCTAAAAATATTGTTAAAATATGTGAAATGGATAATCTTAAACTGAAAATGGTCAAAGATGAAAAATTAAATCAGTTAGAAATTTTTACATTAACTGAAAATCACAAAATGATGTTAAATTTTATTAATGATATTAAAGATCCTATAAAAAGAAATCAATATTTAGAAATATATTTTCAAGAAAATTCTTATTCTTCTTCATCTAATAATATTAATTCTTTAAATAAAAAAAAAAGGATAAACTAGATATTTCTTTTGAAATACTAAAAGATATAGATAAAAATCAATTAGAAAATCAAGTCTTAAATATTACTACACCTATATGAAAACAAGAAATTAATGAATTAAAAATAGAAATTAAATATTAAAAAATAAGACTTTACCAGAAAAAGAACTTGATAAAATAGAAGAAATTTCTGATCAAAATTCTCAATTAAATACTTTAATTACATCTCAAAAATATTAATTTTTTGCAACTCTTGTAATAAATAAAGAGTATAAAATTCAATCAATAGTAATGATAGATTCAGGTGCAGATTTAAATTGTATTAGAGAATGATTAATACCTTCAAAATATTTTGAAGAAACTCAAGTCATATTAAATGCTGCACAAGGTGCAAAAATACGTGCAGATTATAAATTGTCAAATGTGTGTATATTTTCTGAAGAAAATAATTATGTTTGTTGTCCATTTGTTTTAATTAAAACAATTAATCAACAGGTAATACTAGGAACTCCTTTCCTAAATTTAATGCATCCATATAAATGTGATGGTAAAATATTATCAAAATTTGATTCTGATTTATCATTTAAATTTATAACTTCTCGAAAAACTAGAGATCTTTGTTCATTAAATTTACATGAAAATATAAAATTGAAAAATAATCAAATTAATTTTCTTTCATATGAAATTTTATCTTTAAATATAGAAGAACAGTTAAAATCTCTAAAATTACAAAATCAAATTAAAAATATTATAGCAGAAATTACTACAAAAATTTGTAGTGAGTTACCAAATGCTTTCTAGGAAAAAAAACAACATATTGTTGAATTACCATATGTAAAAGATTTTGATGAATAAAAAATACCAACAAAAGCAAGACCATCTCAAATGAATAAAGAAATGGTTGAATATTGCAAAAAAGAAATTGATGATTTGTTAAAAAAGAAAATAATTAGAAAAAGCTATTCTCCTTGGAGCTGCTCTGCATTTTATGTTAATAAAAATTCAAAAATTGAAAGAGGTGTTCCAATATTAGTTATTAATTGTAAACCCTTGAATATGGTTTTACAATGGATTAGATATCCAATTCCAAATAAAAAAAATCTATTAAATAGAACTTTTGGAGCAATGATATATTCTAAATTTTATTTAAATTCTGGATTTTGGCAAATACAAATTGTTGAAAAAGATAAATATAAGACTGCATTTACTGTTCCATTTGGTCACTATGAGTGGAATGTAATGTCTTTTGGTCTTAAAAATGCTCCTTCTGAATTTCAACATATAATAAATCATATTTTTTTCCATATTCTTTTATAATTGTTTATATTGATGATATTTTAATTTTTTCACAAAATATTGATCAACATTTCAAACACTTAAATATTTTTATTAATGTTGTTATTAAAAATGGTTTAGTTGTTTCTGCCAAAAAATTAAAATTATTTCAATCTAAAATTAGATTTTTAGGTTATGAATTAGAACATGGTCAAATTACTCCAATTGCTAGAAGTATTGAATTTGCAAACAAATTTCCTGATGAATTGAAGGATAAAAAACAATTGCAAAGAATTTTAGGAAGTTTAAATTGCATTGATGAATATTATAAAAATTTAGGAATTGATAGCAAACCTTTATATGATAGGTTGAAGAAAGATCTTTCTGCATGGTCCGAAATTCATACTAATGCAGTAAAAATAATTAAACAAAATGTTAAATTTTTACCATGTTTAAGTTTAGTAAATCCTGAATGGGATAAAATTGTTGAAACTGATGCTTCTGATATTGGTTATGGAGAAATTTTGAATCAAAAGAACCCACAAACCAATAAAGAGAAATTAGTTAGATATAATTCTGGAACATTGAAAAATGCTCAATTAAATTATTCCACAATTAAAAAAGAAATTCTTATCATAGTTCTTTGTATTTCTAAATTTCAAGATGATTTATTAAATCAAGAATTTTTTCTTAGAGTTGTTTGTAGTGCTGCAAAAGAAGTACTACAAAAGGATGTAAAAAATATTGCATCCAAACAAATATTTGCTAGATGGCAAGCTATTTTATCTGTATTTGATTTTAAAATTGTTTATATTAAAGGTGAATTAAATTCTTTGCCTGACTTTCTGACTCGAGAATTCTTACAAGGATAAAAGTTTTTTGCAGGTTTTGACAGAACAAATTGAAGAAGAAATTTCAATAGAAAAATATTCGAAAAATTATCTTAAAAAACCCTCTATTTCTAAAAGAGAAGATAGAATAAGAAATTATAATAAAAAATCTTTAAAAGATCAAGCTTTTATTCATCAAATAAAATATCTTAGATTAGTAAGAATGTATAAAATTATGCAAAAATCAGATATTATTGACCCACAAAATTTAAAAGCTTATTATCGATATATAGAATCTTTTAGAAAGAAAATGGCTTTTATCAATTGATGAAAGAAATTATGAAAGAAAATTTTAAATTATAGTGGATAAAAGATTATATTGAAAATCCAGCTACAATTAAGAAAACGAGAAATATTTATGCATTAAAAGAAATGATTAGACAGGATCCTGAATTTCCAAATGTTTATCATATAGAAAATATAAATATTTTATCAATAAAACAACAAGCATTTTTACATCAAATACATTATTATAGAATGTTAATTTCATATCATACATATAAATCTAGACGACATCCAATAATAAATCAAGCTTTGTGGAATCGTCTTGAAAATTTTCGAAAAGAAATTGCTATTATTATTTAAAATCTTCTTATTTAAATTTTTGCAGGAAATGCAAGGTAGAGGTGGAAGAGGTCATAGACCTCAAATGGATTTTGGCTATGTTAGCTATTATAATTCCCAATATCCTCCATTATACTGGTCATCTCAAATGAGAGGTCAGTCTTCATCAAACCAAACTAATTCTAAAAATACTTCTCTTGTTTCATTGGGTCATAAACCCACAGCCAAAAGTGTCCTCCTTGATGAATCCTCAAATCAGGATCATGATTACATAAAAAATAGAATAACCGCACATTCTACTTTCATTTATGAAATTAATCTTAAATTAGATCTATATGCGATTATTCAAAAATATTTTAATAATCCTTCCAATACTCATTTCAATCTTAGAGGACCACTTCCTATGAAAACTCGGCATACTTATGCTGATTTTCTAAATTTCACTAAAATTACTGACATCAATGATAAACCCAGATCCAGTAGACACCAAAATTGGTATCCAACAACTGAAGACAATGAAATTGCTTTGTCTCAGATGTATATTCACAAAATACCTTCTTACTCTGATTGGAATTTTTCTCAAATTCAAACTCAAAATTTTATTTCCAGATACAATAATTTTGAGTATGCATTTACATACACATATATGGTGGAAAGTTTTCATCATGTCCACTTACCTAAGCATAGGGCTGATATCGAGCCGAGCCGAGCCCGAGCTTTACCGAGCTCGAGCTCGGCTCGTGTATTTTTCGTCAGGCTCGAGCTCGAGCTCGAGTAAAAAATTTCGAGCTCGAGCTCGGCTCGGGCTCGGCTCGTTAGTCTTTATTCGAGCTCGAGCTCGAGCCCGACCCCGAGCTCGAGCTCGATTTAATTTTTTTCATTTTTTATTTATTTTTTATTTTTTTCACTTTTTTTTTTCATTTTTTTTCATTTTTTTCTTTTTTCACAAATAATATTATTCAATCACGAAACAATAACTTATCAATTATTTTGATAATAGTTAACCCAATCTATTAGTTATATTTAAATGTAAATAAAATAAATTACAACATACATTGTTCAAAGAAACAACACCAATCAAATAATTCATAACATAACATACATTATAAATTTTAACAAAAAAATAATTTTTTTACAATTGTATAACTTTTTAACATAAATTTCTACTCAAATAAATACATCAATTCAAACGCCTATAAAAGATTAGCTTATTATAACAATTCAAACACTCGTATATTGTAATTTGTGTCTTAATAAATATATATATAAATAAAATTATTTATAGTATTTAGTATATAAGGACAATATATATTATATAAATAATATATTAATCGAGCTTTTAACGAGCTTTAATCGAGCTATAAACGAGCTTTTTAACGAGCTGTTCATGAACGTAAACGAGCTTTCACCAATGTGTTAATTTAATGTTCATTTATTAATCGAGCCTAAAATTTTGTTCGTGTTCGTTTATTTATTAAATAAACGAGCTCGAGCAGAGCTTTAATCGAGCCGATCCCGAGCTTGTTCGTGAACGTTCGTATTGATTAATCCAATTTTAACAAAATTATTCTAGAATGGTTTCTTAATTGGTTTAGAATTCATGGACCT
Organism: Ophiorrhiza pumila; assembly: GCA_016586305.1. Lineage (NCBI taxonomy): Eukaryota > Viridiplantae > Streptophyta > Magnoliopsida > Gentianales > Rubiaceae > Ophiorrhiza > Ophiorrhiza pumila. Next base: position 28,634,650 of record BLIW01000008.1, on the reverse strand, counting down.
AATGAAGAAACCTTTTTACCTGAAAAATTGAAAAATTTGTTCATACAGTTCAAAAATGTTTATTTTGAAAAATTCCAGCATTCAAAATTTCCAAAACAACCATTTTTACTATTTTTAATAAAATTTCAAATCCCATGGTTGTATGCCTGGAAATATGAAACTTGATAAAATGTTGATGGCATTTTACAACTCACAAGAGTAGGGTACACTAAATGGTGGCCAAAATGTCAAGTGCAATATCATGAAATTGAAAAGACACTTGCTGAAGCAAACAATTCTCTTGTAAAAGAAAAAGCAACACAAGAAATTAATATTTCTTCTCAAAAAGAATTAAATGAGAAAAATAATTTGATTGAAAAATTGCAAAATAAATTAAGAAAAATGAAAGCTTCCGTTCTCCTGAAAAAGAGAAAGAGGAAAAAATAGCAAAAGAAAAAGAAAAAGAGAAAATTGAAAAAATTGAAAAAGAGAAAATAGAAAAGAAAAAAGAAAGTTTAAAAAGAAACAAAAAAGATAGAAAAACATCTATTTCAAAATTTCCTTTTGATAAAAATTTGATCAAATTCACTAATGATGAAGTCACTGCAGAAAAAGATTTGGAAATTTCCTCAGATGAAAATTCAATATAAAATTCTGATGATGAGCAATTAAAAATGACTGAAAAGGAGAAGAATGAATTTGAACAATTAATACATAATCTCTATAAAAATAAAGACTATGTATTAAAATTGTTAGATTCCAGTTCAGAAAAATCTAGAGCAAATACTCCTAAAACAATTTGAATAAGATCTTCATCAGATGAAGCAGAAGAAATCTGTTCCAAAAAGACTGCAATGAAGAAAAAATCAAAGAAATAATTTATGCTAAGCATGAATTATTCAAAGAAATGACAAGACAAGTGGAAGACATTATCAAGACAAAGACAAGTGAAGAAAAAGTGGAGTTGAAAAATATCACATCACTTTTGTATTATTTTGAATTATTGTCTTTTGAATTATTGTCTTTTGTCTTTTATGTTTAGGTAGTCTATAAATAGAACCCAAATGGGTTGTAAGGGGGAGGATTTTCTTCCCTTAGAATTTTCTTTACATTTCAAGCATTCCAAGAGTTAGCTCTCAAGCTCTCTTTGTAATACCTTTTGAAATCAAGAGTTCTTATGCAATAGAATTTTCTTGGTTTCAAAACTTTCTCTTCTTCTCTTCAAGCAATCTTTCCTTCTTCTTTCTTCTTTAAGTTTTTATAATTTACAGGTTTATGCAAAGGAGTTAAGAAGTTCTTCCCTCCTTTGTAATTAGTTGGTGTTTCCTTGGTGTTTTGTGCATAAAGCTTGAAGATAAATGCTTCAAGATTAGAGAAAATAAGTAGTAAGTCCCTTACATACTTTATTTTGTTTGTTTAATTTTTATGTTTAAATCCTGGTGTAAATTTGGTATCAGAGCAATGGAAAGCTAAGCCTCCTTTCGGGGGGGGGGGGGATTACTAGCAATTATGGTAACGTAACTTTGGATCTAAACATACAGTTTCACAACAAGAAGTTTAGATCTATCCTTTTGACTTCACAACAAGAAGTTTTAGATCTATTCATATTGATAACAATAAGGCGTTGTTTCTTAGTTGAAACTTATTTTATGTGTTAAATTCAATGCCTCTTAAAAGAATGAACGGTTTCATGATTCTTATGGTATGATGATGGGTGTATCGCGTACTCACTCAATTTATCCTATTTCACTAACTATAGTAGCAGTGAGCTAGGTTCGTTCCACATGGAAGAAGGAAGACTCAAGGAATTGATTTTGTTCACTTAGTAGTCACAATGGAAAATCAAGAATCAAATAAAAGACAAGTAATAGAAACAGGAAGTTAACCTAACAATGAAATCTCAAAGACAAGGAGCAAAACAAATACAAAGACTTAGCACCAAAGAGAGCTAACACAAAAGATCACAAGTGTTCAACAAGGATAACCTAGGACTTCCTCTGGATGAATGCACTCTTGCATTTATCTGACTAGTGCAGTGCCATTAACATGCAAATCAAGCAATAAGAGGAGAAGAGCAACCAGGAGACCTAAATCACAGTTGGCATGGCCACCACACTGTAACCCTAGCCTCCCATCACCATCCTATCCTATGGTCGGGTCTAAGGATGGTGAGTAGAACCTATAGTCTTCTCAATTCCCTACCCAAATTACTCAAGCAGTATATCCCCTAGAATCTCCCATGGTGAGGCCTGATTCTAGCTTGTAAACTCATCATTCAAGTAAGAGAATCTCTCCTCACAACCTTGATCTAGGAATTCACAATCTAAGCTTCCTACGGTCAGGCCTAGCTGTAGATTGTGATTGTTTGCACACAGGTTAGAGAACTCAAGCAACATCCAGTTCTTACTCATGCAATTCTTAACCTAAACTAGTGAAATGAAACTCAACTCAGCATGATGACCGCAATTGAACTCATCTCAACCAATATAGTTCAAATTCATGAAATTAAACAAGTTTATAGAATCAAAGCAAAGGATATTGAATTACTTTCTTCAGCATGTCAATTACACCACACATTATTAGACAAACTTAGCATTCACCCATTAGAAACCTAAATTATCACTCACTATCCAGAAAACTTCATTTTTGACTCACGATCATCAAATTGGATGACTAAGCAGTTCATGTTCATCAATTGGAAAGAGTTTACCAATTAAGATGTCTCAAAAGCTTCCAATTCTCAAGAGGATTGTGGATTGCCTTCTCAATTACAAGGAGATTTACAATAATTGGAACAAATCCTTGATCGGAATACAAAATGGAGCTCCAATGCTAGAGAGAGAAACTAGAGAGAGAAAGTAGATCTGGCAAATTTATTCCCGCTCTCTCTAGATCAAAAGTTGGTTAAAAAATCTAAGTAAAGAAATGTCTAAAACTAATGAAGGAATAATAGTCCAGGGATTCTTTTACACATTAGCTACATCTCCTATATATAGAGTTATGAAAATGTAACTAATACGCAACCGTAAAATATCTAGAGTATTACAAAAGTGTAACTCAAAAGAAATGGCTAAAATTAGCCCAAGAAGTGAAAATTTGAAGTTGAAGAAATGACTCCAGCATTCCAGCGCCTTCAGGCTTCCGCTGGACACGCCTTCATCGTCCTTGTCCTCCGCAGCGCGCCTTCAGGCTCAGCTTCATCACGCCTTCGCTCCTCTAAAACCCAGCTGAAGAATCAGACCAAGTTCACGCCTTTGTGCCAGGGCTCCTCACGCCTTCAGCTTCTCCGCGAGCTTCCAAGTAGACCAGGCTCTGAAGATTCACGCCTTTATGCCACTGAACTCCACACCTTCAGCTGCCTGGAAAATCAGAATTCAAACTTAGCCATTTTTCCTTCTTCAAACAAGAACAAAGCTGTAAACCCAACACAAAGCTATTTTCTGCTCTCTCAAAAACACTTCAAAGATGGAATACCTAGCCAAATTCTTGCTCTCTCAAGACCCCTCACAGCTAGAGAACAACACAAAGCTATGTTTGTTCAAAAGGGAATTCTAAATACTAAGAATCAAGAATGGAGTGCAAAGAGTTTTTGTGATATTTGAAGAACAAACGTGGAAGGCATCTTCAATCAAACAGGAATTGAAAGCAATGAAACGCACACACACATGCGATGCATCGCTACGATGCATCGCAGTTCACACAACACAAAGCTGCGATGCATCTCCATGATGCATCGCAGCACACACACTTCACAGCCACGATGCATCGTGGTATATTTCAGTCTTGACTACGATGCATCGTAGTGTAGTGCAAGCGTGCTGTATGTGAGGTGTAATTCGTGGAGTGCTTGTGTGCTGATTGTGTAGTGTTGTGAGGTGATTGGAGTGCATTCTGTGAGGTGAGATGTGCGTGTGTGAGTGAAGAGTGAACGCTAAACAAAATTCAATTGTTCCAAATAGAGAGATGAAAATGCAATGGCCAAAATTGGTACAAAAATGAGCAATCAAGAATCATGTAAATCTGAAATATGAAATCTTGTGTGCCTTCAGAGTGTTGTGTGAATGATCCAACTTGGCACAAATAAACTTGAGCTGAAAAATGGACACAAGAATGCATTGTGAGTGAAAATGTGTGAGGTGTTTGTGGGAGAAGTGCTGTGAAAGGTGTGTTCATTTACACTACGATGAGATCGTAGTGTAAATTTTATGTGCAAATCATCGTAGTGCAAAATAGCTGTATGTGCAAATGCACCAAGATGAAATCGTGGTGTCATTTTCAGGTTCAAAATGTCCATCTGGTCAGCTACTTCCAACCAGTATTCGAATATGATGCAATAGGAATTTGGGAAAACTTAAAGCACGAAAGTTGTAGCCCCAGAACTCAGCGTTCCATAGCTTTTTTGAATTACTCAAATCGGAGCTAAGATGAGAGAGTTACGACCAAAATACTGAAACCTGGCAGAGAGTGAAATTAACCCTACGATGAGATCGTAGGGTTATTTCTTGCACCTTTTATGCATTCCAGTTTATTCCCTCGTTTTGGCACAAATCGTCAGTTTCTATTTCGAATCAGACTCTGGGGCCAACACAACGAATGTAGATCTTCCTCTTATCTTTACAATGGTTCAAGAAACAACACCATTTGATGCCTAGAACTCACGTTATTAACAATTAACCAAACTGCGGCAACATAAACCTCATGAAACCCTGATTGCACATTTCAGAACGAAGCCCATATTTCAAAGCATTGAACACAGAATTAGCCAATGGTGAAAACATAATAATTAAAGAGCACTCAAAGAGCTTTTCAGAACATCAAAGAACTCACCAATTGGATTCGTATTGAGGAAGTTATGCTCAGATGAAGTTCACTAACCAAATCTGTCCAACTTCCAAGCTAGGCTATTTTAAGCATTTTCCTCAAAATCCCACACATCACTCAAATCTTTTAAACTCATTCTTACCATTTGACACCAAACACATATTTACCTCATTTTATCAACATTCTGGGTCTTTTTCTCTACTTAAGCACATCAAGTAGCATATCACATTAATGCACAAAATAGCTCATAATACCACATAAATGTATGCATTCCAAGTCAAAAGCTAAGTGAAATAAGCATTTATAAGTTGGTATAAAACCCACTTATCAATTTCCCCCACACTTGAACTTTTGCTTGTCCTCAAGCAAAGACACAAAACAAAAACTTTTCATCACCCGTATGCAAACACGTTGTTCTTTCATCCACAATGGCCACATCCAAGTTCATCAAAACATTTTTCCACACAAACTTCATTCCAATATTTCTGGCACCAAGCTATCAAATTTCAGCACAAATTATCAACTAAGGCACAATGAATAAAGACCAAAATGTCATGCGTGCAAGTGTGTGCTGAGGAACATGAACTTCATTTATTCCCTTGCTATACACCATCTAGCCTGTCTCACAACCAATTCAATACATGCCAATCCCTTTGTCCACTCTTATGAACATGCAATCACAAGATCAATAGTACCTATGCGTACATTGGTACTCTTTGGGACATTGCCCTTATTCGGCACATTAGTGCACATTCGCTTCACACATTGGTGACTAAAAATAAGCCTGGGTTTTATGGCTGTTTTCTCCTTTCATTGCTTGCCAGGTTCTTATGGCTTTTTCCTTCCCAGTTGCCAAAAGGCTTTTTCTCTATATCCTTTCTTATGCATGCACATGTTCATAAGAGTTTCAAAATCAACTAACATGCACGAACTCTCTGGAAACACCAGATAAATGCATAGCAAAAAGAACCAAATCCATACACATTACCTCCTATGTCATTAAACTTTTGCATGGCATATCTATCTCACATTAACATCGGGCCTTAGCCAGCAAAATGTACCAATTTCTTCAAACTAGTGCCAAAAACAACAATTTTCACATGCAAGATAAAAAAGAAGTAATAAAGATGAACTTTAAATAAGCCAAAGTGAACTAAGAACAAAGATTCACATACAAGGTGATTTCTCATTATCCCTAATTTGATTGTTTTTGTTCACACACCTCACTTTGCTTGTTTGTTTTTCCACTCATTTCATTTCTCATTATGCATTCACATCATTGCTCATTTTACTTCATCTCATCCTTGCTTTTCACATTGGCTCTTTTCTCCCTCAACAACTAATCAAAACAAACACAAAACCTAACACAACTCTTGAACTACTAACTCCTTTCCACACTTATTTCACCAAAAATTTAAAATTGCACAAAAATTAAAAACAATGAAAAACACAACATATACGGAATATAAAATGCAAAAGCTCCTAAATAACACAAAACTTCAAAGTAACATACTTTGCATCACATAGCACAAAAGAACTTTCATGACAGAAAATAAGCACATAAAGTCCAAGAGACACAAACCATAGCAAACATTCCCTCCCCCACACTTAAAACTTACATTGTCCTCAATGTAAAGTAAAGATAGGTTTAGGAACTCCCTGATGGTGACATGTTATGAATTCCAATGTTTGCTTAGTGGAGTGTCCTCTTCCATCGCTCATTTTGATGCATGAAACTTCCCTGCACATGGTGAAACAAAGCTTATTAGAAATCACTCACTCAAGTACACAACATGTTGGTGCAAGGTATGACATGGAGGTAGCATGCAAACAAAGTGTCGCACCATGACTAGGAATCACAGTGGTGTAAAATTATACAACTATTAACACTATATGGCCCATATAAAGCATTCTTGAAGATAAAGTGATTGTGTGCATTGTGGGAGTGGTTCATGACTCCATTCCCGCACACTTAGCCTCATGTGTGCATGGCCTATTTCCCTTGCAACTTTCTTCATGTGCATACACCTACATCATGAGTGGCCTTGGTGAGTATAAGCAAAAATGCAAAATAGCATAACAATTAATCGAACCAAAAACTGAAGTAAAGGTAAAATGAAAAGAAATAGTTATGGGTTTTGTAGTCTCCAGCTAGACTTTATTTATGAAACTTTCTTCTTCAAGAATCGGAATAACCCTCTCTATACCAAAAAAATGATATTTCATAAGAACTCATTATCCTCCTGTAGGGCACTTGAAGAATAGGTCCAAAGAAGTGCTTAAGCTCATGCATATGGGGAGCAATCTCTACAAATTCCACTTTGAACCACTGAGACTCCCCCATTGTAGGCACCTCATTTACTTCTTCTACCATTGGAAGCACTTCATCTACTTCTTCCACCACACTAACCATTTCAATCTTGCAAGGCTCAACCAAAGGTTGCACATCCATAGTCTCAACAAAACCATCAGTAAGATCAAAACCACCAGTAATTTCAAAAATGGATTCATTAACAAAACAATTTTCCACAATGTTAGCTATCTCATTAAAAATTGGCACATCTTCATCATCTAGACTAACATGAGGAATTTCTAAAGGCTCTTCTTTGTTAACAACATAGAAAGCATTATCATCAATTAACAAAAGTATCTCATTTTGCACTTTTTGGGAGTCCATATTTAAACATTTAGATTCATTCAATGTTTGAAGAATTGGTGCCTCAACAAGAGTTTCAAACAATATGTTGACATTCTCATTAGCAATTGCAACATTATCTTCATCCAAGATTTCACATTGATCATCAAGAAGTATCTCTAAGCAATTCACAAAGTTATCGCAAGGAGAAGACACTAATGAATGGTTATCAACATCATTTGACTCGTGGAATTCAATAAAATTAATGCAAGACTCCGCATTAGACACACTTCTCATTATGTCACTCAGAGACCTCAAAACACTCAACTCATCAATATCAAGCTCGTCACAGGAGACATCATCCTCACTAAAATAGCCAAAATTCGACTCATGCAACAAAGGCTCATTTAAAATGTATTTTGGTGAGGCAACTTCAATGTTTTTAGATTCCACCTCCCAAGGATTCGTTTCACTCCATTCAACATTAGCATGCATATCAAAATGATCATTCTCAAAAGCTGGTGTCTTAGAAAAGAGAGAAGTACCTTGTGAATAGCATTGTTCATATTGAATTGGTAGCTCACTTTGTTCTTCCACATTGCTCCACAATGCATCTAGTTGAGTACTCCTTTGTTGACTTCTTGAAAACTCTTCTTCTTGAGAAAATCTCATTTCTTCCTTTTGTGAGCCTCTATCAAGTCTTTCCAAAAGTTGAGAAAACATGTCTTCCACTGAGAGTCTTTGGTTTCCAATGAGATACATCTTGTTGCTCTGTTCTTGATTGTGCCATTGCTCTTCATATAGTGGTGGAGAGAAGTCCCCAAAACTTCTAGGTGTTGGTTGTGTATAAGAACCAAAAGTATCCCCATACCACCTAGACATGCTTGGGTATTTGTGGTGTGCAATTTTCAATTTCAATTGAGTTCAATGCCCTGCACTTGCCACAGATACACCAAAGTAGACAACAAAACACAAAAACAAGAAAAACAACAAAAATTGCCCAAAATTAAACATAACAAGACTACTAACCTACAAAAACAGCGAAAACATAACAAAATCAAATTTCAAGAACCACGTCTAGCTTCCCCGGCAGCGGCGCCAAAAATTGATGGGTGTATCGCGTACTCACTCAATTTATCCTATTTCACTAACTATAGTTGCAGTGAGCTAGGTTCGTTCCACAGGGAAGAAGGAAGACTCAAGGAATTGATTTTGCTCACTTAGTAGTCACAATGGAAAATCAAGAATCAAATAAAAGACAAGTAATAGAAACAGGAAGTTAACCTAACAATGAAATCTCAAAGACAAGGAGAAAAACAAATACAAAGACTTAGCACCAAAGAGAGCTAACACAAAAGATCACAAGTGTTCAACAAGGATAACCTAGGACTTCCACTGGATGAATGCTCTCTTGCATTTATCTGACTAGCGCAGTGCCATTAACATGCAATTCAAGCCATAAGAGGAGAAGAGCAACGAGGAGACCTAAATCACAGTTGGCATGGCTACCACACTGTAACCCTAGCCTCCCATCACCATCCTATCCTATGGTTGGGTTTAAGGATGGTGAGTAGAACCTATAGTCTTCTCAATTCCCTACCCAAATTACTCAAGCAGTATATCTCCTAGAATCTCCCATGGTGAGGCCTGATTCTAGCTTGTAAACTCATCATTCATGTAAGAGAATCTCTCTTCACAACCTTGATCTAGGAATTCACAATCTAAGCTTCATACGGTGAGACCTAGCTGTAGATTGTGATCGTTTGCACACAGTTTAGAGAACTCAAGCAACATCCAGTTCTTACTCATGCAATTCTTAACCTAAACTAGTGAAATGAAACTCAACTCAGCATGTTGACCGCAATTGAACTCATCTCAACCAATCCAGTTCAAATTTATGAAATTAAACAAGTTTATAGAATCAAAGCAGAGGATATTGAATTACTTACTTCAGCATGTCAATTACACCACACATTATCAGAAAAACTTAGCATTCACCCATTAGAAACCTAGGTTATCACTCACTAGCCAGAAAACTTCATTTTGAACTCACGATCATCAAATTGGAAGACTAAGCAGTTCATGTTCATCAATTGGAAAGAGTTTACCAATTAAGATGTCTCAAAAGCTTCCCATTCTCAAGAGGATTGTGGATTGTCTTCTCAATTATAAGGAGATTTACAATAATTGGAACAAATCCTTGATCGGAATCTAAAATGGAGCTCCAATGCTAGAGAGACAAACTAGAGAGAGAAAGTAGATCTGGCAAATTTATTCCCGCTCTCTCTAGATCAAAAGTTGGTTACAAAATCTAAGTAAAGAAATGTCTAAAACTAATGAAGGAATAATAGTCCAAGGATTCTTTTACACATTAGCTACATCTCCTATATATAGAGTTATGAAAATGTAACTAATACGCAACCGTAAAATATCTAGAGTATTACAAAAGTGTAACTCAAAAGAAATGGCTAAAATCAGCCCAAGAAGTGAAAATTTGAAGTTGAAGAAATGACTCCAGCATTCCAGCGCCTTCAAGCTTCCACTGGACACGCCTTCATCGTCATTGTCCTCCGCAGCGCGCCTTCAGGCTCAGCTTCATCACGCCTTCGCTCCTCGAAAACCCAGCTGAAGAATCAGACCAAATTCACGCCTTTGTGCCTGGGCTCCTCACGCCTTCAACTTCTCCGCGAGCTTCCAAGCAGACCAGCCTCTGAAGATTCACGCCTTTATGCCACTGAACTCCACGCCTTCAGCTGCCTGGAAAATCAGAATTCAAACTTAGCCATTTTTCCTTCTTCAAACAAGAACAAAGCTGGAAACCCAACACAAAGCTAATTTATGCTCACCCAAAAACACTTCAAAGCTGGAATACCTAGCCAAATTCTTGCTCTCTCAAGACCCCTCACAGCTAGAGAACAACACAAAGCTATGTTCGTGCAAAAGGGAATTCTAAATACTAAGAATCAAGAATGGAGTGCAAAGTGTTTTTGTGAAATTGGAAGAACAAACGTGGAAGGCATCTTCAATCAAACAGGAATTGAAAGCAATGAAACACACACACAACTTCGATGCATCGCTACGATGCATCGCAGTTCACACAACACAAAGCTGCGATTCATCTCCACGATGCATCGCAGCACACACACTTCACAGCCACGGTGCATCGTAACGATGCATCGTGGTACATTTCAGTCTTTACTACCATGCATCGCTATGATGCATCGTAGTGTAGTGCAAGCGTGCTGTATGTGAGGTGCAATTCCTGGAGTGCTTGTGTGCTGATTGTGTAGTGTTGTGAGTGCATTCTGCGAGGTGAGATATGCGTGTGTGAGTGAAGAGTGAAGGCTGAACAAAATTCAATTGTTCCAAATAGAGAGATGAAAATGCAATGGCAAAAATTGGTACAAAAAGTAGCAATCAAGAATCTTGTAAATCTGAAATATGAAATGTTGTGTGCCTTCAGAGTGTTGTGTGAATGATCCAACTTGGCACAAATAAACTTGAGCTGAAAAATGGACACAAGAATGCATTGTGAGTGAAAATGTGTGAGGTGTTTGTGGGAGAAGTGCTATGAAATGTGTGTTCATTTACACTACGATGAGATTGTAGTGTAAATTCTGTGTGCAAATGCACTACGATGAAATCGTAGTGCAAAATAGCTGTTTGTGCAAATGCACCACGATGAAATCGTGGTGTCATTTTCAGGTTCAAAATGTCCATCTGCTCAGCTACTTCCAACCAGTATTCGAATATGATGCAATAGGACTTTAGGAAAAGTTAAAGCAGGAACGTTGTAGCCCCAGAACTCAGCGTTCCATACCATTTTGAATCACTCAAATCGGAGCTAAGACGAGAGAGTTATGACCAAAATACTGAAACCTGACAGAGAGTGAAATTAACCCTACGATGAGATCGTAGGGTTATTTCTTGCACCTTTTATGCATTCCAGTTTATTCCCTCTTTTTGGCACAAATCGTCAGTTTCTATTTCGAATCAGACTCTGGGGCCAACACAACGAATGTAGATCTTCCTCTTATCTTTCCAATGGTTCAAGAAACAACACCATTTGATGCCTAGAACTCACGTTATTAACAATTAACCAAACTGCGGCAACATAAACCTCATGAAACCTTGATTGCACATTTCGCAACGAAGCCCACATTTCAAAGCATTGCACACAGAATTAGCAAACGGTGAAAACATAAGAATTAAAGAGCACTTAAAGAGCTTTTCAGAACATCAAATAACTCACCAATTGGATTAGTATTGAGGAAGTTATGCTCAGATGAATTTCACTAACCAAATCTGTCCAACTTCCAAGCTAGGCTATTTTAAGCATTTTCCTCAAAATCCCACACATCACTCAAATCTTTTAAACTCATTCTTACCATTTGACACCAAACACATATTTACCTCATTTTATCAACATTCTGGGTCTTTTTCTCTACTTAAGCACATCATGTAGCATATCACGTTAATGCACAAAATAACTCATAATACCACATAAATGTATGCATTCCAAGTCAAAAGCTAAGTGAAATAAGCATTTATAAGTTGGTATAAAACCCACTTATCCTATGATCTTGTGGGTCGACACCCAAGTCACGTTCGGCGTTTCATGAGGCAGTTGATGATGTTGTAAGTCTTCTTTTTAGCTGGTAATAAGTCGTTGACAGTCGAGCAAGATCATCCATAATAAAAATGAGACATGTTCTATCTTTTAAATGGTTAAAGGATTGATATATAAACTAATGTTTTGCTGAGTTTCATTAGCACAATAAGTTATCAAGTGTGGAGAAATCTAAAATTTTCAATACGTGATATCAAGTTTGGAGAAAATCTAAGATATTCAATACGTGATTCCATATGGAAGGAAATAAGTTATGTGTATATACCATAAATTATGTTAGTAATCCTACCCGAAGCTCTCTTGAATTACTTTTTGCTCTTAAATTGTTTTTTAATCTTTTTGAATTAATTTTCAGTTATGAATTCTTCTATTTCTCATCCTTTGTCTTCAATTGAAAATAAGCAATTAAATAAATTGGATCTGAAAGAAATAAGTAAAATATGTGTTGAAGATTTTAATCTTCCACACTATAAATTATTTAGAACTTGGTTTTTTAGAACCTATGATTCTAAACAACAAAAATGTATTCAAAATGAATATTATGATTTAATTAAAAATACTGAAGTAATTATTTCATTTATTGCATGGTTTTATACTGAAAAAAGAGTAAATCACATGCATGATTTATCTAGCCTAAATATTGTAGATAAATCATATCAAATTTGGAAATTACCAAATAATAAGTTATTAAAATCAATTTATTCTTTGCAAAAATAACAAAAAGAAAAAAATGAAATTATAAATCACTCTTGTGTTGAAAATTAAAAACAACTATGAAATAAAAAGTAATAATGATTCATTTGTTGCTGAAAATAATAATGATACATGTGTTGATAAAAATGATATAATTGAACAAGAAAAATTACATAACTTTAACATAGAAGAAAATAGTTGAAAAGATGAAAATATTAAAAATAATTCTAAAAATATTGATAAAATATGTGAAATGGATAATCATAAACTAGAAATAGTTAAAGATGAAAAACTAAATCAGTTAGAAATTTTTACATTAACTGAAAATCACAAAATGATGTTAAATTTAATTAATGATATTAAAGATCCTATAAAAAGAAATCAATATTTAGAAATATATTTTCAAGAAAATTCTAATAATAAAAAATAAATAGATAAATTAGATAATTCTTTTAAAATATTAAATGATAAAGATAAAAATCAATTAGAAAATCAAGTCTTAAAACTTACTACACCTATATTAAAACAAGAAATTAATGAATTAAAAACAGAAATTAAAATATTAAAAAATAGCACTTTAACAGAAAAAGAACTTGATAAAATAGATGAAATTTCTGATCAAAATTCTCAACTAAATACTTGATAAGTCGTTAACACCAACTTATTTGCTCTAAATACTTGATCTTTTGTATGGAATTTCAATGGAAATGTGTTTGAAAGACAACATTAGTGTAGAAATGACAGAAACTCTACAAATGTGTAAAAATGTCTAAGTGTGTGAAAATACTACAAAGTTGATATCATTTTGAGTAAATTGAATGCCATGCACACACTTACATATTTTTGCGTCACAACACTTCAAACACAGCATATAAGCATAGACCCCCCCCACACACACAAAACACACACAAACATACGTACACTTGTGACACAAACACACACACAACTGTGCAGGCGCACAGGCCAAACACACGCACACGGGCACATACCTGTGCGGGTGCATATGCGCCCGCACAGGTAGCGCACAACACACTATGCGCCCGCACAGCACATACCGTGCATGACTGTGCGGGCGCCTGTGCCCCCGCCCACTCACATGCACGTTTTATTTGGATTTTTGCACCATCACACTCACTCATGCTTTTGTATGATTACATTTACACACTCGCACACCTTTTGTGCACTAAGCACGCACAACACATATTTCACCACCTGTTCTTGAGAAAATTCCTTAACGCCTAAGCAAACTAATGACTCATTTACCTAATTTATTTGCTGGCGTCTTTGTTGGCAGGCACGTGGAAGGATCATACAGCAGCTGAAGGCTACCAACTACTATAATTGATACGAATGGAGCAGTCCAAGATGAACCAATCCACACGCTTTTCACAACCTTGAGATCGTTTGTTTCACAACCCAATACCGAGCAAGTAATCAAGAACAGTTATGCTGAATAAAAAACAACAAGAAATAAATATATGGAATTTTTTGAAAGATGATTGAAGCAATCAAACCCTACACGTTATTACAAACGAATTTGGTTCAACTTATGTAAATTAAAGGTTGAATTAATCCAGTTTGGCGCGTTCTTAAACTCAAGAACAGTTAAGATCTCCTTAAGGTCCTAGCTTAAAGATTTCGGTTCTTATGAAATTCAATGTATTGCAATTGAATGTTCACGTTTTTCCTTAAAGCTTTTCATGGCTGAAAAGAGGCTGTTTAGCAATGCTAATTTCCTTAAAATTCAATACCATTAAAACGTTATGAATGGCTTCCTTTAAATAGGACAATTCGGCCAATCATAGTAAACCCTAGAAGAAATAAAGATCAACTTTGCTTCTTGACTTAATCCTTTTCTAACATGGAATGGATTGTTAACTAACTAACCAACTTGTTTCCTAAATCAAGCAAGCAAAACACGTTTTTGCTTCCTTAGGAAAACGTTGAAACAATTGCAAAGTTTAGGAAAGTAAAACTTTAGGAAACTTTCCTAATTAATCACAAGGTTTTATCATGCAAGATAATTAAGCCCAAGTAATTAATACTTATTAAAAATAAAATTAAAGCCCAATTAATTAATGTTTAATGGACTTTAATTATTACAAATAAAAATCATACAATATATATTAAAAATGGCGTGATCACTTGTGAAGCCCAATATGCCATTTTCTTGGTCTTCTCGGCCCTAAGCATATTCTTCAAGGTGGATCATGAATTGTTAATGAAGAAACATGCCATAGAAGTTCAGCCTTTCATGGTGATGGTGGTGACGACTTCTCATTATTGTCCAAGTCCTCACAATGTGTTGACAACAATGTTTGCAAAGCTTCATTCATCCTCTTGCTTCTTGATCTTGTCATTGGACCATCAATATTAGCCAATGGATCATGTGAAGTTGGTTGTGGCTCTACGGTCTCGGGCTGATTCCTATCATTCCCTCCCTCCTCGAAAGTATTCGACCTCGAATCTTGAATTTGAGCTCCTGAATCAAACACCAACAGTAAGAATTCAATGCAAATACGAAATAAATAAAATTTAAACCTATCACCACATGCATTATAAAATGACTTGAGATACATCACTTAATATAAAGAAAAATGCAGAGTTTTCGAAAATATAAAAATATTCAAGAAAAACGTATCTACAACATGCATGGACACAATAGGATGAACATAAAATGCAACTTTTGTAATGTAATTACAAATACTATCCAAGGATGCATAATAATAATCATAGCAATGAAACATATATAGATCCCGGATAAAATGCAAATCACAATAAACAAGTTTTAAGATTGTTGCAATCATGCTTAAGTTATCACATAAAATATTACAATTCCAAAGAATAAAAACATAATGTATACAATCTAATAAATAAATTGTAACATAATATTGTACCTTCGGGAATTGAAAAGATGTTATCTCGTACTAGGCATCGTGTGTGAAAGATGTTATCTCGTTACATCAAATCATTATCAACTAAAGGTTGAACATTAAGAACTCGGCGAGAGACTAAAGAGTACTTACCAACGTTATACTCATATGATTCCACTTCTTCATCGTCGTCACTTTGTGACTTTTCAACAAGTTTAGGCATGTCGGCACAACCATCATCACTTACCACTTCTCCAGTGTCAAGAGTAATCATGATTCGGGCAGTAGGACAATTGGATTGCATGTGTCCAAAGCCTTGACATTTATAGCATCAGATATCCCTCAATCTTGGGGCTGGACTTGATGCCGTTTTAGGGGCTGAATCAGCAGCTTGAGGGTCTGATTTCGGGACGTTTGAAGCTACACTTGAGGGCTGATTTGAGGTGAATTGACGCGGTCTTGTTGATGGTGTGAAAGGGGCTGAATTCGGCTTTTGCTCTCTTCTCCAAGGTGGAGTCGGCTGTGAGAACTTACTCTTACCTTTCTTGTGCCTTTCAATCTTAACAGCTTTATGAACAAGGTCATTAATATCAACATAAGATTGTAAATCAACATGATATGCCAAATCAGAATTCATACCTCTAAGAAACTTCTCAATGGTTGTATCTGGATCTTCGCGAATATTGGCCTTGATCATAAGAGATTCCATTTCTTGGTAGTATTTATCCACGGGTTTACTACATTGCACAAGTGCGTGCAATTGTCTATTAAGCTCACGGTTGAAGTGTGCAGGAACATACCTCTTCCTCATAAGCAATTTCATTTGATTCCATGTGTTGATGGGAGCTTCGCCATCTTGGCGTCTAGATCTTATTATCTCATCCCACCACAAACTGGCATAGTCCTTGAGATGCATGAAGGCTAGGCGGTATCTCTTGTTTTCGGGATAGCTATTACCTTCGAAGAAATGCTCTAAATCTCGGACCCCATAAAAATATGCTTCGGGATCTGCTTTTGACCCGAGTTGTCGCCACTCGCCAATTTATCCTACTCTTACTATAGTAGTGGAAGAGAAGGTTCGTTCCATAGGGAAAAGATGGTATCAAGGAATTTGAATATTGTTCTGATTATTGTCACAGAGCGTGTAGAATCAAGAATAAAAGAAAATCAGAGTAACAAGAACATGAAGTAAATCAATTGAAATCACAACTAAACAGGAAATGAAACAATCAAAAAGGAAAACCACAAAGAATTAACAAAGAAGAATCAAAGAAGATCAAAACAGATAATCTAGGGCTTCTTCCGGGTGAATGCACACTCACATTTATCTGAACAGTACCATTAACATGCAATCATATCAATTTTAAGGAGAATAGCAACTGGAGACCTAAATTGGAGTTGGCGTGGTGACCACACTCAATTCTAGTCTCCCAACCTTTGGTGAGGTCCAAAGATGGTGAAGTTTAGCCTTCTCAATTCTCTACTCAAATTACTCCAGTAATTACCTCTTAGAATCTCCTATGGCGAGGACTGATTCAAGCTTTTGCGTTTGTAATTTAAGTCAGAGAATCTCTTAGCACCTTGTTCTTAAGATTTCATAGGTTAAGAGCGTCCTATGGAGAGGTCTAGCTCTAAGTCATGAACATATACAAGCAGGTTTAAGAACTCTTGCATTCTCTACTCATTCATTAATTCTTAGCCGAATCTAATGAATTAAGGTTCAATTCAGCAAGGTGACCGCAATCAAATCTCATTTCAACAAATCCAGATCAAATGCATGAACTTAACAAGTTTTACAAATTCAATTTAGAGAATGTTGAATTTCTCTTATTAGATCGTTAATTATACTGCACATTATCAAATAAACCAAGCATTCACCCTTCAGTACCCTAGATTATCATACAATTAGCCAGAAAACTCCATTACCATCTCACAATCATAAGAACATAGCAAAAGACAATTCATTTCCATAAAATTGGAGAGTTTTACCTATTGAATTGCGTGAATTAGCTATAGCTTCGTCAATTGAGACTCGCAATGAAGTAATCCGTCCACATGTGTGATCGAAAAGATGAAATCAGAGAAGACAAGCTAGAGAGAGAAAGAAGAGAGAGAAAGTAGATCTCCAAAGTATTTCCCCCTCTCTAGCTCTCAAAAGTCGGTTACAAAATCTAAGTCTAAAATCTATCTAAAAATGAAAACTCCCCGAATGAATTCTCTCCCTTACATATTAGCTACCCTTCCAATATATAGAGAATCATAAGAATGTAGCTAATACGCAACTGTAAAATGACTATGATATTACAAGAATGCCCCTACAAGGAATGACAAAATCAGCACACATGAAATTCCAAGTAGCAGCCTTCAAGCCTGACCCAGCGCCATTGAGCCAGCAAAGATCACGCTTCTGCTTCAAGTCCAGCGGTCTTGATCCTTCCAGGTTCACGCTTCCTCACACTCATCAGTTCTCCAGCGCCTTCACGCCTTCCTGAAGCACGTTTCCTTGTACCTGTGCACCTAAAAGGAAAAATTCCATACTTAGTCGATTTCAGCAACCAAAAAAATCCTTCTTTTTCATGGCGATGCATCGCCGTGTCTCTCGTTTCTATGGCGACACATCGCAGCGATGTGTTTCCGTGCGAAAAACTCTATGGCGATGCATAACCGTGCATTTGTGTTCATGGTGATGCATCACAGCCGTGAATTTTGTGTGATGTGTGAGTGAAGTGTTGTAGAATTGTGTGAAGTGTTGTTGCTGAAAAATGAAGGAAATGTGTGAAATGTTTCCTTTATGAATAGTGAAGAATTTTGAAAGATGATGTTAATGAAATGTGAAACAAATGTGTGAAGGTTGATGTTAATGAAATGGGAGGGACATCCAGTAGATAGTGCAAGTGAGTCACAAAATATCAAACAGAAAATGGTGCAAAGAAAATGCCATCAAAAGGAATGAAACAAGAAAAATGATGGTGTGAAAGCAAAGTTGTTCTTAAAATGAATGAAGAATGTTGTATTATGACATGTTAAAAGAGAGTATGAAAAACATGACTGTAATAAGATGAAACGAAATCCAGCTAAATGCAAGTGAGCTTAACTAAACATGAGTGAAAATAGATGATGAAACATGAAATGGTGAAAACATAGCTTGCAACTGTGCGTGTCCAAAGTGTAGTCCAATATATAGAACAAGAATGCAAATGATGTATGCTGAACAGTAAACATCAGGTGCAAAGAAAATAAGTGTGAAACTGCTAAAGAGTGGGCGAAAGTGTGTGTGTAATTCATGCATTGGTGGCGACCTCGTGTGTGTATGCATGCATGTGCAGCAATGTGTGACAACTTCAAACAAACATCTGACTCTGATTTGTTGCAAATTTGGAAATACTTAAAACATACAAGTTGTAGCCCAAAGTCTTAGCTTTCCATAGCCTTTTGAATTACCCAATTCAGAGTTGGGATGAGAATGTTATGGCCAAAATGCTGAATTGTGGCAAGGAGAGATTCTCATCGCGCGAGGTCGCCGCTTGCATGTGCGGTGATATGAGTGAGATAGACGCACTTATGTGCGGTGATGTGAGTGAAATCGCCGGACGCATGTGCGGCAATGTGAGATGGTGGGCAGCTAGTATTGTGAACAAGTGTGCAAGTGTGCAGCAACTTCCAACCAAACACTGGCCCTGCTGTGTTGTGAATTTGGGAAAACTTAAAACATGAACGTTGTAGCCCTAAGTGTTAGCTTTCCATAGCCCTTTGAATCAACCAAATCGGAGCTTGGACGAGAAAGTTATGTCCAAAATACTGGAGTGTCGCCGTGCAGAATTTTTCATGGTGACGCATCGCGCGATGCGTCGCCGTGCAACTTGTTTTCATGGCGATGCATCGCGCCATGTAATTTTCCTTTCCAGCACAACATTCCATTTCTATGTAATATATGTGTGTCTTCGGCTTCGCATTGGACTTGTGGTAAACATAAGAGTTGCAGATCTTTCTCTTGGCTTTCCATAGGTTTACGAATCAACATCATTGGAGGTCAGTAGCTCAAGTTATGAACAATCTACCAAACTGTGGCAGTGAAGTCAACATTTAGAACCTGAAGGAACAATTGAAAAGATGCCCCCGTTTCTTCTACCTGCACACATATTTAGAAGACAGTTAAAACATACGAATTGAAGGACACTCAAAGTGCTTTCCAGAACATCCAAGATCTCCTCATTTGGATTAGTATTGAGAAAGATACACTCAAATGAAATACACTAACCGTTCTGTCCAACTACCAACTAAGCAAGATAGGCATGTTTAAGTTTTCCTCAAATTCTTCAAACATCATTTAAGGCCTTCTTAACTCTTGCCTTGTTTTTTTACTTCAATTACACATTAGATTCATTTCATTAACATTTGTGGTCTTTTTCTTAATTTTAGCACACAAAGTTGCAAACCACATAAATGCACAAAATAACACACAACACCACATAAATGCATAAAAAACAAGCCAAAAGCTAAGTGAACTAAGACATATAAGTTGGTATAAAACCGACTTATCCGCTTTACCATGAAAAGTAGACAATGTTAGTTTAGCAGAACTAATGGGAAAGTCAGATTTCTTACCAACTTTTGTAGAACCAACGAATTCCTCCTCCTCATCAACGGATGCAACTTCATCGAAATTGATGTGTCTTGAAGTGGAACTCTTTGCGGCATGGCGTTTGGAATCTGAAGCCAAACCATCCATTTGAACTTGCAACTTTTGTAGCATCTCAAAAAGTACCCCCATCTCAAGCTGTCGTTCAGCTTGGGAGACTGTCTTATCACCGTCCATGGTACATGTACGGTTAGTAACGAAAACAAGAAGAAACATACAAGTTGTATAATCCTCTCGGGCTTTCACTATTTGGTGAGTATTACACTCCGCTCTAGTGTAATGGCTTTTCTCGTATATAACCTAGCTATTTCTCTCAATCTATAGATGCTTACTGTCTAATGAGTATTAGAACACATCTCAACCAAATAGTTTCAACAACAAGATTCAAACAAACAAAACCAAAGAGATTTTATGCAAAAATCACGTCAAGAATATTTAGATCACGTGTTGGTACAAACTGATTGAACTTCAGAAACTAATGAATTCTGAAACTTGAGAAAATAACAAAAATTTGAGCTTTTGAATCATTCAATTCCGATATAAAATGAGCAAATTATGGCACTTGCAATATTGGTGATTTTCAAAGAACAAACAATAACTTAGTTCTTTTCTTGGGCTGTTTTGTCTTACTTTTTATGTTGTCCGAAATTTGTTTTTTTACAATTTAGACCAATTGCCTTTGGGCTGATTTCTACTTGGTCTTTTTTTTATAAGCACTTTTTTTTTCTTTTCGGACACAACTTACCCTTTGCTAGGGTTTTAAGGTTGATGTTTGAACCTTAATTTCTCCAAAACTTAAGCCAACAAGATTTATAAATATCTCACCAAATATAATGAATTTCAATATGCCACTTTAACAAGATATTCAAGAATCAATGTAAAGCACAAGAATCAAGCTCAAGATTTCACTTTTGGGATTTTTGGAATTTCAAGAAGTTCAGAACTTCAAGAAAGTGTGCAAGATTTCGTCTTTTTATGGTGTGACAAAAGTTCGATTAAAAACACTTTATGGTAGATATGATGACGAAATGGACACAAAAGAAAGAATGACAAAAAGATCAAAAACAATAAACTTATGAATTTAGGACCGAAACCCTAAATTTTGAAACCCTAAATTTTTTAATTTTTTTTTGACGTTAATGACTCAACAACGAAAACAAAGATTTCTGCCCTATGATGATGAACAAAAGAGAGCAGAAAGACACAAACTAAAAACGCAAAAACAGCAACACAAAGGATGCAACACAAGAAGGACCGAATTACGAAATTGAAAGACTCAAACAAAAGATGATTACCGGATGTTGTGAGACAACCTTGATGCTCTGATACCACTTGATACGAATGGAGCAGTCCAAGATGAACCAATCCACACGCTTTCCACAACCTTGAGATCGTTTGTTTCACAACCCAATACCGAGCAAGTAATCAAGAACAATTATGCGGAATAACAAACAACAAGAAGTAAAGATATGGAACGTTTTGGAAGATGATTGATGCAATCAAACCCTACACGTTATTACAAACGAATTTGGTTCAACTTATGTAAATCAAAGGTTGAATTAATCCAGTTTGGCGCGTTCTTAAACTCAAGAGCAGTTAAGATCTCCTTAAGGTCCTAGCTTAAAGATTTCGGTTCTTATGAAATTCAATGTATTGCAATTGAATGTTCACGTTTTTCCTTAAAGCTTTTCACGGCTGAAAAGAGGCTGTTTAGCAATGCTAATTTCTTTAAAATTCAATACAATTAAAACGTTATGAATGGCTTCTTTTAAATAGCACAATTCGGCCAATCATAGTAAACCCTAGAAGAAGTAAAGATCAACTTTGCTTCTTGACTTACTAAATCCTTTTCCAACATGGAATGGATTGTTAACTAACTAACCAACTTGTTTCCTAATTCAAGCAAGCAAAACACGTTTTTGCTTCCTTAGGAAAACGTTGAAACAATTGCAAAATTTAGGAAAGTAAAACTTTAGGAAACTTTCCTAATTAATCACAAGGTTTTATCATGCAAGATAATTTAGACCATGTAATTAATACTTATTAAAAATGAAATTAAAGCCCAATTAATTAATGTTTAATGGACTTTAATTATTACAAATAAAAATCCTACAATATATATTAAAAACGGCGTGATCACTTGTGAAGCCCAATACGCCATTTTCTTGGTCTTCTCGGCCCTAAACATATTCTTCAAGGTGGATCATGAATTGTTAATGAAGAAACATGCCATAGAAGTTCGGCCTTTGATGGTGATGGTGGTGACGACTTCTCATTGTTGTCCAAGTCCTCACAATGTGTTGACAACAATGTTTGCAAAGCTTCATTCATCCTCTTGCTTCTTGATCTTGTCATTGGACCATCAAGATTAGCCAACGGATCATGTGAAGTTGGTGTGGCTCTATGGTCTCGGGCTGATTCCTATCAATAATGGGGACATGTAAGCCAGGAGAAGGTATAAAAGATAAGAGGAGCCGCTGAATCAAGGACCGCATCAGAGGAGATCGCAGAATTCAAGGATCAAAATAGAGAGAGATTTTGGGGGAGCAAAATCTAGGGTTTGAGAGAAATTAGAGAACACGATTGAAATGGGGGAAGGGAATCAGAGTGACATGAGACAGATTCACCCTCTTGTAATTGTGATTTCTGTGCCGATCAATATGATCGGCTAATTCATAGTATTGCCTTGAGGGGTTGTTGATGTATGGATCTGAAATTCATCGGAGACATTTGAAATGCATTTATCTTTGTGTTCATGTTGATTTACATTTGTTTCATGCTTAGCTTCAATGTGTTTGCACAAATTCCTTAAATCCATATTAATCTGCGGTGCCCCCTGAGATTGTGTAGATCTACCGAAGGCAATTGAACTAACATGAATTGAATTGTGAATCACTCTAGTGTGAGTTTCTAAGTTTGTATAATTGAGATTCCTTTTTGTGCGGTGCCCACTGACATCTAGAAATCAGATCTTAAGAAAAGACTTTTGAAATACCCTTGTATAACAGATCTAATCCATGAACTCAGTAGCTGCCCTGCCAAGGGAGATAATCACAGAGTGGATTAGTACTTAAGGGTAGGGATCTGGGAGCCTAATTAGTGCCAAGAACCTGCCCTGCCAAGGGAAGTTTGAGGAGTTTGTGGATTAGGGTTGTGAGAATCGCCCGGTTAATCAACCCTAGGAAACTGGCAGTATAATCCCCACACGCTTCTGCACACGAGTCGATGACGATAAATAAAGATCCATATTGATTGTTTCTCCCTCAAGGCAATACACTCCCGTTTCTATTATTGTTTCATATCTTGTATATTTTACTGTTTGTTGATGCTATTGTTTTGTTGTCAATTTCTGTTTGCGAATCAATTCCAGTACATAACCCTCTCCCTGTGGAAATGACCCCATTCACCACTACAACATATCTATGAGCTTGGGTAAAATTGGAGAGTAGCGACAACTCGTCCCCAATAGTAATGATAGATTCAGGTGCAGATTTAAATTGTATTAGAGAAGGATTAATACCTTCAAAATATTTTGAAAAAACTCAAGTCATATTAAATGCTGCACAAGGTGCAAAAATACATGTAGATTATAAATTGTCAAATGTGTGTATATTTTCTGAAGAAAATAATTACGTATGTTGTCCATTTGTTTTAGCCAAAACAATTAATCAACATGTGATACTAGGAAATCCTTTCCTAAATTTAATGCATCCATATAAATGTGATAATAAAACATTATCAAAATTTGATTCTGATTTATCATTTAAATTTATAACTTCTCCAAGAACTAGAGATCTTTGTTCATTAAATTTACATGAAAATATAAAATTAAAAAATAATCAAATTAGTTTTCTTTCACATGAAATTTTATCATTAGAGATAGAAGAACAGTTAAAATCTCTAAAATTACAAAATCAAATTAAAAATATTACAGAAGAAATTACTACAAAAATTTGTAGTGAGTTACCAAATACTTTTTGGGAAAGAAAACAACATATTGTTGAATTACCATATGAAAAAGATTTTGATGAACAAAAAATACCAACGAAAGCAAGACCATCTAAAATGAATAAAGAAATGGTTGAATATTGTAAAAAATAAATTGATGATTTGTTAAAAAAGAAAATAATTAGAAAAAGTTATTCTCATTGGAGCTGCTCTGCATTTTATGTTAATAAAAATTCAGAAATTGAAAGAGGTGTTCCAAGATTAGTTATTAATTATAAACCCTAGAATATGATTTTTCAATGGAGTAGATATCCAATTCCAAATAAAAAAGATCTATTAAATAGAACTTTTGGAGCAATAATATACTCTAAATTTGATTTAAAATCTGGATTTTAGCAAATACAAATTGCTGAAAATGATAAATATAAGACTGCATTTACTGTTCCATTTGGTCACTATGAGTGGAATGTAATGACGGATATAACCTCACCATTAGTACATGTTAAAAGTTGTAAATAATGAGGACTCCTCCCTTACAACAATAGCTGCAGTTTTTTAGTAAATGAAACTTCTTAATTAAGGAGGACTCCTCCTTTTACAATTGGATTTAGAAAAAAGAAAACACTCAAGAAAGGAAAGATCCATTGTAATAACAGTTGTGTGTAAGATATTCTCACGTAGGAGAAATGCAATCGAATGAAATACAGTTCATAGTAGGTAATTAAGCCTAACATCAGCAGCTTGTGACCCTTATAAAGCAAGGCTTAACATCAGCTGCCAGAGAATTTGAGAAGAGCTTATACCTGATGTATACTAGAAGGTTGAGCTTTCATCTTTACCTTAGATCAAATGATGTAAGGGAGACCAAGTCTTTCAGCTCTTATTATGTTTTGGACTTTTCGGTGAAGCAGATTCTCCGCGTTGATTGCCATTTGAGGATGGAATTCTGCACATTTTGACAAAAGAATAGCTGCAGAATTTGACTGTTTAGGACTTAGAGACCATCGAGGTTGGGGAAGTAACTCAGATAAGCTTTGAAGATAAACTCTTATCCTCCAAGGAGCTGTTGCTTTATTTTGAATCCATGCGATTAGATTTTTGGAGCTTGATTCTACACATAGATTAGTGGAAATTCCTTTTTTACGACATTCTTGAATTCCGATCTGGGCTGCCTCAATCATAACCTATTCATCAAAAGAAATATTAGTAGCATCTGATTTAAAGTGAAAAGCGAAAACCATTTTGCATTGATCATCTCTTACTATTCCACCACCGAGTCCTTGTTTTCTTGAATTGTTTACATTGATGATATCTTAATTTTTTCACAAAATGTTGATCAACATTTTAAACATTTAAATATTTTTATGAAAATTGTTATTAAAAATGGTTTAGTTGTTTCTGCCAAAAAATTAAAATTATTTCAATCTAAAATTAGATTTTTAGGTTATGAATTAGAATATGGTCAAATTACACCAATTGCTAGAAGTATTGAATTTGCAAATAAATTTCCTGAAGAATTGAAGGATAAAAAACAATTACAAAGATTTTTAGGAAGTTTAAATTATATTGGTGAATATTATAAAAATTTGGCTATTGATAGTAAACCTTTTTATGATAGGTTGAAAAAAGATCCTCTTGCATGGTCTGAAATTCATACTAATGAAGTAAAAATAATTAAACAAAAGGTTAAATTTTTACCATGTTTAAGTTTAGTAAATCCTGAATGGGATCGTGGAGATATACAAGTCTAAAAAAAACCCTAATTTACCTAGCGTGAAAATTTTCTCTCTAGAAACCTACCATATTTAGAAACCCTAATTTTTCACTTCACGATGGTTTCCCTTCAGTCGCCGACTGAAGGGGTACCTCCACCTGACCGGTCGGCAGCCCCGGCAAGCCTGTTCGCAAAGAAGGCATTTTCACAGTTGTTTGGACAACAAACGGAAACACAGTTTGAATTGAAGCCGCTCTCTTCTCACCGTGGGGAGGTGGCTGTCCGATTTTCAAAACCAAAACTGGAGGCGCTGGCCGCTCCGTTTAAGACTTGTATCGGAAAGTTCTCCCTTGGCAGACCCAGTCTCGAATCGATTAGACGCTTTGTTACATCGCTGGACTTGAAAGGTAGCTTCTCGGTTGGTCTGTTAGACAACAAACACGTTCTTCTTAAATTTCGGTTGGAGGTCGATTATCACCGATTGTGGTCTCGGGGACTCTGGCAGATGGGAAATTATCCTATGAGAGTTTTCAAGTGGACGGCATTATTCAACCCACTGAAGGAGTCGTCGATTACACCGGTGTGGTTCAGACTACGTAATCTCCCATCGGAATTCTTCAACAAAATGAGTTTGTTCTCCATTATACAGGCTGTGGGCACCCAATTGTTGATGGATAATGCGATTGTCAATCTGTCCAGACCAAGTACAGCAAGGGTATGTGCAGAGGTAGACCTGCTAAAGGCTATTCCTCTGCGTATATGGATAGCTTGTGGTGATGATGGAGATGGATTCTGGCAGAGGATAATACCAGAGAAGCTACCACCATATTGTCCCTTGTGTTTCCGACAAGGGCACAACTGTGATCAATGTCGAAGTGGATTTTCCAAAAATGATAGGAAATTAATGGGTAACAGTGGGACCTCGGACGACCTGAAAACTGGAGGAAATCAACCCGTAATGGTAATGAAACAGGGCCCCGAAAAGCAGGTGAAAGTCTGGAAGGAAAAGAAGTTAACCGAGAATGGTGATATGCCAAATATGGGGATGCCGAAGGAGAATGCGGCACCTGCAAAGGAAATCCCGGCTATCTGAACAAACGAGTGCAACCATTAGGGGAGGGAAGCCAGTTTCAGTACAGGCGGCATCTGCAAAAAAAGTTACGGAATCTAATCAAAAGAATGATATCATTGAGGAAGGGGAGTCAGCGCAGGAACAGCAGCCTGCTGCTGTAGTTTTACCTAATGAAACAGCAATACATGTCGACCAAAATAAGGAAACCAAAAAAGGAGACTCACAGGGGGCTAAGGATAATTTGGCAGTTGCTGTTGAGATGAATCTGCAGACCCATCAGCTCACTACATCAATGACGAAGTCAGACGGGGAAGTAAGTCTCGTGATGAGTGCTGGTGTGGCAAGGTCAGCACCGACAGGTGGGAAGAGGACTCCGTCCAGCCCTGATGTGAGACGGGGTTCTGCACCTCCAGCGCAACTGGATATGGAGTCTGTTACACAGGCTGCTGGCTTGGTAAGTGATCTAGGATTGAATGGGCGGGTGAAAAAGGAGATCGTTTTGTCTAGGGAGGATTACCCGACTGGTGAGGAGTTGGGTAGGCTGCAAGTGATTGCTGAAGATATCACAAGACAAATAGGGGAGGGCATGATCGAGGGTCTTGCTGATTTGGTGATGGAGGAAAGTGATTCCAATGGGGATACTTCCGTTGGCGGAATGACAAGGTCTCTGGACAGAAAACAAGGGTGTCAGGCTGCACATTACAAGATCCTGCAACATGTAACAAGGAATTTGAACCTCGATGCAGTAATTGATTTATTACATGCTGTGGATAAAAAGCCCCCGACGGATTCTTCGATCATCCAAGAACAAGGCTGTAGCTCTAAAAAAGGTTCGTCAATGAATTGGCTCTTCTGGAATGCAAGGGGTGTTGGCAATCGAGCCACGATAAGACGTCTTCGTTGTTTGGTACGTGATCACAAATTGGTTTTATTATGTATCGTTGAACCTAAGTTAGCTATGGTTAAATTGTTTGATATTGCGGCACGATTGGGATTTCCATGTGCCTTAGTGAATGATGCTAATCGTATTTGGATTTTTCATTCTGATAATATGGTGTGTAATATGGCGGCTCAATCTGAACAAATGATTTCCTTTACTGTTGATATGCCCCATGGTATAAATAAATGTTTGGTGTCTTGTGTGCATCGCCTTTGTTCGCGTTCTGCAAGAAAGGACCATTGGGAGTCTTTGCAGAATGTACATGTTAGATCATTACCTTGGTTGATATGGGGAGATTTTAATACAATCACAAGTATTGAGGAGAAGAATGGTGGATGTCCTTTTCGTGATTCGGAGGCTGCTGATTTCAATTACTTCATTGAGAATATTGGACTCTATGACTTTGGTTTTTCTGTCCCGGCGTTCACATGGTGTAATAACTTGAAGCAGAATCCCATGATCTGGAAAAGGCTGGATCGTGCCCTTGGGAATGGAGTATGGTCGGATACATTTGCCTCTTCTATACAACACATCAGCAAGACTTTATCTGATCATTCTCCTCTACTCTTGCGATTTGATCAGTTGTAGAGTAAGAGAATCTCACAGTTTCGCTTTTTGAATTTCTTGGCGAAGAGGGAGGATTTTCTTGATGTCGTTGCAGCAGCATGGAATATATCTGTAGAGGCTCGGCCTTTAGTGGCTGTTTGGTTGAAGTTGAAGAATGTTAAAAAAGCCTTAATGGAATGGAATAAAGCCAAAGTGGGTAGGTTTGAGGACCGGATTAGGTTGGCGGAAGAGAAGCTACTGAGACTTGAAAATGAACTACAGTTATCTACCTCTGATGATTGTCAACTTGAATATAGCCGAACAGTTGTTGCACTGATAATGGCACTTGCGGAGGAAGAGTCTTTTTGGAGACAGAAAACGAATCTCAAATGGGCCGAGGAGGGTGATGTTAACTCGGCTTTTTTCCATTCTCATGTACGGGTACGTTGGAGGAAGGCATCAATTCACGGCGTGGTTGGTGAGGCTGGGGCTTTGCTGGAGAATGACGAGGATATTGGGCAGGAAGCTCTTCGATTTTATGGGAATTTGCTTACGGAAGACCATGGGGTGGGAAATGTCTGTTTAAATCCTAAATTCCCAAATAAGAAGCTTGTGGGGGAGGAGAGTTCCAAACTTGAAGACATGCCAACTTTGGAAGAGGTCTGTGAGGTGGTGATGGGCATTAATTGTGATAGTGCTGTGGGTTCAGATGGCTTTTCCAGCAAGTTTTTCCAGGTTGCCTGGGCGATTGTTGGTCTAGACATTCATAAGGCGGTGTGTGAGTATTTTTGTGGTGGGGAAATGCCTAGGGGTTATTCAGCTACTCTATTGGTACTTATCCCTAAGTGTGAAAACCAAAATTCTTTTGGTGACTACCGGCCGATTAGTCTGTGTACAGTGTTGAATAAGGTGATATCGAAGCAGCTGGCTAATAGGCTTGTGGATGTCTTGCCGAGACTTATTTCTCCAAACCAAAATGCATTTGTAAAGGGCAGATCTATAATTGAAAATGTGGTATTGGCTCAAGAACTGGTGGGTGAACTATCTGCTTCCGTGAGCAGGTGTAATACTATCATTAAGCTGGATATGGCAAAAGCTTATGATCGAGTTTCCTGGTCCTTTGTCTGTCAAGTGTTACGCCGAATGGGTTTTGGAGAAGTGTGGATTGATATGATTTATAGGTGTATCGCCAATGTTTGGTTCACAATTATAATCAATGGGGGACAGGTGGGTTTTTTCACTCTACACGGGGTTTGCGTCATGGGGACCCTTTGTCTCCTGCACTATTTATCCTGGCTGCAGAGTATTTAACTTGGTCCCTTAATGAGCTACCGAAGGTGTCTAGGTTTAAGGGATATCGCCCTCCAGCACATGGATTGCAGATTACACACTTGGCTTATGCTGATGACGTATTGATTTTTTCTTCGGGGAGTCGGAGAGCTCTTAACCAGGTTATGGGGGTATTAAGTGAATACCAAGGGGTATCTGGCCAATTAGTTAACGTTGGTAAAAGTGGTTTCCTGATCCATCCGAAGTGTGGTTTAGCTAGGAGGATTTCAAGAATGACAGGTTTCGTGCATAGGGAGTTTCCTATGACTTACATGGGTTGTCCTCTTTTTTTGGGGAGGAAAAGGGTGGTATATTTTTAACAGATGCTTAGTAATGTTAGGCGGGTGTTGGGTGGATGGAATTTAGGGAAGTTGTCTGGGGGGGCCGACTTACACTTTTAAAGTCGGTCCTTATGTCCTTGCCGATCCATATTATTGCTGTGTGTAGGGTTGTGAGGCGTAGAGGGGTACGAGATGGTTGAGTTGGGAGAAGGTTTGTTGCCCGGAGGAAAGTGGAGGTCTGGGAGTACGTGGTTCGGAATGTGTTGTTGTGGCTTTTTCCGCAAAATTATGGTGGGGTTTTCGAACGGGGAAGTCATTGTGGTCCCACTGTTTAATATAGAAGTATTGTAAGAAGAGATAATCCGGGGGTTTGGCGAAGGTTGTTAAGGATTTGATATAGGGTTGAGGAGCATATTGGTTGGCTGTCCACTGGGGAGGATGTGGATTTTTTCTTTGATCACTGGCTTGACACGGTTTCTTTGGCGGAGTTCGCCTTAGATCCTGGATATTGTCCGCTGCATGTTTTCAGGATGGATGGGAATTGGTTGGTAGAGAAGTTGATGCATAGCATACACTTGGATAAGGTGAGTATGGTTCTACGGCATCAATTTCATACAAGGACAGAGGCTTTTTGGGAGTTGGAGGCGAGGGGACATTTCACTGTCTCATCGGCTTATACTTTGCTTAGTGGATCTTCAGTCACTCATCCTTTTCTGTTGAGGGTTTGGGGTAAGTGAGTTCCTTATAAGATATCAATTTTCATGACTAGGTTGTGGTATGAGAGGGTGCCACTGGCATATTGGTTGAAGCTGATAGGGGTTTATGGGCCATTTCGATGTTCGTTGTGTCATGAGGTTGAAGAGTCGGTGATGCATTTGTTTGCTGGGTGCCCTTTCAGTTCCTGCGTGTGGTCTTATTTTGCCAGGGGTTTGGGTATACTGGGGGGCCATATGGATTGGTGGGCCATGGTGTTTGGCGTGGTTGAATTCTCGCCAGACGAAGATGGGCTGTTTTGTTGTTAAGGTTGTACCCCTCCTTATATGTTGGTCATTATGGAAGATGAGGAATTCATGTCTTTTTGATGAGGGGCGGATTGATTTTGAGTTGGTTGTGCACAACATACTTCGACAACTCCAGGATATACTTTTGGTTCGGTTCCAGCTGAGTGTAGCATAGTGTTCATGGTATTCTATTGTAGATTTGTGTCTAGAGTGGAAGCCTATTTTTCGGACTCTTGTCGTGAAATGGTGTCCGCCGGTAGTAGGACTGATTAAGCTTAATTTTCGGGGGTGCTGGCAGCAAATCTTCTGGACAATGTGGTGGTGGTCTAATTGTTCGGAATGCTTTGGGCAGTTTTTTGGGTGCATTAGCATTTGGTTGTAGTGGGTTATCTACGATTGAGGCGGAGGCAGAATCCTTGGGGGTGGGCATTCGGTATTGTGCTCAGTGGCGGCAGGCTAGTATTGATGTTGAGGGCAGTTCAACCGACTTAATCTGTATTTTGTCATCTAGGACAGGAATTCCTTGGCGAATTCGGGGAATTGTGGATGAAATTCTGGGCAGTGATATTAGAGAATTTTCCCATATTGACATTAAAGGGAATCAACCGGCGCATTTTTTGGCGGAGCTAGGTTTGGTGAGGCGGTCGCGGATAGAGTTTAGGCAATTTGCGTTTTTACCTAATAGGATTAAGTGTTTGGTACAGTTTGATAAGTGTCAAGTTCCAAATTTTAAATTAGTTCGGCAATAGTTTTGTCTCCGTTAGGTTATTTCATCATTTGATGTACTTTTATTTGTAACGCTCCTTTTATATTAATAAGAGATGGGATTGGCACTCCCAACCCGCTGAGAGGGATTTATTGCCTTTAAAAAAAAATCCTGAATGGGATAAAGTTGTTGAAACTGATGCTTCTGATATTGGTTAAGGAGGAATTTTGAAACAAAAGAATCCACAAACCAATAAAAACGAATTAGTTAGATATTATTCTGGAACATAGAAAAATGCTCAATTAAATTATTCTACAACTCACAAGAGTAGGGTACACTAAATGGTGGCCAAAATGTCAAGTAGAATATCATGAAATTGAAAAAACACTTACTGAAGCAAAAAATTCTTTTGTAAAAGAAAAAATGACACAAGAGATTAATATTTCTTCTCAAAAATAATTGAATGCGAAAAATGATTTAATAGAAAAATTACAAAATCATCAATTTCTTTTTTGCAATATTCAACAATTTCTTTATTCATTTGAGATGGTCATGCTTTCGTTGGTATTTTTTGTTCATCAAAATCTTTTTCTTAGGGTAATTCAACAATATGTTGTTTTCTTTCTCAAAAAGCATTTGGCAATTCACTACAAATTTTTGTAGTAATTTCTTGTGTAATATTTTTAATTTGATTTTCTCATTTTGGAGATTTTAACTATTTTTCTATTTTTAAAGATAAAATTTCATATGAAAGAAAATCAATTTGATTATTTTTCAATTTTATATTTTCATGTAAATTTAATGAACAAAGATCACTAGTTTTTGGAGAAGTTATAAATTTAAATGATAAATCAGAATCAATTTTTGATAATGTTACCATCACATTTATATGGATGCATTAAATTTAGGAAAGGAGTTCCTAGTATTACATGTTGATTAATTGTTTTGGCTAAAACAAATGGACAACATACATAATTATTTTCTTCAGAAAATATACACACATTTGACAATTTAAAATCTACATGTATTTTTGCACTTTGTGCAGCATTTAATATCACTTGAGTGGAATAAAAATATGGAAATTTTTATTATTGGGGTGTGTTAAAAAATTTTCACTCGTCCTCCCTTTTTGTTGCCTTTTTTAGACAGTTTTCCCTAGGTCAAGGAGGCCCTTCAGCCACCGGCTGAAGGGCTGCCGGCGAGAAAGCCGCCGGATTTTGCTCAGAAGTCCTTTGCGCAGGTCTTCTCCAACTCTCCTCAAGCTATGGTTAACATCCCCGTAACAACATGTAAGGGGGAAGTTGCGATCAAAATATCAGGCGCAGAAATTAATAGGCTAGCCGTCCCCTTCAAACTGGCTTTGGTCGGGAAATTTTCACATGGTCAGCCGGCGCTGGAAGAAACCAGGAAATCATTCACGGAGCTTGACCTTAAGGGCTCCCTTGATGTGGGTCTGATAGATTATCGACATGTGTTGCTGAGATTCAGCAACAAGGTAGATTTCCATCGTGTTTGGACCCGTGGAATTTGGCAACTCGATAGATTTCCCATCAGGGTTTTCAAATGGTCTCATTCTTTTCAGGCCACGAAGGAGACGTCAATTGTTCCTATTTGGTTCGAGCTGCCCAACCTTCCTTTCCACTTGTTTGATAAAAGTATCTTGTTCTCCATCATGAAATTTGTGGGTGTCCCTCTAGCGGTGGATTCTGCCACTTTGAACCTGTTAAGGCCAAGCATGGCCCGTGTTTGTGTTGAAGTAGATTTATTACGTGATTTACCTTCGAGGATTTGGATTGAACATGGCGATGAGGGTGTGGGCTTTTGCCAAAGGATTATGACTGAAAAATTGCCTTTGTACTGCTCTGATTGTTTTCGGCAGGGGCATTCCAAGACGGACTGTAATATTGACAGTAGACCAACCCAAAAATGGAGGGAGAAGGCTTCTGATAAAACCCTTGCTTCGAAGCCAATGTTGGGTAAAGGAAATGAGGTTTTGGCCGTGGAAAAACCTGCTGACGGACTGCTGAAACTGCTACTGCATAAAGAGAAGGGGGCTGCGCCAATGGTGGAGACTATTGCTGCTGTTTCACCGTCGCCCTTGGTGATAGTACAGAGGCCTGGTAAAGAGGTATTGGGTCTGGTTTCCTCGGATGTGGGTGGTCAGGTCTCACTCACCGGTAAAGAAAATGGTGTGGACCTTCCTTTGAAAAAGTTTGCTGCTGCCACAAACTCGCCTATGGTGTTTCAGAAGGCTGTTTTAGATGGAATGGAAGGTAATTCAGTATTGGAAGGGTTGCTTCTGAAAGTGCCTTTGAAT
Source organism: Ophiorrhiza pumila (assembly GCA_016586305.1). Lineage (NCBI taxonomy): Eukaryota > Viridiplantae > Streptophyta > Magnoliopsida > Gentianales > Rubiaceae > Ophiorrhiza > Ophiorrhiza pumila. The sequence goes on along the minus strand of BLIW01000008.1, from coordinate 28,600,526 downwards.
CAGGTTGTACATGCGGCTTCCCCGGTGATCTTGGAGGCTGCCCGTCAGGATTTAACGGGAACTTCCATGGATGTGGGTGCTAATAAGAATACTCAATGTCTGGTATTGGAGGGGTTTCTGGAGCCTACTGTTACTGTTGGGCTAGTTATTGAGTCTGGCAAGAAGTTGAATGAAGCTGGAGTATTGGCCCATGATGACCATGTTGCTGCTGTAGGTATAGGTGTTGAGAGCGTGGAAAATTTGTTTGGGGCTACTTTGTCGGAGGTTGTGGCTTCCTTGCCGTCGGTGGGTACGGCGGGGATGTTGGCAGCTACCAAAATATGCAAAATTTGGCTGCGGGTTTGGGGCGTATGCTGGAGGATGCGGCTGTTTTGGAAGTTAGTGATGAGTAGGCGGTTGCAAGGGGTGTGGTAGCTGGTGGGAACGTGGTGGCGGAGCATTTTCTGGACTCATCCGTCGTTCACAAGAAATCAAAATTAGGTATGTCTGATCATATGCTTCGTTCAATGCTTCGTGCATCACACACTGATCCCCTTCGCTCAGTTTCCTGATGAGTTTTCTATACTGGAATGCCCGAGGTATCGGTAATAGAGATACTATTCGTAGGTTAAAAATATTTAAAAAGATCGTAATGTGGTATTCTTATGTATTACAGAGCTAAAATTACACCATCATGATGCTGAAATTACTCGGCGCCAGCTGGGTTTTGATCATGTCATTGTTAGTCAGGAGAATAATGTCACGGACTGAAACGTTCCCTTAACGTATCCGTGCGGCCTTAGTCGTTCGCAACGCTAAGTCAGCCTCCAAAACCCAAACATACAACCAACGATTGAAACGGAACAAGGAACCGTGCCAAGAAAATGTGCCAAGGCAAAAAAGGAAAAAATACAAGAGTTTGGCAAGAAATTTCTTATTCACCCTTTGAATGGAAACCTCTCAAGTTTCTACAAGTTTTTTCTATACAAGTATGACATGCCAAAGCTTCTAAAATGAATGAAAGAAGAGCTTCCTAAAACTATCCTACCAAGTCCCCTTATATAGGAAAGACATTGGCTTGGATCATGACAAGTGCTATCATTCCCTAGATCCACCTATCTATCTTCAAGAAGCTTACAAGAATGAAGTGACAAAGGAAAGTGCAAAGAAGCCCTATCACTATTACAAAGTGGCAAGGTGTCCATCTTCTCCAAGCTTCTAAGAGGTTCCACTTCTAGAAGGCTTGGTCATGCTTGATCACCCTTTGTCATCACTCTTCATCATTCATCATCCTTTGCCCATCGGGTGCCAACCGGCACGTCCCATGCGTCGGCTCGTCCCTCGGTCGCCCTTGAAGTCACCGTTGACTTGGCAAAACCTCTAAGGCAAAGTGTTGATGAAATCCGCCCCTCGGCTCCGTCCGTCGGCTCGGCACGTCGGCTCGGCATGCTGCCTCAGCCCTTGGCTGGTCTGTCTGGTTCGGCAAAGGCCCGGGAGGTTCCGTCTTGGCATATGCTCGCTGGTATAGCCCATCGGCATGGCACATCGGATCGGCATGCTGACACGTCCATCGGCTCGGCATGCTGGCATGGCAGGGAGGTTGTACGCTGGGCGCGCGCACGAGTGCTAAGATGGCGCATGTGGGCGCTGGCAGGCTGGAGCGCACGGCTGGCACAGTCGGGCTGGCACGGTCCGTCGGTCAGTCGGCCCCGTTTGGCATGCCGTCGGCACGTCCAAGTCTTGAACGTGTCTTCCTCCTCCACCTATCATGGCAACGCCCTCATTGGCCGTTGTGGTGCCTAAACCGTTTCTAAAAGGATTGGAAAAAGGGCTAAGTATGGATGTAGAAGTTTCAGCAAAACCGCGGTTTTCCGTTTGCAAAACCGTATGGTCTTTCCCAAAATAGAAACTGCTACAGTGAACTTTCCCAAAAAGTAAATTATTTTTACCTTGCTCCCACACCGTCACTTCTGATTTTTCCCCTTCGTCTATATTGAGGAAGGCACAACTTGTCCCAATTTGCCCAAGTGCCCCAATCGTCCAATGGCTCGGCCCTTCCGTACCACCGATTTGGCTTATTAAAGCAACGTTGTAGTCGGCTATTTGCTCACGAAATTGCCATAGTGAATCTCCACGTTCCCAAATTGCTTCACCATTCCGGTTGCCCCGTCCAAACGATCTAGTACTCAATATAGCTTGGGTTCGGCCAATTCCTTGGAACAACTCGTTTGGCCAAGATAGACTCTAAGTCCCTTTCATGCTCGGTGTAAACGGCGATTGGTGCCCATTTCGGCGCACTTTCGGTGCGATTTTCCCCATCTCTATGATAAGGATTTAGAAGACTTACATGGTTTTTCGGTTGCATTTTGAGCTTCCGTTTGGCACGTCCGTTTTGCCTCCATGTATTGGTCCTCCTTGCTGAGTGCTTGGTTGGTCCGTTCTTCTCGTCCCAATGGTTAGCATTCAAGCTTGCCTTGGCACCACCGTGCCTCGGCATGCCACGTCCCTGCGGCATTTGTTGCAAGTCCTCGGCATCCATCTTGCGGTAGGCTCCTTGTCCTTGCTTACTACACCCTTGTAGCTTGGATGACTTAACACTTGTAACATTTTGTGGAAATAGTTGCCGTCCGTCGGCAACCATCGTGCGGTTGGCACCCATTGCCTTGCACATAAACGGGTCTTCAGCCTTCTTGTCCCCAACTTTCTCATGCACTCCCTTGGCATGATTACAAGCATCCCGGCTTGTGTTGGCATCCGTTCCGTTGGCAGTCGGCTTCCGTCCCCAACTTTCGTCCCGTTTCAACGGCTCGGCATGCTGGCACAGTCCATCGGCTCGCATGCTGGCATGGAGGGAGGTTGTACACTGGGCGCACCGACGCTGGAGCTGGGGGCGCGCACGGGTGCAAGCATTGCGCGCGCGGGTGCTTGCAGGCTGGCGCGCGCGACTGGCTCAGTCCGGCTGGCAAGGTCCGTCAGTCAGTCGGCACTGTTTGGCAAACCTTCGGCACGTCCAAGTCTTGAACGTGACTATAGGTTGTGGTTGTTCTTTTCTAACAGTATTCAATGTTCAGTGGTTGGGCAAGGATTACAGCATATTTCTGTGTCAATATTGTGTTCTGGTTGGGTATGTCCTGTGATTATTTCTTGTGTTCACGGGTTATCGTCGGTGGTGGGTCTTGGTGTCTTGTGGAAGGATTTGTCAGAGACACATAGAGATTCAATGGGCTGGCTTGTTTGGGGGATTTTAATGCAATTATATCTCTTGAGGAGAAAAAGGGGGGTCGGGGTTTTCATCACAGAGAGGCGCAGGACTTTTTGCTCTTCATTGAAGATAATGAACTATTGGATGTTGGTTTTGTGGGATCTCGCTTTACTTGGTGTAATAATTGGAGTAGGCCTCCCCGGATTTGGAAGCGACTGGATCGAGCCTTAGTTAATGAAGACTAGAATGATAGGTTTGTCTCTGTGGTGCAACACCTGAGCAGAACGGGTTCGGATCATGCCCCCTTGTTGCTCACCTTGTCTGCCAGAAATAGTGTGGGTCCCAAGTGTTTTCGTTTCCAGAATTTTTGGCCTTCTCGGATGGACATTTTGGAGGTAGTGAAGGAAGCATGGTTTCTGCCATTGCCTTTTACTGTTCGGCCTTTGGTTCGGTTTTGTAATAAATTACAATCTATGAAGAGAGCTCTCATTGCTTGGAATCGTAGTAAGGTGGGAAACGTCTTTGATCGGGTGCGGATGGCTGAGGGTGATGTCATAAAAGCGGAAGTGGAGATGGAGAATTTCAATAATGTTGTTTCTCGTGAGGGTCTGAGTCGTGCTCAAGCAAACCTTCAGAGTGCTTTGTATGATGAGGAGTGCTTTTGGAGACAAAAATCTCATGTGAAATGGTTGGAGGTGGGTGACAAAAATACCAAATTCTTCCATGCATTGGTAAAGACAAGGAAGACACGTGCAGGTATTTCTGTTATTAGAGGTCCGGGTGGAGATTGGATTTGGGATGAAGCTGGGATTCGTGATGCTGCCGTGGAGTTCTTTGATGATCTTTTGTCAGAGAATTCGCCAGAGGTGGATTACTCCCATTTGGGGTTTATTCCTACTCTCCTGGACGGTCAGGATAGGGCTGTAGGAAATTCAAGCGGCACTTGAAGATATTGAGGATACCAGTGCTCCAGGTACAAATGGTTTTTCGAGTTGCTTTTTTAAGGTGGCTTGGGAGGTGATTAAAGATGACCTTTTTGAAGCTATTTCAGAATTTTTCTGTGGGGGTGAGCTTCCTAGGGGGATTAAAGCTACTCTCCTGGTATTGATCCCAAAATGTGATAACCCTCAAAGCTTCTCTGAGTTCCGTCCTATTAGTATGTGTACGGTATTGAATAAGATTATTACCAAGATTCTGGCTCATCGGATTCAGTCTTTTTTACCCAGATTAATATCTATTCAACAGAGTGCTTTTGTGAAAGGTCGGGTGATATCAGATAATGTTTTGTTGGCTCAGGAACTTGTGCGATCCTTACCGTCCCGATCTTTGACTAGTAAGACTATACTGAAATTAGATATGATGAAGGCATTTGATCGTGTGTCGTGGGTGTTTTTATGTGGCATTCTTCGTCGGTTTGGGTTTGGGGAGAAGTGGATTCACATGGTCTGGCGAAGTATTTCCAATTGTTGGTTTTCGGTAATGGTCAATGGCTGCCCGTCTGGTTTTTTCCGGTCAGCAAGGGGGTTACGGCAAGGGGACCCTCTTTCTCCTTCGCTGTTTATTTTGATGGCGGAATATCTCTCTCGTAGTTTGAACCTCTTCTTGGAGGATTCGGAGTTTTCTGCGTTTCGTGGTCCCGGGTATTCGTTCTCAGTTACGCATTTAGCGTATGTGGACGACATTTTGATTTTCTCCTCGGGTGATAGTAAATCTTTGTTGGCAGTGTGTAATGTTATGGGTGAGTATGAAGCTTTATCGGGATAGAAGGTGAATCCAATGAAAAGTAATTTTTATATGGGCCCTCATTCTGCCCTTGTGGTTCGCCGACGGGTGGCTCGGATTAGTGGCTTTATTCAGGCTGAGTTTCCTTTTACATACTTGGGCTGTCCAATTTATATTGGTCGGAAGTGCTCTGTTTTCTTTCAACATATGGTTTCTGCGATCCAAATGCGACTCTTGGGTTGGCAACATAAATTCCTGTCTTTTGGTGGTCAAATGGTGTTGATTAAGCATGTCCTTGCTTCTCTTCACACCCACATATTGGCTGTGTCCCTTCCGCCCATCCTTCGTCAAGTTTTTCAATTATGTGCCAGATTCTTCTGGGCAGGATCTTCTTTGGAACGGAAGCAGCACTGGATATCCTGGAGTACTTTATGTCATCCCCTGCTAGAGGGTGGGGTGGGTTTTCTATCGTTTCAAGATATTGCTGATGCCTTTGCTTTTAAGCTGTAGTGGTGTTTCATGTTGCAGCAATCTTTGTGGGCGCAGTATCTGCTGGCTAGATATTGTTGTTTGGAGCATCCTGTTGTGGTCTCGTTGGCTTGTAATGCTTCACATGTCTAGATGAGATTGGTTGCTATCCGGCCGTGTTGTGAACAGTTCTTCGCTGGTATGTTGGGGATGGTGCTTTGGTTGTTTTTCATGATAACTGACAGAAGTTGGGTCCTTTGTCTCAGTTTGGACAGGGTCCTGGATATACTTTGCTCCGGGATTGGTGGAGGAATGGTGAGTGGGACCTTACTCATGTTTGTATCCCCGGACAAGTTAGAAGTGCTATTGAACAGCTTACATTGTCTACTCAGTGAGCCTACCCTGTGTGGATGTGTAATCCGTCGGGGGGTTTCTCGGTGGCTTCGGGATTTGAGGTAATTAGGGATAAGTGTCCTCCGTCCATGGTTTTTAAGATGATCTGGCAAAAAGGATTGGCCCCTAAAATGTCTTTTCTTTTGCTGAGATTGTATTATAGTCGGGGTTCCTTTGTCCAATTGGTTGCAGAAAATGAATGTGGTGGGTCCGTTTCCATGTCTGTGTTGTAGGGAACCTCAAGAGGAGACCTTAGATCATGCTTTTGATGGGGGGATTTTGCCTCACGGGTTTGGAAATTTTTCGGGGAGGCTGCGGGCATTCTTCGTAGGCCTCTCTCTTGGAATGAGAATTGCTTGCTATGGTGCAGGCTGAAGGGCAATGTGTATGCTAATACGACTTTCCGGTGGTTGCCTGGTCTGATTTCGTGGCATTTGTGGAAGCGTAGGAACAGTGAATTTTTTGAGTGTACAGGGATTCGTTGGGAATTGGTATGTGACCAGGTTTTGAAAGATTTGGTTTTGTTATGGAGGGTTCGGTTTCCCGCCATCGTGGTTTTTAGGTCATGGGCTTCTTGTCTTGATGTGTTGGGCAGCTTACAGGTTCCTTGTTCTTTTACCAGAGTGATTTGGGTTCGCCCTGCCATGGATTGTGTTAAATTAAATGTGGATGGGTGTTCATTTGGCAATCCCGGGAAAGGGGGCAGTGGTGCGATTATTAGAGATTGGGATGAACGACTGGTCGCTGGTCGGCTGTTGGGTTTTGATTTTGTTACGAGCTTGGAAGCTGAGTCCTTAGCGTTATTGGTGGGTCTTGAGTTGTGTGATATGTTCTCTCTTCCAGGGGTTCAAGTGGAATCGGACTCCAAGCTCTTGGTGGACCTGGTGAATGGTGTAGGACATGTCCCTTGGAAGCTTAGGAATATTCTGAATAGGGTGCGACAGTTCTCGTGTGTGCTTTCTGTCTGTCATATCTACATAGAGGCGAATCAACCGGCTGATGGGCTCGAGAAGAAAGGGTGTCTTCGTCAACAAGATTTGGTTCTCCAAACTTTTGGGGAGCTGCCTAGGCAGGTTCGGGGATGTCTCAATATGGATCGGTTAGGTGTTCCTAACTTTAGGGCCCGTAGTCATCATGTGTAGTTTTTTATGTGTTCCTGCATTTTCAGCTTGTACTCTCCTTTTGGGATATTTTATGATCTTTTAATAATAATGAGAGTGGCGCCCCTTTGATTGCCAAAAAAAAAAATAATAAATAAATAATATGACTTGAGTTTTTTCAAAATATTTTGAAAGTATTAATCCTTCTCTAATACAATTTAAATCTGCACCTGAATCTATCATTACTATTGATTGAATTTTATACTCTTTATTTATTACAAGAGTTGCAAAAATATAATATTTTTGAGATGTAATTAAAGTATTTAATTGAGAATTTTGATCTGAAATTTCTTCTATTTTATCAAATTCTTTTTCTGTTAAAGTCTTATTTTTTAATATTTTAATTTCTATTTTTAATTCTTTAATTTCTTGTTTTAATATAAGTGAAGTAAGTTTTGAGACTCAGAAATTCAAAAATTAAAATAAAGAATTTTAATTTTAGTAGAATTAAATTTGACAAATATATTAAATACACAAAATGAAGAACAAACAGAAGAAATACCAGAACAAAATAATTTTCTTCAAATAAACACTTTAATTACTTCTCAAAAATATTATATTTCTATAATACTTGTTATAAATAGAGAATATAAATTTCAAACAATTGCAATGATTGATTCAGGTGCTGATTTAAATTGTATAAAAGAATGATTAATCCCTTCAAAATATTTTGAAACAACTGAAGTAATATTACATGCAGCACAAGGTACACAAATAAAAATAAAATATAAAATCTTTGATATTTGTGTATTTTATGAAGAAAATAATTACCATTGTTCTCCATTTGTACTAACTAATGCAATTGGTCAACATGTAATATTAGGAAATCCTTTTTTAAATTTAATGCATCCTTATCAATGTGATGGAAAAAAGTTATAAAAAATCAATTCAAATTTATCATTTAATTTTGTAACCTTTCCTAAAATTAGCGATCTTTAAATACTAATTTCTAACAAAGATTGAATTTTGCAGGTATGATATTGAAAAAGGAAGAAAAGAATTTGTCCTTCTCAATAACATTTTCTTTTTTGCAGGAAATGAGAGGTAGAGGTCGTCAGTCTCAAAATAAATTTTGTTATATAAATCAAGTAAGCCAAAATAGACTTCCCAATTCTTCTTTTCAAAGGCCATCTCAAATGAGAGGTCAAAATACAACCCTAGCTATAGGCTTTAATTCCACTGTTAAAATAAATATTTTAGAAGGAACATCTTCAAATCAGGATTATGATTATATTCCAAATGGAGTACAGGTACATGCTTTAACTATACCAAATAGTGATCTTAAATTAGATCCTTATGATATAGCTAATAAATATTTTAATCATCCTTCTAGTTCTCAATTTGGTTTAAAGGGACCTTTGCCCTTAAAAACCCGTCATACATATGCAGATTTTTTAAATTTCACAAAATTTTCATATGTTAAAGACAAACCAAAAACCAACCATCCTCAAGATTGGTCTCCTACCTATGAGGATAGTGAAATAGCCCTTTCTCAAATATATATCCACCAAATTCCTTCTTTCTCAGATTGGAAAATACCATCTACCCAATCTTTAAAATTTATCTCAAATTATAACAAAATTGAATACAAATTTACTTATTATGATATGGTGGATAGCTTCTCAAAAGTATTTTTATATCAAAATTCCTTGTGTAGACACACTTGGTGGATACGCATTGATGATTCCATCTTTGAAAAACCCATACCAAATTGGTTTCTTGAATGGTTCAAAAATATGGGACCAAAACAAGAAAAGTTTTTACCTGAAAAATTACAACCATTTTTTAGTCAATTCCAATATATTTATTCCTGAAAATTTCAAAATCCAAAAATCTTTGGAGAATCCTTTTTATTATTCTTAATAAAATTTCAAATACCATGGTTAGTTGCACGGAAATATGAAGCAGGCTATGCAATTGATGGTATTCCACAGCTCAGAAGAATATTATACACAAAATGGTGGCCAAAGTGTCAAGTTGATTATGACTCAATTCAGAAAATCTTTCACAACGAGATGTCGCTACTCGCCAATTTATCCTACTCTTACTATAGTAGTGGAAGAGAAAGTTCATTCCACAGGGAAAATGTGGTATCAAGAAATTTGAATGTTGCTCAGGTTTTTGTCACAAAGTGTGTAGAATCAAGAATCTAAAATAAGAGTCACAAGAACAGGAAGTAAATCAAATGAAATCACAACAAACAGGAAATGAAACAATCACAATGAAAAACCACAAAGGAGTAATAACGAAGATCACAGATGATTTAAACAGATAGATAATCAAGGGCTTCTTCAAGGTGAATGCACACTTACATTTATCTGATCAGTGCAGTACTACTAACATACAATCATATCAACTGAGGAGAATAGCAACTGGAGACCTAAATTGCAGTTAGCATGGTGACTAAACTTCAATTTTAATCTCCCAACACCATCCGTTCCTATGGTGAGGCCTAAGGATGGTGAAGTAGAACCTTAGCCTTCTCAATTCCCCACTCAAATTACTCAAGCAATTATCTCCTAGAATCTCCCATGGTGAGGCCTGATTCTAGCTTTTAAGTTCATCATTCGAGTCAGAGAATCTCTTAGCACCTCGTTCTATGAATTTCACAGTCTAAGAGCTTCCTATGGTGAGGCCTAGCTCTAAGACATGAACAAATGCAAGCAGGTTTAAGAACTCTTGCATTCTCTGGTTATCATTCATGAATTCTTAGCCGAATCTAATGAATTAAGGTTCAACTCAGCAAGGTGACTGCAATCAAATCTCATTTCAAAAAATCCAAATCAAATGCATGAACTTAACAAGTTTTACAAATTCAATTCAGAGAATGTCGAATTTCTCTTGTTAGATCGTTAATTATACTGCGCATTATCAAATAAACCAAGCATTCACCCTTCAGTACCCTAGATTATCATACAATTAGCCAGAAAATTCCATTACCATCTCACTATCGTAAGAACATAGCAAAAACCAATTCATTTCCCTAAAATTGGAGAATTTTACCGGTATAAATGCAGTGAATTAGCAATTGCTACGTCAGTTGAAACTCACAATGAAGTAATCCGTCCAAATGTGATAAGGTTCTCCTTGATTTGATCCACCTTTGGGCGGATTGACAACCTTATTTATCCACAGAACAGGTCTAGCTTGGAAAATTCACAATCAATTAACAAAGGAGTAAACACAAAAAGAATAAGACAAAGAAAAGAAGGATATGGAGCGCGATTCAATGGAAACTTGTCCAAAGCCCCAACACTATTACAAAACCAACTTGACTCAGGCGGCACCTTTGTCAAATCAGATTTGGCTGTTCTCAAACTCAGAACAAAAGCAAGACTAATGGTATTAATCTCACCTTAGGGTTTAGTAGACAAAAGCTCAAACTAAGCTTAGGGTTTCTAAGGGTTTGGGTTAAAAATTTGCTCTGCAAATAATGACTTCTTAATTAAAAATTCAACCACCCAAGATCCGTGGGTTTACAAGCCTTTAAATAGGCACAAAGTCTTGCCAACAAAGTAACGCCTAATTTCCTAAAAATAGTTTCCTAATTTGAATTAACTTTCCTAAAAATTGAATTAACACATGCTTCAATCATGCAAGATCTTTAGCCATGTGAAAACACCATACAGAACATATCAATGTTCATGCAAGAACATTAGATCACGTTCCTTATTGAAAAGATTAAAGAAAAACGGATTAAAAACAAAACCTAAAAAGCTGTAACAGTTCCCGACGTCGCGACGTGGGATGGTGTGGACGTCGAGACGTCGGTGGAATTCGCGACGTGGAAGGTCGCACGTCGCGACGTGCGGCAAATTCCGTCCTGACTTGTAATTCCATGTTTTCAAACCTCAAACTGACAGTGGCTCACGTCGCGACGTGGAGGGCGGTGGACGTCGTGATGTCGGTCTAGGTCGCGACGTGGAGCTATGGACGTTGCGACGTGGAGGACTGATGTTCCAACCCTTGTCTAATCTTGCTCTTCAACAAAGTTTCTTTATGTAATGTCAAAACCATAAGGTTCCAAGGCTTAGAATCAGTTTTCACTTCATCGAAACCTTGTTCCATCAACTTGTATGCATCGTCCAACACTTCCATGATCAAACCATTAAGAGCCAGCTTGAATTGTTTGGTTTTAGCTCGAGTCATTGGTCCACCAATTCCACGTAACGGGTCAATGGAATGTTGTTCACCATCAAGCGCGTCTAGATTCCTATCATTCTCCCCCTCTTCAAAAGGAATCATCCTCGAATCTCCTGCATCAAATAAAGAGAGATCAGAAACATTAAAAGTAGCACTAATGTCTCCATACTCACTGGTTAAATCAATGCGGTATGCATTGTCATTAATGCGCCCCAGAACTTGGAATGGGCCATCGCCTCGCAGGTGAAGCTTTGATTTCCGTCGCACAGGAAACCTCTCTTTGCGCAAGTGTATCCAAACCCAATCACCGGGTTGAACACCATACGGCGTCGTCTTTTATTAGCTTGCTTGGCATATTGCTCATTTCTCCTTTCTATGTTGTCACGAACCCTAGCATGAAGGTCCTTAACAAAAGTAGCTTTGCTCACACCATCAATATTAACAAACTCGTTAATAGGAATAGGTAAAATATCCAACGGTGTCAAGGGATTAAAGCCATATACAATCTCAAATGGAGAAAAAGAGGTAGTACTATGAAGCTTACGATTATAAGCAAACTCAATGTGTGGTAAACATGCTTCCCATTTCTTTAAATTCTTTTGTATGAGAGCACGCAATAAGGTAGATAGAGTTCTATTGACTACCTCAGTTTGCCCATCCGTTTGTGGGTGTGCGACGGTAGAAAATAGTAGCTTAGTTCCCAACTTACTCCAAAGAGTTCGCCAAAAATGACTAAGGAACTTAACATCTCTGTCACTGACAATAGACGTAGGGATACCATGCAATCTTACAACTTCTTTAAAGAAAATATCTGCTATGTGCGTAGCATCACTGGTTCGTGAACATGCAATGAAGTGTGCCATTTTACTGAACCGATCAACTACCACAAAAATGCTATCCTTACCACTTGGTGACCTAGGCAATCCCAAAACAAAATCCATTGAAATATCTAACCAAGGATGCAAAGGTACAGGAAGGGGTGTGTACAGACCATGAGGCATTACCTTCGATTTTGTGTTTACATACAATACACCTTTGACAAACAGATTGAACAATTTTCTGCATATGTGGCCAATAAAAATGTTCTTGCAAAATGTGTAATGTTTTGTCAACACCAAAGTGACCCATTAAACCACCTCCATGTGTCTCAACAACTAACAGATCACGAATAGCGCAATTAGGTACACACAATTTATCCTTTTTAAACAAGAAACCATATGCACATAATACTCGCCTTCGGATTTATGCAAACAAATCGCATACACAAGTTTAAAGTCAGCATCTTCAGCATACAATCCTTTCATGCCATTAAAACCAAGCAATTTAGTATGCAAGAAAGTAAGTAAATTGTACCTTCTTGACAGTGCATCAGCGACCAGATTTTCCTTTCCAGTCTTGTACTTAACAACATAAGGAAAAGTCTCAATAAACTCTAACCACTTAGCATGTCTTTTATTCAACTTACCTTGGGTATTAAGGTACTTAAGACTCTCTTGATCCGAATGAATGATGAATTCTTTCGGCCAAAGGTAGTGCTGCCAAATTTGTAGAGATCTCACCAATGCATACAACTCCTTGTCGTATGTGAGGTAATTCAATGTTGCTCCATTAAGCTTCTCACTAAAATATGCCACGGGCTTGCCTTCCTACATCAAAACAGAACCAATACCTTTCCCGGAGGCATCACATTGTATTTCAAAAGCTTTCTCAAAATTGGGTAACATAAGAATAGGAGCAGTAGTTAATTTCTGTTTCAAAGTATTAAAAGCTTTTTCTTGAGCATCAGTCCAAACAAAAGTCACATTCTTTTTAACTAGATCATTTAAGGGGGCTGCAATTGTACTAAGGTCCTATACAAACCTCCTATAAAATCCAGCTAGACCATGAAAACTCCTAACATCATGAGCTGACTTAGGCGTGGGCCAATATTTAATTTTTTTTTAAAAAAAAACTACTTTATTATACAATAAGCGAATTATACGAGGCCGGATATTCCCGACACCCCGATACAAAGTAAATAAACCATAAACGAGGAGTACTACTCCTTTACAGTCAAACCCAAAAGTCAAAATAGGATTAAGAGTCCAAACAATTTGAAGGCCCGATGGGCAATTCAATTTGAGTCCAAACAATTTTTGGGATTTGTTGTAAGTGCTAATGGAATTTCTGTTGATGAAAATAAATTGAAAGCAATTAAATATTGGCCCATTGGCGTGGGCCAATATTTAATTGCTTTCAATTTATTTTCATCAACAGAAATTCCATTAGCACTTACAACAAATCCCAGAAAGATAACAGATGAAGTACAAAATTCACACTTTTTAAAATTTGCATAGAGATGATTTTCACGAAGTACAACAAACACTCTCCTTAAATGTAAAACATGCTCATCAAGTGCTTTGCTGTAAACAAGTATATCATCAAAGTAAACCACCACAAATCTCCCTATGAAAGATCTAAGTACATGGTTCATTAAACGCATAAAAGTGCTTGGTGTGTTAGTGAATCCAAAAGGCATAACTAACCACTCATAAAGACCATACTTAGTTTTAAAGGCAGTTTTCCATTCATCAACCTCATTCATACGAATTTGATAATAGCCACTTTTCAAATCAATCTTTGTAAAAAGCTTAGAGCCATATAACTCATCTAACATGTCATCTAACCTAGGGATAGGGTGACGATATTTTATGGTTATTTTATTAATGGCTCTACAATCAACACACATTCTCCTGGTTTCATCTTTCTTAGGCACAAGAATAAAGGGCACAGAACAAGGACTAAGACTTTCACGAACAATACCTTTTTCCAGAAGACCATCCACCTGCATTTGATTTTCTTTTGTGTCCTCAGGGCTTGCTCTATATGCTGGTCTGTTGAGAATTGAAGCACCAGGAATGAAATCAATTTGATGTTCTATACCTCGAACTGGAGGTAACCCATTTGGCAACTTCTCGGGGAATAAATCTTCAAATTCCTGTATAAGAGAAAACACAACACTAGGCAGAGTAGAAAGGTGATCACTAGACAGCAAATACAAGTCTTTTTAAATAAGTACAAACATCTCATTCCTATCTAGTATTGCTCTCTTGACTTCACTTTTTCGTGCAAAGACTGTTAATCTTTTGTCTTTCTCCTCTTGCTTCATCTTTTGGCCTTTCAATTTCTTTGCATTAGTGCTAGAAGGGGTAGAGGTGGTTCCCACTTCTTGTTGCAGTTTCTCGGCCTGCACCAGCTGTCTACATTCCTTGGAGATCTTGGCTTGATCTTCATATATTTCCCATGGTTTCAAAGAAGCCAAAACATACTTCTTACCATCCTTCGCCACGGTATAGTGATTTTTCTGTCCATCATGCACCAAACTGATGAAGGTTGAACCCTAACTCAACCTGAAAACCATGGTGTCCAAGTGAGGTTTGACCCAACCTTATAAACCAGCCCAGACTTCATTGTGGAACCGATGTGGGATTCACATCATTCACCCACTCTTAAAGAGTTGACTGCCTCAGTCGGCAATCTGACGGACCCCCGGGGCCTCAACAGCCTCCGTCAGCGATCTGTCGGTCGTAGCCCAAGGAGCAGGGTGTCCACAAGTATGGCTTTGACACCAAACTGATGAAGGTTGAACCCTAACTCAACCTGAAAACCATGGTGTCCAAGTGAGGTTTCACCCAACCGTATAAACCAGCCCAGACCTCCTTGTGGAACCGAAGTGGGATTCACATCAAAATGTGTGATCGGAAATGAAATCGGAGAAGAAAAACTAGAGAGAGATAGTAGATCTCCAAAAATAATTCCCGCTCTAAAATATGAAAGTCGGTTCCTAGTCTAAAATTCTATCTAATGAAATCTCTCTAATGAATCAACTCCCTTTACATATTAGCTACATTCTCTATATATAGAGAACCATAAAATGTAATTAATACGCAACATGAAACAACTAAGATATTACAAGAATGCCCTTAAATGGAATGTTTAAATTCAGCCCAAGTGTGAAAAATCCGAAGTTGAAGAATCAGCCCTGCTCCAGCGCCTTTGAGCCTAGGTCCCTCACACCTTCATCATCTTTGTGAGTCTTCATGCATTCCATCCTTCAAGAAGTCACGCCTTTGTGCCATGGATCTCCACGCCTTCGTCCGCCTTTTGAAACCTGAGAAAAAGAATCCAACACTTAGAAAACTTTTTGAGCACAAAACATCACAAAAATGCCTACGACGCGTAAATTTCATTTCTCAACGCGTCGCAGGCCAATTTTCAACTTTTCAGAAAGGCATCGCAGGCCATCTTTCATGATTTTCCAAATAGCCTGCGACGCGTCGCAGGCTATGTTAGAGTGAACGTGTGTGTTGTGTTCTTTCATTTGAAGATTGTGAGTGCCTAAGTGTGTACATTTGAAATTCAAGAAATCTTTCATGTTGTTTTTGCGCTAGTAGTTTAAGGTGCTAGAGTGTGCTTTTGGTACAAAAGTCGTGCATGAAGTGTGCTGTGAAGTGCCCATATGTGTGCTGAAGTGTTGCTGTGAAGTGCCCATGTGTGTGGTGAAGTGTTGTTGTGAAGTGCCTATGTGCTGGTGGACGTGCGTTGTGCAGTGTGTGTGTGCCGCGCGCATCGTCCCGCGCGGCTGTTTGCGAGAGCTACGCGCGGTGCTCGTGCAATGTGCAGTGCGTGCGCGCGGCTATGCGAACGCATGTGCGGCGACGCCTGGTGATTGTACGACGGTGTAAGGTGAGAATGCAGCAATTGTCCGACGACCTCATGCAGCAACATGCGACGTTGTGTGAGTCTTGTGTGACGATGTAAACATATGTGCATACATTTGGGCATCAACTTACATATTATTGGCAACAAAATGTGTGCAACAAATTCATCTCAAACATGCAAGGAAAACATAGGCAAAAATACTTGGAACTTTTTACCTCTCAAATTTTGAAAACTTACAAACCGTCACCTTCCGACCAAATTCTGGCCCTGATGTGTTGTGAATTTGGAAATCCTTAAAAGATGACAGTTGTAGCCCCAAGACTTAGCTTTCCATAGCTCTTTGAATCACCCAAAGCAAAGCTTGGACGAGAACGTTATGGCCAAAATACCAAACTGCGCCGAAGAAAAATATGCCTACGACGCTTCGCCGGCATAATTGCTGCAAGCTTGCGACGCGTCGTAGGCATGATTTCATCCCCTTGCAAATGGCCTGCGATGCATTGCAGGCCAATTTTCACCTTGCTCAACGCGTCGCAGGCCAATTTCCTTCCAATTGCAAATGGCCTGCGCTTCTCAGCACAAAATTTCGCTTCCAGGCAGTATATCTGTGTCTTCCTCTCTGAATTGGACTTTTTGGTAAACATAAGAGTTGTATATCGTTCGCTTGGCTTTCCATAGGTTCACAATTCAGCATCATTGGACGTGTGTAGCACAACCTATGAACAATATACCGAACTGTGGCAGTGAAGTCAATAATGAAATCCTGAAGTAGTGATTACACAGATGCTCCCGTTTCTCAACCTTGCACACAGAATTAGATGAAAGTTAAAACATAAGAAATGGATTGCACTCAAAGGGCTTTCCAGAACATCCAAGATCTTCTCATTTGGATTAGTACAGAGAAATATACACTCAAATGAAGTACACTAACCGTTCTACCCAACTACCAACTAAGCAAGATAGGCATGTTTAAGTTTTCCTCAAATTCTTCAAACATCATTTAAGGCCTTCTCTACATCTTTTCTTGCCATTTAACATCACACACACATTTGCCCTATTTGATCATCATTTTTGGTATTTTTCTTCATTTTAGCACTCCAAGTTGTAAACCAGATAAAAGCACAAAAAGACACAATACACTACACAATTGCATGAAAAATAAGACAAAAGTTAAGTGAAATAACACATATAAGTTGGTATAAAACCAACTTATCAATTTCCCCCACACTTGAACATTTGCTTGCCCTCAAGCAAAAATGCACACTCTACACATTTTCATCACCCGTATCTGACACCTTGTTCACTTATCCACAATGGCCACATCCAAGCTCATCAAAACACTTTCCACACAAGATTTTATACCAAGGTTCCTGGCACCTAGCTCTCAGATTTTAGTACAAATTATCAACTAAGGCACAATGAATAAATACCAAAATGTCACAAGTGCAAGTGTGTGTTGAGGAACGTGAAACTTCATCTATTCCCTTGCTATACACCATCTAGTTGTCTTACTACACATTCAATACATGTCATTCTCCTTGTCCACTCTTATGAACATGCAACTCACAAGATCAATGGTACCTATGCGTACATTGGTACTCTATGGGACATTTCCCTTATTCTACACATTGGTGCTTATTCGTTGCACACATTGGTGACTTAGCCTGGGTTTTGTGGCTGTTTTCTCCTTTCATTGATTGCCAGGGTCTTACGGCTTTTCTTTCCCAGTTGCCAAAGGCTTTTTCTCCATATCCTTTCTTATGCATGCAGATGTTCATAAGAGTCCCAAATCGACTAAACATGCACGAACACTGGAAACACCAGAGAAATGCATAGCAAAAAGAACAAATTCTATACACATTACCTCCTATGTCATTTGATTTTTGTATGGCATCTCTATCTTACTTTAACATCGTGCTTTAGCCAGCAAAATGTACCAATTTCTTCAAACTTAGTACCAGAAAACAAAAATTTTCACATTCAAGATCAAAAAGAGTAAAGTGATGAACTTGAAATATGCCATAGTGAACTAGGAACAAAGTTTCAAATACATGAATGATATTAACTTTCTAGTCCACTCACTCAAACATTTGACACCTTTTACACATCAACACACACCACACTTATTTCCAAAACTTTGCCAAAATTACCAAAAAAGTTAAATTTTCGCACAAAAATTGAAAAACACAACATTTATGAGTAATAAGCTCAAAATGTCACAACAAAACTAAACAGTAACTTGCTTTGATAACATAGCACAAAACATTTCACTCATGAAAGCGAACAAGCATATAAAGCACAAAACATACAAGCATGTAAAGTCCAAGAGACACAAATCATAGCAAACATGTCCCCCCCACACTTAAAACTTACATTTCCCTTAATGTAAAGTAAATAGAGGTTTAGGAGCTACCTGGTATTGATATGTCATGAATTCCAATGTTTGCTTTGTGGAGTGTCCTTGTTTGAAGTTCTTTCTTGCATGAAAAATTCCTGCACATGGTGAAACAACGCTTATTAGAAATTGCTCACTCAAGTACACTACATGTTTGTGCAAGATAGCATAGCAAAGTGTCGCACCAAGACTAGGAGTCAAGGTGGTGTAAAATTAGACAACTATTAACACTAAATAGCACATACACAATCATGTTCGAAATGTAAAACAATGTGATTATAAGCATTGTGGGAGTGGTCCATGGCACCACTCCCCCACACTTAGCCTCATGTGTGCATGACTTAGTTACCTTGCAATTCCTTCCTGTGCATACACCTACATCATGAGTGGCCTTGGTGAGTATAAGAAAAAATGCAAAATAACATAACAGTTAGTTGAACCAAAAACTGAAGTAAAGGTAAAATGAAAAGAAGTAGTTCTGGGTTTTGTAGTCTCCAGCTACACTTTATATATGAAACATTCTTCTTCAAGAATCGGAATAGCCCTCTTTGTACCAGAAAAATGATATTTCATAAGAACTATTTTTCCTCCTGTAGAGCACTTGAAGAATAGGTCCAATGAAATGCTTAAGCTCATGCACATGGGGAGCAATCTCTACAAATTTAACTTTAAACCACTGAGGCTCACCCATTGTAGGCACCTCTTTTTCGTCTTCCACCATACTAGGCTCCCCTATAGGAGGCACGTCTTTTACCTCTTCCACCTTAAAAGGCTCTCCTATTGAAGGCATCTCATTCACTTCTTCCGCCACACTAGGTCTCCAACCCTGCAAGGCTCAACCAAGGCCTGTACATCCAGGGTCTCAACAACTGTATCAGTAAGCTCAAAACCACCAGTAAGTTCAAAAATGGATTCATCAATAAAGCAATTTTCCAATATGTTGGCAATCTCATTAAAAATTGGCACATCTTCATCATCTAGACTAACATGGGGAATTTCTACAGTCTCTTCTTTGTTAACAACACAGAAAGCATTATCATCAATTAACAAGAGTATCTCATTCTGCACTTCTTGTGAGTCCACATTTAGACATGTAGATTCAATCATCATTCCAAGAGTGGGTGCCTCAACCAGAGTTTCAAGCAATGTGTTGATATTCTCATTAGCCATTGCAACATTATTTTCATTCAAGATATCACAATGATCATCAAAAGGTGTCTCCATACAATTCACAAAGCTATCAAAGGGAGAAGACTCTAATGAATGGTTATCAACATCATTTGACTCATGGAATTCCATAAAATTATTGCAAGACTCAGAATTTGACACATTTCGCATCTTGTCACTAAGAAACCACAAAGCCCTTACCTCATCAGTATCAAACTCATCACTAGAGACATCATCCTCACTAAAATAGCTAAAATTTGACTCATGCAACAAAGGCTCATTTATAATGTATTTTTGTGAGACAACCTCAATATTTTTAGATTCCAGCTCCCAAGGATACTCTTCACCACATTCAACATTAGCTTGCATGTCAAAATGATTCTCCTCAGGAGATGGTATTCTAGAAATGAGAGGTGTACCTTGTGGATAGCATGGTGCATATTGAATTGGTAGCTCACTTTGTACTCTCGCATTGCCCCATGATGCATCTAGTTGAGCACTCCTTTGTTGGCTTCTTGAAAACTCTTCTTCTTGAGAAAATCCCATTTCCTCCTTCTGTGAGCCTCTATCAAGTTTTTCCAGAAGTTGAGAAAACATGTCCTCCACAGAGAGTCTTTGGTTTCCAAAGAGATACGTCTTATTGCTTTGTGATTGGCTGTACTATTGCTCCTCGTATGATGGTGGAGAGAAGTTCCCAAAAATTCTAGGTGTTGGTTGTGTGTAATGATAAGAGCCAAAAGAGTCTCCATACCACCTAGACATGCTTGGGTACTTGTGGTGTGCAATATTCAATATCCTGCACTTGCCACAGATGCACCAAAGTAGACAACAAAACACAAAAACAACAAAAACAATAAAATTTCCCAAAATGAAACATAACAAAACTACTAATCTACACATACAACAAAAACAGAACAAAACAAAATAGACTACAACCTATAGACAAACAAACAAACTCAAATCAAAACAATTTCACACAATGAACAGAAAAACTAAAAACAGAACAAACTCAAATTTAAAGAAACCGTGCCTATTCCCCGGCAGCGGCGCCAAAAATTGACAACGAGATGTTGCTATTCGCCAATTTATCCTACTCTTACTATAGTATTGGAAGAGAAAGTTCGTTCCACAAGGAAAAGGTGGTATCAAGGAATTTGAATGTTGCTCAGGTTGTTGTCACAAAGTGTGTAGAATCAAGAATCTAAAATAAGAGTCACAAGAACAGGAAGTAAATCAAATGAAATCACAACAAACAGGAAATGAAACAATCACAATGAAAAACCACAAAGGAGTAATAAAGAAGATCACAGATGATTTAAACAGATAATCTATGGCTGCTTCCAGGTGAATGCACACTTACATTTATCTGATCAGTGCAGTACTACTAACATACAATCATATCAACTGAGGAGAATAGCAACTGGAGACCTAAATTGCAGTTAGCATGTTGACTACACTTCAATTTTAATCTCCCAACAAAATCATTTCCTATGATGAGGCCTAAGGAAGGTGAAGTAGAACCTTAGCCTTCTCAATTCCCCACTCAAATTACTCAAGCAATTATCTCCTAGAATCTCCCATGGTGAGGCCTGATTCTTGCTTTTAAGTTCATCATTCGAGTCAGAGAATCTCTTAGCACCTCGTTCTAAGAATTTCATGGTCTAAGAGCTTCCTATGGTGAGGCCTAGCTCTAAGACATGAACAAATGCAAGCAGGTTTAAGAACTCTTGCATTCTCTGGTTCTCATTCATGTATTCTTAGCCGAATCTAATGAATTAAGGTTCAACTCAGCAAGGTGACCGCAATCAAATCTCATTTCAACAAATCTAGATCAAATGCATGAACTTAACAACTTTTACAAATTCAATTCAGAGAATGTTGAATTTCTCTTCTTAGATCGTTAATTATACTGCGTATTATCAAATAAACCAAGCATTCACCCTTCAGTACCCTAGATTATCATACAATTACCAAGAAAAGTCCATTACCATCTCACGATCGTAAGAACATAGCAAAAACCAATTCATTTCCCTAAAATTGGAGAATTTTACCGGTTTAAATGCAGTGAATTAGCAATTGCTCCGTCAGTTGAGACTCGCAATGAAGTAATCCATCCAAATGTGTGATCGGAAATGAAATCAGAGATGAAAAACTAGAGAGAGAAAGTAGATCTCCCAAAATAATTCCCGCTCTAAAATATGATAGTCGGTTCCTAGTCTAAAATTCTATCTAATGAAATCTCTCTAATAAATCAACTCCCTTTACATATTAGCTACATTCTCTATATATAGAGAACCATAAAATGTAACTAATACGCAACATAAAACAACTAAGATATTACAAGAATGCCCTTAAATGGAATGTTTAAATTCAGCCCAAGTGTGAAAAATCCGAAGTTGAAGAATCAGCCCTGTTCCAGCGCCTTTGAGCCTAGGTCCCTCACGCCTTCATCATCTTTGTGAGTCTTTATGCATTCCAGCCTTCAAGAAGTCACGCCTTTGTGCCATGGATCTTCACGCCTTCGTCCGCCTGTTGAAACCTGAGAACAAGAATCCAACACTTAGAAAAATTTTTGAGTACAAAACATCACAAAAATGCCTGCGACGCGTAAATTTCATTTCCCAAGAATGGTCGCAGGCCAATTTTCAACTTTTCAGAAAGGCATCGCAGGCCATTTTTCATGATTTTCCAAATAGCCTGCGACGCGAGTGAATGTGTGTGTTGTGTTCTTTCATTTGAAGATTGTGAGTGCCTTAGTGTGTATATTTGAAATTCAAGAAATCTTTCATGTTGTTTTTGCGCTAGTAGTTTAAGGTGCTAGAGTGTGCTTTTGGTACAAAAGTTATGCATGAAGTGTGTTGTGAAGTGCCCATATGTGTGCTGAAGTGTTGCTGTGAAGTGCCCATGTGCTGGTGGACGCACGTTGTGCGATGTGTGCAACAAATTTACATATGTGCATGCATTTGGGCATCAATTTACATATGATTGGCAACAAAATGTGTGCAACAAATTTATCTCAAACATGCAAGGAAAACACAAGCAAAGATACTTGGAACTTTTTACCACTCAAATTCTGAAAACTTACAAACCGTCACCTTGCAACTAAATTCTGGCCCTGCTGTGTTTTGAATTTGGAAATCCTTAAAACATGAAAGTTGTAGCCCCAAGACTTAGCTTTTCATAGCCTTTCGAATCACTTGAATCAGAGCTTGGACAAGAAAGGTATGGCCCAAATACCAAACTGCGCCGAAGAGAAATAAGCCTGCGACGCGTCGCTGGTATAATTGCTGCAAGCCTGCGACGCGTTGTAGGCATGATTTCATCCACTTGCAAATCGCAGGCCAATTTTCACCTTGCTCAAAATGGGTCGCAGGCCAATTTCCTTCCAATTGCAAATGGCTTGCGACGTATCGCAGGCCAATTTTCTTCTCAGCACGAACTTTCACTTCCAGGTAGTATATCTGTGTCTTCCTCTCTGAATTGGACTTTGTGGTAAACATAAGAGTAGTATATCTTTCTCTTGGCTTTCCATAGGTTCAAGAATCAGCATCATTGGATGTCTGTAGCACAACCTATGAACAATCTACCAAACTGTGGCAGTGAAGTCAATCATGAAATCCTGAAGTAGTGATTACAAAGATGCTCCCGTATCTCAATCTTGCACACGGAATTAGAAGCCAGTTAAAACATAAGAAATGAAGTGCACTCAAAGGGCTTTCCATAACATCCACGATCTCCTCATTTGGATTAGTATGGAGAAAGATACACTCAAATAAAGCACACTAACCGGTCTGCCCAACTACCAACTAAGTAAGATAGGCATGTTTAAGTTTTCCTCAAATTCTTCAAACATCATTTAAGGCCTTCTCTACATCTTTTCTTGCCATTTAACATCACACACACATTTGCCCTATTTGATCATCATTTTTGGTATTTTTCTTCATTTTAGCACTCCAAGTTGTAAACCACATGAAAGAACAAAATGACACAATACACTAAACAATTGCATGAAAAATAAGACAAAAGTTAAGTAAAATAACAAATATAAGTTGGTATAAAACCAACTTATCAATCTTGGCACAGGAAGATGTTCTTTTAGCAAAAGGAAAATTATTAGATATTTTTTATAATGTATCTTCCTTTAAAAAGATAATTTTGTCGAAAATCAGAAAAAAGAAATGATTGAAAAAATGAAAAAAGAAATTGATAAGATTTTTGCTGTCTCTACTCCATTAAAGGAAAGAGAGAAAAAATTAGCAAAAGAAAAAGAAATTGAGGAAAAAGAAAAAATTGAAAAAGAGATAATTGAAAAAGAAAAAATTGAGAAAGAGAAAAATAGAAAAGGAAAAGAAAAGTTAAATGCTTCAACATCTCAAATATCAAATGAGGATTCAATAAATCTTGATGACAATGAAGAATTTGATACATCTATATATCAAAATCATGATCCTTATCCTGAAATGACAGAAAAAGAAAAATATGACTTTGAACAATTAATACATAATCTTTACAAAAATAAAGAATATGCGTTAAAAGTTCTAGATTCCAATTCTGACAAATCCAGAGCACCATCTCCAGTATCTACTCAGAGAACATTTTCATCTGAAGAAATTGAAGATGACAAAATACCAACAAGAAGATCTACAAGGAAAAAGAAGTCAAAAAATTGAAAATTTCAAAAGACATCATCAAGTGGAAGACATTATCAAGACAAGACAAGTAAAGAAAAAGTGGAGTTGAAAAATATCACATCACTTTTAAATTATTGTCTTTTACTATTGAATTTTGTTTTTAGTCTTGAAGTAGTCTATAAATAGGAACCCAAATGAGTTGTAAGGGTAGGATTTTCTTCCCTTAGAATTTTCTTTACACTTTCAAGCATTCAAAGAGTTAGCTTTCAAGCTCTCTTTGTAATTCCCTTTTGTAATCAAGAGTTCTTATGCAATAGAATTTTCTTGGTTTCAAAACTTTCTCTTTTCTTCAAGCAATCTTTCCTTCTTCTTTCGTCTTTAAGTTTTTATAATTTACAGGTTTATGCTAAGGAGTTAAGAAGTTCTTCCCTCCTTTGTAATTAGTTGGTGTCTCCTTGGTGTTTTTGTGCATAAAGCTTGAAGAAAAATGCTTCAAGATTTGTGACAGTATTGAGTTTTTGTTTGTTGATATTTGTTTTAGTTTTGGTTTTTTATGATTTCTGGTAAATTGTTGAAATCTGTTACTTGTGTTGTTACATTTTTATATCTTTGATGTTTTGTGAACTGTTTCTTATTGTTGGTTGTTGTTCTATTGATCTGTCTTTGCTAGTGGTGTTCTGATTTCTTGCAGAAACACTGTTTATGCAAAGAGGAGCACGAAATCAAGAATTAGCTCCAGAATTTGAATTTGATCCTGAACTGCAAAGAACCTTGAGACAGAGGAGGAGACTTATTGAAATGGCTGAACAAAATCAACAAGGTCCTGTTCCTCCACCTCCCAGGTTTGGAGACCATTTTGCGGTGAACTTTGAGAGAAGAACTAATTAGCAAGGGATTGATGTTGAGAGTTACCAGATCCCAACGCAAATTGTGTCTATGATCACTCAAGGACAAATTTTCCAGGGGTTGAGTAATGATGACCCTAACGAGCATCTGGACTGGTTTCTGGGATTGTGTAACACATTCAAACTTCAGAGGGTACCCCATGATGAAGTAAGAAGGGTTTTGTTTCCCTTATCTCTCAAGGGGAAGGCAAAACATTGGTTTAAATCGATCGGGGGATCTTCTGTGGCTAGTTTTGAGGAATTGGAGAAGAAGTTCTTGGCAAAGTACTTCCCACCTGCTAAGCTGGAAAGGATGAGATTGGATATTAGGAGTTTCCAACAACAGGATGGGGAAACCTTCAAGGAGGCCTAGGACAGATTCATTGACTTGTTGAGACAATGCCCAAACAATGATTTCGAAGATGTGAGAGAATTGAACACCTTTTTCAAGGGCTTGTCTCCTGAATCATCCCTCATGGTGAAGGCATGTGCTAATGGAGCTCTGAAAGATAAAAGTGTGCCATGGGTGAGAGAGTTATTCGACTCCATAGCTGATGATGAATACCTATTTCCAGAAGCAAGAAAAGTTCCTGCAAGGAGAACCAGATGAGTGTTGGACTTGGATGAGGAGACATCATTGGAGGCCAAAGTTGAGGCGTTAACAAGACAAGTCCAGACACTGAAAGCTGCTAAGGTCACTCCAGTGTTATCTTGTGGCTTGTGTAAGGGTGAGCATCATACTGATGAGTGTGAGCTTACACAGGAATCTGTTCAATTTGTGAACAATTACACTGGTAGACAGCAGTACAATGGGTATAGGAATCAAAATGGCCAAGGCAATTGGAATCAAAATACCCAAAATAGGCCATATTATCAAAGTGGAGAATCTGGAAACAGGGAGAACAAAAGGACAGAAGAAGAAGGCTCACTCCACAAGATGATGGAAAGGTTGGATCAAAGGACTACGAGACAAGGAGCAGACTCAGTTCCTTGCTGGTCCCTCTTCATAACAAAATTGACTTGTGTCTAGCTGAGGACAATAAACCAAGCGCTGTATGGGAGGCAACCCAACCAAATTATTTTCTGTCTGTTATTTATATTACTTTTAACAGTATTTGTTTTTTTTTAATAATTAGCGAACCTTCACCCCTCGTGTGCATCATTTGCAGAGCAAAAAAGAAAAGCGACAAAAGGTGAGAAGCTTCAACACTGGAGAGAACTGGAGTGTGAGTTTGACCAAAAGATGTGGAGAAGATATCCGGATGTCAGAGTTCACGAAAAGGTAACCGTGTTGAGAATATTCTCTGCACGAGCAAAAAGGCAAGAATCGAATCCGAAATTTGACAACTAGTACAGAATCGAAAATATTTGATTCTTCCATTTTCCATCTCTTGAATTTTTTTATTGTATTTGATTGATCACAAGAGTTATGATCTGAGCTTTTATCTGAGTCTGCAAGATAGAATCAAATCTTGAAAAGCAGGGAAGCACGATAAAGCTGATATGCTTGGTGACATATAAATCGAAAGCCATATATACATTTTTGCCATCAAAGTATTTCATTAGTGCACTTGTGTTTTTGGCCACATGAATTGATGATAAAAAACCACCATGCTTGACATTATATTGTGACATGCCACATGAATGCCAATGGAGCCCACACATGTTGTTTGATTGTTGAAATCATTTTGGAATGGCCGATTTTTGCAATTACATTTGACAAGACTATACAACATTTTGTTTGAATGCAATTTTTGTTGTGTTATGTTTTGTATTCTTATGCATTCACATGATGTTGTCCTCTAGTCATAGCTTTAGCCGATTCTTGCATGAAATTCCTCCTATAAATAGCATTGCATGCATGATAAATCTTTATCATCCTTGCATGCAACTTGTGGAGTTGGCCGAGAGGAGGAAAACTGTGGAAGAGAGCCATTGTGGAGCTTCGGCTATTCCAATTCCCTTTCTAAAACTTTGCATTTCATTTTTAAGCTACAGCGAAGTAAGTTCCCTTGTATCATTAATTTTTATGATGGCAATTGCACGAATACAAGGTACTTAAGGCTATCATTTTGTTGGCAAAGTGAGTGAAATAGAATGGTGCAAATGTGTTGGGTAAACCCATTGCTAGTTGTTAATCGTTTGTGAGCTTCCTTTAATCTTGAGAACATGCTAATGTGGCGTCATCTTAGTCCCTAAGCTTTGACGTTTTGTGAGAAATTGTATTCGGCTAGTGGACTATAATTTTCATGAGAATGCTCTCTGTGAGTAAATGTGTGATTAAACGAAGATTTTCGGTTGTTGAAGAAAAATGATGTGTGCTGCCAGGCTATTTCATTACTGTTGTAATGGTAAAATGTTGAGAAATGTAGTGCTTATGTATGAATGACACATATGATGAAATCAACCCATAACATGTAAAGCCATGATCAATGCATGTGAATGAACATTACAGTGGCTTTACAATTCCATGTGTTAGACTTTATGTGCTAACTTGAATTGGTAAATACTCCTCGTGTTGTAATTGCCTTAAGGAATGCCTTCATGCCTACTTTAATGCTTTAAGCTGAGTTCAGGAAGAGAGATGCCACAAGTTCCACCCAAGTACTACATTTGTGCAAATCATTACATACTTGTACTGAGAAACAAGTATGGGGGAACATGTTCTTGTGAAAACTTGAATTCATTAAGATTGAACCAAAATTGAGGTGCATTTTTTCTCTCGTAGGTACAAATGGCTCCGAAAAAGGCAACTAATGCCCCTTCATCCAGTCAGAAAGGACAGACTTCAAGGGGAAAGTAGAAACACACTCCAGCAGCCGAAGTTGAATCTGATTAAGATTATTCTCCAGAAGATTATAATGTACAAGAGAACCGACAAGACGGCCAGAAAAAATGAAAGGCTTCCTCCCACGATGCAGTACCACGCTTCATCAATGAGCGAGCAGAGGAGAAATTATGTAAATTTGCGATCCGACCCATTCATGTGGAGAGGACTTTTTCCGTAGATAAGCAACCTTATTGCGATACAATCAAGTTCCATCAATGAGAATTACTTACTGTGGGCCCAGAAACGTGCAATGTGGCCATCGCTAAAGAGTTCTATGCCAATGCATCTGCGACAGACCCAGAAGAAATTATAGAGAAGGGGGTGTTCGTACGAGGAAAATATTTGAAAATCACAAGCCAGGCGGTAAACAAACATTACGGTCTCCCTGACTACCCCGTGGATGAGTTCACAGAATTTTCCAAGTGGGGAGTCCGGATACTGTCCTGCGCGCTTTAGCACTCCCAGGAGAGAAATGGGCACGGAATGCTTTTGAGGATCTGACACATGTTTTTCTCAAACAACTTACAGCATAAACGAAAACCTGGTTCCTGTTTGCAAACTCTCGTCTGATGCCTACCACTCACAATACAAAGATCATGAAGGATAGGTTGTTCCTGGTTTACACTATCAAGAATAGACTCACTGCGGATGTAGGGAAGTTCATAGTGGCCTACATCAATCATGCCTTGGATGAAGAACACATCCCCATATATTTCCCACACTTCTTGCTAGAATAAGCGGTCCAGCAAAGGGTCAAGGTCTCAATGGAGAAAAGTGTCAGACAGCAATGGCTCCAATCAGAGATTCGCAACTTCAGAATTATCAAAGGCAGGAGCAAATCGAAAGGCAACGCATAGAAGCAGATGCGAGAAACAATGCAGCGAGAGAAGCACAAGAGAAAGAAGAGGCAAGACGGGAACAACCCCACAAGATACAGCAAACCCGCAGCAACATCAAGGATTCAACGATTTCCACAATATGCACAATGCATTAGCAACCCTATAGTCATCTTTACAAGAACAACATGATTCGGTCACCCGACATATGGATGCCATGGAAGAAAGATGGACTGGGTTCCAAACTGATATGGGAACAAGGTTGGATTCGATGTTGCAAGAGCATACTACTCAGTGGTCCACGATGGACAACAGGTTGAATCAATGCCAAACGGAAGTTCACAACCTCAACTTGATGATGGTGTATCATCACCAGTCCCGAGGGCCCAATTTGTATTTCCCTCCATTGGAAGAATTAGACAGTCAAGCCCGAATAATCGTGGACATATCAAGTAGGCGAGTAGTAATGCAGCAGGACATGAGTGCACATGGTGGAGGAAGCTAACCCAACTTTGGAGCTGTTATGCCTATGTTTCCTGGATTCTCACGTTTTGCCAATTGATAAGTGGGTTTTATACCAACTTATATATCTTATTTCACTAAGCTTTTGACTTGTATTGCATATATTTAAGAGTGATTATGTGCTATAGTATGATTATGTGCTAGTGTGATTACTCAAGCACATTCATTTCAGTGATCTATAGTATTGCATTTCCAGCTTTACATTTGGGCAATTGAGTTTAGTTGTTCTCAACTCACTCACACCATGTTCACTCTTCACTCAAGCTCACACATTGCACCTCGCAGCTGCAGCTCACAATCAACACACGAGCATAAAACTACGATGCATCATGGCGATGCATCGTAGTGAAAACAGATTTGAACCACGATGCATCGCTGCGATGCATCGTGGTTGTGAGAGAATGTGCTACGATGCATCGTGGCGATGCATCGTAGTTATGTCCAGTTTGTGCTGCGATGCATCGTGGCGACGCATCGCATGCCAATGTGTGATTTCTTTGCTTTGAATTAGAAATGTTGAAGCTGTGTTTCTCTTGTTCTTCACGTGTTGATTCCTTCTTCTCAACATGTAGTTCATATCATTCAAGACATCCATTAACATTTCATGTTTAGCAATCACAGCCTTGTCCTGATTTCGTCCTTATTTGACCCTTGATTCAGATTTTATGTGCGTTTGAGTAGCAGTGCATGGCCAGCTTTGCAATGTTCTTGAGTTCCAGAAAATATTCTAAGTGTTGAAGTTCTGATTTTCAGGTTCAGGCAAGGAAGATGAAGGCGTGAGGCTAAAAGGCGAGGAGGCGTGGTTCGTTGGCTGATGGATTTATTGGAGGCTTGCGGAGCTGCTGAAGGCGTGAATGCAAGAAGCCTGAAGGCGCTGGAATTTTTGATCCTTGAGTTCAACTTCGGATTTTTCCCTTTTGGGCTGATTTTTTCTTTGTCTTTTGAGGGGCAATTTTGTAATAACTTAGATATTTTACGTTTACGTATTAGTCACATTTCTACTACTCTATATATAGGAGATGTAGCTAATGTGGAAGGTATCCCGGGACCATTATTATTATTCACTTTTCACATTTTGTAACCGACTTTTGAGAGCTAGAGGGAGCGGGAATTAGTTGTGAGATCTACTTTCTCTCTCTAGTTTCTCTCTCTAGTTTTTGGAGTTCCATTTCCATTTTCCGATCAAGGATTGCTCCGATCATGACAATTCTCTACTGAATTAAGGAAGCAACTTCCAATTCCTTGTGAATTGAAGCAATTGAAGCATTTCATTTGGTAACTTCTTTCCAGATTATGAATATGACTTGTTTGTTATTGCTTGTTGAAGGTTGTGAAATGGAAATGGAGATCCGTGGCTAGATTTTGAGATATCCTAGGGATTGAATGGATGAATGATTAATTCCAGTTGATGTGTTGCCTTGCAATTGACGTAATTCACTAAGCATGAAATCATACATGAATCTATTCCTTGAACTTGTTAAATTTCTTATATCTGTACTGGTCTTGAATGATTTGAACTCCAATTGTGGTCACCATGCCAAATTGGAGGTAGATTCACCATCATTTAGTGAAGATGCATGAAATGAGAACCTGAATGTGATTTCTTGAGTCTTTGCACTTGTTCAGCCGATCATTGCATTCCTGAGATTTAGGCCTCACCATGGGAAACTTCAAAGGAGTGAAAACATAGGAAGATGTGTTTAAGAAGTTCTCTAAGATGAAAACTTAAGCATTCAACCCTAGGTTGGGCCTCACCATGGGAGTTCCTAGGCTTGGCATGTTTGAGTGGTAGTCTTGAGGAGTTGAGATGCTGTAGTTTATGACACTAATCTATGCCTGACCATGGGAAAGGGTAGTGTTATGGGATCTAGCATGTAGTGCGGTCATCATGCCGACTATAGGTTAGGTTCTCAGGAAACTAAGATCTCCTCTGTTCATACATGAGAGTCAATTGTTTGCATCACTCATCTGGAAAGGCATTCATCCAACTCAAGAACCTAGGATATCCATTCACACCTGTTTGTTGCATTTAGACTTCATTACTTGCTTTAGTCTTCTCTGTTTTTGAGTCCTAGTTCAATTGAGTCTTACTTCTTGTTTGGTACATAGTTGATACTTGATAATTCGTAAGTTTTCCTTTGTGACTTCTTTGAACACTTTCTTTAGCTCTTGAGACAACTTCTGAACAAATTCTCATTTCTTGAATCGACTAATTCCCTGTGGAACGAAACCTTTCTTCACTACTACTATAGTTAGTGAAATTAGGATAAATTTGTGGGTACGCGATACACCTATCAATTTTTGGCGCCGTTGCCGGGGAATTAGGCAAGGTTTCTTGAAATCTTATTTTGTTCTGTTTTGTTGTATGTTTAGATTAGTAGTTTTATTATTTTTCATTTTGTGAAACTCTGCTGTTTTTCTTGTTTTTTGTGCTTTGTTGTCTACTTTGGTGTATTTGCGGCAAGTGCAGGATATTGAACTGAACTGACATTGAAGATTGCACACCACAATTACCCAACCATGTCTAGGTGGTATGAGGACTCTTTTGGTTTTTCTCATTACACACAACCAACACCTAGAAGATTTGGGGACTTCTCTCCACCACAATATGAAGAGCAAGGGCACAATCAAGAACAGGGCAACAAGACCTATCTCAGTGGAAACCAAGGACTCTCTTTGGAGGATAGGTTTTATCAACCAATGGAGAAACTTGATAGAGGCTCACAAAAGGAGGAAATGGGATTTCCTCAAGAAGAAGAGTTATCAAGAAGCCAACAAGGGTGTACTCAACTAGATGCATCATGGGGCAATGTGAGATAACAAAGTGAGCTACCAAGTCAATATGCACCATGTTATCCACAAGAGTACCCTTGGGATATGGAATCTACAAATATTGAGGTTGTCTCGCACAAATGCATTGTTGATGAACCCGTGGTACGCGAGTCAAATTTTAGTTGTTCATTTGAGAATAATGTCTTTTATGATGAGGATTATGACTCTTGTGATGAGTGCTATCGATGAATTGAATGCTGTGAGGCTTCTAAGTGACATAATGAGAAGTGTGTCTAAGGGGGAATCTAGCATTAATTTTATTGAATTCCAGGAGTCAAATGATGTTGTTGGCCATTCATTAGAGTCTTCTCACGTTGATAGCCTTGTGAATTGTGTAGAGACACTTCTTGATGATCAATGTGATATCTTGAAAGAAAATAATGTCGCCATGGCTAATGAAAATGTCAACACATTGTTTGAAACTCTGGTTGCGGCACCAACTCTTGAATTGATGATTGAATCTAAATGCTTAAATGTGGACTCACAGGAAGTGCAAAATGAGGTACTTTTGTTAATTGATGATAATGCTTTCTGTGTTGTTAACAAAGAAGAGCCTCTGGAAATTCCCCTTGTTAGTCTAGAGGTGGATAATGAGTGCAATGTTATACTTGATGATGCTGATAGTTCTTCTGTAGATGTATCTTTTCTTGATGACCTGATAAATTGCATAGAGTCACATCTCGATGAACATTTTGATATCAAGAATAAAGATAATGTTGAACTTGCTAATGGTTTTGTTGAGACCATGGATATAGAACCATTGGTTGAGTCTTGCAGGATTGAAATGGTTAGTGTGGTGGAAGAGGTAGATGATGTGCTTACAATTGTAGAAGAATCAAAGGAGGTGCCCACAATGGGGGAGCTTAAATGGTTTAAAGTGGAATTTGTAAAGATTGCTCCCCATGTGCATGAGCTTAAGCACTTCTTTGGACCTTTTCTTCAAGTGCCCTACAGGAGGATAATGAGTTCTTATGAAATATCATTTTTCTGGTATAGAGAGGGTTATTCCGATTCTTGAAGAAGAAAGTTACATGAATAAAGTCTAGCTGGAGACTAATAAAATCCAGAACTACTTCTTTCTCCTATTGCATTCAATTAAGTAGTTTTGTTAATTTGATTTTCATGTTATTTTGTATTTTTGCTTATACTCACCAAGGCCACTCATATTGTTGGGGCATGTACATGAAGGGAATTTCAAGAGAGGTCATGCACACATGAGGCTAAGTGTGGGGGAGTGGAGTCATTAACCACTTCCACAATGCACATAATTATTTTGTCTTACATTTCAAGCATGATTGTGCATATGCTATTTAGTGTTACTAGTTGCATAATTTTACACCACCATGAATCTTAGTCATGGTGCGACACTTTGCTTGCATGCTACCTCCGTGACATGTTTATCTTGCACCAACATGTAGTGTACTTGAGTGAGCAATTTCTAATAAGCTTTGTTTTTACCATGTGCATGGACTTTTTCATGCAAGGAAGAACTTCAAACAAGGACACTTCACCAAGCAAACATTGGATTTAATGATATCTCAATACCAGGGAGCTCCTAAACCTCTCTTTACTTTACATTGTGGACAATGTAAATTTTAAGTGTGGGGGAGGGAATGTTTGCTATGGTTTGTGTTTTTTGGGCTTTATATGCTTAGTTTATGTCATGGAAATGTTTTGTGCTATGTGATGCAAAGTATGTTACTTTTAAGTTTTGTTGTTTTACTTTGAGTTTGTGCATATTTTACTTCGTATATGTGGTGTTTTTCAATTTTGTTTTTTGAAATTTTTGTGAATAAGTGATGGTGTTGAGCTTAAGTGTGTCATGTGAGTGTGGAGTGTGAAGACAAGTTGTGCTATGTTTTTACAGTGAGTTGCATTTAGAGAGCCATGAAATTTTTGACCTTTGAAGCAACTTTGATACGAAATTTTGAATATATTTTTTTTAAAAAGAAGATGAAATGTTTAAGAACACAATTTGAATCTTTCTTGTAGAAAAACTTGACTATCCATGGAAAACACATTAACGCTAGAGTTGGTTGTGAGTTTTAAAAAAAAAAGTTTGAGTAAAAATGCTCAAAGTGGTGAGGATAGTTCATACCAAGTGGTAACAGTTAAAACATAGTGGGAAAGTTTGCACTTTAACATGGTTGTTTTTTAAGCACTAAAAGGCATACATACTTGGATTGTTGAACTTATGTGAAAAGGTGAGAAGTAGAGAATTTGTTTGAAATTTTTCATGAAATTAAGCTAAGTACTCCTTGGGAACTTGTAGTGACATTTATGCACTGAGGAGAAGATTTGGTTAGAAAAGGCAAGTTATGCCAATTTTAAATGTACTGGATGCTAAGTGCGTGGACAATATTCCAAAAGTACACAAAATGAACCACTCCTCTACGTGACTGCTCTATCACACAAAGTGTGCACTTGTTGAGAATAATCCGTATGAGTGGGGATGGAATTCAAAAGCCCTAAAACCCAAGGCAAAATTTGGTGAGATAATGAGTACCCCAGAGTAATAAAGTCATGTGCAAACGAAGGTAAAGTACTAAAGGATGACAACCTGGGGGAAAGAGTGATAAGAGACGAGGGCGGCCATTGATCCTTAAAAGGGTGCATTTATGTCTATACGATGTTTACAAGTTGAAGAACTGCTAATTCATTATTTGCATTCTCTACCATTGCTTTGAACATAAGTAAGACTTGAGAAATATGAAAGCCTTTGCACACAACTCACACATCTATGTTAAAGTGTTAAATGAGTACAACTTAGTTTTGGTGATTACCATGAAGAGTTGAGCATGTCTTTACCATGAGAGTCTAATTGTTTACCAAAGGAGTTTGAACATCCAACAATAGTGTGAATTGTGTTTGAAATGGATAGGAAGTTTTTTTTTTTTTTCCTACCAAAGTTCACCAATGAAGCATTGTTTGTGTGAAGGGTTGGTAGTGGCTGTGTTCAATCTATGAGGAAAAGAATTGGTTGAGAGTTTTTTTTGTGCCATTGATTGAGGACAAGCAAAAGATCAAGTGTGGGGGAATTTGATAAGTGGGTTTTATACCAACTTATATATCTTATTTCACTAAGCTTTTGACTTATATTGCATACATTTAAGAGTGATTATGTGCTATTTTGTGCAATAGTGTGATAAGCAACTTGTTGTGCTTAAATGGAGAAAAAGATCCAAAAATGTTGTTAAAATGAGGCAACTATGTGTTTGGTGTCAAATAGTGAGTTTGAGTTTAAAAAAAAGGCTTGAGTGTTGTGTGTGATTTTGGGAAAACCTAATGGTGCCTAAAATTGGCTAACTCTGGAGTGGGCAGATTTGGTTGGTGAACTTTGTCTGAGCATACCTTCTTCAATTCTAATCCAATTGATAATGTCTTGGATGCTATGGAAAGTAATTTGAGTGCTCTTTAATTCATATCTTATTCACTCTCTTCAAATTCTATGTGCAAGTAGAAGAAACGGGGGCATCTTTGCAACTGCTCCTCCAGGTTTTCACCTTTGAGTTCATATTGCCACAGTTTGGTAGATTGTCCATATTTTGAGCTACAGACCTCCAATTTCGATGGTTCTTGAACGTACGAAACGCTAAGGAGAAGATCTAGAACTTTCATTTTTACTGCAAAGCCTAATTAGATTTGGCCGACGATGCATCGCCGCGATGTATCGTCCTTATAAGGTTTTGCACCACGATGCATAGCCGCGATGCTTCGTTGTGAAAATTCATCCTGCCACAGTTTAGTGTTTTGGCTATAACTTTCTCGTCTTATCTCTGAATTGGCTGATTCAAATGGCTATGGACAGCTACGACCTGGGGCTACATCTTGTATGTTTTAAGTTTTTCCAAATTCACAACACATAAGGGCCAGAGTTTGGGTGGAAGATGCTGCACGCACATTTTGTACATTTATGCATAACATTTGAACCACGATGAATCGTAGGGTTAATTTCAGTTGTTGCCAGGTTTCAGAATTTAGGTCATATCTCTTTCTTCTGAACTCCGATTTGAGTAATTCAAAATGCTCTGGAAAGCGGAGAACAAGGGCTACAACTTTCATGTTTTAAGTTCTCCTAAATTCCCATTGCATCATATTCGAATATTGGTTGGAAGTAGCTGAGCAGTTGGACATTTTGGGCTAAGAGATCGTGGTGCATTTGTGCAGTCAGCTATTTTTGCACTACGATGAAAGCATTTGCTCACACAGAATTTACACTACGATGGATTCACAAACCTTGCACAACAAATTCTCTCAAGCACAATCACTCTTGCTATTTTGCATAAGTCACAAACACATTTCAAAAGCACATTCATTTCAGTGATCTATAGTATTGCATTTCCATCTTTACATTTGGGCAATTGAGTTTAGTTGTTCTCAACTCACTCACACCATGTTCACTCTTCACTCAAGCTCACACATTGCACCTCGCAGCTGCAGCTCACAATCAACACACGAGCATAACACTACGATGCATCGTGGCGATGCATCGTAGTGAAAACAGATTTGAACCACGATGCATTGCTGCGATGCATCGTGGTTGTGAGAGAATGTGCTACGATGCATCGTGGTGATGCATCGTAGTTATGTCCAGTTTGTGCTGCGATGCATCGTGGCGATGCATCGCAGGCCATTGTGTGATTTCTTTGCTTTGAATTAGAAATGTTGAAGCTGTGTTTCTCTTGTTCTTCACGTGTTGAATCCTTCTTCTCAACATGTAGTTCATATCATTCAAGACATCCATTAACATTTCATGTTTAGCAATCACAGCCTTGTCCAGATTTCGTCCTTATTTGAACCTTGATTCAGATTTTATGTGCGTTTGAGTAGCAGTGCATGGCCAGCTTTGCGATGTTCTTGAGTTCCAGAAAATATTCTAAGTGTTGAAGTTCTGATTTTCAGGTTCAGGCAAGGAAGATGAAGGCGTGAGGCTCAAAGGCGAGGAGGCATGGTTCGTTGGCTGATGGATTTCTTGGAGGCTTGCGGAGCTGCTGAAGGCGTGAATGCAAGAAGCCTGAAGGCGCTGGAATTTCTTATCCTTGAGTTCAACTTCGGATTTTTCCCTTTTGGGCTGATTTTTGCTTTGTCTTTTGAGGGGCAATTTTGTAATAACTTAGATATTTTACGTTTACGTATTAGTCACATTTCTACTACTCTATATATAGGAGATGTAGCTAATGTGGAAGGGATCCCGGGACCTTTATTCATTATTCACTTTTCACATTTTGTAACCGACTTTTGAGAGCTAGAGGGAGCGGGAATTAATTGTGAGATCTACTTTCTCTCTCTAGTTTCTCTCTCTAGTTTTTGGAGTTCCATTTCCATTTTCCGATCAAGGATTGCTCCGATCATGACAATTCCCTACTCAATTAAGGAAGCAACTTCCAATTCCTTGTCAATTGAAGCAATTGAAGCATTTCATTTGGTAACTTCTTTCCAGATTATGAATATGACTTGCTTGTTACAGCTTGTTGAAGGTTGTGAAATGGAAATGGAGATCCGTGGCTAGATTTTGAGATATCCTAGGGATTGAACGGATGAATGTTTAATTCAAGTTGATGTGTTGCCTTGCAATTGACGTAATTCACTAAGCATGAAATCATACATGAATCTATTCCTTGAATTTGTTAAATTTCATATATCTGCATTGGTCTTGAATGATTTTAACTCCAATTATGGTCACCATGCCAAATTGGAGGTAGATTCACCATCATTTAGTGAAGATGCATGAAATGAGAACCTGAATGTGATTTCTTGAGTCTTTGCACTTGTTCAGCCGATCATTGCATTCCTGAGATTTAGGCCTCACCATGGGAAACTTCAAATGAGTGAAAACATAGGAAGAAGAGTTTAAGAAGTTCTTTAAGATGAAAACTTAAGCATTCAACCCTAGGTTGGGCCTCACCATGGGAGTTCCTAGGCTTGGCATGTGAGAGTGGTAGTCTTGAGGAGTTGAGATGCTGTAGTTTATGACACTAATCTAGGCCTGACCATGGGAAAGGGTAGTGTTATGGGATCTACCATGTATTACGGTCATCATGCCGACTATAGGTTAGGTTCTTGGGGAACTAAGATCTCCTCTGTTCATACATGAGAGTCAATTGTTTGCATCACTCATCTGGAAAGGCATTCATCCAACTCAAGAACCTAGGATATCCATTCACACCTGTTTATTGCATTTAGACTTCATTTCTTGCTTTAGTCTTCTCTGTTTTTGAGTCCTAGTTCAATTGAGTCTTACTTCTTGTTTGGTACATAGTTGATACTTGATAATTCGTAAGTTTTCCTTTGTGACTTCTTTGAACACTTTCTTTAGCTCTTGAGACAACTTCTGAACAAATTCTCATTTCTTGAATCGACTAATTCCCTATGGAACGAAACCTTTGCTCACTACTGTTATAGTTAGTGAAATTAGGATAAATTTGTGGGTACGCGATACACCTATCACCAATCAACCTCCACCTCCTCCAGGAACTTAAAAAGTGCAGTTTACTTCTTTTTCCCCACCATTGGTAGTAATGCATAATTCAAGTATGGGGGGAAAGAAGAGTGAGGAGAGAGATGCCTTGGGGTTGTTGTGGGTTGTTTCATGTATGGCTTAGGGTAGTAGTCATCTGGTTATGTGCTATGCCGGTGATAATGCTTTTAAATTGTTTGTGCTTTGTTCTGCTAAGTCTAGTGCATAGTGTAAGTTTGCTTTGCTATTGTGTGAGGGATCGGTGGTGGTGTATTTCTTATATTAGTAAGTGTAGGTTGTGTGCTCTTTTGTGATGTGGGTAAGAAAAACAAACTAGTGAATAGCACTAGTTTTGTTATGTGCTTTAAAAGATCAAATTATGTGTTAAATAACAAATGTGTTGTGTTGTGTAAATCTAGCTCCTGATCATATGCACATTAACACTTTCAGTATCATCGTTCATCCTATCCAACATCCACATTTATGATGTATGCAAAATTTTCTCCAAGTTACAGTTTCATTCTATTTTATGCAAGTTGAGAGTTGAAGTTCAATGTTAAGATAAGATAGAAACACCAATACATGCTTGACATAGGAGTTATGCAACTCTTGAATTGTTTATACTCTCTACTTGTAAACACTTATTCCTGTATTTTTGATATATAGTCCATTGAAGACACACACGAACATGGAATGCTTGATAATTGAGATGGAAACGAATAAAGGGAAAAAATAGCCACAAAACCCTTGCAGCCTAGCACCAAAGTGCGGCATCAATCTCGAAAGAGAACAACAAGCACCAATGTGCATTGAATAAGGGGGAAACCCCAGCAAGTTTAGCAAAGACAAAGTTTATCTCTTATCTCTAAATATGAAGTGTTTGTGTGTGTGGACAAAAAGACTGTAGTGCAGGAATTGTTTGTTAAGTGGTTGCTTGAGTACTTTGTATAAACAGAGTAAAAAAGCATAACTGACTCTCAGCACACACATCACATTGGTGATTCTGTCTTTATTCATTGAACCTTAATTGACAAAGCGCACGATGCTAGATAAACTGTGAATTGGAGCCAATAAATATATCTGCATGCGAAAAAAAAATACTTTCATGGATAGATGATGATGGTGATGTTGAAGGTTTGAATTGTGAAGATGAACTTGAATGATAATTGATTGCTTTGCTCGGGACTAGCAAAGGTTTAAGTATGGGGGGTTGATAAGTCTCATTAACGCAAACTTATTTGCTCTAAATAATTGATCTTTTGTGTGGAATTTCAATGGAAATGTGTTTGAAGGACAACATTAGTGTAGAAATGACAGAAACTCTACGAATGTACAAAAATGTCTAAGTGTGTGAAAATACTACAAAGTTGATATCATTTTGAGTAAATTGAATGCCATGCACAAACTTACACATTTTTGCGTCACAAAATTTCAAACACAGCATATAAGCATAGACCCTACACACATACACAAAACACACACAAAAACACACACAAACATAAGTACACACAAACACACACACAACTGTGCGGGCGCATATGCACCCGCACAGCACACACACACATGCCTGTGCGGGCGCATAGGCGCCCGTACAGCACACACCGCGCAAGAATGTGCCCCAAGCAGTACACACGCATATAGGCGCCCGCACAAGCTAACCGCGGCGGGCGCCTGTGCGCCCGGCCACTCACTTGCACGTTTTATTTGGATTTTTGTACCATCACACTCACTCATGCTTTTGTACGATTACATTTACACACTCACACTCCTTTTGTGCACTAAGCGCGCACAACACATATTTCACCACCTGTTGTTGAGAAAATTCCTTAACGCCTAAGCAAACTAATGACTCATTGACCTAATTTATTTGTTGGCATCTTTGTTGACAGGCACGCGGAAGGATCCTGTAGCAGCTGAAAGCTACCAGCTACTATGATGGGGACATGTAAGCCAAGAGAAGGTATAAAAGAGAAGAGGAGCCGCTGAATCAAGGATTGCATCAGAGGAGATCGCAGAATTCGGGGATGAGAATAGAGAGAGATTTTGGGGGAGCAAAATCTAGGTGTTGAGAGAAATCAAAGAACACGATTGAAAGGGGTGAAGGGAATCAGAATGACATGAGACAGATTTACCCTCTTGTAATCGTGATTTCTGGACCGATCAATATAATCGGCTAATTCGTAGTATTGCCTTGAGGGGTTGTTGATGTATAGATCTTAAATTCATCGGAGACATTTGAAATGCATTTATCTTTTTGTTCATGTTGATTTACATTTGTTTCATGCTTAGCTTCAATGTGTTTGCATAAATTTCTTAAATCCATATTGATCTGTGGTGCCCACTAAGATTGTGTGGATCTA
This sequence comes from Ophiorrhiza pumila, assembly GCA_016586305.1. Lineage (NCBI taxonomy): Eukaryota > Viridiplantae > Streptophyta > Magnoliopsida > Gentianales > Rubiaceae > Ophiorrhiza > Ophiorrhiza pumila. The sequence goes on along the minus strand of BLIW01000008.1, from coordinate 28,559,844 downwards.
CCGAAGGCAGTTGAACTAACGTGAATTGAATTGTGAATCACTCTAGTGTGAGTTTCTAAGTCTGTATAATTGAGATTTCTTTTTGTGCGGTGCCCACTGACATCTAGAAATCAGATCTTAAGAAAAGACTTTAGGAATACCTTTGTAGAACAGATCTAATCCATGAATTGAGTAGCTGCCCTGCCAAGGGAGATAATCACAGAGTGGATTAGTACTTAAGGGTAGGGATCTGGGAGCCTAATTAGTGCCAAGAACCTGCCCTGCCAAGGGAAGTTTAAGGAGTTTGTGGATTAGGGTTGTGAGAATCGCCCGGTTAATCAACCCTAGGAAACTGGCAGTATAATCCCCACACGCTTCTGCACAGGAGTCGATGACGATGAATAGAGATTCATATTGATTGTTTCTCTCTCAAGGCAATACACTCCCGTTTCTATTACTGTTTCATATCTCGTTTCTTTTACTGTTTGTTGATGCTATTGTTTTGTTGTCAATTTCTGTTTGCGAATCAATTCCAGTACATAACCCTCTCCTTGTGGAAATGACCTCATTCACCACTACTGCATATCTATGAGCTTGGGTAAAATTGGAGAGTAGTGACAACTCGTCCCCAATAGTAATGATAGATTCAGGTGCAGATTTAAATTGTATTAGAGAAGGATTTATACCTTCAAAATATTTTGAAAAAACTCAAGTCATATTAAATGCTGCACAACGTGCAAAAATACATGTAGATTATAAATTGTCAAATGTGTGTATATTTTCTGAAGAAAATAATTATGTTTGTTGTCAATTTGTTTTAACTAAAACAATTAATCAACATGTAATACTAGGAACTCCTTTCTTAAATTTAATGCATCCATATAAATGTGATGGTAAAATATTATCAAAATTTGACTCTGATTTATCATTTAAATTTATAACTTCTCCAAGAACTAGAGATCTTTGTTCATTAAATTTACATGAAAATATAAAATTGAAAAATAATCAAATTAATTTTCTTTCACATCAAATTTTATCTTTAAAGATAGAAGAACAGTGAAAATATCTAAAATTAAAAAATCAAATTAAAAATATTATAGAAGAAATTACTACAAAAATTTGTAGTGAGTTACCAAATATTTTTTGGGAAAGAAAACAACATATTTGTTGAATTACCATATGAAAATGATTTTGATGAACAAAAAATACCAACGAAAGCAAGACCATCTCAAATGAATAAAGAAATGGTTGAATACTGCAAAAAAGAAATTGATGATTTGTTAAAAAAGAAAATAATTAGAAAAAGTTATTCTCCTTGGAGATGCTCTGCATTTTATGTTAATAAAAATTCAGAAATTGAAAGTGGTGTTCCAAGATTAGTTATTAATTATAAACCCTAGAATATGATTTTACAATGGAGTAGATATCCAATTCCAAATAAAAAAGATCTATTAAATAGAATTTTTGGAGCAATAATATACTCTAAATTTGATTTAAAATCTGGATTTTAGCAAATACAAATTGATGAAAAAGATAAATATAAAACTGCATTTACTGTTCCATTTGGTCACTATGAGTGGAATGTAATGCCTTTCGGTCTAAAAAATACTCCTTCTGAATTTCAACATATAATGAATGATATTTTTTTCTCCATATTCTTTTATAATTGTTTACTTTTTTTTTTGGCTAATCATCCCATGTGCGGGGGGCGCCACTCCCGATTTTATTCATTGAAAATTAAGTTACAGAGATTATGGCGGATATAACCTCACCATTAGTACATGTTGAAAGATGTAAATAAGGAGGATTCCTCCCTTACAACAATAGCTGCAGTTTTTGAGTAAATGAAACTTCCTAATTAAGGAGGACTCCTCCTTTTACAATTGGATTCAGAAAAAAGAAAACACTCAAGGAAGGAAAGATCCATTGTAATAACAGTTGTGTGTAAGATATTCTCATGTTGGAGAAATGCAATCGAATCAAATACAGTTCATAGTAGGTAAATAAGCCTAACATCAGCAACTTGTGACCCTTATAAAGCAAGGCTTAACATCAGCTGCCAACGAATTTGAGAAGAGCTTATACCTGATGTATACCAAAAGGTTGAGCTTTCATCTTTACCTTAGATGAAATGATGTAAGGGAGACCAAGTTTTTCAGCTCTTATTATGTTTTGGACTTTTCGGTGAAGCAGAGTCTTCGCGTTGATTGCCATTTGATGATGGAATTCTGCACATTTTGACAAAAGAATAGCTGCAGAATTTGACTGTTTAGGACTTAGAGACCATCGAGGTTGGGGAAGTAACTCAGATAAGCTTTGACGATGAACTCTTATCCTCCAAGGAGCTGTTGCTTTATTTTGAATCCATGCGGTTAGATTTTTGGAGCTTGATTCTACACATAGATTAGTGGAAATTCCTTTTTTCCGACATTCTTGATTTCCGAGCAGGGCTGCCTCAATCATAACCTGTTCATCAAAAGAAATATTAGTAGCATTTGATTTAAAGTGAAAAGCGAAAACCATTTTGCATTGATCAGCTCTTACTATTCCACGACCGAGTCCTTGTTTTCTTGAATTGTTTACATTGATGATATCTTAATTTTTTCACAAAATATTGATCAACATTTTAAACATTTAAATATTTTTATTAAAATTGTTATTAAAAATGGTTCAGTTGTTTCTGCCAAAAAATTAAAATTATTTAAACTAAAATTAGATTTTTAGGCTATGAATTAGAATATGGTCAAATTACACCAATTGCTAGAAGTATTGAATTTGAAAATAAATTTCCTGATGAATTGAAAGATAAAAAACAATTACAAAGATTTTTAGGAAGTTTAAATTATATTGCTGAATATTATAAAAATTTGGCTATTGATAGTAAGCCTTTATATGATAGGTTGAAAAAAGATCCTCCTGCATGGTCTGAAATTCTTACTAATGCAGTAAAAATAATTAAACAAAAGGTTAAATTTTTACTATGTTTAAGTTTAGTAAATCCTGAATGGGATAAAATTGTTGAAACTTATGCTTCTGATATTGGTTATGGAGGAATTTTGAAACAAAAGAATCCACAAACCAATAAAGAGGAATTAGTTAGATATTATTCTGGAACATGAAAAAATGCTCAATTAAATTATTCTACAACTCACAAGAGTAGGGTATACTAAATGGTGGCCAAAATGTCAAGTAGAATATCATGAAATTGAAAAAACACGAAATGAAGCAAAAAATTCTTTTGTAAAAGAAAAAATGACACAAGAGATTAATATTTCTTCTCAAAAATAATTGAATGAGAAAAATGATTTAATAGAAAAATTACAAAATCATCAATTTCTTTTTTTGGAATATTCATTTTAGATGGTCTTGCTTTCGTTGGTATTTTTTGTTCATCAAAATCTTTTTCATATGGTAATTCAACAATATGTTGTTTTCTTTCCCAAAAAGCATTTGGCAATTCACTACAAATTTTTGTAGTAATTTCTTGTGTAATATTTTTAATTTGATTTTCTCATTTTGGAGATTTTAACTGTTCTTCTATTTTTAAAGATAAAATTTCATATGAAAGAAAATCAATCTGATTATTTTTCAATTTTATATTTTCATGTAAATTTAATGAACAAAGATCTCTAGTTTTTGGAGAAGTTATAAATTTAAATGATAAATCAGAATCAATTTTTGATAATGTTTTACCATAACATTTATATGGATGCATTAAATTTAGGAAAGGAGTTCCTAGTATTACATGTTGATTAATTGTTTTGGCTAAAACAAATGGACAACATACATAATTATTTTCTTCATAAAATATACACACATTTGACAATTTATAATCTACATGTGTTTTTGCACCTTGTGCAGCATTTAATATGACTTGAGTTTTTTCAAAATATTTTGAAGGTACTAATCCTTCTCTAATACAATTTAAATCTCCACCTGAATCTATCATTACTTTTGATTGAATTTTATAATCTTTATTTATTACAAGTGTTGCAAAAATATAATATTTTTGAGATGTAATTAAAGTATTTAATTGAGAATATTGATCAGAAATTTCTTCTATTTTATCAAGTTCTTTTTCTGTTAAAGTCTTATTTTTTAATATTTTAATTTCTGTTTTTAATTCATTAATTTCTTGTTTTAATATAGGTGAAGTAATTTTTGAGACTCAAAAATTCAAAAATTAAAAGAAAGAATTTTAATTTTAGAAGAATTAAATTTGACAAATATATTAAATACACAAAATGAAGAAGAAATAGAAGAAATACCAGAACAAAATAATTTTCTTCAAATAAACACTTTAATTACTTCTCAAAAATATTATATTTCTATAATACTTGTTACAAATAGAGAATATAAATTTCAAACAATTGCAATGATTGATTCAGGTGTTGATTTAAATTGTATAAAAGAAGGATTAATCCCTTCAAAATATTTTGAAACAACTGAAGTAATATTACATGCTGCACAAGGTACACAAATAAAAATAAAATATAAAATCTCTGATGTTTGTGTATTTTCTGAAGAAAATAATTACATTTGTTCTCCATTTGTACTAACTAAAGCAATTGGTCAACATATAATATTAGGAAATCCTTTTTTAAATTTAATGCATCCTTATCAATGTGATGGAAAAAAGTTATCAAAAATCAATTCAAGTTTATCATTTAATTTTGTAACCTTTCCTAAAATTAGAGATCTTTAAATACTAATTTCTCACAAAGATTGAATTTTGCAGGTATGATTTTGAAAAAGGAAGAAAAGAATTTGTCCTTCTCAATTACATTTTCTTTTTTTGCAGGAAATGAGAGGTAAAGGTCGTCAGTCTCAAAATAAATTTGGTTATATAAATCAAGTAAGCCAAAATAGACTTCCCAATTCTTCTTTTCAAAGGTCATCTCAAATGAGAGGTCAAAATACACCCCTATCTATAGGCTTTAATTCCACTGTTAAAATAAATATTTTAGAAGGAACATCCTCAAATCAGGATTATGATTATATTCCAAATGGAGTACAGGTACATGCTTTAACTATACCAAATAGTGATCTTAAATTAGATCCTTATGATATAGCTAATAAATATTTTAATCATCCTTCTAGTTCTCAATTTGGTTTAAAGGGACCTTTGCCCTTAAAAACCCATCATACATATGCAGATTTTTTAAATTTCACAAAATTTGCAAATGTTAAAGACAAACAAAAAACCAACCATCCTCAAGATTGGTCTCCTACCTATGAGGATAGTCAAATAGCCCTTTCTCAATTATATATCCACCAAATTCCTTCTTACTCAGATTGGAAAATACCATCTACCCAAGCTTTAAAATTTATCTCAAATTATGACAAAATTGAATACAAATTTACTTATTATGATATGGTGGATAGCTTCTCTAAAGTATTTTTATATCAAAATTCCTTGTGTAGACACACTTGGTGGATACGCTTTGATGATTCCATCTTTGAAAAACCCATACCAAATTGGTTTCTTGAATGGTTCAAAAATATGGGACCAAAACAAGAAAATTTTTTACCTGAAAAATTACAACCATTTTTTTGTCAATTCCAATATATTTATTCCTTAAAATTCCAAAATCCAGAAATCTTTGGAGAATCCTTTTTATTATTCTTAATAAAATTTCAAATACTTTGGTTATTTGCATGGAAATATGAAGAAGGCTATGCAATTGATGGTATTCCACAGCTCAGAAGAATATTATACACAAAATGGTGGCCAAAGTGTCAAGTTGATTATGACTCAATTTAGAAAATCTTGGCACAGGAAGATGTTCTTTTAGCAAAAGGAAAATTATTAGATATTTTTTATAATGTATCTTCCTTTAAAAAAGATAATTTTGTTGAAAATCAGAAAAAAGAAATGATTGAAAAAATAAAAAAAGAAATTGATAAGATTTTTACTGTCTCTACTCCACTAAAGGAAAGGGAGAAAAAAATTATCAAAAGAAAAAGAAATTGAGGAAAAAGAAAAAATTGAAAAAGAGAAAATTGAAAAAGAAAAAATTGAGAAAGAGAAAAATAGAAAAGGAAAAGAAAAGTTAAATGCTTCAACGTCTCAAATATCAAATGAGGATTTAATAAATCTTGATGACAATGAAAAATTTGATACATCTATATATCAAAATCATGATCCTTATCCTGAAATGATAGAAAAAGAAAAATATGACTTTGAACAATTAATACATAATCTTTACCAAAATAAAGAATATGTGTTAAAAGTTCTTGATAAGTTGGTTTTATACCAACTTATATGTGTTATTTCACTTAGCTTTTGCCTTCCTTTTCATACAATTGTGTAGTGTTTTGTGTCATTGTGTGCATTTATGTGGTTTACAACTTGGAGTGCTAAAATGAAGGAAAAGACCACAAATGTTAATGAAATGAAGCAAATGTGTATTTGAAGTAAAAAAACAAGTAAATAGTTAAGAAGGCCTTAAATGATGTTTGAAGAATTTGAGGAAAACTTAAACATTCCTATCTTGCTTAGTTGGTAGTTGGACAGAACTGGTTGTGTAACTTGTTTTGAGTGTAAATTTCTCAATACTAGTCCAAATGATAAGATCTTGGCTGTTCTGGAAAGTTCTTTCTGCTAATGCTGTGTGCAAGTATGAGAACCAAGAGGATCTTTGCGATTGCTCCTTCAGGATTACATTGTTGGGCTCACTACCACAGTTTGGTAGATTGTCCATATCTTGAGCTACCGACCTTCAATGATGCGGATTCTTGAACCAATGGAACCCCAAGAGAAAAATCTAAAACTCTTATGTTTACCACAAAGTCCAATTCGTAGACAAAGACACTCATATATCGCTTTCAAGTGAAACATCGCAGCCTTGTGGAAATTTGGCCTACGATGCATCGCAGCCTTGCAGCATTTGTGCTACGATGCATCGCGGCGATGCATCGCAGCTTTGCGGCACGAAATTTCTTCCTCGCCACACTCCCGTATTTTGCCCATAACTTCATAATATTACGTGTTGACCAATTGCATTAGTTAGTACAAATGGAGAATAAATGTAATTATTTTCTTCAGAAAACACACAAACATCAGAGATTTTATATTTTACTTTTATTTGTGTACCTTGTGCTGCATGTAATATTACTTCAGTTGTTTCAAAATATTTTGAAGGGATTAATCCTTCTTTTATACAATTTAAATCAGCACCTGAATCAATCATTGCAATTGTTTGAAATTTATATTCTCTATTTCTAACAAGTGTTATAGAAATATAATATTTTTGTGAAGTAATTAAAGTGTTTATTTGAAGAAAATTATTTTTTTCTTCATTTTGTGTATTTAATATATTTGTCAAATTTAATTCTTCTAAAATTAAATTCTTTCTTTTAATTTTTGAATTCCTGTTTTTAATTCATTACCTTCTTCTTGTAAAATGGGTAAGGTAATTTGTTTAGGATTTTGATTTTGTAAATGATCTATTACATTTTGCATTGTAAATGAAGTATTTATTCTATCTAATTTTCTTTTTATTTTAGAATTTTCATAAGAAGTAGATGGATGATTCAAAGAAATTTTATCATCTTCTTCTAATTGTAAATATTTTTATAAATATTGCATTTTTCTTATTGGATCTTGAATTTTTTCAACTAGATCAAGCATCATTTTATGCTTTTCAGATAATGTAAATATTCCTATTTCATTTAATCCATTAGCTTCAGTTATTGCTTTGTAATAGTTTGATTTTGATTTACAATTTTCACAATTTTCATGATTATCTTCTGAACTCATATTATTTATTTCTTCAGATCCTTCATTAAATTCTTCACTATCTGATGAATCAGTATTATATATTTTATTTTCTATTGTTTCTATTAAATATTCTTTTAATTCTTTATCTAAATTTATATCTTCTAATTTTTCTAAAAGAATCTCATTTATATTTATCCTAGAAGTACATCTATTAGCATAATGTCCCTTTTTACCACATTTTCTACATATTATATTTTCTTCTATCCATCTTTTTCTAGATTTTTTTCTTTCTTCTAATTCTTTCTTCAGAATTTTCAGATCTTTCTGATCTTTCAAAAAATTTATGTTTTTTCTTTAATTTTTTCTCTATTTTTCTAAGAGGTGATTTTAATACATGTGGATTATAAGCAAATTGATAACAAAAATCTCCTAATTCTGCTTTTTGGGTTACTCTTTTTAATTGTACTTTTAATTTAATATCATTGCATAATTTAAAACCTTCTTCAGTACAAACACTAATTACTTCTCCATAAGTAATTTGTGAAAATGGGATATTTATGCCATCAAAATAATTTCTTAGATTTCCTCTAACCTTTTCAGCAAATAATTTAGGTAATCCAGAAAGAAATTTCTCTTTCCAAAAATCTGCTTGAGAATCAGATCTTGAATATAATTTAGATAAGAAAACATCTTTATACCATCTAAAATGATATAATGTAGGACATTTTAAATTCATCAATAATTCTTTGTTGGAATTTGTTAAATAATTATTACCAACAAAATGCTTAACTATTGCACATATTAAGTTAAATGCAGCATCAAACATATTAGTTGGAACAATTATTTCTTGAGGTTGATTATTTTCTGGTTTTGGGATTTGATAAGTGGGTTTTATACCAACTTATAGATGCTTATTTAATTTGGCTTTTGACTTGTAGTGCATACATTTGTGTGATATTATGTGCTATTTTGTACATTAATGTGATATACAACTTGATGTGCTTAAGTGGAGAAAAAGATCCAAAAATGTGATAAAATGAGGTAATTAAATATGTGTTTGGTGTCAAATAGTAAGAAGGAGTTCGAAGAGCTTAAGTTGATGGTTGAGAATTTGGGAAAACCTAAATGTGTAATTGCTTGGTATTAAAGTTGGGCAGAAATTGTGTACAATTTCATTTGAGAGTAACTTCCTCTATACTAGTCCAACTGGTGAGATTCTTGATGTCCTGGAAAGCTCTTTGAATGCACTATGTTTTAACTATTTTCTAATTCTGTGTGAAAGACTATGAAATAAGAGCTTGTTTGCGAAATGTTACATTAGGGTTTATGAGTTTTATGTTGCCACAGTTTGGTTAATTGTTAATAACTTGAGCTCTAGGCATCCAATAGTGTCATTTCTTGAACCATTGGAAAGATAAGAGGAAGATCTAAAACTTTCATGTTGATTCCAAGTTCTAAATCGAAATGGAGACAAGTGATGTGTGGCTATGAAAGAGAATAGGCTATGAGGCATAAAGGTCTTGTAAAATAACACTATGATCTCATCGTAGTGTTAATTTCACTCTCTGCCAGGTCTCAGTATATTGGTCAGAACTCTTTGGTCTGAGCTCCGATTTTGAGTGATTCAAAATGCTATAGAAAGCTGAGATCTGGGGCTACAACTTTCGTGCTTTAAGTTTTCCCAAATTCCCATTACATCATATCCGAATATTGGTTGGAAGTAGCCGAGCAGTTGGACATTTTGAGCCTGAAAATTACACCACAATCTCATCGTGGTGCATTTGCACATACAACTATTTTGCACTACGATTTCATCGTAGTGTATTTGCACACAGAATTTACACTACGATCTCATCGTAGTGTAAATTTACACACACATTTCACATCACTTCTTCCTCAAACACCTCACACATTTTCACTCACATTGCATTCTTGTTTCCACTTTTCAACTCAAGATTATTTGTGTCAAGTTGGTTCATATGCACAACACTTTGAAAGCACACACATCATTGCAAATTTCAGAGTTACAAGTTCTTTACTATCAATTCTTGTACAAATCTTTGGCCATTGCAATACTCATTTCTGTATTTAGACATTCGGTCTTAGTGTTCACGTTTTTTCACTCTTCACTATTGTTAATTCGCAACACTTCACACACAAAGATTCCACTCTTCACTATGTTCACTCAACATTCCACAACACTCCACAGACCTTTTAGCACACAAACACTTCACTACACAAAACAATTCACCTCACGAATTGCACGTCGCATACAGCACACTTGCACTACACCATGATGCATAGTAGTGAAGGCTGAAATGTTCCATGATGCATCGTTACGATGCATCGTGGTTATGCAGAGTATGTGCTACGATGCATCATGACGATGCATCGTAGCTATGTGATGTGTGTGCTGCGATGCATCGCAGGTGTGTGTGTGTTTTCAATGCCTTAAATCCTAAATGGTGAAGATGCTTTTCTCATTTGTTCTTCATGTTGGTGTCTTACATCGGCAAACAGCATTCATTCCATTCATGACATTCTTCAAGGTCATGTGTGTTTTGCAATTCAGATTTTATACCTCAATTTCTATTCCATTCTTTATTGCATTTTCTCGGGTTCACATTCTTAAACCGTCAGTCACCAATTTCACGAACACCTTGCACTCCATTTTTAACTCTCAGTTTTCAGGTTTCTTTTGCTGCACAAGCATAGTTCATGACATTCATAACACCTCTCACAGCTCACTCTAGCTCACAAGCACTCACAGCACCTCACTCGCTTCACAAATGCACACAAAGAGCAGATTTACACCACGATGCATCGCAGCAATGAATCGTGGTGAAGATCAGATTGGTCGACGATGCATCTTCACGGTGCATCGTGGTGTTAAGGGAGGAGAGCACCTTGTGATGCATCGCAGTCCTGTTCAGAGTTTTTGTGTTAAAAAATGCCATGCATCGTGAAGATGCATCGCCAGCTTATGATGTTTCCAGGTTCGAGAAAATTGGCTAAGTGTTGGGCTCTGAATTTTTAGGTGATGACAGGTGAGTAAAGGCGTGCAGCTCCGAGAGGCGTGGCTCCTGGAGGGCTGGACTGTTTGGAGGCTCGCGGAGAGGTTGAAGGCGTGAAAATCCCAGGCTCAAAGGGGCGGGGTTGTTCTGATTCGTGCACCTGGAGTTTCAGAAGGGAAGGCGTGAAGAGAAGCAGTCTGAAGGCATGACGAAGGTTGATGAGGATGATGAAGGCGCTGGGGTTTGCTGCTGAAGGCGCTGGGTTGCTGGGCAATGTCCTTCAACTTCGAATTTTCACTCCTTGGGCTGATTTTAGTCATTTCTTTTGAGGACACTCTTGTAATACTTTAGATATTTGATGGTTGCATATTAGTTACATTTTCTTAACTCTATATATAGGAAGTGTAGCTAATATTCTGGGGGATTCCGATCCGATCCATTAATCCATAATTCTCTTCCCACATTCTGTTACCGACTTTTGATACAATTTTAGAGCGGGAATTTTGGGAGATCTACTTTCTCTCTTTAGTTTGTCTTCTCCGTTTCCACTTCCGATCAAGGAATTGCTCCGATCGTTGGATTTCTTTACTCAATTAAGGAAGCAACTTCCAATTTTTTGTGAATTGGAAGCAATTGAAGCATATTATTTGGTAACTTCTTTCCATTTAATGAATATGAATTGCTTGCTATTGCTTATTGGAGATTGTGAAATGGAAATGGAGTCCCGTGGCTAGATTATGTGATATCCTAGGGTTTGAACGGATAAATATTTATTTCAGTTGATGTGATGCCTTGCAATTGACGAAATTCACTAAGCATGAAATCACACATGAATCTACACTTAGAACTTGTTAAATTTCATATATCTGCACTGGTCTTTAATGATTTGAACTCCAATTGTGGTGACCATGCTAAGTTGGACGTAAATTCACCAACATTTAGTATAGATGCATGAAATGAGGACTTGAATGTGATTTTCTGAGTCTTTTCACTTGTTCAGCCGAATCATTGCATTTCTGAGATTCAGGCATCACCATGGGAAGTTTCGAAGGAATGAAACCTTAGGAAGAAGTGTTAAAGAAGCTCTCTGAGATGAAAACGAAGGCATTCAACCCAAGTTCGGGCCTCACCGTGGGATATCCTAGGCTTTTCATGTTAGCGTAGTTGTCTTGGAGAGTTGAGATGTTGCGGTTTACATTCACTGATCTTAGGCCTCACCATGGGAAAGATTAGTGTTAGGGGATATAGCATGTAGTGCGGTCATCATGTCGACTATAGGATAGGTGCTCGGGCAACTAAGGTCTCCTCTGATCATATAGGAGAGTCAATTGTTTTGCATCAGTCATCTGGAGAGGCATTCATCCAACTCAAGAATCCTAGGATATCCATTCACTTTTGATTGTTACACTTAGACTTTAATTCTTGTTGAGCTCTTGTGCGTTTTGAATCTTAGTTCATTTGAGTCTTATTTTCTGTTTGGTACATAGTTGAAGATTGTTACTCTTACTTCTTAAACTTGTTCTTTAATCTTTTGCTTTTGAGACAACAACTCATGAACAGATTCTCATTTCTTGAATTCTCCTACTTCCCTGTGGAACGAACCTAGCTCACTGCTACTATAGTTAGTGGAAATAGGATAAATTGACGAGTGGCAACTTCTCGCGATCAATTTTTGGCGCCGCTGCCGGGGCACTTAGGCACGGTTCTTGAAATTTGATTTTTGTTCTGTTCTTAGTTTTTGTGATTTTTGTTTTGATTTTTGTGTTTAGTCCTGTCTTTTTCATAAAATGTGTTGTTTGATTTGAGTTCTTTTATTTTCTGCTTTGTGTTGAGTCTACTTTTATTGCCACCTTGTTCTAGCTTGGTTTCATAATTGTTCCATTTGTGTTGTTTCATTTTGTGTAGTTGAGTGTTTTGTTTGAGTCTTCTTTCGGTTTAGGTTATCTTTTATAGCTTAGCTTTGGAAAATCTTGTTACTGTGGTTTGTACTTTTTCTTTTTGGATATCACTTGTGGTTGTGTATGCCTAGGTTAGTAAGATCTACAGGAGAGCCAGAATTTGAACTTGACCGTGAATTGCAAAGAACTTTGAGGCAGCAAATGAAGGAAAAAATGGCTAATCCTGAGGCAAGGCTCCCAAGGTTTGGAGACCATTATGCAGTGAACTTTGACAATGGTTATGAACAACAAGAAATTGATGTGGCCAGTTATCATATACCAACTCAAATTGTTTCTATGATAACAGAAGGGCAGTTTTTCCAAGGGATGGATAATGAGGATGCTAATGAACATCTAGACTGGTTTTTGGGCTTGTGCAGTACTTTTAAGCTCCCTGGAGTTCCAAGAGGTGAAGTCCATCGGATCTTGTTTCCCTTGTCACTCAGGGGAAAAGCTAAACATTGGTACAAGACAATTGGAGGCACTCGAGCAGTAAGAATTTGATGAGTTGCAGAAAAAATTCTTAGCAAAGTATTTCCCTCCTGCAAAGTTGAAAAAGTTAAGAATGGATATCATGAATTTTCAGAAGCACGATGGAGAGCCATTTCGTGAGGCCTAGAATAGATTCAACAATTTGATCAGGCAATGCCCTAATCACGACCTTGGAGAAATAAGAAAACTTAATACCTTTTTCAAAGGCCTGACTACTGAGGCTTCATTAATGGTTAAAGCTTGTGCAAATGGTGCTCTCAAAGATAAAAGTGTCTAGGAAGTAAGGGAGTTATTTGATCAAATAGCAGAGGATGAATACTTATTTCCGGAGACTAGAAAATCTCATGGCAGAAGACAAAGAGAGATCCTGGATTTAGATGAAGAGACTTCCCTTAATGCTAAAGTGGATGCCTTAGCAAAGCAAGTGCAAACCCTCAAGGCTACACAAGCAAGGGCACCTGTATTGTCTTGTGTAATATGCAAAGGAGAACATTATACCCATGAGTGTGCTAAGACTACCCAATCCATTCAGTATGTGAGCAATTACAACAACAAACCCCAATATTCTCAAGGGAATTATTCTGGAGGAAACAGGCCTTATGGAGGAAATCAAGGATCTTTGGGGGCAGCAAGGCCAAAACCATGGTGGCCAATACTCTCAAGGGAATGATCAAAGAAGAACTTTTAATCCTCCACCAGGTTTTGAGCAACAACCAAATGCTCAAGAACCCAGGAAGCCATCTGTAGAAGAAATAATCCAATGCCTTATAGAGAAGATGGACAAAAATGAGGAAAGAGTTGGAGGCTTGGAGACAACTATCAAGCATCATGAGGCAAAATTAAAGAATATCGAGATGCAATTGGGACAACTTGCTAAGGCAGTACATCAAAGACCTAGTGGATCTCTCCCTAGTGATACAGTCCCAAATCCCAAAAATAGAGCAGATTGTAAAGCCATTACATTGAGAAGTGGGAAGCAAGTACAGGATGTCACCACTCTTGGAGATGCTACTTGTGAAGCCGAGAATGAGGAAATTTTGGTTCCTGAGGAAGAGTGTGTACCAGAAGCCATAGTTACTAAAAAGAAGGAAGTTTCAAGAAGGGTGGGAAATGACATAACCAAGAATGCCAATCCTTTCAACTATCTTGAATATGCCCCCAAACCCCCCTTCCCAAAAAGAAAGAAACCACTACCAAAGGGAGGTCCACAGTTTGATCGGTTTGTGAAGGTGGTCAAGGAAGTTAATGTGAGTTTGCCCTTGCTAGACTTGGTGAGTGCAGTACCCAAGTATGCGAAGTTTCTTAAGGATCTCATCTCCAACAAGGAGCAAATTCTCCAATGTGAAGCCACAACAAAGTTCACTGAATGCAATCAGGCATGGGTGGTGAATAATCTACCACCTAAACTGAAGGACCCAGGCAGTTGCACCATCCCATGCAAAATAGGCACTAGATATTTTCCAAGGGCACTTTGTGATCTTGGAGCTGGGATCAACTTGATGCCACTCTCCATCACTATAAATTTGGGTTTCAGTGGAAGGATACAACCTGTGGCTGTGACCTTACAACTTGCAAATAGATCGTTGGTGAAACCAATAGGGATAATAGAGGATGTGCTTGTGAAGGAAGACAAATTCACACTTCCAGTGGACTTCATTGTGCTCAATATGCAGGAGGACCTTGAGGTACCTATAATTTTTGGTAAACCATTTCTTGCAACTGGGGATGCATTGATTGGGGTAAGAAGTAAAACTGTGACTTTGAGAATCAATGATGAACAAGTGGTTTTCGATGTGAATTATGCCATGAAACAACCCATGCATATAGAACATTGTTGTGCAATTAAAGTTGTGGCAAGGTCCATGCTTGTTTGTGATGCGAATTTGGAACATGTCCATGATATTTGTCCAGAAGCATTGAACGTGTGTGTGATGGTGTGAAATGTGAATGATCATGTAAAGTTGATGCTGAAGATTGCATGATTTTGTCAGAGATTGCGAATATGGTAGAATGTTGTTTTATAGATGAATCTATTTTTGAAATGCCATATGAAGTGCTGGTAAAACATACCTCACAGGAAGCATGTGTTACGAACTTTTCAAACGATAATGAGTGCCATGCTATAGTTGATGATGCTGATAGTTATCCTATGGATGAATTTTTCTTGATGATCGGATAAATTGCATAGAGTCTCATCTTGATGAACATTGTGCTATCATGAATAAAGATAAAGTAGAACTTGTTCATAAAGATGTTGACACACTCATTAAAACTCTTGTGGAAGCACCAAATCTTGGAATGGTGATTGAGTCTAAGGAACTTAGTAGAGACTCATGAGAAGGGCGAATTGAAGTTCCCTTGTCAACTACTGATGATGCTTTAAGTGTTGTTATAAAAGCAGAGCTTAAAGAAATGTCCACTGTTAGTCTAGTTGCAGACGATGTGCAAATTTTGAATGACATAGCTAACATGGTGGAAAATTATTTTATTGATAAATCTATTCTTGAACTTACTGATGGTTTTGTTGAGACCATGGATGTAGAACCCTTGGTTGAGCCTTGCAGGATTGCAATGGTAAGTGTTGTGGAAGAGGTAAATGATGTGTTTCCAATGATAGAAGAATCAAAGGAGGTGCCGTCCATGGGGGAGTCTCAGTGGTTCAAAGTGCATTTTGTCGAGGATGCTCCCCATGTTCATGCGCTTGAGCACATCGGTGATGATACTCCTCAAGTGTCATACAAGAGGAAGAAGAGTGCTTATGAGATTTCATCTTTTTGGTACAGAGATGGATATTTTGATTACAGGGCTGAATATTGAAGAAGATGGCTTGAGGAGGATAGTCTAGCCGGAGACTTACTAAATCCAGAACTACTTCTTTTTCCCTTAGCTTTAATATGGCTTTTTGGTTAAACTAGACTTTATGTTTTCTTGCATTTTGTGATATTCTTTTATGTTGCAATTTCCAATAAGCATTGTTTCACCATGTGCAGGAATTCTTCATGTAAGAAGGACCTATGAACGAAGACACTTCACCAAGCAAACATTGGACTTCATGACATATCACCCTCCAGGGAGCTCCTCAACCTATCTTTACTTTACATTGAGGACAATGTCAATCCTAAGTGTGGGGGAGGGATTGTTTGCTATGTTTTGTGTCTCTTGGATTCTTTATATGCTCACTTTCTGTCATGGAAGTTCTTTGTGCTATGTGATGCAATATGTTAGGTTTTATTTTATTGTGATATTTTGGGTTTTTGCATATTATTGCTCGAAGATATTTTGTTTTTCCTTTTTTGCGATTTTTAGTGGAAATTTTAACATTTTTTGTGTGCGAAATGTAGTGTAATAGTTTTTTATCATACTATGATGCTATGGTTGTAATATGTTGGGTTTTCAGTTTGGTTTTGGCCCCAATTTAAAAATTTTTTTTTGGGCAAACTTTGGCTGGGGAATAAGTGTTGAGTGTCAAGGATGGTTTGGCAGTGATGTGTTTCAATGAAATATGGTGTTAGTGTGGTGTTTTTGTAAAAAAATTGAGTCAAATGGTGGCATAAGAGGACTAGAAAGTTAATATCATTCATGTATTAGAAGCTTTGTTCCTAGTTCACTATGGCCTATTTCAAGTTCATCACTTTACGCTTAGTGATCTTGCATGTGAAATTTTTTTGTTTTCTGGTACTAAGTTTGAAGAAATTGGTACATTTTGCTGGCTAAAGCCCGATGTTAAGGTAAGATAGATATGCCATGCAAACAACCAAATGATATAGGAGGTAATGTGTATGGAATTTGTTTTTTTGATATGCATTTATCTGGAGTTTCCATTGTTCGTACATGTTTTATCATGATTGGGACTCTTATGAACATGCGCATGCATAAGAAAGGATATGGAGGAGGAAAAAGCTTTGGCAACTGGGAAAGAAAAGCCGTAAGACCTTGGCAAGGAGAAAACAGCCATAAAAACCCAGGCTTTATTTTTAAGTCACCAATGTGTGCAATTTTGTTTACGAATAAGCACCATTGTGCATAATAAGGGCAAGGTCCCATAGAGTACCAATGTACGCATAGGTTCCATTGATCTTGTGGGTTGCATGTTGATAAGAGTGGACAGGGAGATTGGCATGTATTGAATGGTATGTGAGACAACTAGATGGTGTATAACAAAGGAATAGATGAAGTTTCACGTCACTCAGCACACACTTGCACGCATGACATTCTGGTCTTTATTCGTTGTGCCTTAGTTGATAATTTGTACTGAAATCTGAGAGCTAGGTACCAGGAACCAGAGTATAAAATTTTGTGTGAAAAATGTTTTGATGAACTTGGATGTGGTCATAGGGAAAAAGTGAACAAGGTGCTGAATATGGATGATAAAAATGTTAGAATGAGCATCTTTGTTTGGGGACAAGCTGGTGTGAATTGTGTTGGAATAGATAGGAAAGTTTTTTCTATCAAGAGTTCGAAGCATGGTGCGTGTGTGTGGCATGATGTTGTGATTGAGTTTAAATGGTATTTTGTGTCTTTGCATGAGGACAAGCAAAAGTTCAAGTGTGGGGGAAATTGATAAGTGGGTTTTATACCAACTTATAGATGCTTATTTAACTTGGTTTTTGACTTGTAGTGCATACATTTGTGTGATATTATGTGCTATTTTGTGCATTAATGTGATATACAACTTGATGTGCTTAAGTGGAGAAAAAGATCCAAATATGTGATAAAATGAGGTAAATATGTGTTTGGTGTCAAATAGTAAGAAGGAGTTCGAAGAGCTTAAGTTGATGGTTGAGAATTTGGGAAAACCTAAATGTGTAATTGCTTGGTATTAAAGTTGGGCAGAAATTGTGTGCTATTTCATTTGAGAGTATCTTCCACTATACTAGTCCAATTGGTGAGATTCTTGATGTCCTGGAAAGCTCTTTGAATGCACTATAATTCCTGCGTTTTAACTATTCGCTAATTCTGTGTCCAAGACTATGAAATATGAGCTTCTTTGCGAAATGTTACATTAGGGTTTATGAGTTTTATGTTGCCACAGTTTGGTTAAATGTTAATAACGTGAGCTCTAGGCATCCAATGGTGTCGTTTCTTGAACCATTGGAAAGATAAGAGGAAGCTCTAAAACTTTCTTGTAGATTCCAAGTTCTAAATCGAAATGGAGACGAGTGATTTGTGGCTATGAAAGAGAATAGGCTATGAGGCATAAAGGTCTTGTAAAATAACACTACGATCTCATCGTAGAGTTAATTTCACTTTCTGCCAGGTCTCAGTATTTTGGTCATAACTCTTTGGTCTGAGCTCCGATTTTGAGTGATTCAAAATGCTATAGAAAGCTGAGATCTGGGGCTACAACTTTCGTGCTTTAAGGTTTCCCAAATTCCCATTACAGCATATCCGAATATTGGTTGGAAGTAGCTGAGCAGTTGGACATTTTGAGCCTGAAAATTACACAACGATCTCATCGTGGTGCATTTGCACATACAGCTATTTTGCACTACGATTTCATCGTAGTGCATTTGCACACAGAATTTACACTACGATCTCATCGTAGTGTAAATTTACACACACATTTCCCAGCACTTCTTCCTCAAACGCCTCACACATTTTCACTCACATTGCATTCTTGTTTCCACTTTTCAGCTCAATATTATTTGTGTCAAGTTGGTTCATATGCACAACACTTTGAAAGCACACACATCATTACATATTTCAGAGTTACAAGTTCTTGACTATCAATTCTTGTACGAATCTTTGGCCATTGCAATACTTATTTCTGTATTTAGACATTCGGTCTTAGTGTTCACGTTTTTTTCACTCGTCATTATTGTTAATTCGCAACACTTCACACACAAAGATTCCACTATTCACTATGTTCACTCAACATTCCACAACACTCCACAAACCTTTCAGCACACAAACACTTCACTACACAACACAATTCACCTCACGAACTGCACCTCACATGCAGCACACTTGCACTACACTACGATGCATCGTAGTGAAGGCAGAAATGTACCACGATGCATTGTTACAATGCATCGTGGTTATGCTGAGTATGTGCTACTATGCATCGTGACGATGACAGGTGAGTAAAGGCGTGCAGCTCCGAGGCATGAAGGCGTGGCTCTTGGAGGGCTGGACTATTTGGAGGCTCGCGGAAAGGCTGAAGCCGTGAAAATCCCAGGCTCAAAGGCGCGGGGTTGTTCTGATTCGTTTACCTGGAATTTTAGAAGGGAAGGCGTGAAAGGAAGCGGTCTGAAGGCGCGACGAAGGTTGGCGAGGATGATGAAGGCGCTGGGGTTTGCTGCTGAAGGCGCTGGGTTGCTGGGCAATGTCCTTCAACTTCGAATTTTCACTCCTTGGGCTGATTTTAGTCAATTCTTTTGAGGACACTCTTGTAATACTTTAGATATTTGATGGTTGCGTATTAGTTACATTTTCTTAACTATATATATAGGAAGTGTAGCTAATATTCTGGGGGATTCCGATCCGATCCATTAATCCATAATTCTCTTCCCAAGTTCTGTGACCTACTTTTGATACAATTTTTGAGCGGGAATTTTGAGAGATCTACTTTCTCTCTCCTCCTTCTCTCTCTAGTTTGTCTTCTCCGATTCCACTTCTGATCAAGTAATTGCTCCGATCGTTGGATTTCTTTACTCAATTAAGGAAACAACTTCCAATTCTTTGTGAATTAGAAGCAATTGAAGCATATCATTTGGTAACTTTTTTCCATTTAATGAATATGAATTGCTTGCTATTGCTTATTGAAGATTGTGAAATGGAAATGGAGTCCCGTGGCTAGATTATGTGATATCCTAGGGTTTGAACGGATAAATGTTTAATTCAGTTGATGTGATGCCTTGCAATTGACGAAATTCAGTAAACATGAAATCACTCATGAATCTACACTTTGAACTTGTTAAATTTCATATATCTGCACTGGTCTTGAATGATTTGAACTCCAAATGTGGTCACCATGCTATGTTGGAGGTAGATTCACCAAAATTTAGTGTAGATGCATGAAACGAGGACTTGAATGTGATTTCCTGAGTCTTTTCACTTGTTCAGCCGAATTATTGCATTCCTGAGATTCAGGCCTCACCATGGGAAGTTTCGAAGGAATGAAACCTTAGGAAGAAGTGTTAAAGAAGCTCTCTAAGTTGAAAACGAAGGCATTCAACCCTAGGTCAGGCCTCACCATGGGAGTTCCCTGGCTTTGCATGTTAGCGTAGTTGTCTTGGAGAGTTGAGATGTTGCGGTTTACATTCACTGATCTTAGGCCTCACCATGGGAAAGATTAGTGCTAGGGGACATAGCATGTAGTGCGGTCATCATGCCGACTATCGGATAGGTCCTCGGGCAACTAAGGTCTCCTCTGATCATATAGGAGAGTCAATTGTTTTGCATCAGTCATCTGGAGACGCATTCATCCAACTCAAGAATCCTAGGATATCTATTCACTTTTGATTATTACATTTAGACTTTAATTCTTGTTGAGCTCTTGTGCGTTTTGAGTCTTAGTTCATTTGAGTCTTATTTTCTGTTTGGTACATAGTTGAAGATTGTTACTCTTACTTGTTAAACTTGTTCTTTAATCTTTTGCTTTTGAGACAACAAATCATGAACAAATTCTCATTTCTTGAATTCTCCTACTTCCCTGTGGAACGAACCTAGCACACTCCTACTATAGTTAGTGGAAATAGGATAAATTGACGAGTGGCGACTTCTCGCGATCAGGATTATAGGTGTTCTTGTAGTTATTTGTTTAGTAGCTTTTAAAATTTCTTATCTTTGATGTTCATTTAAATAATGATCCCACCAACCACGTAATTGTCCAGTAAATCCTTGAGTACAAGCTACTACCGCTTGTTCTTCAGTAATATTTTCCATTTTTAAAATATTAATATGCATTGATATTTTATGACACAAATTGGAAATTTGATAAGATGTAAACCCATCAAGGTTCCATTCATATATAGCTTTATTTTGATAACAATTTTGATAATCTCCATGTTCTTCAGTTAGAAGATCTTGAGGAGTTGGTCTAGGATAATAAAATTGAGTTTGTGGATATTTTGCTCTAAATTTTGAATTATGTTTTTTCATTTTTTTTATTTCAAATTGATTTGAATTTTCATCTATATTTAAATTATTAAACATTTCTTCTAATTGATTTATTTGGAAATCATTATTCATTTCTTCTTTTTCAGAACTTAATACATTAAGTCTTAATTTATTAAATTCTGAACTTAATTTTTCTAATTTTTCTTTAGTAAAACCTGAAGGTTGAGATTTTAACATGTTTAAAGGTAAATCAGGCATTGGTTTAAATGAAAATGGTTGAGGTTTGTTAGACCCTAATTTTATATTTTTTAAAGGAAAAATATTTTTTGGGGTTTGAAGATTAATTTTATCTTCAATACGACATAATTGTTTAGAAATTATATTTAAATTTAGATTTGTAAAATTATTTTGCTTTGCTAATTTTGCTAATTCAACATTATTAACATCAATATAAGGACAAGTCTCAGTTGAAGTATTTGAAGCTTCTATTTTTACTAGCTGTGAAGGAGGATGAATTGCTTTTAATAATTTATCATCAGATAATTTCCAAGTCTGGTGAGCTTCTTCAAGAACATTTGGACTATATTTATCATCAATGTATTTTGCTTTTTGTTCAGTATGAAACCATGATATGAATGAAATTATAACACCAGTAATTTTAATGAAATTATAATATTCATCTTGAAATTTTTTTTGTTGTTTAAAATTGTATTTTTTAAAGAACCAATTTCTAAATGATGTATAATGAGGGAGATTAAAATCTTTAACACATAATTTACTTATTTCTTTTAAATCAATTTTATTTTCTTGAGAAATTGTATTTATTTCAAAATTCATTTCTGACTCAAGATTTATATCATCTTGTGATTTTTGTGTATATATTGGTCTTGGAATTTGACTATCTGTTTCTCTAATTCCTTCAAAATTAAATCTATCAGATCTAGATGCAGAAGAGGATGGGAATGAAGAAACTGAATGTCTTCTAGGAACATGTGTTTCAAATATTATTTCTACATTTCCTTCATTATCTTAATGAATTTGAGCATCTTTAGATTTTAAAGGACTTGTTGGTCGACTTATTTTTTCTAAAATCCAATTTGCATGCAATGATATTTCATCCCAATTTATTATTCTAGGTAGCTCTAATTTTGATCTTTTTAAATTAGTTTCAATTAAGACTATGCTTTTTCCAATATTTGTTAATCTTGCCCCTGGACTTGTAGTATTCATTAATTTATAATAAAGTCTATAAGTTAAATTAATATTTTCAGATCCAGATTTCATATCATAACCTTTAGTTTGTAAATTAACTGTTAATACATCTTGTAAATTTCTATCAGTTAAAGATACAAAAAAATTTGGATATGTATTAAAGTAAATTGGATCATTACAAAGACTAGACTCAATTAAGCCTAATAATGAATCATGGAATTTATTATGCCTACAATCTCTCAAGGCAACTAATAATCTATTTTCTAAACCTTGTCTATTTAAAGGTTGTATGGCAATTTGTATAAGACCATTATGTAAATAATTATATCATTTTTGTCTTATTTGAGACAAATAATCTAAATCTAATAAATGAATTTCTTCAAACTGATTTTGTATAGAAATTGTTTTTTCTACATTTTTTATTGCTTTTTTAGTGGATTGATCAAAAGTTCTAAATTTATAAATTCTTTTATGTTCAATTTTTGGAATATGCCAATTTTGTATTGTTTGTTCAATTTCAGAGAATTCAATTAATTCAGAATTTTTAGTATTTTTATTTGAAGATAAAGCACTAGAATTGCTACGAGAAAACATTTTAGAATTACTACGGGAAAACAAGATTATAACAATTAATAAGAGCTTCTGGTGGGATTACTAACAAATTTATGGTAGTATACACATAACTTAGTTCCTTCCATATGGAATCACGTATTGAATTTTCCAGATTTTCTCCAAACTTGATATCACGTATTGAAAATTTTAGATTTCTCCACACTTGATAACTTATTGTGCTAATGAAACTCAGCAAAACATTAGTTTATATGTCATTCCTTTAACCATTTAAAAGATAGAACATGTCTCATTTTTATTAAGGATGATCTTGCTCAACTGTCAACGACTTATTACCGGCTAAAAAGAGGACTTAAAACATCATCAACCGCCTCATGAAACGCCAAACGCGACTTGGGTGTCGACCCACAAGATCATACCATAAGAATCATGAAACCGTTCATTCTTTTAAGAGTCATTGGATTTAACATATAAAATAAGTTTCAACTAAGAAACAATGCCTTATTGTTATCAAATTGAATAGATCTAAAACGCCTCACTTTTCAGTTCAAGATTATTTGTGTCAAGTTGGTTCATATGCACAACACTTTGAAAGCACACACATCATTACATATTTCAGAGTTTCAAGTTCTTGACTATCAATTCTTGTACGAATCTTTGGCCATTGCAATACTCATTTCTGTATTTAGACATTCGGTCTTAGTGTTCACGTTTTTTCACTCTTCATTATTGTTAATTCGCAAAACTTCACACACAAAGATTCCACACTTCACTATGTTCACTCAACATTCCACAACACTCCACAGACCTTTCAGCACACAAACACTTCACTACAAAACACAATTCACCTCACGAACTGCACCTCACATGCAGCACACTTGCACTACACTACGATGCATCGAAGTGAAGGCAGAAATGTACCACGATGCATCGTTAGAATTCATCGTGGTTGTGCTGAGTATGTGCTACGATGCATCGTGACGATGCATCGTTGCTATGTGAAATGTGTGTTGCGATGCATCGCAGGTGTGTGTGTGTTTTCAATGCTTTAAATCCTGAATGGTGAATATGCTTTTCTCATTTGTTCTTCATGTTGGTGTCTTACATCCGCAACACAACATTCATTCCATTCATGACATTCTTCAAGGTCATGTGTGTTATGCAATTCAGATTTTATTCCTCAATTTCTATTCCATTCTTTGTTGCATTTTCTCGGGTTCACATTCTTAAACCGTCAGTCACCAATTTCACGGACATCTTGCACTCCATTTTCAACTCTCAGTTTTCAGGTTTCTTTTGCAGCACAAGCATAGTTCATGACATTCATAACACCTCTCACAACTCTCTCTAGCTCACAAGCACTCACAGCACCTCACTTGCTTCACAAATTCACACAAAGAGCACATTTACACCACGATGCATCGTAGCAATGCATCGTTGTAAAGATCAGATTGGTCGACGATGCATCGTCACGATACATCGTCGTGTTAAGGAAGGAGAGCACCTAGTGCAGCGATGCATCGTCACGATGCATTGCAGCCCTATTCATAGTTTGTGTGTTAAAGCTGCGATGCATTGTGGAGATGCATCGCCAGCTTATGATGTTTCCAGGTTCGAGAAAATTGGCTAAGTGTTGGGCTCTGAATTTTCAGTTGATGATAGGTGAGTAAAGGCGTGCAGCTCCGAGACATGAAGGCGTGGCTCTTGGAGGGCTCGACTGTTTAGAGGCTCGCGAAGAGGCTGAAGGCGTGAAAATCCCAGGCTCAAAGGCGCGGGGTTGTTCTGATTCGTGCACCTGGAGTTTCAGAAGGGAAGGCGTGAAGAGAAGCGGTCTGAAGGCGCGACGAAGGTTGGCGAGGATGATGAAGGCGCTGGGGTTTGCTGCTGAAGGCGCTGGGTTGCTGGGCAATGTCCTTCAACTTCGAATTTTCACTCCTTGGGCTGATTTTAGTCATTTCTTTTGAGGACACTCTTGTAATACTTTATATATTTAATGGTTGTGTATTAGTTACATTTTCTTAACTCTATATATAGGAGGTGTAGCTAATATTCTGGGGGATTCCGATCCGATCCATTAATCCATAATTCTCTTCCCAAGTTCTGCAACCTACTTTTGATACAATTTTAGAGCGGGAATTTTGGGAGATCTACTTTCTCTCTCCTCTTTCTCTCTCTAGTTTGTCTTCTCCGATTCCACTTTCGATTAAGGAATTGCTCCGATCGTTGGATTTCTTTACTCAATTAAGGAAGCAACTTCCAATTCTTTGTGAATTGGAAGCAATTGAAGCATATCATTTGGTAACTTTTTTCCATTTAATGAATATGAATTGCTTGCTATTGCTTATTGAAGATTGTGAAATGGAAATGGAGTCCCGTGGCTAGATTATGTGATATCCTAGGGTTTGAACGGATAAATGTTTAATTTAGTTGATGTGATACCGTGCAATTGACGAAATTCACTAAGCATGAAATCACATATGAATCTACACTTAGAACTTGTTAAATTTCATATATCTGCACTGGTCTTGAATGATTTGAACTCCAAATGTGGTCACCATGCTAAGTTGGAGGTAGATTCACCAATATTTAGTGTAGATGCATGAAACGAGGACTTGAATGTGATTTCCTGAGTCTTTTCACTTGTTCAGCCGAATCATTACATTTCTGAGATTCAGGCCTCACCATGGGAAGTTTCGAAGGAATGAAACCTTAGGAAGAAGTGTTAAAGAAGCTCTCTGAGATGAAAACGAAGGCATTCAACCCTAGGTCGGGCCTCAACATGGGAGTTCCTAGGCTTTGCATGTTAGCTTAGTTGTCTTGGAGAGTTGAGATGTTGCGGTTTACATTCACTGATCTTAGGTCTCACCGTGGGAAAGATTAGTGTTAGGGGACATAGCATGTAGTGCGGTCATCATGCCGACTATAGGATAGGTCCTCGGGTAACTAAGGTCTCCTCTGATCATATAGGAGAGTCAATTGTTTTGCATCAGTCATCTGGAGACGCATTCATCCAACTCAAGAATCCTAGGATATCCATTCACTTTTGATTGTTACATTTAGACTTTAATTCTTGTTGAGCTCTTGTGGGTTTTGAGTCTTAGTTCATTTGAGTCTTATTTTCTGTTTGGTACATAGTTGAAGATTGTTACTCTTACTTGTTAAACTTGTTCTTTAATCTTTTGCTTTTGAGACAACAACTCATGAACAAATTCTCATTTCTTGAATTCTCCTACTTTCCTGTGGAACGAACCTAGCTCACTGCTACTATAGTTAGTGGAAATAGGATAAATTGACGAGTGGCGACTTCTCGCGATCGGGATTATAGGTGTTCTTGTGGTTATTTGTTTAGTAGCTTTTAAAATTTCATATCTTTGATGTTCATTTAAATAATGATCCCACCAATCACGTAATTGTCCAGTAAATCCTTAAGTACAAGCTACTACCGCTTGTTCTTCAGTAATATTTTCCATTTTTAAAATATTAATATGCATTGATATTTTATGACACAAATTGGAAATTTGATAAGATGTAAACCCATCAAGGTTCCATTCATATATAGTATTATTTTGATAACAATTTTGATAATCTCCATGTTCTTTAATTAGAAGATCTTGAGGAGTTGGTCTAGGATAATAAAATTGAGTTTGTGGATATGTTGCTCTAAATTTTGAATTATGTTTTTTCATTTTTTTTATTTCAAATTGATTTGAATTTTCATCTATATTTAAATTATTAAACATTTCTTCTAATTGATCTATTTGGAAATCATTATTCATTTCTTCTTTTTCAGAACTTAATACATTAAGTCTTAATTTATTAAATTCTGAACTTAATTTTTCTAATTTTTCTTTAGTAAAACCTGAAGGTTGAGATTTTAACATGTTTAAAGCTAAATCAGGCATTGGTTTAAATGAAATTGGTTGAGGTTTGTTAGACCCTAATTTTATATTTTCTAAAGGAAAAATATTTTTTGGGGTTTGAAGATTAATTTTATCTTCAATACGACATAATTGTTTAGAAATGGTATTTAAATTTAGATTTGTAAAATTATTTTGCTTAGCTAATTTTGCTAATTCAACATTATTAACATCAATATAAGGACAAGTCTCAGTTGAAGTATTTGAAGCTTCTATTTTTACTAGCTGTGAAGGAGGATGAATTGCTTTTAATAATTTATCATCAGATAATTTCCAAGTCTGATGAGCTTCTTCAAGAACATTTGGACTATATTTATCATCAATGTATTTTGCTTTTTGTTCAGTATGAAACCATGATATGAATGAAATTATAACACCAGTAATTTTAATGAAATTATAATATTCATCTTGAAATTTTTTTTGTTGTTTAAAATTGTATTTTTTAAAGAACCAATTTCTAAATGATGTATAATGAGGGAGATTAAAATCTTTAACACATAATTTACTTATTTCTTTTAAATCAATTTTATTTTCTTGAGAAATTGTATTTATTTCAAAATTCATTTCTGACTCAAGACTTATATCATCTTGTGATTTTTGTGTATATATTGGTCTTGGAATTTGACTATCTGTTTCTCTAATTCCTTCAAAATTAAATCTATCAGATCGAGATGCAGAAGAGGATGGGAATGAAGAAACTGAATGTCTTCTAGGAACATGTGTTTCAAATATTATTTCTACATTTCCTTCATTATCTTAATGAATTTGAGCATCTTTAGATTTTAAAGGACTTGTTGGTCTACTTATTTTTTCTAAAATCCAATTTGCATGCAATGATATTTCATCCCAATTTATTATTCTAGGTAGCTCTAATTTTGATCTTTTTAAATTAGTTTCAATTAAGACTATGCTTTTTCCAATATTTGTTAATCTTGCCCCTGGACTTGTAGTATTCATTAATTTATAATAAAGTCTATAAGTTAAATTAATATTTTCAGATCCAGGTTTCATATCATAACCTTTAGTTTGTAAATTAACTGTTAATACATCTTGTAAATTTCTATCAGTTAAAGATACAAAAAAATTTGGATATGTATTAAAGTAAATTGGATCATTACAAAGACTAGACTCAATTAAGCCTAATAATGAATCATGGAATTTATTATGCCTACAATCTCTCAAGGCAACTAATATTGTATTTTCTAAACCTTGTCTATTTAAAGGTTGTATGGCAATTTGTATAAGACCATTATGTAAATAATTATATCATTTTTGTCTTATTTGAGACAAATAATCTAAATCTAATAAATGAATTTCTTCAAACTGATTTTGTATAGAAATTGTTTTTCCTACATTTTTATTGCTTTTTTAGTGGATTGATCAAAAGTTCTAAATTTATAAATTCTTTTATGTTCAATTTTTGGAATATGCCAATTTTGTATTGTTTGTTCAATTTCAGAGAATTCAATTAATTCAGAATTTTTAGTATTTTTATTTGAAGATAAAGCACTAGAATTGCTACGAGAAAACATTTTAGAATTACTACGAGAAAACAAGATTATAACAATTAATAAGAGCTTCGGGTGGGATTACGAACAAATTTATGGTAGTATACACATAACTTAGTTCCTTCCATATGGAATCACGTATTGAATTTTCCAGATTTTCTCCAAACTTGATATCACGTATTGAAAATTTTAGATTTCTCCACACTTGATAACTTATTGTGCTAATGAAACTTAGCAAAACATTAGTTTATATGTCATTCCTTTAACCATTTAAAAGATAGAACATGTCTCATTTTTATTAAGGATGATCTTGCTCAACTGTCAACGACTTATTACCGGCTAAAAAGAGGACTTAAAACATCATCAACCGCCTCATGAAACGCCAAACGCGACTTGGGTGTCGACCCACAAGATCATACCATAAGAATCATGAAACCGTTCATTCTTTTAAGAGTCATTGGATTTAGCATATAAAATAAGTTTCAACTAAGAAACAATGCCTTATTGTTATCAAATTGAATAGATCTAAAACTTCGTGTTGTGAAATCAAATAGGATAGATCTAAAACTTCTTGTTGTGAAACCATATGTTTAGATCCAAAGTTACGGTACCATAATTGCAATTAATCCCCCCCTGAATGGAGGCTTAACCTTCCATGGCTCTGATACGTTACCATGCGCCTTGGCTCTAATCTTGAAGCATTTATCTTCAAGCGTTATGCACAAACTTCAAGTAAACACCAACTAATTACAAAGGAGGGAAGTACTTCTTAACTCCTTAGCATAAACCTGTAAATAATAAAAACTTAAAGAAGAAAGAAGAAGGAAAGATTGCTTGAAGAAAATGATAAGGTGATGATTTTCACCTTATTGTATTCGTTTTACTTAACTCTTGAGCGTCCTTGTAACATGTTTTTATGTCATTTTTACGTGTTTTTAACGTATTTGTAGGACATTATTTCATGGGAGGAGCAATAGAGCAAAAGAACGATGAAAAAAGCGCATGCCGGAGAGCTGAGGCGGATGTGAACAAATGCTGAAGAAATCTGCCAGGGTTTGGTATTTCGATCACATCTCGCTCAATTTACGTCCACATGGAATGATTCCGGTACCATTGGAAGGCTAAGAGAAAGTGCTACAACTTTCATGTTTTGGCTTTTCCCAAATTCGTTCTGGATCATATAGCAAAACGGCTCACAAACTAACGGCGCGTCGAAGGCTTAACGTCGCGACGTTCAAAACGAACGTCGCGACTTTCGGGTTCAATTGGAGAAACGTCGCGACGTTCATGTTCGAACGTCACGATGTTAAGCAGCGCTGCAGATTCTCAAGTTCAGTTTTGCCCTCCATTTTGTGGAAACTTCAAGGGCATTTTGGTGACATATGGCACACACTTTTTCAGCCCTAATCCATCCAATACGTGAAGGAATTCTGCAACCAACAAGAAAGAAGAGGGGGGAGGAGAAGAAGAGACCATTTTCCTTGTTAGTTTTTGTAGTAAGTTTTTATGTTAGATTAGTTATTTTGTAAGCTTTTCTCTCTAGCTTCTCCACAAGAACACACAATTAGTGTGTGTTCTTGGTGTAAATAGCCACATTTGTGGAAGAACTTCTTGTAATAATCATGTGCCTCAAGAGCTTAGAATCAATGTAAAGCTTGGATTTTGGCTTTGAATCAACATTTGGAAAGCTTCCTCTTTGGTTTAATCAAATGGGTAGTTTCTTTTCCTTGCACTTCTTGGCTTATTTCCTTGCTTTTTGATATATATATATATATATATATATATTTGTGATGTTCTTGTGTGACATGAGAGACTAAATTGTTAATACCCTTGGATTGTGGTTATGTGTTGTTGATATATTGTGCAAATGTGTGGTTTTAGGCTATGGATAACTAGGGATTAGGAACTACAAACTAGTTATTATCTCACATTAGTAATGCTAATGGTAGACTAGTGTGTTGGTGATGGATTAGTGGAGATATCTTAGTCCGTTCTTGCCTACGCCATAAAGGGGGAATTGATTGGGATATTGAGAAACCAATGTAGGTTTGATGAACTTGGAAGACATGAACTAGTTTAGTCCTTGCCTCCGCCATAAAGGGGGGAGTGAATTAGGGAGTGATTTCTAAGGGAGTGACTAGGTTCGACCCTTGCCTCCGCCATAAAGGAGGGGTTGGATTAGAGAGTTGGACGGTTGGAGATACATTGGAATTTCGGTTGAATTAGTTAGCTAGTCCTTGCCTCCGCCATAAAGGGGGGATTGGTTGATTGGTCGATTTCCGGTAGGAGACAAAACATTCAGGCCCTTGCCTCCGCCATAAAGGGGGGACTTAGTTGAATTGTCTCACTCTTAGTCGTAGTGATTCCATAGAATAAACCACACATAACACTCACATTTGAGATAACCTAATCCAAGGGTATACTTTAATTACTTGAATCTTCTTCCACTTGTTTTCATGTTTATTTGGTAGTATTAGTATAGTTTAGGTCATTCCTTTACTTGTTTATACTTCCACTACTTCACACACGTTCACACTAATTACATAAACTCATCCCCTCCCTGTGGGTTCGATTCCTACTTCCTCTAAGCTACAAAACGTCGGTGTCTTGATGCACCTTAAATGTCGTGGGGATTAGGGTTACAAAATTATTTGATTCGGTTAAACCTTAGCTTTTGACCCTAGCTCCAAAACCGCTATCAAATTGGTGCCGGAGATTAAGGTCTAGTTTTCACGCCTATCAGAAAAGAAGAGAGTTTTGAAACCAAGAAAATTCTATTGCATAAGAACTCTTGATTACAAAAGGAATTACAAAGAGAGCTTGGGAGCTAACTCTTGAAAGCTTGAGAATGTAAAGAAAATTTTTAAGGGAAGAAAATTCTCTGCCTTACAACCCATTTGGGTTCCTATTTATAGACTTTCTCAAATACTAAAATCAAAAGACAATATTTAAAAATACCATAGTTTAGAAAAACAATAATTCAAAATACAATATTTTAAAAGTGATGTGATCTTCACTTTTTCTCCACTTTGTCTTGTAATGATATTGTCTTCCACCATTCTTGACAATATCTTCCATTTTCTTTGCATTATTTTTTCTTCTTTGCAGTTCTTTTGGAACAGGTTTCCTGAACTTTATCTGATGAAGATTTTCTTAAAATTGATTTAGGAGTATTTGCCCTGGATTTTTCTGAACTGGAATCTAACAATTTTAATACATAGTCTTTATTTTTATAGAGTTTATGTATTAATTGTTCAAATTCATTCTTCTCATTTTCTGTCATTTCATCATCAGAATTTGGTCTTGAATTTTCATCAGAGGAAATTTCCAAATCTTCTTCTGTCGTGGATTCCTCATCAGTGAATTTGATCAAATTTTTATCAAAAGAAGAATTTGAAATAGATGTTTTTCTTTTTTCCTTTTTATCCTTTCTTTTCTCTTTTTCTTTTTTCTTTTCTATTTTTTCTATTTTTTCTTTTTATTTTCCTTTTGCCATTTTTTCCTCTTTCTCATGTATGGGAGACGAGATGGCTTTCACTTTCTTTAATTCATTTTGTAATTTTTCTATTAAATCATTTTTCTCATTCAATTATTTTTGAGAAGAAATATTAATCTCTTGTGTCACTTTTTCTTTTACAAAAGAATTTTTTGCTCCAACAAGTGTTTTTTCAATTCCATGATATTCTACTTGATATTTTGGCCACCATTTAGTGTACCCTACTCTTGTGAGTTGTAGAATGCCATCAACATTGTATCCAGCTTCATATTTCCAGGCATACAACCATGGAATTTGGAATTTTATTAAAAATAGTAAAAATGGTTGTTTTGGAAATTTTGAATGCTGGAATTTTTCAGAATAAACATTTTTGAATTGTATGAACAAATTTTTTAATTTTTTAGGAAGAAAAGTTTCTTCTTCAGGTCCATGAATTCTAAACCAATTAAGAAACCATTATGGAATAATTTTGTTAAAATTGGTTTCATCAATACGAATCCACCAAGTATGCTTATATGAAAAATTTTGATATAAGTGGACATTATGAAAACTTTCCACCATATCAGTATATGTAAATGCATACTCAAAATTATTGTATCTGGAAATAAAATTTTGAGTTTGAATTTAAGAAGAATTCCAATCAGAGTAAGAAGGTATTTTGTGAATGTACATCTGAGACAAAGCAATTTCGTTGTCTTCAGTTGTTGGATACCAATTTTGGTGTCTACTGGATCTGGGTTTATCATTGATGTCAGCAATTTTAGTGAAATTTAGAAAATCAGCATAAGTATGCCGAGTTTTCAAAGGAAATGGTCCTCTAAGATTGAAATGAGTATTGGAAGGATTATTAAAATATTTTTGAATAATCGCATATAGATCTAATTTAAGATCAATTTCAGAAATGAAAGTAGGATGTGCGGTTATTCCATTTTTTATGTAATCATGGTCCTGATTTGAGAACTCATCAAGAAGGACACTTTTGGCTGTGGGTTTATGACCCAATGAAACAAGGGAAGTATTTTTCGAATTATTTTGGTTTGAAGAATACTGACCTCTCATTTGAGACGACCAGTATAGTGGAGGATATTGGGAATTATAATGGCTAACATAGCCAAAATCCATTTAAGGTCTATGACCTCTTCCACCTCTACCTTGCATTTCCTGCAAAAATTTAAATAAGAAGATTTTAAATAATAATAGCAATTTCTTTTTTTAAATTTTCAAAGGCGATTCCACAAAGCTTGATTTATTATTGGATGTCAT
Source organism: Ophiorrhiza pumila (assembly GCA_016586305.1). NCBI lineage: Eukaryota > Viridiplantae > Streptophyta > Magnoliopsida > Gentianales > Rubiaceae > Ophiorrhiza > Ophiorrhiza pumila. The sequence goes on along the minus strand of BLIW01000008.1, from coordinate 28,526,672 downwards.
CTAGATTTATGAGTGTGATATGAAATTAACATTCTAAAATAATTCATTTGATGTGAAAATGCTTGTTGTTTTATTGATAAAACATTTGTATTTTCTACATGATAAATATGTGGAAATTCGGGATCCTGTTGAACCGTTTCTTTTCATGTATAAATTTTTCTAATTTTCTTAATTGTAGCTGGATTTTCAATATAATCTTTTAACCATTGTAATTTAAAACTGTCTTCCATATCAGTTAATAAATGGCATTTTCTTTTTATAAAATTTCATATATCTATAATGAGCTTCTAAGTATTGTGGATCCATATTTAATTTTTTTAAAATTTTATATATTCTTAACAATCTATAATATTGTATTTGATGAAGAAAAGTTTGATCTTTTAAAGATTTTGTATCATAATTTAATATTCTAATTTCTTTTTTATAATTAGAAGGTTTTTGAAGATAATTTTTTAAATAATTTTCTATTGAAATTTCTTCTTCAATTTGTTATGTCATAACCTGCAAGAAATTTTTATCCTTGTAAGAATTCTCGAATAAGAAAGTCAGGTAAAGAATTTAATTCACCTTTAATATAAACAATTTTAAAATCAAATAAAGATAAAACAGCTTGCCATCTAGCAAATATTTGTTTAGATGCAATATTTTTTACATCCTTTTGTAGTACTTCTTTTGTTGCACTACAATCAACTCTAAGCAAAAATTCTTGATTTAATAAATCATCTTAAAATTTAGAAATACAAAAAACTATACTAAGAATTTCTTTTTTAATTGTAGAATAATTTAATTGAGCATTTTTTCATGTTCCAGACTAATATCTAACTAATTCCTCTTTATTGGTTTGTGGATTCTCTTGTTTCAAAATTCCTCCATAACCTATATCAGAAGCATCAGTTTCAACAATTTTATCCCATTCAGAATTTACCAAACTTAAGCATGGTAAAAATTTAACCTTTTGTTTAATTATTTTTACTGCATTAGTATGAATTTCAAACCATGCAGGACGATCTTTTTTCAACCTATCATATAAAGGTTTACTATCAATAGCCAAATTTTTATAATATTCACCAATATAATTTAAACTTCCTAAAAATCTTTGCAATTGTTTTTTATCCTTCAATTCATCAAGAAATTTATTTGCAAATTCAATACTTCTAGCAATTGGAGTAATTTGACCATATTCTAATTCATAACCTAAAAATCTAATTTTAGATTGAAATAATTTTAATGTTTTGGCAGAAACAACTAAACCATTTTTAATAACAATTTTAATAAAAATATTTAAATGTTTAAAATATTGATCAATATTTTGTGAGAAAATTAATAGATCATCAATGTAAACAATTATAAAAGAATATGGAGAAAAAATATCATTCATTATATGTTGAAATTCAGAAGGAGCATTTTTAAGACCGAAAGGCATTACATTCCACTCATAGTGACCAAATAGAACAGTAAATGCAGTCTTATATTTATCTTTTTTCGCAATTTGTATTTGCCAAAATCCAGATTTTAAATCAAATTTAGAGTATATCATTGCTCCAAAAGTTCTATTTAATAGATCTTTTTTATTTGGAATTGGATATCTAATCCATTGTAAAACCATATTCAAGGGTTTATAATTATTAACTAATCTTGGAACACCTCTTTCAATTTCTGAATTTTTATTAACATAAAATGCAGAGCAGCTCCAAGGCGAATAACTTTTTCTAATTATTTTCTTTTTTAACAAATCATCAATTTATTTTTTGCAATATTCAACCATTTCTTTATTCATTTGAGATGGTCTTGCTTTCGTTGGTATTTTTTGTTCATCAAAATCTTTTTCATATGGTAATTCAACAATATGTTGTTTTCTTTCCCAAAAAGCATTTGGCAATTTTTGTAGTAATTTTTTGTGTAATATTTTTAATTTGATTTTGTAATTTTTGAGATTTTAACTGTTCTTCTATTTTTAAAGATAAAATTTCATGTGAAAGAAAATCAATTTGATTATTCTTCAATTTTGTATTTTCATGTAAATTTAATGAACAAAGATCTCTTGTTTTTGGAGAAGTTATAAATTTAAATGATAAATCAGAATCAATTTTTGATAATGTTTTACCATCACATTTATATGGATGCATTAAATTTAGGAAAGGAGTTCCTAGTATTACATGTTGCTTAATTGTTTTAGCTAAAACAAATGGACAACAAACATAATTATTTTCTTCAGAAAATATACACACTTTGATAATTTATAATCTACATGTATTTTTGCACCTTGTGCAGCATTTAATATGACTTGAGTTTTATCAAAATAGTTTGAAGGTATTAATCTTTCTCTACTACAATTTAAATCTGCACCTGAATCTATCATTACTATTGATTGAATTTTATACTATTTATTTATTAGAAGAGTTGCAAAAATATAATATTTTTGAGATGTAATTAAAGTATTTAATTGAGATTTTTGATCAGAAATTTCTTCTATTTTATCAAGTTCTTTTTCTGTTGAAGTCCTATTTTTTAATATTTTAATTTCTGTTTTTAATTCATTAATCTCTTGTTTTAATATAGGTGTAGTAATTTTTAAGACTTGATTTTCTAATTGATTTTTATCTTTATCTTTTAGTATTTCAAAAGAAGTATCTAATTTACCTATTTGTTTTGTATTTAAAGAATTAGATGAAGAATAATAAGAATTTTCTTGAAAATATATTTCTAAATATTGATTTATTTTTATAGGATCTTTAATATCATTTATCAAATTTAACATCATTTTGTGATATTTAGTTAATGTAAAAATTCATAATTTTTCATCTTTAACCATTTCTAGTTTAAGATTATCCATTTCATATATTTTATCAAAAGTTTTAGAATTATTTTCAGTATTTTCATCTTTTGAACTATTTTCTTCTATGTCAATTTTATTGTTTTCATTTTTTGAACTATTTTCTTCTATGTCAACTACATGGAAATTTTCTTGTTCTATTATTTCATTATTATCAACAAATGAATCATTATTATTTTTTATTTCATCACTTTTTCATTTTCAACACAAGAGTGATTTATAATTTCATTTTCTACTTTGTGTTGTTTTTGAAAAGAATAAATTGATTTTAATAACTTATTATTTGGTAATTTCCAAATTTGATAGGCTTTATCTATGATATTTAGTCTAGATAAATCATGCATGTGATTTACTCTTTTTTACCTATAAAACCATGCAATAAATGAAATAATTACTTCAGTATTTTTAATTAAATCATAATATTCATTTTGAATATATTTTTGTTGTTTAGAATCATAGGTTCTAAAAAACAAAGTTCTAAATAATTTATAGTGTGGAAGATTAAAATCTTCAACACATATTTTACTTATTTCTTTTAGATCCAATTTATTTAATTGCTTATTTTCAATTGAAGACAAAGGATGAGAAATAGAAGAATACATAACTGAAAATTAATTCAAAAGGATTAATGATAAGTTGGTTTTATACCAACTTATATGTGTTATTCCACTTAGTGTTTTGTCTTATTTTTCATGCAAATGCGTTGTGTTATGTGCAAATTTGTGCTTTTATGGATGTCATAGGTTGGTGTGCTAAAATGGAGAAGAAGACCAAAAATGTTGATGAAATGAAATAAACGTGTGTTTGGAGTTAAAGGTTAGGGAAAGAATTCAAGAGTGTTTAATGAGGTTTGAGGAGATTGGAGGAAAGCCTTAATATGCTTAATATGCTAGTTTTGGGGTTGGGCAGAATGGTTAGTGCACTTCACTTGAGTATAACTTTCTCACTACTAATCCAATTGGAGAGATCTTGGATGTTATCGAAAGCCCTTTGAGTATATTTCAATTCCTATGTTTTAATTGTCTTCTAATTCTGTGTGCAAGGTTACGAAACGGGAGCTTCTTTGTGAACCACATTAGGGTTTCATTGTTGAATTCATACTGCCACAATTGAGTAAATTGTTGATATCTTGAGCTCTAGACGTACAATGATGTTGCTTCTTGAACTTAAGGAAGGACAAGAGGAAGTTCTACAACTTTCATGTTGACCCCAAATTCTAATTCGGAAGTGAGGCGGTCGATCTTTTGCCATGAAAGTGATTTGCACACGATGCATCGCAGGCTTAATTTTTAAGCCTACGATGCATCGCAAGCTTAAAATCACACTTTGCCATGCTTCGGTATTTTGGTCATAACTTTCTTATCCGAGCTCCAATTTGAGTGATTCAAAAGGCTATGGAAAACTAAGACTTGGGGCTACAGCTTTTTTGTTTTAAGTTTCTCCAAATGCACAAAGCATCAAGTCCGAATGTTGGTTGGAAGTAACCGGACCTTTGCACACTTGTGCAGGATTTTGGCCTACGACTTCATCGTAGCACATTTGCACATATACACATATGTGCTACGATGCATCGAATCTTTGAAGGATTTGTGCTGCGATGCATCGTAGCTTTGTTGATACATACTTTCAATGCAAAATTGGCTTGCGACCTCATCGCATGCCAAATGTCAAATGTAGTATGTTTTGTGCTACCATTCATTCTTGCACATTTGCACATTCACATTTAAACATTCACTTTTCACAACATTTTGCACAACACCTTTCACAAACTTCATTTACACATTCAGCTTACTTCATTCGCATCCAAGCTTTATTCATTTCAAAATCACACAACACATTCACTCACAGATCGCAAGCCAATTTTGCTCACATTCACACTTGCACAACAAAAATCTTCACAACATTCTTCAACAGTCATGCATTGCACATCACATTCTTATACATTTCACAACACTCATTTATAACACTCTTAATTTCATTCATTGTCATAACAATGTAGACACATACATTTAAAGGATAGGTTTTTCACCATTTCGGCTGCTAACATTTCCTTTCATTGATGTTCATTTTGCATCATTTTCACTTAGCATAAGTTCACAAGTTTTCATAACATTCATCTTTCATTTCATTCTTTGATTTTTCACTCTTCACTTCTTTTGTATCACACTGTAATCTTCATTCCTCACTACCTTTTCACACAACTCACAAACACTCACAACACTTCACACAAAGCACAAACGCACACAAGCACACTTACACCACGATGCATCATAGCTTTGCATCGTTGGTGTAAGATTTTCACTACGATGCATCGTGGTGAAAACACTTTGAGCTGCGATGCATCGCAGCTTTGTCACATTTGTGCTACGATGCATCGCGGCGATGCATCGTAGCTTTGAGCTGTTTGTGCTGCAATGCATCGCAGGCATATGTGAAATGTTCGCTGCCAAAAAAATCGACTAAGTATAGATTTGTTCTTTTGGTGCACAGGTGGAAGGAAGCGTGATCCCTGATGACACAGAGGCGCTGGGGCTGAAGTGGAAGCGCACTCCAGGAAGTCTCAAAGGTGCTGGACGATTGGAACAATTTTGTTCAAATTTGGGATTTTCATTTGTAATGTTGGTAGAATTTCCTTGTAGTGGCATTCTTGTAATATTTTAGTTGTTTTACGTTTTGCGTATTAGTTACATTTTATAATCCTCTATATATAGAGGATTTAGCTATTATTTTATGGGGGTCGATTATTCTAGAAAACATAACATACTTTTGATTTTCGTAGAGCGGGAGTGGTTCATCTCTCCAGATTCACTTTCTCTCTCTAACATTTGAGCTCCATTTTCAATTCCGATAGAAGTTTTAATCCGATTAATGTAATTATCTTCTAATTAAAGGAGGGAATTCACGTTTCTCTCGAGGATTGGAAGCTTTCGAGGCATTTCATTCGGTAAATTCTTTCCAATTTATGAACATGAACTGCTTTAACTCTCAATTTGATGATTGCGAACTGCGAATGGAGCTCTGTGGCTGAATTCATGGTGTCTTAGGGTTTTAACCGGATGAATGTACGAGTTTGATGATGCTGTGTTATGCGATTGACGTAATTCATAAAGAATGAAATCATACATGGAATTAATGCATAGATGTTGAGAAGTTTCATAAATTCGCACTAATATTGATTGAGTTGTGCTTCGATTGTTTTCCATGCTAAGTTGAGGTTCGATTCACCAATATGAGTAAGAATGCATGAAATGAGAACATAGAGTATGATAAATGAGTCTTGTCTTGTCACTTGTTTTACCTGTTCATTTTTTAGATTCAGGCCTCGCCATGGGAAGCTTTGATGAAATGGAACTTTAGGAAAAAGTGTTAAAGAAACTCTTTGTGTTAACAAATGAAAATAAGTGAATTTAGGTTAGGCCTCGCCATGGGAGATTCAAGGTTTGCATGTTAGAGTAATTAGCTTGGAGAGTTGAGACGTTCCGGTGCGAATTCCATCATTCTCAAGCTTCGCCATGGGAGAGAATGGTGTTAGGAGGAGTAGAGTGTGGTGCGGTCGCCATGCTGACCACAAGCTAGACTTCCAGGCAACTTAGGTCTCCACTGGTTTTTCTTGACTGTCAAACGCATAGTATTGGTCATCTAATTTGCATTCATCTGGCACAAGAACCTTAGGATAGCTTCTCCATATTTGATTCACTTCTAGTTTGGTGTTTTGTGTTGTTAATTGTTGTTCTCCTCGTGTTCAAGTGTAGTTTAATTTTGTGTTGAGTCAAGTCTTGTTGTTAAAGTTGTTTTGATTATCTCAAGTCTTTGTTCTTGTTACCATTACCCTTGATTCTTGATATTGCACTCTTGTGACATAATCTGAGCATATCAAAATTTTTTGATTCTACCTTTTCCCTGAGGAACGAACCTTTCTCTCCACTTCTATAGTTAGAGTTAGGATAAATTGTGAGGTATACAATTAGTGCAGTTTCATGAATTTTAGCTTGCTCTGTTTTGATGTCAACTATGCGATGAAACATCCCATGCATATAGAGTCGGGTTTTGCAATTAGAGCTCTAGCCTGTTCCTTGCATTTGGTTGATGAAGGTATCAAGCCTGATTATATTTGCATTGAGGCATTAAATGTCTGTACAGACGTCATTGAGATTGTAGAATTGGATAAGGAAGATTGCATGATTTTATCGGAGATTGCAAATATGGTAGAATGCTGTTTTATAGATGAATCAATTTTTAAATTGCAATATGAAGTGTTGATAAGTGGGTTTTATACCAACTTATATGTCTTAAATAACTTGGCTTTTGGCTTGTTTTTCATGCTTTTATGTCAATTTATGTGGTGATATCTGTAATTTGTGCATTGTTGAGGTTTACAATTGTTAGTGTAAGAATGAGGGAAAAGACCACTGATTATGCAAAAAAAATTAGAGGTAAGAGTGTTTGAGGAATGAGCACAAGTAGAGAATTCAAGGTGGCTTGTAAAAAGGCTTTATCAAACTTGTGTGATCATTTGATGATTGCGTTGGAGTGTTTGTGTTATATTTTGATGTTGTGTTGGAGTGCGTTAAAGATGCACACACCTCGCCACACACATGCACAAGCCTCGTCGCACATTCGGCACACACTTGCACGCATCGTCGCACAGACTTGCATGCATCGTCGCACGGTATCCTCGCACACACTCGCTTCATGCAGGCATGCACGACCATGCGGCCATCTCACACACATCGTCGCACATTCGTGCGACGATCTTGATTTTCCTAAGCACAACTCCAGCGACCCTTAAGCATTTCTCAATTGCGCTCAGGTTATCACATTTCATCTTCACGCTTAAGCACGTACCATTTGCACTTACATTTTTATAAAATTCACAAACACTTGTTCACAATACTTTTCCTTCATTTCCCTACATTAGAAACACACATTGGCATGATTAAAAGTTTCAACATTTCATTTCATTTCAGTGATTTTCAAGTGTACATCATTTTCACGTAGCAAGGCTTGCAAACCATTTCACTTGCTTCATATACTCATTTCACAGTATCTTCTCACAACATTGTTCCTGCACGATATAATACTTTGAATACACAAATCAGGTTTTTTATTTCATTCCTTGCAAAGATGATGTTTCTTCACCATTTTCATGTTTTATTCCATCGCATTTTTGCACTTGCAGCTGGAAGCTATTACCATTAGTATCATTCATGCTTCACACACTTATTTCACTTGTCATAAACAACACCTCACAACACTCCACACACAATTCACGGCGATGCATCGCCATGAACACAGCTCCACGGTGACACATCGCAACGACGTGTCGCCATGAAGTTTTTCCACTACGATGCATCGCTACGATATATCGCCATGGAGTTTTCTGCTAGGCGACACATCGCAACGATGTGTCGCCATAGGAAGGCTTTTCACGGCAATGCATCGCTGCGATGCATCGCCATGAAAAAGGGATTTTGAGTGAGCAGAAATCGACTAAGTGTTGGGTTTTTCCCTTTGGTGTACAGGTGCCAGGAGGCGTGATCTGGAATGGCACGAAGGCGCTGGAGACGATATGAAGGCGCAATCCTTTTGGCTCGAAGGCGCTGGAGCTGACTTGAGTCTTCTTTCCCAACAGACGTGAAGCAGATGAGTGAATCTTTCTGGTACAAAGGCGCTGGAGCAAGACTGAAGGCGCGATGCTGCTGGCTCAAAGGCACTGGAGCCAGCTGGAAGTTTTTCACTTTGATTTTCTGCACTTGAGCTGTTTTTCGATAGTCCCTTTGAGGGCATTCTTGTAATATCTTAGTTATTTTTACGTTTGCGTATTAGCTACGTTTTATGATTCTCTACATATATGAAGGGTAGCTAATATGTAGGGGACTTTTTGGGACTTTTGACTTTTATTCATTATTCATTAGATAGATTTTGTAACCGACTTTTGATCTCTGGAGAGCGGGAATTATTTTTGGAGATCTACTTTCTCTCTCTACTTCCTCTCTCTAAGATTTCATTCTCCAATCCCATTTCTGATTGCACTCTTGGACGGATTACTCCATTTTGAGCCTCAATTGATGGAGCAATTGCTAATTTATTGCGATTCAATCGGTAAAATTCTCCAATTTTATGGAAATGATTTGGCTTATGCTATGTTCTTATGATTGTGAGATGAAAATGGAGTTTTCTGGCTAATTGTATGATAATCTAGGGTACTGAAGGGTGAATGCTTGGTTTAATTGATAATGTGCAGTATAATTAACGATCTAAGAAGAGAAATTCAACATTCTATGAATTGAATTTGAAAAACTTGTTAAATTCATGCATTTGATCTGGATTTTGTTGAGATGAGATTCGATTGCAGTGGCCTTGCTGAGTTGGACCTTAATTCACTAGAATCGGCTAAGAATTCATGAATGAGAACCAGAGAATGCAAGAGTTCTTAAACCTGCTTGCATTTGTTCATGTTTTAGAGCTAGGCCTCACCATAGGAAGCTCTTAGTCTATGAAATCCGTAAAACAAGGTGATAAGAGATTCTCTGACTTGAATGATGAACTTAAAAGCTAGAATCAGGCCTCACCATGGGAGATTCTAGGACATAATTGCTTGAGTAATTTGAGTGGAGAATTGAGAAGGTTCCGGTCCTACTTCACCATCCTTAGGCTTCACCATAGGATATGATGGTATTGGGAGATTAAAATTGAAGTGTGGTCACCAAGCCAACTGCAATTTAGGTCTCCAGTTGCTATTCTCCTCAATTGATATGATTGCATGTTAATGGTATTGCACTGTTCAGATAAATGTAAGTTTGCATTCACCCGGAAAAAACCCTAGATTATCTGTTTCAATCGACTGTGATCCTTCCTTATTACATCTTTGTTACTTCTTTGTGGTTTTCCTTTGTGATTGTTTCATTTCCTGTTTGTTTTGATTTCAATTGATTTACTTCCTGTTCTTGTGACTATTATCTTTGATTCTTGTTTTTGCATACCTGTGACATAATTTGAGCAACTTCTAATTTCTTGATTCTCCTAATTCCCTGTGGAACGAACCTTTCTCATCATTTCTATAAGTAGAGTTAGGATAAATTGACGAGTAGCGATATTCTCCATCAATTTTTGGCGCCACTGCCGGGGACTTAGGCACGGTTCTTGAAATTTGATTTATGTTATGTTCTTAGTTTTTGTGATTTTTGTTCTGATTTTAGTGTTTAGTTCTGTCTTTTTTACAAAATGTGTTGTTTCATTTGAGTTCTTTTCTTTTCTGCTTTGTGTTTCTTTTTCTTCTTTTGCCATTTTCTATTAGTTTGGTTTCATAATTGTTCCATTTGTTTTGTTTCATTTTGTGTAGTTGAGTGTTTTGTATGTGTCTTCTTTTGGTTTAGTTTATCTTTTATAGCTTAACTTTTGGAAATCTTGTTACTGTTGTGTTGTTCTTTTTTTTTTGGATATCACTTGTGGTGTGTGTATGCCCAGGTCTGTAAGATCTTCAGGAGAGCCTGAATTTGCATTAGACCTTGAGTTAGCAAGAACTTTAAGAATCCAAAGAAGAAGAATGGCTAATCCAGGAGCTAGAGTGACATGCTTTGGAGACCATTATGCTGTCAATTTTGATAGTGGGGTAGACCAGCAAGACATTGACATTGAAAGTTATCATATTCCCACACAAATCGTGTCAATGATAACTCAAGGACAATTCTTCCAGGGGCTGGACAACGAAGACCCCAACGATCACCTGGATTGGTTCCTTGGCTTATGTAGTACTTTCAAATTGCAAAGGGTTCCACGGAGTGAAGTGCATCGTATCTTGTTTCCTTTGTCTTTAAGGGGCAAGGCGAAGCACTGGTTTAAGGCAATAGGAGGCAACACTACAGCCTCTTTTGAGGAAGTTCAGAAGAAATTTCTTGCCAAATATTTTTCTCCAACAAGGCTTGAAAAAATGCGCATGGAGATCATGAATTTCCAACAACATGAGGGGGAGACTTTTCGAGAAGCCTGGGAAAGATTCAATGACCTTATCAGGAAATGTCCCAACCATGATTTAGGTGAGATACGGGAATTGAACACTTTCTTCAAAGGTCTCTCAGTAGACTTTTCAATGATGATTAAAGCCAGTGCTAATGGGGCTTTGAAGGACAAGAGTGTCCCAGTGGTGAGAGAGCTCTTTGATAAGATTGCAGAAGACGAATACTTGTTTCCTGAGACAGGAAAACCTCATGGCAGGAGGCAAAGAGGAATCCTGGATTTAGATGAGGAAACTTCACTCAATGCAAAAGTCGAAACCTTAGCAAAGCAAGTGCAAACCCTCAAGGCTACCCAAGCCAGGGCACCTGTGTTGTCTTGTGGAGTATGCAAAGGTGAGCACTATACTGATGAGTGTTCTGTGACAACCGAATCTATCCAATATGTCAACAATTACAACAACAAGCCACAGTACTAAGGGAACTATTCAGGAGGCAACAGAAACTATGGAGGAAATCAAGGAACTTGGGGGCAACAAAACCAAAACTAGGGAGGCAAATATTCTCAAGGAAATGAACAAAGGAGACCTACTAATCCTCCTGGTTTTGATCAACAGCCGATCACTCAAGAACAAAGGAACCCATCTGTGGAAGAAATGTTCCATAGGATTATGGACAAAATGGACAAAAATGAGCAGAGGTTTGGAGACTTAGAAACTACAGTAAGCACCATGAGTCCACTCTTAAGAATATTGAGATGCAATTGGGGCAATTGGCAAATGCTGTACACCACAGGTCCAGTGGTTCTCTTCCAAGTGACACCATTCCAAATCCAAAAGGCAAAGAAGTTTGTAATGCAATTACTTTGAGAAGTGGAAAGGAGTTGCTAGGACACACACATGGAGAGGTTAGTGTTCAAAAAGAAGATATTGAAATTGAAACTGAGGAGATTGTAGAGACTGAAAAGGTTGGTGAAAAAGAAGCTCTTACATTTGAGAAGGAGGGTGAGCAAAAAGCTATCAAAATTGAAAAGAAGGAAATACCAGCAATGGTAGGAAATGAGATTACCAAAAAATCCAACCCTTATAAGTTTCCTGAATATGCACCAAAACCTCCATTTCCAGAGAGGAAGAAACCACCACCTAAGAAGGGACCTCAATTCAATAGGTTTCTAGATGTGATCAAGCAAGTAAATGTGAATCTCCCTTTGTTGGATCTAGTGACGGCCATGCATAAATATGCCAAGTACCTGAAGGATCTCATTTCAAACAAGGAACAAATCTTGAGGTGTGAAGTTCCTATGATGCTATCTGAATGTAGTCAAGCATGGATGGTGCACAACCTTCATCCTAAGCTAAAAGATCTAGGCAGTTGTACAATACCTTGCAAAATTGGCACGAGATATTTTGCAACAGCTCTTTTTTACTTGGGGGCTGGCATTAACCGTATGCCACTTTTCATAGCTATCAATGTTGGTTTGAGTGTAAGGATTCGTCCAGTTGCAGTCACATTCCAATTGGCAGATAGGTCCTTGGTGACTCCTACAGGCTTGGTGGAGGATGTATTGGTAAGAATTGATAAATTTACTTTGCCAGTTGATTTCATTGTTTTAGATATGGAGGAAGATCTAGAAGTACCTTTAATTTTTGGTAGGCTTTTTCTAGCTACTGGTGATGCCTTGATTGGAGTTCGTAATAAAACAGTTACTTTTAGGATTAATAATGAGGAATTGGTTTTTGATGTGAATTATGCAATGAAGCAACCCATGCTTTCAGAGTCTTGTTTTGCAATTAGGGTTGTAGAATGCTCCTCAAGACTAGTTGATAAAATCGTTCAGCATGTTTATTCTTCTATTGATAAATTGATGAATGTGAAGAAATTGGTTCTAATGAGTTAAATGAGTTGCATGCAGAAGATAAACGCATTTTGTTTGAAATAGAGAATATTGTTGAATGTTGTGTCATTGATAATGTAATCCTTGAAGCTGAGAGTCTTATTGAATGCTGTGATTTAGATAATGTGAGCAATGATGCTACATGCAATATGTTGTCTAATGAGCCTTGTGAACCCACTGCGGTGAGGGATGAAAAAATTTTATGCAGGAATGAGAAACTCATGCCCTATATCCTAGTGTCTCCTAAACTTGAACTCAAGCCACTCCCACCATATTTGAAATATGCCTTTCTTGGTGAACATGAGACTTTGCCGGTAGTAATATCTTCTACATTAGAAGGATGGCAATAGGAAGAATTAATGATTGTTCTTAAGTAATACAAGAAGGCTTTGGGGTGGACAATTGCAGAAATCAAAGGCATTAGTCCTTCCATATGCATGCACAAGATTCTCTTGGAAGAAAATTTGGTGCCAGTAAGGGACAGACAAAGGAGGTTGAATCCTCAGATGATGGATGTGGTAAAAAAAAGATGATAAAATTGCTAGACTTTGGAATGATTTTCCCCATCTCAGATAGTGAGTGGGTAAGCCCCGTTCAATGTGTCCCAAAGAAGGGAGGTGTCACAGTGGTAGAGAATGAGGCAAATGAACTTCTTGCAATAAGGGTGGTCAATGCTTAGAGGATATGCATGGATTATAGAAAACTCAACTCAGCAACAAGGAATGACCATTTCCCCTTGCCATTCCTGGAGCCGCTCTTAGACAGGATTGCTGGCTTCTTGTTCTACTGTTTCCTAGATGGATACTCTGGGTATAATCAGATAGCCATCGACCCAAAGGATCAAGAAAAGACAACCTTTACATACCCTTTTGGGACCTTTGCCTATAAGAGGATGCCTTTCGGATTATGTAATGCACCTGCGACTTTTCAAATGTGTATGATGGATATTTTTCATGATATGGTGGAGACTTTTATTGAAATATTCATAGACAATTTCTCTGTTTTTGGCATGACTTTTGAAGGGTGCCTAGAGAATTTGGCTAAGGTGTTACAAAGATTTGAAGAGACCAACCTTGTGCTTAATTGGGAAAAATGTCAATTTATGGTCCAGGAGGGAATTGTGCTCGGCCATAAAATTTCCAGCAAGGGAATTGAGGTAGATAAAGCAAAGATTGATGTTATTGCCAAACTTCCTCATCCAACTAATGTTAAAGGCATCAGGAGTTTCCTTGGTCATTCTGGATTTTACAGAAGATTCATCAAGGACTTCTCCAATATTGCAAGGCCTTTCTGCAGTCTCCAGGAAAAGGATGTCAAGTTTGATTTTGTTGCAGAATATCTGGAAGCATTTGATATATTGAAAGACAAGCTTGTAGAGGCTCCAGTGATAGTCACTCCAAATTGGGGTGAGCCATTTAAGATCATGTGTGATGACAGTGACTATGCCATTGGGTCAGTTCTTGGCCAAATAAGGAATAAAATCTTTCACACTATCTATTATGCAAGCAGGCTATTAAATGGTGCTCAGCTGAATTACACTACCACTGAGAAGGAGATGTTGACAGTGGTCTTCTCATTTGAAAAATTTCGTGCCTATCTTTTGGGTTCCAAAGTTATTGTGCATACAGACCACGCTGCCTTGAAGTACCTGCTTGCAAAGAAGGAAGCAAAACCAAGGCACATACGGTGGGTACTCATTCTTCAAGAATTTGATGCGGAAATAAAGGACAGAGAAGGATGTGAAAATGTGGTGGCCGACCATCTATCCAGGCTAGAATCAGAAGCTTAAGATGATTCCAAAATATTGATAAAGAAAATTTCCTAGATGGACAAATTTTCAAGGTGGAAAAGGGAATCTTGCCATGGTATTCGGAAATAGCCAATTTTGTGGTGGCAGGACAAGTTCCTACATATTACTCTTATGAACAAAAGAAGAAGTTAAGGAGTGATGCTAAACACTACTTTTGGGAGGATAATGCCTTGTACAAGTCCTGCAGTGATCAAATTATCCAAAAATGTGTCAAGGAAGAGGAAAAGGAGGACATTTTGAGAGCTTGCCATGAAGGTCCTTGTGGAGGACATTTTGGCTCTTCACGAACTGGTTTCAAAATTCTTCAATCTGGCTTTTATTGGCCCAATATTTTTGTAGACTCAAAGATTTGGGTTGGACAGTGTGATAGATGCCAAAGGACTGGAAACATATCCTCAAGGAATGAAAAGCCTTTGAATAATATTCTGGATGTTGAATTGTTTGATGTCTGGGGCATTGATTTCATGGGACCTTTCCCAAAATCAGGAGGCATGGAATATATCTTAGTTTCAATGGATTATGTTTCAAAATGGCTGGAAGCGAAAGCCCTTGCACACAATGATGCGAGAAGTGTTACAGCATTCTTGAAATCATATATTTTTCACTCGGTTTGGCACTCCCGGGGCAATCATATATGATGGTGGCATTCATTTTTGCAACAATCTCTTTGAAGCTCTCCTAGCTAAATATTGGGTGACACATAAAGTTTCTACTTCTTATCATCCACAAACCAGTGGACAAGCCGAAATTTCAAACAGGGAGATAAAAAGGGTTTTGGAAAAGGTTGTTAATCCTAATAGGAAGGATTGGTCTTCAAAGCTAGATGATGCCTTGTGGGCATATAGGACAGCCTACAAAACTCCCATTGGAGCTTCTCCATTTAGGCTTGTGTTCGGGAAGGAGTGTCACTTGCCAGTTGAGCTAGAGCATAGAGCCTATTGGGCAATTCAGAAGCTCAACTTGGATTTGAATGGAGTACAATCAAAACGAATGATGGACTTGAATGAATTAGATGAGTTTAGGTTTAATGCATATGTGAGTGCTAAGATGTATAAGGAAAGGACTAAGAGGCTACATGATGCAAGGATACAAACTAAGAGCTTTGCTCCAGGACAGAAAGTCTTAATGTACAATTCTAGACTGAGGTTGTTCCCTGGCAAGTTGAAGTCACGTTGGGCAGGGCCTTTTACAGTGGTTCAAGTGTTCCCTTATGGAGTAGTGGAAATTCAAAATGAAAGAAATGGAAACTCATGGAAGGTAAATGGTCATAGACTTAAACCTTACTTGCCTCCAGAGGATCGGGATGTGTTTCATGGTGCTAATGCTCCACAGGCATTGTAGTTGGATGATCCCATAATTTCCAACTGAGACAACATATGGTCGGGCTGATGACAATAAACCAAGCGCTACTAGGAGGCAACCTAGTTCTTTTCCTTCTTGTTTTTCTTTTTCGTTTCTCTTTCTTCTTCTTATCCTCTTTTACTATTTGTTTTTCTTTTTTTCGTGTTTTCATGATTTGTTAGCATTTCAAGGATGGGCATAGGAATTGCATGCTTAGTTTCTTAAGAATGCATTTACGTTGGACACACCACACTACTGAGCAAGACACATTGAATTTTCATTTCCTTTATTTTTAACACTGGGGACCATTGCCTAGTTTAAGTGTGGGGGGGAAAGCACTTGTTGTTGATATTTGTGATCAAGATGTCTTAGCGTACATTTGGCCTTTTTTGATGCAAATGCTGAGGAACTTTGGTTTTGGGGAAAGGTTCATTGACACAATCTGGAGATTAGTATCAAACGTGTGGATGTCAATAATCATCAATGGCGCCCCACAAGGCCACAAGGCTGGTTCAGCACTACGAGAGGCCTTCGTCAAGGTGACCCTCTTTCACCGCTCTTGTTTATAATTGGGTCTGATTATCTTTCTAGAATTCTGAACAGGTCAATGGAGCAAGTTCCAGCTTTCTATGTTCCAAGAAATTGCCCAAAGATATCACACTTGGTCTATGCAGATGACGTGACAATTTTTTCGGTAGCCTCTCAGAACTCTCTAGCCAGGTTGATGGAGGACTTAAGGCACTACCAGGCTGTGTCTGGACAGAAAATCAAGGAAGAAAAGAGTTGCTACCTCTGTCATCAAAAGTTATCGGGGTACAAAAAATCATTATTACGTAGGGTTTCCAACTTTCAGAAAGGGGAATGGCCAATCAACTACTTAGGGATCCATCTCCATTACGGAAAGCTCAAGGCCAAACATAATGAATTGCTCATCCAGAAAGTAAAGAATAAAATAGGAGCATGGAACACAAGTTTTCTGTCCAAAGGAGGGAGGATTACTCTAATAAATAGTGTACTATCTACGATGCCAATTTATGCTACTATGACTGCCTGCCCACCAAAGGGCGTTTTGAATCAGATAGCGAGAATATGCGCGAATTTCCTCTGGCAGAAGACAAAGGATCAGAGGAGTTATCACTGGATTAAATGGGAAAAGCTATGTTATCTAGTGGAAGAAGGGGGCCTAGGGTTCAGATCATTTGAAGACATAATTACGGCTCAAAGTATGAAACTGTGGTGGAGATTTCGGAAGGCAGATACTTTATGGGCTCAATTCCTTCATTACAAACATGTTAGCCCTTCACACCCATTACAGATGATTCTATATAGAGGGGACTCCCACCAATGGAGGAGAATGCTGAGGCATGCCGAGAGAACAGAAAGGTTTATGGCTGTTCAGATTCAGGAGGGACGTTGTCACATGTGGCTAGATAACTGGATGGGCAATGAGAGGCTGGTAATAGAAGCAGATGTTCCGGATAACCTAGTGCTTAGAGACTACATACATCAGGGAAGGTGGGACAGGAGCAAAATGACAGAAATTCCTGATTCATTGAGATCTAGGCTGCCTAAGAAGCCTCCTCACATTTATGAGGGAAAGGATCAACTCAAATGGATGCTTTCTGAGAATGGAGAATTTTTATTCAAATCAACATTCGAAAAGATAAGAAGGAGGAAAGTGCCAATCTCGGAATGGCAGAAGGTGTGGATGCCAAAACTCCCACTGAAGATATCCTTTTTTATGTATACCATGCTGATGGGGAGAATTCCCTTAGGGGAAGCCATGCATAAATTAAATTTTATTGGTCCTTCCATTTGTCAATTTTGCTTCCAAAATGAGGAGAGTATTAATCATTCCTTTGTAAGTTGTGTAATTGTCAAACAGATCTAGGGAATCTTTGCTGCCGAATTAGGAGTGTTTGATCATTCCAATTCAGTCAAACATGTTTGTAAAAAGTGGTGGGAAAACCATGCCGTAAATGCTGCTCACAAATTTTTATTGCAGATCATGCCTTTTATTATCTATTGGGAGATATGGAAACACAGAAACAAGGCAGTTTTCGAAGACCAACGAATAGCAGTGGATCAAATATTCAAACAAATTCACAGCTCTGCACAACAACTAATACAGTTAAAAATGCCCCATGCAGCTTGGGACAAAAGGGACTTGGAGATTTTTTGGGGGTCTATCAGGAATTACAGGAGCATAACTAAGCTAACACTGCGCAAATGGAAGTCCCCGGACCCTGAGTGGCTAAAGATAAATATTGCACATAAAGGGGACACCAATGTGATCAGGGTTGCAGGAGTTATCAGGAACCATCAAGGTAATATCCTTAAAAGCTTTAACGTTTCTTATGACTGGATTATTCCTACAGGTCCAATTATTTTCAATGCACTGCTGGATGTCTCTTACCAAGAGGTCAAATTCTGCATTGAGAGGGGTTGGTCGAAGGTAATTCTGTAAGACAACCATCAAGGATCCACAAAGCTATTCAGGGACCAAGAGAGAACTGCTGGTGCCTCACAAACACTTGGTGGAAGGTCGAACTGATTCAGGCTCACTGCAAGTTTTCCCAATGCTTCGCTGATGAGAACCAAGCTGCCTGTTTTCTAGCACAAATGGAATGAGTGAATGCTCAAGCTACTAAAGAAAGATTTCAAAAAGCTCTGAGAAAAGATAAGCTAGGGATACCAGCAATTAGAAGGATCAAAGTGGTGAGGAACCATACCAAAAATGAAGGACATAACTGAAGCAGATAAGGCAGGAACACTTGATAATCTACGAATATTGGTAAAAGGCTCCAGCTTGCTGTTGTTAGGGCTGGATAGCCATGTACTAATTGATGGCCCCAATCTGCTGATGTTTGGATTGGTTTGCCCACTTAATTGCTTGGAGCTACCACATATGGGGAAACTCTGTCAGTTTTTCACCGGCTCAAAAGGACAGAACATGCTGCTCCTACAAACTGAAGCAGAGAAAAGGCTTCGTATGAAAATCAAAGACCAGCTGCAAGACAATCTTCACAAAGTTAGGATTCATTTTGTCCAAATTGCAAGGGACCTTTTGTCACTCCTGGTGATTAAAGGAGTTTTTGGTAAAGATAGGTGGAAGATAGATATAGCTAGCTACTTTGTAAATGGATGTAGTACTCCATGTTTCCTTTTTGAATTCCATTTGAATGTGGTTCCATTAGGTCGTTGACATGTAAATGGAACTAGATTCAAAAGGTTCCACTTTTGTAAGGGTGATATTAGGGTAAGTCCATCACCCACCAAAGATTTCAATAAACTTGGGAGTGGCGACCCACCTCAAATGGAGGTTAGGCCAAATTAAAAAAAAAAGATGTCTTAGTGTACATGATGCATACAAATCGCGGTAGTTTAATTTTGTTTTTCCTAACACTTGGTGATAATTGATTATGTTATTGTAATTTGGTACAACATGAGGACAATGGTGAATCGTATGTATAACTGGGGAATTGGGTTTCATTTATGGACAAAGAAGAGTTTGACTGTGTGTAGGGCTTAAGAATGGAAGCTCAGTTAATGCTTGGTCAAGGTTGGTAAGTCATGACACACTCACACACTCAAGCATTTAGGGGCTGAATTTATTTTGCTACCAAAATACTAAGAAGAGTACAAAACACTAAAGAGAGAAAGCTGAAATTTGTTGGAAATTGGTGTGGAACACATTCGGAAATGGCGGAAAAGGGAGGAGAAAGCTGAAGTAAATTCTTGTTATACATGCCTTGTGAGCTTTAAAGGGGAGTATTGGGTTGTGCAGAATGCTAAGGCTGCCCACATTCATATTAAAGCTGCAATTATCTAGGATAGTGAAGAGGTAGGTCCTACAATGTAAGTGTTTTGTCATATAGTAGTTGGAAGCTTTGAATGGAGAATGTAGTGTGTAGTGTTGAGTCTATAATTTCACTAATGCCCTCAATAACATTCTCACACACTTTCTTTGCACAAGCAAGTGAATTCAGCTCATCATTCCCACTCTTGCACTTAACAACACATCAATTCTCTTGTCTTCTTAAACTTCCAAGGTATGTGTTCCTCTTCTTTTAAGCTTCATAATGGTTTGAAAGTGTTAATGTTCCATGTTATACATTCAATGCCCGTAGTTGTGTTTACATGATCAATAGTTTGTGATTGAGTTCATTGTGAAAATGCTAAATCTTTGAGGATATAAACCATGTGCCAAAAGCCTAAATCGTTTCTAAATGTGAGGGAAATGGTTAATATTGCAAATCTTTAGTTTTCCAGCTTGACATATCTCTGTAACAATGCTATATCTTGAGGATTGGTGGTCCCAATTGAATGATTCTAGTGGGAGTGTTTAGCTAAGAGAATGGGCTTCAAAGTTTATGTTTTCCATTTTTACTAGTTTTCACTGGAATGTAGACAAAAAGGGTTGAAAAGGTGGAGTTCATGCTGGAATAAAAATTTCTGGAATTAGTTTAAGCTGCCCAGTTTTGAGATCATGCGGTTTTCTGGCAATAACTTGCTCTTTTTAACTCCGATATGGTTGATTCTTGATCTCAGTTGTAGCTAAGATTTTGAAGTTCACTTTTGATGTTTTAAGTTTTGGCTGATTCACTTTGCTTTGAATGACATTGTCTCAAGTTATAGGGCTGGTTTTGAATGTGGAATTTTTGTTAGAGAACATTTGGACTAGTTTTGTTATGTTTCGGATGTGAGAGCTTAAATGTAAAACTTTTGTAAAAATGTGGTGTTTTCCATTGCTTGCTTTACGAAATGCAATTTATAGTGCTTTCAGGAATGCTTGCTCCAACATATTGTGATCCCCACACTAGAAGCAAAATGACACTTAAGCTGAAATAAGATATCAACTCTTGTGAATTCTTGTAACTAAAGTAGATTTTGATAGTAAATTTGGGGATGATGGCAGTGCTCATGCACTAGTTGTGTTGTCTTACTTGATGAGTATATGCATTGTTGCAATTTTGGTCTAAACATGCATGATAGGATAGCACTTCATATGAAATTTGTGGGAGCAACTTGTCTTGAGTTGTGGGTAATTGTTGAGACATTGAGTGAATAAACTTAAAGATGAATTTTTGATGGATTTATTTGGAACATATTTTGACTTGCTGAAGTTGTGTACAACTATGGCTCCAAAGAAAAATGTTACACCACAGAAGGCCAAGGGATCCGGTAAGGCACTTATGCTTACGGATGATGTTGAGTCTGATTTGGAATATCTTGCGGAAGAAGACGTACCCATATTTGAGGACCCTCCTCTTTATGCATACAGAATAAAAGAAAAGGATCCTTGGAACCATCTATATTTTTTAGTGCTGCAGCTCAAAAATGTTGGGAAAGAGGCATGAACATCAAGAAGCTACATTTCGAGCGTGGGTTTCTTGTGGAAAAAGGGCCTTTCGCAAAGCTGTTGAAGTTTCATCACTTTGATCATAAGCTTGTTCTTGCTCCTGAGTATTGTAACGTTAGTTTGGCAAGAGAATTTTATGCTAATGCAAAGTTTCCTAACAAGGATGGGGCTTTCTACGTGAGGGGTAAATGGGTTGAGCTTACAAGTGAAATCATCAAAACACACTTAGGTACGCCAAGTTATCCTACTAATCCTCTTCACGTCCTGGTTGATGATGATGCAGCTGATCAACCTATATTGGAGGAGTTAGCACATCCAGGAGCCACATGGGTACGGAATCAACAAGGAAATTCTAGACATATCCGCCATCAATATCTGCGATGTGATGTTAAATTGTGGTTAATGTTTGTGTTGTCCCATTTGATGCCTAGCTCCCAAATGACTGAGGTGGTGCGCACCCATTTATACTTGATTTCAGCAATACGGGAGCGACGATCAATTGATGTTGGGTGAATCATCTATGTCAACATAAAAGCTGGTATTAACGCAGATAATGAGGCACTTTACTTCCCGGTCTTGATTCAAGAAATCTATAAAGAACAGGGCGTGGATGATGAGGTTGGTGACTGGCATAAGACGAAATTCCTCATTGCTACACCTTTGTATTTGAAATATTTGAAGCTTGATAAAGAGATGGTGAGGAGGCAATCGGAGGGAGCTGGTGTGGTTAGTGAAGAGTTGGATCCTCTTGTCTATGTTGCAAATCAAGGGCAGCAACCTTATAATTTCCAATCTTTTCATGATTCACTTCAGGAATTCCAGCAATCAGTGGATACACGATTCCAAAGGATGGATGAACGCCTAGGAAGTATGCATGAAATGATGAACGATATGCAGCAAGGTTGGACTTCAACTGCAGATAACATGGTGCACAAATTGTACGACATGTCTTCAATAGCTCAGCAACAGTTTGAAGTTTTATACCATCGCCAGGTAGTCATGCAAACTGAGTGGATCGATGCAATAAAATGTCTGTATATTATCATTCAAATCCGGGTTCTCCAAAACCTCCAGCCACGGTCGCGCAATTAACTGGATATAGAGTCCCTAACCTTTCCATGGACGAAATCAGTGGAGAAGTCCATGAGCTTCCCCCTGGAGTCCAAAGTAGGCCATCCTTTCCTCCATTGCCTACATTTGGTCGGATTCCTCAGGGTCCACCCATTCCTACCTTTCGCGTGGATACGGAATTCATGCCAGCATCAAGGATTCCAATGTTTGGGACTGGCCAACCACTTCAAGGTCCTCTGCATGGACCTTTCCATTGAAAGGCACCAGCACAGCCATTTAATGGCGCATTGTTTTCCACCACAGCTTTGTTTTCTTCACCATCATCCTCTGCCCCTTCTTCGTCCCAGAGAGCTCCTACTCCCTAATCTCTTGAATTTTTACATTGAGGTCAATGTTGATTCTAAGTGTGGGAGATGGGCGTTTTTAATTGTGATGCTACGTTTTGGATTTAATATGGTGTGTTTCTTGGTTGTGCTGTTGTCTGGTGATATTATTGTGTTGCGGTGGTTGTTGACAGTTGAAGTTTGAAGTGGGGTGCCCTTTAATTTTTTTCCTTGATTATTGTTGAAGTCTTGATGTTGTGAAGTCTTGCTGAAGTGATACTGCACTTATATGGGGAGCCGTGGCTTATGGTGGGAGCATTTCTGTTTGTACCTTTGGTTGTTGATTCTGGCAAGTTGAAGTTGAGCATGTGATGTTACTTATTTTCGGGATGATCGTAGAAGTTGACATGATGAGTTGAAGTCAAACTGCTTAATCTTTGAAGAGAATGAAGAATGTTGAGTATGCTGTGAACTGCTTTGCTAGTGCTGTCATAAGTGTTTAGTGTTTAGTATGTAGTTTTTCTTGTTGAGTGATTGTTGGGTAGTCTTGAGTGTTGTTGGGTATGTGAGTGAGAGTAAGGGGATGGAATGTACTAAGAAATGATGTAAGTTTGTATTTCTTCCTCGGTCCTTGGTGTGTTCTCAGCTTTGGATTAATGAATTTAGCGTGTGTGGCATTGTCTTTCAAGTTCATAAATTGTGTTTTGAATTCGTGTGAAAAAATTTAAATTTTGGTGAAATTTGGAACTTAACGATTGCATGTGAAAAAGTAGCTGAAGAATTGGTATTTTAAAGGTTGTGTTTTAAGTTTTGTGTTTGTTTTGTTAATTGTTGAAGGTGAAATGAGTGAGTGTGTAAGGCAAGGAAAAGATGTAATAAAATGTGCAATTATATGAATGCAATGTGAAGTAATAAAACAAATTGAGGAGAATGAGTAATCACCTTGTAGTTGATACTTCGTTCCTTGTTCACTATGGCATATTTGAAGTTCATCATTTTTCTCTTTTTGATCTTGCATGTGAAATTTTTGTTTTCTGGTACTAAGTTTGAAGAAATTGGTTAATTTTGCTGGCTAAGACACGGTGTAAAGGTAAGATAGATATGCAATGCAAAAAACTCAAATGACATAGGAGGTAATGTGTAAGGAATTTGTGTTTTTTGCTATACATTTGTCTGGCGTTTCCAGTGTTCGTGCGTGTTTAGTCATTTTTGGGATTCTTATGAACATGTGCATGCATAAGAAAGGATATGGAGAAAAAGCTGTTGGCAACTGGGAATGAAAAGCCGTAAGACCCTGGAAAACAAATCTGGGAAAGAATAGCCATAAGACCCGGGCAGATGAATAGGAAAAAAGAGCCATAAAACCCAGGCAATGGTACCAATGAGTGCCACGAATAAGCACCAATGTGCATCATAAGGGCAATGTCCCATAGAGCACCATAAGATCATAAGGGCAATGTCCCATCACAAGATCATAGGTACCATTGATCTTGTGAGTTGCATGTTCATACGAGTGGACAGGAGATTGACATGTATTGAATAGTTTGTGAGACAACTAGATGGTGTATAGCAAGGGGATAGATGAAGTTTCACGTTCCTCAGCACACACTTGCACGCATGACATTTGGTCTTTATTCATTGTGCCTTAGTTGATAATGTGTACTAAAATCAGAGAGCTAGGTGCCAGGAACCTTGGTATAAGTTCTTGTGTGGAAAATGTTTTGATGTACTTGGATGTGGTAATTGTGGATAAGTGAACAAGGTGTCAGATATGGGTGATGAAAATGTGGATGTGAGCTTTGTTTTGTGTTCTTGCTTGAGGGCAAGCAAGAGTTCAAGTGTAGGGGAAATTGATAAGTGGGTTTTATACCAACTTATATATCTTAAATAACTTGGCTTTTGGCTTGTTTTTCATGCTTTTATGTCAATTTATGTGGTGATATGTGTAATTTGTGCATTGTTGAGGTTTACAATTGTTAGTGTAAGAATGAGGGAAAAGACCACTGATTATGGAAAAAAATGAGAGGTAAGAGTGTTTGAGGAATGAGCACAAGTAGAGAATTCAAGGTGGCTTGTAAAAAGGCTTTATCAAACTTGTGTGATCATTTGATGATTGCGTTGGAGTGTTTGTGTTATATTTTGATGTTGTGTTGGAGTGCGTTGAAGATGCACACACCTCGCCGCACACATGCACAAGCCTCGTCGCACATTCGGCACACACTTGTTGCATCATCGCACGCATCATCTCACACACTTGCTGCATCGTCGCACACACTTGCTGCATCGTCGCATGCATTGTCGCACGGTATCCTCGCACACACTCGCTGCATGCAGGCATGCACGACCATGCGGCGATCTCACGCGCATCGCCACATGATCATGCGGCGATACGATCTGGATTTTCCTAAGCACAACTCCAGCGACCCTTAAGCATTTCTCAATTGCACTCAGGTTATCACATTTCATCTTCACGCTTAAGCACATACCATTTGCACTTACATTTTTATACAATTCACAAACACTTCTTCCCTACATTAGAAGCACACATTTGCATGATTAAAAGTTTCAACATTTCATTTCCTTTCAGTGATTTTCAAGTGTATATCATTTTGACGTAGCAAGGCTTGCAAACCATTTCACTTGCTTCATATACTCATTTCACAATATCTTCTCACAACATTGTTCCTAGACGATATAATACTTTGAATACACAAATCAGGTTTCTTATTTCATTCCTTGCAAAGATGATGTTTCTTCACCATTTTCATGTTTTATTCCATCACATTTTTGCACTTGCAGCTGGATGCTATTACCATTCGTATCATTCATGCTTCACACACTTCTTTCACTTGTCATAAACAACACCTCACAACACTCTACACACAATTCACGGCGATGCATCGCCATGAACACAGCTCCATGGCGACACATCGCAATGATGTGTCGCCATGAAGTTTTTCCACGGCGATGCATCGGCTGCGATGCATCGCGCCATGGAAAAGGGATTTTGAGTGAGCAGAAATCGACTAAGTGTTGGGTTATTTCCCTTTGGTGTACAGGTGCAAGGAGGCGTGATCTGGAATGGCACGAAGGCGCTGGAAACGATATGGAGGCGCAATCCTTTTGGCTCGAAGGCGCTGGAGCTGACTTGAGTCTTCTTTCCCAACAGACGTGAAGCAGAGGCGTGAATCTTTCTGGCACAAAGGCGCTGGAGCAAGACTGAAGGTGCGATGCTACTGGCTCAAAGGTGCTGGAGTCGGCTTGAAGTTTTTCACTTTGATTTTCTACACTTGAGCTATTTTTCGACATTCCCTTTGAGGGCATTCTTGTAATATCTTAGTTATTTTACGTTTGCGTATTAGCTACGTTTTATGATTCTCTATATATATGAAGGGTAGCTAATATGTAGGGGACTTTTTGGGACTTTTGACTTTTATTCATTATTCATTAGATAGATTTTGTAACCGACTTTTGATCTCCGGAGAGCGGGAATTATTTTTGGAGATCTACTTTCTCTCTCTACTTCCTCTCTCTAAGATTTCATTCTCCAATCCCATTTCTGATTGCACTCTTGGACGGATTACTCCATTTGGAGCCTCAATTGACGGAGCAATTGCTAATTCATTGCGATTCAATCGGTAAAATTCTCCAATGTTATGGAAATTATTTGGCTTGTGCTATGTTCTTACGATTGTGAGATGAAAATGGAGTTTTCTGGCTAATTGTATGATAATCTAGGGTACTGAAAGGTGAATGCTTGGTTTAAATGATAATGTGCAGTATAAGTAACGATCTAAGAAGAGAAATTCAACATTCTCTGAATTGAATTTGAAAAACTTGTTAAACTCATGCATTTGATCTGGATTTTGTTGAGATGAGATTCGATTGCAGTGGCCTTGCTGAGTTGGACCTTAATTCACTAGATTCGGCTCAGAATTCATGAATGAGAACCAGAGAATGCAAGAGTTCTTAAACCTGCTTGCATTTGTTCATGTCTTGGTGCTTGGCCTCACTATAGGAAGCTCTTAGTCTATGAAATCCATAGAACAAGGTGATAAGAGATTCTCTGACTTGAATGATGAACTTAAAAGCTAGAATCAGGCCTCACCATGGGAGATTCTAGGAGATAATTGCTTGAGTAATTTGAGTGGAGAATTGAGAAGGCTCAGGTCCTACTTCACCATCCTTAGGCTTCACCATAGGATAGGATGGTGTTGGGAGATTAAAATTGAAGTGTGGTCACCAAGCCAACTGTAATTTAGGTCTCCAGTTGCTATTCTCCTCAATTGATATGATAGCATGTTAATGGTATTGCACTGTTCAGATAAATGTAAGTTTGCATTCACCCGGAAGAAACCCTAGATTATCTGTTTCAATCGACTGTGATCCTTCCTTATTAATTCTTTGTTACTTCTTTGTGGTTTTCCTTTGTGATTGTTTCATTTCCTGTTTGTTGTGATTTCAATTGATTTACTTCCTGTTCTTGTGACTATTATCTTTGATTCTTGTTTTTGCATATCTGTGACATAATTTGAGCAACTTCTAATTTCTTGATTCTCCTAATTCCCTGGGGAACGAACCTTTCTCATCATTTCTATAAGTAGAGTTAGGATAAATTGACGAGTAGCGATATTCTCCATCAAGTGTTGGTAGAACATACCTCACAGGAAGCATGTGTTAAGAATTTTGCAAATGGTAATGAGTGCAATGCTATACTTGATGATGCTGATAGTTATTCTTGGGATGTATCTTTTCTTGATGACCTGATAAATTGCATAGAGTCACATCTTGATGAACATTGTGATATCATGAATAAAGATAATGTTGAACTTGCTAATGAAAATGGCGACACATTCATTGAAACTCTTGTGGAGGCACCAATTCTTGGAATGGTGATTGAATCTAGGGATCTTATTGGTGACTCACAAGAAGTGCAAAATGAAGTCCCCTTGTTAACTAATGATAATGATTTTTGTGTTGTTAAGAAAGATAAGACTCAAGAAATGTCCCATATGAGTTTAGCTGCTGAAGATATGCGAATTTTAAATGACATTGCTAAGATGGTGGAAAATTGCTTTATTGATACATCTATTTTTGAACTTACTGATGGGTTTGTTGAGACCATGGATGTACAACCCTTGGTTGAGCCTTGCAGGATTAAAATGGTTAGTGTGATGGAAGAGGTAGATGATGTGCTTCCAATGATAGAAGAATTAAAGAAGGTGCCTCCCACTGGGGAGTCTCAGTGGTTTAAAGTGCAATTTGTAGAGGGTGCTCCCCATGTTCATGAGCTTAAGCACGTCCTTGATAATATTCTTCAAGTGCCCTACAGGAGGAAAATGAGTTCTTATGAAATATCATTTTTCTGGTACAAAGAGGGCTATTCCGATTGTTGAAGAAGAATGTTTCATAAATAAAGTCTAGCTGGAGACAACAAAACCCAGAACTACTTCTTTTTCATTTTACCTTCAATACAATGTTTTGGTTAAACTAATTCGTGATGTTGTTTTGCATTATGTTTGTGCTTACTCAGACCACTCATGTTGTAGGGGCATGCACATGAGGGAAGCTGCAAGGGCAATGGGCAATGCACACATGAGGCTAAGTATTGGGGAGTGGTGTCATGGACCACTCCCACAATGCACACAAAAATTTTTCATGCAAGAAGGAACTTCAAACAAGGACACTCCGTAAAGCAAATATTGAAATTCATGACATATCAATACCAGGGTGATCCTAAACCTCTCTTTACTTTACATTGAGGACAATATAAGTTTTAATTGTGTGGGGGAGGGAATGTTTGCTATGGTTTGTGTCTCTTGGACTTTATATGCTTACTTTCTGTCATGAAAGTTCTTTTGTGCTATGTGATGCAAAGCATGTTATGTTTTAGTTTTGTTGTATTATTTTGAGCTTTTACATGTTATACCGTGTACATATTAAGCTTTTACATGTTATACCGTGTACACATTAAGCTTTTACATGTTATACAGTGTACACATTAAGTTTTTCAATTTTTAAATTTTTTGTGCAACTTTTTACTTTGTGTGCGAATTTTAATTTTTTGTGCAAACTTTTGAAATTTTTTGTGAATAAGTGATGTTTTTGAACACAAGTCAAGTGTAGTGGAATTTTTGTGGAAGAATCAGTTTATCCATAGAAAGTGCACTAGCACTAGAGTTGGATGTGTGTTCAAAACTTGAATAAACATGCTCAGTGGTGATGACAGTTCAATGCTAAGTGGTAGGAATTAAAAACATAGTGGGAAAGTTTGAACTTTAACATAGTTGTTTTCAAGCACTAAAATGGCTTACGTACAGGGATTGATGAACTTATGTGAAAAGGTGAGAAGTAGAGAAGTGGTCTGAATATTTTAATAAATTGAGCTAAGTAATCCTTGGAAATTGTATAGACACTTAAGCACCAGGTGAGAAGATTTGAAAAAAAATGGCAGGTTATGCCACATTTGTTGAAGGCTAAGAGTGTGGACAATGTTCTAAAAGCTTAGACTAATGAACCACTCCTCTGCGGGGCTGCTCTAACGCACTAAGTGTGCACTTAAAGAGAATAATCCGCAAGAGTGGGGATGAAATTCAAAAGCCATAAAACCCAGGGCATTATTTGGAAAGGCCAAGGAGTACCCCAGTGTAATAATGTCATGTGCAAACGAAGGTAAAGTACTAAAGGGACAACCTGGGGGAAAGAGTGGTAAGAAACGAGGGCAACCAATGATCCCTATTATATGGTGCATTTGTGTCTCTACAATGTTTCCAGGTTGAGGACTTAAAGAAATAACTAGTAATGTTCAAATCTGTGTTTTCTCTACTATTGCCTTGAACATAAGAAAATCGTGAGATGTATGTAAGATGTTGCACACAACTCACACATCTATGTTAAAGCTTCAAATGAGTACAACTTAGTTTTGATGATTACCATGAAGAACTGAGCATATCTTTACCATTGGAGTCTAATTGGGTAATAAGAAATGTGTACATCCAACAATAGTATGAATTGTGTTTGAAATTGATAGGAAGGCTCTTTCACCGAAAGTCACATAGACAACATGGTGTGTGTGTGGAGTATGGTTGTGACTGTGTTTTAATGATAAGCAAGAGATGTGAAGGTGATTGTTGTTTTGTGTCTTTGCTCTAGGGCAAGCAAGAGTTCAAGTGTGGGGGAAATTGATAAGTTGGTTTTATACCAACTTATATGTGTTATTTCACTTAGCTTTTTGTCTTGTTTTTCATGCAAATGCGTTGTGTTATGTGCAAATTTGTGCTTTTATGGGTGTCACAGGTTGGTTTGATCAAATGAAATAAACGTGTGTTTGGAGTTAAAGGTTAGGGAAAGAATTCAAGAGTGTTTAATGAGGTTTGAGGAGATTGGAGGAAAGCCTTAATATGCTTAATTTGCTAGTTTTGGGGTTGGGCAGAATGGTTAGTGCACTTCACTTGAATATAACTTTCTCAATACTTATCCAATTGGTGAGATCTTGGATGTTATGGAAAGCCCTTGGAGTATACTTCAATTCCTATGTTTTAACTGTCTTCTAATTCTGAGTGAAAGGTTACAAAACGGGAGATTCTTTGTGAACACCACATTAGGGTTTCATTGTTGAATTCATACTGCCACAGTTGAGTAAACTGTTGATATCTTGAGCTCCAGACGTCCAATGATGTTGCTTCTTGAACTTATGGAAGGGCAAGAGGAAGTATTACAACTTTCATGTTGACAACCCCAAATTCTAATTCGGAAGTGAGGCGGACGAGCTTTTTCCATGAAAGTGATTTGCCAACGATGCATCGCAGGCTTAATTTTTAAGCCTACGATGCATCGAAAGCTTAAAAATCACACTTTGCCATGATTCGGTATTTTTGTCATAACATTCTTATCCGAGCTCCAATTTGAGAGATTCAAAAGGCTATGGAAAGCTAAGACTTGGGGCTACAGCTTTTGTGGTTTAAGTTTCTCCAATTGCACAAAGCAGCAAGTCCGGATGTTGGTTGGAAGTAGCCGGACCTTTGCACACTTTTGCAGGATTTTGGCCTACGACTTCATCGTAGCACATTTGCACATATACACATTTTGTGCTACGATGCAACGCAGCTTTGAAGGATTTGTGCTGCGATGCATCGTTGCTTTGTTGATACATACTTTCAATGCAAAATTGGCTTGTGACCTCATCGCAAGCCAAATGTCAAATGTAGTATGTTTTGTGCTCCCATTCACTCTTGCACATTTGCACATTCACTTTTCACAACATTTTGCACAACACCTTTCACAAACTTCATTTACACATTCTGCTTACTTCATTTGCATCCAAGCATTATTCATTTCAAAATCACACATCACATTCACTCACAATTGGCTTGCGACCTCATCGCAAGCCAATTTTGCTCACATTCACACTTGCGCAACAAAAATCTTCACAACATTCTTCAACATTCATGCATTGCACATCACATTCTTATACATTTCACAACACTCATTTATAACACTCTTCATTTCATTCATTGTCATAACAATGTAGACACATACATTTACAGGATAGGTTTTTCACCATTTCGGCTGCTAACATTTCCTTTCATTGATGTTCATTGTGCATCATTTTCACTTAGCATAAGTTCACAAGTTTTCATAACATTCATCTTTCATTTCATTCTTTGATTTTTCACTCTTCACTTCTTTTGTATCGCACTGTAATCTTCATTCCTCACTGCCTTTTCACACAACTCACAAACACTCACAATACTTCACACAACCCACAAATGCACACATGCACACTTACACCACGATGCATCATAGCTTTGCAACGTTGGTGTAAGAATTTCACTACGATGCATCGCAGCGATGCATCGTGGTGAAAACACTTTGTGCTGCGATGCATCGCAGCTTTGTCACGTTTGTGCTACGATGCATCGCGGTGATGCATCGTAGCTTTGAGCTGTTTGTGCTGCGATGCATCGCAGGCATATGTGAAACGTTCGCTACCAAAAAAATCGACTAAGTATAGATTTGTTCTTTTGGTGCACAGGTGCAAGGAAGCGTGATCCCTGATGGCAGAGAGGCGCTGGGGCTGAAGTGGAAGCGCGCTCCAGTAAGGCTCAAAGGCGCTGGACGATTGGAACAATTTTTTTCAAATTTGGGATTTTCATTTGTAATGTTGGTAGACTTTCCTTGTAGTGGCATTCTTGTAACATTGTAGTTGTTTTACGTTTTGCGTATTAGTTACATTTTATAATCCTCTATATATAGAGGATTTAGCTATTATTTTAGGGGGGTCGATTATTCTAGAAAACATAACGTACTTTTGATTTTCGTAGAGTCGGAGTCGTTCATCACTCCAGATTCACTTTCTCTCTCTAGTTTCTCTCTCTAACATTTGAGCTCCATTTCCAATTCCGATCGAAGTTTTGATCCGATTATTGTAATTCTCTTCTCATTAAAGGAGGGAATTCACATTTCTCTTGAGGATTGGAAGCTTTTGAGGCATTTTATTCGGTAAATTCTTTCCAATTGATGAACATGAACTGCTTTAACTCTCAATTTGATGATCGCGAACTGAGAATGGAGCTCTGTGGCTAAATTACATGCATTGAACAAGCAACAATTCTCATAACGAAACAAGTCTCTACATCCGAAGAATTCTTCATAGCATATTTAACATAAAAAACTACTTGTTCATCATTAATGCGGAAGGTAACTGTTTTATTCCTAACACCAATCATGCATCACGAGTAGCTAGAAAAGGCCTACCAAAGATTAGAGGTACCACAGGGTATTCTTCCAGGTCAAGGACAATGAAATCAACAGGTAGAGTAAACTTATCAATTCTCAACAAGACATCCTCCACCAAGCCTGTAGGAGTAACCAAGGACCTATCTGCCAATTGAAGTGTGACAGCTACTAGGCGAATTCTTCCTTCCAATCCAACATTGATAGCTATGGAAAGTGGCATAAGATTGATGTCAGCTCCCAAATCACAAAGAGCTTTTGCAAAATGCCTGGTGCCAATCTTGCAAGGTATAGTGCAACTTCCAGGATCTTTAAGCTTAGGAGGTAAATTGTGAACCATCCATGCTTGACTACACTCGGATAGCATCATAGGAACCTCACCTCTCAAGATTTGTTCTTTGTTTGAAATGAGATCCTTCAAGTGTTTGGCATATTTGGGCATGGCTGTCACTAAGTCCATCAATGGTAGATTGACATTTACTTGCTTGATCACATCTAAGAATCTAGTGAATTGAGGACCCCTTTTTGGTGGAGGCTTCTTCCTCTCTGGAATTGGTGGTTTAGGAACAAAATCATGGTAGTTATAAGGATTGGAATTCTTAGTAATCTCATACCCTACTCTCTTTGGATCTTCCTTCTTTGTCTTTGTAATGTTTTCTTGCTCCTGTTTATCAACTTTCTCAGGTTCTGTAGCAATCTTAACCTCAACTTCTGGCTCCTCTTCTTTGTTCTCATTTTCATCTTCTGAAAGTGTGTTTTCTAGCAACTCCTTGCCACTCCTCAAAGTTATTGTATTGCATGTCTCCTTTCCTTTTGGGTTAGAAACTGTATCACTAAGGAGAGATCCAATAGGTCTTTGATGTACAGCTTTGGCCAATTGACCAATTTGCATCTCAATATTCTTCAAAGTAGCCTCATGATCCTTGACAATTGATTCTAATCTACCAAATCTTTGTTCATTTTTATCCATTTTCTCTAGGAGCCGATTGAACATTTATTCAACTGATGGCTTCCTTTGCTCTTGAGCGTGTGGTTGTTGGTCGAAACCTTGAGGATTGGTTGGCCTCCTTTGGTCATTCCCCTGAGAGAATTGGCATCCTTGGTTTTGTTGTCCCCAAGTGCCTTGATTTCCTCCATAGTTTCTGTTGTTTCCTCCAGAATAGTTCCCTGAGTACTGTGGCTTATTGCTGTAGTTGTTTACATATTGAAGAGATTCAATGGTCACAGAGCACTCATCAGTATAGTGCTCTCCTTTGCAAACACCACAAGATAATACGGGAGCTCTAGCTTGGGTAGCCTTGAGTGTTTGAACTTGTTTAGCTAGAGCCTCCACTTTAGCATTCAATGAAGTCTCCTCATCTAAGTCTAAAACTCCTCTTTGCCTTCTACCATGAGGTTTTCTCGTCTCAGGAAATAAGTACTCATCCTCTGCTATCTGATCAAAAAGTTCCCTTACCTCTTGGACACTCTTATCCTTAAGAGCTCCATTTGCACAAGCGTTAACCATTAGTGAAGCTTCAGCAGTAAGGCCCTTGAAAAAAGGTATTGAGTTCTCTTATCTCTCCCAAGTCATGGTTGGGACACTGCCTAATGAGGTCGTTGAATCTATCCTAGGACTCACGAAAAGGCTCTCCTTCAAGCTGCTGGAAGTTCATGATATCCATTCTTAACTTCTCCAACTTTGCTGGAGGAAAGTATTTGGCCAGAAACCTCTTTTGCAACTCTCAAATGTTCTTACTACACGAGTTCCTCCAATTGTCTTAAACCAGTGTTTAGCCTTCCCTCTGAGTGACAAGGAAAACAAAATTCGATGGACCTCACCTCTAGGCACCCCTGGAAGCTTAAATGTGTTGCACAAGCCTAAGAACCAATCAAGGTGTTCATTAGGGTCCTCGTTGTCCATCCCTTGGAAATATTGCCCTTGTGTTATCATAGAAACAATCTGGGTTGGTATATAATAGCTTGCCTCATCAATTTCTTGCTGTTCATAGCCATTGTCAAAATTGACCATGGTGGCCTTGCCTCAGGATTAGCCATTTTCTCGACTTTGCTGCCTCAAAGTTCTTTCAAATTCAAGGTCAAGAATGAATTCAGGCTCCCCTGCTGATCTTAAAGACCTGGGCATACACACACCAAAAGTGATATCCCAATAAAAGAAGAACAAGAACAGTAATAACAAAATTCCCAAATGGTAATCTACTAGTAAGATAAAGACACAACAAAACCCAAAACAACTACACCAAATGAATCAGTACAAATGGAATTATCAAGAATCCAA
The DNA here is from genome assembly GCA_016586305.1 of Ophiorrhiza pumila. Classification (NCBI taxonomy): domain Eukaryota; kingdom Viridiplantae; phylum Streptophyta; class Magnoliopsida; order Gentianales; family Rubiaceae; genus Ophiorrhiza; species Ophiorrhiza pumila. The sequence continues at coordinate 28,492,073 of BLIW01000008.1, read as the reverse complement.
ACCAATGCAATATGGCAAGAATAGTAGAACAAAAGTGAGTAAACTCAAAGAAAAGATTATGAACTATAAAGACTAAAACAAAACAAACTCACACAATGAAATAAAAACTAAAAACAGAACAAAATCAAATTCAAGAACCGTGCCTAATTTCCCCGGCAGCGGCGCCAAAAATTGATACGAAGAATCGCTACTCGCAAATTTATTCTAACTCTAATATAGTAATGTAGAGTCAAGTTCGTTCCACAGGGAAACAGGAAGTAATAGGAAATTTGATTTGCTCTATAAGTGTCACAAAAGTAAAACTAAGTATCACAGATAATAGTCACAAAAACAGGTAGTAACCAAATGAAAACTCAACAAGAACAAGAAATGAAACAATTCCAAGGGAACTCACAAAGAACTAAAAACAAAAGATTAAAAGTGATAAAAGCATATAATCTAGGGTTTCCAGGTGAATGCTTAATAACATCCAATTGAACAGTGCAATACCATCAACACACATCCATATCAATTGAGAAGACTAGCAACAACTGGAAACCTAAATTGCAGTTAGCAAGATGACTACACTCCAATTTAGACTTCCCTACACCTTTCTATCCCTTGTTGAGGCCTAGGACGGTGGAGTAACCCTTGCCTTCTCAAATCTTTACTCAAATTACTCAAGCTTTAACCCCTAGGATCACCCATGTAGAAGCCCGATCCTAGCTTTTAAGTTCATCATTCAAGTCAAAGACTCTTAGCTCCTTGTTCTACAGTTTCCATAGACTAGAGCCTCCTACGGTGAGGTCTAACTCTAAGGCATGAAAACTTATGAACAAGTTCAAGAACTCTTGCAATCTCAGGTTCTCATCCATGAATTTCTAGCCAATTCAAGTGAGTTAAGGTCCAACTCAGCATGTAGACTACAATCAAACCTCACCTCACCAAAATCCAGATCAAATGCATGAATTTAACAAATTTAACAAATTCAATTCAAAGACTGTTGAATTTCTCTTCTTAGATCGTTAATTGTATTACACATCATCAAATAACCAAGCATTCACCCTTCAGTACCCTAGATTGTCATCAAATTAGCCAGAAGAATCTATCACCATCTCATATTCATACAAACATAGCATCAACCAATTCATTTCCATAACATTGGAGAGTTTTACCGATTGAATTGCAATGAATTATTTGTAGCTTCGTCAGTTGAGACTCGTGATGAAGCAATCTGTCCAAAAGTGTAATCGGAAACGAAATCGGAGAGTGAATTTTAGAGAGAGAAAGTAGAGAGATAAAGTAGATCTCAGATGAACCACTTCCCGCTCTAAAATCAAAACAAAAGTCGATTACAAGAAAAACGATAATGAAAAATGAATAATAGAATTATCAAAATAATGATCGGATAGTCAATGATCGGACCCCTGATAATGGTCTAACACTCCTATATATATAGGGTACAAACCACAAAATGTAATATTATTCGTAAGGCATAAATTCCAAGCTGAATGTTTTAGGCTTGAAGTTCCCACGCCTTTGAGCCTGAAACTTTGTGCCTTTATCTTCATTCCAGCGCCTTTGTGCCAGCAGTGTACACGCCTTCATCATCCTCAGCAAGCCTCATGCCTTCAGCCTTCAGAAGTCGCGCCAACGTTTGCTCAAAATTCCAAGTGAAGAAATCAGACTTTCTCCGCGCCTTTGAGCCTGAATCCCGCACGTCTTCAGCATCCTAGTAAATCTCATGCAGTCCAGCCTTCAGGCGAATGTTTGTTTTTGTGAATGAAATCTCCCTCGTACGTTGTGTGCTAAGTGTTGTGTTTTGAATGATGAAAGTTCTTGCCAAATCTTGTGTCATGGTTTGCCGAGTGTTTGAGTGTGTTTATTTGTAGCTTGGGCCAAAATGATGTTTAATTGGTTGTGCGCAGCTTGTACGATGGTTGTGCGCAGCTTGAGCGATGGTTATGCATGAATGTGCTGCGTGTGCGACTGCTTGGGCGACAACCTCATGCCTCCGTGTGCATGTGTTTGCAACGATGCAAGTGCAAGAGTGTGCAACAACTTCCAACCAAAATATGGTCCTGATGCATTGTGAAATTGGGTAGACTTAAAACACAAAAGTTATAGAACTATCTCTCATCTTTCCAACAGTTCAAAAACCAACATCATTGGATGTCTGAAACTCAAGATACCAACCATTTACCAAACTGTGCCAAAAAAGAATTCAATGAAACCCTAGGTTGATGTCTACAATCATGCCCCCGTTTCTCATATTTGCACATAGAATTTGATGAAAGTTGAAACATAAGAAATACAATGCATCCAAAGAGCTTTTCAGAACATCCAAGGGCTCACCAATTGGATTATTATTAAGAACGTTATGCTCAAATGAAGTTCACTAACCAAATCTGCCAAACTTTAAAGCTAGGCAATTCTAAGCATTTTATGATTTTCCTCAACATCCCACACATCACACAAGTCTTTTAAACTCTTTCTTACCATTTGACATCAAACACATATTTTCCTCATTTTGTCAACATTTTTGGGTCTTTTTCATCAATTAGGCACACCAAGTGGCATATCACATTGTAGCACAAAATAGCACATTTTATCACATTAATGTATGACATTTAAGTCAAAAGCTAAGTGAATTAAGCTTTATAAGTTGGTGTAAAACCCACTTATCACTTTTTACTTGTCTTTCATGCAATTTTGTGGTGTTATGTGACATTTTATGCATTTATGTGGTTTGCAACTTGACGTGCTTAAATGCTGAAAAAGACCAAAAATGATGATAAAATAAGGCAAATGTGTGTTTGATGTCAAATTACAAGAAAAGAGTTTAAAAGGACTTGAATGGTGTGTGAGATTTTGAGAAAAGCCTAAATATGTCTATTTTGCTTTGTTTGAAGTTGGGCAGATTTGGTAGTGTTACTTCATTTGAATGTAACTTTATCAATAGTAATCCAAATAAGGAGATCTTGGATGTTTCGAAAATCTATTTGTGTGCACTTCATTTCTTACGTTTTAACTTTCTGCAAATTCTGTGTGCAAGTATGAGAAATGGAAGTATGTTCATGGACACTATTTCGGTCTTGCCTTTAATTCACTTCACTACCACAGTTTGCCTTTAATTCACTTCACAACACTTTTCATTTCATTGCATTTTCATAACATTGTGGACACACATATGTAGGTTACAGTTTGACACCATTTCAGATCACAACATTTCCTTCCATTGTTTTTCAACAAACGTCATTTTCACTTAGCTTGATTTCACAAGTTTTCATAACATTCATCTTTCATTTTATTCTTTGATTTTCATTTTTTCAGTTTTCTCTTCTTGCACAAAAACTCACCAAAAAACTGACAAACATTTCACACAACTCACAGAACTCACAAAAGCACACTAGCACATTTGACACCACGATGCATCGTAGCTTTGCATCGTTGGTGTGAAATTTGCACTACGATGCATCGCCACGATGCATCGTAGTGTTGAAAATTTGCACTACGATGCATCACCACGATGCATCGTAGTGTTGCAATATTTGTGCTACGATGCATCGCGACTATGCATCGTAGCTTTGTTCCAGTTGTGCTGCGATGCATCGCAGCGAAGCATCGCAAGCTTGTGTGAAATTATGTTGCTGAAAATTGGCTAAGTGTTGATGATGGTTCGTTTGGTGCACAGGTGCAAGGAAGCCTGCTCCAGGATGGCTCAAAGGCGCTGGAACTCAAATGGAGGCGCAGGGCTGCTGGCTCAAAGGCACTGGAGATGGCTTGAGTTCTACTACTTGGAATTTTCATTTGTGCTGATTTTAGACATTCCTTGTAGGGGCATTCTTGTAATATTGTAGTTATTTTCTGTTTTGCGTATTAGTTACATTTTGTAATCCTCTATATATAGAGGAATTAGCTACTATTTTGGGGGATGGATTATTCTTGAAATGTAACAGACTTTTGATATTTTGAGAGCGGGAACTCATTCTTGAGATTTACTTTCTCTCTCTAAGAATTGAACTCCGAATTGGATTTCGATCGACTTTTGATACCGGAGATTTCATATTGAACTCAATCGAAGGAGCATTGAACACTCCTCTTGTCTTTAATTGGTAAAATCTTCTAATTTGATGGAAATGGATTTGTTAATGCTGGAAATTGATGAATACTAGTTGAATATGGAGTTTTCTGGCTAGTGTATGATGATCTAGAGTTTCCAATGGATGAATGCTAAATTTGTATGATGTTGTGCAGTGCAATTAACAATCTAATAAGAATTAGAAACATTCTATGAATTGATCTTGAAAATATGTTAAGTTTCATGGATTTGAATCTTTTATGTCGAATTGAGTTTCAATTGTGGTCGCCATGCTGAGTTGAAGCTCAAATCATCAGTATTGGCTAAGAACTTTATGAAACGAGAATCGGAAGTGTTGAACGAGTCTTTACACCTGCTTATGTGCTCCTTTTCTAGAATCAGGCCTCGCCATAGGAAGCTTTTAGATGACGAAATGTTTAGAACAAGGTGTGAAGAGATTTCCTGACTACAATGAAGACCTAAGAAGCTAGAATCAGGCCTCGCCGTGGGAAGTTTCTAGGGGATGGTTGCTGAAAAGTTCGGTTTATACCGACTTATATGCTATTATTCTTTGAGCCTTTGCGTGTAAATCTAGTGAAAAGATTGCTTGATGAATGACTTTTCTGCATAAATATTCATGAATGGAGTTTGTGAGGAAGTATGAAAATGTTGTACAAATTATGTGATATTTGCTTGTATTGAGAAGTCCACGTTTTTGACACAATTCCTCTCACAACATTCATGCAAGTCTCAAGCATTCAAGCAAGTCTCAAACACTCACACAACACTTACACACACAATCCACCACACTTACACATACAACATTCACACAGCACACATACATAGCGGGCGCGCTAGGCGCCCGCCATACACTAAACACACACACATGGCGGGCTCGCTAGGTGCCCGCCATGCACACAATTGCACATACATGGCGGGCGCGCTAGGTGCCCGCCATGCACACACACGCTCACGGCGGGCGCTCTAGGCGCCCGCCACACACACACTCTTGCACATTCATTTTGTTGATTTCTTTCCTGCATTTTATGTGCATATTTCTTGTACAGTTTACATACATTCATACATTTGCACTCACACACTCTACCCACTTCTTGTAGCACACATGTAGCAACAAATACGCATATAAGTAAAGCCCACACGGCATCAATCATATGGCTACCCAGTGTTTGGAGAATTGCTCTAATTTCTTAAGTGTTAAGTTTCGTGCAAAACACGTGTCTTCACTATAGTTCTTGATTCACATTTGCTGACACGTGGCGACCCATCCGTGAAAGAAGGAAGCTTTCTGGGAGTTTCCAACACCAAAGCAGCTGTGGGCAACATATAAAAGGAAGGGAGCCGCACAAAGAAAAGTGGAAGAAACAGGGAGAATCCAGGAGTAGAGAAGTCTAGGGTTTGAGATGTCATATAGGAAATAGAGTGACATGATCCTTGTTGATCCTCTTGTAAACATTATGTCTGAGTCGATCACCATGATCGGCTAAACTTAGAGTGTTGCTTTGAGGGGTTCGATTGTATGGATCTGATCTTACTTGAGACATTTGTTATATAATTTATCTGTGTTTATGTTGACTTACATATTGTTTCATTATTGCATTCAATGTGTTTGCGTTAATTCTTGATTCCGTAGTTAATCTGTCGTGGGAGAGCACCCATGATTTGAGTGAATCCTCTAGAAAGCCATTGAATCATTTGAATTGATATGTGAATCATTATTATGTGAGTTCCGATGTCTATGCATGATTGCGATTTCTTTATGTACAGTACCCACTGACATATAGACATCTAAGACCTTTAGACAAGACTAGGATAGTCTCTTAAGATAGATCGAACACATGAACTGGGTAGCTCCCTGAAATACGGGTATTCGTATAGCCAGAATTGGGTTTAGAGCTATTGTATGAGAACTGGGATTTCCATCTTAAGTTAGTCAACCACATGAATTGGGTAGCACATTACCAAAGGTTTTTTGTCTACACCAAGTACTGAGTTAGGCTGTTGTATGATGGTTGGGATATGGGTCTCCACTCGTACCCAGGACTTGCCCTACCAAGGGAAGTCCGGGGAGTATTGTGAGCTGGGATTGTGAGAACTACCCAGTTGATCAATCTCAGCCTCACTAGCAGTTTCATCCCTTCACATAGACTTACACGAGTCCGTGATAGTAAGAGGAAGATCAATATAAATTGTTCACCCTCAAGGCAACACGTCCCTCTCCATTGATTTTCCCGTTTTCCATTCCATTCGTTACTTAGCTTACTTTTGTTGTGACTATTTGATTGTTTAAATATTCTATCATTTAGCAACTCCTGTTCGCAGTCCGCTTCCTGAGGATACGATCCCACTCACCATATCTACATTAGTTATAGCGTTTTGGGTAAAATTGGGAAGCCACGACACTTCGCACCAATTTTTGGCGCCGCTGCCGGGGACTGGCAGACGTCAAATGTTGTTTTGTGATAATTTCATTTTATTTAAGCTTTTGTTTTACTTTGCTATAATTTTGCAATTGATAATTTTTGATTTCTCTTGATTTTTGGTTCTATTGATCTTTCTGTGTTAGTGGTGTCTTGATCTTTGCAGAAACCTTAGTTTATGCAAGTAGGGGCACAGTTACGTAGAGAAGAGCCTGAGTTTGGGTTAGACCTTGAACTCCAGAGAACTTTGAGGCAAAAAAGAAGAGCCATTGAAATGGCAGAAAACAATGCAGAGAGGCCTAGGCCTCAACCCCCACGGTTTGGGAATCATTTCGCAGTTAACTTTGAGAGGAGGAACAACAGACAGGAAATAGATGTGGAAAGTTACCAGATCCCGACCCAAATTGTTTCACTGATCACTCAAGGGCAGATTTTTCAGGGATTGAGCCTTGACGACCCGAACGAGCATTTGGACTGGTTTCTTGGACTATGCAATACTTTCAAGTTGCAGAGGGTTACACCTGATGGTGTGAGAAGGATATTGTTCCTTCTGTCTCTCAAAGGAAAAGCCAAGCACTGGTTTAACTCAATTGGAGGGCCATCTATTGCGACTTTTGAGGAGTTAGAAAGGAAATTTCTGGCTAAATATTTCCCTCCGGCTAAACTGGGAAGGATAAGATTGGAGTTCCGGAGCTTCCAGCAACAAGACGGTGAAACTTTCAAGGAAGCATGGGACATGTTCAATGACCTACTCAGACAGTGTCCCAATAACGATCTTGGAGAGGTGCGAGAGCTGAATACGTTTTTCAAAGGGCTGTCACCAGAGTCCTTACTGATGGTGAAGGCCTGTGCTAACGGAGCCCTTAAGGACAAGAGCGTGCCAGAAGTCAGGGAACTTTTTGATTCAATTGCTGATGACGAGTACTTGTTCCCAGAAGCCAAAAAGACCCCTGTGAAGAAGCAAAGCCAAAGAGACCTCACTGGAAGCGAAAATTGAAGCTCTCACGAGGCAGGTTCAAACTCTTATGGCAGCTAAGACTACCCAAGTATTGATGTGTGGGCTGTGTAAGGGGGAACATCACACTGATGAGTGTGAGTTAACCCAGGAGTCAGTGCAATATGTGAACAATTACAATAATCGGCAGCAATACGGAGGGTACAGAAATCAAGCTGGCCAAGGCACTTGGAATCAGAACAATCAGGGCAACCAACAAAGACAGTATTACTAAGGAGGAGAATCTGGTAATAGGGAGCCAAGGAAAAGCATGGAGGAGATGTTTCAGACGATTTTGGACAGGATGGATGGATATGAGAAGAGAACTTCTGCATTGGAGGCTTCCGTCAAAAATATAGATATGCAGATGGGTCAATTAGCTAAGGCAAGACACCAAAGACCTCAAGGCACCCTCCCCAGTGACACCGAGCCTAATCCAAAAGGCAAGAAGGTGTGCAACGCCATCACACTGAGATGTGGCAAAGAGATCAGTGGGAACAAGAAAAAGGGAAAGGAGAATATTCCTGAAAAAGAAATCCTGGAAGAAACCGTCATTGTGGAAGAGGAGCTCCAGGAAAAGGTTAAAGAGGATAGTGTGAAGAAACCTGAGCCTAAGGAGAAAGGGGGACCTCCAAACCCCCACCATTATTCGAAGTATTCACCACTCCTGCCTTTTCCTCAACGAGTTCTACCTCCAGCTAAAAAGGGAGTCCAATTTTCAAGATTCCTGGATATGGTTAAAAATGTGAATGTGAATGTTCCTCTTCTAGATCTTGTCACGGCTGTGCCGCGGTACGCGAAATACTTGAAGGACCTGATCGCGAACAAGGAGCAAATTCTGCGGTGTGAAATGCCTATTCCACTGACAAAGGAGAGCCAAGCCTGGCTTAACAATGAACTGCCTCCAAAGCTGAAGGACCCTGGGAGTTGCACAGTACCATGCACTATTGGAGGACAATTTTTCAACAAGGCATTGTGTGACCTCGGGGCGGGGATAAACCTCATGCCCTTGTCCATTGCTGAGAGTATAGGCTTGGGAAAGATGATTAAACCTGTGGTTGTCCTTCTCCAACTGGCACACAGGTCTCTTGTGCAACCAACTGGGATGGTGGAAGATGTATTGGTATCAGTAGAAAAATTTGTGCTTCCGGTGGATTTCATAATCTTGGACATGGAGGAAGACCCAGAAATCCCTCTCATCTTTGGCAGACCATTCCTAGCTGCTGCGGACGCACTAATAGGAGTCAAAGGGAAAACCGTCACATTTAGGGTCAATGGTGAGGAAGTGGTGTTGAACGTGGACTACGCAATGAAACATCCACAGTCCATTGAGCAATGCTGTTTAGCAAGCCTTTTGAAAGCATAAAGGTGCAATTCCTGCTACATTACATGAATCATTTGATACTGACATGTTTGACGAATTTGAGCATGAAGCATGTGATGTTTACTTTTTTGAGGATTTTGAAAATACTCATACTGGGGAAGAGAGCACCATTTTGCATGAAAAGAAATTCTTGGGTGAACAAGATGTCTCGAATGTGTCTGTCAAGAAAATGGATTGTGATGGTCTAGTTGATAAAAATTGTGAAAATGATGTGAACTTACTTGAAATAAACGAGTCCAATGCAAAAATGAAGCTGGAAAATGAATTTGACAAAAACAAACAAAGTGATGAATTGTCTGATAAATTGTTGAATGTTTTTATTGATACAAATGAAAGTGTGAAAGTGATGCCCACTGAGGCGAGGCTTGAAAATGTTGTATACAGGAACGAGAAGCTCATGCCTTCCATCTTGAAGCCACCCACGTTGGAGATGAAGCCTTTGCCTCCTTACTTGAAGTATGCATTCTTAGGAGAAGGTGAAACTTTGCCAGTGGTTATATCGTCTAAATTAGAGGTGTGGCATGAAGAGAAATTATTGGGAGTGTTGAAAGAGTATAAGGAGGCAATTGGATGGACAATAGCTGACATTAAGGGGATTAGCCCGAGCGTGTGTATGCATAAGATACTGCTGGAAGAGGGAGCCATCCCTACCCGGGAGAGAGAGAAAGCTAAACCCACTGATGATGGAGGTGGTGAAAAAGGAAATTATCAAACTGCTGGATTTTGGAATGATTTTCCCCATCTCTGATAGCGAGTGGGTTAGCCCACTGCAATGTGTCTCGAAAAAAGGAGGAGTAACCGTGGTCACCAACGAGGCGAATGAGATGCTCGCCACAAGGGTCATGAATGCTTGGTGGGTGTGTATGGATTATAGGAAATTGAACAAGGCCAACAGGAAGGACCACTTCCCTCTACCGTTTCTCGAACAGCTACTGGATAGGATAGCCGGATTTCTCTTCTATTGCTTCCTTGATGGGTACTCAGGGTATAACCAGATTGCCATAGATCCGAGGGACCAGGAGAAGACGATTTTCACGTGCCCTTTCGGGACTTATGCCTTCAAAAGAATGCCTTTCGGCCTTTGCAACGCCCCTGCCACTTTCCAGCGCTGTATGACGGCGGTCTTCCAGGACATGGTGGAGAACATCATTGAAGTCTTTATGGATGACTACTTCGTTTTTGGCATGACTTTTGAGGATTGCTTACAGAATTTATCACTTGTGCTGAAGAGATGCGTAGATACCAATTTGGTCTTAAATTGGGAGAAATGCCAGTTTATGGTAAACGAAGGTATTGTACTTGGGCACAAGATTTCCGAAGAAGGTTTGGAAGTGAACAAGGCAAAAGTGGAGGTGATAGCTAAGTTGCCAATTCCCACTACTGTAAGAGGGGTAAGGAGTTTCATGGGTCATGCGGGTTTCTACAGACGGTTCATTAAGGACTTTTCGAAAATAGCCAAACCACTGTGCTCACTATTGGAGAAAGATACCCCTTTTGTCTTTGATAAGAAGTGCAAGGAAGCATTTGAAATTCTGAGAGCAAGGCTCGTGGAGGAGCCAGTAATAGCCCCCCCAGTGTGGGGAGAACCCTTCGAAATCATGTGCGACGCCAGTGACCTCGCAGTGGGCGCAGTGCTAGGACAGAAAAAGGGCAACATGTTCCATGCGGTTTACTACGCCAGCAAGCTGTTGAATGGGGCGCAGTTGAATTACACCCCAACAGAGAAGGAGATGTTGGCAGTGGTCTTTGCATTCGATAAGTTTAGGGCATACCTCTTGGGATCTAAAGTGATCGTCCATACTGACCACGCAGCTCTTAAATAACTCATAGCAAAAAAGGAAGCAAAGCCAAGACTCATCAAATGGGTACTTTTATTGCAGGAATTTGATGTCAAAATAAAAGATAGAAAATGTTGTGAAAATGTGGTAGCGGATCACCTATCAAGGCTTGAGCTTGGGGCACTAAGTGAAGAGCAGCTGCAGCTATGGATCCAAGAGAGCTTCCCTGATGAACAAATTTTCCAAATCCACACTAGCGACTTGCCTTGGTACTCTGATATCGCCAACTATATCGTGGCGGGGCAGTTGCCACTACACTTTTCGAGTGATCAAAGGAAAAGGCTCAAGCACGATGCCCAGCATTACTTTTGGGAAAGTGGATGCTTGTATAAGGAATGCAGTGACTAAGTCATCAGGAGGTGTATACCCGATGAAGAAAAGGAGGAGATCCTAAGAGCTTGTCACGAGTCACCATTTGGAGGGCACTTTGGAGGCGCACGCACGGGCAATAAGATTTTGCAAATCGGATTCTACTGGCCACACATCTTCAAGGATTCGAGGTTGTGGGTGAGTCAATGCGATAGATGCCAACGCGTGGGAAATATATCCAGCAGGGATTAGATGCCTCGCAACAATGTGTTGGAGGTGGACTTATTCGACGTTTGGGGCTTGGACTTCATGGGGCCTTTCCCACGGTCATGTGGGAATGAATACATATTGGTAGCTGTCGACTATGTGTCCAAATGGGTGAAGGCGGCAGCCATGCCTCACAATGATAGCAAGAGCGTGATGAGGTTTGTAAAGCGAAACATATTCAACAGATTCGGAACGCCTAGGGCCATCATCAGTGAAGGGGGCAGCCATTTCTGCAATAAAATTTTCAACGCTCTGTTAGCTAAGTATGGAGTACTGCACAGAGTCTCTACAGCTTATCACTTCCAAGCCAATGGACAGGCTGAAGTCTCAAACCGGGAAATTAAGAGAATATTGGAGAAGGTAGTTAATCCGGGTAGGAAGGATTGGGCACTCAAGTTGGATGATGCACTCTGGGCCTACAGGACAGCATATAAGACCCCAATCGGAGCCTCACCATTTAAACTTGTGTTTGGAAAAGAGTGTCACCTCCCAGTGGAGCTGGAGCATAGGGCCAATTGGGCAGTGCAAAAATTAAACATGAACTTGGAAGTATCTCAAGAGGCAAGAATGATGATGTTGAACGAACTAGACGAGTTCAGGTGAATTCATACGTCAGTGTAAGCCTTTACAAGGAGAGAACAAAAAATTGGCATGATGCCAAAATCAAAGTAAAGGAATTCGATGTGGGGCAACAGGTGCTCGTATATGATTCAAGGTTGAAACTCTTCCCGGGCAAATTGAATTCCAGGTGGGTTGGACCTCTCGTTATCACAAAGATCTTCCCGTATGGTACCCTTGAAGTGCAGAATGAGGCCTCCGGGGTAATTTGGAAGGTCAACGGACACAGATTGAAAATCTTCAAGTCACTACCGAAAGCCGAGGGACAAGCTCAGTTCCCTGATAATCCCGTCCCCTGACAGTAACTCTCTCATGTCTGGCTGATGACAATAAACCAAGCTCTGTGTTGGGAGGCAACCCGATCTTTTAATCTTTCTGTCTTTATCTGGTTTATCTTTATGTTAATAGTGGTTGTTCAATAAACAATTGAACCTCACCCATATCTTCTCATGCGCAGGAAGAGTATACCCGAGAATCATACGTGACACATAATTGTGCAGAAGAATCAAATATCTTGGAATGTGTTCTCGCCCGTGTTAGTGCAGATATGTCACAAAAAGATCACAAGTGCATAATGGGCGTGTAAGTGACTAGCCGAATGCATGCAAAGAGGGACCCGTTGGAAATTGTCATCTAGCCAAGTTACTTCAAGAGTTCATCCATTATGTTACATCATTTCAGGCTAAGCTACAAAAACTTCGCGTGCACGCATGCTGTCACTTTATTTCTTATCTTTTAGCTAAATCACATGTCTTGTTTTCTAGTCCAATGGCGTTGGAATCATGCGTGGGAGAATCCTATAAATACCCATCCGTTTGCATGATAAGTTTCCACACTGAGTTCACAACATTTTCAAAAGCAGGGACATGGTACGCATCGATAATGACTACAGGACATACCTCCAAGGAGTCCTAAGCAGCTCAGAATCTTCCAATCCAAAGGATGAAGGTTACACCTTAGACACACCACCAAGGTTTGTGAACAATAGTGCAACAATGCAATTTGAGAGGTGCCTCTATAGACTTGTCTTGGTAGAACGTAAATTCGACGCGCCGGCACCCAGGTTTGCAGAAGCAATCCATTTCTACAAATGGGAGCCCCTCACCTATGCTCCAGCTGCATCCAACGTGGAGCTGGCCTGGGAGTATTACACCAATGCCAATTCAAGTTACTCCAACTGGATCCACCATTATGGGGTGTACCTGAGAGGAACATATCTAAAGGTGACGAGCCACACCATCAATCAACACTTCCAACTACCTGACTATCCAGAGGGGGAGTTTGAAATGTTAGTGGAAGCTGGGAATGTTGATCATTTAATTGAGTCAGTGGGATTACCTGGAGCTTCCTGGGATCGCAATGCACGGTCTGAGGCAATTTTTGTGAAAACAGCAGATCTAACTACCGAAGCCCGAATGTGGTTACCATTTATAAACTTCAGACTTATGCCCACCAATCATAACATCAGGGCGACACGGACAAGGGTACTCTTAATCTATGCCATCCAGCACAGAATGACAATCGACGTGGGAAAGATAATCATGCAGTTCATTCAGCGCGCACAAGATTACAGTAGCATACCAGTATTTTTCCCACTGTTACTATTGCAAATGGCGCATAGGCAAGGAATTGCAGCTGACCCAGCAGACGACTCCCGACAGTCCTTGAGAACCATAGGCAGACCACAATGGCAAAGCTACCTTGAAACTGAGAGGCGACAAAGGCGTCAACGCGACGCTTAACCGGGTAGTCTCTTTCCTTTTCCCATAATGGGGACCATTGCATGATTCAAGTGTGGGGGCGAGAATTGGGGATGCTAAAATATGTTGATGCTTTGTGTGGTTTGCTTGTGCTTTGAAGTTGTGCTTGTGCTTCCAAGACCCAGGGCCTTCACTTAAAATTTCTCTTGTGTTAATTATTATGTGTGTGGGATCGGAGGTGGTGTTTACTAGTAGTTGCATTTAGGTGGTGTAATTTTTAATTTTTCTTCTTTTCTTTCTTTTACCTGATTGTGTTGCTGTGTGGGAAGAAAACCAAGGCAATGGCTAGCATTGACCTTGCAATGTGTTTTAAATTCTTGTTGATGTGGTGATAAACGTAAGTGCTGTTGCTGTTGATATGTTGTGCAAATGTCCCACGGCCCACTCCATCCAGCACACTTGAACGCCCATATGTTCTTACTCTTCCAATATTATCGCAAGTCCATAAATGTTACCAACTATCATGTATGCCAAAATTTTCATTCATTTGATGCTTACAATTTTCTGGGTAAAGTACGGTGTTAAAATAAGATAGAAACGCCAGCACCACATTATGACACAGGAGAGGACTTATGATTCTTTACTGGTATATGCCTTCTACTCGTAAACACTTATTCTTGCATTTTGATATATAGTCCCTTGAAGACACACACAAACACGGAATGCTTGAAATTTGAAAAGCGAACAAAAACAAAACCCAGCGGGCGAATAAAGGGAAAAATAGCCACAAAACCCTGGGCGACCAATCTCGAAAGAGAACAATAAGCACCAACGTGCATTGAATAAGGGGGAAACCCCAGAAAGTTTTAGTTGCTGTTTTAAAACGGAGTGTTTGTGTGTGTGGACAAAATGACTGTAGTGCAAGAATTTGTGATTAAGTGTCTACTTGAGTACTCTGCATAGACAATGTGAGGGAGCATGAGAAACTCTCAGCACACACTGCACGCTGACGGTTTGGTCTTTATTCGCTTCACCTTACTTTGGAAATTTGTTTAACTTAGATGGACTGTAGACTCACTCAACTACTTCTTGCATGCGAAAAATTTCAAAAATGGACTGGTGATGATGTTGTGAGTGTTTGGTTGTGGGATGCTTATGGCTTTCCTTTGCTCGGGACTTGCAAAGATTCAAGTGTGGGGGGTTGATAAGTCCGGTTTATACCGACTTATATGCTATTATTCTTTGAGCCTTTGCGTGTAAATCTAGTGAAAAGATTGCTTGATGAATGACTTTTGCGCATAAATATTCATGAATGGAGTTTGTGAGGAAGTATGAAAATGTTGTACAAATTATGTGATATCTGGTTGTATTGAGAAGTCCACGTTTTTTACACAATTCCTCTCACAACATTCATGCAAGTCTCAAGCATTCATGCAAGTCTCAAACACTCACACAACACTTACACACAAAATACACCACACTTACACACACAACATTCACACAGAACACATTCATGGTGGGCGCGGTAGGCGCCCGCCATACACTAAACACACACACATGGCGGGCGCGCTAGGCGCCCGTCATGCACACACAAGCTCACGGCGGGCGCGCTAGGTGCCCGCCACTCACACACTCTTGCACATTTCTTTCATGCATTTTATGTGCATATTTCTTGTACAGTTTACATACATTCATACATTTGCACTCACACACTCTACCCACTTCTTGCAGCACACATGTAGCAACAAACATGCACATAAGTAAAGCCCGCAAGGCATCAATCATATGGCTACCAAGTGTTTGGAGAATTGCTCTAATTTCTTAAGTGTTAAGTTCCGTGCAAAACACGTTTCTTCACTACAGTACTTGCTTCACATTTGCAGACACGTGGCGACCTATCCGTGAAAGAATGAAGCTTCTTGGGAGTTTCCAACACCAAAGCAGCTGGGGGCAACGTATAAAATGAAGGGAGCCGCACAAAGAAAAGGGGACGAAAGTGGGAGAATCCAAAAGTAGAGAAGTCTAGGGTTTGAGAGGTCATCTGGGAAATAGAGCGACATGATCCTTGTTGATCCTCTTGTAAACATTATGTCTGAGTCGATCACCATGATCGACTAAACTTAGAGTGTTGTTTTGAGGGGTTCGATTGTATGGATCTGATCTTACTTGAGACATTTGTTATATAATTTATCTGTGTTTATGTTGATTTACATATTGTTTCATTATTGCATTCAATGTGTTTGCGTTAATTCTTGATTCCATAGTTAATCTGTGGTGGGAGAGCACCCATGATTTGAGTGAATCCTCTAGAAAGCCATTGAATCATATGAATTGATATGTGAATCATTATTATGTGAGTTCCGATGTCTATGCATGATTGCGATTTCTTTATGTATAGTACCCACTGACATATAGACATCTAAGACCTTTAGACAAGACTAGGATAGTCTCTTAAGATAGATCGAACACATGAACTGGGTAGCTCCCTGAAATACGGGTATTCGTATAGCCAGAATTGGGTTTAGAGCTATTGTATGAGAACTGGGATTTCCATCTTAAGATAGTCAACCACATGAATTGGGTAGCACCTTACCAAAGGTTTTTTGTCTACACCAAGTACTGAGTTAGGCTGTTGTATGATGGTTGGGATCTGGGGTCTCCACTCGTACCCAGGACTTGCCCTAGCAAGGGAAGTCCGGGGAGTATTGTGAGCTGGGATTGTGAGAACTACCCAGTTGATCAATCTCAGCCTCACTAGCAGTTTCATCCCTTCACATAGACTTACACGAGTCCGTGATAGTAAGAGGAAGATCCATATAAATTGTTCATTCTCGAGGCAATATGTCCCTCTCCATTGATTTTCCCGTTTTCCATTCCATTCGTTACTTAGCTTACTTTTATTCTGACTATTTGATTGTTTAAATATTCTATCATTTAGCAACTCCTGTTCGCAGTCCGCTCCCAGAGGATACGATCCCACTTGCCATATCTACTTTAGTTATAGCGTTTTGGGTAAAATTGGGAAGCCACGACACTTCGCACCAGTTGCTATAGTAATTAGAGTAAGGGGATTGAGAAGGTACGGTTTGAATTCAGCATCCTTAGGCCTTGCCATGGGAAATGATGGTGTCGGGAGGCTTCGATTGCAGTGCGGTTGCCATGCCGACTGCAATTTAGGTTTCTAGGTAGCTAAATCTCCTCAGTTGTTCTTGCACGTATGTTAATGGCACTGCATAGGTCACTTAGTGGAGCATTCATCCGAAAAGAATTCTAGGTTATCAGTGTATCCATTTGTGATTTTACTTTAATTGTTCTGTTGTTGTTTAATTTTGTGTTGAGTCAAGTCTTGTTGTTGAGTTGTTTTGGCAGTCTTACTTTCCTGTTCTCGTTACTACTACCGTTGGTACTTGATATTGCATTTTTAGTGACATAATCTGAGCACATCAAAATTCTTGATTCTACCTTTTCCTCGAGGAACGAACCTTTCTCTCCACTTCTATAGTTAGAGTTAGGATAAATTGTGGGGTATACGACTAGCCTACCAATTTTTGGCGCGGCTGTCGGGGAACTTGCCATGGTTTCTTGAAATTTGATTTTGTTCTATTCTTAGTTTTTTGATTTTGTTCTACTTTTAGTTTTTCTGTTCATTGTGTGAAGTTGTTTTGTTTTGTTTGTATGTGTTTTCTTTTGCATCCCATGCACATAGAGTACTGTTGTGCAATTAGAGCTCTAGCCTGTTCCTTGCATTTGGTTGATGAAGGTATCAAGCCTTAGTATATTTGCATTGATGCATTAAATGTCTGTAAAGACGTCAATGAGAAAGATTGCATGATTTTATCGGAGATTGTAAATATAGTAGAATGTTGTTTTATAGATGAATCGATCTTTGAATTGCAAGATGAAGTGTTGGTAGAACATACCTCACAGGAAGCATGTGTTAAGAATTTTTCAAATGGTAATGAGTGTCATGCTATACTTGATGATGCTAATAGTTATTCTTTGGATGTATCCTTTCTTGATAACCTGATAAATTGCATAGAGTCACATCTTGATGATCATTGTGATAGCATGAACAAAGATAATGTTGTAATTACTACTGAGAATATTAACACATTGCTTGAGACTCTTGTTGAAGCACCAATTCTTGAAACTGTGAGTGAATCTAAGTGTGTAATTGGTGACTCACAAGAAGGGCATAATGAGATACTCTTGTTAATTGATGATAATGCTTTTTGTGTTGTTAACGTAGAAAAGACTCAAGAAGTTTCCCATGTTAGTTTAGATGATGAAGATGTGAAAATTTTTAATGACATAGCTAACATTGTGGAAAATTGCTTTGTTGATGCATCAATGTTTAACTTACTGGTGGCTTTGAGCTTACTGATGAGTTTGTTGAGACCATGGATTCACAATCCTTGGTTGAGTCTTGCAGAATTAAAGAACTTAGTGTGGTGGAAGAAGTAAGTGAGTTGCCAATGGGAGAGCCTATTGTAGTGACAAAAGTAAATGAGGTGTCTATAATGGGGGAGCCTCAGTGGTTCAAAGTGAAATTTGTAAAGGATGCTCCCAATGTGCACGAGTTTAAGCACCTTCTTGAATCTACTCTTCAAATTCCCTACAGGAGGAGGAAAAAGAGTTCTTATGAAATATCATTTTTCTGGTACAGAGATGGATATTCCGAATCTTGAAGAAGAATGCTTCTTGAATGAAATAAAGTCTAGCTGGAGACTACAAAACACATAACTACTTCTTTTTCACATTGCCTTAAATAAGTATTTTTGGTCAAGTTGATCTTTAAGTTTCTTGCATTTTGTTGTGTTCACTAAGCCACTCATGTTTGTTGAGACAGGCACATTAAAGGAAATTTCAAGAGAAATAGGCCATGCACACATGAGGCTAAGTGTGGGGGAGTGGTGCCATGGACCACTCCCACAATGCACATAATCACTTTGTCTTACATTTCAAGCATGATTTGTACATGTGCCATTTAGTGTTGCTAGTTGTATACTTTTACACCACCATGACTCCTAGTCATGGTGCGACACTTTGCTTACTTTCTACTTCTATGTCATGATCATCTTGCATCAACATGTTGTGTATTTAAGTGAGTGATTTCTAATAATCTTTGTTTCACCATGTGCAGGAAATTTTTCATGCGAGTGGGAACTATGAATAAAGACACTCCACCAAGCAAACACTAGAATTCGTGACATACAGGGAGCTCCTAAACCTATCTTTACTTTACATTGAGGACAATGTAAGTTTTATGTGTGGGGGAGGGAATGTTTTCTATGGTTTGTGTCTCTTGGACTTTATATGTTTGTTCTCCTTCATGAATGAAATTTTTGTGCTATGTGATGCAAAGCATGTTACTTTTTAGTTTTGTTGTGTCATTTTGAGCTTATTACCCGAAGATGTTGTGTTTTTCATTTTTTTAACTTTTTGGTGAAATTTTGAAAATTTTTTAACTTTTTGTTAATAAGTGATAGTATGGATTAACACAAGTTGTGTGTAATGACATGATGCAAGTTTGTATTTCTGTTATGAAGTGTTCTCAGCTTTTTCTTTTGAATATTGTATCTTGTATATGTTGAGTTTTTCTTTCAACCTCGTATGTTGTGTTTTGAAATTTTTGTGCAAAGTTTTACAATTGAGAGTTGCATTTAGTAAGCCATAAAGTTTTTTTGAACATTTGAGAATGAGTGAGGGTTTAGAACACAAGTTGACCTTTTTGTGGAGGAACTTTTCTATCTATGAAAAATGCATTAGCACTAGAGTTGGATGTGTGCTCAAAACTGAAATAAACATACTCAGTGGTGATGATAGCTCAATGACTAAGTGGTAGGAGTTAAAATCATAGTGGGAAAGTTTGAACTTTAACATAGTTGTAATCAAGCACTAAAATGACTTACATACAGGGATTGATGAACTTATGTGAAAAGGTGAGAAGTAGAGAAGTGGTCTAAAACATTTTCATAAATTAAGCTAAGTAATCCTTGGAAACCTGTATAGACACTTAAGCACCAAGGGAGAAGATTTGGAAAAAAAATGGCAGGTTAAGCCACATTTGTTGAAAGCTAAGAGTGTGGACAATGTTCCAAAAGCTTAGACTAATGAACCACTCCTCTGCTGGACTGCTCTAACGCACTAAGTGTGTACTTAAAAGAGAATAATCCGCATGAGTGGGGATGGAATTCAAAAGCCATAAAACCCAGGGCATTATTTGGAAAGGCCAAGGAGTACCCCATAATGTCATGTGCAAACGAAGGTAAAGTACTAAAGGATGACAACCTGGGGGAAAGAGTGGTAAGAAACGAGGGCAACCAATTATCCTCATTATATGGTGCAATTGTGTCTACACAGTGTGTACAAGTTGAGGACTTGAAGAGAACTAGTAATGTTCAAATCTGTGTTTTCTCTACTATTGCCTTGATCATAAGCAAATCCTGAGATGTATGTAAGCCTTTGCACACAACTCATACATCTATGTTAAAGCTTCAAATGAGTACAACTTAGCTTTAATGACTACCATGAAAAAATTGAGCATATACTTACCATTAGAGTCTAATTGGTAAATAAGAAAAGTGTCCATCCAACAATAGTGTGAATTGTGCTTGAAATGGATAGAAAGGTTCTACTACCGAATTCATATAGGTAGCATGGTGTGTGTGTGGAGTAATGTTGTGACTGTGTTTTAAATGGTAAGCAAGAGATGTGAATGTGATTTTGTGTTTTGTGTCTTTCCTTGAGGACAAGCAAGAGCTCAAGTGTGGGGAAAATTGATAAGTTGGTTTTATACCAACTTAAATGTGTTATTTCACTTAGCTTTTTACTTGTCTTTCATGCAATTTTGTGGTGTTATGTGACATTTTGTGCATTTATATGGTTTGCAACTTGATGCGCTTAAATGGTGAAAAAGACCGAAAATGATGATAAAATAAGGCAAATGTGTGTTTGATGTCAAATGACAAGGAAAGAGTTTAAAAGGACTTGAATGGTGTGTGAGATTTTGAGGAAAACTAAATTTGTCTATTTTGCTTAATTTGAAGTTGGGTAGATTTGGTAGTGTTACTTCATTTGAGTGTAACTTTATCAATACTAATCCAAATAAGGAGATCTGGGATGTTTCGGAAAGCTATTTGTGTGCACTTCATTTCTTACGTTTTAACTTTCTGCAAATTATGTGTGCAAGTATGAGAAATGGAAGTATGTTCATGGACACTATTTCGGTTTTGCCTTTAATTCACTTCACTGCCATAGTTTGGTGAAATGTTAATATCTTGAGTTATAGACTTCCACTGTTGATGATTCTTATATCCATGGATACCTACGACTCATGGCTACAACTTGCATGTTTTAAGTTTCTCCAAATGCACAATGCATCAAGTCCGAATATTGGTTGGAAGTTGCTGTATATTTTCACTTGAGCACGATTTTGGCCTACGACCTCATCGTAGCACAAAAGCTTGCACACACACATTTGTGCAACGATGCATCGCAGCTTTGAAGCATTTGTGCTGCGATGCATCGTAGCTTAATTGTTTTGATTCCTTCACTGAAAATTGGCTTGCGACCTCATCGCAAGCCAAATCCAAATGTAGTGTGTTTTGTGCCCATGATCACTTTTGCACATTCACTTTTCACAACATTTTTCCACAACACTTTTCACAAACTTCACCTACATTGCATCTTATTTTCATTTTTCAGCTTACCTCATTTGCATCTATGCTTTGTTCATATTCACAACACTTTGGAAGCACACACATTTGCATGCTACATTTTCACAAGTTCATGACTATCATTTCTTGTACTAATTTTTGGCACATTTGATCTTCATTTTCATTTGGAACATTCGTGTTGTGTCCTCACAAATCTCACAATGATCTCAGTTTCACTCTTCATTTTATCTGCTTTCACAACATAATTTTCACACCACTTATAACATTCTTCAACATACATACTTTGCAAATCACATTTTGTCTACACATTTTACTTCACTCTTTACATTACATTCTTGTACATTTCTTCACAAACTTCACAACACTTTTCATTTCATTGCATTTTCATAACATTGTGGACACACATATATAGGTTACAGTTTGACACCAATTTAGATCACAACATTTCCTTCCATTGTTTTTCAACAAACATCATTTTCACTTAGCTTGATTTCACAAGTTTTCATAACATTCATCTTTCATTTCATTCTTTGATTTTCATTTTTTCTGTTTTCTCTTCTTGCACAAAAACTCACAAAAAAACTCAAAAACACTCACAACATTTCACACAACTCACAGAACTCACAAAAGCACACTAGCACATTTTACACCACGATGCATCGTAGCTTTGCATCGTTGGTGTGAAATTTTCACTACGATGCATCGCCACGATGCAACGTAGTGTCACAAATTTGCACTACGATGCATCGCCACGATGCATCGTAGTGATGCAATGTTTGTGCTACGATGCATCGCGGCAATGCATCGTAGCTTTGTTCCAGTTGTGTTGCGATGTGTTGCTAGGCTAGTCGCATAACCTAAACAAACAAATACCCTAACTCTAAATATGTAGCACTTGGAAGCAAGGGGTCGAATTCAATGGAGAGGGGGGTCTTGTTAAGAGTTCGTGTCTAGTATGTAGAGTAATGAAAAATGCAACTAAGGAAAGAAAACAAGATAAAATGCAACAAAGCTAAACCTATACTAAACGCAACTTAATTGATGTAGGACTTTAGCTTCAAAATTAGGGAGTAGAAATCAAGTAGATAAGTGTGTCATTGGAATTTAGGCTTAGGTTTCTCAATCATTTGTAGTATTGGTGATTTATGTGATAGATTGAAGAATATGGTTTAATGTTGTCTTGTGGAAATTTGGTGGCTAAGACTATAACCGGACAAAACTCAATCACAATTAATAGATCAATCAAGCCAATCGATTCTATGTCATTGCAAATCCACAACTTCCAAGCCAAGCCCCCAACTAGGTTGTTATGCTAGTGTAGACTTGGTTTCCATATGCTTAGGGCTAATTCATGGAATAGACTCAATCAACATTATCATGGACAAAGATGACTCTTCATCACAACGTGCAATGGATTAATATTCTACTCACAACATGACCCAATTCTCACTTTCAAGTCAAGGATATTGCACAAGAAATGTGACCTTAAAATCAAGCATATGAAACATATAATCAAGCCCATAACATTTCATCACCATACAAACAAATTATCAAAAGCCCATAGCTTAATTCCAAAGACACCACACAATTTAGCCCATCATGGCTAATTAGAGCACACCCAAATGGTAAATTAAACAATGAATTTAGCAAGAAAGTGCAAAGGAAGAGACAACCCAAGATGAGGAGACTTCCCAAATATTGATTCCAAGCTAAAGGTCCAAGCTTCCCTTTGATTTCCACTCCAATTAGCCAAGAGTTACAAGAATTCTCTCCCAAGAAATGAAAACACCAAGAACACACACTAAAAGGTGTGTTCTTGTGAGCTATTCCTAATTGTGTCCTAGATACCTAACTTAGTCTTTAAGAAATCTGAAATAGTTAGTGAAATGACTAAAAATTGATAATTACATAAACTACCCCGCTTATTCTAAAGTAGAGGTTGAAATGCAATTTCCGAAAGTGTTGGTCCCGCAGCCACTATTTTCAGGATTTCAGACAGCACACTTAGATGATAGTGCGACGCCATTTAGGATGTCTTCCGGGCGGAACCGGGCGTTGTGGTCTCCATATGAATTGTAGCCCTGCTTCTTGGCTTTCTAAGGCATTAAAAATCATTGAATATGGAGTTCTGGAACGAAAGTTATAAACATTCTCCAAAACTGTTACATAGGCTTCTGATTTTCCGAATTCTTTGGTGTATGTTAACTTGCGCCTCAATTTCAACCATCTTTCCAGCGGATTTGGGAGTAATTCCAAACATAAGAGTTTTAGTACTCTCATAGATATTTCCAAAACATTCAATAACGCTTCTTTTCGTTAAGGAGAAGCCGAGATACGCTCGTTTGAAGTTTACTTTGTGTTCTGCCCAGTTTTGCCTTGCATTTCCCTATTTGTTCCTTTGTGCCATCTTGTCTTTGGTAATCCGAATTGAGTGATTTTTGGTTCTTTTTCCCAATTTTTCTCATCAAATCTGGATTTTGTTTCTTTTAGCTCCATTGAACTTCAAATCCTACATTCATTCAAAAAATAACACATAAACAACAATAAAATCCTCAAAGACAAGCATAAACTTAAGTAAATGAGAGGGTAAAAATAGGTATTTTTAGCCCCGATCAATCCCCCCACACTTAAAGTTTTGCTCGTCCTCGAGTAAACAAAACAAAAGAGAACTAAACATAACACATACCACATAACTTGGTTGGCCACTTGCAAAGATAACATCCCATCCATTTCAAGTGCATTCATGTGACCAATGAATTTCGTGTGCCTTATTTCAAAAAAACTATTTGACTTTTTTTGGAGAGGATATATTCAATGCTTCATAATAGTTGTTTAGGCTAATTAGTACTCACTTAATACTCCATCACATTTGTGTGTGTAGTGTGCAATGGGTTCCACATGGTCAAAGTTTATGTCATTAGATAAGCGATAATAGGGAATGTATAGTTTCTACCTTTTAAAACTAGCTCTTCCTTTTCACTAATAATCTAGATGTCCACTAGCATAAATACACTTATGCATTATATTGAGGATCAATGAACTTTATTCCCTACACATATAAGTAATTCGATGTGCATTGGGTTTTTGGCATCTTTATACCTCTACCCAATCATATGAGTTCCATGTAGGAATGTCATTTTCAACTCAAGACGCTATCTTCATAGAGGACGGGTAAGAAAATTCAACAAATAAACATATTGCCCAAAGGTTTTATGGCTTTTTATACCTATTCCAATCATACAAGTTTCTTTGATTTCAAACTTTCTTTCAAGTTCAAGAGGCAATCTCACATCGAATTGGGAATGTGTAAAATTAAGACAATTAAAACTAAGCGATAGTTCAAATCATAGCCACCAATGTGTATGTGTTCACACTAGTTTTCACAAGATCACTAGGTAAAAGGTAAGCTTTATTCATTTTGAAAAAGACATCCCTAGTTCTGACTTTGTTTCATGACTCAACCTATCGCATATGTTTCCCCACTTGTGTTTGAAAACAAATGCATTGAAACACAAACTTTCCACACTATGCTTCAACTTCTATCACTTAGCACTAAGTTATCCTTCAACCATTAAGTCTTATTGCATAAAACTTGTATCATTTGTCACACAAAAATTCATTTCCTACATTAGTTCACTTTCCCATAGATAGTGTATGATGTTTAACAAAGTTGCCACACCTTACACTTTGTGTCAAAAAACATCAACTTATTCCACTAGATCACAAAAAATTTTGAAAAAAGTTCACAAAAATAAACAAAACACATAACATACGGGGTAAAACATGCAATATTGATTCACTTAGGCAATTCACATTGCACAATAAGCCCAAAAAAAACTAAAAAAAAAAAACTAACAACAAACATGTATTGCCATCAGCTCTTTCATTCAATTCCTTCCAACAAGGATGATGATCATTTTCAACATAAGCAAGTATCAACAAAAGGGTAAACATTCCCTCCCCCACACCTTAGAATCTTCACATTGTCCCCAATGTAAGTCAAAGAATAAGGTATAAGAACTCCCTTTTTAGGTAGCAATGAACTCCCAATGTTTGCTATAAGTTGATTTGTCTTGCTCCTTGCTCCATACTGTGTGGAATGCACTCCTCTAGTTGATAACAAACAAAAGAACACTATTAAAAAAAAAGTAATAACTACGTCTACGACTTCAAGGAAAGAATGCATTTCCACATTGTTATCTAAGCATCTCAACTCACATCATGGCATGAATACAATTTCCCCACTCATGTGCGCAAAATTCACAAGGTGTTTAAACATGAAGTAGAACATAATGCACATAAAGGTGTCCCCAATATTGCACTAGTTCATGAAGGTTCAATCCCACAAATATTATCAATTTTACACTTTGTGAAAATATGCACTCAAATCACCCCAACTAGTATTCATTCGCAATCAAATGACTCAATGTAAGCTCAAGAAGGTATTTCCCATGGTAAAAAGAAATAATTTTATGAATAACAAGGGAATATATTCTAATACCTTCATAACTTTAAAAAATTGAGTGAATGATTACATGTCGTGAAATTGGTACCACTATAGAAGTATATGAGTGTGTTGTGAATATGTGTGATTTGGTGCTTGTATTGTGCAAGACGGGGTAGAAAATAGATGAAGTGTGCTAGTGAGTGCCACACCATGAACTTGGGTCATGATGGTGTATAATATATCATGAGAATAGCACTTGGGCAAAGTTGTATGGGGGATGTCAAAATGAATCCTCAATACACACACCCCCACACATAGCCATTTTACATCACTTCACTAGTTCTCTCCCTCTCCCACACTTGAATCTTTCTGTGGATTCTTCTTGAAAATTCCGTATCAACATGAAAAACATCTAATGAAAAGCAAGAAACATAAACAAACAACTTAATAAAAACACTTATTCAAGACTAAGTAAAGAAGTAGTTCTGGGTTTCTTTAGTCTCCAGCTAGACTTTATTCTTGAAACTATCTCCTTCAAGAGTCGGAATATCCATCTCTATACCAGAAAAAATGCCCTTTCATAAGCACTCATATGCCTCTTGTAGGGCCCATTTTGCAAGCTCTTGAGAAGGTGCTTGAGCTCATGAACTTGAGGAACAACTTCTATGAATTCCACATTGTACCATCGTTATTTCTCCAAGGTAGGCACCTCCTCTTCTTCTTCCATTATGAATCTTGGGATTTCCAATGGTTCAACTTCACTCGGAAGCATTTGTGTCTCATCCCTACTAGTCTATTCTTCCCTGCAAGACTCAAAAAATGGCTCTGCACAAAATGATTTATCAAACTCAATAATAAGCTCATCAATATATGCATCAACAAAGCAAGATCGTACTATGTCAGTTACCCCTTTACAAATCATCAAAGTCTCATCATTTAAACCAACATAGTGACTACTTGGAAACTTTTGTTAACAAGTTAGGCAATCAAAATGAGAAGTATATGTGCGGGGTCTAAAAACATCAAAGTCCTCTTAGAGGTTAACAGATCTCATGAATGAAATTGCTTTTTTCCAACTACCAATTATATTGACAATGTCCTCATGCAATGTAAATTCATTATTACTCAAGTCAATATTTGAGTAGTGCTTCCCTTCAATAACACATGGAGAAGAAAGATTTTTACCAAATTTTACCTCACTTTGTCTCCAAGTTGCATTAATTGAATCCAACCTTGATTGCCTTTTTTCAATAAGTGAATCTAAAGTCTCCAACAACTCATTGCTTTGATCTTTGATTAGCCATGGCCCTTCATAGCCTTTATGATGCCCAAACACCATTTCAACATAGCTCCTACAGTGAGCAACAATATATCCCCAAGTAGTTTGAACAACATTCAATTTACAATTCAAATCAGCCAATTGAGACTCAAGGGACTCCCAAGACTCCAATGGGAAGAAGGCATCAAATAGTCTAGATTGTGGTTGTGTGTCATCCACCAAAATCGGTGGGTCAATATGATTAAACTCAAGATGATCCCCAACAAACCGCGACAAACTTGGAAAAACAACCAATACATAAAAATGAAAAACAACACAGAAAGATGAAAATAACTAAATGTAAAATAGCAACTAAAACATCAAAACTAGAAAATCACAAAATTCAAGACACCACAAAATGAAAAAACAATACCCAAAAGCAAAAACATGAAAACATTTACAATTATTACTAAAAATACCAAACATTAATCTCAACACAAATAGGCCCTCCCCGGCAGCGGCGCCATTTTGTTGCTAGGCTAGTCGCATAACCTAAATAAACAAATACCCTAACTCTAAATATGTAGCACTTGGAAGCAAGTGGTCGAATTCCACGAAGAGGGGGGTCTTGTTAAGAGTTCGTGTCTAGTATATAGAGTAATGAAAACAATTAATCAACATGTAATACTAGGAACTCCTTTCCTAAATTTAATGCATCCATATAAATGTGATGGTAAAACATTATCAAAAATTGATTCTGATTTATCATTTAAATTTATCACTTCTCCAAAAACTAGAGATCTTTGTTCATTAAATTTACATGAAAATATAAAATTGAAAAATAATCAAATTGATTTTCTTTCATATGAAATTTTATCTTTAAAAATAGAAGAACAGTTAAAATCTCCAAAATGAGAAAATCAAATTAAAAATATTACACAAGAAATTACTACAAAAATTTGTAGTGAATTGCCAAATGCTTTTTGGGAAAAAAAACAACATATTGTTGAATTACCATATGAAAAAAATTTTGATGAACAAAAAATACCAACGAAAGCAAGACCATCTCAAATGAATAAAGAAATGGTTGAATATTGCAAAAAAGAAATTGATGAGTTTGTAATTTTTCTATTAAATCATTTTTCTCATTCAATTATTTTTTAGAAGAAATATTAATCTCTTGTGTCATTTTTTCTTTTACAAAAGAATTTTTTGCTTCAGTTCGTGTTTTTTCAATTTCATGATATTCTACTTGACATTTTGGCCACCATTTAGTGTACCCTACTCTTGTGAGTTGTAGAATAATTTAATTGAGCATTTTTCCATGTTCCAGAATAATATCTAACTAATTCCTCTTTATTGGTTTGTGGATTCTTTTGTTTCAAAATTCCTCCATAACCAATATCAGAAGCATCCGTTTCAACAATTTTATCCCATTCAGGATTTACTAAACTTAAACATAGTAAAAATTTAACTTTTTGTTTAATTATTTTTACTGCATTAGTATGAATTTCAGGCCATGCAGGAGGATTTTTTTTCAACCTATCATATAAAGGTTTACTATCAATAGCCAAATTTTTATAATATTCACCAATATAATTTAAACTTCCTAAAAATCTTTGTAATTGTTTTTTATCCTTCAATTCATCAGGAAATTTATTTTCAAATTCAATACTTCTAGCAATTGGTGTAATTTGACCATATTCTAATTCATAACCTAAAAATCTAATGTTAGTTTAAATAATTTAAATTTTTTGCATAAACAACTAAACCATTTTTTATAACAATTTTAATAAAAATATTTAAATGTTTAAAATGTTGATCAATATTTTGTGAAAAATTAAGATATCAACAATGTAAACAATTGAAGAAAACAAGGACTCGGTGGTGGAATAGTAAGAGATGATCAATGCAAAATGGTTTTCGCTTTTCACTTTAAATCAGATGCTACTAATATTTCTTTTGATGAACAGGTTATGATTGAGGCAGCCCTGCTCGAAATTCAAGAATGTCGCAAAAAAGGAATTTCCACTAATCTATGTGTAGAATCAAGCTCCAAAAATCTAACCGCATAGATTCAAAATAAAGCAACAGCTCCTTGGAGGATAAGAGTTCATCTTCAAATCTTATCTGAGTTACTTCCCCAACCTCGATGGTCTCTAAGTCCTAAACAGTCAAATTATGCAACTATTCTTTTGTCAAAATGTGCAGAATTCCATCCTCAAATGGCAATCAACGCGAAGACTTTGCTTCACCGAAAAGTCCAAAACATAATAAGATCTGAAAGACTTGGTCTCCCTTACATCATTTCATCTAAGGTAAAGATGAAAGCTCAACCTTCTGATATACATCAGGTATAAGCTCTTCTCAAATTTGTTGGCAGCTGATGTTAAGCCTTGCTTTATAAGGGTCACAAGCTGCTTATGTTAGGCTTATTTACCTACTATGAACTGTATTTGATTCGATTGCATTTCTCCTACGTGAGAATATCTTACACAGAACTGTTATTACAATGGATCTTTCCTTGAGTGTTTTCTTTTTTCTGAATCCAATTGTAAAAGGAGTAGTCCTCCTTAATTAGGAAGTTTCATTTACTCAAAAACTGCAACTATTGTAGTAAGGGAGGAGTCCTCCTTATTTACAGCTTTCAACATGTACTAATGGTGATGTTATATCCGCAATAATCTCTGTAACTTAATTTTCAATGAATAAAATCGGGAGTGGCGCCCCCGCACATGGGATGATTAGCCAAAAAAAAAGTAAACAATTATAAAAGAATACGGAGAAAAAATATCATTCATTATATGTTGAAATTCAGAATGAGCATTTTTTAGACCGAAAGGCATTATATTCCACTCATAGTGACCAAATGGAACAGTAAATGCAGTCTTATATTTATCTTTTTCAGCAATTTGTATTTGCTAAAATCCAGATTTTAAATCAAATTTAGAGTATATTATTGCTCCAAAAGTTCTATTTAATAGATCTTTTTTATTTGGAATTGAATATCTACTCCATTGTAAAATCATATTCTAGGGTTTATAATTAATAACTAATCTTGGAACACCTCTTTCAATTTCTGAATTTTTATTAACATAAAATGCTGAGCAGCTCCAAGGAGAATAACATTTTCTAATTATTTTCTTTTTTAACAAATCATCAATTTCTTTATTCATTTGAGATGATCTTGCTTTCGTTGGTATTTTTTGTTCAGCAAAATCTTTTTCATATGGTAATTCAACAATATGTTGTTTTCTTTCCCAAAAAGTATTTGGTAACTCACTACAAATTTTTGTAGTAATTTCTTATGTAATATTTTTAATTAGATTTTGTAATTTTAGAGATTTTAACTGTTCTTCTATCTTTAAAGATAAAATTTCATGTGAAAGAAAATTAATTTGATTATTTTTCAATTTTATATTTTCATGTAAATTTAATGAACAAAGATCTCTAGTTCTTGGAGAGGTTATAAATTTAAATGATAAATCAGAGTCAAATTTTGACAATATTTTACCATCACATTTATATGGATGCATTAAATTTAAGAAATGAGTTCCTAGTATTACATGTTGATTAATTGTTTTAGTTAAAACTAATTGACAACAAACATAATTATTTCCTTCAAAAAATATACACACATTTGACAATTTATAATCTACATGTATTTTTGCACCTTGGGCAGCATTTAATATGACTTGAGTGTTTTCAAAATATTTTGAAGGTATTAATCCTTCTCTAATACAATTTAAATCTGCACCTGAATCTATCATTACTATTGGGGACGAGTTGTCGCTACTCTTCAATTTTACCCAAGCTCATAGATATGCAGAAGTGGTGAATGAGGTAATTTCCACAAGGAGAGGGTTATGTACTGGAATTGATTCGCAAACAGAAATTGACAACAAAACAATAGCATCAACAACAGTAAAAGAAACGAGATATGAAACAGTAATAGAAACAGGAATGTATTGCCTTGAGGGAGAAACAATCAATATGAATCTCTATTCATCGTCATCGAGTCATGTGCAGAAGCGTGTGGGGATTATACTGCCAGTTTCCTTGGGTTGATTAACCGGGCGATTCTCACAACCCTAATCCACAAACTCCTCAAACTTCCCTTGGTAGGGCAGGTTCTTGGCACTAATTAGGCTCCCAGATCCCTATCCTTAAGTACTAATCCACTCTATGATTATCTCCGTTGGCAGGGCAGCTACTCAATTCATGGATTAGAACTGTTCTACAAAGGTATTCCTAAAGTCTTTTCTTAAGATCTGATTTCTAGATGTCAGTGGGCACCACACAAAAAGGAATCTCAATTATACAGACTTAGAAACTCACACTATAGTGATTCACAATTCAATTCACGTTAGTTCAACTGCCTTCGGTAGATCCACACAATCTCAGTGGGCACTGCAGATCAATATGGATTTAAGAAATTTATGCAAACACATTGAAGCTAAGCATGAAACAAATGTAAATCAACATGAACACAAAGATAAATGTATTTCAAATGTCTCCGATGAATTTAAGATCTATACATAAACAACCCTTCAAGGCAATACTATGAATTAGCCGATCATATTGATCGGCCCAGAAATCACGATTACAAGAGGGTGAACCTGTCTCATGTCACTCTGATTCCCTTCCCTCCTTACAATCGTGTTCTCTGATTTCTCTCAAACCCTATTTGCTCCCCCAAAATCTCTCTCTATTCTTATCCCCGAATTCTGCGATCTCCTCTGATGCGATCCTTGATTTAGCGGCTCCTCTTCTCTTTTATACCTTCTCCTGGCTTACATGTCCCCATCATAGTAGCTGGTAGCTTTCAGCTGCTGCAGGATCCTTCCGCGTGCCTGTCAACAAAGATGCCAGCAAATAAATTAGGTCAATGAGTCATTAGTTTGCTTAGGCGTTAGGGAATTTTCTCAACAACAGGTGGTGAAATATGTGTTGCGCGTGCTTAGTGCACAAAAGGAGTGCGAGTGTGTAAATATAATTGTACAAAAGCATGAGTTAGTGTGATGGTACGAAAATCGAAATAAAACGTGCATGTGAGTGGCCGGGCACACAGGCGCCCACCGTGGTTGGCTTGTGCTGACGCATAGGTGCCCACACTGTGTGCGTGTGTGCTGCCTGTGCGGGTGCATATGCGCCCGCA
This sequence comes from Ophiorrhiza pumila, assembly GCA_016586305.1. Taxonomy (NCBI): domain Eukaryota; kingdom Viridiplantae; phylum Streptophyta; class Magnoliopsida; order Gentianales; family Rubiaceae; genus Ophiorrhiza; species Ophiorrhiza pumila. The sequence continues at coordinate 28,459,923 of BLIW01000008.1, read as the reverse complement.
CATTCTTGCGCGGTGTGGACTGTGGGGGCGTGTGTTGTGTGCTCACAGATATGCGCCCGCACAGGCATGTGTGTGTGTGTGCTGTGCGGGTGCATATGCGCCCGCACAGTTGTGTGTGTGTTTGTGTTGTGCTATGTACGTATGTTTTTTTGTTTTTGTGTGTTTTGCGTATGTGTGTAGGGTCTATGCTTATATGCTGTGTTTGAAGTGTTGTGACGCAAAAATGTGTAAGTGTGTGCATGGCATTCAATTTACTCAAAATGATATCAACTTTGTAGTATTTTCACACACTTAGACATTTTTGTACATTCGTAGAGTTTCTGTCATTTCTACACTAATGTTGTCTTTCAAACACATTTCCATTTAAATTCCACACAAAAGATCAAGTATTTAGAGCAAAAAGGTTTGTGTTAACGAGACTTATCAACCCCCCATACTTAAACCTTTGCTAGTCCCGAGCAAGGCAATCAATTATCATACACGTTCATCTTCACAATTCACACCTTCAACATCACCATCATCATCTATCCATGAAAGTATTTTTTTTCGCATGCTGATATATTTATTGGCTCCAATTCACAGTTTATCTAGCATCGCGCGCTTTGTCAATTAAGGTTCAATGAATAAAGACTGAATCACCAATGTGATGTGTGTGCTGAGAGTCACTTATGCTTTCTTACTCTGTTTATACAAAGTGCTCAAGCAACCACTTAACAAACAATTCCTGCACTACAGTCCTTTTTTGCACACACACAAACACTTCATATTTAGAGATAAGAGATAAACTTTGTCTATGCTAAACTTGCTGGGGTTTCCCCCTTATTCAATGTACATTGGTGCTTGTTGTTCTCTTTCGAGATTGATGCCGCACTTTGGTGCTTGGCTGCCAGGGTTTTGTGGCTATTTTTTCCCTTTATTCGTTTCCATCTCAATTATCAAGCATTCCATGTTTGTGTGTGTCTTCAATGGACTATATATAAAAAATACAGGACTAAGTGTTTACAACTAGAGAGTATAAACAATTCAAGAGTTGCATAACTCCTATGTCAAGCATGTATTGGTGTTTCTATCTTATCTTAACATTGAACTTCAACTCTCAACTTGCATAAAATAGAATGAAACTGTAACTTGGAGAAAATTTTGCATACATCATAAATGTGGATGTTGGATAGGATGAACGATGATACTGAAAGTGTTAATGTGCATATGATTAGGAGCTAGATTTACACAACACATCACATTTGTTATTTAACACACAATTTGAACTTTTAAAGCACATAACAAAACTAGTGCTATTCACTAGTTTGTTTTTCTTACCCACATCACAAAAGAGCACACAACCTACACTTACTAATATAAGAAATACACCACCACCGATCCATCACACAATAGCAAAGCAAACTTACACTATGCACTAGACTTAGCAGAACAAAGCACAAACAATTTAAAAGCATTATCACTGACATAGCACATAACCAGATGACTACTACCCTAAGTCATACATGAAACAACCCACAATAACCCCTAGGCATCTCTCTCCTCACTCTTCTTTCCCCCCATACTTGAATTATTCATTACTCCCAATGGTGGGGAAAAAGAAGTAAATTGCACTTTTTAAGTTCCTGGAGGAGGTGGAGGTTGATTGGCAAAACGTGAGAATCCAGGAAACATAGGCCTAACACCTCCAAAGTTGGGTGAGCTACCTCCACCATGTGCACTTATGTCCTGCTGCATTACTACTCGCCTACTTGATATGTCCATGATTATTCGGGCTTGACTGTCTAATTCCTCCAATGGAGGGAAATACAAATTGGGCCCCCGGTACTGGTGATGATACACCATCATCAAGTTGAGGTTGTGAACTTCCGTTTGGCATTGATTCAACCTGTTGTCCATCGTTGTCCACTGAGTAGTATGCTCATGCAACATCGAATCCAACCTTGTTACCATATCAGTTTGGAACCCAATCCATCTTTCTTCCATGGCATCTATGTGCCGAATGACCGAATCATGTTGTTCTTGTAAAGATGACTGTAGGGTTGCTAATGCATTGTGCATATTGTGGAAATCGTTGAATCCTTGATGTTGCGGCGGGTTTCTCAAACTACCTCGTATCTGCTTCTATGCGTTGCTTTTTTATTTGCTCCTGTCTTTGATAATTCCGAAGTTGCGAATCTCTGATAGGAGCCATTGCTGTCCGACACTCTTCCCCATTGAGACCTTGACCCCTTGCTGGACCGCGTATTCTAGCAAGAAGTGTGGGAAATATATGGGGATGTGTTCTTCATCCAAGGCATGATTGATGTAGGCCACTATGAACTTCCCTACATCCGCAGTGAGTCTATTCTTGATGGCGTAAACCAGGAACAACCTATCTTTCATGATCTTTGTATTGTGAGTGGTAGGCATCATACGAGAGTTTGCAAACAGGTGCCAGGTTTTCGTTTATGCTGTCAGTTGTTTGAGAAAAACATGTGTCGGATCCCCAAAAGCATTCCGTGCCAATTCCTCTCCTGGGAGTGCTAAAGCGCGCAGGACAGTATCCGGACTCTCCGCTTGCGAAAATTATGTGAACTCATCCACGGGGTAGTCAGGGAGACTGTAATGTTTGTTTACCGCTTGGCTTGTGATTTTCAAATATTTTTCTCGTACGAACACCCCCTTCTCTACAATTTCTTCTGGGTCTGTCGCAGATGCATTGGCATAGAACTCTTTAGCGATGGCCACATTGCACGTTTCTGGGCCCACAATAAGTATTTCCCATTGATGGAACTTGATTGTATCGCAATAAGGTTGCTCATCTATGGAAAAAGTCCTCTCCATATGAATGGGTCGGATCGCAAATTTACAGAATTTCTCCTCTGCTCGGTCATTGATGAAACGTGGTACTGCATTGTGGGAGGAAGCCTTTCGTTTTTTCTGGCCGTCTTGTCAGTTCTCTTGTACATTATAATCTTCTGGAGAATAATCTTCATCAGATTCAACTTCGGCTGCTGGAGTGTGTTTCGACTTTCCCCTTGAAGTCTGTCCTTTCTGACTGGATGAAGGGGCATTAGTCGCCTTTTTCGAAGCCATTTCTACCTACGAGAGAAAAAATGCACCTCAATTTTGGTTCAATCTTAATGAATTCAAGTTTTCACAAGAACATGTTCCCCCATACTTGTTTCTTAGTACAAGTATGTAATGATTTGCACAAATGTAGTACTTGGGTGGAACATGTGGCATCTCTCTTCCTGAACTCAGCTTAAAGCATTAAAGTAGGCATGAAGGCATTCCTTAAGGCAATTACAACACGAGGAGTATTTACCAATTCAAGTGTGCACATAAAGTCTAACACATGGAATTGCAAAGCCACTGTAATGTTCATTCACATGCATTGATCATGGCTTTACATGTTATGGGTTGATTTCATCATATGTGTTATTCATGCATAAGCACTACATTTCTCAACATTTAACCATTGCAACAGTAATGAATTAGCCTGGCAACACACATCATTTTTCTTCAACAACCCAAAATCTTCCTTTAATCACACATTACTCACAGAGAGCATTTTCATGAAAATTACAGTCCACTAGCCGAATACAATTTCTCACAAAACGTCAAAGCTTAGGGACTAAGATGATGCCACATTAGCATGTTCTCAAGATTAAAGGAAGCTCACAAACGATTAACAACTAGCAATGGGTTTACCCAACACATTTGCACCATTCTATTCCACTCACTTTGCCAACAAAATGATAGCCTTAAGTACCTTGTAATCATGCAACTGCCATCATAAAAATTAATGATACAAGGGAACTTACTTGGCTGTAGCTTAAAAATGAAATGCAAAGTTTTAGAAAGGGAAATGGAATAGCCGAAGCTCCACAATGGCTCTCTTCCACAGTTTTCCTCCTCTCGGCCAACTCCACAAGTTGCATGCAAGGATGATGAAGATTTATCATGCAGGCAATGCTATTTATAGGAGGAATTTCATGCAAGAATCGGCTAAAGCTAGGACTAGAGGACAACATCATGTGAATGCATAAGAATACAAAACATAACACAACAAAAATTGCATTCAAACAAAATGTTGTCCAGTCTTGTCAAATGTAATTGCAAAAATCGGCCATTCCAAAATGATTTCAACAATCAAACAACATGTGTGGGCTCCATGGGCATTCATGTGGCATGTCACAATATAATGTCAAGCATGGTGGCTTTTTATCATCAATTCATGCGGCCAAAAACACAAGTGCACTAATGAAATACTTTGATGGCAAAAATGTATATATGGCTTTCGATTTATATGTCACCAAGCATATCAGCTTTCTCGTGCTTCCCTGCTTTTCAGGATTTGATTCTTCCCTGCAGACTCAGATAAAAGCTCATATCATAACTCTTGTGATCAATCAAATACAGTAAAAAAATTCAAGAGATGGAAACTGGAAGAATCAAATATTTTCCATTATGTACTAGTTGTCAAATTTCGAATTCGATTCTTGCCTTTTTGCCCGTGTAGAGAATATTCTCAGCACGGTTACCTTTTCGTGAACTCTGACATCCGGATATCTTCTCCACATCTTTTGGTCAAGCTTACACTCCAGTTCTCTCCAGTGTTAAAGCTTCTCACCTTTTGTCGCTTTTCTTTTTTGCTCTGCAAATGATGCACACGAGGGGTGAAGGTTCGCTAATTATTAAAAAAAAAACAAATACTGTCAAAAGTAATAAAAATAACAGACATAAAATAATTTGGTTGGGTTGCCTCCCACATAGTGCTTGGTTTATTGTCCTCAGCCAGACACAAGTCAATAGAACAACAACCAGATTAATAGAACAACAACCAACAATAAGAAACAGTTCACACAACATCAAAGATATAAAAATGTAGCAACACAAGTAACAGATTTGAACAATTTACCAGAAATCATAAAAAACCAAAACTAAAACAAATATAAACAAACAAAAACTCAATACTGTCACAAATCTTGAAGCATTTATCTTCAAGCTTTATGCACAAAAACACCAAGGAAACACCAACTAATTACAAAGGAGGGAAGAACTTCTTAACTCCTTAGCATAAACCTGTAAATTATAAAAACTTAAAGAAGAAAGAAGAAGGAAAGATTGCTTGAAGAAAAGAAGAGAAAGTTTTGAAACCAAGAAAATTCTATTGAATAAGAACTCTTGATTACAAAAGGGAATTACAAAGAGAGCTTGAAAGCTAACTCTTGGAATGCTTGAAAGTGTAAAGAAAATTCTAAGGGAAGAAAATCCTACCCGTACAACTCGTTTGGGTTCCTATTTATAGACTACTTGAAGACTAAAAACAAAATCGAATAGTAAAAGACAATAATTTAAAAGTGATGTGATATTTTTCAACTCCACTTTTTCCTTACTTGTCTTGTCTTGATAATGTCTTCCACTTGATGATGTCTTTTGAAATTTTCAATTTTTTGACTTCTTTTTCCTTGTAGATCTTCTTGTTGGTATTTTGTCATCTTCAATTTCTTCAGATGAAAATATTCTCTGAGTAGATACTGGAGATGGTGCTCTGGATTTATCAGAATTGGAATCTAAAACTTTTAACACATATTCTTTATTTTTGTAAAGATTATGTATTAATTGTTCAAAGTCATATTTTTCTTTTTCTGTCATTTCAGGATAAGGATCATGATTTTGATATATAGATGTATCAAATTCTTCATTGTCATCAAGATTTATTAAATCCTCATTTGATATTTGAGACGTTGAAGCATTTAACTTTTCTTTTCCTTTTCTATTTTTCTCTTTCTCAATTTTTTCTTTTTCAATTTTCTCTTTTTCAATTTTTTCTTTTCCCTCAATTTCTTTTTCTTTTGCTAATTTTTTCTCTCTTTCCTTTAATGGAGTAGAGACAGCAAAAATCTTATCAATTTCTTTTTTTATTTTTGCAATCATTTCTTTTTTTTGATTTTCAACAAAATTATCTTTTTAAAGGAAGATACATTATAAAAAATATCTAATAATTTTCCTTTTGCTAAAAGAACATCTTCCTGTACCAAGATTGATATGTTGGTTTTATACCAACTTATATGTGTTATTTCACTTAACTTTTGTCTTATTTTTCATGCAATTGTGTACTGTATTGTGTCATTTTGTTCTTTTATGTGGTTTACAACTTGGAGTGCTAAAATGAAGAAAAATACCAAAAATGATGATAAAATAGGGCAAATGTGTGTGTGATGTTAAATGGCAAGAAAAGATGTAGAGAAGGCCTTAAATGATGTTTGAAGAATTTGAGGAAAACTTAAACATGCCTATCTTGCTTAATTGGTAGTTGGGCAGAACGGTTAGTGTACTTCATTTCAATGTATCTTTCTCCATACTAATCCCAATGAGGAGATCGTGGATGTTTTGGAAAGCCCTTTGAGTGCACTTCATTGCTTATGTTTTAACTGGCTTCTAATTCTGTGTGAAAGGTTGAGAAACGGGAGCATCTTTCTAATAACTACTTCAGGATTTCATGAAGACTTCATTGCCACAGTTTGGTAGATTGTTCATAGGTTGTGCTACAGACATCCAATGATGCTGATTCTTGAACCTATAGAAAGCCAAGAAAAAGATATACTACTCTTATGTTTACCACAAAGTCCAATTCAGAGAGGAAGACACAGATATACTGCCTGGAACTGAAATTTTGTGCTGAGAAGAAAATTGGCCTGCGGCGCGTCGCATGCCATTTGCAATTGGAAGGAAATTGGCCTGCGACCCATTTTGAGCAAGGTGAAAATTGGCCTGCGATTTGCAAGTGGATGAAATCATCCCTACGACGCGTCGCAGGCTTGCAGCAATTATGCCGGCGACGCGTCGCAGGCTTATTTCTCTTTGGCGCAGTTTGGTCTTTGGGCCATACCTTTCTTGTCCAAGCTCTGATTCAAGTGTTTCAAAAGGCTATGGAAAGCTAAGTCTTGGGGCTACAACTTTCATGTTTTAAGGATTCACAACACATCAGGGCCAGAATTTAGTTGCAAGGTGACGGTTTGTAAGTTTTCAGAATTTGAGAGGTAAAAAGTTCCAAGTATCTTTGCATGTGTTTTATTTGCATGTTTGAGATGAATTTGTGCAAACATTTTTTTGCCAATCATATGTAAATTGATGCCCAAATGCATGCCCATATGTTTACATTGTCACACAAGACACACACAACGTCGCATGTTGCTGCATGAGGTCGTCGCACAATTGCTGCATTCTCACCTTACATCGTCGTACAAGCACCAGGCGTCGCCGCACATGCGCGCGCATAGCCGCGCGCACGCACTGCACATTGCGCGCAGCTCTCGCACACAGCCGCTCGCGCCGGTGCGCTCGGAACACACTCACCGCGCACAGCGCGCGCGCGCTCAGCGCGCGTCTATCAGCACATGGGCACTTCACAGCAACACTCCAGCACACACATGGGCACTTCACAGCAACACTTCAGCACACATATGGGCACTTCACAGCACACTTCATGCACAATTTTTGTACCAAAAGCACACTCTAGCTCCTTAAACTACTAGAGCAAAAACAACATGAAAGATTTCTTGAATTTCAAATGTACACACTTAGGCACTCACAATCTTCAAATGAACGAATACAACACACATATTCACTCTAAGCTATTTGGAAAATCATGAAAAATGGCCTGCGACGCGTCGCACGCCATTCTGGAGAAGCTAAAAATTGGCCTGCGATGCGTCGCAGGCCATTCTTGGGGAAATGAAATTTATGCCTACGACGCGTCGCAGGCATTTTTGTGATATTTTGTGCTCAAAACTTTTTCTAAGTGTTGGATTCTTGTTCTCAGGTTTCAACAGGAAGACGAAGGCGTGAAGATCCATGGCACAAAGGCGTGACTTCTTGAAGGCTGGAATGCATGAAGACTCATAAAGATGATGAATGCGTGAGGGACCTAGGCTCAAAGGCGCTGGAGCAGGGCTGATTCTTCAACTTCGGATTTTTCACACTTGGGCTGCATTTAAACATTCCATTTAAGGGCATTCTTGTAATATCTTAGTTGTTTTATGTTGCATATTAGTTACATTTTATGGTTATCTATATATAGAGAATATAGCTAATATGTAAAGGGAGTTGATTCCTTAGAGAGATTTCATTAGATAGAATTTTAGACTAGGAACCGACTTTCATATTTTAGAGCGGGAATTATTTTGGGAGATCTACTTTCCCTCTCTACTTTCTCTCTCTAGTTTTTTTTCTCCGATTTCATTTCCGATCACACATTTGAACGGATTACTTCATTGTGAGTCCCAACTGACGAAGCAATTGCTAATTCACTGCATTTAAATTGGTAAAATTCTCCAATTTTAGGGAAATGAATTGGTTTTTGCTATGTTATTACGATCGTGAGATGGTAATGGAGTTTTCTGGGTAATTGTATGATAATATAGGGTACTGAAGGGTGAATGCTTGGTTTATTTGATAATGCGCAGTATAATTAACGATCTAAGAAAAGAAATTCAACATTCTCTGAATTGAATTTGTCAAACTTGTTAAGTTCATGCATTTGATCTGGATTTGTTGAAATGAGATTTGATTGCGGTCACCTTGCTGAGTTGAACCTTAATTCATTAGATTTGGCTAAGAATTCATGAATGAGAACCAGAGAATGCAAGAGTTCTTAAACCTGCGTGCATTTGTTCATGTCTTAGAGCTAGGCCTCACCATAGGAAGCTCTTAGACTGTGAAATTCTTAGAACGAGGTGCTAAGAGATTCTCTGACTCGAATGATGAAATTAAAAGCTAGAATCAGGCCTCACAATAGGAGATTCTAGGAGATAATTGCTTGAGTAATTTGAGTGGGGAATTGAGAAGGCTAAGGTTCTACTTCACCATCCTTAGGCCTCACCATAGGAAATGATGGTGTTGGGAGATTAAAATTGAAGTGTAGTCACCATGCTAACTGCAATTTAGGTCTCCATTTGCTATTCTCCTCAGTTGATATGATTGTATGTTAGTAGTACTGCACTGATCAGATAAATGTAAGTGTGCATTCACCTGGAAGCAGCCCTAGATTATCTGTTTAAATCATCTGTGATCTTCTTTATTACTCCTTTGTGGTTTTTCATTGTGATTGTTTCATTTCCTGTTTGTTGTGATTTCATTTGATTTACTTCCTGTTCTCGTGACTCTTATTTTAGATTCTTGATTCTACACACTTTGAGACAACAACCTGAGCAACATTCAAATTCCTTGATACCAACTTTTTCCTGTGGAATGAACTTTCTCTTCCACTACTATAGTAAGAGTAGGATAAATTGGCGAGTAGCGACATATCGTTGTCAATTTTTGGCGCCGCTGCAGGGGAATAGGCACGGTTTCTTTGAATTTGAGTTTGTTCTGTTTTTAGTTTTTCTGTTCATTGTGTGAAATTGTTTAGATTTGAGTTTGTTTGTTTGTCTATAGGTTGTAGTCTATTTTGTTTTGTTCTGTTTTTGTTGTATGTGTAGATTAGTAGTTTTGTTATGTTTCATTTTGGGAAATTTTGTTGTTTTTGTTGTTTTTGTGTTTAGTTGTCTACTTTGGTGTATCTGTGGCAAGTGCAGGATATTGAACTTAACTGAAATTGAATATTGCACACCACAAGTACCCAAGCATGTCTAGGTGGTATGGAGACTCTTTTGGCTCTTATCATTACACACAACCAACACCTAGAATTTTTGGGAACTTCTCTCCACCACCATACGAGGAGCAATAGTACAGTTAATCACAAAGCAACAAGACGTATCTCTTTGGAAACCAAAGACTCTCTATGGAGGACATGTTTTCTCAACTTCTAGAAAAACTTGATAGAGGCTCACAAAATGAGGAAATGGGATTTTCTCAAGAAGAAGAGTTTTCAAGAAGCCAACAAAGGAGTGCTCAACAAGATGCATCATGTGGCAATGCGAGAGTACAAAGTGAGCTACCAATTCAATATGCACCATGCTATCCACAAGGTACACCTCTTACTTCTAGAATACCAACTCCTGAGGAGTATCATTTTAAAATGCAAGCTAATGTTGAATGTGGTGAAGAGTATCCTTTGGAATTGGAATCTAAAAATATTGAGGTTGTCTCACAAAAATACATTGTAAATGAGCATTTGTTGCATGAGTAAAATTTTAGCTATTTTAGTGAGGATGATGTCTCCAGTGATGAGCTTGATACTGATAAGTTGAGGGCTTTGTGGTTTCTTAGTGACAAGATGGGAAATGTGTCAAATTCTGAGTCTTGCAATAATTTTATGGAATTCCATGAGTGAAATGATGTTGATAACCATTCATAAGAGTCTTCTCCCTTTGATAGCTTTGTGAATTGTATAGAGACACTTTTTGATGATCATTGTGATATCTTGAATGAAAATAATGTTGCAATGGCTAATGAGAATGTCAACACATTGCTTGAAACTCTGGTTGAGGCACCAACTCTTGGAATGATGATTGAATCTACATGTCTAAATGTGGACTCACAAGAAGTGCAGAATGAGATACTCTTGTTAATTGATGATAATGCTTTCTGTGTTGTTAACAAAGAAGAGACTCTAGAAATTCCCCATGTTAGTTTAGATGATGAAGATGTGCCAATTTTTAATGAGATTGCCAACATATTGGAAAATTGCTTTATTGATGAATCCATTTTTGAACTTACTAATACGGTTGTTGAGACCTTGGATGTACAGGCCTTGGTTGAGCCTTGCAGGGTTGGAGAGCCTAGTGTGGTGGAAGAAGTGAATGAGATGCCTTCAATAGGAGAGCCTTTTAAGGTGGAAGAGGTAAAAGACGTGCCTCCTATAGGGAAGCCTAGTGTGGTGGAAGACGAAAAAGAGGTGCCTACAATGGGGGAGCCTCAGTGGTTTAAAGTTAAATTTGTAGAGATTGCTCCCCATGTGCATGAGCTTAAGCATTTCATTAGACCTATTCTTCAAGTGCTCTACGTGAGGAAAAATAGTTCTTATGAAATATCATTTTTCTGGTACAAAGAGGGCTATTCCGATTCTTGAAGAAGAATGTTTCATAAATAAAGTCTAGCTGGAGACTACAAAACCCAGAGCTACTTCTTTTCATTTTACCTTTACTTCAGTTTTTGGTTCAACTAATTGTTATGTTATTTTTCATTTTTGCTTATACTCACCAAGGCCACTCATGATGTAGGTGTATGCACAGGAAGGAATTGCAAGGGAAATAAGCCATGCACACATGAGACTAAGTGTGGGGGAGTGGTGCCATGGACCACTCCCACAATGCTCATAATCACTTTGTTTTACATTTCGAACATGATTGTGCATGTGCTATTTAGTGTTAATAGTGTACTTGAGTGAGCAATTTTTAATAAGCGTTGTTTCACCATGTGCAGGAATTTTTCATGCAAGAAAGAACTTCAAACAAGGACACTCCACAAAGCAAACATTGGAATTCATGACATATCAATACCAGGGAGCTCCTAAACCTCTCTTTACTTTACATTGAGGGCAATGTATGTTTTAAGTGTGGGGGAGGGCATGTTTGCTATGATTTGTGTCTCTTGGACTTTACATGCTTGTATGTTTTGTGCTTTATATGCTTGTTCGCTTTCATGAGTGGAATTGTTTGTGCTATGTGATGCCAAGCATGTTACTGTTTAGTTTTGTTGTGACATTTTGAGCTTATTACTCATAAATGTTGTGTTTTTCAATTTTTGTGCGAAAATTTAACTTTTTTGGCAATTTTGGCAAAGTTTTGGAAATAAGTGTTGGTGTGTGTTGATGTGTAAAAAGTGTCAAATGTTTGAGTGAGTGGACTAGAAAGTTAATATCATTCATGTATTTGAAACTTTGTTCCTAGTTCACTATGGCATCTTTCAAGTTCATCACTTTACACTTTTTGATCTTGCATGTGAAAATTTTTGTTTTCTGATACTAAGTTTGAAGAAATTGGTACATTTTGCTGGCTAAAGCACGATGTTAAAGTAAGATAGAGATGCCATAAAAAAATCAAATGACATAGGAGGTAATGTGTATGGAATTTGTTCGTTTTGCTATGCATTTCTCTGGTGTTTCCAGTGTTTGTGCATGTTTAGTCGATTTGGGACTCTTATGAACATGTGCATGCAGAAGAAAGGATATGGAGAAAAAGCCTTTGGCAACTGGGAAAGAAAAGCCGTAAGACCCTGGCAATCAATGAAAGGAGAAAACAGCCACAAAACCCAGGCTAAGTCACCAATGTGTGCAACGAATAAGCACCAATGTACAAAATAAGGGCAATGTCCCATTGAGTACCATTGATCTTGTGAGTTGCATGTTCATAAGAGTGGACAAGGAGAATGACATGTATTGAATGGGTAGTGAGACAACTAGATGGTGTATAGCAAGGGAATAGATAAAGTTTCACGTTCCTCAGCACACACTTGCACGTGTGACATTTTGGTATTTATTCATTGTGCCTTAGTTGATAATTTGTACTAAAATCTGAGAGCTAGGTGCCAGGAACCTTGGGTATAAAATCTTGTGTGGAAAGTGTTTTGATGAGCTTGGATGTGGCCATTGTGGATAAGTGAACAAGGTGTCAGATACGGGTGATGAAAATGTGTAGAGTGTGCATTTTTGCTTGACGGCAAGCAAAGGTTCAAGTGTGGGGGAAATTGATAAGTTGGTTTTATACCAACTTATATGTGTTATTTCACTTAACTTTTGTCTTATTTTTCATGCAATTGTGTAGTGTATTGTGTCTTTTTCTGCTTTTATGTGGGTTACAATTTGGAGTGCTAAATTGAAGAAAAATACCAAAAATGATGATCAAATAGGGCAAATGTGTGTGTGATGTTAAATGGCAAGAAAAGATGTAGAGAAGGCCCTAAATGATGTTTGAAGAATTTGAGGTAAACTTAAACATGCCTATCTTGTTTAGTTGGTAGTTGGGCAGAATGGTTAGTGTACTTCATTTGAGTGTATATTTCTCCATACTAATCCCAATGAGGAGATCTTGGATGTTCTGGAAAGCCCTTTGAGTGCAATTCATTTCTTATGTTTTAACTTTCTTCTAATTCTGTGTGCAAGGTTGAGAAACAGGAGCATCTATGTAATCACTACTTCAGGATTTCATTATTGACTTCACTGCCACAGTTTGGTAGCTTGTTCATAGGTTGTGCTACAAACGTCCAATGATGCTGAATTTTGAACCTATGGAAAGCCAAGAGAACGATATACAACTCTTATGTTTACCAAAAAGACCAATTCAGAGAGGAAGACACAGATATACTGCTTGGAAGTGAAATTTTGTGTTGAGAATCGCAGGCCATTTGCAATTGGAAGGAAATTGGCCTGCGACGCATCGCAGGCCATTTTGAGCAAGGTGAAAATTGGCCTGCAATGCGTCGCAGGCCATTTGCAAGTGGATGAAATCATGCCTACGACGCATCACAGGCTTGCAGCAATTATGCCGGTGACGCATCGCAGGCATATTTCTCTTCGGCGCAGTTTGGTATTTTGGCCATAACTTTCTCGTCCAAGCTTTGATTTGGGTGATTCAAAAGGCTATGGAAAGCTAAGTCTTGGGGCTACAACTGTAAACTTTTAAGGATTTCCAAATTCACAACACATCAGGGCCAGAATTTGGTCAGGCGGTGACAGTTTGTAAGTTTTCAGAATTTGAGAGGTTAAAAGTTCCAAGTATTTTTGCTTGTGTTTTCCTTGCATGTTTGAGATGAATTTGTTGCACAAATTTTGTTGCCAATCATATGTAAGTTGATGCCCAAATGCATGCACATATGTTTACATCGTCACACAAGACACACACAACGTCGCATGTTGTTGCATGAGGTCGTCGGACAATTGCTGCATTCTCACCTTACACCGTCGTACAAGCACCAGGCGTAGCCGCACATGTGCGCGCATAGCCGCGCGCACGCACTGTACATTGTGCGCGCCCCGAGCGCATCTTTCGCACACAGCCGCGCGCGGCACACACACACCGCACAGCTTGCGTCCACCAGCACATGGGCACTTCACAACAACATTTCACCACACACATGGGCAGTTCACAGCAACACTTCAGCACACATATGGGCACTTGACAGCACACTTCATGCACAACTTTTGTACCAAAAGCACACTCTAGCACCTTAAACTACTAGCGCAAAAACAACGTGAAACATTTCTTGAATTTCAAATGTACACACTTAGGCACTCACAATCTTCAAATGAAAGAACACAACACACATATTCACTCTAATATAGCCTGCGACGCATCGCAGGCTATTTGGAAAATCATGAAAAATGGCCTGCAACGCGTTTATGAAAAGTTAAAAATTCGCCGGCCATTTTTGGGAAATGAAATTTACGCATCGCAGGCATCTTTGTGATGTTTTGTGCTCAAAACTTTTTCTAAGTGTTGGATTCTTGTCCTCAGGTTTCAACAGGCGGACGAAGGCGTGAAGATCCATGGGACAAAGGCGTGACTTCTTGAAGGCTGGAATGCATGAATACTCACAAAGATGATGAAGGTGTGAGGGACCTAGGCTCAAAGGCGCTGGAGCAGGGCTGATTCTTCAACTTCGGATTTTTCACACTTGGGCTGAATTTAAACATTCCATTTAAGGGCATTCTTGTAATATCTTAGTTGTTTTATGTTGCGTATTAGTTACATTTTATGGTTCTCTATATATAAAGAATGTAGCTAATATGTAAAGGGAGTTGATTCATTAGAGAGATTTCATTAGATAGAATTTTAGACTAGGAACCGACTTTCATATTTTAGAGCGGGAATTATTTTGGGAGATCTACTTTCTCTCTCTACTTTCTCTCTCTAGTTTTTCTTCTCCGATTTCATTTCAGATCACACATTTTGATGTGAATCCCACATCGGTTCCACAAGGAGGTCTGGGCTGGTTTATAAGGTTGGGTCAAACCTCACATGGACACCATGGTTTTCAGGTTGAGTTAGGGTTCAACCTTCATCAGTTTGGTATCAAAGCCATACTTGTGGACACCCTGCTCCTTAGGCTACGACCGACAGATCGCCGACGGAGGCAGTTGAGGCCCCGGGGGTCCGTCAGATTGCCGACTGAGGCAGTCGGCTCTTTAAGAGTGGGTGAATAATGTGAATCCCACGTCGGTTCCACAAGGAGGTCTGGGCTGGTTTATAAGATTGGGTGAAATCTCACTTTGACACCATGGTTTTCAGGTTGAGTTAGGGTTCAACCTTCATCAGTTTGGTGCATGATGGACGGAAGAATCACTATACTGTGGCGAAGGATGGTAAGAAGTATGTTTTGGCATCTTTGAAACAATGGGAAGTATATGAAGATCAAGCCAAGATCTCCAAGGAATGTAGACAGCTGGTGCAGACCGAGAAACTGCAACAAGAAGTGGGAACCACCTCTACCCCTTCTAGCACTAAAGCAAAGAAATTGGAAGGCCAATAGATGAAGCAAGAGGAGAAAGACAAAAGATTAAAAGTCTTTGCACCAAAAAGTGAAGTCAAGAGAGCAATACTAGATAGGAATGAGATGTTTGTACTTATTTACAAAGACTTGTATTTGTTGTCTAGTGATCACCTTTCTACTCTGCCTAGTGCTTTGTTTTCTCTTATACAGGAATTTGAAGATTTATTCCCCGAGGAGTTGCCAAATGGGTTACCTCCAGTTCGAGGTATAGAACATCAAATTGATTTCATTCCTGGTGCTTCAATTCCCAACATACCAGCATATAGAGCCAGCCCTGAGGAGACAAAAGAAATTCAAATGCAGGTGGATGGTCTTCTGGAAAAAGGTATTGTTCGTGAAAGTCTTTGTCCATGTTCCGTGCCTGTTATTCTTGGGCCTAAGAAAGATGAAACCTGGGGAATGTGTGTTGATTGTAGAGCCATTAATAAAATAGCCATTAAATATCGTCACCCTATCCCTAGGTTAGATGACATGTTCGATGAGTTATATGGCTCTAAGCTTTTTACAAAGATTGATTTGAAAAGTGGCTATTATCAAATTCATATGAATGAGGGTGATGAATGGAAAACTGCCTTTAAAACTAAGTATGGTCTTTATGAGTGGTTAGTTATGCCTTTTGGATTGACTAACGCACCAAGCACTTTATGCGTTTAATGAACCACGTACTTAGATCTTTCATAGGGAGATTTGTGGTGGTTTACTTTGATGATATACTTGTTTACAGCAAAACACTTGATGAGCATGTTTTATATTTAAGGAGAGTGTTTGTTGTACTTCGTGAAAATCAGCTCTATGCAAATTTTAAAAAGTGTGAATTCTGTACTTCATCTGTTATCTTTTTGGGATTTGTTGTAAGTGCTGATGGAATTTATGTTGATGAAAATAAAGTGAAAGCAATTAAAGATTGGCCCACGCCTAAGTCAGCTCATGATGTTAGGAGTTTTCATGGTTTAGCTGGATTTTATAGGAGGTTTGTACAGGACTTTAGTACAATTGCAGCCCCCTTAAATGATCTAGTTAAAAAGAATGTGACTTTTGTTTGGACTGATGCTCAAGAAAAACTTTTAATACGTTGAAACAGAAATTAACTACTGCTCCTGTTCTTATGTTACCCAATTTTGAGAAAGCTTTTGAAATACAATGTGATGCCTCCGGGGAAAGGTATTGGTTCTGTTTTGATGCAGGAAGGCAAGCCCGTGGCATATTTTAGTGAGAAGCTTAATGGAGCAACACTGAATTACCCCACATACGACAATGAGTTGTATGCATTGGTGAGATCTCTAAAAGTTTGGCAGCATTACCATTGGCCGAAAGAATTCATCATTGATTCGGATCATGAGAGTCTTAAGTACCTTAAGACCCAAGGTAAGTTGAATAAAAGACATGCTAAGTGGTTAGAGTTTATTGAGACTTTTCCTTATGTTGTTAAGTACAAGACTGGAAAGGAAAATGTGGTCGCTTATGCACTGTCAAGAAGGTACAGTTTACTTACTTTCTTGCATACTAAATTGCTTGGTTTTTATGGCATGAAAGGATTGTATGCTGAAGATGCTGACTTTAAACTTGTGTATGCGATTTGTTTGCATAAATCCGAAGGCGAGTATTATGTGCATGATGGTTTATTGTTTAAAAAGGATAAATTGTGTATACCTAATTGCTCTATTCGTGATCTGTTAGTCGTTGAGACACATGGAGGTGGTTTAATGGGTCACTTTGGTGTTGACAAAACATTACACATTTTGCAAGAACATTTTTATTGGCCACATATGCGGAAAATTGTTCAATCTGTTTGTCAAAGGTGTATTGTATGTAAACAGACAAAGTCGAAGGTAATGCCTCATGGTCTGTACACACCCCTTCCTGTACCTTTGCATCTTTGGTTAGATATTTCAATGGATTTGTTTTTGGGATTGCCTAGGTCACCAAGTGGTAAGGATAGCATTTTTGTGGTAGTTGATCGGTTCAGTAAAATGGCACACTTCATTGCATGTTCACGAACCAATGAGGCTACGCACATAGCAGATCTTTTCTTTAAAGAAGTTGTATGATTGCATGGTATCCCTACGTCTATTGTCAGTGACAGAGATGTTAAGTTCCTTAGTCATTTTTGGTGAACTCTTTTGAGTAAGTTGGGAACTAAGCTACTATTTTCTACCGTCGCACACCCACAAATGGATGGGCAAACTGAGGTAGTCAATAGAACTCTATCTACCTTATTGCGTGCTCTCATACAAAAGAATTTAAAGAAATGGGAAGCATGTTTACCACACATTGAGTTTGCTTATAATCGTAAGCTTCAAAGTACTACCTCTTTTTCTCCATTTGAGATTGTATATGGCTTTAATCCTTTGACACAGTTGGATATTTTACCTATTCCTATT
Organism: Ophiorrhiza pumila; assembly: GCA_016586305.1. Classification (NCBI taxonomy): domain Eukaryota; kingdom Viridiplantae; phylum Streptophyta; class Magnoliopsida; order Gentianales; family Rubiaceae; genus Ophiorrhiza; species Ophiorrhiza pumila. The sequence continues at coordinate 28,442,122 of BLIW01000008.1, read as the reverse complement.
AACGAGTTTGTTAATATTGATGGTGCAAGCAAAGCTACTTTTGTTAAGGACCTTCATGCTAGGGTTCGTGACAACATAAAAAGGAGAAATGAGCAGTATGCCAAGAATGCCAATAAAAGACGACGCCGTATGGTGTTCAACCCAGGTGATTGGGTTTGGATACACTTGCGCAAAGTGAGGTTTCCTGAGCGACGGAAATCAAAGCTTCACCCACGAGGCGATGGCTCATTCCAAGTTCTCGAGCACATTAATGATAATGCATACAGCATTGATTTACCCAGTGAGTATGGAGACATAGTGTTACTTTTAATGTTTTTTATCTCTCTTTTTTTTATGAAGGAGATTCGAGGACGAATCCTTTTGATGAGGGGGAGAATGATAGGAATCCAGACACGCTTGATAGTGAACAACATTCCATTGACCTGTTACGTGGAATTGGTGGGCCAATGAATCAAGCAAAAACCAAACAATTCAAGCTGGCTCTTAATGGTTTGATCATGGAAGTGTTGGACGATGCATACAAGTTGATGGAACAAGGTTTCGATGAAGTGAAGACTGATTCTAAGCCTTGGAACCTTATGGTTTTGACATTACATGAAGAAACTTCGTGGAAGAGCAAGATTGGACAAGGGTTGGAACATCAGTCCTCCACATCACGACGTCCACAGCTCCACGTCGCGACGTGCACCGACATCGCGACGTCCACCGCCATCCACGTCGCGCGACGTGAGCCACTGTCAGATTGAGGTTTGAAAACGTGGAATTACAAGTCACGAAGGAATTTGCCGCACGTTGCGACGTGCGACCTTCCACGTCGCGCGACGTCCACCGACGTCTCGACGTCCACATCATCCCACGTCGCGACGTCGGGAACTGTTACAGCTTTTTAGGTTTTGTTTTTAATCCGTTTTTCTTCAATCTTTTCAATAAGGAACGTGATCTAATGTTCTTGCATGAACATTGATATGTTCTGTATGGTGTTTTCACATGGCTAAAGATCTTGCATGATTGAAGCATGTGTTAATTCTATTTTTAGGAAAGTTAATTCTAATTAGGAAACTACTTTTAGGAAAGTAGGGTTTACTTTGTTGGCAAGACTTTGTGCCTATTTAAAGGCTTGTAAAACCCACGGATTTTGGGTGGTTGAATTTTTAATTAAGAAGTCATTATTTGCAGAGCAAATTTTGAACCCAAACCCTTAGAAACCCTAAGCTTAGTTTGAGCTTTTGTCTTCTAAACCCTAAGGTAAGATTAAGACCATTAGTCTTTCTTTTGTTCTGAGTTTGAGAACATCCAAATCTGATTTGACAAAGGTGTCGCCTAAGTCAAGTTGGTTTTGTAATAGCGTTGGGGCATTGGACAAGTTTCCATTGAATCGCGCTCCATATCCTTCTTTTCTTTGTCTTATTCTTTTTGTGTTTACTCATTTGTTAATTGATTGTGAATTTTCCAAGCTAGATCTGTTCTGTGGATAAATAAGGTTGTCAATCCGCCCAAAGGTGGATCAAATGAAGGAGAACCTTATCACATTTGGACGGATTACTTCATTACGAGTCTCAACTGACGGAGCAATTGCTAATTCACTGCATTTAAACCAGTAAAATTCTCCAATTTTAGGGAAATGAATTGGTTTTTGCTATGTTCTTACGATAGTGAGATGGTAATGGCGTTTTCTGGCTAATTGCATGATAATCTAGGGTACTGAAGGGTGAATGCTTGGTTTATTTGATAATGCAGCAGTATAATTAACGATCTAAGAAGAGAAATTCAACATTCTCTGAATTGAATTTGTAAAAACTTGTTAAGTTCATGCATTTGATCTGGATTTGTTGAAATGAGATTTGATTGCGGTCAACTTGCTGAGTTGAACCTTAATTCATTAGATTCGGCTAAGAATTCATGAATGAGAACTAGAGAATGCAAGAGTTCTTAAACCTGCTTGCATTTGTTCATGTCTTAGAGCTAGGCCTCACCATAGGAAGCTCTTAGACTGTGAAATTCTTAGAACGAAGTGCTAAGAGATTCTCTGACTCGAATGATGAACTTAAAAGCTAGAATCAGGCCTCACCATGGGAGATTCTAGGAGATAATTGCTTGAGTAATTTGACTGGGGAATTGAGAAGGCTAAGGTTCTACTTCACCATCCTTAGGCCTCACCATAGGAAAGGATGGTGTTGGGAGATTAAAATTGAAGTGTAGTCACCATGCTAACTGTAATTTAGGTCTCCAATTTCTATTCTCCTCAGTTGATATGATTGTATGTTAGTAGTACTGCACTGATCAGATAAATGTAAGTGTGCATTCACCTGGAAGAAGCCCTAGATTATCTGTTTAAATCATCTGTGATCTTCTTTATTACTCCTTTGTTGTTTTTCATTGTGATTGTTTCATTTCCTGTTTGTTGTGATTTCATTTGATTTACTTCCTGTTCTTGTGACTCTTATTTTAGATTCTTGATTCTACACACTTTGTGACAACAACCTGAGCAACATTCAAATTCCTTGATACCACCTTTTTCCTGTGGAATGAACTTTCTCTTCCACTACTATAGTAAGAGTAGGATAAATTGGCGAGTAGCGACATCTCGTTGTCAAAGATTTTCTGAATTGAGTCATAATCAACTTGACACTTTTGCCACCATTTTGTGTATAATATTCTTCTGAGCTGTGGAATACCATCAATTGCATAGCCTGCTTCATATTTCCATGCAAATAACCATGGTATTTGAAATTTTATTAAGAATAATAAAAAGGATTCTCCAAAGATTTCTGGATTTTGGAATTTTGAGGAATAAATATATTGGAATTGACTAAAAAATGGTTGTAAATTTTCAGGTAAAAACTTTTCTTGTTTTGGTCCCATATTTTTTAACCATTCAAGAAACCAATTTGGTATAGGTTTTTCAAAGATGGAATCATCAATGCGTATCCACCAAGTGTGTCTACACAAGGAATTTTGATATAAAAATACTTTAGAGAAGCTATCCACCATATCATAATAAGTAAATGTGTATTCAATTTTGTTATAATTTGAGATAAATTTTAAAGCTTGGGTAGATGGTATTTTCCAATCTGAGAAAGAAGGAATTTGGTGGATATATTTGAGAAAGGGCTATTTCACTATCCTCATAGGTAGGAGACCAATCTTGAGGATGGTTGGCTTTTGGTTTGTCTTTAACATCTGAAAGTTTTGTGAAATTTAAAAAATCTGCATATGTATGACGGTTTTTTAAGGGCAAAGGTCCCTTTAAACCAAATTGAGAACTAGAAGGATGATTAAATATTTATTAGCTATATCATAAGGATCTAATTTAAGATCACTATTGGTATAGTTAAAGCATGTACCTGCCTCCATTTGTAATATCATAATCCTGATTTGAGGATGTTCCTTCTAAAATATTTATTTTAACAGTGGAATTAAAGCTTATAGCTAGGGGTGTATTTTGACCTCTCATTTGAGATGGCCTTTAAAAAGAAGAATTGGGAAGTCTATTTTGGCTTACTTGATTTATATAACCAAATTTATTTTGAGACTGACGACCTCTACCTCTCATTTCATGCAAAAAAGAAAATGTTATTCAGAAGGACAAATTCTTTTCTTCCTTTTTCAATATCATACCTGCAAAATTCAATCTTTGTGAGAAATTAGTATTTAAAGATCTCTAATTTTAGGAAAGGTTACAAAATTAAATGATAAATTTGAATTGATTTTTGATAACTTTTTTCCATCATATTGATAAGGATGCATTAAATTTAAAAAATAATTTCCTAATATTACATGTTGACCAATTGCATTAGTTAGTACAAATGGAGAACAATGGTAATTATTTTCTTCAGAAAATACACAAACATCAGAGATTTTATATTTTATTTTTATTTGTGTACCTTGTGCTGCATGTAATATTACTTCAGTTGTTTCAAAATATTTTGAAGGGATTAATCATTCTTTTTTACAATTTAAATCAGCACCTGAATCAATCATTGCAATTATTTGAAATTTATATTCTCTATTTATAACAAGTATTATAGAAATATAATATTTTTGAGAAGTAATTAAAGTGTTTATTTGAAGAAAATTATTTTGTTCTGGTATTTCTTCTATTTGTTCTTCATTTTGTGTATTTAATATATTTGTCAAATTTAATTCCTCTAAAATTAAAATTTTTTCTTTTAATTTTTGAATTTCTGAGTCTCAAAAATTACTTCAACTATATTAAAACAAGAAATTAATGAATTAAAAATAGAAATTAAAATATTAAAAAATAAGACTTTAACAGAAAAAGAACTTGATAAAATAGAAGAAATTTCAGATCAAAATTCTCAATTAAATACTTTAATTACATCTGAAAAATACTATATTTTTGCAACTCTTGTAATAAATAAAGAGTATAAAATTAAATCAATAGTAATGATAGATTCAGGTGCAGATTTAAATTGTATTAGAGAAGGATTAATACCTTCAAAATATTTTGAAAAAACTCAAGTCATATTATTTATTTATTTATTATTTTTTGGCAATCAAATGGGCGCCACTCCCATTATTATTAAAAGATCATAAAATACCCCAAAAGGGGAGTACAAGCTGAAAATGCAGGAACACATAAAAAACTACACATGATGACTACGGGCCCGAAAGTTAGGAACACCTAACCGATCCATATTGAGACATCCCCAAACCTGCCTAGGCAGATCCCCAAAAGTTTGGAGAACCAAATCTTGTTGACGAAGACACCCTTCCTTCTCGAGCCCATCCGCCGGTTGGTTCGCCTCTCTGTAGATATGACAGACAGAAAGCACACACGAGAACTGTCGCACCCTATTCAAAATATACCTAAGCTTCAAAGGGACATGTCCTACACCATTCACCAGGTCCACCAAAAGCTTGGAGTCCGATTCCACTTGAACCCCTGAAGGAGAGAACATATCACACAACTCAAGACCCGCCAATAACGCTAAGGACTCAGCTTCCAAGCTCGTAACAAAATCAAAACCCAACAGCCGAGCAGCGACCAGTCGTCCATGCCAATCTCTAATAATCGCACCACCGCCTCCTTTCCCGGGAGTGCCAAACGAACACCCATCCACATTTAATTTAACACAATCCATGGCAGGGCGAACCCAAATCACTCTGGTAAAAGAACAAGGAATCTGTTAGCTGCCAAACACATCAAGACAAGAAGCCCATGACCCAGAAACCACGATGGCGGGAAATCGAACCCTCCATAACAAAACCAAATCTTTCAAAACCCAGTCACATACCAATTCCTAACGAATCCCTGTACACTCAAAAAATTCACTGTTCCTACGCTTCCACAAATGCCACGAAATCAGACCAGGCAACCACCGGAAAGTCGTACGAGCATACACATTGCCCTTCAGCCTCCACCATAGCAAGCAATTCTCGCTCCATGAGAGAGGCCTACGAAGAATGCCCACAGCCTTCCCGAAAAATTTCCAAACCCGTGAGGCAAAATCCCCCTCACCAAAAGCATGATCTAAGGTCTCCTATTGAGGTTCCTTACAACACAGACATGGAAACGGACCCACCACATTCATAAAACCATGGACAGAGGACACTTATCCCTAATTACCTCAAATCCCGAAGCCACCGAGAAACCCCCCGACAGATTACACATCCACACAGGGTAGGCTCACTGAGTAGACAAGGTAAGCTGTTCAATAGCACTTCTAACTTGTCCGGGGATACAAACATGAGTAAGGTCCCACTCACCATTCCTTCACCAATCCCGGAGCAAAGTATATCCAGGACCCTGTCCAAACCGAGACAAAGGACCCAACTTCTGCCAGTTATCATGAAAAACATCCAAAGCACCATCCCCAACATACCAGCCGAAGAACTGTTCACAACGCGGCCGGATAGCAACCATTCTCATCTAGACATGTGAAACATTACGAGCCAACGAGACCACAACAGGATGCTCCAGACGACAATATCTAGCTCGCAGATACTGCGCCCACAAAGATTGCTGCAACCTGAAACACCACTACAGCTTAAAAGTAAAGGCATCAGCAATATCTTGAAACGATCGAAAACCCACCCCACCCTCCAGCAGGGGATGACATAAAGTACTCCAGGATATCCAGTGCTGCTTCCGTTCCAAAGAAGATCCTGCCCAGAAGAATCTGGCACATAATTGAGAAACTTGACGAAGGATGGGCGGAAGGGACACAACCAATATTTGGGTGTGAAGAGAAGCAAGGACATGCTTAATCAACACCATTCGACCACCAAAAGACAGGAACTTATGTTGCCAACCCAAGAGTCGCATTTGGATCGCATAAACCATGTGTTGAAAGAAAACAGAGCGCTTCCAACCAATATAAATTGGACACCCCAAGTATGTAAAAGGAAACTCAGCCTGAATAAAGCCAGTAATCCGAGCCACCCGTCGCCGAACCACAAGGGCAGAATGAGGGCCCACATAAAAATTACTTTTCATTGGATTCACCTTTTATCCCGATAAAGCTTCATACTCACCAATAACCTTACACACTGCCAACAAAGATTTACTATCACCCGAGGAGAAAATCAAAATGTCGTCCACATACGCTAAATGTGTAACCGAGAACGAATACTTGGGACCACGAAACGCAGAAAACTCTGAATCCTCCAAGAGGAGGTTTAATCTACGAGAGAGATATTCCACCATCAAAATAAACAGTGAAGGAGAAAGAGGGTCCCCTTGCCGTAACCCCCTTACTGACCGGAAAAAACCAGACGGGCAGCCATTGACCATTACCGAAAACCAACAATTGGAAATACTTCGCAAGACCATGTCAATCCACTTCTCCCCAAACCCAAATCGACGAAGAATGCCACATAAAAACACCCGCGACACACGATCATATGCCTTCATCATATCTAATTTCAGTATAGTCTTACCAGTCAAAGATCGGGACGGTAAGGATCGCACAAGTTCCTGAGCCAACAAAACATTATCTGATATCACCCGACCTTTCACAAAAGCACTCTGTTGAATAGATATTAATCTGGGTAAAAAAGACTGAATTCGATGAGCCATAATCTTGGTAATAATCTTATTCAATACCGTACACAAACTAATAGGACGGAACTCAAAGAAGCTTTGAGGGTTATCACATTTTTGGATCAATACCAGGATAGTAGCTGTAATCCCCCTAGGAAGCTCACCCCCACAGAAAAATTCTGAAATTGCTTCAAAAAGGTCATCTTAAATCACCTCCCAAGCCACCTTAAAAAAGTAACTCGAAAAACCATCTGTACCTGGAGCACTGGTATCCTCAATATCATCAAGTGTTGCTCGAATTTCCTCCAGTGTTGGATCCTCCTCCAAAACCGCCCTATCCTGACCGTCCAGGAGAGTAGGAATAAACCCCAACTGGGAGTAATCCACCTCTGGCGAATTCTCTGACAAAAGATCATCAAAGAACTCCACGGCAGCATCACGAATCCCAGCTTCATCCCGAATCCAATCTCCACCCGGACCTCTAATAACAGAAATACCTGCACGTGCCTTCCTTGTCTTCACCAATGCATGGAAGAATTTTGTATTTTTGTCACCCACCTCCAACCATTTCACATGAGATTTTTGTCTCCAAAAGCACTCCTCATCATACAAAGCACTCTGAAGGTTTGCTTGAACACGACTCAGACCCTCACGAGGCACAACATTATCAAAATTCTCCATCTCCACTTTCGCTTTTATGACATCCCCCTCAGCCATCCGCACCCGATCAAAGACGTTTCCGACCTTACTACGATTCCAAGCAATGAGAGGTCTCTTCACAGATTGTAATTTATTACAAAACCGAACCAAAGGCCGAGCAGTAAAAGGCAATGGCAGAAACCATGCCTCCTTGACTACCTCCAAAAAGTCCATCCGGGAAGGCCAACAATTCTGGAAACGAAAACACTTGGGACCCACACTATTTCTGGGCGAGAAGGTGAGCAATAAGGGGGCATGATCCGAACCCGTTCTGCTCAGGTGTTGCACCACAGTGACAAACCTATCATTCTAGCCTTTATTAACTAAGGCTCGATCCAATCGCTTCCAAATTCGGGAAGGCCTACTCCAATTATTACACCAAGTAAAGCGAGATCCCACAAAACCAATATCCAATAGTTCATTATCTTCAATGAAGCGTAAAAAGTCCTGCGCCTCTCTGTGATGAAAACCCCGACCCCCCTTTTTCTCCTCAGGAGATATAATTGCATTAAAATCCCCCAAACAAGCCAGCCCATTGAATCTCTATGTGTCTCTGACAAATCCTTCCACAAGACACCACAACCCACCATCGACGATAACCCGTGAACACAAGAAATAATCACAGGACATACCCAACCAGAACACAATATTGACACAGAAATATGCTGTAATCCTTGCCCAACCACTGAACATTGAATACTGTTAGAAAAGAACAAGCACAACCTATAGTCACTTTCAAGACTTGGACGTGCCGACGGCTTGCCAAACGGGGCCGACTGACCGACGGACTGAGCCAGCCGCGCACGCCAGCCTGCCAGCGCCCGCTCGCGCTACCATCGCCAGCGCCCGTGCGCCCAGCATACAACCACCCTGCCATGCCAGCATGCCGAGCCGATGGACCGTGCCAGCATGCCGAGCTGATGTGCCATGTCTATGGGCCATGCTAGCGCCCGTGCCATGCCTGCGCGCTTGCCATGCCAAGATGGAACCTCCCGGGCCTTTGCCGAACTAGACAGACCAGCCAAGGGCCGGGCTAGCATGCCAAGCTGACGTGCTGGACCGACAAACGGAGCCGAGGGGTGGATTTCATCAACACTTTGCCTTAGAGGTTTTGCCATGTCAAGTGTGACTTCAAGGGCGACCGAGGGACGAGCCGACGCACGGGACGTGCCGGTTGGCACCCGATGGGCAAAGGATGATGAAGGATGAAGAGGGATGACAAAGGGTGATCAAGCATGACCAAGTCTTCTAGAAGTGGAACCTCTTAGAAGCTTGGAGAAGATGGACACCTTGCCACTTTGTAATACTGATAGGGCTTCTTTGCACTTTCTTTTGTCACTTCATTCTTGTAAGCTTCTAGAAGATAGATAGGTGGATATAGGGGATGATAGCACTTGTCATGATCCAAGCCAATGTCTTTCCTATACAAGAGGACTTGGTAGCATAGTTTTAGGAAGCTCTTCCTTCATTCATTTTAGAAGATTTGGCATTTCATACATGTATAGAAAAAACTTGTAGAAACTTGAGAGCTTTCCATTCAAAGGGTGAATAAGAAAGTTCTTGCCAAATTCTTGTGTTTGTTCCTTGTTTGCCTTGGCACATTTTCTTGGCATATTTCCTTGTTCCGTTTCAATCGTTGGTTGTTTGTTTGGGTTTTGGAGGCTGACTTAGGGTTGTGAACGACTAAGGCCGCACGGATACGTTAAGGGAACGTTTTAGTCTGTGACATTTGGTATCAGAGCCACGGTTAAGATAGCATCACAATCCGACGTTGAAGTGGATCATATTCCGAGGGAAGCCAAGAGGGTTGCTAGAGGCACACGTTCAAGTAAGGACAAGTCTGTTGCACCGGCAAAACCGATGATAGAATTCAAACGGAGGCTAGCTAAGGTAGAGCTAGCTGCGGCCGATAGGTTTGATGAGGTGGGACAACGCATCGAGGAGCTAGAGTGAAGGGACGACGGTATCCATGAGGAGATGCAAGGCACCATTCTATCCATCCGTGGGGAGATAGAGGAAGCCCTCAATACTATCACCGATAAGTTCGAGGCTCAACTTGCCACGTTGAGTTTGTCTTTACGGGAAGCCATGGTGAACGAGCTTGCCACTTTACAAGAGGAGCTCAAAGTTACAAAGGTTGATCTACCTTTGTAAGGTTGCCTTGACTCATGGAGGAGCCGGAGGTCAACCGAGGGTCGACGTACCGAGGCCTAAGTTCTTCAACGGATCGAGGAACACTAGGGAGTTATAAAACTTTCTATTGGGTCTTGAACGGTATTTTGACGCCACTGGCATCAGGGACGATGCCACCAAGATCAAGTCTGCGACTCTCTACATTGCCGACAAGGCAATGGTTTGGTGGAGAAGTCGGCTTGGCGATGTAGAACATGGGACTTGCACGATGGAGACGTGGGACGATTTTTGTCGCGAGATCAAGCGCCAGTTCTACCTAGAGAACGTGGAACACGAAGCTAGGGCAAAGCTTCGCCGTTTTGAACATAAAGGTACGATAAGAGAGTACATGAAAGAGTTCACCGAGTTGATCTTGGAGACACCACACTTGCCTGAAAAGGAGTCTCTCTTTACCTTTACCGACGTATTGCAACCGTGGGCACGAACCGAGCTTCAACGCCGCGGGGTGCAAAATTTGGCATTGGCCATTGCAACGGCCGAGTGCCTTGTGGAGCTGCACAAGCCAACCGAGAACCAAGCGGAGGGACCGAAGAAGCAATCACCCAAGGGCAATTGGCAAGCCAACAAAGCCAACTGATGGGGAGGACAACCGACTCCACCGGACAAAGATACGTTTATGCCACAAACTCAACCTCAATTTCATAAGAAATGGGAGAAGAAAGGTGGGGAAGACAAACCGAAGGTTGTTATTAGTTGTTTTCTCTGTGAGGGACATCATTATGCAAGGGATTGCCCAATAAGAGGGAGACTTGCCACGGAAGCCTCAAACATTGGTTCGTTGCGTATGCTTGCTGCCATCAAGGCTAACGATTTGGCTCAACCGATGAAGGGACGGATGGTTGTGACGGGCACAATCAACGACATTGAGACGAATACCTTGATTGATACCGGTGCCGACTCAAATTATCTTGAAGTGAAGGAAGCCATGAGGTTGGGAATTCACTACAATAAGGAACGAGGTTGGCTCAAGACGGTTAACTCTTAGCCAATTCCTATCTTTGGAGTCGCCCACGACGTACAGGTACGTTGAGCCGATTTGTATGGTTTGGTTGATTTCACTGTTGTCAACATGGACGATCACGCCATTGTGTTGGGCATGGAGTTCTTTGATTAAGTGAAGGCTGTACCCTTGCCATACTTAAATGAATTGTATATCAAGGAAGGGGACCAAACGTGCATCGTGCCGATCAAACGAGTGGGCAATGCCGGATATACACATTCAGCTATGCAACGTACAAAGGAGCTCAAGGCAAACGAGTCTTCCTTTGTAGTTGTCCTCAAGGGGGAAAACCGAGAGGATTCATTTGGCAATGCCAATGAAACGGGATGGAAGCCGACTGCCGACGGAACGGACACCAACACAAGCCGGGATGCTTGTAATCATGCCAAGAGAGTGCATGAGAAAGTTGGGGACAAGAAGGCTAAAGACCCGTTTATGTTCGAGGCAACGGGTGCCAACCGCACGATGGTTGCCGACGGACGGCAACTATTCCCACAAAATGTTACAAGTGTTAAGTCATCCAAGCTAGAAGGGTCAAGTAAGCAAGGGACGTGGACTTGCAACAAATGCCGAGGACTTGCAACAAATGCCGCAGGGACGTGGCAAGCCGAGGCACGGTGGTGCCAAGGCAAGCTTGAATGCTAACCGTTGGGACGAGAAGAACGGACCAACCAAGCACTCAGCAAGGAGGACCAATACATGGAGGCAAAACGGACGTGCCAAACGGAAGCTCAAAATGAAACCGAAAAACCATGTAAGTCTTCTAAATCCTTATCATGGAGATGGGGAAAATCGCACTGAAAGTGCGCCGAAACGGGCGCCAATGGCCGTTTACACCGAGCATGAAAGGGACTTAGAGTCTATCTTGGCCAAACGAGTTGTTCCAAGGAATGGGCCTAACCCAAGCTAAATTCAGTACTTGATCGTTTGGACGGGGCAACCGAAGGTTAAAGCAAGTTGGGAACGTGGAGATTCACTATGGCAATTTCGTGAGCAAATAGCCGACTACAACGTTGCTTTACTTAGCCAAATCGGTGGGACGGAAGGGCCGAGCCATGGGACGATTGGGGCACTTGGGCAAATTGGTTCAAGTTGTGCCTTCCTCAATATAGACAAATGGGAAAAATCAAAAGTGACGGTGTGGGAGCAAGGTGAAAATAATTTCCTTTTTGGGAAAGTTCACTGTAGCAGTTTCTATTTTGGGAAAGGCCATACGGTTTTGCAAACTGAAAACCGCAGTTTTGGTGAAACTTCTACATCCATACTTAGCCATTTTTCCAATCCTTTAAGGAACGGTTTGGGCACCACAACGGGCAATGAGGGCGTTGCCATGATAGGTGGAGGAGGAAGTCACGTTCAAGACTTGGACGTGCCGACGGCATGCCAAACGGGGCCGACTGACCGACGGACCGTGCCAGCCGGACTCTGCCAGCCACGCACGCCAGCCTGCATGCGCCCGCGCGCGACATGCAAGCGCCTGTGCGCGCGCCCAGTGTACAACCTCCCTTCCATACCAGCATGCCGAGCCGATGGGCGTGCCAGCATACCGAGCCGATGTGCCATGCCGATGGGCCATGCCAGCGCCATCGCCATGCCGGCGCTCGCATGCCATGCCAGAGAGCATACCATGCCAAGACGGAACCTCCCGGGCCTTTGGCGAACCAGACGAACCAACCAAGGGCTGAGCCAACATGCCGAGACGACGTGCCGGACTGACTGACGGAGCCGAGGGGCGGATTTCATCAACACTTTGCCTTAGAGGTTTTGCCAAGTCAAGTGTGACTTCAAGGGCGACCGAGGGACGAGCCGACGCATGGGACGTGCCGGTTGGCACCCGATGGGCAAAGGATGATGAAGGATGAAGAGGGATGACAAAGGGTGATCAAGCATGACCAAGCCTTCTAGAAGTGGAACCTCTTAGAAGCTTGGAGAAGATGGACACCTTGCCACTTTGTAATAGTAATAGGGCTTCTTTGCACTTTCCTTTGTCACTTCATTCTTGTAAGGTTCTAGAAGATAGATAGGTGGATCTAGGGGATGATAGCACTTGTCATGATCCAAGCCAATGTCTTCCTATATAAGGGACTTGGTAGATAGATTTTTAGGAAGCTCTTCTTTCATTCATTTTAGAAGCTTTGGCATTTCATACTTTTATAGAAAAAAACTTGTAGAAACTTGAGAGGTTTCCATTCAAATGGAGAATACGAAATTTCTTGCCAAACTCTTGTGTTTGTTCCTTGTTTGCCTTGGCACATTTTCTTAGCACGTTTCCTTGTTCCGTTTCAATCGTTGGTTGTTTGTTTTGGAGGCTGACTTAGTGTTGTGAACAACTAAGGCCGCACAGATACGTTAAGGGAACGTTTGAGTCCGTGACATTATTCTCCTGACTAACAATGACATGAACAAAACCCAGCTGGCGCCGAGTAATTTCAGCATCATGATGCTGTAATTTTGGCTCCGTAATACATAAGAATACCACATTACGATATTTTTAAATATTTTTAAGCCTACAAATAGTATCTCTATTACCGATACCTCGGGTATTCTAGTATAGAAAACTGATCAGGAAACTGAGCGAAGGGGATCAGTGTGTGATGAACGAAGCATTGAATGAAGCACATGATCAGACATACCTAATTTTGATTTCTTGTGAACGACGGACGAGTCAAGAAAATGCTCCGCCACCACTTTCCCACCAGCTAGCACACCTCTTGCAACCGTCTCCTCTTCACTAGCCGCATTCTCCAGCACAAGCCCTAAACCCGCAGCAAAATTCAGTATATTTTGGTAGCTGCCAACATCCCCGCCGTACCCACCAACGGCAAGGAAGCCACAACCTCCGACAAAGTAGCCCCAAACAAATTTTCCACGCTCTCAACACCTATACCAGCAGCAGCAACATGGTCATCATGGGCCAATACTCCAGCTTCAGCCAACTTCTTTCCAGACTCAATAACTAGCCCAGAAGTAACAGTAGGCTCCAGAAACCCCTCCAATACCAGACATTGAGTATTCTTATTAGCACCCACATCCATGGAAGTCCCCGTTAAATCCTAACCGGCAGCCTCCAAGATCACCGGGGAAGCCGTATGTACAATCTGATTCAAAGGCACTTTCGGAAGCAACCCTTCCAATGCTGAATTACCTTCCATTCCATCTAAAACAGGCTTCTGAAACACCATTGGCGAGTTTGTGGCAACAGCAGACTTTTTCAAAGGAAGGTCCACACCATTTCCTTTACCCGTCAGTGAGACCCGACCACCCACATCCGAGGAAACCAGACCCAATACCTCTTTACCAAGCCTCTGTACTATCACCAAGGGCGTCGGTGAAACAGCAGCAGTAGTTTCCACCATTGGCGTAGCCCCCTTCTCTTTATGCAGTCCGTCAGCAGGTTTTTCCACGGCCAAAACCTCCTTTCCTTTACCTAACATTGGCTTCGAAGAAAGGGTTTTATCAGAAGCCTTCTCCCTCCATTTTTGGGTTGGTCTACTGTCAATATTACAGTCCGTCTTGGAATGCCCCTGCCGAAAACAATTAGAGCAGTACAAAGGCAATTTTTCAGGCATAATCCTTTGCCAAAAGCCCACACCTTCATCGCCATGTTCAATCCAAATCCTTGAAGGTAAAATGACGTAATAAATCTACTTCAACACAAACACGGGCCATGCTTGGCCTTGACAGGTTCAAAGTGGCAGAATCCACCGCTAGAGAGACACCCACAGATTTCATGATGGAGAACAAGATAGTTTTATCAAACAAGTGGAAAGGAAGGTTGGGCAGCTCGAACCAAATAGGAACAATTGACGTCTCCTTCGTGGTCAGAAAAGAAGGAGACCATTTGAAAACCCTGATGGGAAATCTATTGAGTTGCCAAATTCCACGGGTCCAAACACGATGGAAATATGCCTCGTTACTGAATCTCAGCAACACATGTCGATAATCTATCAGACCCACATCAAGGGAGCCCTTAAGGTCAAGCTCCGTGAATGATTTCCTGGTTTCTTCCAGTGCCGGCCGACCATGTGAGAATTTCCCGACCAAAGCCAGCTTGAAAGGGACGGCTAGCCTATTAATTTCTGCACCTAAAATTTTGATCGCAACTTCCCCCATATGTGTTGTTACGGGGATGTTAACTATAGGTTGAGGAGAGTTGGATAAGACTAGCACAAAGGACTTCTGAGCAAGATCCGGCGGCTTCCTCGTGGCAGCCCTTCATCCGGTGGCTGAAGGGCCTCCATGACCTAGGGAAAACTACCTAAAAAAGGCAAGAAAAAGGGAGGACGAGAGAAATTTTTTTAACACACCCCAATAATACAAATTTCCATATTTTTATTCCACTCAAGTGATATTAAATGCTGCACAAGGTGCAAAAATACATGTAGATTTTAAATTGTCAAATGTGTGTATATTTTCTGAAGAAAATAATTATGTATGTTGTCCATTTGTTTTAACCAAAACAATTAATCAACATGTAATACTAGGAACTCCTTTCCTAAATATAATGCATCCATATAAATGTGATGGTAAAACATTATCAAAAATTAATTCTGATTTATCATTTAAATTTATAACTTCTCCAAAAACTAGAGATCTTTGTTCATTAAATTTACATGAAAATATAAAATTGAAAAATAATCAAATTTATTTTCTTTCATATGAAATTTTATCTTTAAAAATAGAAAAACAGTTAAAATCTCCAAAATGAGAAAATCAAATTAAAAATATTACACAAGAAATTACTACAAAAATTTGTAGTGAATTGCCAAATGCTTTTTGGGAAAGAAAACAACATATTGTTGAATTACCATAAGAAAAAGATTTTGATGAACAAAAAATACCAACGAAAGCATAACCACCTCAAATGAATAAAGAAATGGTGAATATTGCAAAAAAGAAATTGATGATTTTGTAATTTTTCTATTAAATCATTTTTCTCATTCAATTATTTTTGAGAAGAAATATTAATCTCTTGTGTCATTTTTTCTTTTACAAAAGAGTTTTTTGCTTCAGTAAGTGTTTTTTCAATTTCATGATATTCTACTTGACATTTTGGTCACCATTTAGTGTACCCTACTCTTGCGAGTTGTAGAATAATTTAATTGAGCATTTTTCTATGTTCCAAAAGAATATCTAACTAATTCCTCTTTATTGGTTTGTGGATTCTTTTGTTTCAAAATTCCTCCATAACCAATATCAGAAGCATCAGTTTCAACAATTTTATCCCATTCAGGATTTTTTTAAAGGCAATAAATCCCTCTCAGCGGGTTGGGAGTGCCAATCCCATCTCTTATTAATATAAAAGGAGCGTTACAAATAAAAGTACATCAAATGATGAAATAACCTAACGGAGACAAAACTATTGCCGAACTAATTTAAAATTTGGAACTTGACACTTATCAAACTGTACCAAAACTTAATCCTATTAGGTAAAAACGCAAATTGCCTAAACTCTGTCTGCGACAGCCTCACCAAACCTAGCTCCGCCAAAAAATGCGCCGGTTGATTCCCTTTAATGTCAATATGGGAAAATTCTCTAATATCACTGCCCAGAATTTCATCCACAATTTCCCGAATTTGCCAAGGAATTCCTGTCCTAGATGACAAAATACGGATTAAGTCGGTTGAACTGCCCTCAACATCAATACTAGCTGCCGTCACTGAGCACAATACCGAATGCCCACCCCCAAGGATTCTGCCTCCGCCTCATTCGTAGATGACCCACTACAACCAAATGCTAATGCACCCAAAAAACTGCACAAAGCATTCCGAACAATTAGACCACCACCTTGTCCAAAAGATTGCCGCCAGCACCCCCAAAAATTAAGCTTAATCCGTCCTACTACCGGCGGACACCATTTAACCACAAGAGTCCGAAAAATGGCCTTCCACTCTAGACACAAATCTACAATAGAATGCCATGAACACTATGCTACACTCAGCTGGAACCGAACCAAAAGTATATCCTGGAGTTGTCGAAGTATGTTGTGCACAACAAACTCAAAATCAATCCGCCCCTCATAAAAAAGACATGAATTCTCATCTTCCATAATGACCAACATATAAAGAGGGGTACAACCTTAACAACAAAACAACCCACCTTCGTCTGGGGAGAATTCCACCACGCCAAACACCATGCCCACCAATCCATATGGCCCCTAAGTATACCCAAACCCCTGGCAAAATAAGACCACACGCAGGAACTGAAAGGGCACCCACCAAACAAATGCATCACCGACTCTTTATCCTCATGACAAAACGAACACTAAAATGGCCCATAAACCCCTATCAGCTTCAACCAAGATGCCAGTGGCACTCTCTCATACCACAACCTAGTCATGAAAATCGATATCCTATAAGGAACTCGCTTACCCCAAACCCTCAACAGAAAAAGATGAGTGACTAAAGATCCACTAAGCAAAGTATAAGCCGATGAGACAGTGAAATGTCCCCTCGCCTCCAACTCCCAAAAAGCCTCTGTCCTTGTATGAAATTGATGCCGTATAACCATACTCACCTTATCCAAGTGTATGCTATGCATCAGCTTCTTTACCAACCAATTCCCATCCATCCTGAAAACCTGCAGCAGTCAATATCCAGGATCTAAGGCGAACTCCGCAAAGAAACCCTGTCAAGCCAGTGATCAAAGAAAAAATCCACATCCTCCCCAGTGGACAGCCAACCAATATGCTTCTCAACCCTATCTCGAATCCTTAGCAACCTTCGCCAAACCCCCGAATTATAGGGTTTCAAAGATACCACCACAAGATGCCTCTTCTTACAATACTTCTGCATTAAACAGTGGGACCACAATGACTTCCCCGTTCGAAAACCCCACTATAATTTTGCCAAAAAAGCCTCAACAACATATTTCGAATGACGTACTTCCAGACCTCCACTTTCCTCCTGGCAACAAACCTTCTCCCAACTCAACCATCTCGTACCACTCTGCACCTCACAACCCCACACACAGCAATAATATGGATCGGCAAGGACATAAGAACCGACTTTAAAAGTGTAAGTCGGCCTCCCCATAAAGCTTCCCGAAATTCCATCCACCCAACACCCGCTTGACGTTACTAAGCATCCGTTGAAAATATACCACCCTTTTCCTCCCTAAAAAAAGAGGACAACCCAAGTAAGTCATAGGAAACTCCCTATGCACGAAACCCGTCATTCTTAAAATCCTCCTCGCTAAACCACACTTCGGATGGATCAGGAAACCACTTTTACCAGAGTTAACTAATTGGCCAGATACCCCTTGGTACTCACTTAATACCCCCATAACCTGGTTAAGAGCTCTCCGACTCCCCGAAGAAAAAATCAATACGTCATCATCATAAGCAAGTGTGTAATCTGCAATCCATGTGCTAGAGGGCGATATCCCTGAAACCTAGACACCTTCGGTAGCTCATTAAGGGACCAAGTTAAATACTCTGCAGCCAGGATAAATAGTGCAGGAGACAATGGGTCCCCTTGACGCAAGCCCCGTGTAGAGTGAAAATAACCCACCTGTCCCCCATTGATTATAATTGTGAACCAAACATTGGCGCGATACACCTATAAATCATATCAATCCATACTTCTCCAAATCCCATCCGGCGTAAAACTTGATAGACAAAGGACCAGGAAACTCGATCGTAAGCTTTTGTTATATCCAGCTTAATGATAGTATTACCCCTGCTCACGGAAGCAGATAGTTCACCCACCAGCTCTTGAGCCAATACCACATTTTCAATTATAGATATTCCCTTTACAAATGCACTTTGGTTTGGAGAAATAAGTCTCGGCAAGACATCCACAAGCCTATTAGCCAACAGCTTCGATATCACCTTATTCAACACTGTACGCAGACTAATCGGCCGGTAGTCACCAAAAGAATTTGGGTTTTCACACTTAGGGATAAGTACCAATAGAGTAGCCGAATAACCCTAGGCATTTCCCCAACACAAAAATACTCACACACCGCCTTATGAATGTCCAGACCAACAATCGCCCAGGCAACCTGGAAAAACTTGCTGAAAAAGCCATCTGAACCCACAACACTATCACAATTAATGCCCATCACCACCTCACGGACCTCCTCCAAAGTTGGCATGTCTTCAAGTTTGGAACTCTCCTCCCCCACAAGCTTCTTATCTGGGAATTTAGGATTTAAACAGACATTTCCCACCCCACGGTCTTCCGTAAGCAAATTCCCATAAAATCGAAGAGCTTCCTCCCTAATATCCTCGTCATTCTCCAGCAAAGCCCCAGCCTCACCAACCACGCCGTGAATTGATGCCTTCCTCCTACGTACCCGTACATGAGAATGGAAAAAAGCCGAGTTAACATCACCCTCCTCGGCCCATTTGAGATTCGCTTTCTGTCTCCAAAAAGACTCTTCCTCCGCAAGTGCCATATTCAGTGCAGCAACTGTCCGGCTATATTCAAGTTGAAAATCATCAGAGGTAGATAACTGTAGTTCATTTTCAAATCTCAGCAGCTTCTCTTCCGCCAACCTAATCCGGTCCTCAAACCTACCCACTTTGGCTTTATTCCATTCCATTAAGGCTCTTTTAAATTCTTCAACTTCAACCAAACAGCCACTAAAGGCCGAGCCTCTACAGATATATTCCATACTGCTGCAACGACATCAAGAAAATCCTCCCTCTTCGCAAAGAAATTCAGAAAGCAAAACTGTGAGATTCTCTTACTCTACAACTGATCAAATCGCAAGAGTAGAGGAGAATGATCAGATAAAGTCTTGCTGATGTGTTGTATAGAAGAGGCAAATGTATCCGACCATACTCCATTCCCAAGGGCACGATCCAGCCTCTTCCAGATCCTGGGATTCTGCTTCCAGTTATTACACCATGTGAACGCCGGGCCAGAAAAACCAAAGTAATAGAGTCCAATATTCTCAATGAAGGAATTCAAATCAGCAGCCTCCGAATCACGAAAAGGACATCCACTCTTCTTCTCCTCAATACTTGTGATTGTGTTAAAATCTCCCCATATCAACCAAGGTAAGGATCCAACATGCACATTCTGCAAAGACTCCCAAAGTTCCTTTCTTGCAGAACGCGAACAAAGGCCATGCACACAAGACACCAAACATTTATTTATACCATGGGGCATATCAACAGTAAAGGAAATCATTTGTTCAGATTGAGCCACCATATTACACACCATATTATCAGCATGAAAAATCCAAATACGATTAGCATCATTCACTAAGGCACATGGAAATCCCAATCGTGCCGCAATATCAAACAATTTAACCATAGCTAACTTAGGTTCAACGATACATAATAAAACCAATTTGTGATCATGTACCAGACGACGAAGACGTCTTATCGTGGCCCGATTGCCAACACCTCTTGCATTCCAGAAGAGCCAATTCATTGACAAACCTTTTTTGGAGCTACAGCCTTGTTCTTGGATGATCGAAGAATCAGTCGGGGCTGTTGTTTATCCACAGTAGGTAATAAATCAATTACTGCATCGAGGTTCAAATTCCTTGTTACCTGTTGTAGGATCTTGTCATGTGCAGCCCGACGCCCTTGTTTTCTGTCCAGAGACCTTGTCATTCCGCCAACGGAAGTATCCCCATCGGAATCACTTTCCTCCATCACCAAATCAGCAAGACCCTCGATCATGCTCTCCCCTATTTGTCTTGTGATGTCTTTAGCAATCACTTGCAGCCTACCCAACTCCTCACCAGTCGGGTAATCCTCCCTAGACAAAACGATCTCCTTTTCCACCCGCCCATTCAATCCTAGATCACTTACCAAGCCAATAGTCTATGTAACAGACTCCATATCCAGTTGCGCCGGAGGTACAGAACCCCGTCTCACATCAGGGCTGGATGGAGTCCTCTTCCCACCTGTCGGTGCTGACCTTGCCACACCAGCACTCATCACGAGACTTACTTTTCCGTCCGACTCCGTCACTGATGTAGCGAGCTGATGGGTCTGCAGATTCAACACAACAGCAGCTGCCAAATTATCCTTAGCCCCCTGTGAGTCTTCTTTTTTGGTTTCCTTATTTCGGTCGACATGTATTACTGTTTCATCAGGTAAAACTACAGCAGCAGGCTGCTGTACCTGCGCTGACTCCCCTTCCTCAATGATATCATTCTTTTGATTAGATGCCGAAACTTTTTTTGCAGATGCCGCCTGTACTGAAACTGGCTTCCCTCCCCCAATGGTTGCACTCGTTTGTTCAGATTGCGGGATTTCCTTTGCAGGTGCCGCATTCTTCTTCAGCATCACCATATTTGGCATATCACCATTCTCGGTTAACTTCTTTTCCTTCCAGATTTTCACCTACTTTTCGGGGTCCTGTTCCATTACCATTACGGGTTGATATCCTCCAATTTTCAGGTCGTCCGAGGTCCCACTGTTACCCATTAATTTCCCATCATTTTTGGAAAATCCACTTCGACATTGATCATAGTTGTGCCCTTGTCGGAAATGCAAGGAACAATATGGTGGTAGCTTCTCCGTTATTATCCTCTGCCAGAATCCATCTCCATCATCACCACAAGCTATCCATATACGCGGAGGAATAGCCTTTAGCAGGTCTACCTCTACACATACCCTTTCTGTACTTGGTCTGGACAAATTGATAATCGCATTATCTATCAACAATGGGGTGCCCACAGCCTGCATAATGGAGAACAAACTCCTTTTGTTGAAGAATTCCGATGGGAGATTCGGAAGTGTGAACCATGCCGGTGTAATCGGCGACTCCTTCAGTGGGTTGAATAACGGCGTCCACTTGAAAACTCTCATAGGATAATTTCCCATCTGCCAGAGTTCCCGAGACCACAATCTGTGATAATCGACCTCCAACCGAAATTTAAGAAGAACGTGTTTGTTGTCTAACAGACCAACCGAGAAGCTACCTTTCAAGTCCAACGATGTAACAAAGCGTCTAATCGATTCGAGACTGGATCTGCCATGGGAGAACTTTCCGATCAAGGCGCGCTTAAACGGAGCGGCCTGCGCCTCCAGTTTTGGTTTTGAAAATCAGACAGCCACCTCTCCACGGTGAGAAGAGAGCGGCTTCAATTCAATCTGTGTTTCCGTTTGTTGTCCAAACAACTGTGAAAATGCCTTCTTTGCGAACGGGCTTGCCGGGGCTGCCGGCCGGTCAGGTGGAGGTATCCCTTCAGTCGGCGACTGAAGGGAAACCATCGTGAAGTGAAAAATTAGGGTTTCTAAATATGGTAGGTTTCTGGAGAGAAAATTTTCACGCTAGGTAAATTAGGGTTTTTTTTAGACTTGTATATCTCCACGATCCCATTCAGGATTTACTAAACTTAAACATGGTAAAAATTTAACCTTTTGTTTAATTATTTTTACTGCAGGAGGATCTTTTTTCAACCTATCATATAAAGGTTTACTATAAATAGCCAAATTTTTATAATATTCACCAATATAATTTAAACTTCCTAAAAATCTTTGTAATTGTTTTTTATCCTTCAATTCATCAGGAAATTTATTTGCAAATTCAATACTTCTATCAATTGGTGTAATTTGACCATATTCTAATTCATAACCTAAAAGTCTAATTTTAGATTGAAATAATTTTAATTTTTTGGCAGAAACAACTAAACCATTTTTAATAACAATTTTATTAAAAATATTTAAATGTTTAAAATGTTGATCAATATTTTGTGAGAAAATTAAGATATCATCAATGTAAACAATTCAAGAAAACAAGGACTCGGTGGTGGAATAGTAAGAGATGATCAATGCAAAATGGTTTTCGCTTTTCACTTTAAATCAGATGCTACTAATATTTCTTTTGATGAACAGGTTATGATTGAGGTAGCCCTGCTCGGAATTCAAGAATGTCGCAAAAAAGGAATTTCCACTAATCTATGTGTAGAATCAAGCTCCAAAAATCTAATCCCATGGATTCAAAATAAAGCAACAGCTCCTTGGAGGATAAGAGTTCATCTTCAAAGCTTATCTGAGTTACTTCCCCAACCTCGATGGTCTCTAAGTCCTAAACAGTCAAATTCTGCAGCTATTCTTTTGTCAAAATCTGCAGAATTCCATCCTCAAATGGCAATCAACGCGGAGAATCTGCTTCACCAAAATGTCCAAAACATAATAAGAGCTGAAAGACTTGGTCTCCCTTACATCATTTGATCTAAGGTAAAGACGAAAGCTCAACCTTCTGGTATACATCAGGTATAAGCTCTTCTCAAATTCTTTGGCAGCTGATGTTAAGCCTTGCTTTATAAGGGTCACAAGCTGCTGATGTTAGGCTTAATTACCTACTATGAACTGTATTTGATTCGATTGCATTTCTCCTACGTGTGAATATCTTACACACAACTGTTATTACAATGGATCTTTCCTTTCTTGAGTGTTTTCTTTTTTCTGAATCCAATTGTAAAATGAGGAGTCCTCCTTAATTAGGAAGTTTCATTTACTCAAAAACTGCAGCTATTGTTATAAGGGAGGATTTCTCATTATTTACAGCTTTCAACATGTACTAATGATGAGGTTATATCCGTCATTACATTCCACTCATAGTGACCAAATGGAACAGTAAATGCAGTCTTATATTTATCTTTTTCAGCAATTTGTATTTGCTAAAATCCAGATTTTAAATCAAATTTAGAGTATATTATTGCTCCAAAAGTTCTATTTAATAGATCTTTTTTATTTGGAATTGGATATCTACTCCATTGAAAAATCATATTCTAGGGTTTATAATTAATAACTAATCTTGGAACACCTATTTCAATTTCTGAATTTTTATTAACATAAAATGCAGAGCAGCTCCAAGGATAATAACTTTTTCTAATTATTTTCTTTTTTAACAAATCATCAATTTCTTTTTTGCAATATTCAACCATTTCTTTATTCATTTGATATGGTCTTGCTTTCGTTGGTATTTTTTGTTCATCAAAATCTTTTTCATATGGTAATTCAACAATATGTTGTTTTCTTTCCCAAAAAGTATTTGGTAACTCACTACAAATTTTTGTAGTAATTTCTTCTGCAATATTTTTAATTTGATTTTGTAATTTTAGAGATTTTAATTGTTCTTCTATCTTTAAAGATAAAATTTCATGTGAAAGAAAATTAATTTGATTATTTTTCAATTTTATATTTTCATGTAAATTTAATCAACAAAGATCTCTATTTCTTGGAGAAGTTATAAATTTAAATGATAAATCAGAATCAAATTTTGATAATGTTTTATCATCACATTTATATGGATGCATTAAATTTAGGAAAGGATTTCCTAGTATCACATGTTGATTAATTGTTTTGGCTAAAACAAATGGACAACATACGTAATTATTTTCTTCAGAAAATATACACACATTTGACAATTTATAATCTGCATGTATTTTTGCACCTTGTGCAGCATTTAATATGACTTGAGTTTTTTCAAAATATTTTGAAGGTATTAATCCTTCTCTAATACAATTTAAATCTGCACCTGAATCTATCATTACTATTGGGGACGAGTTGTCGCTACTCTCCAATTTTACCCAAGCTCATAGATATGTTGTAGTGGTGAATGGGGTCATTTCAACAGGGAGAGGGTTATGTACTGGAATTGATTCGCTAACAGAAATTGACAACAAAACAATAGCATCAACAAACAGTAAAATAAACGAGATATGAAACAATAATAGAAACGGGAGTGTATTGCATTGAGGGAGAAACAATCAATATGGATCTTTATTTATCGTCATCGACTCGTGTGCAGAAGCGTGTGGGTATTATACTGCCAGTTTCCTAGGGTTGATTAACCGGGCGATTCTCACAACCCTAATCTACAAACTCCTCAAACTTCCCTTGGCAGGGCAGGTTCTTGGAACTAATTAGGCTCCCAGATCCCTACCCTTAAGTACTAATCCACTCTGTGATTATCTCCCTTGGCAGAGCGGCTACTCAGTTCATGGATTAGATCTGTTCTACAAGGGTATTTCTAAAGTCTTTTCTTAAGATCTGATTTCTAGATGTTAGTGGGCACCGCACAAAAAGGAATCTCAATTATACAGGCTTAGAAACTCACACTAGAGTGATTCACAATTCAATTCATGTTAGTTCAATTGCCTTCGGTAGATCCACACAATCTCAGAGGGCACCGCAGATTAATATGGATTTAAGGAATTTATGCAAACACATTGAAGCTAAGCATGAAACAAATGTAAATCAACATGAACACAAAGATAAATGCATTTCAAATGTCTCCGATGAATTTAAGATCCATACATCAACAACCCCTGAAGGCAATACTATGCAAACACATTAACAATTCATGATCCACCTTGAAGAATATGTTTAGGGCTGAGAAGACCAAGAAAATGGCGTATTGGGCTTCACAAGTGATCACGACATTTTTAATATATATTGTAGGATTTTTATTTGTAATAATTAAAGTCCATTAAACATTAATTAATTGGGCTTTAATTTCATTTTTAATAAGTATTAATTACTTAGGCTTAATTATCTTGCATGATAAAACCTTGTGATTAATTAGGAAAGTTTCTAAAGTTTTACTTTCCTAAACTTTGCAATTGTTTCAACGTTTTCCTAAGGAAGCAAAAACGTGTTTTGCTTGCTTGATTTAGGAAACAAGTTGGTTAGTTAGTTAACAATCCATTCCATGTTGGAAAAGGATTTAGTAAGTCTAGAAGCAAAGTTAATCTTTACTTCTTCTAGGGTTTACTATTATTGGCCAAATTGTGCTATTTAAAAGAAGCCATTCATAATGTTTTAATTGTATTGAATTTTAAAGAAATTAGCATTGCTAAACAGCCTCTTTTCAGCCTTGAAAAGCTTTATGGAAAAATATGAACATTCAATTGCAATACATTGAATTTCATAAGAACCGAAATCTTTAAGCTAGGACCTTAAGGAGATCTTAACTGTTCTTGAGTTTAAGAACGAGCCAAACTAGATTAATTCAACCATTGATTTACATAAGTTGAACCAAATTCGTTTGTAATAACGTGTAGGGTTTGATTACTTCAATCATCTTCCAAAACGTTCCATATCTTTATTTCTTGTTGTTTGTTATTCAGCATAATTGTTCTTGATTACTTGCTTGGTATTGGGTTGTGAAACAAACGATCTCAAGGTTGTGGAAAGCGTGTGGATTGGTTCATCTTGGACTGCTCCATTCGTATCAAGTGGTATCAGAGCATCAAGGTTGTCTCACAACATCCGGTAATCATCTTTTGTTTGAGTCTTTCAATTTCGTAATTCGGTCCTTCTTGTGTTGCGTCCTATGTGTTGCTGTTTTTGCGTTTTTAGTTCGTGTCTTTCTGCTCTCTTTTGTTCATCATCATAGGGCAGAAATCTTTGTTTTTGTTGTTGAGTCATTAACGTCAAAAAAAAAAATTAGGGTTTCAAAATTTAGGGTTTCGGTCCTAAATTCATAAGTTTCTTGTTTTTGATCTTTTTGTCATTCTTTCTTTTGTGTCCATTTCGTCATCATATCTACCATAAAGTGGTTTTAATCGAACTTTTGTCAGACCATAAAAAGACGAAATCTTGCACACTTTCTTGAAGTTCTTGAACTTCTTGAAATTCCAAAAATCCCAAAAGTAAAATCTTGAGCTTGATTCTTGTGCTTTACATTGAATCTTGAATATCTTGTTAAAGTGGCATATTGAAATTCATTATATTTGGTGAGATATTTATAAATCTTGTTGGCTGAAGTTTTGGAGAAATTAAAGGTTAAAACATCAACCTTAAAACCCTAGCAAAGGGTAAGTTGTGTCCAAAAAGAAAAAAAAAAGTGCTTTTAAAAAAAAAAAGACCAAGTAGAAATCAGCCCAAAGGCAATTGGTCTAAATTGTAAAAAAAAAAAAAAAAATCGGACAACATAAAAAGTAAGACAAAACAGCCCAAGAAAAGAACTAAGTTATTGTTTGTTCTTTGAAAATCACCAATATTGCAAGTGCCATAATTTGCTCATTTTATATCGGAATTGAGTGATTCAAAAGCTCAAATTTTTGTTATTTTCTCAACTTGCTGAATTCATTAGTTTCTTAAGTTCAATCAGTTTATACCAACACGTGATCTAAATATTCTTGACGTGATTTTTGCATAAAATCTCTTTGGTTTTATTTGTTTGAATCTTGTTGTTGAAACTATTTGGTTGAGACGTGCTCTAATACTCATTGGACAGTAAGCATCTATAGATTGAGAGAAATAGCTAGGTTATATACGAGAAAAGCCATTACACTAGAGCGGAGTGTAATACTCACCAAATAGTGAGAGCCTGAGACGATTATACAACTTGTATGTTTCTTCTTGTTTTCGTTACTAACCGTACAGGTACCATGGACGGTGATAAGACAGTCTCCCAAGCTGAACGACAGCTTGAGATGGGGGTACTTTTTGAGATGCTACAAAAGTTGCAAGTTCAAATGGATGGTTTGGCTTCAGATTCAAAACGCCATGCCACAAAGAGTTCCACTTCAAGACACATCAATTTCGATGAAGTTGCATCCGATGATGAGAAGGACGAATTCGTTGGTTCTACAAAAGTTGGTAAGAAATCTGACTTTCCCATTAGTTCTGCTAAACTAACATTGTCTACTTTTCATGGTAAAGTTGATAAGTCGGTTTTATACCAACTTATATGTCTTAGTTCACTTAGCTTTTGGCTTGTTTTTTATGCATTTATGTGGTGTTGTGTGTTATTTTGTGCATTTATGTGGTTTGCAACTTGGTGTGCTAAAATTAAGAAAAAGACCACAAATGTTAATGAAATGAATCTAATGTGTAATTGAAGTAAAAAAATAAGGGAAGAGTTAAGAAGACCTTAAAAGATGTTTAAAGAATTTGAGGAAAACTTAAACATGCCTATCTTACTTAGTTGGTAGTTGGACAGAACGGTTAGTGTACTTCATTTGAGTGTATCTTTCTGAATACTAATCCAAATGAGGAGATCTTGGATGTTCTGGAAAGTTCTTTGAGTGTCCTTAAATTCTTATGCTTTAACTTTCTTCTAAATATGTGTGCAGGTAGGAGAAACGGGGGCATCGTTGGAATTGTTCCTTCAGGTTTTAAATGTTGACTTCACTGCCACAGTTTGGTAGATTGTTTATAACTTGAGCTACCGACCTCCAATGATGCTGATTCTTAAACCTATGGAAAGCCAAGAGAACGAGCTACAATTTTGGACATAACTTGCATGAAAAATTCTGATGTGTCGGCGTCCAATGATGCTGATGCGTCGCCATGAAAAATTCTGCACGGCGACACTCCAGTATTTTGAACATAACTTTCTCGTCCAAGCTCCAATTTGGTTGATTCAAAGGGCTATGGAAAGCTAACAATTAGGGCTACAACTTTAATGTTTTAAGTTTTCCCAAATTCACAACACAGTAGGGCCAGTTTTTGGTTGGAAGTTGCTGCACACTTGCACACTTGTTCACAATACTAGCTGCCCACCATCTCACATCGCCGCACATGCGTGCGGCGATTTCACTCACATCGCCGCACATAAGTGCGGCGATCTCATTCATGTCGCCGCACATGCGTGCGGCGACCTCGCGCAATGAGAATCTTTCCTTGCCACAATTCAGCATTTTGGCCATAACATTCTCATCCCAACTCTGAATTGGGTGATTCAAAAGGCTATGGAAAGCTAAGACTTTGGGTTACAACTTGTATGTTTTACGTATTTCCAAATTTGCAACGCATCAGAGTCAGATGTTGGTTGGAAGTTATCACACATTGCTGCACATGCATGCATACACACACGAGGTCGCCACCAATGCATGAATTACACACGCACTTTCGCCCACTCTTTAGCAGTTTCACACTTATTTTCTTTGCACCTGATGTTTACTCTTCAGCATACATCATTTGCATTCTTGTTCTATACATTGCACTACACTTTGGACACGCACAGTTGCAAGCTATGTTTTCACCATTTCATGTTTCATCATCAATTTTCACTCATGTTTAGTTAAGCTCACTTGCATTTAGCTGGATTTCATTTCATCTTATTACAGTCATGTTTTTCATACTCTCTTTTCACATGTCATAATACAACATTCTTCATTCATTTTAAGAACAACTTTGCTTACACACCATCATTTTTCTTGTTTCATTCCTTTTGATGGCATTTTCTTTGCACCATTTTCTGTTTGATATTTTGTCACTCACTTGCACTCTCTACTGGATGTCCCTCCCATTTCATTAACAACAACCTTCACACATTTGTTTCACATTTCATTAACATCATCTTTCACAATTCTTCCACTATTCATATAGGAAACATTTCACACATTGCCTTCATTTTTCAGCAACAACACTTCACACAATTCTACAACACTTCACTCACACATCACTCAAAATTCACGGCGATGCATCCCATGAACACAAATGCACGACGATGCATCTCCATGGAGGTTTTTGCACGGCGACACATCGCTGCGATGTGTCGCCATAGAAACGAGAGACACGGCGATGTATCGCCATGAAAAAGAAGGATTGTTTTGGTTGCTGAAATCGACTAAGTATGGAATTTTTCCTTTTAGGTGCACAGGTACAAGGAAGCGTGCTTCAGGAAGGCGTGAAGGCGCTGGACAACTGATGCGTGTGAGGAAGCGTGAACCTGAAAGGATCAAGAGCGCTGGACTTGAAGCAGAAGCGTGATCTTTGCTTGCTCAAAGGCGCTGGGTCAGGCTTGAAGGCTGCTACTTGGAATTTCATGTGTGCTGATTTTGTCATTCCTTGTAGGGGCATTCTTGTAATATCATAGTCATTTTACGGTTGCGTATTAGCTACATTCTCATGATTCTCTATATATTGGAAGGGTAGCTAATATGTAAGGGAGAGAATTCATTCGGGGATTTTTCATTTTTAGATAGATTTTAGACTTAGATTTTTTAACCGACTTTTGAGAGCTAGACAGCGGGAAATACTTTGGAGATCTACTTTCTCTCTCTTCTTTCTCTCTCTAGCTTGTCTTATCCTATTTCATCTTTTCAATCACACATTTTGACGAATTACTTCATTGCCAGTCTCCATTGACGAAGCTATAGCTAATTCATTGCAATTCAATCGGTAAAACTCTCCAATTTTATGGAAATGAATTGGCTTTTGCTATGTTCTTATGATTGTGAGATGGTAATGGAGTTTTCTGGCTAATTGTATGATAATCTAGGGTACTGAAGGGTGAATGCTTGGTTTATTTGATAATGTGCGGCATAATTAACGATCTAAGAAGAGAAATTCAACATTCTCTGAATTGAATTTGTAAAACTTGTTAAGTTCATGCATTTGATCTGGATTTGTTGAAATGAGATTTGATTGCTGTCACCTTGCTGAATTGAACCTTAATTCATTAGATTCGGCTAAGAATTAATGAATGAGAACCAGAGAATGCAATTCTTAAACCTGCTTTTATATGTTCATGACTTAGAACTAGACCTCTCCATAGGAAGCTCTTAACCTATGAAATCTTAAGAACAAGGTGCTAAGAGATTCTCTGACTTAAATTACAAACGCAAAAGTTTGAATCAGTCCTCGCCATAGGAGATTCTAAGAGATAATTGCTGGAGTAATTTGAGTAGAGAATTGAGAAGGCTAAACTTCACCATCTTTGGACCTCACCAAAGGTTGGGATGGTGTTGGGAGACTAGAATTGAGTGTGGTCATCACGCCAACTCCAATTTAGGTCTCCAGTTGCTATTCTCCTCAAAATTGATATGATTGCATGTTAATGGTACTGTTCAGATAAATGTGAGTGTGCATTCACCCGGAAGAAGCCCTAGATTATCTGTTTTGATTTTTATTAATTCTTCTTTGTTAATTCTTTGTGGTTTTCCTTTTTGATTGTTTCATTTCCTGTTTAGTTGTGATTTCAATTGATTTACTTCCTGTTCTTGTTACTCTGATTTTATTTTATTCTTGATTCTACACGCTCTGTGACAATAATCAGAACAACATTCAAATTCCTTGATACCATCTTTTCCCTGTGGAACGAACGTTCTCTTCCACTACTATAGTAAGAGTAGGATAAATTGGCGAGTAGCGACAACTCGTAACAAAAGCAGGTCCCGAAGCATATTTTGATTGCGTCCGAGAACTAGAGCATTTCTTCGAAGGTAATAGCTATCCCGAAAACAAGAGATACCGCCTAGCCTTCATGCATCTCAAGGACTATGCCAGTTTGTGGTGGGATGAGGTAATAAGATCTAGACCCCAAGATGGCGAAGCTCCCATCAACACATGGAATCAAATGAAATTGCTTATGAGGAAGAAGTATGTTCCTGCACACTTCAACCGTGAGCTTAATAGACAATTGCACACACTTGTGCAAGGTAGTAAACCCGTGGATGAATACTACCAAGAAATGGAATCTCTTATGATCAAGGCCAATATTCGCGAAGATCCGGATACAACCATTGAGAAGTTTCTTAGAGGTATGAATTCTGATTTGGCATATCATGTGATTTACAATCTAATGTTTATATTAATGAGCTTGTTCATAAAGCTGTTAAGATTGAAAGGCACAAGAAAGGTAAGAGTAAGTTCTCACAGCCGACTCCACCTTGGAGAAGAGAGCAAAAGCCGAATTCAGCCCCTTTCACACCATCAACAAGACCGCGCCAATTCACCTCAAATGAGCCCTCAAGTGTAGCTTCAAACGTCCCGAAATCAGACCCTCAAGCTGCTAATTCTGCCCCTAAAACGGCATCAAGTCCAGCCCCAAGATTGAGGGATATTCGATGCTATAAATGTCAAGGCTTTGGACACATGCAATCCAATTGTCCTACTGCCCGAATCATGATTACTCTTGACACTGGAGAAGTGGTAAGTGATGATGGTTGTGCCGACATGCCTGAACTTGTTGAACAGTCACAAAGTGACGAAGATAAAAAAGTGGAATCATATGAGTATAATGTTGGTAACTACTCTTTAGTCTCTCGCCGAGTCCTTAATGTTCAACCTTTAGTTGATAATGATTTGATGCAACAAGATAACATCTTTCACACACGATGCCTAGTACAAGATAGGATTTGTAGTGTGATAATTGATAGTGGTAGTTGCACAAATGTGGCGAGCACTTTACTTGTTAATAAATTGAATTTGACTTGCATGAAGCATCCGAAGCCATATAGACTTCAATGGCTAAATAATTCAATTGATACTCGTGTCTCTAAACAAGTAAAATTTTCATTCACCATTGGAAAGTATGTTGATACTGTGATATGTGATGTTGTTCCAATGGAAGCTAGTCATATCTTACTTGGTAGACCTTAGCATTACGATTGTGATGTACTCTATCATGGTAAGGAAAATTTCTACAGCTTTAAGCATGCAGGTAAAAAGTTTAATCTTCGAGCCTTAAGTCCAGCTCAAGTTTTTGATGATCAAAATCGAATTATCCAAGCTTGTAGAGATTTGAGTGAAGAAAAGAAGAAGAAAGAACAAGAAAAGCAAGTCAATGAGAAGACAAGCCGTGAGTTAGTTATTAAAAAGTCTTGTAATTTCGCTTCTTCTAATGAGATTAAGAGAGCTTTAATTAATAGACAGCCTTTGTACTTAATTTTTCGCAAGGATTTTATACTTATGATTGACAGTGATAACCTTGTTTCTTTGCCAAAAGCTGTTTATTCTCTCTTGCAAGTTTTTAGAATTCCGAAGTGCTTAATGGAGTTAGACATAACTCGTTCTCAATTGGAAGGAGTCCAATCCGCCTTAACTTGTTTCCCACAAAGTAAGCAAGGTAAGTTAAGTGCTTATAATTTTAAACATTACCAAACGCTTGTGAATACTAAACAAAGTGATAAATCTATTGATTATCCTCGCTGGAATAACCTTTATTGTGATGATTTGATTTATGCCGTTGCATATTCTGTTTGCAATCCATTCCATCATCAAATGTATCACCTTCAAAGAGGTAATCCGGTTATTCACCACTTGTTTGGTAAGTTATCTCAATTTCTAATTTATTTTCAATTCTCGAAGGTACAATATTATGTTACAATTTATTTATTAGATTGTATACATTCTGTTTTTATTCTTTGGAATTGTAATATTTTATGTGATAACTTAAGCATGATTGCAACAATCTTAAAACATGTTTATTATGATTTGCATTTTATCCAGGATCTATATATGTTTCATTGCTATGATTATTATTATGCATCCTTGGATAGTATTTGTAATTACATTACAAAAGTTGCATTTTATGTTCATCCTATTGTGTCCATGCATGTTGTAGATACGTTTTTCTTGAATATTTTTATATTTTCGAAAACTCTGCATTCCTTTATATGAAGTGATGTATCTCAAGTCATTTTATAATGCATGTGGTGATAGGTTTAAATTTTATTTATTTCGTATTTGCATTGAATTCTTACTGTTGGCGTTTGATCCAGGAGCTCAAATTCAAGATTCGAGGTCGAATACTTTCGATGAGGGAGGGAATGATAGGAATCAGCCCGAGACCATAGAGCCATAACCAACTTCATATGATCCATTGGCTAATCTTGATGGTCCAATGACAAGATCAAGAAGCAAGAGGATGAATTAAGCTTTGCAAACATTATTGTCAACACATTGTGAGGGCTTGGACAACAATGAGAAGTCGTCACCACCATCACCATCAAAGGCTGAACTTCTATGGCATGTTTCTTCATTAACAATTCATGATTCACCTTGAAGAATATGCTTAGGGCCGAGAAGACCAAGAAAATGGCGTATTGGGCTTCATAAGTGATCACTCCATTTTTAATATATATTGTAGGATTTTTATTTGTAATAATTAAAGTCCAGTAAACATTAATTAATTGGGCTTTAATTTCATTTTTAATAAGTATTAATTACTTGGGCTTAATTATCTTGCATGATAAAGCCTTGTGATTAATTATGAAAGTTTCCTAAAGTTTTACTTTCCTAAACTTTGCAATTGTTTCAACGTTTTCCTAAGGAAGCAAAAACGTGTTTTGCTTGCTTGATTTAGGAAACAAGTTGGTTAGTTAGTTAACAATCCATTCCATGTTAGAAAAGGATTTAGTAAGTCAAGAAGCAAAGTTGATCTTTACTTCTTCTAGGGTTTACTATGATTGGCCGAATTGTGCTATTTAAAGGAAGCCATTCATAACGTTTTAATGGTATTTAATTTTAAAGAAATTAGCATTACTAAACAGCCTCTTTTCAGCCGTGAAAAGCTTTAAGGAAAAACGTGAACATTCAATTGCAATACATTGAATTTCATAAGAACCGAAATCTTTAAGCTAGGATCTTAAGGAGATCTTAACTGTTCTTGTGTTTAAGAACGCGCCAAACTGGATTAATTCAACCTTTGATTTACATAAGTTGAACCAAATTCGTTTGTAATAACGTGTAGGGTTTGATTGCTTCAATCATCTTTCAAAACGTTCCATATCTTTATTTCTTGTTGTTTGTTATTCCGCATAATTGTTCTTGATTACTTGCTCGGTATTGGGTTGTGAAGCAAACGATCTCAAGGTTGTGGAAAGCGTGTGGATTGGTGCATCTTGGACTGCTCCATTCGTATCAATTATAGTAGCTGGTAGCTTTCAGCTGCTACATGATCCTTCCACGTGCCTGCCAACAAAGACGCCAGCAAATAAATTAGGTAAATGAGTCATTAGTTTGCTTAGGCGTTAAGGAATTTTCTCAACAACAGGTGGTGAAATATGTGTTGTGCGTGCTTAGTGCACAAAAGGAGTGCGAGTGTGTAAATGTAATCGTACAAAAGCATGAGTGAGAGTGATGGTGCGAAAATCCAAATAAAACGTGCATGTGCAAAGTCGTGCTCGGTGTGTGCTACACGGGCGCCTATGCGCCCGCACAGTGTGCGTTGTGCGCTACCTGTGCAGGCGCATATGCACCCGCACAGGTATGTGCCCATGTGCGTGTGTTTGGCCTGTGCGCCCGCACAGTTGTGTGTGTGTTTGTGCATATGCGCCCGTACAAGTGTACGTATGTTTGTGTGTGTTTTTGTGTGTG
This sequence comes from Ophiorrhiza pumila, assembly GCA_016586305.1. NCBI lineage: Eukaryota > Viridiplantae > Streptophyta > Magnoliopsida > Gentianales > Rubiaceae > Ophiorrhiza > Ophiorrhiza pumila. The sequence goes on along the minus strand of BLIW01000008.1, from coordinate 28,407,249 downwards.
GTTTTGTGTGTGTGTGTGGGGTCTATGCTTATATGATGTGTTTGAAGTGTTGTGACGCAAAAATATGTAAGTGTGTGCATGGCATTCAATTTACTCAAAATGATATCAACTTTGTAGTATTTTCACACACTTAGACATTTTTACACATTTGTAGAGTTTCTGTCATTTCTACACTAATGTTGTCTTTCAAACACATTTCCATTGAAATTCCATACAAAAGATCAAGTATTTAGAGCAAATAAGTTGGTGTTAACGAGACTTATCAACTATTGATTGAATTTTATACTCTTTATTTATTACAAGAGTTGCAAAAATATAATATTTTTGAGATGTAATTAAAGTATTTAATTGAGAATTTTGATCAGAAATTTCTTCTATTTTATCAAGTTCTTTTTCTGTTAAAGTCCTATTTTTTAATATTTTAATTTCTGTATTTAATTCATTAATTTCTTGTTTTAATATAGGTGTAGTAATTTTTAAGACTTGATTTTCTAATTGATTTTTATCTTTATCTTTTAATATTTTAAAAGATTTATCTAATTTATCTATTTATTTTTTATTATTAGAATTTTCTTGAAAATATATTTCTAAATATTGATTTCTTTTTATAGGATCTTTAATATCATTAATTAAATTTAACATCATTTTGTGATTTTCAGTTAATGTAAAAGTTTCTAACTGATTTTGTTTTTCATCTTTAACTATTTCTAGTTTAAGATTATCCATTTCACATATTTTATCAATATTTTTAGATTTATTTTTAATATTTTCATCTTTTCAACTATTTTCTTCTATGTTAAAGTTATGTAATTTTTCTTGTTCAATTATTTCATTTTTATCAACACATGTATCATTATTATTTTCAGCAACAAATGAATCATTATTACTTTTTATTTCATCACTTTTTTTTCATTTTCAACACAAGAGTGATTTATAATTTCATTTTTTTCTTTTTGTTGTTTTTGCAAAGAATAAATTGATTTTAATAACTTATTATTTGGTAATTTCCAAATTTGATATGCTTTATCTACAATATTTAGGCTGATAAATCATGCATGTGATTTACTCTTTTTTCAGTATAAAACCATGCAATAAATGAAATAATTACTTCAGTATTTTTAATTCAATCATAATATTCATTTTGAATATATTTTTGTTGTTTAGAATCATAGGTTCTAAAAAACCAAGTTCTAAATAATTTATAGTGTGCAAGATTAAAATCTTCAACACATATTTTACTTATTTCTTTCAGATCCAATTTATTTAATTGCTTATTTTCAATTGAAGACAAAGGATGAGAAATAGAAGAATTCATAACTGAAAATTAATTCAAAAAGATTAAAAAAAAATTTAAGAGCAAAAAGTAATTCAAGAGAGCTTCGGGTAGGATTACTAACATAATTTATGGTATATACACATAACTTATTTCCTTCCATATGGAATCACGTATTGAATATCTTAGATTTTCTCCAAACTTGATATTACGTATTGAAAATTTTAGATTTCTCCACACTTGATAATTTATTGTGCTAATGAAACTCAGCAAAACATTAGTTTATAAGTCAATCCTTTAACCATTTAAATGATAGAACATGTCTCATTTTTATTATGGATGATCTTGCTCGACTGTCAACGACTTATTACCGGCTAAAAAGAAGACTTACAACATCATCAACTGCCTCATGAAACGCCGAACATGACTTGGGTGTCGACCCACAAGATCATACTATAAGAATCATGAAACCGTTCATTCTTTTAAGAGGCTTAGAATTTAACATATAAAATAAGTTTCAACCAAGAAACAACGCCTTATTGTTATCAATATGAATAGATCTAAAACTTCTTTTGTGAAGTCAAATAGGATAGATCTAAAACTTCTTGTTGTGAAACTGTATGTTTAGATCCAAAGTTACGTTACCGTAATTGCTAGTAATCCCCCTCCCCACGAAAGGAGGCTTTGCCTTCCATGGCTCTAATACCAAATTTACACCAGGATTTAAACATAAAAATTAAACAAAAAAAATAAAGTATGTAAGGGACTTACTACTTATTTTCTCTAATCTTGAAGCATTTATCTTCAAGCTTTATGCACAAAACACCAAGGAAACACCAACTAATTACAAAGGAGGGAAGAAGTTCTTAACTCCTTAGCATAAACCTGTAAATTATAAAAACTTAAAGAAGAAAGAAGAAGGAAAGATTGCTTGAAGAAAAGAAGAGAAAGTTTTGAAACCAAGAAAATTCTATTGCATAAGAACTATTGATTTCAAAAGGTATTACAAAGAGAGCTTGAGAGCTAACTCTTGAAATGCTTGAAATGTAAAGAAAATTCTAAGGGAAGAAAATCCTCCCCTTTACAACCCATTTGGGTTCTATTTATAGACTACCTAAACGTAAAAGACAAAAGACAATAATTCAAAAGACAATAATTCAAAATAATACAAAAGTGATGTGATATTTTTCAACTCCACTTTTTCTTCACTTGTCTTTGTCTTGATAATGTCTTCCACTTGTCTTGTCATTTGTTTGAATAATTCATGCTTAATTCATGCTTAATTCATGCTTAGCATAAATTATTTCTTTGATTTTTTCTTCATTGCAGTCTTTTTGGAACAGATTTCTTCAGCTTCATCTGATGAAGATCTTCTTGAAATTGATTTAGGAGTATTTACTCTAGATTTTTCTGAACTGGAATCTAACAATTTTAATACATAGTCTTTATTTTTATAGAGATTATGTATTAATTGTTCAAATTCATTCTTCTCCTTCTCAGTCATTTTTAATTGCTCATCATCAGAATTTTATATTGAATTTTCATTTGAGGAAATTTCCAAATCTTCTTCTGCAGTGACTTCATCATTAGTGAATTTGATCAAATTTTTATCAAAAGGAAATTTTGAAATAGATGTTTTTCTATCTTTTTTGTTTCATTTTTAACTTTCTTTTTTCTTTTCTATTTTCTCTTTTTCATTTTTTTCAATTTTTTCAATTTTTTCAATTTTTTCAATTTTCTCTTTTTCTTTTTCTTTTGCTATTTTTTCCTCTTTCTCTCTTTCAGGAGAAGAGACAGCTTTCATTTTTCTTAATTTATTTTGCAATTTTTCAATCCAATTATTTTTCTCATTTAATTCTTTTTGAGAAGAAATATTAATTTCTTGTGTTACTTTTTCTATTAGAAAAGAATTTTTTGCTTCAGCAAGTGTCTTTTCAATTTCATGATATTGCACTTGAAATTTTGGCCACCATTTAGTGTACCCTACTCTTGTGAGTTGTAAAATGCCATCAACATTTTATCCAGTTTCATATTTCCAAGCATACAACCATGGGATTTGAAATTTTATTAAAAATAGTAAAAATGGTTGTTTTGGAAATTTTGAATGCTGGAATTTTTCAAAATAAACATTTTTGAACTGTATGAACAAATTTTTCAATTTTTCAGGTAAAAAGGTTTCTTCATTTGGTCCATGAATTCTAAACCAATTAAGAAACCATTCTAGAATAATTTTGTTAAAATTGGATTCATCAATACGAATCCACCAAGTATGCTTAGGTAAGTGGATATGATGAAAACTTTCCACCATATATGTGTATGTAAATGCATACTCAAAATTATTGTATCTGGAAATAAAATTTTGAGTTTGAATTTGAGAAAAAATCCAATCAGAGTAAGAAGGTATTTTGTGAATATACATCTGAGACAAAGCAATTTCATTGTCTTCAGTTGTTGGATACCAATTTTGGTATCTACTGGATCTGGGTTTATCATTGATGTCAGCAATTTTAGTGAAATTTAGAAAATCAGCATAAGTATGCCGAGTTTTCATAGGAAGTGGTCCTCTAAGATTGAAATGAGTATTGGAAGGATTATTAAAATATTTTTGAATAATAGCATATAGATCTAATTTAAGATCAATTTCATAAATGAAAGTAGAATGTGCGGTTATTCTATTTTTTATGTAATCATGATCCTGATTTGAGGATTCATCAAGGAGGACACTTTTGGCTGTGGGTTTATGACCCAATGAAACAATAGAAGTATTTTTAGAATTAGTTTGGTTTGATGAAGACTGACCTCCCATTTGAGATGACCAGTATAATGGAGGATATTGGGAATTATAATAGCTAACATAGCCAAAATCTATTTGAGGTCTATGACCTCTTCCACCTCTATCTTGCATTTCTTGCAAAAATTTAAATAAGAAGATTTTAAATAATAATAGCAATTTCTTTTCGAAAATTTTCAAGATGATTCCACAAAGCTTGATTTATTATTGGATGTCCTCTAGATTTATGTGTATGATATGAAATTAACATTCTATAATAATGTATTTGGTGTAAAAATGCTTGTTGTTTTATTGATAAAATATTTATATTTTCTATATGATATACATTTGGAAATTCAGGATCCTGTCTAATCATTTCTTTTAATGCATAAATTTTTCTCATTTTCTTAATTGTAGCTGGATTTTCAATATAATCTTTTATCCACTGTAATTTAAAATTTTCTTCCATAATTTCTTTCATCAATTGATAAAAGCCATTTTCTTTCTAAAAGATTCTATATATCGATAATAAGCTTTTAAATTTTGTGGGTCAATAATATCTGATTTTTGCATAATTTTATACATTCTTACTAATCTAAGATATTTTATTTGATGAATAAAAGCTTGATCTTTTAAATATTTTTTATTATAATTTCTTATTCTATCTTCTCTTTTAGAAATAGAGGGTTTTTTAAGATAATTTTTCAAATATTTTTCTATTAAAAATTCTTCTTCAATTTGTTCTGTCATAACCTGCAAAAAACTTTTATCCTTGTAAGAATTCTCGAGTCAGAAAGTCAGGCAAAGAATTTAATTCACCTTTAATATAAACAATTTTAAAATCAAATGCAGATAAAATAGCTTGCCATCTAGAAAATATTTGTTTGGATGCAATATTTTTCACATCCTTTTGTAGTACATCTTTTGCAGCACTACAAACAACTCTAAGAAAAAATTCTTGATTTAATAAATCATCTTGAAATTTAGAAATCCAAAGAACTATGCTAAGAATTTCTTTTTTAATTGTGGAATAATTTAATTGAGCATTTTTCCATGTTCCAGAATTATATCTAACTAATTTCTCTTTATTGGTTTGTGGATTCTTTTGTTTCAAAATTCCTCCATAACAAATACCAGAAGCATCAGTTTCAACAATTTTATCTCGTTCGGGATTTACTAAACTTAAACATGGTAAAATTTTAACATTTTGTTTAATTATTTTTACTGCATTAGTATGAATTTCAGACCATGCAGAAGGATCTTTCTTCAGCCTATCATATAAAGGTTTGCTATCAATTGTTAAATTTTTATAATATTCACCAATGTAATTTAAACTTCCTAAAAATCTTTGCAATTGTTTTTTATCCTTTAATTCATCAGGAAATTTGTTTGCAAATTCAATACTTCTAGCAATTGGAGTAATTTGACCATGTTCTAATTCATAACCTAAAAATCTAATTTTAGATTGAAATAATTTTAATTTTTTGGCAGAAACAACTAAACCATTTTTAATAACAACTTTAATAAAAATATTTAAGTGTTTGAAATTTGATCAATATTTTGTGAAAAAATTAAAATATCATCAATATAAACAATTATAAAAAAATATGGAGAAAAAATATCATTTATTATATGTTGAAATTCAGAAGGAGCATTTTTAAGACCAAAAGGCATTACATTCCACTCATAGTGACCAAATGGAACAGTAAATGCAGTCTTATATTTATCTTTTTCAACAATTTGTATTTGCCAAAATCCAGAATTTAAATCAAATATAGAATATATCATTGCTCATTTAAATTTATAACTTCTCGAAAAACTAGAGATCTTTGTTCATTAAATTTACATGAAAATATAAAATTGAAAAATAATCAAATTAACTTTCTTTCATATGAAATTTTATCTTTAAAGATAGAAGAGCAGTTAAAATCTCTAAAATTACAAAATCAAATTAGAAATATTACAGCAGAAATTACAACAAAAATTTGTAGTGAGTTACCAAATGCTTTCTAGGAAAAAAAACAACATTGATACGAACCCAGAAAGCCTATTATTTGGGTGGTCAATAAGCAAGTGGTTCGTGATATTCATTCCATTAATTTGTGATGAATCATATAGTTGGAGGCCTGGAATAAAGTCGAAATCACAGTTCCTAAATGTTCCATGGAAGTTTGTTGCTTCACGACATTTAAGGTGTTGCCACCATGGAAATTACATTGTTGAGGACTTATGCCACAGTTCGGTATTATTGACATATCTCTCTCATATGATCTTCGATTATGCTGATTCAAGAGGCTGTAGAAACATAAGAGAAAGATCTACAACTTTTATGTTTTACACTTTCGCAGATTCGAAGAGCATCATGGTGAAATTGGCACGTGAAGATGACGCTGCTTGCTGGACTGGCGGGAATTCCGTTTTTTTTAGTTTTGTTTCCATTTGTTAAGTCTTAGGATTTATTTTTGAGTTGTAATAATTAAGTCCATTAAACATTTACTTATGGGCTTAAGCCTTTGTGTTTTTAATTATGGGCTAAGTAATTACTTGATCCAATTATCTTGCATGATAATGGCAAGTAAAGCAAATCCTTTTTGGACAAGGATTTGGTAGTTAGTTGAAGTTTCCTTTTCCAATTTGGAAAGTTGATTAGTTTAGGAAACAAGAAGCCAAAACACGTTTTGCTTCTGTCTAACCTAATCCTTTTACAACTTGGATTAGTTAGTTAGTTAGTTTTTTAAGAAGTCAAGTTGTACTTTGCAACTACTAGGGTTTATTTCCTTTTCCTTCTTGGCATGGCCAAAACTCATCCCCTATAAAAAAGAGGTGCATGTAACGTTTTTACACAATAAGTTGGTGAATAAAATTGAGTTTTTAGCTTGCTAAAATTCGTGAATTAACTCCTTGAGTTGTTCAAAGCCTTGAAGAGTTATTTAACTGTTCATTGTAGTTAATCCCCTTTAGCGTGACCTATAGGAGATTACACCAATTGTTCTTTATTTAAAGAGCAGGCCTAATTAACTTGTTTAACTGATTGAATTTTCATAGGTTAAATTAAGTTCATTAGTAATAAAACGTGAAGTTTTGATTTACTCAATTCTTAGCGTTTTTCCTTTGATTTCGTTCCATCCAATTTTGTGTTCTTGTTGTGGATTATCTTGGTAAGAGCAACACGGTCCTATAGCTTGTGTGGGAGATTCGAATTTGGTCCAGGAGTTGGAGCCTCGGCCATACAACATTCGCATTGACCACACGAAATCCACAACCTTCGGATCGTTGCTGCACAAAAACGTTAGAACAAACACAACAAAATAGAATTTTGGGCGAAAGGAATTCAAAGGAAAAACGCTAGGAATTGAGTAAATCAAAACTTCACGTTTTATTACTAATGAACTTAATTTAACCTATGAAAATTCAATCAGTTAAACAAGTTAATTAGGCCTGCTCTTTAAATAAAGAACAATTGGTGTAATCTCCTATAGGTCACGCTAAAGGGGATTAACTACAATGAACAGTTAAATAACTCTTCAAGGCTTTGAACAACTCAAGGAGTTAATTCACGAATTTTAGCAAGCTAAAAACTCAATTTTATTCACCAACTTATTGTGTAAAAACGTTACATGCACCTCTTTTTTATAGGGAATGAGTTTTGGCCATGCCAAGAAGGAAAAGGAAATAAACCCTAGTAGTTGCAAAGTACAACTTGACTTCTTAACAAACTAACTAACTAACTAATCCAAGTTGTAAAAGGATTAGGTTAGACAGAAGCAAAACGTGTTTTGGCTTCTTGTTTCCTAAACTAATCAACTTTCCAAATTGGAAAAGGAAACTTCAACTAACTACCAAATCCTTGTCCAAAATGGATTTGCTTTACTTGCCATTATCATGCAAGATAATTGGATCAAGTAATTACTTAGCCCATAATTAAAAACACAAAGACTTAAGCCCATAAGTAAATGTTTAATGGACTTAATTATTACAACTCAAAAATAAATCCTAAGACTTAACAAATGGAAACAAAACTAAAAAAAACGGAATTCCCGCCAGTCCAGCAAGCAGCGTCATCTTCACGTGCCAATTTCACCATGATGCTCTTCGAATCTGCGAAAGTGTAAAACATAAAAGTTGTAGATCTTTCTCTTATGTTTCTACAGCCTCTTGAATCAGCATAATCGAAGATCATATGAGAGAGATATGTCAATAATACCGAACTGTGGCATAAGTCCTCAACAATGTAATTTCCATGGTGGCAACACCTTAAATGTCGTGAAGCAACAAACTTCCATGGAACATTTAGGAACTGTGATTTCGACTTTATTCCAGGCCTCCAACTATATGATTCATCACAAATTAATGGAATGAATATCACGAACCACTTGCTTATTGACCACCCAAATAATAGGCTTTCTGGGTTCGTATCATACTCCCTTTCTTGGAGAAGATTCGACCTCGAATCTTGAACGATTGTTGTGACACCAAGTAAATCATAACCTACATGATCTGTTAGACAACAAGAAGAACCAAATACAACAATATCTCCAACGGGATTTGATATCTCTTCTTTGCCTTTTTCATCAAGATTAACTTCTAGGATTTTTCCACTTACAACAACAACCTCACTTTTTATATGTTCATCATTGGGTATTATATTCTCACACATATTAACAATATTCAATACATCAAAAGAAAACAAATATGTTTGAGAAGTTTCTTCAATTGGAATAATTGGAATTATCACATCTTCTGGAATTGGATCCGCCATGACATTATCAATTTGAACCATATCAACCTCCAAAGGTGCTATATCTCCAAGACAATTTAAAGGAAAAGATGAATTCTTTACCTCATCACACACATTCTCCATGGTTAATGGTTGAAGATCCACTAGAAGTTCATCCTTCGGCTCATCATACCAATGAGGGCATTGGATTGCACTATGCCCAACTCCTAAACACCTCAAGCATTTAACAACACGAACTTTGGGAGTAGGTATAGAAGTTGATTTTACCAATGTGCTTTCCTCAATGGCTTTTTTCTGCTGTTCTTCAATTTGAATTTTTTCTTGAAACATCACTATAATCTCCTTTAGATCTTTCGCAATAGATCGAAGTTCCCTTTGATATCTTTTACTTTGAAAAGCCATAATTGATGAATAGAGGTATATGTTTGTTGGAACAAAATTTCACTAGACTCAAGAATATGAGTTAAGAAGACACAAAGAATCAAGAACAATCAAAAGATTGAAACTTGACGACACAAAAAAAAAATTGCAAAGAAAACTCAAAGAATCTTTGTTTTTTTCACGAATATTTTCTGGGCTGAAATGGACCAAATAAATTTCATCCCTAATAGTATTTAAAACAAGGAACACACTGCAAAAAGCAGAATCAAATTCCGAGTTAAAACGAAAAAGTTATAGTCAATCTGATATTTGCCGGGGACAAAATAAAGACTAAAATAAGACTAATTTTTTTTTCGATCGTTGGATGACACTTTTTGAACATAAAAACTTCGTCCCAGTAACTAGAAGAAACAAGGATCACAACGCAAAAAACGGAACTCGATTTCGACTCCAAACGAATAAGATATGAGCAAAACAATATTGCCCTGACCGAAAAAACGAAAATTTACCTACGAGTAAAACCTGAATTTTATGCAACAACCTATGCTCTGATACCAATTGATGCGAATGGCCTTGGATGGATGTCCTTGACCACACGAAATCCACAACCTTCGGATCGTTGCTGCACAAAAACGTTAGAACAAACACAACAAAATAGAATTTTGGGCGGAAGGAATTCAAAGGAAAAACGCTAGGAATTGAGTAAATCAAAACTTCACGTTTTATTACTAATGAACTTAATTTAACCTATGAAAATTCAATCAGTTAAACAAGTTAATTAGGCCTGCTCTTTAAATAAAGAACAATTGGTGTAATCTCCTATAGGTCACGCTAAAGGGGATTAACTACAATGAACAGTTAAATAACTCTTCAAGGCTTTGAACAACTCAAGGAGTTAATTCACGAATTTTAGCAAGCTAAAAACTCAATTTTATTCACCAACTTATTGTGTAAAAACGTTACATGCACCTCTTTTTTATAGGGGATGAGTTTTGGCCATGCCAAGAAGGAAAAGGAAATAAACCCTAGTAGTTGCAAAGTACAACTTGACTTCTTAACAAACTAACTAACTAACTAATCCAAGTTGTAAAAGGATTAGGTTAGACAGAAGCAAAACGTGTTTTGGCTTCTTGTTTCCTAAACTAATCAACTTTCCAAATTGGAAAAGGAAACTTCAACTAACTACCAAATCCTTGTCCAAAAAGGATTTGCTTTACTTGCCATTATCATGCAAGATAATTGGATCAAGTAATTACTTAGCCCATAATTAAAAACACAAAGACTTAAGCCCATAAGTAAATGTTTAATGGACTTAATTATTACAACTCAAAAATAAATCCTAAGACTTAACAAATGGAAACAAAACTAAAAAAAACGGAATTCCCGCCAGTCCAGCAAGCAGCGTCATCTTCACGTGCCAATTTCACCATGATGCTCTTCGAATCTGCGAAAGTGTAAAACATAAAAGTTGTAGATCTTTCTCTTATGTTTCTACAGCCTCTTGAATCAGCATAATCGAAGATCATATGAGAGAGATATGTCAATAATACCGAACTGTGGCATAAGTCCTCAACAATGTAATTTCCATGGTGGCAACACCTTAAATGTCGTGAAGCAACAAACTTCCATGGAACATTTAGGAACTGTGATTTCGACTTTATTCCAGGCCTCCAACTATATGATTCATCACAAATTAATGGAATGAATATCACGAACCACTTGCTTATTGACCACCCAAATAATAGGCTTTCTGGGTTCGTATCAAACATATAGTTGAATTACCATATGTAAAAGATTTTGATGAACAAAAAATACCAACAAAAGCAAGACCATCTCAAATGAATAAAGAAATGGTTGAATATTGCAAAAAAGAAATTGATGATTTGTTAAAAAAGAAAATAATTAGAAAAATTTATTCTCCTTGGAGCTGCTCTGCATTTTATGTTAATAAAAATTCAAAAATTGAAAGAGGTGTTCTAAGATTAGTTATTAATTGTAAACCCTTGAATATGGTTTTACAATTGATTAGATATCCAATTCCAAATAAAAAAAATCTATTAAACATAACTTTTGGAGCAATGATATATTCTAAATTTGATTTAAATTTTGGATTTTGGCAAATACAAATTGTTGATAATATTTTACCATCACATTTATATGGATGCATTAAATTTAGGAAAGGAGTTCCTAGTATTACCTGTTGATTAATTGTTTTAGTTAAAACAAATGGACAACAAACATAATTATTTTCTTCAAAAAATATACACACATTTGACAATTTATAATCTACATGTATTTTTGCACCTTGTCCAGTATTTAATATGACTTGAGTTTCTTCAAAATATTTTGAAGGTATTAATCCTTCTCTAATACAATTTAAATCTGCACCTGAATCTATCATTACTATTGATTGAATTTTATACTCTTTATTTATTACAAGAGTTGCAAAAAATTAATATTTTTGAGATGTAATTAAAGTATTTAATTGAGAATTTTGATCAGAAATTTCTTCTATTTTATCAAGTTCTTTTTCTGTTAAAGTCTTATTTTTTAATATTTTAATTTCTATTTTTAATTCATTAATTTCTAGTTTTAATATAGGTGTAGTAATATTTAAGACTTGATTTTCTAATTGATTTTTATCTATATCTTTTAGTATTTCAAAAGAAATATCTCGTTTAACTATTTGTTTTTTATTTAAAGAATTATTATTATTAGATGTAGAAGAATAAGAATTTTCTTGAAAATATATTTCTAAATATTGTTTTCTTTTTATAGGATCTTTAATATCATTAATCAAATTTAACACCATTTTGTGATTTTCAGTTAATGTAAAAATTTCTAACTGATTTAATTTTTCATCTTTAACCATTTTCAGTTTAAGATTATCCATTTCACATATTTTATCAATATTTTTAGATTTATTATTTTCAATATTTTCATCTTTTAAACTATTTTCTTCTACGTCAATTTTATTATTTTCATCTTTTGAACTATTTTCTTCTCTGTTATTTTCAATATTTTTATTTTTTGAACTATTTTCTTCTATGTCAAAGTTATGTAATTTTTCTTGTTCAATTATTTCATTTTTATCAACACATGTATCATTATTATTTTCAGCAACAAATGAATCATTATTACTTTTTATTTCATCACTTTTTTCATTTTCAACACAAGAGTGATTCATAATTTCATCTTCTTCTTTATGTTGTTTTTGCAAAAAATAAATTGATTTTAATAACTTATTATTTGGTAATTTTCAATTTTGATAAGCTTTATCTATGATATTTAGACTAGATAAATCATGCATGTGATTTACTCTTTTTTAAGTATAAAACCAGGAAATAAATGAAATAATTACTTCAGTATTTTTAATTAAATCATAATATTCATTTTGAATATATTTTTGTTGTTTAAAATCATAGGTTCTAAAAAACCAAGTTCTAAATAATTTATAGTGTGGAAGATTAAAATCTTCAACACATATTTTACTTATTTCTTTTAGATCCAACACAAGAGAAAGGATGAGAAATAGAAGAATTCGTAACTGAAAATTAATTCAAAAAGATTAAAAAACAATTTAAGAGCAAAAATTAATTCAAGAGAGCTTCGGGTAGGATTACTAACAAATTTAAGGTAGTATACACATAACTTAGTTCCTTCCATATGGAATCACGTATTGAATATCTTAGATTTTCTCCAAACTTGATATCACGTATTGAAAATTTTAGATTTCTCCACACCTGATAACTTATTGTGCTAATGAAACTCGGCAAAACACTAGTTTATATGTCAATCCTTTAACCATTTAAAAGATTGAACATGTCACATTTTTATTATGAATGATCTTGCTCGACTGTCAATGACTAATTACCGGCTAAAAAGAGGACTTCCAACATCATCAACCGCCTCATGAAATGCCGAACGCGACTTGGGTGTCGACCCACAAGATCCTACCATAAGAATCCTGACACCGTTCATTCTTTTAAGAGTCATTGGATTTAACATATAAAATAAGGTTCAACTAATAAACAATGCCTTATTGTTATCAATTTGAATAGATCTAAAACTTCTTGTTGTGAAGTCAAATAGGATAGATCTAAAACTTCTTGTTGTGAAACCATATGTTTAGATCCAAAACTTCAAACAAGACAAGCAAAGAAAATGTGGAGTTGAAAAATATCGCATCACTTTTAAATTATTGTCTTTTCAATTATTGTCTTTTACTATTGAATTTTGTTTTTAGTCTTCAAGAAGTGTATAAATAGGAACCCAAATGGGTTGTAAGGGTATGATTTTCTTCCCTTAGAATTTTCTTTACACTTTCAAGCATTCCAAGGGTTAGCTTTCAAGCTCTCTTTGTAATTCCCTTTTTGTAATCAAGAGTTCTTATGCAATAGAATTTTCTTGGTTTCAAAACTTTCTCTTCTTTTCTTCAAGCAATCCTTCCTTCTTCTTTCTTCTTTAAGTTTTATAATTTACAGGTTTATGCTAAGGAGTTAAGAAGTTCTTCCCTCCTTTGTTATTAGTTGGTGTTTACTTGAAGCTTGTGCATAAAGCTTGAAGATAAATGCTTCAAGATTACTCTTTTCTTCAAGCAATCTTTCCTTCTTCTTTCTTCTTTAAGTTTTTATAATTTACAGGTTTATGCTAAGGAGTTAAGAAGTTCTTCCCTCCTTTGTTATTAGTTGGTGCTTACTTGAAGCTTGTGCATAAAGCTTGAAGATAAATGCTTCAAGATTAGAAAAAATAAGTAGTAAGTCCTTACTTACTTTATCTATTCATCCATAATAAAAATGAGACATGTTCTATCTTTTAAATAGTTAAAGGATTGACATATAAACTAATGTTTTGCTGAGTTTCATTAGCACAATAAGTTATCAAGTGTGGAGAAATCTAAAATTTTCAATACGTGATATCAAGTTTTGAGAAAATCTAAGATATTCAATATGTGAAACCATATGTTTAGATCCAATGTTACGTTACCATAATTGCTAGTAATCCCCTCCCCCTCGAAAGGAGGCTTAGCCTTCCATGGCTTTGACACCAAATTTACACCAGGATATAAATATAAAAATTAAACAAACAAAAATAAAATAAGTAAGGAACTTACTAGTTATTTTCTCTAATCTTGAAGCATTTATCTTCAAACTTTATGCACAAAATCCAACTAAGGACCAAGTAATTTAAAATAGGAGGAAAGAACTTCTTAACTCCTTAGCATAAACCTGTAAATTATAAAAACTTAAAGAAGAAAGAAGAAGGAAAGCTTGCTTGAAGAAAAGAAGAGAAAGTTTTGAAACCAAGAAAATTCTATTACATAAGAACTCTTGATTACAAAAAGGGAATTACAAAGAGAGCTTGAGAGCTAACTCTTGAAAGATTGAGAATGTAAAGAAAATTCTAAGGGAAGAAAATCCTACCTCTTACAACCCATTTGGGTTCCAATTTATAGACTCTCTCAAATACTAAAGTCAAAAGACAATAATTCAAAATACAATATTTTAGAAAAACAATACTTCAAAATACAATATTTTAAAAGTGATGCGATCTTCACTTTTTTTCCACTTTGTCTTGTAATGATAATGTCTTCCACCATTCTTGACAATATCCACCATTTTCTTTGCATTATTTGTTTGATGTTTTCTTCTTTGCAGTCTTTTTGGAACAGGTTTGCTCAGCTTCATCTGATGAAGATTTTCTTGAAATTGATTTAGGAGTATTTGCTCTGGATTTTTCTGAACTGGAATCTAACAATTTTAATACATAGTCTTTATTTTTATAGAGATTATGTATTAATTGTTCAAATTCATTCTTCTCCTTTTCTATCATTTCATCATCAGAATTGGTCCTGAATTTTCATCAGAGGAAATTTCCAAATCTTCTTCTGTTGTGGATTCCTCATCAGTGAATTTGATCAAATTTTTATCAAAAGAAGATTTTGAAACATATGTTTTTCTTTTTTTCTTTTTATCCTTCCTTTTCTCCTTTTCTTTTTTCTTTTCTATTTTTTCAATTTCTTCAATTTTTTCTTTTTCTTTTTCTTTTGCCATTTTTTCCTCTTTCTCATGTATGGGAGAAGAGACGGCTTTCATTTTCATTAATTCATTTTGTAATTTTTCTATTAAATCATTTTTCTCATTCAATTCTTTTTGAGAAGAAATATTAATCTCTTGTGTCACTTTTTCTTTTACAAAAGAATTTTTTGCTTCAGTAAGTGTTTTTTCAATTTCATGATATTCTACTTAACATTTTTGCCACCATTTAGTGTACCCTACTCTTGTGAGTTGTAGAATGCCATCAACATTGTGTCCAGTTTCATATTTCCAGGCATACAACCATGGGATTTGAAATTTTATTAAAAATAATAAAAATAGTTATTTTGAAAATTTTGAATGTTGGAATTTTTCAGAATAAACATTTTTGAATTGTATGAACAAATTTTTTAATTTTTCAGGAAGAAAAGTTTCTTCTTTAGGTTCATGAATTCTAAACCAATTAAGAAACCATTCTGGAATAATTTTGTCAAAATTGGTTTCATCAATACGAATCCACCAAGTATGCTTATATGAAGAATTTTGATATAAGTGGACATGATGAAAACTTTCCACCATATCCGTGTATGTAAATGCATACTCAAAATTATTGTATCCAGAAATAAAATTTTGAGTTTGAATTTGAGAAGAATTTCAATTAGAGCAAGCTCTGATAACACTTAATAAGGTTCTCGTTGAGAATCTCAAGAACTTGTGAACGTTTTTGCTCTCAAAACTTTCCAAAACTATAAACCCTAACTTTCCTTTCACGTCATGGTCGCCCTTCAGCCACCGGCTGAAGGGCCGCCTCCTCCTTCTTCTCCGGCGAGCCCATTCGCCAAGAAATTCTTCTCCCAACTATTTCAACAGTCGGTAGAACCTGTCATCGATCTGAAACCATTATCAACTCATCGGGGGGAAGTCGCGGTTATGTTCTCCAAGTAAAAACTGGATGTGTTAGCGCTGCCGTTTAAAAGAGCGCTGATTGGAAAATTCTCATACGGCCGGCCAAGTCTGGAATCCATCAGGAAGTTCTTCACCACCTTGGATTTAAAAGGAAGTTTTACGGGGGGTTTGCTGGATAATAGGCATGTGTTACTCAAACTACAACACGAAGTCGATTTCCATTGAATTTGGGCCAGGGGATTGTGGCAAGTTGGCCAGTCTCCTATGCGGGTTTTCAAGTGGACGCCATTATTCAACCCACACCGGGAACCATCGCTTACACCTGCGTGGTTTTCTCTACCAAATCTCCCATCTGAATTTTTTAATAAGGCAAGTCTATTCTCGATTATGCAGGCTGTGGGGAATCTGCTACTGATGGATAATGCTACTGATAACCTCACGAGACCGAGTACAGTGATGAGTGTTATCGCGTACCCACAATTTATCCTAACTCTAATGCAGTAGTGAGGAGTCAAGTTCGTTCCACAGGGAAATAGGAGAATTCAAGAAATGAGATTTTGTTCACAATGTTCACAAACGCAAAAGTGTAAAAGAAAACAAGCTAAACAAGTAAATCAAAAACACACAAAAGTTTAACAAGAAATAAAGTACAAAATGTAACAATTGAATGTGAATGGATATCCTACGGTTCTTGAGTATGATGAATGCCTTTCCAGATGATTGATGCAAACAATTGACTCTAATATATGATCAGAGGAGACCTTAGTTGCCTGAGGACCTAGCCTATAGTCGGCATGATGACCGCACTACATCCTAAGATCAGTGGTTGAAACCGCAACATCTCAACTAACCAAGACTTCCACTCTAACATGCCAAACCTAGAAACTCCCGTGGCGAGGGCCATCCTAGGGTTGAATGCTATAGTTTCCATCTCAGAAAGCTTCTTTAACGCTTCTTCCAGTAGTTTCACTTTCTTGAAGTTTCCCATGGTGAGGCCTAAATCTCAGGAATGCAATGATTCAACAGAACAAGTGCAAAGACTCAAGAAATCACATTCAAGTTCTCATTTCATGCATCTTCACTAAATGTTGGTGAATCTACCTCCAACTTGGCATGGCGACCACAATTGGAGTTCAAATCATTCAAGACCAGTGCAGATATGTGAAATTTAACAAGTTCTAAGTGTAGATTCATGTGTGATTTCATGCTTAGTGAATTATGTCAATTGTAAGGCATCACATCAACTGGTTTAAACATTCATCCATTCAAACCCTCGGATATCACATGATCTAGCCAAGGAACTCCATCTCCATTTCACAATCTTCAATAAGTAATAA
The DNA here is from genome assembly GCA_016586305.1 of Ophiorrhiza pumila. NCBI lineage: Eukaryota > Viridiplantae > Streptophyta > Magnoliopsida > Gentianales > Rubiaceae > Ophiorrhiza > Ophiorrhiza pumila. The sequence goes on along the minus strand of BLIW01000008.1, from coordinate 28,389,809 downwards.
CAAGCAAATCATATCCATCAAATGGAAAGAAGTTACCAAACGATATGCTTCAATTGCTTCCAATTCACAAGGAATTGGAAATTGCTTCCTTAATTGGATGAAGAATTCTATTGATCGGAGCAATTCCTTGATCGGAAATGGAAATGAAGCTCAAATGCTAAAGAGAGAAACTAGAGAGAGAAAGTAGATCTAGCAAATTTATTCCCGCTCTCTCTAGATCAAAAGATGGTTACAAAATCTAAAATCTAACTAATGAGTGAATAATGGTCCAGGGTTTCTAGGGTCTCAAGGGTCCTCCCCTTCATATTAGCAACAAGTCCTATATATAGAGTTAGGAAAATGTAACTAATATGCAACCGTAAAATATCTACATTATTACAAGAGTGTCCTCCAAAGAAATGACTAAAATCAGCCCAAGAAGTGAAAATTCGAAGTTGAAGAAATCATTCAGCATTCCAGCGCCTTCCAGCTTCCACGTTTCACGCCTTCACTTCACAGGAATCCAGGTTGAAGAATCAGACAAGCCAAAGCCTTTGAGCCTGGATCCTTCACGTCTACAGCAGCTCCACGAACTTCCATGCAGTCCAGCCCGCCAGAAAATCCTGCCTTTGCGCCTCGGTGCTGCACGCCTTCATCATCCTTGCCAACATAACCTGCAATCAGAACACCAACACTTAGAATGTTTTCTCAGCAGCTGAGCCTTCACCCAGCCTTCACCAATTGACGACGCCTTAAACTTCCAAGGCGAAGTCTCGCGGCGAGACTTCATCCTTCAACATGGTGTGGACGAGACCTCGTGGCGAGGTCTCGTCTTGTGTCAATGAGTGGGCGAGACCTCGCGTGCAAGTGTGTGGACGAGACCTCGTGGCGAGGTCTCGCCTTGTGTTGTGTGTGTGGTCGAGACCTTGTGGCAAGGTCTCGCCCATTATGTGCGAGTGTGAAGATGAATGCCTAATGAAAATGTGAAATGTGTGCTGAAGAATGGAAATGAACTAAAGAGTGAAAGATGTTTTGAGTGTTGTGAAATAAAGTTGTGCTGAAGTGTAATATGCAAGTGTTGTTGTGAAGTGAAATGAGAGTGAAGAATATTATGAGTAATGTGAAATGTGAATGAAGAGTGTTGTGAATGTTATGAAATGTATTGAAGATGAATGTACAAGAAGAAAGGAATTATGACGATTTGAAGTGTGAGTGAAGGAGGTGAAATGAAGCAATGGTGTTTTGGGCTCGTCGCATGAATCATGCGACGAGATATGCAGACATTTGCGGCGAAGTGTATTTTCGTGCGGCGAAGTGTTAGCATCCATGCGGCGAGGTGCGTGCTTGTGCGACGAAGTGTGTGCAGTGTGCGGCGAAGTCTGCGCAAGCTTGCGATGAAGCCTGTGCGTGTGCGTGCGGGATGTAAAGCCTGTGCGTGCGAGAGAGCAGCCTAGTGTGCATGTGTGCGGCAATGCCTGTGCGAGAGTGTAGCAAAAATGTGTGTAGCAACTTTCATTCAAAATATGGTCCTGATGCATTGTGAAATTGGGAAAACGTAAAGCACAAACGTTGTAGAACATCCTCTTATCTTTCCAATAGTTTAAGAATCATCACAAATGAAGGTCTGTAGCTCAAGATATCAACAATCTCCCAAACTGTGGCAATATGAACTCAATTACGAAAACCTGAAGCAACATTCATAAAGTTGCCCCCGTTTCGCATACTTGCACACATATTTAGAAGAAAGTTAAAACATAAGCAATGTAGTACATCCAAAGAGCTTTCCATAACATCAAAGAACTCACCAATTGGCTTAGAATGGAAGAAGTTACACTCAATTGAAGTAGCACTACCAAATCTGCCCAACCTCAATACTAAACAAAATAGCACATTTAGGTTTTCCCAAAATTCTCACTCACCATTCTAGTCCTTTTTAACTCTCCTTTTCATTTAGCCTCAAACACACATTTGCCTCATTTTAACAACATTTTTGGGTCTTTTTCTCCATTTAAGCACAACAAGTTGTTTATCTCACTAATGCACAAAATAGCACATAATCACTCATAAATGTATGGAATACAAGTCAAACGCTTAGTGAAATAAGATATATAAGTTGGTATAAAACCCACTTATCAAATTCCCCCACACTTGAACTTTTGTTTGTCGTCAAGCAAAGACACAAAACAAAACTCTCAACCAAATCTTTTGCTCACAAGTTGAACACAACCACTATACACTCTCCCCACTTACAATGCTTCATTTGTGAACTTTGGTAGAAAAACCTTCCCATCCATTTCAAACACAATTCACACCATCGTTGGTTGTTTTAATTCCTTTTATAACCAATTAGACTCCAATAATAAAGACATGCTCAACTCTTCATGGTAATCACCAAAACAAAGCTGTACTCATTTAACACTTTAACAAAGATGTGTGAGTTGTGTGCTAAGGCTTCCATACTCATCAAGTCTCACTTATGTTCAAAGCAATGGTAGAGAATGCAAATAATTAATTAATAGCTCTTCAAAGTCCTCAACTTGTAAACATAGTATAGACATAAATGCACCATATCAAGGATCAATGGCCGCCCCTATTTCTTACTACTCTTTCCCCCAGGTTGTCATCCTTTAGTACTTTACCTTCGTTTGCACATGACATTATTACTCTGGGGTACTCATTGCCTCACCAAATTTTGCCTTGGGTTTTAGGGCTTTTGATTTCCATCCCCACTCATATGGATTATTCTCAAAGATGTACTCCTTGTGTGAATAGAGCAGTCCCATAGAGGAGTGGTTCATTTTGTTTACTTTCGGAACATTGTCCACGCACTTAGCATCCAGTACATTTAAAATTTGGCATAACCTGCCTTTTCCAACCAAATCATTTCCCTAGTGCTTAAATGTCTCTACAAGTTCTCAAGGAGTACTTAACTTGATAAATGAAAATTTTCGAACAAATTCTCTACTTCTCACCTTTTCACATAAGTTTAACAATCCTAGTATGTATGCCTTTTTAGTGCTTAGAAACAACCATGTTAAAGTGCAAACTTTCCCACTATGTTTTAACTCTTACCACTTAGTATTGAACTATCCTCACCACTGAGCATTTTATTCAAACCTTTTAAAACTCACAACCAACTCTAGTGTTAATGTGTTTTCCATAGATAGTCAAGTTTTTCCACAACAAAGGTCAATGTGTGTTCTAAGCATTACACCTTTTTTAAAAAGTTCAAAATTTCGCATCAAAGTTGCTCAAAAGGTCAAAAATTTCATGGCTCTCTAAATGCAACTCTCACTGTAAAACATCTTCAAAAAGTTTCACAACACAATTTCACAACACAACTTATGCTCAACACCATCAATTATTCACAAAATTTAAAATTCGCACACAAAAAAGAAAAAACACAACATATATGAAATATAATATGCAAAAGTTCAGAATAACACAACAAAACTGAAAAAATTAAAAAAGTATAACATACCTTGCATCACATAGAACAAAAGAACTTTCATGACAGAAAATAAGCATATAAAGTCCAAGAGACACAAACCATAGCAACATTCACTCCCCCACACTTAAAACTTACATTGTCCTCAATGGAAAGTAAAGATAGGTTTAGGATCTCCCTGGTATTGATATATCATGAATTCCAATATTTGCTTGGTGAAGTATCCTTGTTTGAAGTTCTTTCTTTCATGAAAACTTTCCTACACATGGTGAAACAAAGCTTATTGGAAATCACTCACTCAAGTACACAACATATTGGTGCAAGGCATGACATGGAGGTAGCATGCAAGCAAAGTGTCGCACCATGACTAGGAATCACAATGGTGTAAAATTATACAACTATTAACACTAAACGGCACATGCACAATCATGCTTGAAATGTAAGACAAAATGATTATGTGCATTGTGGGAGTGGTTCATGACTCCACTCCCCCACACTTAGCCTCATGTGTGCACGGCTAATTTCCCTTGCAATTCCTTCCTCTACAGACACCTACGTCATGAGTGGCCTTGGTGAATATAAGCAAAAATGCAAAATAACATATCAAGTAATTGAACCAAAAACTGAAGTAAAGGTAAAATGAAAAGAAGTAGTTCTGGGTTTTGTAGTCTCCAGCTAGACTTTATTTATGAAACTTTCTTCTTCAAGAATCGGAATAGCCCTCTCTGTACCAGAAAGATGATATTTCATAAGAACTCATTATCCTCCTGTAGGGCACTTGAAGAATAGGTCCAAAGAAGTGCTTAAGCTCATGCATATGGGAAGCAATCTCTTCAAATTTAACTTTAAACCACTGAGGCTCCCCCATTGTAGGCACCTCCTTTTCGTTCTCCACCACACTAGGCTCCCCTATATGAGGCATCTCATTCACTTCTTCCACCACACTCACCATTTCTATCCTGCAAGGCTCAACCAAGGGTTCTACATCCATGGCCTCAACAAAACCATCAGTAAGTTCACAACCACCAGTAAGTTCAGAAATAGATGTATCAATGAAGCAATTTTCCACCATGTTAGCAATGTCATTCAAAATTTGCACATCTTCAGCAGCTAAACTAATGTCGACATTTTCATTAGCAAGTTCAACATTATCTTGATTCATGATATCACAATGTTCATCAAGATGTGACTCTATGCAATTTATCAAGGCATAAAAAAAAGTCACATTCAAAGAATAACTATCATCTTCATCAAGTATAGCTTGGCACTCATTATGATTTAAACTAAAATGAGGAAATTCTTGAGTCTCTTCTTTGTTAACAACACAGAAAGCATTATCATCAATTAACAAGAGTATATCATTTTGCACTTCTTGGGAGTCCACATTGTGACATGTAGATTCAATCAATGTTTCAAGAATTGGTGCTTCAACACGAGTCTCAAACAATGTGTTGACATTCTCATTAGAAATTGTAACATTATTTTCATGCAAGATATCACCCTGATCATCAAAAAGTGTCTCTAAGCAATTCACAAAGTTTTCACAATGAGAGAACTCTAATGAATGGTTATCAACATCATTTCACTCCTGGAATTCAATAAAATTAATGCAAGACTCCCCATTAGACACACTTCTCATTATGTCACTTAAAGACCTCAAAACCCTCAACTCATCAGTATCAAGCTCATCAACGGAGACATCATCCTCACTAAAATAGCTAAAATTTGGCTCAAGCAACAAAGGCTAGTTGTCAATGTATTTTTATGAGACAACCTAAATATTTTTAAATTCCACCTCCCAAGGATTCGTTTCACCCCATTCATCATTAGCTTGCATTTCAAAATGATACTCCTCAGGAGTTGGTATTCTAGAAATGAGAGGTGTACCTTGTGGATAGCATGGTTCATATTGAATTGGTAACTCACTTTGTTCTTCCACATTGCTCCACAATGATTCTAGTTGAGTGCTCCTTTGTTGGCTTGTTGAGAACTCTTCTTCTTGAGAAATTCGCATTTCTTACTTTTGTGAGCCTCTATCAAGTCTTTCCAAAATTTGAGACAACATGTCTTCCACAGAGAGTGTTTGGTTTCCAATGAGATATGTCTGTTGCTTTGTTCTTGATTGTGCCATTGCTCTTCATATGGTGGTGGAGAGAAGTTCCCATATCTTCTAGGTGTTGGCTGTGTGTAATGATAAGAACCAAAAGAGTCCCCATACCACCTAGACATGCTTGGATATTTGTGGTATCCAATATCCAAAATCAGTTGAGTTCAAGGATCCTACACTGGCCACAAATAAACCAAGTAGACAAAGCAAAACACAGAAGCAAAAACACCAAAATTTCACTAAATGAAACATAATAGAGCTTCTAATCTACAAAGAAAAACAGAATAGAAAAAATCAAAATTCAAGAATCCGCGCCAAGCTTCCCCGACAGCGGCGCCAAAAATTGATGAGTGTTATCGCGTACCCACAATTTATCCTAACTCTAATGCAGTAGTGAAAAGTCTAGTTCATTCCACAGGGAAGTAGGAGAATTTAAGAAATGAGATTTTGTTCACAAAGTTCACAAACGCAAAAGTGTAAAAGAAAACAAGCTAAACAAGTAAATCAAAAACACACAAAAGTTCAACAAGAAATAAAGTACAAAATGTAACAATTGAATGTGAATGGATATCCTAGGGTTCTTGAGTAGGATGAATGCCTTTATAGATGATTGATGCAAACAATTGAATCTCATTTATGATCAGAGGAGACCATAGTTGCCTGAGGACCATGCCTATAGTCGGCATGATGACCGCACTATATCCTATGACCCCTAACACTAATCTTTCCCATGGCGAGGCCTAAGATCAGTGGTTGAAAACCGCAACATCTCAACTAACCAAGACTTCCACTCTAACATGCCAAACCTAGAAACTCCCATGGCGAGGCCCATCCTAGGGTTGAATGCTATAGTTTCCATCTAAGAAAGCATCTTTAACGCTTCTTCCAGTAGTTTCACTCCCTTGAAGTTTCCCATGGTGAGGCCTAAATCTCAGGAATGCAATGATTCAACAGAACAAGTGCAACGACTCAAGAAATCACATTCAAGTTTTCATTTCATGCATCTTCACAAAATGTTGGTGAATCTACCTCCAACTTGGCATGGCGACCACAATTGGAGTTCAAATCATTCAAGACCAGTGCAGATATGTGAAATTTAACAAGTTCTAAGTGTAGATTCATGTGTGATTTCATGCTTATTGAATTACGTCAATTGTAAGGCATCACATCAACTGGTTTAAACATTCATACTTTCAAACCCTCGGATATCACATGATCTAGCCAAGGAACTCCATCTCCATTTCACAATCTTCAATAAGCAATAACAAGCAAATCATATCCATCAAATGGAAAGAAGTTACCAAACGATATGCTTCAATTGCTTCCAATTCACAAGGAATTGGAAATTGCTTCCTTAATTGGATGAAGAATTCTATTGATCGGAGCAATTCCTTGATCGGAAATGGAAATAAAGCTCAAATGCTAGAGAGAGAAACTAGAGAGAGAAAGTAGATATAGCAAATTTATTCCCGCTCTCTCTAGATCAAAAGTTGGTTACAAAATCTAAAATCTAACTAATGAGTGAATAATGGTCCAGGGTTTTCGGGGTCTCAAGGGTCCTCCCCTTCATATTAGCTACAAGTCCTATATATAGAGTTAGGAAAATGTAACTAATATGCAACCGTAAAATATCTACATTATTACAAGAGTGTCCTCCAAAGAAATGACTAAAATCAGCCCAAGAAGTGAAAATTCGAAGTTGAAGAAATCATTCAGCATTCCAGCGCCTTCCAGCTTCCACGTTTCACTCCTTCGCTTCACAGGAATCCAGGTTGAAGAATCGGACTAGCCAGCGTCTTTGAGCCTGGATCCTTCACGTCTTCAGCAGCTCCGCGAACTTCCAAGCAGTCCAGCCCGCCAGGAAATCCTGCATTTGCGCCTCGGTGCTGCACGCCTTCATTATCCTTGCCAACATAACCTGCAATCAGAACACCAACACTTAGAATATTTTCTCAGCAGCAAAGCCTTCACCCAGCCTTCACCAAATAATGACGCCTTAAACTTCCAAGGCGAAGTCTCGCAGCGAGACTTCGTCCTTCAACATGGCGTGGGCGGGACCTCGTGGCGAGGTCTCGCCCTGTGCAAGTGTGTGGACGAGACCTCGTGGCGAGGTCTCGCCTTGTGTTGTGTGTGCGAAGTCACGTCCTTTATGTGCGAGTGTGAAGATGAATGCCCAATGAAAATGTGAAATGTGTGCTGAAGAATGGAAATGAACTAAAGAGTGAAAGATGTTTTGAGAGTTGTGAAATAAAAGTGTGCTGAAGTGTAATATGCAAGTGTTGTTGTGAAGTGAAATGAGAGTGAAGAATATTATGAGTAATGTGAAATGTGAATCAAGAGTGTTGTGAATGATATGAAATGTCTTGAAGATGAATGTACAAGAAGAAAGGAATTATGACGATTTGAAGTGTGAGTGAAGGAGGTGAAATGAAGCAATGGTGTTTTGGGCTCGTTGCATGAATCATGCGACGAGATATGCAGACATGTGCGGCGAAGTGTATTTTCGTGCGGCGAAGTGTTAGCATCCATGCAGCGAGGTGTGTGCTTGTGTGGCGAAGTGTGTGCTTGTGCGGCGAAGTGTGTGCAGTGTGCGGCGAAGTTTGCGCAATCTTGCGACGATGCCTGTGCGTGTGCGTGCGGGATGTGCAGCCTGTGCGCGCGAGAGAGCAGCCTAGTGTGCATGTGTGTGGCAATGCCTGTGCGAGAGTGTAGTAAAAATGTGTGTTGCATCTTTCATTCAAAATATGGTCCTGATGCATTGTGAAATTGGGAAAACTTAAAGCACAAAGGTTGTAGAGCATCCTCTTATCTTTCCAATAGTTTAAGAATCATCACAAATGAAGGTCTGTAACTCAAGATATCAACAATCTCCCAAACTGTGGCAATATAAACTCAATTACGAAAACCTGAAGCAACATTCATAAAGATGCCCCCATTTCTCATACTTACACACATATTTAGAAGAACGTTATAACATAAGAAATGAAGTGCATCCAAAGAGCTTTCCAGAACATGAAAGAACTCAACAATTGGCTTAGAATTGAAGAAGTTACACTCCATTGAATTAGCACTACCAGATCTGCCCAACCTCAATACTAAACAAAATAGCACATTTAGGTTTTCTCAAAATTCTCACTCACCATTCTAGTCCTTTTTAACTCTCTCCTTATCATTTAGCCTCAAACACACATTTGCCTCATTTTAATAACATTTTTGGTTCTTTTTCTCCATTTAAGCACAACAAGTTGTTTATCACACTAATGCACAAAATAGCACATAATCACTTATAAATGTATGGAATACAAGTCAAAAGCTTAGTGAAATAAGATATATAAGTTGGTATAAAACCCACTTATCATATAACGCGAGGGTTTATGCTGAGGTTGATCAATTACGGGTGCTGCTGCATTGTATATGGATTGCCTGTGGTGAAGAGGGCGGACGATTTTGGCAGCATATAGTCACTGACAGGCTTCCAGCGTACTGCTCCCATTGTTTTCGTTAGGGACATAGCTCTGAAAATTGCCGGAATATGGCAAAGAAAGTTGATGGTAAAATCACGCTTCCAACTGAGATACAGGCTACCGGGGGACAAGCAAAGAGCACTGAAGCTTTACCGCATGTAGAAAAACCAGTACAGGTGTGGAAGGAGAAATTGCCGGCTGCAAATGAGACAGTGGCAGTAAGGGAAGATTCAGCATCTCTCATTAATTCGGGGGGAGGTTGAACGAAATGTTCAGTCATTACAAGGGCACATCATGGAACAACAGGTGGAGAACAAAGTGGGTGTGGAGGTTGTTTTTGCTGACCAAAGGCCAGAAATGCCTGTTCCCGAAAAGGTTGGAAACCCACTGCGGCTGGAGGTCCCAAGAGGTACGCAGCTTGTGGAGATTTTGGACTCTGATTTTGTGGAAAATCCAATTCTGAAGGTGCAGGAAAATATTGAGGAGGCGGTCTTGGGGGCTGACAAAGTCGGGTTGCATCAGAATGACGCTCACGAGGAGGAGATCCATGAGCACTTGGAGAATCAAGATCACTCTTCGGCATTAATTTTACACCATTTGGTAACGGAGCAGGGACCTATTTTTGGGGCAGTTTCTACTGATCACATTCCAGGAAATATGGAGATGGTTCCAAGTGCGCCTCAGTAAGTTTCAATAGTTCTCCCAACAGGCGATGAACTGGACCATCTCAAGGATATTGCTGAGGACATTACACGGCAATTGGGTGAGGGAATCATCGAAGGTATTGCTGACTATGTCATGGATGCGAATGATGATGATGAGGACTTGGAAGGCAGTAGTTCAATGCGATCGCTAGATAGGATGGAAGAGTGGCGGGTTGCTCACGAGAACATAATTCAGTAAGCCACTGCAAAACTCAACCTGGACTCGGTAGTGGCTTTGCTGCCTAAGGCGAAAAGATCCCCTCGCATCCTTAGATCTTCAAAGAAGAAAGCAATAACTCATAACAAGGTTCACAATGATGTGGATGTATTGGAACGCAAGGGGGGTAGGCAATAAGCCTACATTACGTCGGCTACGTCGACTGGTACGTGATCATAAAGTGAACTTTATCTGTATTATTAAACCTAAATTAGAATCAACAAAAACGGAAAGTGTTGCATCCCGTTTGGGCTTATCGTGTTTTTTTGGTTAATTCTGTAAATCGCATTTGGATTTTTCATTCCGATGCGTTGGTTTGTACTATTGTTGATCAGTCTGCACAAGTCTTGTCGATTAGGGTGATCACGAGTAAGGGGGACATTGATTGTATAGTATCCTGTGTACACGGCTTTTGTACATGTCGGGAAAGGGAGGATCTATGGGAATCTTTGAGGAATTTGAACTGTGGTAATGCACCTTGGCTCATTTGGGGAGATTTTAATACCATTACATCGGCTGGAGAAGAAAGGGGGCATATCCTATCGAGATGCTGAGGCTAGAATCTGGAAGCGTCTGGATCGTGAACTTGTTAATGAGTCTTGGCTTGACATGTTTGCGTCTTCTATCCAACAACTAAGTAAGACGTCCTCGGATCACTCTTCTTTGTTACTCAGGTTTGATAGACTTGGGGGTCAACATAGGCCTACTTTTCGTTTTCTTAATTTTTGTACTAGTAGGGATGACTTCCTTGATATTGTGGAGCGTGTATGGAAGCATGAAGTTGGAGGTAGGCCTTTGGTTGCAGTTTGGCATAAGCTTATGAATGTGAAAAAGGCTTTAATTGTATGGAACAAGTTGAAGGTGGGGAGGTTTGACTTGCGTATAAAGGAAGCGGAGGATAATATGGTGTTTTTTGAGGAAATGATGCAAAGTTCTCCGGATGATATATGGAGAACTGAGTACAGCCATGCTTCAGTAGCCCTTAACCTTGCTCTAGCAGACGAGGGGGATTTTTGGTGGCAGAAGGCGAATTTAAAATGGGCAATGGAGAGTGATCGGAATACCAAAGTTTTTCATTCACACGTGAAGATGCGCAGGCAACGCACTGTTATTAATGGAATTGTCGATGATAGGGGAGTACAGTTTAAGAATCCAGAGGAAATTGGACGTGAAGCTGTCCGGTTTTTTCAGAGTTTACTGTCGGCTGAACCTGTTCCTGGTGTTGTTCATCTTAAATCTGGTTTTCGTAAGTATAAATTATCGGTCGTGAAGAGAGATCAGATTCAGGCCATACTAGATTTGGAGGAGGTGCGTGAGGTTGTAATGGTTTTGAATTGTGATAGCGCGGTTGGCTCGGATGGTTTTTCCAGTCGTTTTTTTCAGGTGGCTTGGGACATTATGGGTGTCGACATTCATACAGTCGTGGTTGAGTTTTTCTGTGGTGGGGAGTTGCCTCGAGGTTATACTTCAACTCTTCTGGTTCTTATCCCGAAGATTGATAACCCTCAGTCATTTGGAGATTTTCGGCCAATTAGCCTTTGCGCAGTCTTGAATAAGATTATTACAAAGCTGCTGGCCAATCGTTTGGAGAATGTTCTGCCTCTCCTAATCTCTAACAATCAGAGTGTCTTTATCAAGAGGCGCTCTATTGTGGAAAACGTGGTATTGTCCAAAGAATTGGCTGGTGGCATGGCGGCTAAGGCACGTGGTGGTGATGTGATCCTCAAGCTGGATATGGCCAAGGCGTATGATCGGGTGTCCTAGAATTTTTTGTGCCAAGTCCTTCGAATGATGGGTTTTGGGAAAGTCTGGATAGATATGATATTTAGGTGTGTCTCAAATTGTTGGTTTTCTTTAATTATTAATGGAGGCACAGTAGGTTTTTTTCATTCGTCTCTTGGCATTCGTCAAGGTGATCCACTTTCGCCGGCTTTATTCATTATCGCAGCTGAGTACTTATCTTTGTCTTTGAATGCACTCACTGAGTCTCCCAGATTTGCGGGTTATGGTTATCTGAAGAGGGATTTGCAAGTTACACACCTAGGATATGCTGATGATGTGCTAATTTTTCCTTCTGGCCATGGTGGTTCCTTGAGACGGATTATGGGAGTGTTGATGGAATACCAGGCCGTGTCGGGGCAGCTTGTTAATGTGTCGAAATGTTGTTTCTTTGTTCATCCTAAGAGTATCTTATCTCCTAAGATATCTAGGATCACTGGTTTTGTGCACCGGCATCTTGCTATGATATATCTAGGCTGTCCTATTTTCATTGGTCGAAAGAAAGTAATATATTTTCAGCATATGATTACCAAAGTCCGGCGGCATTTTGGTGGATGGAAGATGGGGAAGTTGTCTTTGGGGGGCCGTCTGACTCTGTTGAATTTGGTTTTAATGTCTCTGTATGTTCATTTGATTTCTGCATGTGATCCCCCTAAGTCGATCCTCTATGAGCTTAAAAAAATCTTTGCATCTTTCTTATGGGGTTTAGATGACTCTAAAAGGGGTAAGCATTGGTTGAGTTGGGAAAATGTGTGTAGCCCTGTCTATAGTTGTGGTTTGGGGGTGCGTCGGATTGATCATATTGTGGAGTCTTTTTCTGCAAAGTTATGGTGGGTTTTCCGAAAGGGGAACTCCTTATGGTCAACTTTCTTAAGGCGGAAATATTGTGTTAAATTGCACCCTGCGGTGGTTCCTTGAAAACCATTGGCGTCGACTGTCTGGAGGAGAATGCTGGGGGTTCGGGATAGAGTGGAGGAGCACATTGGTTGGTTTGTTGGCGACCAGAATGTGGATTTTTTCTTTGATAAATGGCTACCCTCAGGCACTCTGGCGGAGTATTCGGTTGCTCTAGGGTACTGCCCGATTAGTGCATTCCGGGAGGATGGAAGCTGATTGATGGATAAACTGCTGAATACAGTTCCCATGGATCAGGTTTCAGAGATCTTGACACAGTATTTATACATTGTTTCGGAACCGTTCTGGGACTTGGAGCCTTGGGGTAATTTTTCAGTTTCTTCTGCCTATAATTTGTTTACTGGTTTCACGGATAAACATCCTTTTTTGTCTCAATTGCGGGGTCAAGGTGTGCCGTGTAAGGTTTCAGTTTTCATGACTCGTCTTTGGTATGGAAGATTTCCTCTGCTATCCTAGTTTTCTTTAATTGGTTTACATGCCTTTTAGATGTTGTCTTTGTCAGAAGGAGGAAGAATCAGGTGACCATTTGTTTAGGGGTGTCAGTTTACGTCCCTTGTGTGGAAATATTTCTCGTTGGCGTTGGGTATACATGGGGATATGGATTGGAGGGCAAGATGTTTTGCGTGGTGGGATTGTGGTGTTTCAAAGTTTGGGCGTTTTGTGGTGAGGGTTATGCCTCTTCTTATCTGTTGGCATGTATGGAAGTTGCGGAATTCGGTATTCTTTAATGGCGACAAGGTAAATTTGAGTTGGGTGGTGAAAGGTATTTTACGGGATATGCAGCTATTGTTGCGGGTCCATTTTAGTTGGCCTATGCAAGGGGGTGGGTGGAGAGATATTGTGGAGCATTGTTGTGTTCGTTCGACTTTCCGCTCTGTCCTTGTTCGTTGGACTCCGTCTCCTTTGGGCAGATATAAGCTTAATGTCCGGGGCTGTTTTAATTCCAGTAACGGTTATCGTGGTGGAGGTATATTGGTGAGGAATTCGGCCGGATCTTTTATGGGGGCAATTGCGATGGGCTGTCGGGGATTGTCGCCTTTACATTTGGAATCGGTGATTTTATTAGCTGGAATTCGTTTCTGTGTGCAGAGGGCCTGGCTCTGTGTTGATGTGGAGTTGAGTTCATCTATGCTCGTCCTTATATTGCGGGGAAAGGTTGGAGTACCTTGGCAGATTAGGGGTCGGGTTGAGGATATATGGCGGCTCAGATAGGTAAGTTTATGCATTGCTATAATGAGGGCAATAAGCCGGCATGTTATCTGGCAAAGATGGGTGTGGCGGTGGGCTCAAGGAAGGAGTTTTTGGATTTCCAAGTGTTACCTCTGGAATTCCGGGGTCTAGTTAATCTGGATCGGCTTGGTTTGCCTAATTTTCGTTTCATTAGGAAATAGGTTGGCATGTCTGTATAATGGAGTCTTTTCCTTTCCTGTTCCTGGAATATTTTTTTGTAACGTTTGTTTCTAATTAATAAATTCTGGGATTGGCACTCCCAGCACGCAAGGGGATATTGCTAAAAAAAATAAAAAATTCCAATCAGAGTAAGAAGGTATTTTGTGAATATACATTTCATTGTCTTCAGTTGTTGGATACCAATTTTGGTGTCTGCTGGATCTGGGTTTATCATTGATATCAGCAATTTTAGTGAAATTTAGAAATTCAGCAAAAGTATGCCGAGTTTTCAAAGGAAGTGGTCCTCTTAGAATGTGCGGTTATTCCATTTTTTATGTAATCACGATCCTGATTTGAGGATTCATCAAGAAGGACACTTTTGGCTGTGGGTTTATGACCCAATGAAACAAGGGAAGTATTTTTAGAATTATTTTGGTTTGAAGAAGACTGAACTCTCATTTGAGATGACCAGTATAGTGGAGGTTATTGGGAATTATAATGGCTAACATAGCCAAAATCCATTAGAGGTCTATGACCTCTTCCACCTCTAGCTTGCATTTCCTGCAAAAATTTAGATAAGAAGATTTTAAATAATAATAGCAATTTATTTTCGAAAATTTTCAAGACGATTCCACAAGGCTTGATTTATTATTTGATGTCGTCTAGATTTATGTGTGTGATATGATATTAACATTATATAATAATGCATTTGATGTAAAACTGCTTGTTGTTTTATTGATAAAACATTTACATTTTCTACGTGATAAATATGTGGAAATTCAGGATCCTGTCGAACCCTTTCTTGTAATGTATACATTTTTCTAATTTTCTTAATTGTAGCAGGATTTTCAATACAATCTTTTAACCATTGTAATTTAAAACTATCTTCCATATTTTTATTCATCAGTTAATAAAGGGCATTTTCTTTTTATAAAATTCCATATATCTATAATGAGCTTCTAAATATTGTGGATCAATATTTAATTTTTTTATAATTTTATATATTCTTAACAATCTATAATATCGCATTTGATGAAGAAAAATTTGATCTTTTAAAGATTTCGTATAATAATTTAATATTCTAATTTCTTTTTTATAATTAGAAGGTTTTTGAAGATAATTTTTTAAATAATTTTCTATTGAAAATTCTTCTTCAATTTGTTCTGTTATAAGCTGCAAGAAATTTTTATCCTTGTAAGAATTCTCGAGTAAGTAAGTGAGGTAAAGAATTTAATTCACCTTTAATATAAACAATTTTAAAATCAAATACAGATAAAATAGCTTGCCATCTAGCAAATATTTGCTTAGATGCAATATTTTTTACATCCTTTTGTAGTACTTCTTTTGCTGCACTACAATCAGCTCTAAGCAAAAATTCTTGATTTAATAAATCATCTTGAAATTTAGAAATACAAAGAACTATACTAAGAATTTCTTTTTTAATTGTAGAATAATTTAATTGAGCATTTTTCCATGTTCCAGAATTATATCTAACTAATTCTCTTTATTGGTCTGTGGATTCTTTTGTTTCAAAATTCCTCCATAACCAATATCAGAAGTATCAGTTTCAACAATTATATATCATTCATGATTTACTAAACTTAAACATGGTAAAAATTTAACATTTTGTTTAATTATTTTTACTCCATTAGTATGAATTTCAGACCATGCAGGAGGATATTTTTTCAACCTATCATATAAAGGCTTACTATCAATAGCCAAATTTTTATAATATTCACCAATATAATTTAAACTTCCTAAAAATCTTTGCAATTGTTTTTTATCCTTCAATTCATCAGGAAATTTATTTGCAAAATTCAATACTTCTAGCAATTGGAGTAATTTGACCATATTCTAATTCATAACCTAAAAATCTAATTTTAGATTGAAATAATTTTAATTTTTTGGCAGAAACAACTAAACCATTTTTAATAACAACTTTAATAAAAATATTTAAGTGTTTGAAATGTTGATCAATATTTTGTGAAAAAATTAAGATATCATCAATGTAAACAATTATAAAAGAATATGGAGAAAAAATATCATTCATTATATGTTGAAATTCATAAGGAGCATTTTTAAGACCGAAAGGCATTACATTCCACTCATAGTGACCAAATGGAACAGTAAATGCAGTCTTATATTTATCTTTTTCAGAAATTTGTATTTGCCAAAATCCAGATTTTAAATCAAATTTAGAGTATATTATTGCTCCAAAAGTTCTATTTAATAGATATTTTTTATTTGGAATTGGATATCTAATCCATTGTAAAACCATATTCAAGGGTTTATAAGTAATAACTAATCTTGGAACACCTCTTTCAATTTCTGAATTTTTATTAACATAAAATGCAGAGCAGCTCCAAGGAGAATAACTTTTTCTAACTATTTTCTTTTTTAACAAATCATCAATTTCTTTTTTGCAATATTCAACCATTTCTTTATTCATTTGAGATGGTCTTGCTTTCGTTGGTATTTTTTGTTCATCAAAATCCTTTTCATATGGTAATTCAACAATATGTTGTTTTCTTTCCCAAAAAGCATTCGGTAACTCACTACAAATTTTTGTAGTAATTTATTCTGTAATATTTTTAATTTGATTTTGTAATTTTAGAGATTTTAACTGTTCTTCTATCTTTAAAGATAAAATTTCATGTGAAAGAAAATTAATTTGATTATTTTTCAATTTTATATTTTCATGTAAATTTAATGAACAAAGTTCTCTAGTTTTTGGAGAAGTTATAAATTTAAATGATAAATCAGAATCAATTTTTGATAATATTTTACCAACACATTTATATGGATGCATTAAATTTAGGAAAGGAGTTCATAGTATTACATGTTGATTAATTGTTTTAGCTAAAACAAATGGACGATAAACATAATTATTTTTTTTTGAAAATATACATACATTTGATAAAACAAATGTATTTTTGCACCTTGTGTATCATTTAATATGACTTGAGTTTTTTCAAAATATTTTAAGGTATTAACCCTTCTCTAATACAATTTAAATCTGCACCTGAATCTATCATTACTATTGATTGAATTTGATACTCTTTATTTATTACAAGAGTTGCAAAAATATAATATTTTTGAGATATAATCAAAGCATTTGATTGAGAATTTTGATCAGAAATTTCTTCTATTTTATTAAGTTCTTTTTCTGTTAAAGTCCTATTTTTTAATATTTTAATTTCTGTTTTTAATTTATTAATTTCTTGTTTTAATATAGGTGTAGTAATTTTTAAGATTTGATTTTCTAATTGATTTTTATCTTTATCTTTTATTATTTCAAAAGAAGTGTCTAATTTATCTAGTTGTTTTTTATTTAAAGAATTATTATTATTAGATGAAGAATAATAAGAATTTTCTTGAAAATATATTTCTAAATATTGATTTATTTTAATAGAATCTTTAATATTATTAATCAAATTTAACATCATTTTGTGATTTTCAGTTAATGTAAAAATTTATAACTGATTTAATTTTTCATCTTTAACAATTTTTAGTTTAAGATTATCCATTTCATATATTTGATTAATATTTTTATTATTTTCAATATTTTCATCTTTTGAGCTATTTTTTTCTATGTTATTTTCAATATTTTCATTTTTTGAACTATTTTCTTCTACGTCAAAGTTATGTAATTTTTCTTGTTCAATTATTTCATTTTTATCAACACATGTATCATTATTATTTTCAGCAACAAATGAATCATTATTACTTTTTATTTTATCACTTTTTTCATTTTCAACACAAGAGTGATTCATAATTTCATTTTCTTCTTTATGTTATTTTTGCAAAAAATAAATTGATTTTAATAACTTATTATTTGGTAATTTCCAAATTTGATAAGCCTTATCTATAATATTTAGACTAGATAAATCATGCACGTGATTTACTCTTTTTTCAATATAAAACCATGCAATAAATGAAATAATTACTTCAGTATTTTTAATTAAATCACAATATTCATTTTGAATATATTTTTGTTGTTTAGAATCATATGTTCTAAAGAACCAATTTCTAAATAATTTATACTGTGGAAGATTAAAATCTTCAACACATATTTTACATATTTCTTTTACATCCAATTTATTTAATTGCTTATTTTCAATTGAAGACAAAGGATGAGAAATAGAAGAATACATAACTGGAAATTAATAAAAAAATATTAAAAAGTAATTTAAGAGCAAAAAGTAATTCAAGAGAGCTTCGGGTAGGATTACTAACATAATTTATGGTAGTATACACATAACTTAGTTCCTTTCATATGGAATCACGTATTGAATATCTTAGATTTTCTCCAAACTTAATATCACGTATTGAAAATTTTAGATTTTTCCACACTTGATAACTTATTGGGCTAATGAAACTCAGCAAAACATTAATTTATATGTCAATCCTTTAACCATTTAAAGGATAGAACATGTCTCATTTTTATTATGGATGACCTTGCTCGACTTTCAACGACTTATTACCGGCTAAAAAGAGAACTTACACCATCATCAACCGCCTCATGAAACGCCGAACGCGACCTGGGTTTCGACCCACAAGATCATACCATAAGAATCATGAAACCGTTCATTCTTTTAAGAGTGATTGGATTTAACATATAAAATAAGTTTCAACTAAGAAACAACGCCTTATTGTTATAAATATGAATAAATCTAAAACTTCTTGTTGTGAAAGCAAATAGGATAGATCTAAAATTTCTTGTTGTGAAACCATATGTTTAGATCCAAAGTTACGTTACCATAGTTGCTAGTAATCCCTCCCCCCCCCCCCGAAATGAGGCTTAGCCTTCCATGGCTCTGATACCAAATTTACACCAGGATATAAACATAAAAATTAAACAAACAAAAATAAAGTAAGTAAGGAACTTACTAGTTATTTTTGTTTGTTTAATTTTTATGTTTATATCCTGGTGTAAATTTGGTATCAGAGACATGGAAGGCTAAGCCTCCTTTTGAGGGGGGATTACTAGCAATTATGGTAACGTAATTTTGGATCTAAACATATGGTTTCACAACAAGAAGTTTGATAAGTTGGTTTTATACGAACTTAAATGTGTTATTTCATTTAGCTTTTGACTTGTTTTTCATGCAATTGTGTGGTGCTATGTGACATTTTGTGCATTTATGTGGTTGCAACTTCAGAATGCTTAAATGAAGAAAAATGCCAAACTAAGTGATTAAATGAAGCAAATAGGTGATTGAGGTTAGAACAAAACAAGGAAAGAATTCAAAGGCTTTAATTGGTGCCCTAATGTGCTTATTTGACAGTTAGTGAACTTAGTTTACGTATATCTTTCTCAATACTAAATTGATCTTGGATGCCATGAAAAGCTCTTTGAGTGTACTTTAATTCTTATGTTTCAATTAGCTTCAATTTCTGTGTGCAAGTATGAGAAATGGGAGCATGTTTGTGGTCAGTATTTCGGTTTTGCCTTTGATTCACTTCACTGCGACAGTTTGGTGTAATGTCAATATCTTGAGTTATAGACTTCTATTGTTGATGATTTTTATATCTATGGAAATCTAAGACTCGTGGCTACAACTTGCATGTTTTAAGTTTCTCCAAATTCACAACGCATCAAGTCCGAATATTGGTTGGAAGTTGCAGTACATTTGCGCACTTGTGCATGGTTTTGGCCTACGACCTCATTGTAGCACAACTTTTGCACATACACACATTTGTGCTACGATGCATCGCAGCTTTGAAGGATTTGTGCTGCGATGCATCACAGCTTTATTGCTACATTCACTCACTAAAAAATTGGCTTGCGACCTCATCGCAAGCCAATTCCATATGTAGTATGTTTGGTGCTCACATTCATTTTTTCACATTCACTTTTGCACATTCATTTGTCACAACATTTTTCACAACACTTGCTCACAATGTCATACACTTCACAACAACATCTACACACAAGCTTCACTTTTGCACACTAGCCCGCTCTCACAAGAATTGTTATACGATGCATCGTAGAGCAATCCAAGCATTTTAAGCTTACATCTCATGCATGAATTTTGCTTATTTCTACTAAATCTCATAACATTTTTCACTCACTTCACAACATATTTTGTACACACATTTGTATGACTTGTTCTTCACCATTTCATGTGCATTTTATTTCCAATCCATGCTTTCTCATTCACTGCCTTATGTTCTAGTATAGCACACTTGCACTAAAGTTTCATTCACAAACACTCACAACACTTCACACAACTCACAAACGCACACAAGCACACTTACACCACGATGCATCGCAGCTTTACATCGTTGGTGTAAGATTTAAACCACGATGCATCGCAGCTTTGCATCGATGGTGTAGAATTTTCACTACGATGCATCGCGGCGATGCATTGTGGTGAAACGAATTTGTGCTACGATGCATCGCAACGATGCATCGTAGCTTTGTCATGTTTGTGCTACGATGCATCACGGCGATGCATCGTAGCTTTGGTCCATTTGTGCTGCGATACATTGCGCAGGCATATGTGAATTTTCGTTGCCTAGAAATCAACTAAGTGTTGGATTTGGTCTTTTGGTGCACAGGTGCAAGGAAGCGTGATCTTGAATGGCACAAAGGCGTATGGATGCTGATAGAAGCGCAGGGACTTGGGCTCGAAGGTGCTGGAATTCAGAACAAGCTTTTAGCTTGGGATTTATGCGTGTGCTGATTTTAGGCATCATTCCTTGTAGTGGCATTCTTGTAATAATGTAGTTATTTTACTTTCGCAAATTATTTACACTTTATAATCCTCTATATATAGAGGATTTAGCTAATATTTCCGGGGGGATGGATAATTGGAGAAGGGGATCGATTATTCTAGAAACATAACAGACTTTTGATATTTTTAGAGCGAGAATTCATCTCTCCAGATTTAATTTCTCTCTCTACTTTTTGTATTCCGAATTAGATTCCGATCGCGCGTCTGTGGACTGGAAATTGCTTCCTTATTCTCGATTAACGAAGGAATTGACATCTCTTTACACTTTAATCGGTAACATCTTTCAATTGAATGGATATGAGTTAGTCATTGTTGCAAATTGATGAATTTGAGATAAGGAAGAAGTTTTCTGGCTAGTGTGTGATGATCTAGAGTTTTCGATGGATGAATGCTAAATTTGTATGATGTTGTGCAGTGCGATTAACAATCTAAATAAGAATTGGAAACATTCTATGATTTGATCTTGTAAATATGTTGAGTTTCATAATATTCAATTGTTGAAGTTGAGTTGAATTTCAATTGCGGTCGCCATGTTGAGTTGAAATTCAAGTCAGCGGTATTTGCTGAGAATTTCATGAATGAGAATTGGATTGTTGCATGAGTTTATACACCTGCTTGCATGTGTTCATTTTCTATAGCCAGGCCTCGCCATAGGAAGCTTTTAGACTATGAAATTCTCCGATCAAGGTGTGTAGAGATTCCTTAGCTTGAATGAAGACCTTGGAAGCTAGAATCAGGCCTCGCCGTGGGAGAATTCTAGGGGATGGTTGCCAAAGTAATTGGAGTTTTGGAATTGAGAAGGCTAGGGTTTTAATTCACTATTCTTAGGCCTTGCCATAGGTAAGGATGGTGCTGAGGGACTGGATTTGCAGTGTGGATGCCATAACAACTGTGAATTACGTCTTAGGTAGCTAATTCTCCTCAGTTGTTCTTGCATATATGGTAATGGCACTACATAGGTCACTTAGTGGAGCATTCATCTAGAGGGAACTCTAGGTTATCTGTGTCAACCATTTGTTATCTCATTTTATTTGTTCTGTCGTTTAAATTTTATGTTGATTCAAGTCTTGATTTTGAGTTGTTTTGATTATCTTAATTCCCTGTTCTTGTTACTACTATCCTTGGATCTTGATATTGCATTCTTTGTGACATAATCTGAGTAACATTCGAATTTCTTGATACTACCTGTTCCCTGAGGAACGAACTTTTCTCTCCACTTCTATAGTTAGAGTTAGGATAAATTGTGAGGTATACGATCAGCCCATCAAATTTTGGCGCCGCTGCCGGGGAACTAGGCATGATTTCTTAAAATTTTATTTTGTTCTGTTCTTAGTTTTTGTGATTTTGTTCTGTTTTTAGTTATTCTATTCATTGTGTGAAGTTGTTTTATTTTGTTTGTATGTGTTTTCTTTTGTTTTGGTCTATATAGTTCTATTCTCTTAGTTTCATATTTGCAATTTTGATTGCTATTGTTCTTGTTTTCTTTCTTCTATCAGAAATCACTTGTGGTGTGTTGTATGCCCAGGTCCGTAAGATCTGCAGGGGAGCCTGAATTTACACTTGACCCTGAATTGCCAAAGACTTTGAGGAATCAAAAGAATGAAAGAATGACCAATCCAGAGGCAAGGTCACCACGTTTTGGTGACCATTATGCTGTCAATTTCGACAATGGTTTTGAGCAACAAGATATTGATATGGCAAGCTACCATATACGAACTCAAATTGTTTCGATGATTACACAAGGGCAGTTTTTCCAAGGGTTGGATAACAAGGATCCGAATGAACATCTAGATTGGTTCTTAGGATTGTGCAGCACATTTAAGCTTTTGGGGGTGCCTAGAGGTGAAGTCCATCGGATCTTATTCCCTTTGTCACTCAGGGGGAAAGCTAAACACTGGTTTAATTCAATCGGAGGCACTCTCCTTTGAAGAGTTGCAGAAAAAGTTCCTGGCCAAGTACTTCCATCCAGCCAAGTTTGAGAAGTTGAGAATGGACATAATGAATTTTCAACAGCATGAAGGAGAACCTTTTCTCGAGGCTTGGGATAGGTTCAATGATCTAATTAGGCAATGCCCCAACCATGACTTGGGAGAAATAAGAGAATTTAATACCTTTTTCAAAGGCCTTACTGCTGAGTCTTCATTAATGGTGAATGCTTGTGCCAATGGAGCTCTAAAAGACAAGAGTGTTCAAGAAGTGAGGGAGCTCTTTGATCAGATTGCTGAAGATGAGTACTTTTTCCCTGAAGCAAGGAAACTGCATGGTAGGAGGCAGAGAGGTGTCTTGGACCTTGATGAGGAAACGCCATTAAATGCCAAAGTTGAGGCTCTCAAAAAGCAGGTGCAGACACTAAAGGCCACACAAGCCAGGGCTCCAGTGTTATCTTGTGGCGTTTGTAAAGGGGAGCACTATACTAATGAGTGTGCTGTGACAACCGAATCTCTTCAATATGTAAACAACTACAGCAACAAGCCACAGTACTCAGGGAATTATTCGAGATGCAACAATAGAAATTATGGAGGCAACCAAGGTACTTGCGGGCAGCAAAATCAAAGCCAGGGAGGCCAATATTCTCAAGGAAATGAACAAAACAGGTCTACCAATCCTCCACCAGGATTTTAGCAACAGCCAAATGTTCAAGAAACCGAAAAACCATCGGTTGAAGACATGCTCCATCGTCTTATGGAAAAGATGGATAAAAATGAGGAAAGAGTTGGTGGCTTGGATACAACTATCAAGCATCATGAGGCCACACTAAAAAATATAGAGATGCAATTGGGACAACTTGCTAAGGCAGTACATCATAGACCAAATGGATCTCTCCCGAGTGATACAATCCCCAATCCCAAAAGTAGAGCAGATTGTAATGCCATTACCTTGAGGAGTGGGAAGCATGTGCAGAAGGCTACCAATATTGAATATGAGGCTTGTGAAGTGGAAGCTGAGGTGGTTGTGAAACCTGAAAAGGATTGTGAAAAAGAGACCATCTCAACAAAAAAGAAGGAAGTACCAGGTAGGGTAGGCAAGGAGATAACCAAAAAGTCCAATCCTTACAATTTTCCTGAATATGCTCCTAAGCCTCCCTTCCCAGAAAGAAAGAAACCACCACCAAATAAAGGACCACAGTTTGATCATTTTGTGAAGGTGGTGAAGGAAGTTAATGTGAGTTTACCTTTGCTAGACTTGGTAACTGCTGTACCAAAGTATGCAAGATACCTTAAGGATCTTATCTCCAACAAAGAGCAAATTCTTAAATGTGAAGCACCTATGATGCTAACCGAATTCAATCAAGCAATGGCCCTGCATAATTTACCACCGAAATTGAAGGACCCAGGCAGTTGCACCATTCCTTGCAAGATAGGCACCAGACATTTTGCAAAGGCACTTTGTGACCTTGGTGCTGGGATCAACTTGATGCCACTCTCCATCGTTATAAATTTGGGTTTGAGTGGAAGGATACAACCTGTGGCTGTAACCTTACAACTTGCAGATAGATCCTTGGTGACACCCACAGGGATAATAGAGGATGTGATTGTGAAGATAAACAAATTCACGATTCCAGTGGACTTCATTGTGCTCAACATGCAGGAGGACCCTGAGGTTCCTATTATTTTTGGTAGACCATTTCTTGCAACTGGGGATTCATTAATTGGCGTAAGGAACAAAATAATAACATTTCAAATTAATGATGAACAAGTAGTTTTTTATGTCAATTATGCTATTGAGCATCCCTGGCATATAGAAAGATGTTTTGCAATTAGAGCCGTAGCATGCAACATGCATGTGATCAATGAAGAAGTGAAACGTGAATGCATATCTGTTGAAGAATTAAATGCATGCAATGAAAAAAATGAACCTGAAGCGTTGGATAAGGAGGATTGCATGATTTTATCGGAGATTGCAAACATGGTAGAATGTTGTTTTGTAGATGATTCAATAATTGAATTGCAAGATGAAGTGTTGGTAGAACATACCTCACAGGAAGCATGTGTTAAGAATTTTTCAAATGGTAATGAGTGCCATGCTATACTTGCTGATGCTGATAGTTATTCTATGGATGTATCTTTTCTTGATGACCTGATAAATTGCATAGAGTCACATCTTGATGAACATTGTGATATCATGAGTAAAGATAATGTTGAACTTGCTAATGAAAATGTCGACACATTCATTGAAACTCTTGTGGAGGCACCAATTCTTGGAATGGTGATTGAATCTAGTGATCTTATTGGTGACTCACGAGAAGTGTAAAATGAAGTCCCCTTGTTAACGAATGATAATGATTTGTGTGTGGATAGCGAAGGGAAGCCTCGAGGAGTAACATATGTTAGACTAGATGATGAAGATGTGCACATTTCGAATGACATAGCTAACATTGTAGGAAATTGTTTTGTGGATGCATCTATTCTTGAACTCACTAATAGTTTTGAGCTTCTTGATGAGTATGTTGAAGCTAGGGATGTCCAAGCCCTGAGTGAGCATTGCAGGGATATGGAGCTTAACATGGAAAGAATGGCTTACATACAATGGGGAGGCTTCAAGGGTTCGCAGTTGACTTTGTCGAGGCTGCTCTCAATGTGCAATTTAAGTGCATCTTTGGAAGTACTCAGCAAGTGGCTTACAAGAGGAAGAAGCGTGCTGCTGAGATGTCTTTTGTTTGGTGCAAAGATGGATATACCGAGTCCAAATCATGAAAAAACATGTTTCGTGGATTAATAAAGTCTAGCTGGAGACTACAAAACCCAGAACTACTTCTTTTCATTTTACCTTTAATTCAGTATTTTGGTTAAATCAAGTAGTTATGTTGTTTTGCATTCTGTTATACTCACTACGACCACTCATGTTGTAGGGGCACGCACATGAAGGGAATTTCAAGAGAACTAGGCTATGCACATGAGGCTAAGTGTGGGGGAGTAGTTCCATAGACCAGTCCCGTGCTGCAAACTATCACTTTATTTTACATTTCGAGCAGGAATTTTTCATGCAAGAAAGAACTTCAAGCAAGGACACTCCACCAAGCAAACTTTGGAATTCATGACATATCGATACCAGGGAGCTCCTAAACCTCTCTTTACTTTACATTGAGTACAATGTAAGTTTTAAGTGTGGGGGAGGGAATGTTTGCTATCATTGGTGTCTCTTGGACTTTATATGCTTACTTTCTGTCATGAAAGTTCTTTTGTGCAATATGATGCAAAGCATGTTATGTTTTAATTTTGTTGTGTCATTTTGAGTTTATTATCTGCAGATGTTATGTTTTTAATTTTTTTTGCATAAAATTTTACATTTGAGAGTTGCATTTAGTAAGCCATAAAGTTTTTTGAACGTTTGAGAATGAGTGATGGTTTAGAACACAAGTTGACCTCTTTGTGGAAGAACTTGTCTATCTATGGAAAATGCACTAGCACTAGAGTTGGATGTGTGTTCAAAACTGAAATAAACATACTTAGTGGTGATGAGAGTTCAATGACTAAGTGGTAGGAGTTAAAAACATAGTGGGAAAGTTTGAACTTTAACATAGTTTTAATCAAGCACTAAAATGGCTTACATACAGTGATTGATGAACTTATGTGAAAAGGTGAGAAGTAGAGAAGTGGTCTGAAAATTTTCATAAATTGAGCTAAGTAATCCTTGGAAACCTGTATAGACACTTAAGCACCAGGGGAGAAGATTTGGAAAAAAATGGTAGGTTATGCCACATTTGCTGAAGGCTAAGAATGTGGACTATGTTCCAAAAGCTTAGATAAATGAACCACTCCTCTGCGGGACTGCTCTAACGCACTAAGTGTGCACTTAAAGAGAATAATCCGCATGAGTGGGGATGGAATTCAAAAGCCATAAAACCCAGGGAATTATTTAGTAAGGCCAAGGAGTACCCCAGTGTAATAATGTCATGTGCAAACGAACGTAAAGTACTAAAGGATGACAACCTGGGGGAAAGAGTTGTAAGAAACGAGGGCAACCAATGATCCTTATTATATAGTGCATTTGTGTTTGTACAATGTTTCCAGGTTGAGGACTTGAAAAGAACTAGTAATGTTCAAATATGTGTTTTCTCTACTATTGCCTTGATCATAATAAAATCGTGAGATGTATGTAA
Organism: Ophiorrhiza pumila; assembly: GCA_016586305.1. Lineage (NCBI taxonomy): Eukaryota > Viridiplantae > Streptophyta > Magnoliopsida > Gentianales > Rubiaceae > Ophiorrhiza > Ophiorrhiza pumila. The sequence continues at coordinate 28,362,967 of BLIW01000008.1, read as the reverse complement.
GCCTTTGCACACAACTCACACATCTATGTTAGAGCTTCAAATGAGTACAGCTTGGTTATGATGATTACCATGAAGAATTGAGCATATCCTTACCATTAGAGTCCAATTGGTTAATAAGAAATGTGTACATCCAACAATAGTGTGAAATGTGCTTGAAATGGATAGGAAGGTTCTTCCACTGAAATGCACATAAGTAGCACGGTGTGTATGTGGAGTATTGTTCTGACTGTGTTTCAATGGTAAGCAAGAGATGTGAATGTGATTTTTTGTTGTGTCTTTTCTTGAGGGCAAGCAAGAGCTCAAGTGTGGGGGAAATTGATAAGTTGGTTTTATACCAACTTAAATGTGTTATTTCATTTAGCTTTTGACTTGTTTTTCATGCAATTGTGTGGTGCTATGTGACATTTTGTGCATTTATGTGGTTACAACTTCAGAATGCTTAAATGAAGAAAAATGCCAAACTAAGTGATTCAATGAAGCAAATAGGTGATTGAGGTTAGAACAAAACAAGGAAAGAATTCAAAGGCTTGAATTGGTGCCCTAATGTGCTTATTTGACAGTTAGTGAACTTCATTTGCGTATAGCTTTCTCAATACTAAACCGAATGGGGAGATCATGGATGCTATGAAACGCTCTTTGAGTGTACTGTAATTCTTATGTTTCAATTATCTTCAAATTCTGTGTGCAAGTATGAGAAATAGGAGCATGTTTGTGGTCAGTATTTCGGTTTTGCCTTTGATTCACTTCACTGCCACAGTTTGGTGTGATGTCAATATCTTGAGTTAAGGACTTCCATTGTTGATGATTCTTATATCTATGGAAAGCTAAGACTCATGGCTACAACTTGTATGTTTTAAGTTTCTCAAAATTCACAACGCATTGATGGGAGAAAATATGTTATAAAAATGTGATCGTGATTGCAATTTACTCCTACTCAAAAATAAGCTAAACAACTCCGTAAATGTGATAGTATAGCAAGTTCGTTCTCTGGGGAAAGGACTGTATTGAAGTTCTATGGAAAATCTTTTTGATGTTTTAATAGTTAACAAACTAAAAGCAATAAAAGAATAACAATGATAAAACCAAAATGGTGATTCAATGAAAACAATGATTTAAGCAAGTGTACTCCCGAGATTACACTATAGGGTTACATAAGACATACACATTCATTCTATCTATGGTCATGCAAATTAAGGATAAACACACTTACTCACACCCACCTATATGGCCGTAGGTAAGGAGTGATTGATGCACTTACCTACTTAGATATTAACCAATTCATTGAACACTCCTATATGGCCGTAGGCACAGTTCACTTCCTTAGTTAACCAGAAATCTATTGCAACTACCCACTCAACCAAACCCTCAAGTTCAACCGCTCCTTTATGGCCAAGGCAACGCCGGAACCAGTCACGCTAATGCCAAACTAACCACCCTAAACCCTCCTATATGGCCGTAGGAAAGAATTAAGGTAAATTAATCTAACAAATTCACAACCAACCCACAATAGATTCCAAACAACTTACTCTAACCCTCCTATATGGCCGTAGGAAAGATTAAAACAAGTTTTCTCTAAGCAATTTACTGTTCTTTAAGCATATATTAATCATACATAATTAAGGCCTTAAATCATGCATAATTATGAAGAACACAGTAAAACTCATTTAACAAAGACCATAGAATAGAATTTAGAATGTAAATTAAGCACAAAAACCCTTATTCATAATCTCGGGAGCAAAATAGATTTAGCCTAGCATGGCTAAATCAAACATCATCATATATAAATTAAAACACAAGATTGAAAACATAATTAAAAGAATAGAAAACACCTTGAATGGTAAATCCTTGGATGTAATTTCAACTCGTAAAAGCATGAATTCAATAAGAGATGATGTTCCTCCCAAATCATACAGGTGAAATTCTCCAAGTAATAGAAGAGGTAGAAAACCCTAGCTATTACAAAGAAGAATCCTTGCTTAAAATCTCCCAATAATGTCACACCCAAAATCTGTAAACCCTAGTCCTATATATAGTAATTCTATGAAAGTATTTGCAAATAAGTCCTTTACAAAATTCTTGTTGGAAAAGGCAACTCAAAGTGAGCCAAAATCGCAAGTTTCCAAAAATGAGACGAAAATCAGCAATCTTCATCGCTCCCCGACGTCGCGACGGGAAAGGGATCCCCACGTCGCGACGTGCGTGGCTGTTGCTTTCTCAAAATCTGTTGAATCTGGACGTCACGACGTGGAAGGGGTCCCCACGTCGGCGATGTGGGCGGCTGTATTGACGATTTTCTCAACTTTTCCTCCACTTTTGCATCCAATTCAACTTTTGCATGATTTCTTCCTTCCAAGTATCCATGGTTGACAAACCTACAAATGAAACACTAAAACAACTCAAAAAGAACAAGAACGAGCAATGAATCAAGTATAAAACAATAGATAAAAGGTGAATAAATTCACCTCATCAAATTCCCCCACACTTAACCTTTGTTCGTCCCGAACAAACTAAACCAAACACGACAACACTAAAACAAAAATTTAACACAACAACTCTCAACAAAATACTAACAAATAAAAAAGAAAACTCATCCAACTTCATCAATCCGATCTAAAAAAACAAATGCCATGTATTATCCTCATAATCTCAAGTATTTAAATGTCAAGTACACATAATATGAGTCCCCATAAGTTATCAAAGTGCATTGACATACTCATTTAGACACGTTGAGCCAACCATGTGTGTGTGTGCAGTAGGTTCCACCTTAGTTCATAAATCATCCACAACCACGCCATAAGCCAGGGCTCCAACAACTGAGTTTTTGCCTCAACTTTTTCTTACTAATCAAATTAAAAATTCATTATTCACTCATATTAATAAGAATTCACTCGGCAAACCTTCAGGTTTATATAACGCACTCACTCCCCCATACTGTCACATTTAAGTAGGGTTTTTCAATAGAATTCCCGTGACATCCACCTGGAGTACTGTCTCACCTTCGAGTTTTAGACCCATTCCCACTCATGCAAGTTCTCCATTAACTTTTCGTTTAAGAGCAGTCTCACAGAGGAGTGACAATATGAAGCCAAAGTCTTATGGCTTCCAACCTCCGTTACCATCCATATGAGTTCTCATAGGGTTATTATTAAAAGCAATCTCATAGAGGGACGATAGTATGAGTATAACAAGCTCAACAATGAAAAAGCATTAAGTGCGAACAATTATGCAAGCACATTTATTACAGAGCACATTATAAGGGAGTTATATGATTTTCAACTAAACAAAGTGTTAAAAACACTCCAACCACTCAATGATTACAAACTCATCAATCCCCTCAGTAGTTCCCCGAAGTGCATAAATATGGTCGACTCAAAATGCTAAAATTTCCATCAAAGACCCAACTCCCTCTTGATAGCATATCATTTTCCTATCTCACATTGAATCTTTCGATAAAATCTCATCATTGGCAACATGACACTTATTACAATAAGATCAAAATTTTAAAAATTGGATACAACACAAAAAACATATAAAAAACACATAAAAAACCATGGTTTAACTATGAGAAGAAGTATTATTTACTGAATCACTTTTGTATGAGCTAAGATTAACGCAAGTACAAAAAGGACACCACATAAAATAAAATAATACTAAAAATAAACAAACTACTAAGAAAAACTAAATAGCCATTAAACAAAACATAACATTTACACAACTTCTCCCAGGAATTTAAACATAAAAACATACAAAACACATGAATTGAATAACTATGAATTCAACCCCCCCACACTTAAAATACACATTGTCCTCAATGTGTGAGAAAATGAAAGATTTCACCTATTATTCATCTCATTCCCGATAGACTTGTTGTGCAGTTGAGGTTTTGTCAATGTCTCAAGTAGCCTTCTTCTTTATTCAAACTAATAACAAAAACAAAAAAAAACATAAAAACTATTAATTTAAAAAGAAAAGGAACAAGGTAGTTCTAGGTTTATTTGGTCCCTAGCTAGACCTTATTATTCTGGCCCTTCTCTTTCAAGACTCAGAATACCCATCCTTATACCAAAAGAAGTCTTTCTCACGAGCACTTTGTCTTCTAGCATAATGCTCCTTTTGCAGCCCTTTAAGGAGGAACTTGAGCCCATGCATTTGAGGAGCAAGTTCAATGAACTCAACTTTGTACCACTCTTGCACCTCCAATGTAGGCTCCTCCTTTGCTCTTTGCACCATTATCCTCGAGATTTCCCAGGACTCCTCATTTTTCGATGGCACCTTTTCTTCCGCCCTGTTTGAACTACAAGAATCCACCAACGGTTTCGCTTCCATGGTCTCAATGAAATCATCACTAATTTCAAATATGGATGTATCAATATAACAATTTTCTACCATATTAGTTATCTCATGAAAAATATGCAAATCTTCCTTATCTAAACTAACATGGTATTCAGTTATAGGCATCTCCACATCTTCAGTTATCTCAAAAATGGAAGTCTCTATGAAAACATTTTGAACCATATCTTTCAACTCTAATGCTATACTCTCATCTATCTTGAGCACTTCAGAATTAGATATATGCATTACAGAGTTATCATCATTCACAGTACATGTTTTCATACGATTGCAATCAATAACTGAATTTTCAACAACATCCACATAAAAGCAAGTATTAATGTCCCTCAGATGCTTCTTATCATAATCGACATTAAATATTACCTATTCGCCATTGACACAAAATGCTATGGTCTTGCTGCGTACGCCAATTAAAGCTTCTCTAGTTGCCAAGAAAGGTCTTCCAAATATGAGAGAAACTGCCTCATCCTCCTCCATGTCTAAGATAATAAAGTCCACAGGAATTGTGAACTTATTAACTACTACCAAAACATCCTCAATGATGCCCATAGGAGTGATGATGGATCTATCAGCCAACTGAAAAGTTATAGCCACTAGTTTTATTAGCTCACCCATGCCCACACTAACAGCAATAGAATAAGGCATTAAATTAATGCCAGCTCCTAAATCACATAATGCCTTAGCAAAATATCTTGGGCCAATCTTGCATGGAATGGTGCAGCTTCCTGGATCTTTGAGCTTAGGTGGAAGATTTGATTTCATTAAGTACTTCCCAACCTCATTCAATTGGATCACCTCCTCACAATGGAGAATTTGCTCCTTATTCGAAATAAGATCCTTCAAGAATTTTTAGCAAGTAGGTGCTAACTTGACCAAATCCAGCACTGGTATTTCCATGTGGAGCTGCTTAATCATCTCAGCAAATTTGCTGAACAGGATCTTCTTCTTTGATGGCTGCAGCCTTTGAGGAAAAGGTGGTGGTGGAGCACATTTTTAACAATTAAAAGCACTTTGGGGGCTTTTTCTTTTGCCACTTACAGACAATGTCCTTCTTCTTCACTGCTGGCTCGGGAACATCATTCACCTCCGTTTGAACTTTGACAGCCTCTTGATCATCCTTTGGAGAATCCTCTTCAGAAGTTTTTGGAGATTTCAATTCCTTACCACTTCGTAGTGTCACAGTATTGCATTGCTCTCTTCCCTTAGGATTGGGAAAAGTTTCACTGGGTAAAGCTCCATCTGGCCTATTATGAACTTCCTTCGCCAGTTGGCCTAATTGAACCTCCACATTCTTAAGGATAGCACTGTGCTCTCTCAACATTCCTCCTTGAAACTCTACTGTTTTCTTCAAATTAGTTGTTCTTTGCTGACATTCCCAAAAAACCTTGTCCATCTTACCCCCCAACACTGTGATAACATCATCCATTGATGCTTGTGGATTACCATTCTGTGTGTTATGTTGGTTTCCATAACCAGGTGGGTAAGTTGGTTTTGATGTAAACTGTGGGCGATACTGTCCTCCTTGGTACCCTTGATTTCCACCGGAAGGCTCCCACTGATTTGAAGTATTATTTCGATCATAGTTAACATACTTTACTGGTTCACTAGTGACTTGAGGACACTGATCCATGTGATGTTCTCCCTGACATAAACCACAAGTTGGCGTGGTTTTGTTTGTCACTGCTGCTTGAATACTAGCCAATTGGTTCTGCATGGCTGTCATCTGTGCTTCCCAGTTGGTTGTTTTATCCAACTCTAACATACCAATCTGCCGTCTTCCATGGTTGCTTCTCCCATTGGGCAACATAAGCTCATTACTCATTATACGCTCAAAAATCTCTTCAACTTATTTTGGTGATTTATCACGCAAGTTTCCTCCAGCTGAAAGATTTACCAACTGCATAGCATCAACATTGAGTCCATTGCAAAAGAAATTCAACTCTCATCCCGGCTCCAATCCACTATTTGTGCATTTATAGAACAGTTCCCGAAATCTATCCCATGCTTTTGTGAATGACTCATTATCATCTTGACAAAACTGCATGAACTCCATTCTGATCTTGTCCATTCTGGATGGAGGGAAGTATTTTGTCATGAATCTCTTTGCAACCTCATCAAAAGTTTCAATCCTCGCCCCATTAATAGAATCATACCACCTCTCAGCTGCTCCTTGAAGAGAGAAAGGAAACAACATTCTCTTCAAAACATCATGTGGGATATGTGGGAGGTTACTTGTGTTACACTTTTTAAGGAATGTCCTTAAATATGCATGTGGATCTTCAGTACTCATCCCATTAAAAATCTGGCCATTTTGAATCAAATTAATGACGGTTGGAGGGATTTGAAAATGCTCTCCAGTGTCAATAAAAGGTGAATCCAAGTTGTCCATTCGAGACTCATAATGATCACCATATTGACGACGAGGTGCCAGTGGGGCTTGTGGAATATTCGGAGGGTCCTTGGAGGATCATCAACATTAGGTTGGTTTTCTTGGCCTGCCATTGCTGCAAAATTAAAAAGAATAAACAGGAATAAAAACGAATAAGCAGAAAAAGTAAAAGAATACAAAAAATGAATAAAAATAAATAAAAACAAAACACCAACACAACTGCTTTCCCCGGCAGCGGCGCCAAAATTTGATGGGAGCAAATATGTAATAAAAATGTGATCGTGATTGCAATTTACTCCTACTCAAAAATAAGCTAAAAGGACTGTATTGAAGTTCTATGGAAAATCTTTTTAATGTTATAATAATTAACAAACTAAAAGCAATAAAAGAATAACAATGATAAAACCAAAATGGTGATTCAATGAAAACAATGATTTAAGCAAGTGTACTCCCGAGATTACACTATAGGGTTACATAAGACATACACATTCATTCTATCTATGGTCATGCAAATTAAGGATAAACACACTTACTCACACCCACCTATATGGCCGTAGGTAAGGAGTGATTGATGCACTTACCTACTTAGATATTAACCAATTCATTGAACACTCCTATATGGCCGTAGGCACAGTTCACTTCCTTAGTTAACCAGAAATCTATTGCAACTACCCACTCAACCAAACCCTCAAGTTCAACCGCTCCTTTATGGCCAAGGCAACGCCGGAACCAGTCACGCTAATGCCAAACTAACCACCCTAAACCCTCCTATATGGCCGTAGGAAAGAATTAAGGTAAATTAATCTAACAAATTCACAACCAACCCACAATAGATTCCAAACAACTTAGTCTAACCCTCCTATATGGCCGTAGGAAAGATTAAAACAAGTTATCTCTAAGCAATTTATTGTTCTTTAAGCATATATTCATCATACATAATTAAGGCCTTAAATCATGCATAATTATGAAGAACATAGTAAAACTCATTTAACAAAGACCATAGAATAGAATTTAGAATGCAAATTAAACACAAAAACCCTTATTCATAATTTCGGGAGAACAATAGATTTAGCCTAGCATGCCTAAATCAAACATCATCATATATAAATTAAAGCACAAGATTGAAAACATAATTAAAAGGAGAGAAAACACCTTGAATGGTAAATCCTTGGATGTAATTTCAACTCGTAAAAGCATGAATTCAATAAGAGATGATGTTCCTCCCAAATCATACAGGTGAAATTCTCCAAGTAATAGAAGTGGTAGAAAACCATAGCTATTATAAAGAAGAATCCTTGCTTAAAATCTCCCAATAATGTTACACCCAAAATCTGTAAACCCTAGCCCTATATATAGTAATTCTATGAAAGTATTTGCAAATAAGTCCTTTACAAAAGTCTTGTTGGAAGAGGCAACTCAAAGTGGGCCAAAATCGCAAGTTTCCAAAAATGAGACGACAATCAGCGCTCTTCGTCGCTCCCCGACATCGCGCGACGTGCGTCACTGCACTTCGCGACGTCTACCGACGTCGCGACGTGCGTGGCTGTTGCTTTCTCAAAATCTGTTGAATCTGGATGTTGCGACGTGGAAGGGGTCCCCACGTCGCGACGTGGGCGGCTGTCTTGACGATTTTCTCAACTTTTTCTCCACTTTTGCATCCAATTCAACTTTTGCATGATTTCTTCCTTCCAAGTATACCATGGTTGACAAACCTACAAATGAAACACTAAAACAACTCAAAAAGAACAAGAACGAGCAATGAATCAAGTATAAAACAATAGATAAAAGGTGAATAAATTCACCTCATCACGCATCAAGTCCGAATATTGGTTGGAAGTTGCATTACATTTGCACACATGTGCATGGTTTTGGCCTACGACCTCATCGTAGCACAACGTTTGCACATACACACATTTGTGCTACGATGCATCGCAGCTTTGAAGGATTTGTGCTGCGATGCGTTGTTGCTACATTCACTCACTAAAAAATTGGCTTGCGACCTCATCGCAAGCCAATTCCATATGTAGTATGTTTTGTGCTCACATTCATATTTTCACATTCACTTTTGAACATTCATTTTTCACAACATTTTTCACAACACTTGCTCACAATGTCATACACTTCACAACAGCATCTACACACAAGCTTCACTTTTGCACACTAGCCCACTCTCACAAAAATTGCTCTACGATGCATCGTAGAGCAATCCAAGCATTTTAAGCTTACATCTCATGCATGAATTTTGCTTATTTCTACTAAATCTCATAAAATTTTTCACTCACTTCACAACATATTTTGTACACACATTTGTATGACTTCTTCTTCACCATTTCATGTGCATTTTATTTCCAATCCATGCTTTCTCATTCACTGCCTTATGTTCTAGTATAGCACACTCACACTAAAGTTTCATTCACAAACACTCGCAACACTTCACACAACTCACAAGCGCACACAAGCACACTTACACCAACGATGCATCGCAGCTTTGCATCATTGGTGTAGGACTTACACCACGATGCATCGCCGCTTTGCATCGAAGGTGTAGAATTTTCACTACGATGCATCGTGGTGAAACGAATTTGTGCTTCAATGCATCGCGGTGATGCATCGTAGCTTTGGTCCAAGTGTTGAATTTGCTCTTTTGGTGCACAGGTGCAAGGAAGTGTGATCATGAATGGCACAAAGGCGTATGGATGCTGATGGAAGAGCAGGGACTTGGGCTCGAAGGAGCAGGAATTCAGAAGAAGCCTTCATCTTGGGATTTATGCGTGTGCTTAATTTAGGCATCATTCCTTGTAGTGGCATTCTTGTAATATTGTAGTTATTTTATGTTCGCGTATTATTTACACTTTATAATCCTCTATATGTAGAGGATTTAGCTAATATTTCTGGGAGGATGGATAATTGGAGAAGGGGATCGATTATTCTAGAAACATAACAGACTTTTGATATTTTTAGATCGGGAATTCATCTCTGCAGATTTATTTTCTTTCTCTAGTTTTTGTACTCCGAATTGGATTCTGATCGCGTCTGTGGACTGGAAATTGCTTCCTTATTCTCGATTAACGAAGGAATTGACATCTCTTTACACTTTAATCGGTAACATCTTTCAATTGAATGGATATGAGTTTGTCATTGTTGCAAATTGATGAATTTGAAATGAGGAAGAAGTTTTCTGGCTAGTGTGTGATGATCTAAAGTTTTCGATGGATGAATGCTAAATTTGTATGATGTTGTACAGTGTGATTAACAATCTAAAGCAGGTGTATAAGAATTGGAAACATTCTATGATTTGATCTTGTAAATATGTTGAGTTTCATAATAATTAATTGTTGAGGTTGAGTTGAATTTCAATTGCGGTTTCCATGTTGAGTTGAAATTCAAGTCACCGGTATTTGCTGAGAATTTCATGAACGAGAATTGGAGTGTTGCATGAGTTTATACACCTGCTTGCATGTGTTCATTTTCTAGAGCCAGGCCTCGCCATAGGGAGCTTTTAGACTATGAAATTCTCCGATCAAGGTGTGTAGAGATTCCTTAGCTTGAATGAAGACCTTAGAATCAAGAATCAGGCCTCGCCATGGGAGAATTCTAGGGGATGGTTGCCATAGTAATTGGAGTTAGGGACTTGAGAAGGCTAGGGTTTTAATTCACCATCCTTAGGCCTTGCCATAGGTAAGGATGGTGCTGAGAGACTGGATTTGCAGTGTGGATGCCATACCAACTGTGAATTAGGTCTTAGGTAGCTAATTCTCCTCAGTTGTTCTTGCATATATGTTAATGGCACTGCAAAGGTCACTTAGTGGAGCATTCATCCGGAGAGAACTCTAGGTTATCTGTGTTAACCATTTGTTATCTCATTTGATTTGTTTTGTCGTTTAAATTTTGTCTTGATTCAAGCCTTGATTTTTAGTTGTTTTGATTATCTTAATTCCTTGTTCTTGTTACTACTATCCTTGGATCTTGATATTGCATTCTTTGTGACATAATCTGAGTAACATTCGAATTTCTTGATACTACATGTTCCCTGAGGAACGAACGTTTCTCTCCACTTCTATAGTTAGAGTTTGGATAAATTGTGAGGTATATGATGAGGTGAATTTATTCACCTTTTATCTATTGTTTTATACTTGATTCATTGCTCGTTCTTGTTCTTTTTGAGTCGTTTTTAGTGTTTTATTTGTAGGTTTGTTGACCATGGTATACTTGGAAGGAAGAATCATACGAAAGGTGAGTTGGATGCAAAAGTTGAGGAAAAGATGAATAAAATCGCCAAAACAGCTGTACACATCGTGACGTGGGGATCCCTCCCACATCGCGACGTCCAAATGCCAACGTTTCATAGAGAAGTCACAGTTCTACCGTCAAGACGTGGGGATCCTTCCCACGTCGTGACGTCGGTGGAAGTCGAGACGTGCACTGTCGCACGTCGCGACGTCGGGAAATGCCAGGAGGCATCGATTTTCAACTTAATTTTGGAAATTTGCGATTTTTGTCCACTTTGAGTTTCCTTTTCCGACAAGACTTCCATGAAGGATTCATTAGCAAATATCTTTATAGAATTACTATAAATAAGGCTAGGGTTTAGAGTTTTAGGGTGTGCCACTTTTGAGAGCATTAAGCAAGAGCTTTCTCTTTGTAATAATTAGGGTTTTTATCCTCTTTTCTTACGGAGAGTTAAAAGCTGTACGGAGTTGGGAACATCGTCTCTTGATTGAATTCATACCTTTACGAGTAAAGATTACACTCGAGGATTTATCATTCAAGGTGTTTTCTTTCCTTTTAAATTATGTTTTCAATACTGTGCTTTAATATATATATCATGATGCTTTATTTAGCCATGCTTGGCTAAATCTATTGTGCTCCCAGGATTATGAATAAGGGTTTGTGTGCTTAATTTACATTCTACGTCCTATCTTAAGGTCTTTGTTAAAGTAAGTTTTGTTGTGTTCTTCATAATTATGCATGATTTGACGCGTAAATTATGCATGATGAATATCTTCTTCAAGTGCAGTAAATTACTTGGAGATAACTTATTTTAATCTTACCTACCGCTATATAGGAGGGTTAGAGTAAGTTGTTTGGGATCTATTGTGGGTTGGTAGTGAATTTGTTAGATTAATTTACCTTAATTCTTATCTACCGCTATATAGGAGGAATTAAGGGGGCAGTTTAGCATTAGCGTGACTAGTTCCGGTGTTGCCTCGGCCATAAAGGAGCGGTTCAACTTGAGGGTTTGGTTGAGTTGGTAGTTGCAATAGATTCCGGGTTAATTAAGGAAGTAAACTGTGCCTACCGCCATATAGGAGTGTTTAACGAATTAATTAATATCTAAGTAGGTAAGTGCATAAATCACTCCTTACCTACCGCTATATAGGAGGGTGTGACCATAGATAGGATGTATGTGTGTGTCTTTTATGTAACCCTATAATATAATCTCAGGAGTACACTTGCTTAATCAGAGTTTTAATTACATCACCATTTAGTTTCAGTTTTGTTATTAATTTCTTTCTTTCAATTTGATATTCATAAACAAAAATCCAAATATTTTCTATAAAACTTCAGCGTAGCCCTTTCCCTGAGAGAACGAACTCGCTTTACTATCACCTTTACGGGGTTGTTGAGCTTATCTTTGACTAGGAGTAAATAGCAATCACGATAACATTTTTACATACATATTTACTCCCATCAAATTTTGGTGCCGCTGCCGGGGAAAGCAGTCGTGTTGGAGTTTTGTTTTTATTTATTTTTATTTTTTATTCCTTTTTCGTATTCTTTTTACTTTTTTTTTATTCCTAGCATGCCCAGGACAAGATCTTTTGGACTCGCTGAATATCAATACGATCCGAAACTTGCTAGGACTTTACGTGCCAAGAACAAGTTGGATCTTGCAGCAATGGCTGGACTTGGTAATCAGTAAAATGTGGTTGATCCTCCAAGAGACCCTCCGAATATTCCACAAGCCCCACCGGCACCTCGTCGTCGATATGGTGATCATTATGAGCCTCGAATGGACAACTTGGATTCACCTTTTATTGACACTAGAGAGCATTTTCAAATCCCGCCAGCCTTCATTAATTTGATTCAAAATGGCCAGATTTTTAATGGGATGAGTATTGAAGATCCACATGCACATTTAAGGACATTCCTTAAAAAGTGTAACACTAGCAATCTCCCACATATCCCTCATGATATTCTTAAGAGAATGTTGTTCCCTTTCTCTTTTCAAGGTGCAGCTGAGAGGTGGCATGACTCTATTAATGGGGCGAGGATTGTAACTTTTGATGAGGTTGTAAGGAGATTCATGACCAAATACTTCCCTCCATCCCGAATGGACCAGATTCGGATGGATTGCATGCAGTTCCGTCAAGATGATAATGAGTCATTCACATAAGTTTGGGATAGATTTCGGGAACTGTTCTATAAATGCCCAAACAGTGGGTTGGAGCTGGGACGAGAGTTGAATTTCTTTTGCAATGGCTTAATGTGGATACTATGCATTTGGTAAATCTTTCAGCTGGAGGAAACTTACATGATAAATCACCAGAAGAAGTTGAAGAGATTTTTGAGCGTATAGTAAGTAATGAGCTGATGATGTCCACTGGAAGAAGCAACCATGGAAGGCGGCAGATTGGTATGCTAGAGTTGGATAAAACAACCAACTGGGAAGCACAGATGACAACCATGCAGAGCCAACTGGCTGGTATTCAAACAGCATTGACAAACAAAACCACGCCAACTTGTGGTTTATGTCAAGGAGCACATCATATAGATCATTGTCACCAAGTTACTAATGAGCCAGTGCAGTATGTCAACTATAATGGGAGTGCAAATTCAAATCAGTGGAAGCCATCTGGTGGGAACCAGTGGTCTCAAGGAGGACAGAATCGCCCAAAGTATAATGCATCAAGACCAACTTATCCACCTGGCTATGGAAACCAACAGAACACACAAAAATGATAATCCACAAGCATCAATGGATGATGTTATCACAGTGTTGGGGGCCAAGATGGACAAGCTATTTGGAGAATGTCAGCAAATGACAGCCAATCTGGAGAAAACAGTGGAGCTTCAAAGAGGTATGTTAAGGGAGCACAATATTATCCTTAAGAATGTGGAGGTTCAATTAGGCCAACTGGCGAAGGAAGTTCATAATAGGTCAGCTGGAACTTTACCCAGTGATACTTTTCCCAATCCCAAGGGACGAGAGTAATGCAATGCTGTGACATTACGAAATGGTAAGGAATTGAAATCTCCAGTAATTTCTGAACAGCATTCTCTAAAGGATGATCAAGAGGCTGTCAAGGTTCAATTTGAGAAGGAAGATGCTCCCAAGCAAGCAGAACACAGGGGCGATAATGTCAGCAAAAGGAGAAAGAAAAATCCTCCAAGTGTTTTTAATTTTCCAGAATGTGCTCCACCACCACCTTTTCCTCAAAGGATGCAGCAATCAAAAAAAACTTTTGTTCAGCAAATTTGCTAAAAAGATTAAGCAGCTCCACGTGGAGTTACCTTTGCTGGATTTGGTAAAGTTAGCACCTACTTGCTCCAAATTCTTAAAGGATCTTATTTCTAATAAGGAGCAAATTTTGCAATGTGAGGAGGTGATCCAACTGAATGAGGTTGGGCAATGCTTAATGAAGACCAATCTTCCACCTAAGCTCAAAGATTCAGGAAGCTGCACAATTCCATGCAGGATTGGCTCGAGATACTTTGCGAAGGCATTATGTGATTAAGGAGCTAGTATTAATTTAATGCCTTATTCTATTGCTGTCAGTTTGGGCATGGGTGAGCAAGTGAAACTGGTGGCGATAACTCTACAGTTGGCTGATAGATCCATCATCACTCCTATGGGCATAATTGAGGATGTCTTGGTAGTTGTGGATAAGTTCACAATTTCGGTGGACTTTATAATCTTAGACATGGAGGAGGATGAAGCAGTTCCTATCATATTTGGAAGACCTTTCTTAGCAACTGGAGATGCTTTAATTGGCGTACATAGCAAGACCATCACTTTTCGTGTCAACAGTGAAGAGGTAACATTTAATGTCAATTATGATAAGATACATCTGAGGGACATTAATACTTGCTTTTACATGGATGTTGTTGAAAATTCAGTTATTGCATGCAATCCGATGAAAACATGTACTGTGAATGATAATGACTCTTTAATACATATATCTAATTCTGAAGTGCTCAAGATAGACGAGAATATAGCATTAGAGTTGAGAAATATGGTTGAAAATGTTTTCATAGATACTTCTATTTTAGAGATAACTGATGATGTGGAAATGTCAAAAACTGAATACCATGTTAGTTTGGATAAGGAAGATTTGTATATTTTTCATGAAATAACTAATATGGTAGAGAATTGTTTTATTGATATATCTATCTTTGAAATTACTGATGATTTCATTGAGACCATGGAAGCAAAACCGTTGGTGGATTCTTGTAGTTCAAACAGGGCAGCAGAAAAGGTGACATCAAAGAATGAGGAACCATGGGAAATCCCAAGGAAAACGGTGCAAAACGAAAAGGAGGAGCCTACATTAGAGGTGCAAGAGTGGTACAAAGTTGAGTTCATTGAACTTGCTCCTCACATGCATGAACTCAAGTTCCTCCTTAAAGGGCTGCAAAAGAAGCATTATGCTAGAAGACAAACTGCTCGTGAACGAGAGTTCTTTTGGTATAAGGATGGGTATTCCGAGTCTTGAGGAAGGGGCCATGATAATAAGGTCTAGCTAGGGACCACATAAACCTAGAACTACCTTCTTTCTTTTCTTTTTAATTAATAATTTTTTTATGTTTTTGTTTTTAGTTGTTAGTTTGAATAAAGAAGAAGGCTACTTGAGACATTGTCAAAGCCTCAACCGCACAACAAGCCTACCGGAGACTACATGAATAATAGGTGAATTCTTTCCTTTTCTCACACATTGAGGAAAATGTGAATTTTAATTGTGGGGTGATGAAATTCATGTTAGTTATTTCATGTTGTTTTGTATGTCTTTATGCTTAAATTACTGGGAGTTGAAGTGTGGATGTTATGCTTTGTTTAATGGTTAATTAGTTTTTCTTAGCAGTTTTTATTAGATTTTTTATTTTTTGTTTTATTTTAGTGTCCCATTCGTACTAGTTATTCCCTTGAGTGAACCTTAGCTCGTAAGAAGTAGTTTAGTAAATGATAATTCTTTTCATAGTTAAACCATGGTTTTTAGGTGTTTTATTTTGTGTTGTATCCAATTTTTTAAATTTTTGATCTTGTTGTGATAAGTGTCATGTTGCCAACAATGAGATTTTATCGAAAGATTCGATGTGGGATAGGAAAATAATATGCTATCTAGAGGGAGTTGGGTCTTTGATGGAAATTTTAGCATTTTGAGTCAACTATATTCATGCACATAGGAGAACTACTGAGGGGATTGATGAGTTTGTAATCATTAAGTAGTTGGTGTGTTTTTGACACTTTGTTTAGTTGAAACTTATATAACTCGTTTATAATGTGTTCTTTAACAAATGTGCTTGTATAATTGTTCGCACTGAATGCTTTTGCATTGTTAAGCTTGTTATGCTCATACTATCGTTCCTCAATGAGATTGCTTTTAATAATAACCCTATGAGAACTCATATGGATGGTAACGGAGATCAGAAGCCATAAGACTCTGGCTTCATATTGTCACTCCTCTGCTAGACTGCTCTTAAACGAAAAGTAATGGAGAACTTGCATGAGTGGGAATGGGTCTAAAACCCGAAGTTGAGACAGTACTCCAAGTGGATGTCACGGGAATTCCAATGAAATACCCTAATTAAGTGTGACAGTCTGGGGGAAAGAGTGTTATATATAAACCTAAAGGTTTGCCGAGTGAATTCTCATTAATATGAGTGAATAATGAATTCTTAATTGGGGCCCTGGCTTATGGCGTGGTTGTAGATGAGTTATGAACTAAGGTGGAACCTACCGCACACACACACATGGTTGGCTCAACGTGTCTAAATGAGTACGTTAATGTACTTTGATAACTTTTGCGGACGTATATTATGTGTACTTGACATTTGGATACTTGAGATTATGAGGATAATACATGGCATTTGTTCTTAGATCAGATTGATGAATTTGGATGTGTTTTGTTGTTATGTGTTAAGTTTATGTTTTAGTATTGTCATGTTCAGTTTAGTTTGTTCGGGGACGAACAAAGGTTAAGTGTGGGGGAATTTGATGAGGTGAATTTATTCACCTTTTATCTATTGTTTTATACTTGATTCGTTGCTCGTTCTTGTTCTTTTTGAGTCGTTTTTAGTATTTTATTTGTAGGTTTGTTGACCATGGTCTACTTGGAAGGAAGAATCATACGGAAGGTGAATTGGATGCAAAAGTTGAGGAAAAGATGAAGAAAATCGCCAAAATAGCTGTACACGTCGCGATGTGGGGATCCCTCCCACGTCGCGACGTCCAAATGCCAACGTTTCCTAGAGAAGTCACAGTTCTACCCGTTGCGACGTGGGGATCCTTCCCACGTCGCGACGTTGGTGGACGTCGAGACGTGCACAGTCGCACGTCGCAACGTCGGGAAACTGCAGGAGGCGTCGATTTTCAGCTTAATTTTGGAAATTTGCCATTTTAGCCCACTTTGAGTTTCCTTTTCTGACAATACTTCCATGAAGGATTTATTAGCAAATATCTTTATAGAATTACTATAAATAAGGCTAGGGTTTAGAGTTTTAGGGTGTGCCACTTTTGAGAGCATTAAGCATGAGCTTTCTCTTTGTAATAATTAGGGTTTTTATCTTATTTTCTTACGGAGAGTTACAAGCTGTACGGAGTTGGGAACATCGTCTCTTGATTGAATTCATAATTTTACGAGTAAAGATTACACTCGAGGATTTATCATTCAAGGTGTTTTCTTTCCTTTTAAATTATGTTTTCAATACTGTGCTTTAATATATATATCATGATGTTCGATTTAGCCATGCTTGGCAAAATTTATTGTGCTCCCGAGATTATGAATAAGGGTTTGTGTGCTTAATTTACATTCAATGTCCTATCTTATGGTTTTTGTTAAAGTAAGTTTTGCTGTATTCTTCATAATTATGCAGGATTTGGCGCGTAAATTATGCATGATGAATATCTTCTTAAAGTGCAGTAAATTACTTAGAGATAACTTGTTTTAATCTTACCTACCGCTATATAGGAGGGTTAGAGTAAGTTGTTTGGGATCTATTGTGGGTTGGTTGTGAATTTGTTAGATTAATTTACCTTAATTCTTATCTACCGCTATATAGGAGGAATTAAGGGGTTAGTTTAGCATTAGCGTGACTGGTTCCGGCGTTGCCTCGGCCATAAAGGAGCGGTTGAACTTGAGGGTTTTGTTGAGTTGGTAGTTGCAATAGATTCCGGGTTAATTAAGGAGTAAACTGTGCCTACCGCCGTATAGGAGTGTTTAACGAATTAATTAATATCTAAGTAGGTAAGTGCATAAATCACTCCTTACCTACCGCTATATAGGAGGGTGTGAGTATGTTATTTATCCTTATATTGCATGACCATAGATAGGATGTATGTGTGTGTCTTTTAAGTAACCCTATAATATAATCTCAGGAGTACACTTGCTTAATCAGAGTTTTAATTACATCACCATTTTGTTTCAGTTTTGTTATTAATTTCTTTCTTTCAATTTGATATTCATAAACAAAAATCCAAATATTTTCTATAAAACGTCATCATAGCCCTTTCCCTGAGAGAACGAACTCGCTTTACTATCACCTTTACGGGGTTGTTGAGCTTATCTTTGACTAGGAGTAAATAGCAATCACGATCACATTTTACATACATATTTGCTCCCATCAGTATATGATCAGCCCATCAAAGTTTTAGATCTATCCTATTTGACTTCACAACAAGAAGTTTTAGATCTATTCATATTGATAACAGTAAGGCGTTGTTTCTTAGTTGAAACTTATTTTATATGTTAAATCCAATGACTATTAAAAGAATGAACGGTTTCATGCTTCTTATGGTATGATCTTGTGGGTCGACACCCAAGTCGCGTTCGGCGTTTCATGAGGCGGTTGATTATGTTGTTAGTCCTCTTTTTAGCCGGTAATTAGTCGTTGACAGTCGAGCAAGATCATCCATAATAAAATTGAGACATGTTCTATCTTTTAAATGGTTAAAGGATTGACATATAAACTAATGTTTTGCTGAGTTTCATTAGCACAATAAGTTATCTAGTGTGGAGAAATCTAAAATTTTCAATACGTGATATCAAGTTTGGAGAAATTCTAAGATATTCAATACGTGATTCCATATGGAAGGAAATAAGTTATGTGTATATACCATAAATTATGTTAGTAATCCTACCTGAAGCTCTATTGAATTAGTTTTTGCTCTGAAATTACTTTTTAATCTTTTTGAATTAATTTTCAATTATGTATTCTATTAACAATTCTATTTCTCATCCTTTGTCTTCAATTGAAAATAAGAAATTAAATAAATTGGATATAGAAGAAATAAGTAAAATATGTGTTGAACATTTTAATCTTCCACACTATAAATTATTTAGAATTTGGTTTTTTAGAACCTATGATTCTAAACAACAAAAATATATTCAAAATGAATATTATGATTTAATTAAAAATAATGAGGTAATTATTTCATTTATTGCATGGTTTTATACTGAAAAAAGAGTAAATCACATGCATGATTTATCTAGCCTAAATATCATAGATAAAGCTTATCAAATTTGGAAATTACCAAATAATAAATTATTAAAATCAATTTATTCTTTGCAAAAACAACACAAAGAAGAAAATAAAATTATAAATTACTCTTGTGTTGAAAATGAAAAAAGTGATGAAATAAAAAATAATATTGATTCATGTATTGAAATCTTAGAACAAGAAAATTTTCATAAAGTTGACATAGAAGAAAACAGTTCAAAAGGTGAAAATAATAAAATGGACATAGAAGAAAATAGTTCAAAAAATGAAAATAATAACTCTAAAAATATTGATAAAATATGTGAAATAGACAATCTTAAACTAGGAATAGTTAAAGATGAAAAATTAAATCAGTTAGAAATTTTTACATTAACTGAAAATCACAAAATGATATTAAAATTGATTAATGATATTAAAAATTCTATAAAAAGAAATCAATATTTAGAAATATATTTTCAAGAAACTTCTTATTATTCTTCATCTAATAATAATAATTCTTTAAATAAAAAACAAATAGATAAATTAGATACTTCTTTCAAAATACAAGAAGATAAAAAATATTTAGAAAATCAAGTCTAAAAAATTACTTCACCTATATTAAAACAAGAAATTAATGAATTAAAAACAGAAATTAAAATATTAAAAAATAAGACTTTAACAGAAAAAGAACTTGATAAAATATAAGAATTTTCTGATCAAAATTTTCAATTAAATACTTTAATTACATCTCAAAAATATTATATTTTTGCAACTCTTGTAATAAATAAAGAGTATAAAATTCAATCAATAGTAATGATAGATTCAGATGCAGATTTAAATTGTATTAGAGAAGGATTTTCATCCCTTAGAATTTTCTTTACACTTTCAAGCATTCCAAGAGTTAGCTTTCAAGCTCTCTTTGTAATTCCCTTTTGTAATCAAGAACTTTTATGAAATAGAATTTTCTTGGTTTCAAAACTTTCTCTTCTTTTCTTCAAGCAATCTTTCCTTCTTCTTTCTTCTTAAAGTTTTTATAATTTATAGGTTTTTGCTAAGGGGTTAAGAAGTTCTTCCCTCCTTTGTAATTAGTTGGTGTTTACTTGAAGTTTGTGCATAACGCTTGAAGATAAATGCTTCAAGATTAGAGAAAATAAGTAGTAAGTTTCTTACTTACTTTATTTTGTTTGTTTAATTTTTATGTTTAAATCCTGGTGTAAATTTGGTATCAGACCCATGGATGGCTAAGCCTCCTTTCGGGGGGGTGAGGGGGGGACTAGCAATTATGGTAACGTAACTTTGGATCTAAACATACGGTTTCACAACAAGAAGTTTTAGATCTATCCTATTTGACTTCACAACAATAAGTTTTAGATCTATTCATATTGATAACAATAAGGCGTTGTTTCTTAGTTGAAACTTATTTTATATGTTAAATCCAATGACTCTTAAAAGAATGAACGGTTTCGTGATTCTTATGGTATCATCTTGTGGGTTGACACCCAAGTCGCGTTCGGCGTTTCATGAGGCGGTTGACGATGTTGAAAGTCCTCTTTTTAGCCGGTAATTAGTCGTTGACAGTCGAGCAAGATCATCCATAATAAAAATGAGACATGTTCTATCTTTTAAATGGTTAAAGGATTGACATATAAACTAATGTTTTGCTGAGTTTCATTAGCACAATAAGTTATCAAGTGTGGAGAACTATAAAATTTTCAATACGTGATATCAAGTTTGGAGAAAATCTGAGATATTTAATACGTGATTCCATATGGAAGGAAATAAGTTATGTGTATATACCATAAATTATGTTAGTAATCCTACCTGAAGCTCTCTTGAATTACTTTTTGCTCTAAAATTACTTTTTAATCTTTTTGAATTAATTTTCAATTATGTATTCTATTAACAATTCTATTTCTCATCCTTTGTCTGTAATTGAAAATAAGTAATTAAATAAATTGGATCTAAAAGAAATAAGTAAAATATGTGTTGAAGGTTTTAATTTTCCACACTATAAATTATTTAGAAATTGGTTTTTTAGAACCTATGATTCTAAACAACAAAAATATATTCAAAATGAATATTATGATTTAATTTAAAATACTGAGGTGATTATTTCATTTATTGCATGGTTTTATACTGAAAAAAGAGTAAATCACATGCATGATTTATCTAGCCTAAATATCATAGATAAAGCTTATCAAATTTGGAAATTACCAAATAATAAATTATTAAAATCAATTTATTCTTTGCAAAAACAACACAAAGAAGAAAATAAAATTATAAATTACTCTTGTGTTGAAAATGAAAAAAGTGATGAAATAAAAATAATAATGATTCATGTATTGATAAAAATGAAATCTTAGAACAATAAAATTTCCATAAAGTTGACATAGAAGAAAACAGTTCAAAAGATGAAAATAATAAAATGGACATAGAAGAAAATAGTTCAAAAAATGAAAATATTGAAAATAATAACTCTAAAAATATTGATAAAATATGGGAAATAGACAATCTTAAACTAGGAATAGTTAAAGATGAAAAATCAAATCAGTTACAAATTTTTACATTAACTGAAAATCACAAAATGATGTTAAAATTGATTAATGATATTAAAAATCCTATAAAAAGAAGTCAATATTTAGAAATATATTTTCAAGAAAATTCTTATTATTCTTCATCTAATAATAATAATTCTTTAAATAAAAAACAAATAGATAAATTAGATACTTCATTCAAAATACAAGAAGATAAAAAAATATTTAGAAAATCAAGTCTCAAAAATTACTTCACCTATATTAAAACAAGAAATTAATGAATTAAAAACAGAAATGAAAATATAAAAAATAAGACTTTAACTGAAAAAGAACTTGATAAAATAGAAGAAATTTCTTATCAAAATTCTCAATTAAATACTTTAATTACATCTCAAAAATATTATATTTTTGCAACTCTTGTAATAAATAAAGAGTATAAAATTCAATCAATAGTAATGATACATTCAGATGCAGATTTAAATTGTATTAGAGAAGGATTTTCATCCCTTAGAATTTTCTTTACACTTTCAAGCATTCCAAGAGTTAGCTTTCAAGCTCTCTTTGTAATTCCCTTTTGTAATCAAGAACTTTTATGAAATAGAATTTTCTTGGTTTCAAAACTTTCTCTTCTTTTCTTCAAGCAATCTTTCCTTCTTCTTTCTTCTTAAAGTTTTTATAATTTATAGGTTTTTGCTAAGGGGTTAAGAAGTTCTTCCCTCCTTTGTAATTAGTTGGTGTTTACTTGAAGTTTGTGCATAACGCTTGAAGATAAATGCTTCAAGATTAGAGAAAATAAGTAGTAAGTTTCTTACTTACTTTATTTTGTTTGTTTAATTTTTATGTTTAAATCCTGGTGTAAATTTGGTATCAGACCCATGGATGGCTAAGCCTCCTTTCGGGGGGGGTGAGGGGGGGGACTAGCAATTATGGTAACGTAACTTTGGATCTAAACATACGGTTTCACAACAAGAAGTTTTAGATCTATCCTATTTGACTTCACAACAATAAGTTTTAGATCTATTCATATTGATAACAATAAGGCGTTGTTTCTTAGTTGAAACTTATTTTATATGTTAAATCCAATGACTCTTAAAAGAATGAACGGTTTCGTGATTCTTATGGTATCATCTTGTGGGTTGACACCCAAGTCGCGTTCGGCGTTTCATGAGGCGGTTGACGATGTTGAAAGTCCTCTTTTTAGCCGGTAATTAGTCGTTGACAGTCGAGCAAGATCATCCATAATAAAAATGAGACATGTTCTATCTTTTAAATGGTTAAAGGATTGACATATAAACTAATGTTTTGCTGAGTTTCATTAGCACAATAAGTTATCAAGTGTGGAGAACTATAAAATTTTCAATACGTGATATCAAGTTTGGAGAAAATCTGAGATATTTAATACGTGATTCCATATGGAAGGAAATAAGTTATGTGTATATACCATAAATTATGTTAGTAATCCTACCTGAAGCTCTCTTGAATTACTTTTTGCTCTAAAATTACTTTTTAATCTTTTTGAATTAATTTTCAATTATGTATTCTATTAACAATTCTATTTCTCATCCTTTGTCTGTAATTGAAAATAAGTAATTAAATAAATTGGATCTAAAAGAAATAAGTAAAATATGTGTTGAAGGTTTTAATCTTCCACACTATAAATTATTTAGAAATTGGTTTTTTAGAACCTATGATTCTAAACAACAAAAATATATTCAAAATGAATATTATGATTTAATTTAAAATACTGAGGTAATTATTTCATTTATTGCATGGTTTTATACTGAAAAAAGAGTAAATCACATGCATGATTTATCTAGCCTAAATATCATAGATAAAGCTTATCAAATTTGGAAATTACCAAATAATAAATTATTAAAATCAATTTATTCTTTGCAAAAACAACACAAAGAAGAAAATAAAATTATAAATTACTCTTGTGTTGAAAATGAAAAAAGTGATGAAATAAAAAATAATAATGATTCATGTATTGATAAAAATGAAATCTTAGAACAATAAAATTTCCATAAAGTTGACATAGAAGAAAACAGTTCAAAAGATGAAAATAATAAAATGGACATAGAAGAAAATAGTTCAAAAAATGAAAATATTGAAAATAATAACTCTAAAAATATTGATAAAATATGGGAAATAGACAATCTTAAACTAGGAATAGTTAAAGATGAAAAATCAAATCAGTTACAAATTTTTACATTAACTGAAAATCACAAAATGATGTTAAAATTGATTAATGATATTAAAAATCCTATAAAAAGAAATCAATATTTAGAAATATATTTTCAAGAAAATTCTTATTATTCTTCATCTAATAATAATAATTCTTTAAATAAAAAACAAATAGATAAATTAGATACTTCATTCAAAATACAAGAAGATAAAAAAATATTTAGAAAATCAAGTCTCAAAAATTACTTCACCTATATTAAAACAAGAAATTAATGAATTAAAAACAGAAATGAAAATATTAAAAAATAAGACTTTAACTGAAAAAGAACTTGATAAAATAGAAGAAATTTCTTATCAAAATTCTCAATTAAATACTTTAATTACATCTCAAAAATATTATATTTTTGCAACTCTTGTAATAAATAAAGAGTATAAAATTCAATCAATAGTAATGATACATTCAGATGCAGATTTAAATTGTATTAGAGAAGGATTTTCATCCCTTAGAATTTTCTTTACACTTTCAAGCATTCCAAGAGTTAGCTTTCAAGCTCTCTTTGTAATTCCCTTTTGTAATCAAGAACTTTTATGAAATAGAATTTTCTTGGTTTCAAAACTTTCTCTTCTTTTCTTCAAGCAATCTTTCCTTCTTCTTTCTTCTTAAAGTTTTTATAATTTATAGGTTTTTGCTAAGGGGTTAAGAAGTTCTTCCCTCCTTTGTAATTAGTTGGTGTTTACTTGAAGTTTGTGCATAACGCTTGAAGATAAATGCTTCAAGATTAGAGAAAATAAGTAGTAAGTTTCTTACTTACTTTATTTTGTTTGTTTAATTTTTATGTTTAAATCCTGGTGTAAATTTGGTATCAGACCCATGGATGGCTAAGCCTCCTTTCGGGGGGGGGGGGGGGGGACTAGCAATTATGGTAACGCAACTTTGGATCTAAACATACGGTTTCACAACAAGAAGTTTTAGATCTATCCTATTTGACTTCACAACAATAAGTTTTAGATCTATTCATATTGATAACAATAAGGGTTGTTTCTTAGTTGAAACTTATTTTATATGTTAAATCCAATGACTCTTAAAAGAATGAACGGTTTCGTGATTCTTATGGTATCATCTGTGTGGGTTGACACCCAAGTCGCGTTCGGCGTTTCATGAGGCGGTTGACGATGTTGTAAGTCCTCTTTTTAGCCGGTAATTAGTCGTTGACAGTCGAGCAAGATCATCCATAATAAAAATGAGACATGTTCTATCTTTAAATGGTTAAAGGATTGACATATAAACTAATGTTTTGCTGAGTTTCATTAGCACAATAAGTTATCAAGTGTGGAGAACTATAAAATTTTCAATACGTGATATCAAGTTTGGAGAAAATCTGAGATATTTAATACGTGATTCCATATGGAAGGAAATAAGTTATGTGTATATACCATAAATTATGTTAGTAATCCTACCTGAAGCTCTCTTGAATTACTTTTTGCTCTAAAATTACTTTTTAATCTTTTTGAATTAATTTTCAATTATGTATTCTATTAACAATTCTATTTCTCATCCTTTGTCTGTAATTGAAAATAAGTAATTAAATAAATTGGATCTAAAAGAAATAAGTAAAATATGTGTTGAAGGTTTTAATCTTCCACACTATAAATTATTTAGAAATTGGTTTTTTAGAACCTATGATTCTAAACAACAAAATATATTCAAAATGAATATTATGATTTAATTTAAAATACTGAGGTGATTATTTCATTTATTGCATGGTTTTATACTGAAAAAAGAGTAAATCACATGCATGATTTATCTAGCCTAAATATCATAGATAAAGCTTATCAAATTTGGAAATTACCAAATAATAAATTATTAAAATCAATTTATTCTTTGCAAAAACAACACAAAGAAGAAAATAAAATTATAAATTACTCTTGTGTTGAAAATGAAAAAAGTGATGAAATAAAAAATAATAATGATTCATGTATTGATAAAAATGAAATCTTAGAACAATAAAATTTCCATAAAGTTGACATAGAAGAAAACAGTTCAAAAGATGAAAATAATAAAATGGACATAGAAGAAAATAGTTCAAAAAATGAAAATATTGAAAATAATAACTCTAAAAATATTGATAAAATATGGGAAATAGACAATCTTAAACTAGGAATAGTTAAAGATGAAAAATCAAATCAGTTACAAATTTTACATTAACTGAAAATCACAAAATGATGTTAAAATTGATTAATGATATTAAAAATCCTATAAAAAGAAATCAATATTTAGAAATATATTTTCAAGAAAATTCTTATTATTCTTCATCTAATAATAATAATTCTTTAAATAAAAAACAAATAGATAAATTAGATACTTCATTCAAAATACAAGAAGATAAAAAAATATTTAGAAAATCAAGTCTCAAAAATTACTTCACCTATATTAAAACAAGAAATTAATGAATTAAAAACAGAAATGAAAATATTAAAAATAAGACTTTAACTGAAAAAGAACTTGATAAAATAGAAGAAATTTCTTATCAAAATTCTCAATTAAATACTTTAATTACATCTCAAAAATATTATATTTTTGCAACTCTTGTAATAAATAAAGAGTATAAAATTCAATCAATAGTAATGATACATTCAGATGCAGATTTAAATTGTATTAGAGAAGGATTTTCATCCCTTAGAATTTTCTTTACACTTTCAAGCATTCCAAGAGTTAGCTTTCAAGCTCTCTTTGTAATTCCCTTTTGTAATCAAGAACTTTTATGAAATAGAATTTTCTTGGTTTCAAAACTTTCTCTTCTTTTCTTCAAGCAATCTTTCCTTCTTCTTTCTTCTTAAAGTTTTTATAATTTATAGGTTTTTGCTAAGGGGTTAAGAAGTTCTTCCCTCCTTTGTAATTAGTTGGTGTTTACTTGAAGTTTGTGCATAACGCTTGAAGATAAATGCTTCAAGATTAGAGAAAATAAGTAGTAAGTTTCTTACTTACTTTATTTTGTTTGTTTAATTTTTATGTTTAAATCCTGGTGTAAATTTGGTATCAGACCCATGGATGGCTAAGCCTCCTTTCGGGGGGGGGTGGGGGGGGGGACTAGCAATTATGGTAACGCAACTTTGGATCTAAACATACGGTTTCACAACAAGAAGTTTTAGATCTATCCTATTTGACTTCACAACAATAAGTTTTAGATCTATTCATATTGATAACAATAAGGCGTTGTTTCTTAGTTGAAACTTATTTTATATGTTAAATCCAATGACTCTTAAAAGAATGAACGGTTTCGTGATTCTTATGGTATCATCTTGTGGGTTGACACCCAAGTCGCGTTCGGCGTTTCATGAGGCGGTTGACGATGTTGTAAGTCCTCTTTTTAGCCGGTAATTAGTCGTTGACAGTCGAGCAAGATCATCCATAATAAAAATGAGACATGTTCTATCTTTTAAATGGTTAAAGGATTGACATATAAACTAATGTTTTGCTGAGTTTCATTAGCACAATAAGTTATCAAGTGTGGAGAACTATAAAATTTTCAATACGTGATATCAAGTTTGGAGAAAATCTGAGATATTTAATACGTGATTCCATATGGAAGGAAATAAGTTATGTGTATATACCATAAATTATGTTAGTAATCCTACCTGAAGCTCTCTTGAATTACTTTTTGCTCTAAAATTACTTTTTAATCTTTTTGAATTAATTTTCAATTATGTATTCTATTAACAATTCTATTTCTCATCCTTTGTCTGTAATTGAAAATAAGTAATTAAATAAATTGGATCTAAAAGAAATAAGTAAAATATGTGTTGAAGGTTTTAATCTTCCACACTATAAATTATTTAGAAATTGGTTTTTTAGAACCTATGATTCTAAACAACAAAAATATATTCAAAATGAATATTATGATTTAATTTAAAATACTGAGGTAATTATTTCATTTATTGCATGGTTTTATACTGAAAAAAGAGTAAATCACATGCATGATTTATCTAGCCTAAATATCATAGATAAAGCTTATCAAATTTGGAAATTACCAAATAATAAATTATTAAAATCAATTTATTCTTTGCAAAAACAACACAAAGAAGAAAATAAAATTATAAATTACTCTTGTGTTGAAAATGAAAAAAGTGATGAAATAAAAAATAATAATGATTCATGTATTGATAAAAATGAAATCTTAGAACAATAAAATTTCCATAAAGTTGACATAGAAGAAAACAGTTCAAAAGATGAAAATAATAAAATGGACATAGAAGAAAATAGTTCAAAAAATGAAAATATTGAAAATAATAACTCTAAAAATATTGATAAAATATGGGAAATAGACAATCTTAAACTAGGAATAGTTAAAGATGAAAAATCAAATCAGTTACAAATTTTTACATTAACTGAAAATCACAAAATGATGTTAAAATTGATTAATGATATTAAAAATCCTATAAAAAGAAATCAATATTTAGAAATATATTTTCAAGAAAATTCTTATTATTCTTCATCTAATAATAATAATTCTTTAAATCAAAAACAAATAGATAAATTAGATACTTCATTCAAAATACAAGAAGATAAAAAAATATTTAGAAAATCAAGTCTCAAAAATTACTTCACCTATATTAAAACAAGAAATTAATGAATTAAAAACAGAAATGAAAATATTAAAAAATAAGACTTTAACTGAAAAAGAACTTGATAAAATAGAAGAAATTTCTTATCAAAATTCTCAATTAAATACTTTAATTACATCTCAAAAATATTATATTTTTGCAACTCTTGTAATAAATAAAGAGTATAAAATTCAATCAATAGTAATGATACATTCAGATGCAGATTTAAATTGTATTAGAGAAGGATTTTCATCCCTTAGAATTTTCTTTACACTTTCAAGCATTCCAAGAGTTAGCTTTCAAGCTCTCTTTGTAATTCCCTTTTGTAATCAAGAACTTTTATGAAATAGAATTTTCTTGGTTTCAAAACTTTCTCTTCTTTTCTTCAAGCAATCTTTCCTTCTTCTTTCTTCTTAAAGTTTTTATAATTTATAGGTTTTTGCTAAGGGGTTAAGAAGTTCTTCCCTCCTTTGTAATTAGTTGGTGTTTACTTGAAGTTTGTGCATAACGCTTGAAGATAAATGCTTCAAGATTAGAGAAAATAAGTAGTAAGTTTCTTACTTACTTTATTTTGTTTGTTTAATTTTTATGTTTAAATCCTGGTGTAAATTTGGTATCAGACCCATGGATGGCTAAGCCTCCTTTCGGGGGGGGTGGGGGGGGGACTAGCAATTATGGTAACGCAACTTTGGATCTAAACATACGGTTTCACAACAAGAAGTTTTAGATCTATCCTATTTGACTTCACAACAATAAGTTTTAGATCTATTCATATTGATAACAATAAGGCGTTGTTTCTTAGTTGAAACTTATTTTATATGTTAAATCCAATGACTCTTAAAAGAATGAACGGTTTCGTGATTCTTATGGTATCATCTTGTGGGTTGACACCCAAGTCGCGTTCGGCGTTTCATGAGGCGGTTGACGATGTTGTAAGTCCTCTTTTTAGCCGGTAATTAGTCGTTGACAGTCGAGCAAGATCATCCATAATAAAAATGAGACATGTTCTATCTTTTAAATGGTTAAAGGATTGACATATAAACTAATGTTTTGCTGAGTTTCATTAGCACAATAAGTTATCAAGTGTGGAGAACTATAAAATTTTCAATACGTGATATCAAGTTTGGAGAAAATCTGAGATATTTAATACGTGATTCCATATGGAAGGAAATAAGTTATGTGTATATACCATAAATTATGTTAGTAATCCTACCTGAAGCTCTCTTGAATTACTTTTTGCTCTAAAATTACTTTTTAATCTTTTTGAATTAATTTTCAATTATGTATTCTATTAACAATTCTATTTCTCATCCTTTGTCTGTAATTGAAAATAAGTAATTAAATAAATTGGATCTAAAAGAAATAAGTAAAATATGTGTTGAAGGTTTTAATCTTCCACACTATAAATTATTTAGAAATTGGTTTTTTAGAACCTATGATTCTAAACAACAAAAATATATTCAAAATGAATATTATGATTTAATTTAAAATACTGAGGTGATTATTTCATTTATTGCATGGTTTTATACTGAAAAAAGAGTAAATCACATGCATGATTTATCTAGCCTAAATATCATAGATAAAGCTTATCAAATTTGGAAATTACCAAATAATAAATTATTAAAATCAATTTATTCTTTGCAAAAACAACACAAAGAAGAAAATAAAATTATAAATTACTCTTGTGTTGAAAATGAAAAAAGTGATGAAATAAAAAATAATAATGATTCATGTATTGATAAAAATGAAATCTTAGAACAATAAAATTTCCATAAAGTTGACATAGAAGAAAACAGTTCAAAAGATGAAAATAATAAAATGGACATAGAAGAAAATAGTTCAAAAAATGAAAATATTGAAAATAATAACTCTAAAAATATTGATAAAATATGGGAAATAGACAATCTTAAACTAGGAATAGTTAAAGATGAAAAATCAAATCAGTTACAAATTTTTACATTAACTGAAAATCACAAAATGATGTTAAAATTGATTAATGATATTAAAATCCTATAAAAAGAAATCAATATTTAGAAATATATTTTCAAGAAAATTCTTATTATTCTTCATCTAATAATAATAATTCTTTAAATAAAAAACAAATAGATAAATTAGATACTTCATTCAAAATACAAGAAGAAAAAAATATTTAGAAAATCAAGTCTCAAAAATTACTTCACCTATATTAAAACAAGAAATTAATGAATTAAAAACAGAAATGAAAATATTAAAAAATAAGACTTTAACTGAAAAAGAACTTGATAAAATAGAAGAAATTTCTTATCAAAATTCTCAATTAAATACTTTAATTACATCTCAAAAATATTATATTTTTGCAACTCTTGTAATAAATAAAGAGTATAAAATTCAATCAATAGTAATGATACATTCAGATGCAGATTTAAATTGTATTAGAGAAGGATTTTCATCCCTTAGAATTTTCTTTACACTTTCAAGCATTCCAAGAGTTAGCTTTCAAGCTCTCTTTGTAATTCCCTTTTGTAATCAAGAACTTTTATGAAATAGAATTTTCTTGGTTTCAAAACTTTCTCTTCTTTTCTTCAAGCAATCTTTCCTTCTTCTTTCTTCTTAAAGTTTTTATAATTTATAGGTTTTTGCTAGGGGTTAAGAAGTTCTTCCCTCCTTTGTAATTAGTTGGTGTTTACTTGAAGTTTGTGCATAACGCTTGAAGATAAATGCTTCAAGATTAGAGAAAATAAGTAGTAAGTTTCTTACTTACTTTATTTTGTTTGTTTAATTTTATGTTTAAATCCTGGTGTAAATTTGGTATCAGACCCATGGATGGCTAAGCCTCCTTTCGGGGGGGTGGGGGGGGGACTAGCAATTATGGTAACGCAACTTTGGATCTAAACATACGGTTTCACAACAAGAAGTTTTAGATCTATCCTATTTGACTTCACAACAATAAGTTTTAGATCTATTCATATTGATAACAATAAGGCGTTGTTTCTTAGTTGAAACTTATTTTATATGTTAAATCCAATGACTCTTAAAAGAATGAACGGTTTCGTGATTCTTATGGTATCATCTTGTGGGTTGACACCCAAGTCGCGTTCGGCGTTTCATGAGGCGGTTGACGATGTTGTAAGTCCTCTTTTTAGCCGGTAATTAGTCGGTGACAGTCGAGCAAGATCATCCATAATAAAAATGAGACATGTTCTATCTTTTAAATGGTTAAAGGATTGACATATAAACTAATGTTTTGCTGAGTTTCATTAGCACAATAAGTTATCAAGTGTGGAGAACTATAAAATTTTCAATACGTGATATCAAGTTTGGAGAAAATCTGAGATATTTAATACGTGATTCCATATGGAAGGAAATAAGTTATGTGTATATACCATAAATTATGTTAGTAATCCTACCTGAAGCTCTCTTGAATTACTTTTTGCTCTAAAATTACTTTTTAATCTTTTTGAATTAATTTTCAATTATGTATTCTATTAACAATTCTATTTCTCATCCTTTGTCTGTAATTGAAAATAAGTAATTAAATAAATTGGATCTAAAAGAAATAAGTAAAATATGTGTTGAAGGTTTTAATCTTCCACACTATAAATTATTTAGAAATTGGTTTTTTAGAACCTATGATTCTAAACAACAAAAATATATTCAAAATGAATATTATGATTTAATTTAAAATACTGAGGTAATTATTTCATTTATTGCATGGTTTTATACTGAAAAAAGAGTAAATCACATGCATGATTTATCTAGCCTAAATATCATAGATAAAGCTTATCAAATTTGGAAATTACCAAATAATAAATTATTAAAATCAATTTATTCTTTGCAAAAACAACACAAAGAAGAAAATAAAATTATAAATTACTCTTGTGTTGAAAATGAAAAAAGTGATGAAATAAAAAATAATAATGATTCATGTATTGATAAAAATGAAATCTTAGAACAATAAAATTTCCATATAGTTGACATAGAAGAAAACAGTTCAAAAGATGAAAATAATAAAATGGACATAGAAGAAAATAGTTCAAAAAATGAAAATATTGAAAATAATAACTCTAAAAATATTGATAAAATATGGGAAATAGACAATCTTAAACTAGGAATAGTTAAAGATGAAAAATCAAATCAGTTACAAATTTTTACATTAACTGAAAATCACAAAATGATGTTAAAATTGATTAATGATATTAAAAATCCTATAAAAAGAAATCAATATTTAGAAATATATTTTCAAGAAAATTCTTATTATTCTTCATCTAATAATAATAATTCTTTAAATCAAAAACAAATAGATAAATTAGATACTTCATTCAAAATACAAGAAGATAAAAAAATATTTAGAAAATCAAGTCTCAAAAATTACTTCACCTATATTAAAACAAGAAATTAATGAATTAAAAACAGAAATGAAAATATTAAAAAATAAGACTTTAACTGAAAAAGAACTTGATAAAATAGAAGAAATTTCTTATCAAAATTCTCAATTAAATACTTTAATTACATCTCAAAAATATTATATTTTTGCAACTCTTGTAATAAATAAAGAGTATAAAATTCAATCAATAGTAATGATACATTCAGATGCAGATTTAAATTGTATTAGAGAAGGATTTTCATCCCTTAGAATTTTCTTTACACTTTCAAGCATTCCAAGAGTTAGCTTTCAAGCTCTCTTTGTAATTCCCTTTTGTAATCAAGAACTTTTATGAAATAGAATTTTCTTGGTTTCAAAACTTTCTCTTCTTTTCTTCAAGCAATCTTTCCTTCTTCTTTCTTCTTAAAGTTTTTATAATTTATAGGTTTTTGCTAAGGGGTTAAGAAGTTCTTCCCTCCTTTGTAATTAGTTGGTGTTTACTTGAAGTTTGTGCATAACGCTTGAAGATAAATGCTTCAAGATTAGAGAAAATAAGTAGTAAGTTTCTTACTTACTTTATTTTGTTTGTTTAATTTTTATGTTTAAATCCTGGTGTAAATTTGGTATCAGACCCATGGATGGCTAAGCCTCCTTTCGGGGGGGGTGGGGGGGGGACTAGCAATTATGGTAACGCAACTTTGGATCTAAACATACGGTTTCACAACAAGAAGTTTTAGATCTATCCTATTTGACTTCACAACAATAAGTTTTAGATCTATTCATATTGATAACAATAAGGCGTTGTTTCTTAGTTGAAACTTATTTTATATGTTAAATCCAATGACTCTTAAAAGAATGAACGGTTTCGTGATTCTTATGGTATCATCTTGTGGGTTGACACCCAAGTCGCGTTCGGCGTTTCATGAGGCGGTTGACGATGTTGTAAGTCCTCTTTTTAGCCGGTAATTAGTCGTTGACAGTCGAGCAAGATCATCCATAATAAAAATGAGACATGTTCTATCTTTTAAATGGTTAAAGGATTGACATATAAACTAATGTTTTGCTGAGTTTCATTAGCACAATAAGTTATCAAGTGTGGAGAACTATAAAATTTTCAATACGTGATATCAAGTTTGGAGAAAATCTGAGATATTTAATACGTGATTCCATATGGAAGGAAATAAGTTATGTGTATATACCATAAATTATGTTAGTAATCCTACCTGAAGCTCTCTTGAATTACTTTTTGCTCTAAAATTACTTTTTAATCTTTTTGAATTAATTTTCAATTATGTATTCTATTAACAATTCTATTTCTCATCCTTTGTCTGTAATTGAAAATAAGTAATTAAATAAATTGGATCTAAAAGAAATAAGTAAAATATGTGTTGAAGGTTTTAATCTTCCACACTATAAATTATTTAGAAATTGGTTTTTTAGAACCTATGATTCTAAACAACAAAAATATATTCAAAATGAATATTATGATTTAATTTAAAATACTGAGGTAATTATTTCATTTATTGCATGGTTTTATACTGAAAAAAGAGTAAATCACATGCATGATTTATCTAGCCTAAATATCATAGATAAAGCTTATCAAATTTGGAAATTACCAAATAATAAATTATTAAAATCAATTTATTCTTTGCAAAAACAACACAAAGAAGAAAATAAAATTATAAATTACTCTTGTGTTGAAAATGAAAAAAGTGATGAAATAAAAAATAATAATGATTCATGTATTGATAAAAATGAAATCTTAGAACAATAAAATTTCCATAAAGTTGACATAGAAGAAAACAGTTCAAAAGATGAAAATAATAAAATGGACATAGAAGAAAATAGTTCAAAAAATGAAAATATTGAAAATAATAACTCTAAAAATATTGATAAAATATGGGAAATAGACAATCTTAAACTAGGAATAGTTAAAGATGAAAAATCAAATCAGTTACAAATTTTTACATTAACTGAAAATCACAAAATGATGTTAAAATTGATTAATGATATTAAAAATCCTATAAAAAGAAATCAATATTTAGAAATATATTTTCAAGAAAATTCTTATTATTCTTCATCTAATAATAATAATTCTTTAAATAAAAAACAAATAGATAAATTAGATACTTCATTCAAAATACAAGAAGATAAAAAAATATTTAGAAAATCAAGTCTCAAAAATTACTTCACCTATATTAAAACAAGAAATTAATGAATTAAAAACAGAAATGAAAATATTAAAAAATAAGACTTTAACTGAAAAAGAACTTGATAAAATAGAAGAAATTTCTTATCAAAATTCTCAATTAAATACTTTAATTACATCTCAAAAATATTATATTTTTGCAACTCTTGTAATAAATAAAGAGTATAAAATTCAATCAATAGTAATGATACATTCAGATGCAGATTTAAATTGTATTAGAGAAGGATTTTCATCCCTTAGAATTTTCTTTACACTTTCAAGCATTCCAAGAGTTAGCTTTCAAGCTCTCTTTGTAATTCCCTTTTGTAATCAAGAACTTTTATGAAATAGAATTTTCTTGGTTTCAAAACTTTCTCTTCTTTTCTTCAAGCAATCTTTCCTTCTTCTTTCTTCTTAAAGTTTTTATAATTTATAGGTTTTTGCTAAGGGGTTAAGAAGTTCTTCCCTCCTTTGTAATTAGTTGGTGTTTACTTGAAGTTTGTGCATAACGCTTGAAGATAAATGCTTCAAGATTAGAGAAAATAAGTAGTAAGTTTCTTACTTACTTTATTTTGTTTGTTTAATTTTTATGTTTAAATCCTGGTGTAAATTTGGTATCAGACCCATGGATGGCTAAGCCTCCTTTCGGGGGGGGTGGGGGGGGGGACTAGCAATTATGGTAACGCAACTTTGGATCTAAACATACGGTTTTACAACAAGAAGTTTTAGATCTATCCTATTTGACTTCACAACAATAAGTTTTAGATCTATTCATATTGATAACAATAAGGCGTTGTTTCTTAGTTGAAACTTATTTTATATGTTAAATCCAATGACTCTTAAAAGAATGAACGGTTTCGTGATTCTTATGGTATCATCTTGTGGGTTGACACCCAAGTCGCGTTCGGCGTTTCATGAGGCGGTTGACGATGTTGTAAGTCCTCTTTTTAGCCGGTAATTAGTCGTTGACAGTCGAGCAAGATCATCCATAATAAAAATGAGACATGTTCTATCTTTTAAATGGTTAAAGGATTGACATATAAACTAATGTTTTGCTGAGTTTCATTAGCACAATAAGTTATCAAGTGTGGAGAACTATAAAATTTTCAATACGTGATATCAAGTTTGGAGAAAATCTGAGATATTTAATACGTGATTCCATATGGAAGGAAATAAGTTATGTGTATATACCATAAATTATGTTAGTAATCCTACCTGAAGCTCTCTTGAATTACTTTTTGCTCTAAAATTACTTTTTAATCTTTTTGAATTAATTTTCAATTATGTATTCTATTAACAATTCTATTTCTCATCCTTTGTCTGTAATTGAAAATAAGTAATTAAATAAATTGGATCTAAAAGAAATAAGTAAAATATGTGTTGAAGGTTTTAATCTTCCACACTATAAATTATTTAGAAATTGGTTTTTTAGAACCTATGATTCTAAACAACAAAATATATTCAAAATGAATATTATGATTTAATTTAAAATACTGAGGTAATTATTTCATTTATTGCATGGTTTTATACTGAAAAAAGAGTAAATCACATGCATGATTTATCTAGCCTAAATATCATAGATAAAGCTTATCAAATTTGGAAATTACCAAATAATAAATTATTAAAATCAATTTATTCTTTGCAAAAACAACACAAAGAAGAAAATAAAATTATAAATTACTCTTGTGTTGAAAATGAAAAAAGTGATGAAATAAAAAATAATAATGATTCATGTATTGATAAAAATGAAATCTTAGAACAATAAAATTTCCATATAGTTGACATAGAAGAAAACAGTTCAAAAGATGAAAATAATAAAATGGACATAGAAGAAAATAGTTCAAAAAATGAAAATATTGAAAATAATAACTCTAAAAATATTGATAAAATATGGGAAATAGACAATCTTAAACTAGGAATAGTTAAAGATGAAAAATCAAATCAGTTACAAATTTTTACATTAACTGAAAATCACAAAATGATGTTAAAATTGATTAATGATATTAAAAATCCTATAAAAAGAAATCAATATTTAGAAATATATTTTCAAGAAAATTCTTATTATTCTTCATCTAATAATAATAATTCTTTAAATCAAAAACAAATAGATAAATTAGATACTTCATTCAAAATACAAGAAGATAAAAAAATATTTAGAAAATCAAGTCTCAAAAATTACTTCACCTATATTAAAACAAGAAATTAATGAATTAAAAACAGAAATGAAAATATTAAAAAATAAGACTTTAACTGAAAAAGAACTTGATAAAATAGAAGAAATTTCTTATCAAAATTCTCAATTAAATACTTTAATTACATCTCAAAAATATTATATTTTTGCAACTCTTGTAATAAATAAAGAGTATAAAATTCAATCAATAGTAATGATAGATTCAGGTGCAGATTTAAATTGTATTAGAGAAGGATTTTCTTCCCTTAGAATTTTCTTTACACATTAAAGCATTCAAAGAGTCAGCTTTTAAGCTCTCTTTGTAATTCCTTTTTGTAATCAAGAGTTCTTATGCAATAGAATTTTCTTGGTTTCAAAACTTTCTCTTCTTTTCTTCAAGCAATCTTTCATTCTTCTTTCTTATTTAAGTTTTTATAATTTACAGGTTTATGCTAAGGAGTTAAGAAGTTCTTCCCTCCTTTGTAATTAGTTGCTGTTTACTTGATGTTTGTGCATAACACTTGAAGATAAATGCTTCAAGATTAGAGAAAATAAGTAGTAAGTTCCTTACTTACTTTATTTTGTTTGTTTAACTTTTATGTTTAAATCCTGGTGTAAATTTGGTATAAGACCCTGTTGGGTGCAAAATGTGTTAACAAAATGGAGTAGGATTAATCTATCGCTACACTTGCTAAAACCTTACACTAGCAAAAATAATCAATACTACACATACACCCCACCCGAAAAAGGTGGTCAAAGTTGTAATGTAGTAAAGTTCGATCCCACGAGGAAAGGAATCAATGTTTGCAAGATTTTGTGTTTTCGAAATATTTAGATAATGTAAAAACAAGTAGGTAAAAAGGAAAGTGGATTAACAACTAAAATATGCTAAAATGTCAAACTTTAGTCAAGAAAGGTGCGGCGTGCTCCCGGGTGTTGTCGGCTGAGGTTACTAAGGATTCTCTATCTAGGGTATGACCTAAAGTGTCACTAGGGCTAGGGACAGCCACTTCCTTTAAGCTCCACTTTTATGGCGGAAGCTAGAGTTAAAGGGGCATTTATCTAGAAGATTTAGCTCGGTCAAGATGTCTTCCTTTATGACGGAAGCAAAACTACTTGATCCTAACTAACCGTGGCATCTACGTTCCCCCAATCTTACTACACTCAGGACCCGTTCCCCTTTTATGTCGAATGCAAGAACCGGTCCTAGTCACTCCCCTCTAAAGTCTCTTCCTAAGTTCACTCCCCTTTGTGGCGGAGGCAAGAGTTAGCTTAGTTCTAGACTTCGGGTGCACAATCTAACGTAATGCAGGAATGCTATTCGTTTTCCCTCATGTATGGAGAATGCAAAGTCAGCATAAGCACTTCCTCTATTCTACTTCCAACCCCAATGCTTAAAGGTTCACTCAAGCCTTTTATGAAACACTTACTAGTCAACAATTAAACCAACTAGCTTGTTTTCCATTCAATGTACAAAGAACCCACAACCTAGATATCCTCTAGGTTCAACCCTATCAAGCAACATTTAATGCATCAACCTAGCCAACAACAACCCAAGGAGCACAATAAGCTCTAGCCTAACATAGCTAGAGCATTCATCATGAAAGCAATAAATAACACAAACAAAGCAATAAATGACATTAAAGGAAGAAAACTACCAATCTTGGATGGAAAGATAATGTCTTCAATAAATGTTAGCATTCATTACAAGCTTTGTCCACAAAGTTGATCGATTCACCTTCCTTGTACAAAAGAATGAGCTTCCAAAATGAAACCTAGCTAGCACTACTCTAGGAATGCACAAGAGAAGAGTTCTCTTGTTTTCTAACTTTCTAACCCTAGCTAGCTTCTAACTAATGTGAACTAACTACTAACTAAAGATCCAAAAAAACCCTTATCTCATCTTCACCATTTCGTTTCTGCCAAAAATGCCCTTGATAGCCTTGAAAATGGAGGGCAAAAGACGTAAAAAATCAGTTCAGCAATAACACGCTCCGGCGCGCCGCACAAGTTCCTGCGGCGCGCCGAAGAAGTCTTCTTCGGCTTCCAGAATTTTCTCCAAAAATGACGTCTTTTTCGCACTTCTTCCGTTCCTAGCCCTCCTTTGTTCAATGTCCTACAAATCATGCACAAAACGTGTCAAATAATCGTGAGAGTTACATGAAAAGTACATGAAACGGTCTAAATAGGATGAATATAATTCACCCTATAAAACCCCCCCACACTCAAACTTTGCTCGCCCTCGAGCAATGACAAAATAAGCACGTTTCATGCATTAAAAGAAAACATGTCCAATGGTAGGCAATTTTAAACCAACATTGCAAAATACGAAAGCTAAGTGAACTTTAATCATGCTTTTGTGTAAATGCCTCATAGCTTTCACAATTTGTATGGTGAGTACTCGCTTCACTTCTATCCATGATTATCAAGTTCTTCATAGTACTCATTCATCACATTGAACCGATTGTGTGTGTGTGTGCAATGGGTCCCACTAGGTTCATGACTTATTCATGTCCATGCCGTAGGTAAGAAATCCGACAACTAAGTTTTGTTCTACTCTTTTCCTTACAATCACCTCTTTGACAATTATATATATACTAAAAGGTTTACAAGATCATTGGGATTTTTATTCTTATCACGACATATGCCAAGGGTTTTGTGGCTTTTTATACCCATATTCCACCTCATACAAGTTCTCCTCCAACCTTTTGGCTATTAAAGGAGCGGTCTCGCATTGGAGAGGAACTTATTCACATCAAACTTCATAAAGCACATAACTTAAACAAATTCACAAAACTCATAACTTAAGCAAATGCCAAGGGTTTTGTGGCTATTTTTTTCCCATTCCATCTCATATGAATTCTCCTTCTACCTTTTCGGTTAGTGAAGGAGTGGTCTCACATTGGAGAGGAATTTATTCATTGCAAACAACAAAATATTAAAAAGAACACATAATGCCCAATTCATTTCTTCAAACCTTAAAGTATCTACACATGTCTCTTAGGGAAAGTTAGTCCAAAAGCTAAACTAACCAAGTGCCGAGGTATTCCGACCTATTTTATTAACCAAACTTGTCAATCTTCATGAGTTCCCCATTTGTGCGTATTAACAATAAACTCAATGTGATGAACTTTCCATTGAAGAACAACATATCCTTAATTAACATTTAGCTTTTCTCAACCACAACAAGTTATCAAAAACAATTCATATCATAGCTATTGCAAATAGCACCCTAGCATAAAAGTTCATCATTCCATATAAAGCATTCCCAAAATTTTCTCACAATTTATGCACATTCCTACTATTCACCATTATTTACACAACTTTCCTTCAAACATTGGCAAAATTTTGGCTCCAAATTGAGTAAGGTTTCCTCCATTATCATTAACTAAACTAAACAAAATAAATATAATTTCATACTTTATATATATCCAACAAGGAAGGTTCAACAACAAGATACCATCACTCCATTAAACTTCGACAAAGCTTGGTTCACAACACGACCTACAACATTAATGCAACAAACTAACACAACGAAAGATTAAAAACTAGCACAAAAATCAAAAGTCACAAATATAGATTAAAACATTAACAAAGATAGAAATAAAACCAACAAACATAGAAGTCTAAATACTTTCACCAACAAAACAACTAGCATCATGCATTCCTAGGAAATGGGTCACATTTCCTCCCCTCCCCCACACTTAAACTACACATTGTCCTCAATGTGGGTGGCAAGGAAGGAATTCACCCTAAGCATAATCACCGGTAGGTGGCGGTTGGGACCCCGATCCTTCACCCGTGCCAAGG
Organism: Ophiorrhiza pumila; assembly: GCA_016586305.1. Classification (NCBI taxonomy): domain Eukaryota; kingdom Viridiplantae; phylum Streptophyta; class Magnoliopsida; order Gentianales; family Rubiaceae; genus Ophiorrhiza; species Ophiorrhiza pumila. The sequence goes on along the minus strand of BLIW01000008.1, from coordinate 28,321,702 downwards.
TGGAAGTGTTGAACGAGGGAAGTCATCATGTTGTACATTCCTTCCATCCGACGGTCACGTTGATTGTTGGATTGGACAATGGAATCATAGGATTGGACAATGGAGTCCAATCGCGTGTCCATGACATCAAATCAACCCTCCAAACTATCGATGCGGGCATGGATGCTTTTCGATTTCCATTGGGGTTCTCTTGGTGGATGAGGGGCCTCTTCTTCGTGCTCCGCATTGCTCCCCTAATCATTATCATCTTGGTCGTCCTCAGTGCTCCTATCGGTATCATCGTGCTCCACTTGACTCACTGGATGTCGAGAAGGTGGTATCTCCGGATAGCGCTCATAGGCCGATTGAGTAATTGGTGCCTTAGTGTGCACCTCTCGGTCCGCTTCGTACATGGGGACACCGGCCGCCTTGCACATAGCGGTAATCATGGAGGGGTAGAATATGTTGACTTTTGTTTGATCTAATACCCTTCCAATCTCCTTGTGAATCACGTTGCCTACATCGATGCTCAATTCTTTTTGAATCGCATAATTGACGAAGGCTTTGTCATTGTCAGCACTACTTCAGTGCTTGCTCGAGACCAACTTGGCAATGATAAAGTAATGCCATGCCTTGCTCAACCGGTTGAACTCCATGATTTGCAAAGTATCAAGAGCTTTGAAGGTCTTGCGGTAGTGAGATACCGGATGGACTGTTAAGGTTGTCAGAACTTTGGCATAATCCGGGTTCCTTACGAACTTTGTCAAACCACTATCCAGATAGCCTTGAGTCCGTAAAAGCTGTTGAACGCTTCAGGGCCAATCGCGACTTCCGTGCCCCGCACTATGATCTTGTTGTCTTTAGCTTAGCGGTAATTGGCGTAGAAGTCTCAGACAACCTCCGCATTTCCCTTCTCCGGTTGCATTACCAACTTGGCCCAATTCCGCCTCGTTACTTGTTGGACAGCGGACTTCACCGTGATTTGCAAACCCCTTTCAAAGACAAATGTCTTTTGGTTGATATGTGTTGTGGCCAGATTTTCTGCCTCGTTGCACATGTAACGTGCCTTGTCGAATCCATCTCCTTGGGCGGTTTGCCCTTCGTCAGTTGCAATGGCCTTTCCTTTGTCATTGCGTGACCGTTTTCTAGTACCCACCATCCTACAATTTCACCATTAAGCTTTCTCAATTTGCAATTTCAGGTTCAATGTCAACGAAAATAGTTTGTGCAACATTGAAGTCCAAGCACTCCAACGAATCAATGTTCCACATGTAATATGAATTTGAGCATTGCGTATATGAACAAACATGCACAAACTGATATGGAGAAAGAATTAAGCAAAAATCGGTCAATGAAGCATTATAAATTCATTCAAGCATTTTGACAAACACTTTGCATGCTTCAAATGAACAAAACTTTCTCCCAACAATTTGTATGACATTGAACCAATTTCAACAACACAATCCAATAGGAAGCATCAACCAATGTCCAGAAGCATCACTACAGTCCAAGAATTAACAAAAACAAGATAAAAGTTTGGTGGGTTACCTTTGAAGCTTAAAGTGAGAAATGTGACCCAAATTTGAATTGAGCTATGGAACGAGATGTTTAAGGCCTCAACTTCCCTCTCCAAGTGCTATTGAATCTTTCTCAAGCCACCAATTGCACTAAACTTTCACGAATTGAGAAATTTGAAAATTTTGAAATTTGCTCAAAACCCTCAATTTTTGCTTTTTCTTGGAATTCAAATGGTTGATTGTGGTGTTTAAACTAATGTAGGGATGCTAAAAATCCTAGGTATGATTTACTAGTTGAAAAGAAAAACGAAATTGAAGTGAAGTGTGTGAAGGTGTTTTCGGTCGAGAGAGTGAGGAAGACAAGAAAGAGATGAAATGTTGTTGCTGAAGAGAAAAGAAAGGGTCTGCTCGTTTTTTGTAAATTTTTTTTTTAAAAACATTTTCACCAGCGGCTCGCCAGAGAGTTCTCCGTCGCACCGCACAGCCACTGGAAATCGAAAAAATTGGCACATTTTATGTGCCATTTTTAAGTGTGATTCTCCGGCGCGCCGGAGAAGCACAAATTTTTTTTTTTCAAAACTTACCTCCTTTCTTGCTTCTCCTATGCTTGAAATCGCTTCCCTTCAATCTTGATCACCTTATTCACCTAAACATGCACAATTAAGCTCAATTAGACTTCATCCAACACATTTACATGAGTGAACATAAAAACATCAATCTAAGTAATAAAATTGACAAGAAAAGGTATAAAGCTTGGGTTGCCTCCCAAGAAGCACTTTGTTTATCGTTGATAGCTCGACGGAGGCTCCATGAAGTTATTGAAGCGGTGATGGTTCGTCGATAACCACCGAAGACATCCGGTCATCCTTTTCTTCGTAACTCCCCAAATATAGCTTCAACCGTTGACCATTCACCTTGAATGAATTCCCCGTCTTTTCATTTAACACTTCGACGGTTCCATAAGGGAATTCCACTTTCACAACAAAAGGCCCTTCCTACCTTGACCTTAGTTTTCCGGGAAAAAGTCTCAACTTGGAGTTGTACAATAACACTCGTTGTCCCGGTGTGAACTCCTTTTGTATGATCCTCTTGTCATGCCACTTTTTCGTCATTTCCTTGTAGAGGCCGTACTTTGGTAGGCATTGAACCGGAATTCATCCAATTCGTTCAATTCCAACATCCGCCTCCCCGAAGCTACTTTGTGGTCCATGTTTAATTCCTTGATTGCCCAATAGGCTTTGTATTGAAGTTCCAAGGGCAAATGGCATGCTTTCCCAAATACCAAGAGGAATGGAGAGGTACCAATGGGGGTCTTGTACGCCGTGCGATAAGCCCACAAAGCGTCATCCAATTTCCTTGCCCAATCCTTCCTTGTTGGCCCGACAACTTTCTCCAAAATCCTCTTGATTTCGCGATTCGAAATTTCCACTTGTCCGCTCGTTTGAGGATGATAAGATGTGGACACCTTATGCCTCACGCCATATTTGCCCAATAATGCTTCAAAGCTCCGGTTGCAAAAGTGTGTGCCTCCATCGCTAATGATAGCCTTAGGCGTCCCAAAACGCGAGAAGATGTTATGTTTCAAGAAGTTCACCACATTCTTCCCATTGTTTGTTGGCAATGCCACCGCCTCTATCCACATGGAGACGTAATCCACGGCCACAAGGATGTAGGAGTTTCCATAGGATGAGGGAAACGGCCCCTGAAATCGATGCCCCAAACGTCAAACAATTCAACTTCAAGCATGTTATTCAAAGGCATTTCATTCTTCCAAGATATATTGCCGACTTTTTGGCATTTTTCGCACCTTTTTACCCACTCATGTGCATCTCCAAAGATATGTGGCCAATAAAATCCGGATTGCAAAACCTTGAAGGCTGTCCTTTTTCCTCCAAAGTGTCCACCATATTGTGATTCATGGCAACCTCTCAAGATATCCGCTTGTTCCTCCTCGGGTATGCAACGCCGGATGATGTGGTCCTTGCAAATGCGAAAAAGATATGGTTCATCCCACATGTAATATCCGGACTCATGAATGAACTTCTTCTTTTGTGGTGATGTGAGCTCGGGTGGGATGTGTCGGGAAACAACATAATTCACCAAGTCTGCATACCATGGTGCCCCATTCACTTCATTGATGGCAAACAACTTCTCATCGGAAAATGCCTATTGAATCAAACACTTTACCATCTCTTCAACCTCTTCGTTGCTTTCCAACCTAGACAAATGATCGGCCACTTTGTTGTTCGTTCCCTTCTTGTCCTTTACTTCTAGGTCGAACTCTTGCAATAAGAGGATCCAACGGATTAGCCTTGGTTTTGCCTCTTTCTTGGACATTAGGTACTTGATAGCCGCATGATCCGTGAATACCGTAACCTTGGCTTCTAGCAAGTACGCTCGAAACTTGTCACAAGCAAATACCACCGCAAGCATCTCCTTTTCCGTGGTGGTGTAGTTTCCTAGTGCATCATTGAGGATTCGACTAGCGTAGTATATAACATGGAATACTAGGTCTTTACGTTGACCCAAAACAGTTCCAACGGCGTAGTCGCTAGCGTCACACATCACCTCGAATGGAAAATTCCAATCCGGTGCTTGCACAATCGGTGCCTCTACCAACCGCTTCTTCAAGTACTCAAATGCCACCATACATTCATCATCAAACTCAAACGGTGCATCCTTTTCAAGTAGATTGCAAAGGGGTTTTGCCACTTTAGAGAAATCCTTTATGAATTGCCGGTAGAAATCGGCATGGCATAAGAAACTCCGGACTCCTTTGACATTGACCGGCTGTGAGTGTTTGGCTATCACTTCAACTTTTGCACGATCCACCTCAATCCCCTTTTCCGAGATCTTGTGTCCAAGAACCACCTCCTCTTGTACCATTAATTGGCATTTCTCCCAATTCAAAACTAGATTGGTTTCTTCATACCTTTTTAGGACTTTGGCCAAATTGTTCAAGCATATGTCAAATGATCACCCAAAGACGTAGAAGTCATCCATGAATACCTCAATGAAGTCCTCGACCATGCCGTGAAAAATGGAGAGCATGCAACGTTGAAAAGTTGCCGGAGCATTACACAACCCAAACGGCATCCTTTTGTAGGCGAACGTTCCAAACGGACATGTCAAGGTCATTTTATCTTGGTCTTTTGGGTCAATGAGGATTTGGTTATAACCTGAATAACAGTCAAGGAAACAATAGAAAAAGTATCCCGCAATGCGATCCAACAATTGATCCAAGAAAGGTAAGGGAAAATGGTCCTTCCTTGTTGCCTTGTTCAATTTCTGGTAGTCCATGCACACCCTCTATGCATTCACAATTAGGGCGGCCAACATCTCATCGTTATCCGCTTTGACTACCGTGACTCCTTCCTTCTTTGGCACGCATTGGACCAGACTCACCCACTCGCTATCTGATATGGCGTATATCATGCCAAAATCCAATAGCTTAATGACCTCCTTTTTCACAACGTCCATCATCATTGGGTTGAGTCTTCTTTGCGGTCTCGTACCGGCACTTGGTTTTCCTCTAAAAGGATTTTATGCATGCAAATGGATGGACTTATTCCCTTGATGTCGGCTATATTCCAACCAATCGCCTCCTTGTGCTCTTTCAAAACCTCCACTTGCTTGACTTCTTGACACTCTTCCAACAAAGCTGAAATGACCACCGGTAATGTGTTCTTTTTACCAAGGAATGCATATTTGAGGTGAGGTGGTAACGGTTTTAGCTCCAAGGTTGGCGGTTCCATGATGGATGGTTTGATTTGGTTTTCCTTACATTCAAAAATTTCCATCGGCCTTACCGCGGTGGGCTCACACAATATGTTGGTCACCTCATAAATGGATTCATCAAGAACCATGCATTCAATCATCTCTTGAAGTTCACATGCAATCAATTCATCATTTTCATAAAAAACATGTAAGGTTTCATGCATAGAACTTCTTGTCAATTCATGCTTCTCAATCATTCCAACACACATATATTTTATAGGACTATCAAATTTCATGCTTGACTCCACAACATCTATAAAATAACATGTGTTAAAATCTCTAGCATGCTTTATTGCGTGGTTGACATCAAAAGTTACCTCCTCGCCATTGATGCGAAAGGTAATTGTCTTGCTCATCACACCAATTACGGCATCTCCCGTGGCCAAGAATGGTCGCCCAAATATGATCGGGACCTCCTCATCTTCCTCCATGTCAAGAATGATAAAATCCACCGGTATGGTGAACCGGTCTACGGTAACGAGAACGTCCTCAATGATGCCCGTCGAGAGAACAATTGATTGGTCCGCTAGTTGCAAAGAGATTCCCACCGGCTTGATGCGACTTTCCAACCCGACACTCGAAGCAATAGAGTGAGGCATAAGGTTTATACCGGCTCCCAAATCGCAAAGTGCCTTGGCAAAGTGTCGCGTCCCAATTACGCATGGAATTGTGCAACTTCTGGGGTCCTTGAGTTTTGGAGGAAAATCCATCTTCACCATACAACTTCCCACTTTACTCAAGGATACTACCTCTTCACATTGTAAGATCTCCTCCTTGTTGGTCACGAGGTCCTTGAGAAATTTCGTGTAGGTAGGAACGGCTCTCACAAGGTCTAGCAAGGGAATCTCCACCTTTAGCCCTTTCACCATATTTGTGAATTTTTTTAATTGAAGCCGCTTTCTCTCCGGCTTGACTCTTTGTGGGAAAGGTAAGGGTGGAATATGATCTTTGAAGTTGAAGGAACTTTGTAACTCTTCCTTTTTCCCTTTTGCTATCACTTCATCATCTTGTTCCGCTCGGGTAGAGCTTTCCTCATTTTCATGGCTCACCATAGGTTCTTGGCCCTCATCATTCTTGTTGAATTCCTCACCCGCCGGTGTCCCTACTTGCTTTCCACTACGCAATGTAATGGCGTTACATTGCTCCTTGCCTTTGGGGTTTACAACGGTGTCGCTTGGGAGTGATCCTTGAGGCCGGTGATGTATTAGATGAGATAATTGCCCCATTTGAGTCTCTAAATTTTTCAAAGCGGCTCCGTGTTCCCGAAGAATTCCCCCATGAGTTTCCATCACGGATTCTTGCTTCCTCACCATCGTTTCCAAGTGAGCGGATTTTTCCTCATTTGATGTGCTCAACTTATCCATCTTGGCTCCCAAACTCGCTATCAAATCCTCCAAAGAAGATTGCTTGTGTTCTTCTTGCTTGAATTGTTGATTGCCAAAACCAGGCGGGCATGTTTGCCTTGGTTGGTACCATGACTTTTCTTGGTTGGTGTTGTGCCATTGTCCACCACTTCCTTGCCCCTTCCATTGGTTGGAGTTGGTTTGTCGATTGTAGTTGTTGACAAATTGAATCGACTCCTTAGTGAGATGGCACTCGTCCATGTTGTGGTTGCCTTTGTACAATCCACATGTTAAGACCGGCTTGGTTCCCATAGCCGTTTGGATGTTGGCCAATGTGTTTTGAATGGTCACCTTTTGGGCCTCCAAGTTTGTCGTTCTATCAAGTTCCAACACCCCCGATTGTCTCCTTGTAATTCCTCTCCTTCCATTTGTTCATGAGCTTTCATTCTCGGCTACAAGATCAAAGAGCGCCTCCACCTCTTCAATGGTTTTGTACTTCAAAGTTCCTCCGGCACTAGCACTAACAAGCCTCATCGTTTCACCGTTCAAGCCGGCATAGAAAATGTACAATTCTCTACCGGGTTCCAATCCATGATTTGGGCATAACCTTAGCATATCTCGGAACCTATCCCATGCTTCGGTGAAGGATTCTCCATCTTCTTGTCGGAATTGCATGATCTCTGCTCTTAGCTTCTCTATCCTTGCCGGTGGAAAGTACTTCGTGATGAATCTCTTGGAAAGCTCATCAAAATCCACAATGGTTGCCGCATTCAACGAATCATACCATCCAAGTGCTAGGCCACTCAATGAAAATGGAAATAAAAGTCTATTTATGGCGTCAAGTGGCACATTGTTGAGCTTGAACGTATTACACAACTTCAAGAAAGCCCTCAAGTGCACATTGGGATCCTCGTTGCTCAACCCATGGAAAATCGAGCCATGTTGAATAAGATTTATGAGTTGTGGCGGGATAAGGTAGTTTCCAGCCTCTATCTCGCCTTGATTGTTATAATGCTCCACTCTAGGCTCATTAAAACTACCAAAAAGCTTCCGCCTCGGAAGTGGCGCTTCCTCTTCGGCCATTTCTTCCCTTTCAAGTTCTTCTTCAAAGACTTCCTCAAGGACTTCTCTCCTTTTTTCCCTTCTCAAAGTCCTTGCCAATTCCCCGTCGAATTCAAACTCGGCTCCTCCGGTAGCTCTTGTCCTTGGCATGCACAAGTGGGGTTCCAACAAACTCCAAGATCACCTACAAAGGAATAGAGTTCGAACGAGTAAATTTGAACTAACAAAACGTAATCACACTAAATATGTAAAAACAAGACAAAGAAAATTGAAAATTTTATCTAACTATTGTCCTAAACACAAATCTTAACACCAATTGCCAATCCCCGGCAGTGGCGCCAAAATCTTGTTGGGTGCAAAATGTGTTAACAAAATGGAATAGGATTAATCTATCGCTACACTTGCTAAAACCTTACACTAGCAAAAATAATTAATGCTACACATACACCCCACCCGAAGAAGGTGGTCAAAGTTGTAATGTAGTAAAGTTTGATCCCAGAGGAAAGGAATCAATGTTTGCAAGATTTTATGTTTTCGAAATATTTAGATAATGTAAAAACAAGTAGCTAAAAAGGAAAGTGGATTAACAACTAAAATATGCTAAAATGTCAAACTTTAGTCAAGAAAGGTGCGGCGTGCTCCCGGGTGTTGTCGGCTAAGGTTACTAAGGATTCTCTATCTAGTGTATGACCTAAAGTGTCACTAGGGCTAGGGACAGCCACTCCCTTTAAGCTCCACTTTTATTGGTGCGAAGTGTCATGGCTTTCCAATTTTACCAAAAACGCTATAACTAATGCAGATATGGTGAGTGGGATCGTATCCTCAGGGAGTGGACTGCGAACAAGTGTTGCTAAAATGATAGAATAATTGAACAATCAAATAGTCACAATTAAACAGAGACCAGGTACAGTTGCTGCCCCGGGACAACAGAAGCTATTAACATACATGGTATTTACATTAACCTGTATCCTTCATCTGCAAGTTATTCCTACATTTCCTTATGGTGAAATTTGTTGCATTTGGGGCCCCAGCCTACAGAAGTTAGGGCTGGTTTGCCACAATGAATATAGGCCCCAGCTTGCTGAAGGTAAAGCTGGTTTGCCCTTTTGGTTTAACATCTTAAATTGGTTTTATACGAAAATAGCCTATCTTCTTTTCCCCCTTGGATTGCTATTGGTTTGGTTGCTCTTGTGTTGCCACCGAGAGAGGGAAGAAACAGCTAAAAGGGAGCTGCACTCTCATGCCTACATGCTGGTTGAAGCACTGAATTATTGCCTTTACCTCTTTCTGAACCTCATGACTGTTTATGATCAAATGGGAACTGCTCCTTTTGACTTGAGGCCTGCTCTCTGGCCAAAGGGAATCTACACTTTTGGGACTGATTGCTTTCAACTGGCTGAAACGAAGCTCATCACAAACTATATCAACAATCAGTCTTGGAGAAACATCATTATCTCAGCCTGCTTCCTTTTTTCTAGTCCAATTAATAGAGGACTTTTTGTCACTCCTTGTGAGCATAGGAGTCTTTTGGGTACATTAGTTCTTCCTGCCCTATGTAAGTTGCATTGTAGAATACTTAGATACATAGATGTAAATGGAGGAAGTACTCCAAGTTTATTTATTCAACTTCCTTTTGAGTACGGATCCATGGTAGAATGTTGTAAATGGATCCTTTCTCAAAAAGAACTCTTTTGTACGGATGATTTTAGGATAAATCCATCATCCACCCAATTAATCAATATATTAGGAGTGGCGCCCACGATCAAAATGAGGTTAGCCAAATAAATAAATAAAAAAATAGTCACAATTTAAGTAAGCAAAGTTGGAATAGAAAACGGGAAAGTCAATGGAGAGGGACGTGTTGCCTTGAGGGTGAACAATTTATATGGATCTTTCTCTTATTATCATGGACTCGTGTATGTCTATGTGAAGGGATGAAACTGCTAGTGAGGCTGAGATTGATCAACTGGGTAGTTCTCACAATCCCAGCTCACAATACTCCCCGGACTTCCCTTGGTAGGGCAAGTCCTGGGTACGAGTGGAGACCCCAGATCCCAACCATCATACAACAGTCTAACTCAGTACTTGGTGTAGACAAAAAACCTTTGGTAAGGTGCTACCCAATTCATGTTGTTGACTATCTTAAGATGGAAATCCCAGTTCTCATACAATAGCTCTAAACCTAATTCTGGCTAGACGAATACCCGTATTTCAGGGAGCTACCCAGTTCATGTGTTCGATCTATCTTAAGAGACTATCCTAGTCTTGTCTAAAGGTCTTAGATGTCTATATGTCAGTGGGTACTGTACACTAAGAAATCGCAATCATGCAGACATCGGAACTCACATAATAATGATTCACATATCAATTCAAATGATTCAATGGCTTTCTATAGGATTCTCTCAAATCATGGGTGCTCTCCCACCATAGATTAACTACGGAATCAAGAATTAACGCAAACACATTGAATGCAATAATGAAACAATATGTAAATCAAGATAAACACAGATAAATTATATAACAAATGTCTCAAGTAAGATCAGATCCATACAATCGAACCCCTCAAAGCAACACTCTAAGTTTAGACGATCATGGTGATCGACTCAGACATAACGATTACTAGAGGATCAACAAGGATCATATCACTCTATTTCCCAGTTGACCTCTCAAACCCTAGACTTCTCTACTCTCCTGGATTCTCCACGATCCGATTCCCCTTTTCTTTGTGCGGCTCCCTTCCTTTTATACGTTGCCCCCAGCTGCTTTGGTGTTGGAAACTCCTAGGAAGCTTCCTTATTTCACGAATGGGTCACCATTTGTCTGCAAATGTGAGTCAAGAACTGTAGTGAAGACACGTGTTTTGCACGAAACTTAACACTTAAGAAATTAGAGCAATTCTCCAAACACTTGGTAGCCATATGAATGATGCCTTGCGGGCTTTACTTATGTGCGTGTTTGTTGCTACATGTGTGCTACAAGAAGTGGGTAGAGTGTGTGAGTGCAAATGTATGAATGTATGTAAACTGTACAAGAAATATGCACAAATGCAATGCAAGAAAGAAATCAAAACAGTGCATGTGCGTGAGTGTGTGTGGCGGGCGCTTATGGCGCCCACCGTGTGTGTGTTTTTGTGCATGGCGGGCGCCTAGCGCGCCCGCCATGTCTGTTGTGTTGTGCATGGCGGGCGCCTAATGCGCCCACCGTGTATGTGCTTTTGTGTGCATGGCGGGCGCCTAGCGCGCCCGCCATGTGTGTGTGCGTGCTTAGTGTAGTGTGTGAATGTTTAGTGTAGTGTGTGCTGTGTGAGTGTTGGCGTGTTCAGGTGTGGTGTGTTAGTGTGTGTGTGAGACCTCCATGTTTTACTATTGAGACCTGCATGTTTTACTATTGAGGCCTCCATGTGTAAGTGCTGAGATCTCGATGTGTAAATGTTGAGGCCTCCATGAATGCTTGAGACTTGTGAGGCTAAAATGGCTATGTGTGTGCTTGTTTCAATTTCATGCACAATTCACATCATTTACATAGCACTTTGACATTTTCCACATCCATCATATCGTGAGCATTCTTGCACGCAAGTCATAAATCAAGCACAATTTACACAAGTATTCGATGCAAAAGCTCAAGTAGACAAGACAAATAAGTCGGTATAAACCCAACTTATCATTTATGGCGGAAGCTAGAGTTAAAGGGGCGTTTATCTGGAAGATTTAGCTCGGTCAAGATGTCTTCCTTTATGAAGGTGGCAAAACTACTTGATCCTAACTAACCGTGGCACCTACGTTCCCCCAATCTTACCACACTCTAGACCCGTTCCCCCTTTATGTCGAAGGCAAGAACCAGCCCTAGTCACTCCTTTCTAAAGTATCTTCCTAAGTTCACTCCCCCTTTGTGGCGGAGGCAAGAGTTAGCTTTGTTCTAGACTTTGGGTGCACAATCTAACGTAATGCACGAATGCTATTTGTTTTCCCTCATGTATGGTGAATGCAAGGTCAACTTAAGCACTTCCTCTATTCTACTTCCAACACCCCAAGTCTTAAAGGTTCACTCAAGCCTTTTATCAAACACTTACTAGTCAACAATTAAACCAACTAGCTTGTTTTCTATTCAATGTACAAAGAACCCACCACCTAGATATCCTCTAGGTTCAACCCTATCAAGTAACATTTAATGCATCAACCTAGCCAACAACAACCAAAGGAGCACAATAAGCTCTAGCCTGACATAGCTAGAGCATTCATCATGAAAGCAATAAATAACACAAACAAAGCAATAAATGACATTAAAGGAAGAAAACTACCAATCTTGGATGGAAAGATAATGTCTTCAATAAATGTTAGCATTCATTACAAGCTTTGTACACAAAGTTGATGGATTTACCTTCCTTGTACAAAAGAATGAGCTTCCAAAATGAAACCTAGCTAGCACTACACTAGGAATGCACAAGAGAAGAGTTCTCTTGTTGTCTAACTTTCTAACCCTAGCTAGCTTCTAACTAATGTGAACTAACTACTAACTAAAGACCTGAAAAACCCTTATCTCATCTTCACCATTTCGTTTCTGCCAAAAATGCCCTTGATAGCCTTGAAAACGGAGGGCAAAAGACGTAAAAAATCAGTTCAGAAATAACATGCTCTGGCGCGCCGCACAAGTTCCTAAGGCACGCCGGAGAAGTCTGCTTCGGCTTCCAGAATTTTCTCCAAAAATTACGTCTTTTTCGCACTTCTTCCGTTCCTAGCCCTCCTTTGTTCAATGTCCTACAAAACATGCACAAAACATGTGAAATAATCGTTGAGTGTTACATGAAATGGTCTAAATAGGATGAATATAATTCACCCTATCAGACCCATGGAAGGCTAAGCCTCCTTTCGGGGGGGGGGGATTACTAGCAATTATTGTAATGTAACTTTGGATCTAAACATATGGTTTCACAACAAGAAGGTTTAGATCTATCCTATTTTACATCACAACAAGAATTTTTAGATCTATTCATATTGATAACAATATGGCGTTGTTTCTTAGTTGAAACTTATTTTATATGTTAAATTCAATGATTATTAAAAAATGAACAGTTTCATGATTCATATGGTATGATCTTGTGGGTCGACACCCAAGTCGCGTTCGGCGTTTCATGAAGCGGTTGATGATGTTGTAAGTCCTCTTTTTAGCCGGTAATAAGTCGTTGACAGTCGAGCAAGATCATCCAAAATAAAAATGAGACATGTTCTATCTTTTAAATGGTTAAATGATTGACATATAAACTAATGTTTTGTTGAGTTTCATTAGCACAATAAGCTATCAAGTGTGGAGAAATCTCAAATTTTCAATACGTGATATCGAATTTGGAGAAAATCTTAGATATTCAATACGTGATTCCATATGGAAGGAACTAAGTTATGTGTATACTACCATAAATTATGTTAGTAATCCTACCCGAAGCACTCTTGAATTACTTTTTAATCTTTTTGAATTAATTTTCAGTTATGTATTCTTCTATTTCTTATCCTTTGTCTTCAATTGAAAATAAGCAATTAAATAAATTAGATCTAAAAGAAATAAGTAAAATATGTGTTGAAGATTTTAATCTTCCACACTATAAATTATTTAGAACTTGGTTTTTTAGAACCTATGATTCTAAACAACAAAAATATATTCAAAATGAATATTATGATTTAATTAAAAATACTTAAGTAATTATTTCATTTATTGCATGGTTTTATACGGAAAAAAGAGTAAATCACATGCATGATTTATCTAGCCTAAATATCATAGATAAAGCCTATCAAATTTGGAAATTACCCAATAATAAGTTATTAAAATCAATTTATTCTTTGCAAAAAAAAACACAAAGTAGAAAATGAAATTATAAATCACTCTTGTGTTGAAAATGAAAAAAGTGATGAAATAAAAAATAATAATGATTCATTTGTTGATAAAAATGAAATAATAGAACAAGAAAATTTCCATTTAGTTGACATAGAAGAAAATAGTTCAAAAAATGAAAACAATAAAACTGACATAGAAGAAAATATTTCAAAAGATGAAAATATTTAAAATAATTCTAAAAATATTGATAAAATATATGAAATGGATAATCTTAAACTATAAATTGTTAAAGATGAAAAATTAGGAATTTTTACTTTAACTAAAAATCACAAAATGATGTTAAATTTGATTAATGATATTAAAGATCCTATAAAAAGAAATCAATATTTAGAAATATATTTTCAAGAAAATTCTTATTATTCTTCATCTAATTCTTTAAATAAAAAAATAAATAAGTAAATTAGATACTTTTTTTGAAATACTAAAAGATAAAGATCAAATCAATTAGAAAATCAAGTTTTAAAATTACTACACCTATATTAAAATAAGAGATTAATGAATTAAAAGCATAAATTAAAATATTAAAAAATAGGACTTTAACAGAAAAAGAACTTGATAAAATAGAAGAAATTTCTGATCAAAAATCTCAATTAAATACTTTAATTACATCTCAAAAATATTATATTTTTGCAACTCTTCTAATAAATAAAGAGTATAAAATTCAATGCATAGTATTGACAGATTCAGGTGCAGATTTAAATTGTATTAGAGAAGGATTAATACCTTCAAAATATTTTGAAAAAACTCAAGTCATATTAAATGTTGCACAAGGTGCAAAAATACATGTAGATTATAAATTATCAAATGTGTGTTTATTTTCTGAAGAAAATAATTATGTTTGTTGTCCATTTGTTTTAGCTAAAACAATTAATCAACATGTAATACTAGGAACTCCTTTCCTAAATTTAATGCATCCATATAAATGTGATGGTAAAACATTATCAAAAATTGATTCTGATTTATCATTTAAATTTATAACTTCTCCAAAAACTAGAGATTTTTGTTCATTAAATTTACATGAAAATATAAAATTGAAGAATAATGAAATTGATTTTCTTTCACATGAAATTTTATCTTTAAAAATAGAATAACAGTTAAAATCTCCAAAATTACAAAACCAAATTAAAAATATTCACAAGAAATTACTACAAAAGTTTGTAGTGAATTGCCAAATGCTTTTTGGGAAAGAAAACAACATATTGTTGAATTACCATATGAAAAAGATTTTGATGAACAAAAAATACCAACGAAAGCAAGATCATCTCAAATGAATAAAGAAATGGTTGAATATTGCAAAAAAGAAATTGATGATTTGTTAAAAAAGAAAATAATTAGAAAAAGTTATTCTCCTTGGAGCTGCTCTGCATTTTATGTTAATAAAAATTCATAAATTGAAAGAGGTGTTCCAAGATTAGTTATTAATTATAAACCCTTGAATATGGTTTTACAATGGATTACATATCCAATTCCAAATAAAAAAGATCTATTAAATAGAACTTTTGGAGCAATGATATACTCTAAATTTGATTTAAAATCTGGATTTTGGCAAATACAAATTGTTGAAAAAGATAAATATAAGACTGCATTAACTGTTCCATTTGGTCACTATGAGTGGAATGTAATGCCTTTCGGTCTTAAAAATGCTCCTTCTGAATTTCAACATATAATGAATGATATTTTTTCTCCATATTCTTTTATAATTGTTTACATTGATGATATCTTAATTTTCTCACAAAATATTGATCAACATTTTAAATATTTAAATATTTTTATTAAAATTGTTATTAAAAATGGTTTAGTTGTTTCTACCAAAAAATTAAAATTATTTCAATCTAAAATTAGATTTTTAGGTTATGAATTAGAATATGGTCAAATTACTCCAATTGCTAGAAGTATTGAATTTGCAAATAAATTTCCTGATGAATTGAAGGATAAAAAACAATTGCAAAGATTTTTAGGAAGTTTAAATTATATTGGTAAATATTATAAAAATTTGGCTATTGATAGTAAACCTTTATATGATAGGTTGAAAAAAGATCCTCATGTATGGTCTGAAATTCATACTAATGCAGTAAAAATAATTAAACAAAATGTTAAATTTTTACCATGCTTAACTTTGGTAAATCTTGAATGGGATCGGGAAGGTGTAAGATTAATGTTTTGGGCATTCGGAGGATTGATGGTCGTGGTGGTGGGGGTGTCATTGTTCGATCTTTAGAGGTTACTTTTATGGGGGCAGTTGCGTTGGGTTGGAGGGAATGCTCGTGTTTGGAGGCAGAGTTGGAGGCTCTGCTTGAGGGGCTTCGGTTCTGTGCTCATTGGCCACCGGCACATATTGAGGTAGAATTAAATTCTAATGCCTTGACGCAGTTTTTGAAGGGGACGTGGGTGGTTCCGTGGTGGTTGCGGTTTGGTAGAGGATGTCTGGCGTGCCAATGTTACGTCTTTTGTATATGTGTGTGCTGCAGTTAATCGGCAGGCATGTGAGATTGCGGGGATTGGTCTTGGGTTGGGGCATATAAAAGAATTTAATGTAGGTATGCTCTCTCCTATATTGAGGGGTTTGGTCCATTTGGATCGGATTCGAATGCCTAGTTGTGTTCTTAGGGTATAGCATTTTGTAACGGGATAGTATCCCTTAGCTGGTTTGACTTTACTTTTAATTTGTATGTTTGTTTGTGGTTATTAATAAAATTTTTGGGATTGGTGATTCCAGCCCGCGGAGATGGACTTTTGCCTTAAAAAAAATAAAAAATAAAATCTTGAATGGGATAAAATTGTTGAAACTGATGCTTCTGATATTGGTTATGGAGGGATTTTGAAACAAGAGAATCCACAAACCAATAAAGAGGAATTAGTTAGATATTATTCTGGAACATGGAAAAATGCTCAATTAAATTATTCTACAATTAAAAAAGAAACTCTTAGTATAGTTCTTTATATTTCTAAATTTCAAGATGATTTATTAAATCAAGAATTTTTGCTTATAGTTGATTGTAGTGCAGCAAAAGAAGTACTACAAAAGGATGTAAAAAATATTGCATCTAAACAAATATTTGCTAGATGGCAAGCTATTTTATCTGTATTTGATTTTAAAATTGTTTATATTAAAGGTGAATTAAATTCTTTACCTGACTTTCTTACTCGAGAATTCTTACAAGGATAAAAAAATTTTGCAAGTTATGACAGAACAAATTGAAGAAGAAATTTCAATATAAAATTATTTAAAAAATTATCTTCAAAATTTACACCAGGATTTAAACATAAAAATTAAACAAGCAAAATAAAGTATGTAAGGGACTTGCTACTTATTTTCTCTAATCTTGAAGCATTTATCTTCAAGCTTTATGCACAAAACACCAAGGAAACACCAACTAATTACAAAGGAGAGAAGAACTTCTTAACTCATTAGCATAAACCTGTAAATTATAAAAACTTAAAGAAGAAAGAAGAAGGAAAGATTGCTTGAAGAAAAGAAGAGAAAGTTTTGAAACCAAGAAAATTCTATTACATAAGAACTCTTGATTACAAAAGGTATTACAAAGAGAGCTTGAGAGCTAACTCTTGGAATGCTTGAAATGTAAAGAAAATTATAAGGGAAGAAAATCCTCTGCCTTACAACCCATTTGGGTTCCTATTTATAGACTTTCTCAAATACTAAAATCAAAAGACAATAATTCAAAATACAATATTTTAGAAAAACAATAATTCAAAATACAATATTTTAAAAGTGATGTGATCTTCACTTTTTCTCCACTTTGTCTTGTAATGAAAATGTCTTCCACCATTCTTGACAATATCTTCCATTTTCTTTGCATTATTTCTTTGATTTTTTCTTCTTTGCAGTCGTTTTGGAACAGATTTCATCAGCTTCATCTGATGAAGATTTTCTTGAAATTGATTTATAAGTATTTGCTCTGGATTTTTCTGAACTGGAATCTAACAATTTTAATGCATAGTCTTTATTTTTATAGAGATTATGTATTAATTGTTCAAATTCATTCTTCTCCTTTTCTGTCATTTCATCATCAGAATTGGGTCTTGAATTTTCACCAGAGAAAATTTCCAAATCTTCTTCTGTCGTGGATTCCTCATCAGTGAATTGATCAAATTTTTATCAAAAGAAGATTTTAAAACAGATGTTTTTCTTTTTTCCTTTTTATCCTTTCTTTTCTCTTTTTCTTTTTTCTTTTCTATTTTTTCAATTTTTTCTTTTTCTTTTCCTTTTGCCATTTTTTCCTCTTTCTCATGTATGGGAGAAGAGATGGCTTTCATTTTCTTTAATTCATTTTGTAATTTTTCTATTAAATCATTTTTCTCATTCAATTCTTTTTGAGCAGAAATATTAATCTATTATGTCATTTTTTCTTTTACAAAAGAATTTTTTGCTTCAACAAGTGTTTTTTCAATTTCATGATATTCTACTTGACATTTTCGCCACCATTTAGTGTACCCTACTCTTGTCAGTTGTAGAATGCCATCAACATTGTATCCAGTTTCATATTTCCAGGCATACAACCATGAAATTTGGAATTTTTTTAAAAATAGTAAAAATGGTTGTTTTGGAAATTTTGAATGCTGGAATTTTTCAGAATAAACATTTTTTAATTGTATGAACAAATTTTTTAATTTTTCAGGAAGAAAAGTTACTTCTTTAGGTCCATGAATTCTAAACAAATTAAGAAACCATTTTGGAATAAGTTTGTTAAAATTAGTTTCATCAATACGAATCCACCAAGTATGCTTATATGTAGAATTTTGATATAAGTGGACATTATGAAAACTTTCCACCATATCAGTATATGTAAATGCATACTCAAAATTATTGTACCTGGAAATAAAATTTTGAGTTTCAATTTGAGAAGAATTCTAATCAGAGTAAGAAGGAATTTTGTGAATATACATCTGAGACAAAGCAATTTCATTGTCTTCAGTTGTTGGATACCAATTTTGGTGTCTACTGGATCTGGGTTTATCATTGATGTCAGCAATTTTAGTGAAATTTAGAAAATCAGCATAAGTATGCCGAGTTTTCAAATGAAGTGGTCCTCTAAGATTGAAATGAGTATTGGAAAGATTATTAAAATATTTTTGAATAATTGCATATAGATCTAATTTAAGATCAATTTCAGAAATGAAAGTAGAATGTGAGGTTATTCTATTTTTTATGTAATCATTGTCCTGATTTGAGGACTCGTCAAGAAGGATACTTTTGGCTGTGGGTTTATGACCCAATGAAACAAGGGAAGTAATTTTAGAATTATTTTGGTTTGAAGAAGACTGACCTCTCATTTGAGATAACCAGTATAGTGGAGAATATTGGGAATTATAATGGCTAACATAGCCAAAATCCATTTGAGGTCTATGACCTCTTCCACCTCTACCTTGCATTTCTTGCAAAAATTTAAATAAGAAGATTTTAAATAATAATAGCAATTTCTTTTCTAAAATTTTCAAGACGATTCCACAAAACTTGATTTATTATTGGATGTCGTCTAGATTTATGTGTGTGATATGAAATTAACATTCTAAAATAATTCATTTGATGTAAAAATGCTTGTTGTTTTATGGATAAAACATTTTTATTTTCTACATGATAAATATGTGAAAATTCAGGATCCTGTCGAACCCTTTCTTTTAATGTATAAATTTTTCTAAT
Organism: Ophiorrhiza pumila; assembly: GCA_016586305.1. Classification (NCBI taxonomy): domain Eukaryota; kingdom Viridiplantae; phylum Streptophyta; class Magnoliopsida; order Gentianales; family Rubiaceae; genus Ophiorrhiza; species Ophiorrhiza pumila. Next base: position 28,302,482 of record BLIW01000008.1, on the reverse strand, counting down.
TTTCTTAATTGTAGCTGGATTTTCAATATAATCTTTTAACCATTGTAATTTAAAACTGTCTTCCATATCAGTTAATAAATGGCAATTTCTTTTTATAAAATTCCATATATCTATAATGAGCTTCTAAGTATTGTGGATCAATATTTAATTTTTTAAAATTTTATATATTCTTAACAATCTATAATATTGTATTTGATGAAGAAAAGTTTGATCTTTTAAAGATTTTGTATCATAATTTAATATTCTAATTTCTTTTTTATAATTAGAAGGTTTCTGAAGATAACTTTTTAAATAATTTTCTATTGAAAGAACGTCCTCAAATCATGATTATGATTATATTCCAAATGGAGTACAGGTACATGCTTTAACTATACCAAATAGTGATCTTAAATTAGATCCTTATGATATAGCTAATAAATATTCTAATCATCCTTCTAGTTCTCAATTTGGTTTAAAGGGATCTTTTCCCTTAGAAACCCGTCATACATATTGATACGAATGGCCTTGGATGGATGTCCTTGACCACACGAAATCCACAACCTTCGGATCGTTGCTGCACAAAAACGTTAGAACAAACACAACAAAATAGAATTTTGGGCGGAAGGAATTCAAAGGAAAAACGCCAAGTGTTGAAGTAAATCAAACCCAACGTTTTAATACAAAAGAACTTGATTCAACACATGAAAATTCATGAGCTAAACTAGTTATTTTGGCTTGTTCTTTAAATAAAGAACAGGATCGAAATTCACCTATAGGTCATGCTATGGTTAATTTCGTACAATTAAGAAGTAAATCTCCTTAAAGGCTTTTGTCAACTCAAAGAGCATAGACAACAATTTAGCAAAGCTAAAATTTCATTCATCAATTCTCTTAAAAACGTTACAAGGCAGCTCTCTATTTATAGAGATGAGTTCGGCTCTTGCTTGAAGAATAAGGAAAGAAAACCCTAACTTAATCCTATTACAACTTAGTTTCCAAGTTGGAAAAGGAAACCAATAACAAACTACTTTCCTAAACGAATAACAATAACTACTTAACGTAAATAAGCCCATTAATTAACATCCAATGGACTTAATTTATTTAAAGCAAAATAAATCCTAAATAACTTAAAAGTGGCGTGATCCATATCAAGCCCAAGCACGCCATCTTGGTCTTCAATATAGTCCATGAAATTCGAGATGGAAATCTGCCAGAATCCCGTCACTCATTTTGGCAGCCATATTCCACGATGATACCATCAGAATCTTGGAAAACATAAAACATGAAAGTTGTAGCTTTATCTCTTATAGTTCCAGGGCTTCTTGAATCACCAAATTCCGAGTTATATCGAAAGAGATATGTCCAGAATACCAGAATGTGGCAGAATCTTTCAGCTTTCATATTTGACTTTGGTACCTTAAATGTCGTGAAGCAACAAACCTCCATGGAACCTTTAGGAACTGTGATTTCAAATTTATTTCAGGCCTCCAACTATATGATTCATCACAAATTAATGGAATGAATTTCATGAACCACTTGCTTATTGACCACCCAAATAATAGGCTTTCTAGGTTCGTATCATACTCCCTTTCTTGGAGAAGATTCGACCTCGAATCTTGAACGATTGTTGTGACACCAAGTAAATCATAACCTATATGATCTGTTAGACAACAAGAAGAACCAAATACAAAAATATCTCCAACGGGTTTTGATATCTCTTCTTTGCCTTTTTCATCAAGATTCAGTTCTAGGCTTTTTCCACTTACAACAACAACCTCACTTTTTATATGTTCATCATTGGGTATTATATTCTCACACATATTAACAATATTCAATACATCAAAAGAAATCAAATATGTTTGAGAAGTTTCTTCAATTGGAATAATTGGAATTATCACATCTTCTGGAATTGGATCCGCCATGACATTATCAATTTGAACCATATCAACCTCCAAAGGTGCTATATCTCCAAGACAATTTAAAGGAAAAGATGAATCCTTTACCTCATCACACACATTCTCCATGGTTAAAGGTTGAAGATCTGCTAGAAGTTCATTCTTCGGCTCATCATACCAATGAGGGCATTGGATTGCACTATGCCCAACTCCTAAACACCTCAAGCATTTAACAACTCGAACTTTGGGAGTAGGTATAGAAGTTGACTTTACCAATGTGCTTTCCTCAATGGCCTTTTTCTGCTGTTCTTCAATTCGAATTTTTTCTTGAAACATCACTATAATCTCCTTTAGATCTTTCGCAATAGATCGAAGTTCCCTTTGATACCTTTTACTTTGAAAAGCCATAATTGATGAATAGAGGTATATGTTTGTTGGAACAAAATTTCACTAGACTCAAGAATATGAGTTAAGAAGACACAAAGAATCAAGAACAATCAAAAGATTGAAACTTGACTACACAAAAAAAAATTACAAAGAAATCTCAAAGAACCTTTGTTTTTTTTCACGAATATTTTCTGGGCTGGAATAGAACAAATAAATTTCTTCCCTAATAGTATTTAAAACAAGGAACACACTGAATTTTATGCAACAACCTTCGCTTTGATACCAATTGATACGAATGGCCTTGGATGGATGTCCTTGACCACACGAAATCCACAACCTTCGGATCGTTGCTGCACAAAAACGTTAGAACAAACACAACAAAATAGAATTTTGGGCGGAAGGAATTCAAAGGAAAAACGCCAAGTGTTGAAGTAAATCAAACCCAACGTTTTAATACAAAAGAACTTGATTCAACACATGAAAATTCATGAGCTAAACTAGTTATTTTGGCTTGTTCTTTAAATAAAGAACAGGATCGAAATTCACCTATAGGTCACGCTATGGTTAATTTCGTACAATTAAGAAGTAAATCTCCTTAAAGGCTTTTGTCAACTCAAAGAGCATAGACAACAATTTAGCAAAGCTAAAATTTCATTCATCAATTCTCTTAAAAACGTTACAAGGCAGCTCTCTATTTATAGAGATGAGTTCGGCTCTTGCTTGAAGAATAAGGAAAGAAAACCCTAACTTAATCCTATTACAACTTAGTTTCCAAGTTGGAAAAGGAAACCAATAACAAACTACTTTCCTAAACGAATAACAATAACTACTTAACGTAAATAAGCCCATTAATTAACATCCAATGGACTTAATTTATTTAAAGCAAAATAAATCCTAAATAACTTAAAAGTGGCGTGATCCATATCAAGCCCAAGCACGCCATCTTGGTCTTCAATATAGTCCATGAAATTCGAGATGGAAATCTGCCAGAATCCCGTCACTCATTTTGGCAGCCATATTCCACGATGATACCATCAGAATCTTGGAAAACATAAAACATGAAAGTTGTAGCTTTATCTCTTATAGTTTCAGGGCTTCTTGAATCACCAAATTCCGAGTTATATCGAAAGAGATATGTCCAGAATACCAGAATGTGGCAGAATCTTTCAGCTTTCATATTTGACTTTGGTACCTTAAATGTCGTGAAGCAACAAACCTCCATGGAACCTTTAGGAACTGTGATTTCGAATTTATTCCAGGCCTCCAACTATATGATTCATCACAAATTAATGGAATGAATTTCATGAACCACTTGCTTATTGACCACCCAAATAATAGGCTTTCTAGGTTCGTATCACATATGCAGATTTTTTAAATTTCACAAAATTTGCAGATGTTAAAGACAAACAAAAAACCAACCATCCTCAAGATTGGTCTCCTACCTATGAGGATTGTGAAATAGCCCTTTCTCAAATATATATCCACCAAATTCCTTCTTTCTCAGATTGGAAAATACCATCTACCCAAGCTTTAAAATTTATCTCAAATTATAACAAAATTGAATACCAATTTACTTATTATGATATGGTGGATAGCTTCTCTAAAGTACTTTTATATCAAAATTCCTTGTGTAGACACACTTGGTGGATATGCATTGAAGATTCCATCTTTGAAAAACCCATACCAAATTGGTTTCTTGAATGGTTCAAAAATATGGGACCAAAACAAGAAAATTTTTTACCTAAAAAATTACAACCATTTTTTAGTCAATTCCAATATATTTATTCCTCAAAATTCCAAAATCCATAAATCTTTGGAGAATCCTTTTTATTATTCTTAATAAAATTTCAAATACCATGGTTATTTGCATGAAAATATGAAGCAGGCTATGCAATTGATGGTATTCTACAGCTCAGAAAAATATTATACACAAAATGGTGGCCAAAGTGTCAAGTTGATTATGACTCAATTCAGAAAATCTTAGCACAGGAATATGTTCTTTTAGCAAAAGGAAAATTATTAGATATTTATTATAATGTATATTCTTTTAAAAAAGATAATTTTGTCGAAAATCAGAAAAAAGAAATGATCGAAAAAATGAAAAAATAAATTGATAAGATTTTTGCTGTCTCTACTCCATTAAAGGAAAGAGACAAAAAATTAGCAAAAGAAAAAGAAATTGAGGAAAAAGAAAAAAATTGAAAAAGAGAAAATTGAAAAAGAAAAAATTGAGAAAGAGAAAAATAGAAAAGGAAAAGAAAAGTTAACTGCTTCAACGTCTCAAATATCAAATGAGGATTTAATAAATCTTGATGATAATGAAGAATTTGATACATCAGTATATCAAAATAATGATCCTTATCCTGAAATGACCGAAAAAGAAAAATATGACTTTGAACAATTAATACATAATCTTTACAAAAATAAAGAATATATGTTAAAAGTTCTAGATTCCAATTCTGATAAATCCAGAGCACCATCTCCAGTATCTACTCAGAGAACATTTTCATCTGAAGAAATTGAAGATGACAAAATACCAACAAGAAGATCTACAAGGAAAAAGAAGTCAAAAAATTGAAAATTTCAAAAGACATCATCAAGTGGAAGACATTATCAAGACAAGACAAGTAAAGAAAAAGTGGAGTTGAAAAATATCAGATCACTTTTAAATTATTGTCTTTTCAATTATTGTCTTTTACTATTGAATTTTGCTTTTAGTCTTCAAGTAGTCTATAAATAGGAACCCAAATGGGTTGTAAGGGTAGGATTTTCTTCCCTTAGAATTTTCTTTACACTTTCAAGCATTCCAAGAGTTAGCTTTCAAGCTCTTTTTGTAATTCCTTTTGTAATCAAGAGTTCTTATGCAATAGAATTTTCTTGGTTTCAAAACTTTCTCTTATTTTCTTCAAGCAATCTTTCTTTCTACTTTCTTCTTTAAGTTTTTATAATTTACAAGTTTATATTAAGGAGTTAAGAAGTTCTTCACTCCTTTGTAATTAGTTGGTGTTTAATTTTTGATTTTTGCATAAAGCTTGAAGATAAATGCTTCAAGATTAGAGAAAATAAGCAGTAAGTCCCTTACTTTATTTTATTAGTTTAAATTTTTATGTTTGAATCCTGGTGTAAATTTGGTATCAAAGCCATGGAAGGCTAAGCCTCCTTCCGGGGGGGTGGGGATTACTAGCAATTATGGTAACGTAACATTGGATCTAAACATATGGTTTCACAACAAGAAGTTTTAAATCTATCCTATTTGACTTCACAACAAGAAGTTTTAGATCTATTCACTTTGATAACAATAAGGCGTTGTTTCTTAGTTGAAACTTATTTTATATGTTAAAACCAATGACTCTTAAAATAATGAACGGTTTCATGATTCTTATGGTATGATCTTGTGGGTCGACACCCAAGTCGCGTTCTGCGTTTCATGAGGCAGTTGTGATGTTGTAAGTCCTCTTTTTAGCCGGTAATAAGTCGTTGACAGTCGAGCAAGATCATCCATAATAAAAATGAGACATGTTGTATCTTTTAAATGGTTAAATGATTGACATATAAACTAATGTTTTGCTGAGTTTCATTAGCACAATAAGTTATCAAGTGTGGAGAAATCTAAAATTTTCAATACGTGATATCAAGTTTGGAGAAAATATGAGATATTCAATACGTGATTCCATATGGAAGGAACTAAGTTATGTGTATACTACCATAAATTTGTTAGTAATCCCACCCGAAGCTCTTATTAATTATTATAATCATGTTTTACCGTAGTAATTCTAAAATGTTTTCTCGTAGCAATTCTAGTGCTTCATCTTCAAATAAAAATACTAAAAATTCTGAATTAATTGAATTCTCTAAAATTGAACAAACAATACAAAATTGACATATTCCAAAAATTGAACATAAAAGAATTTATAAATTTGGAACTTTTGATCAATCCACTAAAAAAGCAATAAAAAATGTAGAAAAAATAATTTCTATACAAAATCAGTTTGAAGAAATTCATTTATTAGATTTAGATTATTTGTCTCAAATAAGACAAAAAGGATATAATTATTTACATATTGGTCTTATAAAATTGCCATACAACCTTTAAATAGACAAGGTTTAGAAAATACAATATTAGTTGCCTTGAGAGATTGTAGGCATAATAAATTCCATGATTCATTATTAGGCTTAATTGAGTCTAGTCTTTGTAATGTTCCAATTTACTTTAATACATATCCAAATTTTTCTGTATCTTTAACCGATAGAAATTTACAAGATGTATTAACAGTTAATTTACAAACTAAAGGTTATGATATGAAACCTGGATCTGAAAATATTAATTTAACTTATAGACTTTACTATAAATTAATGAATACTATAAGTCCAGGGGCAAGATTAACAAATAATGGAAAAAGTACAGTTTTAATTGAAACTAATTTAAAAAGATCAAAATTAGAGCTACATAGAATAACAAATTGGGATGAAATATCTTTGCCTGCAAATTGGATTTTAGAAAAAATAAGTAGACCAACAATTCCTTTAAAATCTAAAAATGCTCAAATTCATGAAGATAATGAAGGAAATGTAGAAATAATATTTGAAACACATGTTCCTTGAAGACATTCAGTTTCTTCATTCCCATCCTCTACTGCATCTAGATCTGATAGATTTAATTCTGAAGGAATTAGAGAAACAAATAGTCAAATTCCAAGACCAATATTGATAAGTGGGTTTTATACCAACTTATATATCTTATTTTACTTAGCTTTTAACTTGTATTTCATACATTTATGTGGTGTTTTGTGTTATTTTTTGCATAAATGTGATTTGCAATTGGATGTGCTAAAATGGTTAAAAAGGACCAAAAATGATGATAAACTTAGGGAAAATGTGTGTTTGATGCTAAATGACAAGGTTTAGAGTTTGAAAGGGCTAGGTTGGTGAGTGAGAATTTGGGAAAACCTAAATTTGCTATTTAGGTTACTATTGAAGTTGGGCAGATATGGTAGTGCTACTTCATTTGACTGTAACTTCCTCACTACTAATCCAATAGGTGATATCTTTGATGTTCTGGAAAGCTCTTGGAGTGTACTTCATTTCTTATGTTTTAACGTTCTTCTAAATATGTGTTCCATTAGGAGCAATGGGGGCATCTTTGCAATTGTTCCTTCAAGTGTTCATCTTTAACTTCATATTGCCACAGTTTGGTAGAATGTGAATATCTTGAGCTACAGATCTCCTATGATACGGAATCTTCAACCAATGGAAATCCAAGAGATAGATAGAAAACTCTTATGTTCACTTCATAGTCCAATTCAGAGGCTAAGACACACATATTTTGCATAGAAGTAGATTGTTGTGCTGAAATGGTTGCATCACACACTAGCCTAGCATTCTTGCACACATGCATTCACCTAGCCGCACACACCTACACACCTCGTTGCATGGCCATGCGACGAGCTCACACACCTCGTCGCATGAATGTGCGGTAAGCTCATCAACTTCATGCGGCGAGGTCACCATCTTCATGCGGCGAGGTCACGCACAACGCACACAGCTTTACCACACTTCACTATTTTGGTCATACCTCTCTTGTCCTAGCTTTGATTTGAGTGATCAAAAGTCTATGGAATGCTAAGACATAGGGCTACAAGTTGCATGTTTTACGTTTTCCCAAATTCACAACGGATCAGGGTCATATTTTGGTTGGCAGTTGATCTTGCGCAAAATTCGGCGAGACCACGCCGTGAGGTCTCGCCACTTTCGATTTTTGTGAGAGCGAGACCTCGCCACGAGGTCTCGCCATTTTTTGTTTTGTGAGAGCGAGGTCTCTTGGTGAGACCTCGCCACTGAGAAGGTTGTGAGCTCAAGTTTCATTGTTTTTCTTCAACATTTGCAACAACATATACTTTCCACAAGCCTACACTTCACAATACTTCATTGATTTCACATCATACACTTTCATATTTTGGCACTGCACTTTCCACTCATACCATCTTTGTAAGTGGTTCCTTTATGTAAAGAGCTTACAGTTCATTGCTTTCTTACAACATTTGTTATTTCATGTGAGTTTTCACTTTGAATTCACTTCCATTTCATTTTCCATTTCATGAATGAGAGTGCATTGAATTTTCATATCTTGAAGAATGGTAAGATAGTCTTGCAAGCAATTATCACTCTTCTAGGAACATCAATTGGCTACATTCCAAGATGTCTAACATTTCTTCTTTGATCATTTGCACACAATGCAATTCTTCATTTCCATAGCAAGACTCTCTTCATAAATCTCAAAGCAAGACTCTTGAGTTTGCATTACATACTTTGGATTTGCATAGTTGAGAATGCTCATATGTATGTTTCTTCATTCTTCACAACTTTTATTTTGCACATTTCATTTCACGCATTTCACTCTACACTTCACCTTACACTCTTATTTCATTACCAGTTGAGCACACTACACTTCACCTCACAATTTCACTTCAATTCATGAATCTGCACCCTTGCACCAAATCGACGAGACCTCGCGGTGAGGTCTCGCCGATTTCATTTCTTGTGAGAGCGAGAACTCGCGGCAAGGTCTCGCCGTTTTCTTTATGTGAGAGCGAGACCTCACCGCGAGGTCTCACTGATTTCAACATGTTCGAGCTGTGCGGTTTTTTTTTGTATTGGTGTTGTTTTTGCCAAATTTTCACTAAGTATGGAACTTATGTCTATTGTCTATGGTGTAGGCTGAAAAGACGTGGATTCACAAAGCACAAGGCGCTGAGGCTTGACTGGAGGCGCAAAGCTGCTGGCCCAAAGGCATTGGAGTTGGTTGGAAGTCTTCTACTTGGGATTTTCATACTTATGCCGATTTTAGACGTTCCTTATGAGGGCATTCTTGTAATAGTATAGTTATTTTACGTTTGCGTATTAGTTACATTTCTATGATTCTCTATATATAGAGGATCTAGTTAACAATTAGTGGGGGATCATTTTTTGAGGAACACAACCGACTTTCATATTTTTTAGAGCAGGAATTATTTTGGAGAGATCTACTTTCTCTCTCTATTTTCTCGCTCTAGAATTCATTCTCCGATTCTATTTCCCATTGCACATTTGGACGGATTACTTCATTACGAGTCTCAATTGACAAAGCTATTGCTAATTCACTGCATTTCAATCGGTAAAACTCTCCAATTCTATGGAAATGAGTTGGCTTTTGCTATGTTCTTACATTTATGAGATGGTAATGGAGTTTTGATACGAATTATCGCTACTCGTCAATTTATCCTATTTCACTTACTATAGTAGCAGTGAGTTAGGTTCGTTCCACAGGGAACAAGGACGATTCAAGGAATTGATATTGTTCAATTAGAAGTCACAATGGGAAATCAAGAGTCAAATAAAAGAAAAGTAACAAGACAGGAAGTTAATCTATTAATGAAATCTCAAAAACAAGTAGCAAAACAAACTCAAAGATCTAGTGCCAAAACGAACTACAACGAAGGATCACAAATGTTCAACTAAGATAACCTAGGTCTTCTTCCAGGTGAATGCATTCTTGCATTCATTAGGGCAGTGCCATTAACATACAATTCAAGCAATAAGAGGAGAAGAGCAACCAGGAGACCTAAATCACAGTTGGCATGGCCACCACACTGTGATCCTAGCCTCCATCACCATCCTATCCCATGGTGAGGCCTAAGGATGGTGAGTAGAACCTATAGTCTTCTCAATTATGTACCCAAATTACTTGAGCATATATCTCCTAGAATCTCCTATGGTGAGGCCTGAGTCTAGCTTGTTAACTCATCATTCAAGTAAGAGAATCTCTCCACTCAACCTTGATCTAAGGATTTCACAATCTAAGCTTCATATGGTGAGGCCTAACTGTAGATTTTGAACATTGCACGCAGGTTGGAGAACTCAATCAACATCCAGTTCTCATTCATGCAATTCTTAACATAAACTAGTGAAATGAAATTCAACTCAGCATGGCGACCGCAATTGAACTCATCTCAACCAATCTAGTTCAAATTCATGAAATGAAACACGTTTATAGAATCAAAGCAGAGGATGTTGTATTACTTTTCTTGCATGTCAATTGCACCAGACATTAACAATTCAACCAAGCATTCACCCATTAGAAACCTAGATTATCTCTCACTAGCCAGGAAACTTCATTTTCAATTCACGATCATCAAATTGGAAGACTGAGCAGTTCATATTCATCAATTGGAAAGAGTTTACCAATTAAGATGTCTTAAAAGCTTCCAATTCTCAAGAGGATTGTGAATTGCCTTCTCAATTACAAGGAGATTTACAATAGTCGGAACAAATCCTTTATCGGAATCCAAAATGAAGCTCAAATGATAGAGAGAGAAACTAGAGAGAGAAAGTAGATCTGGCAAATTTATTCTTGCTCTCTCTAGATCAAAAGTTGGTTACACAATGGAAATGTATCTAATGAATGAATAAATGTCCAGGGATCAAGTCATTCTCTACATATTAGCTACATTTCCTATATATAGAGAAACATAGAAATGTAACTAATACGCTAACGTAAAATAACTACACTATTACAAAAATGCCCTCTCAAGAAATGACTAAAATCGGCACAAGTATGACAATCCCAAGCTAGACGCCAAGCTGATGTCCCATGCCTTTGAGCCTTCTCCTATTACGCCTTCTGTTTCCCCATTGTCCTGCATCGTGCCTTTGATCCCTGAGTGAACACGCCTTCGAATCTTCTCTCAAATTCTGAAAACTTACAAACTGTTACCTTGCAACCACATAATGGCCCTGACGTGTTGTAAATTTGGGAATCCTTAAAACATAAACGTTGTAGCACCACGTCTGAACTTTCCATAGCCTTTTGAATCACCCAAATCGGAGCTTGGACGAGAACGTTATGGCCAAAATAACAAACTGCGGTGAGGGAAAAAAATAAGCCGGCGACGCGTCGCCAGCATAATTGCCGCAAGCCTACGACGCGTCGTAGGCATAATTTCAACCACTTTCGCATCGCAGGCCAAAATTCTCACGGTTTGAACGCAGGCCAATTTTCTTCTCAGCACAATATTTCACTTCCAGGCAATATATCTGTGTTTTCCGCTCTTAATTGGACTTTGTGGTAAACATAAGAGTTGTAGATATTTCACTTGGTTTTCTATAGGTTCAAGAATCAGCATCATTGAAGGTCTGTAGCTCAAGTTATGAACAATCTACTAAACTGTGGCAATGAGATAAACAATGAAAACAAACAATGAAAACCTGAAGTAGCAGTTGCAAAGATTCCCCCATTTCTCATACTTGCTCATAGAATTAGAAGAAAGTTAAAACATAACAAGTGAAATACACTCAAAGATCTGTCCAGAACATCCAAGACCTCCTCATTTGGACTAGTGTTTAGAATTGTACACTCAACACAAGTTACACAACCAGTTTTGTCCAACTACCAACTAAGCAAGGTAGGCATGTTTAAGTTTTCCTCAAATTCTTCTAACACCATTCAAGCCCTTCTAACTCTTTCCTAGTCATTTAGCATCAAACACACATTTGCCTCATTTTAACAACATTTTTTGTCCTTTTTAACCATTTTAGCTCATCCAATTGCAAAACACATTTATGCACATAATATCACAAAACACCACATAAATGTATGAAATACAAGTCAAAAGCTAAGTGAATTAAGATATATAAGTTGGTATAAAACCCACTTGTCAAATTCCCCCACACTTGAACTTTTGCTTGTCCTCGAGCAAACTGTACACTCAAAACTCATTTTCATCACCCGTATCTAACTCATCGTTCATTCATTCCCAATGGCTACATCTAAGTTCATCAAAACATTTTTCCACACAAGAATTCATTCCAAAGTTCCTAGCACCTAGCTCTTAGATTTTAGCACAAATTACCAACTAAGGCACAACGAATAAAGACCAAAATGTCATGCGTGCAAGTGTGTGCTGAGGAACATGAACTTCATCTATTCCCATGCTATACACCATCTAGTTGTCTCACAACTCATTCAATACATGTCAATCTCTCGTTCACTCTTATGAACATGCAACTCACAAGATCAATGGTAACTTATGCGCACACACATTGGTGCTCTATGGGACATTGCCCTTATTAAGCAAACTAGTGCTTCATTCGTGATACTCATTGGTATCTTTGCCTGGGTTTTATGGCTTTTATCTCCTGATTTGATTGCCAGGTTCTTATGGATTTTTCCTTCCCAGATGCCAAAGGCTTTTTTTATCCATATCTTCTCTTATGCTTGCACATGTTCATAAGAGCTTCAAATTGACTAAAGATGCACGAACTCTCTGGAAACTCCAGACAAATGCATAGCAAAAAGAACCAAATCCATACACATTACCTCCTATGTCATTTGAGTTCTTGCATGGCATATCTATCTTACATTAACATCGGGCTTTAGCCAGCAAAATGTACCAATTTCTTCAAACTTAGTACCAAAAACAAGAATTTTCACATGCAAGATCAAAACAAGTAGTAGAGATGAACTTGGAATAAGCCATAGTGAACTAAGAACAAAGTTTCACATACAAGGTGATTTCTCATTTTTCCCCAATTTTTTTTTTCATTTCACACACTCCTCACTTTGCCTGTTTGTTTTTCCACTCATTTCATTTCTCATATTGCATTCACATCATTGCTCATTTTACTTCATCTTATCCTTCTTTGCCACCTGCTTCACCAAAAATTTAAAATTGCACAAAAATGAAAAAACAATGAAAAACACAACATAACAATGAAAATCACAACATATACGAAGTATAATATGTAAAAGCTCCAAATAACACAAAACAAAAATTTAACATACTTTGCATCACATAGCACAACAGAACTTTCATGACAGAAAATAAGCATATAAAGTCCAAGAGACACAAACCATAGCAAACATTCCCTCCCCCACACTTAAAACTTACATTGTCCTCAATGTAAAGTAAAGATAGGTTTAGGAGCTCCCTAGTATTGATATGTCATCAATTCCAAAGTTTGCTTGGTGAAGTGGCTTTGTCCATAGATTCATCACACGGATTCAACAACAAACATTCTTCAGCTCACCAAATCACCCTCAACCGACCACTAGGCATCCTAATCAACACACTCCCCCACTTCTCCCTATAACATAGCATCATAGCATCATATTTAAACAACAACCGATCCCCTCCCCAACACTTGAAATAAAAAGACTAAGAAAGCTGGCCTCCCTGAGAAGATGATGGCCCAGAAAAATTCGGAGGTAAAAAAGATGCTGTTGTGGAGAACGATGAACCCTGGAATGGAGTAGCCACCCAATGAATTGGGCCATGTGTTGGTCCTGGTAATGGTTGCCCCGTAACAAAATAATGGTATACGCATGGAGGGCATGTGCTTAGGATCCGGGATGAATATAGGAGTAGGCGAAGTTGACGGGATGCGACCAAAAGTGGGTAATGGCTAGAAAGAGGACACACCAGGAACTCCAGGAGGAAGCTCGTGCACAGCTCCGCTAATTTTGTCCATTGTCTGATTAGGAATACGATATCCTGCTAGTTGAACATTAGTTGGCCTTTGCTTTGGTGGTCCAGGAGGGGAATGGTAATAGACAGCCATTTTATTGCATGTGTCGAGCTCCAATTGCATCTTAACTTGACGATGATAAAGGACCTCGAACTGTTGTTGAGCAATTGAGGAGATCATCTAATTTAGAACCAACAGTGGAGGCATGATCTTTCCAATCCAGATGCATATGTTCCAGTCTTTCATCCATCATTTGGAAACGGTTGTCTACCGAATGTTGAAATTCTTGAAAAATGCCTTGAAACGCACTGAAATCATACGGGTGTGGCGGTTGGTCGTGCTGCCCCAAACGATCCGAGGCCTCCACGTTATCTTGCTGCCCCCCAGCCTCAGCTGTCTGTGCTTGAGCTTGAACAAGCTCCTTCTCAAGACGCAGATACTTCATATATAAAGGCGTAGCAATAGGGCCTTTTACCTTCCGCCAATCACCTCCTAACTCGTCTGTTACTCCTTGTGCCCGGCATAATTCCTCAATGAGAACAGGATAAAAGATGGAAGCCTTCGGTTCTTCGATGCCCACTCGGATGTCATCGACTATAATTCTACCAACATCCACAGAGCGTCTTCCTCTAAGAGCAGAGATCAAGTACAAGCGTTTTCGCAAAACCTCAGACATCTGGGAACTAGGCATGAGCCTGGACAGAATAAAGATCAACCAAATTTTCACTTCTGCGCGCAAGTACCGATGGCGTATATGTTTATGCTCTCCTTGCCTATTGAGAACCCATTTAACCCCCGGATGTGCAAGTTCTTCTAGCAATTCATCATCACCTTCCTCACTTAAAGGACACTGAAAGGGATCCTGGGGATAACTTGGCGTCCCTAAGTTGGCATTGATGAGTCCACTTGAAATATCTACCCACACTCCTCGAAGAAACACATTTCCCTCCTCATTTGGGAATTTTGAATTGGCATAGTTTTCTCGGGCGAAGCAGATATTATAGAACTCGGGTGCATACATCAATTTCTCAGTGAATCTGTGGAATTCCATTAGCTGTTGAAATGGACCTTTATCGACAACAAATGCCCGCTCCAAGTGCAAACTCTTCACAGCCAGCCCGTCCTCCCATCGTTTCTGCGCTTCCGCATTTATGAACAACATAGGAGATAAATCACCTTTTCGTGTCTTCTTTTTAGTTGATGGCTGTATTGTGATCATTGGAGGATCTTCAAAAATTGCCACATCATCAGCAAAATACTCAGAGTCGGCATCCACTGGCACCTTAGCTTTTCCCTTCGCCTTCACTTTCTTGGAAGTTTCTCCTTTCTTTGGCCCCATTTCTGTACCCAAAAGTTCTCAAGTCAATTTTTTGATGAACAAATTTCAGCTAACTCACTTACAAGCTTAAAAATTTATTAGCTAAATCAACAACCATAACTCAACAACTATCAAATATGTCACATGTAAAGCTGCATTTAGTTCACATTCTTATTAAAGTACCACATCCAAGCTCTTATAAACCGATGCACCACACGCATAGTCCAAATGTCCTCAATAAAAACATCACCTCTCTAAATCAGTTGATAGAACCGAATTTAGGACATACAAGCTGGATGAACTAACCAAAACTTTCAACATAAAAAATGAACCTCAAGGTCTTAGCTACAACTGAGAACAAAAATCCACCAATTCGGAGTTAAACGGAGCAAGTTACAGCCAGAATACCGAAAGGTGTCTCAATTTTCAGATTCAACTTATTCCAGAATTTTATTTCAGCATGAACTCTACCTTTCTACCCAGATTGGCCTATGTTCCAGTCATAGTTAGCTTAAGTGACAAACATGAACAATGAAGACCATTCTTTTAGCTAAAATCTCCAGCTGAAATCATTCAATTTGGACCTCAAATGCTCAAGATATAGCGTTATTACAGAATCATGTAGAAGCTGAATTTTTGTAAACCAAACATCCTTGCTCACACACAACATTCATTGAATTCTTATGCCACCCAACTCATGTAGTACCTCATTGTATCATTATGTAAAAACAACATCTTACAACTTTTCTAACATGCAACACTTCTTGCTCAAAGAATGAAATTCACACTAATAAGATGAGCGAGAGTCAAAACATACCTGTAGTGATGACCACAAATGGAATACTTGAAAGAAATGGGAAAAACGAAGACAAAGCTGTTGTGTCAATGTTGTTTTTGTAAACAAAAACCCAACTTGTGTTATGTAAGTATTTGTGCGTTAGCATGCATTTATAGAACACCAAGTTGAATTATTGCCACCATTTGGTCAAAGCATGTTCAATATCCTCACCAACAAAACATAAAGCAACAAGAACATCATTCAAAGTGGGACCCTCACATGCATATAATCTTCTCCTTTTCTAGCTGCCAAAGCGAATAGATTCCTTCATATCCCACCAAAATTCA
This sequence comes from Ophiorrhiza pumila, assembly GCA_016586305.1. Lineage (NCBI taxonomy): Eukaryota > Viridiplantae > Streptophyta > Magnoliopsida > Gentianales > Rubiaceae > Ophiorrhiza > Ophiorrhiza pumila. The sequence continues at coordinate 28,286,279 of BLIW01000008.1, read as the reverse complement.
AAGCATCTTGCAGCCTTAAATGATTCCTTACAAGCCATTAAAAACAAAACAACTTCACACGCCATATTTCTCTATTTCGGCTGCAGCTTTGTAGCTTTTCAAACAATTTTACATGCAACAATTAGATCGTATGCAGGTGGTAGATAGCAACAATTTAAAAATGTCTCACAATCCCACCTTTAATGTCTCACCATCCCACCTTTTATTACCTCACTATGTATTGATTATTTTTCAGCCTTGTAGATTACACCATGTAGCTTCCCTGCCTTGTCCTTTATTGAAAAATAAACAAACATGCCCTGAGAAGTCACGCCTTAGAGCCGCAACCCTTCGCGCCTTCATCGTCCTTCCAAAACCTGAGAATATCATTCCAACACTTAGATTATTTTGTAGCGCAAATCATCACAGGACGTGTCCCAGGTAATTTTTCAACATCCCTAATTTGGGTCGCAGGCCATTTCATGTAAAAATATGTGTGTGCAGAACGCTTGTGAGAGCTCATGTGTTGATTATGCCAAAATGATGCCGAGGTTTCCAAGTCTGGTGCACCATTGATGCCATGAGAGAAATGCTGTTCTTGGTGATTTTATGCATGGAATGTGTGTGTGAATGTCTTCATGTTGCTACTGTAATGTGCCAAGGTCACAAAGAAGTTCTTGAACGCGGTGCTTGTGTGCGCCGAGTGTGCCGAAAGACCTATGTCGAATGATGCCCAATGAACGCGCCGAAGAATGCATGCCGAGTGTGCCGAGTGCAGGGGCTGTGCGGCGAGTGCGGCGATGGTGCAGCAAGGCAGCAAGTGTGCGACGGCTGTGCAATGTCCGCAATGTAAAAAGTAAAGAGAGGTTTAGGATCTCCCTCTTGTCCGTGTTTGAAGTCTCTTTTGTTGCATACAAGATTTCCTGCACATGATATGATGAGACAAAGCTTATTAAAAATCACTCGCACAAGTACACAACAACACAACATGTTGTTGCTAGGTGGACATTCATGCAAGCAAAGTGTCGCACCATGATTAGGAATCATGGTGGTGTAAAATATATGAAATTAGGAACACTAAATGGCACATGCACAATCATGCTTGAAATGTAAAGAAAGTACTTATGTGCAACATGAGAGAATGGTCCATGGCACCACTCCCCCACACTTAGCCTCATGTGTGCACGGCCTATTTCTCTTGAAATTTCCTTCATGTGCATGCCCCTACACCATGAGTGGCCTTGGTGAGTATAAGCAAAAATGCAAAATATCATAACAACTAGTTAAACAAAAAACTGAAGTAAAGGTAAAATGAAAAGAAGTAATTCTGGGTTTTGTAGTCTCCAGCTAGACTTTATTTATGTAACTTTCTTCTTCAAGAATCGGAATAACCCTCTCTGTACCAGAAAAATGATATTTCATAAGTACTCATTATCCTCCTGTAGGGCACTTGAAGAATAGGTCCAAAGAAGTGCTTAAGCTCATGCACATGGGGAGCAACCTCTACAAATTTAATTTTGAACCACTGAGGCTCCCCCATTGTAGGCACCTCTTTTTTCGTCAGCCACCTTAAAAGGCTCTCCTATTGAAAGCAACTCATTCACTCCTTCCTCCACACTAGGCTCTCCAACCCTGCAAGGCTCAACCAAGGCTTGTACATCCATGGTCTCAACAAATGTATCAATATGCTCAAAACCACTAGTAAGTTCAAAAATGGATTCATCAACAAAACAATTTTTCACAATGTTAGCTATGTCATTAAAAATTGGCACATCTTCATCATCTAGTCTAACATGGGGAATTTCTAAATTCTCTTCTTTGTTAACCACACAGGAAGCATTATCATCAATTAACAAGAGTATCTCATTTTGCACTTCTTGGGAGTCCACATTTAGACATTTAGATTCAATCATCATTCCAAGAGTTGGTGTCTCAACCAGAGTTTCAAACAGTGTGTTGACATTCCCATTAGCCATGGCAACATTATTTTCAGTCAAGATATCACAATGATCATCAAGAAGTGTCTCTAAACAATTCACAAAGCTATCAAAAGGTGAAGACTCTATTGAATGGTTATCAACATCATTTGACTCATGGAATTCAATAAAATTAATGCAAGACTCCGCATTAGACACACTTCTCATTATGTCACTTAGAGATCTCAAAGCCCTCAACTGATCAGTATCAAGCTCATCACCAGAGACATCATCCTCACTAAAATAGCCAAAATTTGACTCATGCAACAAAGGCTCATTTACAATGTATCTTTGTGAGTCTACCTCAATATTTTTAGATTCCACCTCCCAAGTATTCGTTTCACCCCATTCATCATTGGCATGCATATCAAAATGATCATCCTCGGGAGTTGGTGTCTTAGAAAAGAGAGAAGTACCTTTTAAGTGGTATTGTGCATCTGGAATTGGTGTCTCAATTTGTTCTCACAAGTTGCTGATTAACGCATTGATTCGATCAAGGCTCTGTTGCTGCCTTTGAACCTCCTCTTCCATTTGAGTCAACCGTGTTTCACCATATGCACTTGCATCAAGTCTATCCAAAACTTGAGACAAAATGTCCTCCATTGAAAGTCTTTGGTTGCCAATGAGATATGTCTTGTTGCTTTGTGATTGATTGTGCCATTGCTCTTTATATGGTGGAGGAGAGAAGTCCCCAAATCCTCCAGGTGTTGGCTGTGTGTAATGATAAGAACCAAAAGAGTCTCCATACCACCTAGACATGCTTGGGTACTTGTGGTGTGCAATATTCAATTCAATTGAGTTCCAGGATCCTACACTTGCCACAAATAAACCAAGGTAGACAAAGCAAAACACAAAAAACAAAAACAACAAAATTTCTCCAAATGAAACATAATATAACTACTAATCTACAAAGAAAAATAGAACAGAACAAATCAAGATTAAAGAAACCGTGCCTAGCTTCCCCGGTAGTGGCGCCAAAAATTGATACGAATTATCGCTACTCGTCAATTTATCCTATTTCACTAACTATAGTAGCAGTGAGCTAGGTTCGTTCCACAGGGAAGAAGGACGATTCAAGGAATTGATTGTTCAATTAGAAGTCACAATGGGAAATCAAGAGTCAAATAAAAGAAAAGTAACAAGACAGGAAGTTAATCTATTAATGAAATCTCAAAAGCAAGTAGCAAAACAAACTCAAAGATCTAGTGCCAAAACGAACTACAACGAAGGATCACAAATGTTCAACTAAGATAACCTAGGTCTTCTTCCAGGTGAATGCATTCTTGCATTCATTAGGGCAGTGCCATTAACATACAATTCAAGCAATAAGAGGAGAAGAGCAACCAGGAGACCTAAATCACAGTTGGCATGGCCACCACACTGTGATCCTAGCCTCCCATCACCATCCTATCCCATGGTGAGGCATAATAATGATGAGTAGAACCTATAGTCTTCTCAATTCTCTACCCAAATTACTTGAGCATATATCTCCTAGAATCTCCCATGGTGAGGCCTGAGTCTAGCTTGTTAACTCATCATTCAAGTAAGAGAATCTCTCCACTCAACCTTGATCTAAGGATTTCACAATCTAAACTTCCTATGGTGAGGCCTAGCTGTAGATTTTGAACATTGCACGCAGGTTGGAGAACTCAATCAACATCCAGTTCTCATTCATGCAATTCTTAACCTAAACTAGTGAAATGAAATTCAACTCAGCATGGAGACCGCTATTGAACTCATCTCAACAAATCTAGTTCAAATTCAAGAAATGAAACATGTTTATAGAATCAAAGAATAGGATGTTGTATTACTTTTCTTGCATTTCAATTGCACCACACATTAACAATTCAACCAAGCATTCACCCATTAGAAACCTAGATTATCACTCACTAGCCAGGAAACTTCATTTCAAATTCACGATCATCAAATTGGAAGACTAAGCAGTTCATATTCATCAATTGGAAAGAGTTTACCAATTAAGATGTCTCAAAAGCGTCCAATTATCAAGAGGATTGTGAATTGCCTTCTCAGTTACAAGGAGATTTACAATAGTCGGAACAAATCCTTGATCGGAATCCAAAATGATGCTCAAATGCTAGAGAGAGAAACTAGAGAGAGAAAGTAGATCTAGCAAATTTATTCCCGCTCTCTCTAGATCAACAGTTAGTTACACAATGGAAATGTATCTAATGAATGAATAATGGTCCAGGGATCAAGTTATTCTCTACATATTAGCTACATTTCCTATATATAGAGAAACATAGAAATGTAACTAATACGCTAACGTAAAATAACTACACTATTACAAGAATGCCCTCTCAAGAAATGACTAAAATCGGCACAAGTATGAAACTCCAAAGCTGGACGCCAAGGAGATGTCCCACGCCTTTGAGTCTTCTCCAATTACGCCTTCTGTTTCCCCATTGTCATTCATCGTGCCTTCGATCCCTGAGTGAACACGCCTTCGGGTCTTCTCTCAAATTCTAAAAACTTACAAACTGTCACATTGCAACCAAATTATGGCCCTGATGTGTTGTAAATTTGGGAATCCTTAAAACATAAACGTTGTAGCACCACATCTGAGCTTTCCATAGTCTTTTGAATCACCCAAATCGGAGCTTGGACGAGAAAGTTATGGCCAAAATACCGAACTGCGCCGAGGGAGAAAAATAAGCCTGCGACGCGTCATCGGCATAATTGCCGCAAGCCTGCGACGCGTTGTAGGCATAATTTCAACCACTTGCAAATGGCCTGCGACGCGTCACAGTACAAAATTCTCATGGCTTGAAATGGCCTGCGACGCGTCTTCCGCTCTTAATTGGACTTTGGAGTAAACATAAGTTACAACCTTTCTCTTGGCTTTCTATAGGTTCAGGAATCAGCATCATTGAAGGTATGTAGCTCATGTTATGAACAATCTACCAAACTGTGGCAATGAACTAAACAATGAAAACAAACAATGAAAACCTGAAGTAGCAATTGCAAAGATTCTCCCGTTTCTCATACTTGCTCACAGAATTAGAAGAAAGTTAAAACATAAAAATTGAAATACACTCAAAGATCGTTCCAGAACATCCAAGACCTCCTCATTTGGACTAGTATTGAGAATTGTACACTCAAAATAGGTTACACAACCAATTTTGTCCAACTACCAACAAAGCAAGGTAGGCATGTTTAAGTTTTCCTCAAATTCTTCTAACACCTGATGAGGTGAATTTATTCACCTTTTATCTATTGTTTACACTCGATTCGTTGCTTGTATTTGTTCTTTTTGAGTTGTTTTAGTGTTTCATTTGTAGGTTTGTTAACCATGGTATACTTGGAAGGAAGAAATCATGCAAAAGTTGAATCGGATGCAAAGTGGAGAAAAAGTTGAAGAAACACGTGAAAAGGCGATGAAGAACAAATGCTGAAGAAATCTGCCAGGGTTTAGTATTTGGATCATATCTCTCTCCATTTATATCCAAAGCGGATGATTCAAGAGCCATTGGAAAGCTAGGGGATAGAGCTACAACTTTCATGTTTTGGGTTTTTCCAAACTAGGCCGGGATCATGGAGAAATATGGCCATTTCTGGACGTCAACGTCTCGAATTTTAGAAAAGTGGCAGTGAGACACGTCGCGACATGGGGACCCCTCCCAAGTCGCGACGTCCACGGACGTCGTGACGTGCGACCCTTCACGTCGAGACGTCGGGAAACGACGATTTTGCGCTGAAATTTTGGAAATTTGCGATTTTGGCCCACTTTGAGTTTCCTTTTTCGACAAGACTTCCATGAAGGACTTATGTGCAAATACTTTCATATAATTACTATATATAGGGCTAGGGTTTATAGATTTTAGGTGTGACATTATTGGGTGATATTTTGAGAAACAAGAAGCAAGAGTTCTTCTTTGTAATAGCTAGGGTTTTCTACCTCTTCTATTACTTGGAGAATAACATCATCTCTTATTGGATTCATGTTTTTACAAGTCGATAATGCATCTAAGGTGTCTTCTTTCCTTATAATTATGTTTTCAATATTGTGTTTAATTGTTAATATTAAGATGTTTGATTTAGCCATGCTAGGCTAAATCTCTTGTGATCCCGAGATTATGAATAAGGGTTTTTGTGCTTAATTTACATTCTAAATTCTATTCTATGGTCTTTGTTAAATGACTTTTACTGTGCTCTTCATAATTATGCATGATTTGGCGCGCGGATTATGTATGATGAATATCTTTTGAAAGAGCAGTAGATTGCTTAGAGATGACTTGTTTTAATCTTTCCTACGACCATATAGGAATGTTAGAGTAAGTTGTTTGGAATCTATTGTGGGTTGGTTGTGAATTTGTTAGATTAATTTACCTTAATTCTTTCCTACGACCATATAGGAGGAATATGGTTGTTAGTCTGGCATTAGCGTGACTGGTTCCGGCGTTGCCTCGATCATAAAGGAGCGGTTGAACTTGAGGGTTTGGTTGAGTGGGTAGTTGCAATAGGTTTCGGGTTAACTAAGGAAGTGAACTGTGCCTACGACCATATAGGAGTGTTCAATGAATTGGTTAATATCTAAGTAGGTAAGTGCATCAATCACTCCTTATCTACGACCATATAGGTGGGTGTGAGTAAGTGTATTTATCCTGAATTTGCATGACCATAGATAGAATGAATGTGTATGCCTTTATGTAACCCTATCATATAATCTCGGGAGTACACTTGCTTGAATTGCGTTTTAAATCATATCACCATCTTTATTTCAGTTAATTGTTATTCCTTTTGTTACTTTTAGTTTGTTAATTAGAAAAACATAAAAATATTTGTTATAAACTTCAATACAGTCCTTTCCCTAGAGAACGAACTTGCTATACTATCGCCTTTACGGGGGTTGTTTAGCTTATTTTTGAGTAGGGGTGAATAGCAACCACGATCACATTTTACTTACAAATTTGCGCCCATCAAATTTTGGAGCCGCTGCCGGGGAAGGCAGTCGTGTTGAAATTTTAGCTTTTTTGTGAATACTAGTTGTAAATATTTTGTTCTTTTTTTTTGTTTTTATTTATTTATTTATTTTTAGTTTTTAATTTCTACTCAAATATGTCTAGGAGGTTTGGGGAATCCTTTGAAATTAATTTTGACCCACCTTATAAAGTGGATGATAAACAACCAAACTCTAGAGTATTTGGAGACTTTCTCCATTTAGGATATGGGAAGACCAATGAATGGGGACAGAGTGAACCTTCGTGTTATTTATCTTTACCTTGTTTTGAAGATCCATTGAAAAATTTGAACTTTTATGATAATGAACAAGCTACTTTGAGAATGAATATTGTTTCTTGTAGGTTGTGCCAAGGGGATCATCCCACCTATCAATGCCCCTCCCAGTTTGGGAGTGTATGCAATTATCAAGGTGATTATGAACCATATTTGAGGGAGCAAGGATCTTGCACGTGGGGAAATAACAAGCATTTTGGCCAACACTCTTTATCTCATTCTCAAGGAGGGTTTGAATATTATCCGAGCTTTAATGGGGAGTGGTCGATTCAAGATCAAAGCAGCAAAATGCATCTCAAGGAGGAAATTGAAGTGCCACTAGAGGATATGCTCTATAAACTCATGGAGAGACTAGATAAATATTGGGAGGTGCTAGATAAAGACTTGTTCAATTGGAGACAGTCATTAAGATGCAAGATGACATGTTGAGAGAGAATGGTGTCGCAATGAAAAACTTGGAGGTACGAATAGCACAATGCAGGGAAACTCTACACCTTGAATCCCAAGAATGTTCATCTAATGCAACATTGAGCAATAGTGAGGTACAATTTGTCCAATCACCTTATATCTCATCCTCTATCTTACAACATGATTCATTACATTATAGTGTCCCAACTTCTATGGATTGTGATTTTGAGTTTAATGATTCTCATAGTGAATGTATTTCAAAGTGTCCTGGGGAGTTGGAATCTTTGCTTGTTGAAGATAATTTTGATGAATGCATTAATACTGAGACACCCTTATTAGATGATAATATTTTTCAATGTGTTGATGATGTGGAGGTGCCTAAAACTGAATGCCATGTTAGTTTAGATAAGGAAGATTTGCATATTTTTCATGAAATAGCTAATATGGTAGAGATTTGTTTTATTGATACTTCAATCTTTGAAATTACTGATGATTTCATTGAGACCATGGATGCAAAGCTTTTGGTGGATTCTTGTAGTTCAAACAGGGTGGAAGAAAATGTGACATGGAAGGATGAAAAACCGGTGGAAATCCCAAAGTTAATGGTGAAAGAAGAAAAGGAGGAGCCTACCATGGAGGAGCAAGAGTGGAATAAAGTTGAGTTCATTGAACTTGACCCTCAAATGCATGAGCTCAAGTTCCTCCTCAAAGAGTTGCAAAAGAAGCCATATGCTAGAAGAAGAAGTGCTTGTGAAAGAGCATTCTTTTGGTATAAGGATGGGTATTCCGAATCTTGAAGGAGAAGGCCACAATAATAAGGTCTATCTAGGGACCAAATAAACCTAGAACTTTCTTTTAAATTAATAGTTTTTATGTTTTTGTTTTTGTTTTTGGTTATTAGTTTGAATAAAGAAGAAGGCTACTTGAGACATTGCCAAAGCCTCAACCGCACAACAAGCTTTCCGGGAATGACATGGAGAATAGGTGAATTCTTTCCTTTTCTCACATATTGAGGAAAATGTGTATTTTAAGTGTGGGGGGTTGAAATTCATAGTTATTCATTTGATGTTGTTTTGTATGTCTTTATGCTTAAATTCCTGGGAGTTGAAGTGTGGATGTTATGCTTTGGTTAGTGGTTAATTAGTTTTTCTTAGTAGTTTTGATTATTTTATTTTATTTTTATTTTTTGTATAATCTTAGCCCATATATAAGTAGTTCATAGTTGAACCAAGGTTTTTATATGTTTTTTGTGTTGTTTTTGTGTTGTATCCAAATTTTAAAATTTTTTATCTTGTTGTGATAAGTGTAAGTGTCATGTTGCCAATGATGAGATTTTATCAAAAGATTCGATGTGGGATAGGAAAGTAATATGTTATCTAGAGGGAGTCGGGTCTTTGATGGAAATTTTAGCATTTTGAGTCGACCATATTTATGCACTTCGGGGAACTACTGAGGGGATTGATGAGTTTGTAATCATTAAGTGGTTAGTGTGTTTTTAACACTTTGTTTAGTTGAAACTCATAAAACTCGCTTATAATGTGCTCTTTAATGAATGTGCTTGCAGAATTGTTCGCACTTGATGCTTTTGCATTGATAAGCTTGTTAAGCTCGTATCCCTCTATGAGATTGCTTTTAATGATAACCCTAAGAGAACTCATATGGATGGTAACGGAGATTAGAAGCCATAAGACTCTGGCTTCATATTGTCACTCCTCTGCGAGACTGCTCTTAAACAAAAAGTTAATGGAGAACTTGCATGAGTGGGAATGGGTCTAAAACCCGAAGGTGAGACAGTACTCCAGGTGGATGTCACGGGAATTCCATTGAAACACCCTAATTAAGTGTGACAGTTTGGAGGAACGAGTGTTATTTATAAATCTAAAGCTTTGCCGAGCGAATCCTCATTAATATGAGTTGAATAATGAATTTTTAATATGATTAGTGAGGAAAAGTTGAGACGAAGACTCAGTTGTTTGGCCCCTGGCTTATGGCGTGATTGTAGATGAGTTATGAACTAAGGTGGAACCTACCGCACACACACACATGGTTGGCTCGACGTGTCTAAATGAGCACGTTAATGTACCTTGATAACTTTTGGGGACGTATATTATGTGTACTTGACATTTGAATATGTGAGATTATGAGGATAATACTTGGCACTTGTTCCTAGATCAGATTGATGAATTGGATACATTTGTTGTTATGTGTTGGTTTTATTTGTTAAGAGTTTTTTGTGTTAAGTTTTCGTTTTTAGTATTGTCGTATTTGTTCGGGGACGAACAAAGATTAAGTGTGGGGGAATTTGATGAGGTGAATTTATTCACCTTTTATCTATTGTTTACACTTGATTCGTTGCTTATATTTGTTCTTTTTGAGTTGTTTTAGTGTTTCATTTGTAGGTTTGTTAACCATGGTATACTTGGAAGGAAGAAATCATGCAAAAGTTGAATCGGATGCAAAGTGGAGGAAAAGTTGAAGAAACACGTGAAAAGGCGATGAAGAACAAATGCTGAAGAAATCTGCCAGGGTTTAGTTTTTGGATCATATCTCTCTCCATTTATATCCAAAACGGATGATTCAACTGCCATTGGAAAGCTAGGGGATAGAGCTACAACTTTCGTGATTTGGGTTTTTCCAAACTCGGCCGGGAGCATGGAGAAATATGGCCATTTCTGGACGTCAACGTCGCGAATTTTGGAAAAGTGGCAGTGAGACACGTCGCGACGTGGGGACTCCTCCCAAGTCGCGATGTCCGTGGACGTTGCGACGTGCGACCCTGCACGTCGAGACGTCGGGAAACGACGATTTTGCGCTGAAATGTTGGAAATTTGCGATTTTGGCCCACTTTGAATTTCCTTTTTCGACAAGACTTCCATGAAGGACTTATGTGCAAATACTTTCATATAATTACAATATATAGGGCTAGGGTTTATAGATTTTAGGTGTGACATTATTGGGTGATATTTTGAGAAACAAGAAGCAAGAGTTCTTCTTTGTAATAGCTAGGGTTTTCTACCTCTTCTATTACTTGGAGAATAACATCATCTCTTATTGGATTCATGTTTTTACAAGTCAAGAACACATCTAAGGTGTCTTCTTTCCTTATAATTATGTTTCAATATTGTGTTTAATTGTTAATATTAAGATGTTTGATTTAGCCATGCTAGGCTAAATCTCTTGTGCTCCCGAGATTATGAATAAGGGTTTTTGTGCTTAATTTACATTCTAAATTCTATTCTATTTTCTTTGTTAAATGAGTTTTACTGTGCTCTTCATAATTATGCATGATTTGGCGCGCGAATTATGTATGATGAATATCTTCTTAAAGAGCAGTAGATTGCTTAGAGATGACTTGTTTTAATCTTTCATACGACCATATAGGAAGGTTAGAGTAAGTTGTTTGGAATCTATTGTGGGTTGGTTGTGAATTTGTTAGATTAATTTACCTTAATTCTTTCCTACGACCATATAGGAGGAATATGGTGGTTAGTTTGGCATTAGCATGACTGGTTCCGGCGTTGCCTCGATCGTAAAGGAGCGGTTGAACTTGAGGGTTTGGTTGAGTGGGTAGTTGCAATAGGTTTCGGGTTAACTAAGGAAGTGAACTGTGCCTACGACCATATAGGAGTGTTCAATGAATTGGTTAATATCTAAGTAGGTAAGTGCATCAATCACTCCTTACCTACGACCATATAGGTGGGTGTGAGCAAGTGTATTTATCCTTAATTTGCATGACCATAGATAGAATGAATGTGTATGACTTTATGTAACCCTATCATATAATCTCGGGAGTACACTTGCTTGAATTGCGTTTTAAATCATATCACCATCTTTATTTCAGTTAATTGTTATTCCTTTTGTTACTTTTAGTTTGTTAATTAGAAAAACACAAAAATAATTGTTCTAAACTTCAATACAGTCCTTTCCCCAGAGAACGAACTTGCTATACTATCGCCTTTACGGGGTTGTTTAGCTTATTTTTGAGTAGGGGTGAATAGCAACCACGATCACATTTTACATACATATTTGCTCCCATCAACACCATTCAAGCCCTTCGAACTCTTTCCTAGTCATTTAGCATCAAACACACATTTGCCTCATTTTAACAATATTTTTGGTCCTTTTTAACCATTTTAGCTTATCCAATTGCAAAACACATTTATGCACATAATATCACAAGACACCACATAAATGTATGAAATTCAAGTCAAAAGCTAAGTGAATTAAGATATATAAGTTGGTATAAAACCCACTTATCAAGTTTTCTGGCTAATTGTATGATAATCTAGGGTACTGAACGGTGAATGCTTGGTTTATTCGATAATGTGAAGTATAATTAAAGATCTAAGAAGAGAAATTCAACATTCTCTGAAATGAATTTGTAAAACTCGTTAAGTTCATGCATTTGATCTGGATTTGTTGAAATGAGATTTGATTGCGGTCACCATGCTGAGTTGAACCTTAATTCATTAGATTCGGCTTAGAATTCATGAATGAGAACCAGAGAATGCAAGAGTTCTTAAACCTGCTTGCATTTGTTCATGTCTTAGAGCTAGGTCTCACCATAGGAAGCTCTTAGACTGTGAAATTCTTAGAACGAGGTGCTAAGAGATTCTCTTACTCGAATGATGAACTTAAAAGCTAGAATCAGGCCTCACCATTGGAGATTCTAGGAGATAATTGCTTGAGTAATTTGAGTGGGGAATTGAGAAGGCTAAGGTTCTACTTCACCATCCTTAGGCCTCACCATAGGAAAGGATGGTGTTGGGAGATTAAAATTGAAGTGTAGTCACCATGCTAACTGCAATTTAAGTCTCCAGTTGCTATTCTCCTCAGTTGATATGATTGTATGTTAATAGTACTACACTGATCAGATAAATGTAGGTGTCCATTCACCCGGAAGAAGCCATAGATTATCTGTTTTAATCATCTGTGATCTTCTTTATTTCTTCTTTGTGGTTTTTTCATTTTGATTGTTTCATTTCCTGTTTGTTGTGATTTCATTTGATTTACATCCTGTTCTTGTGACTCTTATTTTTTATTCTTGATTCTACACACTTTGTGACAACAACCTGAGCAACATTCAAATTCCTTGATACAACATTTTCCCTGTGGAACGAACCTTCTCTTCCACTACTATAGTAAGAGTAGGATAAATTGGTGAGTAGCGATATCTTTGATCAATTTTTGGCGCCGCTTCCGGGGAATAGGCACGATTTCTTTGAATTTGAGTTTGTTATGTTTTTAGTTTTTCTGTTCATTGTGTGAAATTGTTTTGATTTGAGTTTGATTGTTTGTCTATAGGTTTTAGTCTATTTTGTTTTGTTCTGTTTTTGTTGTTTGTGTAGATTAGTAGTTTTGTTATGTTTCATTTTGGGAAATTTTGTTGTTTTTTTTTTTTGTTGGCAAGTGCAGGATATTAAACTTAACTGAAATTGAATATTGCACACCACAAGTACCCAAGCATGTCTAGGAGGTATGGAGACTCTTTTGGCTCTTATCATTACACACAACCAACACCTAGAATTTTTGAGAACTTCTCTCCACCACCATACGAGAAGCAATGGTACAGTCAATCACAAAGCAAAGAGACGTATCTCAATGGAAACCAAAGACTCTCAATGGAAGACATGTTTTCTCAACTTTTGGAAAGATTTGATAAAGGCTCACAAAAGGAAGAAATGAGATTTTCTCAAGAAGAAGAGTTTTCAACAAGCCAACAAAGGAGTGCTCAACTAGATGCATCATGGGGAAATATGAGAGAGCAAAGTGAGCTACCAATTCAGTATGAGCAATGCTATTCACAAGGTACACCTCTTATTGCTAGAATATCAACTCCTGAGGAATATTATTTTGAAATGCAAGCTAATGTTGAATGTGGTACAAAGAATTCTTGGGAGGTGGAATCTAGTAATATTGAGGTTGTGTCACAAAAATGCATTGTTGATGAACCTTTGTTGCATGAGTCAAATTTTAGCTATTTTAGTGAGGATGATGTCTCCTTTGATGAGCTTGATATTTATGAGTTGAGGGCTTTGTGGTTTCTTAGTGCCAAAATGGGATGTGAGTCTAAAGCTGAGTCTTACAGTAATTCTACAGAATTCCATGAGTCCAATGATGTTGATAGCAATTTACTAGATGTTTCTTTTCTTGATGACCTGATAAATTGCATAGAATCACATCTTGATGATCATTGTGATAGCATGAAAAAAGATAATGTTGTAATTACTACTGAGAATGTCAACACATTGCTTGAAACTCTGGTTGAGGCACCAACTCTTGGAATGATGATTGAATCTAAATGTCTAAATGTGGACTCACAAGAAGTGCAAAATGAGATACTCTTGTTAATTGATGATAATGCTTTATGTGTTGTTAACAAAGAAGAGACTCTAGAAATTCCCCATGTTAGTCTAGATGATGTGTGTGCTAGAAAATGTGATGTGAATGAGTGGGTGTTGTGAAAGAATAATGAATGCTTATGCAATGCAATGAACACCAATGCAACTGAAGTAAGATGAGTGAAATGGTGAAGTACAAAATGCAAGAATGTTGTGAAATGAGTTTGTTGTGTGAAGTGTAAAAACTGAATGAAAGAAATATGCTAAGGACTTGTGAATGTTATGTAGTGAGTGAATAACAAATTGTTGTGGAGTTAAATGAGATGAGTTGTGTATGGTGCTGATATGTTTGGTGTTGTGAGTGAGATGATGAGTGAAATGCTAGGGAGTGAAGTGTTAATGAGTAAAGTGTTAGTGAGTGAAGTGTTAATGAGTGTGATGCAACCATTTCAGCTCAACAATCAACTGCTATGCAAATTATGTGTGCCTTAGCCTCTGAATCGGACTTCATGGTGAACATTAAAGTTTTAGCACTTCCTCTTAGCTTTATATTAGTTCCAGAATTAACATCATCGGAGATCTATAGCTCTAGTTATACACAATCTACCTAACTGTGGCAAACTGAAATCAAAGATGAAAACCTGAAGGAGCGGTTGCAAAGATGCCCCCGTTTCTCCTACTTGCACACAGAATTAGAAGAAAGATAATAACACAAGAAATGATTTACACTCATAGAGCTTTCCAAAACATCAAATATCTCATCATTTGGACTAATATTGAGAGAATTACACTCAAATGAAGTTCATCCTACATTCTGCCCAACTTCCCATACTTAAACAATTTTAGGCAAAACTAGGTTTTTGTCGTAAACACTTTCCTTTTTAACTCAATCTTACCATTTTTTTTAAACGAACCAACTTTATTGAAATATAACAAGACGAGGCCGGATATACCCGTCACCCCATTACAAAAAAAAAAGCCATTAAGAGGAGTACTACTCCTTTACATTTCAAGGATTGAGAGTCCAAAGAATTTGGGTACCATCAAGGCAAATCAAATTCTAAAAACTCTCAAACCCTCTAATAAGTGCATCTTAATCATTACGCGTAGCCCATTTGTAGTATCCAAGGGAAGTCTATACACTATGCATGGTCAATACATGAGATCAGGTCCCAAATTAGGAGAAAAAGGTCCGACCCATTTGGTTCAAAAGTCCAAGAGTTCAGTCCAGAAAACACAGCAGAAACCCAAACTTAGCCCAACGACTTTCAGCTCCTAAGTCTAGTCCAAAGGCCCAACCACTTAGGCCTTTGGCAGCCAGTCACATTCTCCATTGGGCTCAAAGCTTCATCCCCATTTTTATCCTTTCAACAGTCAGCCCAAGCACACTCGCAGCCCCCTTTAACCTCAGTGTCCTTGATCAAATTTAAGCAGCCCATAAAATCCTCTGAAGTAAGAGATCAAACAGTTAGTAGGCCAACTTCCCTCACTACTGTCAGAGAACAAATTCGAGGTCACTCCTCAACATCATCCCCATTCTCAATGCAGTAAGGATCTACATATTCATCACCAAACATCATAATAATTGATCAATCTAAGCTGAATCAATCTAAGCTAAAAAACCACTTAAGGATAGATTTAATAGCGGCACCTGCGGGTACAGCAAGGTCCAAAACATTCCCCCTGTTCATAAACAATTCCCACGCCTTTTGCCACTACTCAGTTTCATGTCACAATCCCCCTGTTCAAAAACAATTCCCACGCCTTTTGCCACTGCTCAGTTTCATGTCACAATCATGCCATCAGACGAAAGCCAGGCCATAAACAACCAACAGTAGAGTTCAGCCAGAAATGTAGCATTCAAGACATGCCAGTAATCCAGAAATATACAATGAACTGAGATACGCCCAGCCCAATATCAGTTAATTTCCAACTTTAGGTTCACCAAAACAGATCCATTTCCAACTTAACATCTTCCAGTTCAACATTACTGAAGCACAGACTAAGATAGCTATTTACCTTTTGTTCCATCTTTTACCTTCGGAATAGCATAAAAGGGGATTACGGTCTCTTAGTTTTCTTCCCGAAGGCACGCTGGCCATAGGACTGATCAAGGCATCCAATTGTTTAGACAGCTTAGAAGGCTTGTGGATTTTGTCCATTTTGTCGAGGAATGAGTCCAGGATATCTTGAGGCTCATCCTCAAAGCTATGCTCCGTCCATCTATCCTCCTCTCGGTCCCATTTGTCTATTTCTTGATCTTCGGGTTCAGAATCAGTTAAGGTGTATCGTAAGCAAGGCAAGTCTGAGTCGGGTGTTGGACAGCCTCTGAGCATTCATGAAACTTCGTTTTCGTCTATCACATAAGTTGGCATGGCTGCTAGAATTTATCGCTCCGACATCACCGCACCTTTCCGTGAATTTGAAGCTTCACCTTCGTCCCAATTTATCGTTACATTGATTCCCTTCTGCTTCACTCTTTTATCAAGCTCCAAATCTGCTTCTATTGTTGCAGTTTTGGGAATATTCACAGCTAGGGGGATAGCATTGTGATTGTTTGTTTCCCTGTCTTGATTGTTGATGAGTTGGAGGAATTAGCCAAGATTACATAGGAAATGTTCAGTATTGTACTCTGCTTGTTGAAGAGGAGGTTCAGGCTTAATCTTGGCTTGCTGATTACATCCATTCAGACCTTCTTGCCTCAGAATGGTTGGTGCATTGTATTCAACTATGGCCAGTGAGCAGTTGCCTTGGTTTAGAACTGTGGTTGGCTGCTCTTTCCAGGTCTTCCCTACTCGTGTCTCCTTGTCATTGCCCGAGCATTTTTCAGCTTGAGTCTCCCCCTTCTTCACCGCAGCATCTTCATGACTAGCAGCAGTCACATCTCCTACAGGGGGCCTCTTTGGGACCCATATTTTCTTTTTTTGCTTCAGCGTACATTTTTTATCGGAGTGACCCATCTTTGCGCAATTGGCATAGTATTCCGGTAAGTCTTCGTATATGATCTGCTTCCATATGCCTTTCTTCTTCGTTTCAATCCAAACCCGTTGAGGCAGGGGCTTTAGGACATCAAGTTCAATGCATATTCTCGCCTCACTTGGACGTAAGACTTTAGTCATAGCTGCCGTCGCCAAATCGAGCTTAAGGGGCTTTCCTACTGCAGAACCCAAAGTAAACAGAGTATCTTTATTGCACAGATGAACAGGAAGCAGGGGGAAGTTAATCCAGACCGGAGCTATATATGGCTCCTTCTGCGGGCAGAAATCCGTTGACTACCGAAATATTTTAGCCTGGAATCCACGAAATGACCAGACGTTTTTCATCCAGAATCTTTGGAAATCAGCTTCATACTAGAACTGAAATATGACATGACGTTGGTCTATCAAACCCGCGTGGCATTCACCACTAAAACCGGCAGATTGTAAATCTTTTCGGATATCCGCCATAGCCGGCCTACCATGGACAAAATTTCCCAACTACAGCCAACCTGAAACTCTCAGCAAGACGAGATTCTTCTTCTTATGATATGACCAAAGCAGGTTCTCCATTATGAGTTGTTAAGGCAGACACCGATGAGGGAGCGAAAGCTACATGCACATCTTGTTCCCACATTGCCGACACTGCCTCCCTGTAGGATTTGGAGGGCGGCTGTGTGTTCCTCATTGGGGGGGGAACTGTTGCTGGTTTGCCGGCCGTTTAGGGTATTGAGCAGAGCTGGTCCCAGGCTTGGGAATTTGGGAATTGACATTCAGAGTCTTCTTTAAAAGAGGGGGGAAATTGTCAACCAGAGGGAGCTCTTTGATGGGACGCTTTCCTTGCGCCACCGTGAGTTGGTGATTACTCCGTTGAACTATAGGAATCTGACTAAACAGAGGGGTAAAAAAATTGGAGAGGAGAAGTGGCGTCGGACTTCTTTGGTATTTGATGTAGGAATCAGTTGGCTTGTTCTTCGCTGCCGGCGGAGGCGACGCAGTGTCAGTCTTTCGGATTGCCCTAACTACCTGATTAGCTTTTGGGTCTGCATTAACCTTTGCTGAGCCCACGGCCGCAGACGACAAAACCACAGCCCTAGGGGTTGCAATCGGAGGGCGTTGATTGCCTGGAGAAAAATGGGGCATTGGATCCAAGATAGCCGTTGTAGGAGCGGCTATTTGAAGGGTAAACATATCTGAGCCGTCGAAATGAGTTGATGAAGCTAAAGCGTGGAAGGTTTGGTGGCTCTGGCCACCCGGCCGGAGCCCTATGGTACGCAACGGAAAGCGAATCAGAGGGTTATTGTCAATCTGCTCGGTGAGATGAAGATAAGGGCTGGATGTTGAGAAGACTGCTGCAAAAGTTAGGGATTACACAACAAAGATTATAGCTGAAAAAGATCTATTGGAACTCAAAAGAAAAATTCGGCAGAAAACTAGGGTAAATCTGTTTTGGGCAAACACGCTTTAGAGAGAAGGAGGAGGCTCTCTCTCTGATCATTCGAACAACATGCATTCTTCACTCTTTTATCAAGCTCCAAGTATGTATGCCTTTTAAGTGCTTAAAAACAACCATGTTAAAGTGCAAACTTTCCCACTATGTTTTGACTCTTACCACTTAGTGTGAACTATCCTCACCACTTTGAGCCCTTTATTCAAACCTTTCCAAACTCACAACCAACTTTAGTGTTAATGTGTTTTCCATAAATAATCAAGTTCTTCCACAACAAAGGTCAATTGTAATCCTTAAGCATTTCATCTTTTGTTTCTTAAAAGTTCAAAATTTCACATGCAAATTGCTTAAAAGGTCAAAAATTTCAAAGCTCTCTACATGCAACTCACTGCAAAGCATCTTCAAAACGTCTCACACCACACAACATCACAGTTTACATTTGCATTTCACTCAACTCAACACAACATTTTATTCTCATATTTGCAAAACTTAACAATTCATTCATTTCACTCATTCTCATTCAATCATAACTCACAAACACTCCACACTTCACGGTTGCAATACACAAACTTCTCACAACACTCAACACAACAAAATACAAACTTAGCAATTCATAGAAAAACACGGCACACTCTTCATAGACTTCATTTTCTTCAACGTTACACATTTTGAATTTATCCTAGCATGGCAGCATTTACTATCTTCTTGAAAACTGGTAATCATAGCATGCTTGACCCCATTGCGACAACCGCACAAGACAGAACACAGCACCATATCAACTCCCACAGCATAGCAGCTATAAAAATTTCAAGGAAGAACGCCCCCCACACTTAAAACGAACATTGTCCTCAATGTAAAAAGACTAAGATTGAGGGGCTCCATGGGATGAAGATGTAGCAGAAGAAGAAGGTGGTGAGAACGATGCTGTTGTGGAGAATGACGCCCCAGTAGAAGGTTGTGTCTTATAATGGAATGGACCAATCATCGGACCCGCAAGTGGCTGGCCAAATGTAATCAAGGGAATCCGAACACTAGGCATCAACTCAGGATCAGGTATGATGGGAGGAGTAGGAGGCATGTGAGGAATCTGGCCAAATGTGGGCAACGGGTTCAACGTAGGCATTACTGGAACTTCAGGTGGTAATTCATGCACAATTCCACTGATCCTGTCACAAAACAAGTTTGGGATTCTATACCCAGCTAACTGAGCACCAGTAGGAGTTGGCTTCGGAGGACCCGAATCAGAGTGATAATAAATAGTCATTTTGTTAAATTTATCCAACTCCAACTGCATCCTCATCTGTCTATGATAAAGAACCTCAAACTGTTGCTGCGCCATCGTCGATAAATCATCAAATCTGTGGTCCATTTGCTCAGCATGGGAGGTCCACTCCTGCTGCATATTATCGATTCCCTCATTCATTCGTTCCACCCTCTCGTCTATGTTCCTCACATCTTCATGCATCCTTTCCATCCTTTCATCCATTTTGATGAAACAATCTTCAAATGAATGCTGGAAATCATTGAGACTACTCCGGAAAGCACTGAAGTCGTATACTTGTGTGTCCTCATTTGGTTCAGAAGATAGAGACTCAGACATTCTCCGTGACTTCTTGGCCCCAGCTTCATTTGGTCTCCTCATCTCATTTTCCAATGCCTGGTATTTTAAGTACAAAAAAGTGCCAATTGGTGTTGGATTCCTCCGCTAGTCCCCAGATGCAGTATCCACTCCTTGAGCCATGCAGAGTTCCTCAAGCAAGACAGGGAAATACAAAGCTGCACTATCCAATCGAATCCCAGATTGGATAATAGAAAAAAAATTTTCGCCCCACATCAATCGGCTTTTTCCCACGAATTGCGAATATCAAATGCAATCGGCTGCGTAGTACCTGAGTAGATTGGGAACTAGGCATCAACCGAGACAATACAAACATGAGCCATATTTTAACATCATTGCGTAACCACTCTCCGTGGATATGCTTGCGTTCACCTTGGGCATTCAACTCCCATTTGGCTCCCGGTAAAGCGAGCTCTTCTGCTAATGGAAAGTCACATTCATCGTCCTCCATTAATGGCAAAGGATCACGAGAAAAATTGGGTGTTCCAAGATGATTGTTGGTTATTTCACTTGTAATTCGAACCCGTTTTCCTCGCACATAGAATTCCCCCTCTTTATTCGGAAACTTTGCATTGGCATAAAATTCGCGTGCAAGACTTGCATTACATATCCCTGGCGCACTTGTGAGCTTCTTATCAAAGCAATGGAACGCCATCAATTCTGGGAATGGCCCTCCGTCGATTGCAAACGCCCTTCCAAATGCAGTTTTTTCATTCCTATACCTTGCTCCCATCTTTGCTGAGCTCGTGGTTCAACAAACAGTGTTGGTTCCTGGCTTGATGATCCTTTTATCTTCTTTGGAGTTGTAACTTGCACCGTGTACTGAGGTGGATCCTCAAAAAGTGGTAAGTCCTCATCAGGAAAATAATCCGAATCAGTGTAAACTTCTGGAGTTTTCTGAGCCTTCCCTTTGCCTTTTCTTGGAGTTGAAGCCTTGTTTGAAGTGGAATCCTTTTTGGGTGCCATACTGTAAAAAACAACCACAACAAAGAAACAAATTAATCCATGTGAATGATTTACACAACTCTGACCACTTCAAAGTGCACATCCTTAAGAATTGTACAATGAAATTTTAACTAGATACTTCCAATTCCCAGTTCCTCTAATAAACAATAACATGTAAGACATACCAACCACAAGATATTGAGCACAAAACATCACTAATCAGTTTTCCTTTCTCATGTGTAACTGACTATCACAACTTCCACTTGTCAAATCATAACAAAAGAATTGGACTCCATTACCCTAAACGATTGCCAACTCTTCACCTCACCATACTCAGAACATAACATGCATAGCAAAAGGAATTTAGCAAAACTTAAAACATCAAAATTGAATAAGGAAGACCTAGCCAAATTATGGGACTGGAATCACATCATTTGGACCACAATTGAGCAACTTATGACCAGAATACTGAAATGTAACAAACTGGCAGATTCAGCTCAATCACATTATGAGTTCAGCATTAACCTTACATTCTAAGTCAATTTAGACTATTCTCCAGTCACCTTCAACAAAAATGTCAAACATAAACTTTGTAGTTCAGACTCTTAGCTAAAATCTCCCATTGGAATCATGCAAATTGGACCAAAAACGAGCAAATGACAGCTGAAAAACCGAGACATGCCAAGCTGGGCAAATTCAAAATATTTCAGACTACAACAACCTGGTTACTGCCTTGTCCTCGAAATTAGACCACATTCCAGTCTCAATTAGCACAAATGGTAAACATAAGGAATGTAACCCAACCTCTTAATAAACTTTCCCAACTGGAATTAACTCATTTGGATGCAGCATGCTCAAGTTATAGTCAAAACACAGAATCATGGCAGTGCTAGAATTCTTAAAACTTCACCTTTTTATAATCATTTCAACTTCCCTGAATTCAGTTTTTTAACCTACGATTCTCACAAAAAATGCACTATCTTCCCTTCATATTCAGCTAAAACGTACAACATAAACATGATAGCACTACATCTTAGCTACAACATGCCACTGGAATCACTTCATTTGGACACGAATTGCTCAAGATATAGTGTTATTACAGAGACATGTCAAAGCTGGAAATGCGAATTTTCAATTCAAGCTTTCAACATTAATCTTTCATTTCTGATTTCTAAGTATGAACTCCATTTACCCAACAAAAATTTCAGCATGTAACACACCTTAAGCATCACTTGATAACATGAATCACTTGCACATTTCATAACATTTTTCAAAGGAAGGAGAGATTGCACATACCTTAGAAACGTGAGATGTCAAAGTGTCTAATGGCAATGATGGGCTTCTGAAAAAGCCGAGAGAGAAGAACACACCACAAGGATTTCAACTTGATATGCAAAGAAGGAAATATGAGGCATGTATGCAATGTGTGTGGTTAGTGAATTTAAAGACCCAAACTACACACTACATTCCTTCCTTAATGCTCCCAACTACACTATGACAAAATTCTTACAATGTGGGACCACCTTCCTTACCACAAATGGTGCAGCCTTGCAGTGAATATTAGTAGTCATTTTTAAACTCCTATGGCATAAATGATAACATGGTGTTCAGCTTTTTCTTTTCTCATTTATGCCATTTCCCACATATTCCACCAACTCCCCAAATTTCCAGCTTTCTCCATGTGATGTCTTGTAGCATAGTCTATTCACAACGCCTAAAATGCTTAAGTGTGTGATTGTGTATGCCTTACTAACCATTAATTGAACTCCACATCAAATTCTCTTGCAGCTCGGGTCCTCACATTCACCATTGTTCTCTTGATATCACGATAACAATTATAGCACGATCTACAATCAAAGCACACATAACATGATATCAAAGCACACATAACATGATATCGTGAACACGATCTTCCCCCACACTCAAACGAAGCAATGGTCCCCAGGGCTAAAAATAGAGGAAGCGAAAAAAAACTTAAGTGAAAAAAATATGTGCTGAATGAAGAACGTAAACCTGCTACTAACTCCTAAGTCATGACAAAGTAAGAACATAAGAGAGGTAAAAGAAAGAAATAAACAACAAACGAAAGAGAACTGAAGAGTAAAGAACTAGGTTGCCTCCCAATAGCGCTTGGTTTAATGTCATCAGCCCGACCAATTGTTGTCTTAGTTGGGAATGATGGAATCGTTGAGATATAATGCCTGAGGTGAAGTAACCCCATGTAACACATCCCTATCCTCTGGAAACAAATGAGGTTTCAACCGATGGCCATTCACGTTCCATGAATTTCCCTTGTCATCTTGAATCTCCACCACCCCATATGGCCGTACTGTAACAACAGCAAATGGTCCAGACCATCTAGACTTAAGTTTTCCAGGGAACAACCTCAACCTTGAATTATATAGCAACACTTTCTGTCCAGGAGCAAAACTCTTAGAGAGTATCCTTGCATCATGTAGCCTCTTAGTCTTTTCCTTGTACATTTTAGCATTGACATATGAATTCAACCTAAACTCATCTAACTCATTCAAATCCATTATGCGTTTTGCTTGAGCTCCATCCAAATCCAAGTTAACCCTCTGAATTGCCCAGAATGCTCTATGCTCAAGTTCCACAGGCAAGTGACACTCCTTACCAAAAACTAGACGAAATGGAGAAGCTCTAATGGGAGTTTTATAAGCTGTCCTATATGCCCAAGAGCATCCTCTAGCTTTGAAGCCCAATCCTTCCTATTAGGATTAACAACCTTCTCCAAAACCCTTTTGATCTCCCTGTTTGAGATTTCTACCTGTCCACTGGTTTGGGGATGATAAGAAGTAGAGACTTTATGTGTCACCCCATATTTAGCTAGAAGAGCTTCAAAAAGCTTATTGCAAAAATGAGTTCCACCATCAGAAATGATTTCCCTTGGAGTGCCAAACCGTGTGAAAATATGTGTTTTCAAGAATGCTGTAACACTCCTTGCATCATTGTGGGCAAGAGCCTTAGCTTCAATCCACTTGGAAACATAATCCACAGCTAATAGAATGTACTCCATGCCTCCTGACTTTGGAAAAGGACCCATAAAATCAATTCCCCAGACATCAAACAATTCAACCTCCAAAATATTATTCAAAGGCATTTCATTCCTTGAGGATATATTTTCAGACCTTTGGCATTGATCACATTGACCAACCCAAATTTTGGCATCCAAGAAGATATGAGGCCAGTAAAAACCAGATTGAAGAATTTTGAAACCAATTCTTGAAGAGCCAAAGTGACCTCCACAAGGGCCTTCATGACAAGCTCTCAAAATGTCTTCCTTTTCCTCTTCCTTGACACACTTTCTGATGATTTGATCACTGCAAGATTTGTATAAGGCATTTTCCTCCCAAAAATAGTGTTAAGCATCACTCCTTAACTTCTTCCTTTGTTCAGATGAGTAATATTGAGGAACTTGTCCTGCCACCACAAAATTTGCAATTTCGGAATACCAAGGCAGAAGTCCCTTGTCGATCCTGAAGACTTGTTCATCGGGGAAGTCTTCCTTTATCAAAATCCTGGAGTCATCTGGAGCTGCAGACTCCAATCTCGAAAGGTGGTCAGCCACAACATTTTCACACCCTTTCCTATCTTTGATTATCACATCGAATTCTTGCAAAAAGAGTACCCACCGAATGAGTCGCGGTTTTGCTTCCTTTTTAGCAAGTAGGTACTTCAAAGTTGCATGATCCGTGTGAACAATCACCTTGGAGCCCAAAAGGTAAGCACAAAATTTGTCAAATGAGAAAACCACTGCCAACATCTCCTTTTCAGTTGTTGTGTAGTTCAATTGTGCCCCATTCAAAAGTTTGCTTGCATAATAAATGGTGTGGAAGATTTTGTTCCGTCTTTGCCCAAGTACCGCGCCTAAGGCATAATCACTGGCTTCACACATTACCTCGAAAGGTTCACCCCAATCTGGAGTAACTATCACAGGAGCCTCCACCAGTTTAGCCTTCAAACTTTCAAAAGCCTCAATACACTCCTCATTGAAATTGAACCTCACATCCTTCTCCAAAAGATTACACAAAGGCCTTGTAATCTTGGAAAAATCTTTTATAAAACGCCTGTAAAATCCAGCATGCCCAAGAAAACTCCTAATCCCTTTGACAGTAGTTGGATGATGAAGTTTGGAAATCACCTCAATCTTAGCACGGTCCACCTCTATGCCTTTGCTGGAAATCTTATGTCCTAGCACAATTCCTTCTTGGACCATGAACTGACATTTCTCCCAGTTAAGTTCAAGATTGGTTTCTTCACATCTTTGTAAGACCTTGGCCAAATTTCCCAAACATTTATCAAATTTCATACCAAAAATTGAAAAATCATCCATGAAAATCTCAATTACATCTTCCACCATGTCATGAAAGATTGACATCATACACCTTTGAAAAGTCGCAGGTGTATTGCATAATCCAAATGACATCCTCTTGTAGGCAAAGGTTCCGAAGAGGCATGTAAAAGTTGTCTTGTCTTGATCCTTTGGGTCTATGACTATTTGGTTATACCCAGAATATCCATCCAAAAAATAGTAGAACAAATAACTAGCAATACGATCCAACAATTGCTCTAGGAAAGGCAAGGGAAAATGATCATTCCTTGTTGCTGAGTTGAGTTTCCTGTAGTCCATACAAACTCTCCAAGCATTGACCACTCTTGTTGCAATTAGTTCATTGGCCTCATTTTTTACCACAGTAACTCCTCCCTTCTTAGGAACACATTGAACTGGGATTACCCACTCACTGTCAAATATAGGAAAGATCATCCCAAAGTTTAGCAATTTAATCACCTCCTTTTTGACAACCTCCATCATTTGAGGATTCAATCTCCTTTGTCTATCCCGTATAGGCATTGAATTTTCCTCCAAGAGAATCTTGTGCATACATAAAGAAGAACTAATGCCTTTGATGTCTGCAATGGTCCACCCCAAAGCCTTCTTGTATTGCCTTAGAACAGCCATGAGTTTCTCCTCCTGCCAGCCCTCCAATGTAGAAGCTATCACCACAGGCAAAGTCTCATTTCCACCAAGATAGGCATATTTCAAATAAGGTGGAAGTGGCTTGAGTTCAAGCTTTGGAGGTACTTCAATGGATGGCAACAACTTTTCATTCCTGCATAAATGCTCATCTTTCCTCACCTCAGTGGGATCGCAAAATGTGTTAGTAGAAACAAGGCATTTTTCATCTTCCGAAATTTTAACACATGAATCGTGTAACTTATCTTCTCCCCCACATGTTCGCATTTGAACATCAAGCACTTCATATTGCATTTCATATACAGACTCGTCAAGGACATAACATTCCACAAGGTTTTCAAGTTCATTAAGAATCATGCAATCTTCTTTATCTAACTCCACAATCTTACAATCCTCATGGTGCATACTCAATTCATCCATGCAAATATAATCATGAGCAACATTTTCATCAAGCATATGCATTGAACATGCCACAGTTCTAATTATAAAACAAGTCTCCACATTTGAAGGGTGTTTCATAGCATAGTTGACATCAAAAACTACTTGTTCATCATTTATGCAAAAAGTAACTGTCTTATTTCTAACACCAATCAATGCATCACCAGTAGCAAGAAAAGGCCTACAAAATATCAAAGGTACTTCAGGATCTTCTTCCATATCAAGAACAATGAAATCGACAGGCAAAGTAAACTTATCAATTTTTATCAGCACATCTTCTACTAAGCCTGTGGGAGTTACAAAAGACCTATCTGCAAACCTGAAGTGTGACAGCTACGGGGCGAATCCTTCCACCTATCCAACATTAATAGTTATGGAAAGCGGCATCAAGTTGATACCAGCACCCAGATCACAAAGAGCCTTCGAGAAATGCCTTGTACCAATTTTGCAAGGTATTGTACAACTGCCTGGATCCTTTAGCTTAGGAGGGAGATTCTGCACCATCCATGCTTGACTACATTCAGATAGCATCATAGGAACTTCACACCTCAAAATTTGCTCTTTGTTAGAAATGAGGTCCTTCAAGTATTTGGCATATTTGGGTATAGCCGTCACCAAATCCATCAATGGAAGATTCACATTTACTTGCTTGATGACATCCAAGAATCGAGTGAACTGAAGACCTCTCTTAGGTGGAGGTTTCTTCCTCTCTGGGAATGGAGGTTTTGGTGCATAATCAGGAAAGTTGAAAGGATTAGAATTTTTAGTGATCTCATATCCTACTCTCCCTGGTATCTCTTTCTTTTTAGTAGTAGGAGCTTCTTGTTTAACAACTTTTTCAGGCTCTGTAACAATCTCCTCATTCTCAATTTCAAGGTCATCTTCTTGTTGAGCATCAACTTCTCAAGATGTGTTTTTTAGCAACTCCCTTCCACTTCTCAAAGTTATTGCATTACACGACTCCCTTCCTTTTGGATTTGGGACTGTATCACTAGGGAGTGCTCCTTTTTGTCTCTGATGCACAGCATTTGCCAGTTTTCCTAGTTGCATTTCAATGTTCTTTAGGGTAGCTTCATGGTGTTTGACAGTTGATTCCAAGCCCCCGAACCTTTGTTCGTTTTTGTCCATCTTCTCCATCAACTTTTGGAACATGTCTTCAACCGATGGCTTTCTTTGCTCTGAAGTAGATGCTTGAGGATCAAAACCAGGAGGTGGGAGTGCATTTGTTGCTCTCCTTTGGTCATTCCCTTGATAGTACTGCCCTTGACTTTGGCCTTGATTCCCCCAAGAACCTTGATTACTTCCATAACTTCTATTGTTGCCTCCTGAATAACTCCCGGAGTATTATGGCCTGTTGCCATAGTTGTTCACATACTGAATGGATTCCGTGGTGACAGAACATTCATCAGTATGATTCTCTCCTTTGCATACTCCACAAGACAAAACTGGAGTTCTTGTTTGAGTTGCTTTTAGAGTCTGTACCTGCTTGGCTAATGCTTAAATTTTGCATTCAAAGAAGTTTCCTCATCTACATCCAGGACTCCTCTTTGCCTCCTGCTATGAGGTTTTCTTGTCTCAGGGAACAAGTATTCATCCTCGGCGATTTGATCGAAAAGCCTCTCACATCTTGAACCACTCTTGTTTTTAAAGCTCCATTTGCAAAAGCTTTCACCATAAAGAAGACACAATAGTCCTAAATCATGGTTGGGACACTGCCGAATAAGGTCATTGAATCTATCCCATGCTTCATGGAAAGGCTCCCCTTCATGTTGCTGAAAATTCATAATGTCCATTTGCAATTTCTCCAACTTTGCTGGAGGGAAATATTTAGCCAGGAACTTTCTCTGCAACTCATCAAAAGTCCTCGCTGCACGAGCTCCTCCAATTGTCTTATACCAATGTTTAGCTTTTCCTCCGGGTGACAAGGGAAACAAAATCCGATGGACTTCACATCTATCAACTCCTGGGAGCTTAAATGTATTACACAATCCCAAAAACCAATCCAAATGTTCATTAGCATCTTCATTATCCATCCCTTGGAAAAACTGCCCTTGTGTTATCATAGAAACAATCTGAGTGGGTATATGATAACTAGCAACCTCAATCTGTCACTGTTCATAACTATTGTCAAAATTCAACGCATAATGGTCTCCAAACCTTGGAAGCCTTGCCTCAGGGTTGGCCATTTTTTCCTTTCTTCGCCTCCTCAAGGTCTTTTTCAATTCAAGGTCAAGTATGAATTCAGGTTCTCCTCTTGATCTTACGGACCTGGGCATACACAAACACCAAGTGAAATAAAGGAAGAGATAGAACAAATGGATCAATCTGGAAATCAAATCAAATCAAGATGGTAAAAGTAGTACACAGTGAAGAGTAAAAGTACTCAAACCAAGGAACACACGTATTAAGCAACAAGAACTATACTAAATCAAAACGATAAATCACACAAACTAAGAACAGAACAAAATCAAATTCATGAACCGTGCCTAAGTTTCCCCGGCAGCGGTGCCAAAAATTGATAGGTTTATCGCGTACCTACAATTTATCCTAACTCTAATGCTGTAGTGAAGAGTCAAGTTTGTTCCACAGGGAAATAGGAGAATTCAAGAAATTGAGTTCTGTTCAGTGACTAGTCACGATGAAACAAGGAATCAAATAAAAGAAAATTAAAAGACAGGAAATTAACCTAACAATGAATTCTCAAAACAAGTAGCAAAACAAACGGAAAGATTTAGTATCCAAAATATTAACACAAAAGATCACAAATTCAAGAAAGATAACCTAGGACTTCTTCTAGATGAATGCATTGTATTTATCTGATTAGTGCAGTGCCATTAACATGCAATTCAAGCAATAAGAGGAGAAGAACAACCAGGAAACCTAAACCACAGTTAGCATGGTCACTACACTGCAGTTCGAGCCTCCCATCACCATCCTATCCTATGGTGAGGCCTAAGGATTGTGAATAGAACCTATAGTCTTCTCAATTCTCTACCCGAATTACTCAAGCAACAATCTCCTAGAATCTCCCATGTTGAGGCCTGATTCTGGCTTGTAAATTCATCATTCGAGTGAGAGAATCTCTCCACGCAACCTTGATCTGAGGATTTCATAATCTAAACTTCCTGTGGTGAGGCCTAGCTGAAGATTGTGATCAATTGTACACAGGTTAGAGAACTCAGGCAACATCTAGTTCTTATTCATGCAATTTTTAACCTAAACTAGTGAAATGAAATTCAACTCAGCATGATGACCACAGTGGAACTCATCTCAACCAATCCAGTTCAAATTCATGAAATTAAACGAATTCATAATATCAAAGCAAAAGATATTGAATTACTCTCCTAGCAAGTCAATTGCACCACACATTATCAGATAAACTTAGCATTCATCCATTAGAAGCCTATATTATCACACACTAGCCAGATTTTGCCATAATCAACTCAATCTCAACAAGTTCCATCGTTACACGAATCACATCCATCAAATTGGAAAGTTTTACCATTTAGAATCAAGAGGATTGTTCAAAGTTCCTTCGATTGAGAGAATTATGCAATCCAAGCCTCAAAGTAGTCAAAGATCAAAGATGTAAAATGGAAATCTAGAGAGAGAATCTAGAGAGAGAAACTAGATCTCAAAGAAGAACACTTCCCGCTCTAAATCGAAAGTCGGTTACAAAATAGAAAATGTGAATGGTGAATAATGGGTCGGATCCCCCCTACATTAGCTACGTCTCCTATATATAGATTAGTAGAAACGTAACTAATACGCAACCGTAAAATGTCTAAAGTATTACAAAAGTGTCCTTGAAAGGAACAGCTAAAAATCAGCCTTTAAAGTGAAAAATTCGAAATTGAAGAAATCATCCAGCATTCCAGCTCCTTCCAGCTTTCACGCTTCACGCCTTCATCCTCAGAAATCCAAGTGAAGAAATCAGAACAATCCAGCGCCTTCAAGCCCAGCATCTTCACGCCTTTAGCGACTCCGCGAGCTTCCAAGCAGACCAGCCTCTATATTTTCACGCCTTTGTGCCTGGACATCTCACGCCTTCAACTGCTTGGAAATTCAAAAAATCAGAACTTCAACACTTAGAATATTTTTCTGAAAACTTAAGAACATCATGCTTCATGGCAGTAAATTCCAACCAGCATCTGACCCTTAATCATTGTGAATTTGGCAAAACTTAAAACACCAAAATTATAGCCCTATGTGTTAGCTTTCCACTGCCTTTTCAATCATCCAATTCAGAGCTAAGACGAAAGAGTTACGACCAAACTACCAAAGTGTGGCAGAGAGAAGTACATGGCAAGGTCTCGCGGCGAGACCTGGCCACCTTATGTGTATGTATGGCTCGACCTCGCCGCGAGGTCTCGCCGAGCAATGTGTATGTGTGGCGAGACCTCTCCGCGAGGTCTTTCCATGTACTTAGTGTGTGAGACGTGTTGTGATGTGGGTTGTGTAGTGATGAGTGAATACTTTGTGTGTGAAGTGTTGTGAAGTGAGAGTAAAAGATGTGAGTGAAACTGTGAGTTGCATGTTGAGAGTGTTGTGTGTGCTAGAAAATGTGATGTGAATGAGTGGGTGTTGTGAAAGAATAATGAATGCTTATGCAATGCAATGAACACCAATGCAACTGAAGTAAGATGAGTGAAATGGTGAAGTACAAAATGCAAGAATGTTGTGAAATGAGTTTGTTGTGTGAAGTGTAAAAACTGAATGAAAGAAATATGCTAAGGACTTGTGAATGTTATGTAGTGAGTGAATAACGAATTGTTGTGGAGTTAAATGAGATGAGTTGTGTATGGTGCTGGTATGTTTGGTGTTGTGAGTGAGATGATGAGTGAAATGCTAGGGAGTGAAGTGTTAGTGAGTAAAGTGTTAGTGAGTGAAGTGTTAATGAGTGTGATGCAACCATTTCAGCTCAACAATCAACTTCTATGCAAATTATGTGTGCCTTCGCCTCTGAATCCGACTTCATGGTGAACATCATAGTTTTAGCCCTTCCTCTTAGCTTTCTATTAGTTCCAGAATCAACATCATCGGAGATATATAGCTCTAGTTATACACAATCTACCTAACTGTGGCAAACTGAAATCAAAGATGAAAAACCTGAAGGAACGGTTGCAAATATGCCCCCGTTTCTCCTACTTGCACACAGAATTAGAAGAAGGAGAATAGCACAAGAAATGAAGTACACTCATAGAGCTTTCCAAAACATCAAAGATCTCATCATTTGGACTAATATTGAGAGAGTTACACTCAAATGAAGTTCATCCTACATTCTGCCCAACTTCCCATACTTAGACAATTTTAGGCAAAACTAGGTTTTTGTCATAAATCACACACAACACTTACCTTTTTAACTCAATATTACCATTTGACACCAAACACATACATACCTCATTTTATCAACATTTTTGGGTTTTTTTCATCAATTTAGCTCACCAAGTTGCATATCACTTTATAGCACAAAATAGCACATTTCACCACATAAATGTATGACAATCAAGTCAAAAGCTAAGTGAAATAAGATGTATAAGTTGGTATAAAACCCACTTATCAGGTTTCCCCATTATTCAATGCACATTGGTGCTTATTTTTCTCTTTCGAGATTGATGCCGCACTTTGATGCTTGGCTGCCAGGGTTTTGTGGCTATTTTTTCCCTTTATTCGTTTCCATCTCAATTATCATGCATTCCATGCTCGTGTGTGTCTTCAATGGACTATATATAAAAAATACAGGAATAAGTGTTTACAAGTTGAGAGTATAAACAATTCAAGAGTTGCATAAGAACCCTCCTATGTCAAGCATGTATTGGTGTTTCTATCTTAGCTTAACATTGAACTTGAACTCTCAACTTGCATAAAACAGAATGAAACTGTAACTTGGAGAAAATTTCGCATACATCTTAAATGTGGATGTTGGATAGGATGAACGATGATACTGAAAGTGTTAATGTGCATATCATCAGGAGCTAGATTTACACAACACAAAACATTTGTTATTTAACACAGAATTTGAACTTTTAAAGCACATAACAAAACTAGTGCTATTCACTAGTTTGTTTTTCTTCCCGCACGTACAAAAGAGCACACAGCCTACACTTACTAATATAAGAAATACACCACCACCGATCCCTCACACAATAGCAAAGCAAACTTACACTAGGCACTAGACTTAGCAGAACAAAGCACAAACAATTTAAAAGCATTATCACTCGCATAGCAAATAACCAGATGACTACTACCCTAAGGCATACATTAAGCGACCCACAACAACCCCCTAGGCATCACTCTCCTCACTCTTCTTTCACCCCATACTTGAATTATGCATTACTCTCAATGGTGGGGAAAAAAAAGTAAAATGCCCTTTTTTAAGTTCCTGGAGGAGGTGGAGGTTGATTGGCAAAACGTGAGAATCCAGGAAACATAGGCCTAACACCTCCAAAGTCGGGTGAGCTACCTCCACCATGTGCACTCATGCACTGTTGCCTTGCGCTGCAAATGATTTCACATGAAGGAGTGAGGTTCCATCATTTATTGAAAGCCAGTAACCATCAAAAGAAATAAAATACAAACAGAAAATAAATTGATTGGGTTGCCTCCCACACAGCGCTTGGTTTATTGTCCTCAGCCAGACATAAGTGCGTGTTGTTAAGAAAAGGAACCATCAAGGAACTGAGCTTGCTCCTTGTCTCATGTGGATGATTTGAAGATTTTTACTCGGTGTCCATTTACATTCCAATATGCCCCAGATGATTCATTTTTCACTTCGATAACTCCGTATTGAAAAATCTTAGTGACACGGAAAGGTCCAATCCATCTGGATTTCAATTTTCCAGGAAAAAGTCTCAACCTATAGTCATATACTAACACTTGCTGCCCCAGCTGAAATTCCTTCACTTTGATCTTGGCATCATGCCACCTTTTTGTTCTCTCCTTATAAAGGCTTGCGCTGACATAGGAATTCCATCTGAACTCATCCAACTCATTGAGCATTAACATCCGTAACCCTTGGGCAAAACCCAAATCCATGTTTAACTTCTGCACCGCCCAGTACGATTTATGCTCCAATTTCACTGGAAGATGGCATTCCTTCCCAAAGACCAGCCTAAATGGGGATGCTCCAATAGGAGTTTTATAAGCCTTTTTGTAGGCCTAGAGCGCGTCGTCAAGTTTTAGGGACAAGTCCTTCCTTCCAGGATTCACTACCTTTTCCAAAATTCTCTTGATTTCTCGGTTGGACATTTCGGCTTGTCCATTTGCTTGGGGGTGGTATGCTGTAGACACTTTGTGCTGCAATCCATACTTGGCCAAGAGGGTGTTGAAGATCGTGTTACAGAAATGACTACCCCCATCACTAATAATAGCTCACGGAGTCCCGAATCTGTTGAAAATATTTTTCTTGACAAAATTCAACACACTCCTACTGTCATTTTGAGGCATGGCCGCAGCTTCAACACATTTGGACACATAGTCTACAGCGACCAGTATATATTCTTTTCCACAAGAACGGGGAAATAGTCCCATGAAGTCTAGACCCCACACATCAAATAGGTCCACTTCCAGCACATTGTTGTGAGGCATTTCATCTCTGCTGGATATGTTCCCAATCCGTTGGCATTTGTCGCACTGGCTCACCCAAAGTCTCGAATCCTTGAAGATATATGGCCAATAAAATCCTGTTTGTAAGATTTTATACCCTGTCCTTGTCCCTTCAAAATGTCCTCCGATGTGATTCATGACACGCTCTAAGAATTCTCTCTTTCTATTCCTCTGGTATACATCTCCTAATCACTTGGTCATTACACCTTTTGTATAGGCTATCACTTTCCCAAAAATAGTCTTTAGCATCATGCCTTAGCCTCTTCTTTTGATCTCTGAAGAAGAACTGGGGCATCTCTCCTGCGACTACAAAGTTGGCTATCTCGGAGAACCATGGTAGGGCTTTAGTGTCTATTCTGAAGATTTGTTCATCAGGAAAATTTCCTCAATCAACACTTGTAATTGCCTATCACTCAAGATCCCTAATTCTAGCCTGGACAAGTGATTAGCCACCACGTTCTCACAGGCCTTTCTGTCCTTGATCTCTACATCGAATTCTTTCAGCAACAAAACCCAACGAATAAGCCTTGGTTTGTGATAAGTCGAGGTTTAGTCGACTTATCTGCTTTGCTTTCTTAATCTTTTGCTGTGATTTATGAGTGAAAATGATGCTTGGTATGTCAATGGTATGCAAGCATGTGCGTGATTGGGAAATATTGAGAAATGGCTAAGTGTTCGTGTAACAATGTGAATATTTTGTGATTTTATGCAAAATACTTAGTCATGTATGCCACTGACCTCCAAGATCACTGACCTCCAAGCCTTCATGGAGGTCCACACTTTGGAAGTCCACACTTTGGAGGTCCACACTTTGGAGGTCCACACTTTGGAGGTCCATAATCACTATTCACAAGTCCACCACTTCACTTACGCAGCACTCACACTTACTCTTGGGCTCACACTTAGACTCTTGACCTCCACAACACACACTATCACACAACTGACCTCCAAGTCTTCAGGAAGGTCCATGACTACTCCTGAAGCACAACACCATCACACACCACACTTAGCACAACACTTCACACACCATGCACATGCGACCGCCCACTCACACACACGCACACACGGCGGCCGCATCGTGCGGCCGCCTCACTCACCTCACACACATGCACTCTCATGCATTTTTCCTTTGTCATATCTTAGTTAGGAATTATCTCAAGCATTTCATAGTCAATAAACTCCACATCCGTACCAACACACTTGGTAAACACAGCCATCAACCTATATGATAGTTTTCCTTTAATTATTCTCATTCATTAAGTACACGTGTCTTCACTAAATTCTTGGTGTATCAATGCAGGAACACGTGTCAACATCTGGGCTGGAAAGGGAAACTTCCAGGAAGCTCACTAAGCCAAGGTATCGAGGACAAACTATAAAAGCACAAGGAAGCAGCTTGGAGCCAGAGAGAGAGGAGGCGGCCACACAATAGAACAAAAGTCAATAGATTAGGGTTCTTAGTCTTTAGCTTAGATTAGGTTTTTCTCCCTCTTTTCCCTTTCGCACATTTTGCTGTCTTGAGGATCAATTGTATGGATCTTTAGCTTATTTGAGACATTCGTATTGCTCATTAAGTGTTTGATTTCTGTTTCCATATGTCATTTGCATATTCATTCCAATATTTACTCACACACGATTATGCCTATACGTGGTTTGCAGTGCCCACTGAAATCAGTCTAGTGCGATAAACGGAAATTGAATTGAAATCACTTGACTATGGAGCAGCTTGTATGAGTCCTAGGATCTAATCAAGGAGTCGATTTGTACTGTGCATTGCCCAATGACAGTGGAGGTCAATATAACGGAAAGACCTAGGATTGTCCGAACACTAGAGCTTGTCTGGTTCTTAGTGTCAAATAGGGGTCTGGATTTAGGAAGCAAGCCTTGATCTTGCCCTGCCCAGGGAAGATAATAGGAGTATGGTGAATTAGGATTGTGAGATCTGCCCAGAAGAATGACCCTAAGCTCACTAGGGAACCGACCCCCTCATACATGCCTTTACACTAGTCAATGATTATAAGCTGAGATCCATATCCGTTGGTTTATCCTCAAGGCAATGCTTTGTTTTTGCATTCATTCCCATTTTCCATTCATATATATTAGCTTGCATTTGTCTTGTTCTTCCCTTTTATTTCATTTCAGTGTCTCTTGAACAAGTGATCTCTTGACAACTAAACCTTCCCTGTGGATACGATCCCACTTGCCATATCTACATTATTTGAGTAAGTTGGGTATTTGACGAGATTGAACGACGAGCCTCCGCTCAGTTTGGCTTCCTTGTTTGCCATAAGATACTTGAGCGCTGCATGATCGGTATGGACTATTACCTTAGACCCCAAAAGATAAGCCCTGAATTTGTCGAATGTAAAAACTACCGCCAACATTTCCTTCTCTTTGGTGGTGTAGTTCAACTGTGCCCCATTCAGTAACTTGCTCGCATAATAGATGGCATGAAAAAATTTTCCTCTCTTTTCGCCTAGCACAACCCCCACAACATAGTCACTTTCATCGCACATGACTTCAAAAGGCTCCCCCCACACTGGAGTGACTACTACTGGTGCTTCCACTAGTTTGGTTTTCAAAAGATCAAAAGCCGTCTTACATCCCTCATCAAAATTGAACGGGGCATCTTTCTCAAGCAAAGCACATAGAGGTTTGGCTATTTTGGAGAAGTCTTGTATAAACCTTCTGTTGAAGCCGGCATGCCCAATAAAGCTTCGCACTCCCTTTACATTAGTTGGTGCAGGGAGTTTAGCTATCACTTCTCTGTCCACTTCTAAGCCAGCTGATAAGTCGGTTTTATACCAATTTATAAAGCTTATTTCACTTAGTTTTTGACTTGTAATGCTTGCATTTGTGTGGTATTATGTGTTAATTTGTGCATTAATGTGATATGCAACTTGATGTGCGTAAATGGAGAAAAAGACCAAAAATGGTTGTGAAAATAGGAAAATGTGTGTTAATGCTAAATGACAAGGTTTAGAGTTCAAAAAGACTAGGATGGTGAGTAAGAATTTGGGAAAAACCGAAATGTGCCTTCTAGGTAAGAAATGATGATTGGGCAGATTTGGTTAGTGAACTTCATCCGAGCATAACTTTCGCAATACTGATTCAATTGGTAAGGTCTTGGATGTTATAGAAAACCCTTTGAATGCAGTTTAATTCCTATGTTTTAACTGTCTTCTAAATCTGTGTGAAAAGTTATGAAATGGGAGCTTCTTTATGAAATGTTACATTAGGGTTTCATGGGATTTATGTTGTCACAGTTTGGTTAATTGTTGATGACGTGAGCTCTAGACATCCAATGATATTGTTTCTTGAACCATTGGAAAGATGAGAGGAATATCTATAACTTTCATGTTGATTACAAGTTCTAATTCGAAATGGAGACGGATAATTTGCAGCCATAAAAGGGATTAGGCTGGAATGCATAAAAGGATTAAAAAATTACACTACGATGAGGTCGTAGTGTTAATTTCACTCTCTGCCATGTTTCAGTATTTTTGGTCATAACTCTTTGGTCTGAGCTCCGATTTGAGTACTTCAAAAGGCTATGGAAAGCTGAGATTTGGGGCTACAACCTTTGTGTTTTAAGTGTTTCCAATTTCCGAACGCATCGTACCCGAATATTGGTTGGAAGTAGCTGAGAAGTTGGACATTTGAGCATAAAATTTACACTACGATCTCATCGTAGTGTACATGTTTACAGACATATTTGTGCACTACGATCTAATCGTAGTGTAAATGTTTACAGACACATTTGTGCACTACGATCTCATCGTAGTGCAATTGCACACCCACACAATTTACACTACGATCTCATCGTAGTGTAAATTTACACACACAGTTCACAATAATTCTCACAAACACAATCACTCTTGCTATTTTGCATATTCACATTTCATATAACTCATTCTTTGCTATTTCACAACAAAATCATTGCAACTTTTCATAACATTCTGAAATCTTCACACATTGTTTTTTCTATTCTTAAACATTTCATAACATTCACACATTTCACAAACACATTCACTCTTACACTCTTGCACAATTCACATTTCAAATTACGTATTCTTTACTATCTTTATTTGGACTCTCTCATCACTTACAGTTTTTCACTCTTCAATATTTTCACTCTACACTCCAAAATACAATTCACCTCATAAATTGCACTCTATACTCGGCACACAAGCACTTGCACTACGATGCATCGTAGCGATGCATCGTAGTGAAGGCAGTTTGTACTACGATGCATCGTGGTTATGGTGTGTAAGTGCTACGATGCATCGTAGCGATGCATCGTAGTTGTGTTGTGTGTATGCTGCCTATTTTTGTTCTACACATTTGTGCTTCACTCTTTACTTCATTCTGGAGTTCACATTCTTAAACATTTCTTCACCCATTTCACAAACACTTGGTATAATATTTCTGTTTTCCATCTTTCGGTGTTTTCTTTTGACACAAAAGGAATTTACAAACACTTTCACAACACTCTTCATATCGTGCATTTTCATTGCATTCAGTTTCAGATTATTTTGAATACCACTTAAGCATTCCATAAGTTTTATACCACGATGCATATTTTCATTTTGATCTTCATCCTTTTCGATATCCTTGATTTCACAGTCTCATATGTATGCATGGTTCATCAATTTCACAAACACCTTGCACCACAGCCTTGCACTTAAGAGCTCATGAACAAACATAATTCCTCACACAACTCACAAACACACACTCCGGTGGATTGCACCACGATGCATCGTAGTGATGCATCAGTGGAATGGAATTTACACTACGATGCATCGTAGCGATGCATCGTAGTGTTGTGATGTTGAACTGCGATGCATCGCAAGGTTATTTGGATTCTGGCTGTTGAAGAAATTGGCTAAGTGTTCTTTGGGATATCACTTGTGGTTTGTGTATGCCCAGGTTCGTAAGATCTGCAGGGGAGCCTGAATTCACACTTGACCTTGAATTGCAAAGAACTTTGAGGCAGCAAAGGAAGGAAAAAATGGCTAATCCTGAGGCAAGGCCACCACGATTTGGAGACCATTATGCGGTTAACTTTGACAATGGCTTTGAACAGCAAGAAATTGATGTGGCAAGCTATCATATACCAACTCAAATTATTTCAATGATAACACAAGGGCAGTTTTTCCAAGGGTTGGACAACGAAGATCCTAATGAACACCTAGACTGGTTCTTAGGCTTGTGCAGCACTTTTAAGCTCCCAGGAGTGCCTAGAGGTGAAGTCTATCGGATCTTGTTTCCCTTGTCACTCAAAAGGAAAAGATAAACACTGGTATAAGACGATTGGAGGCACTCGTGCAGTAAGAACCTTTGATGAGTTGCAAAAAAAGTTCTTGGCCAAGTATTTCCCTCCAGCAAAGTTGGAGAAGTTAAGGATGGATATAATGAATTTTCAGCAGCATGACGGAGAGCCATTCCGTGAGGCTTGGGATAGATTCAACAATTTGATAAGGCAATGCCCCAATCACGACTTGGGGGAAATAAGAGAATTAAATACTTTTTTCAAAGGCCTTACTGCTGAGGCTTCATTAATGGTTAAAGCTTGTGCAAATGGAGCTCTCAAATATAAAAGTGTCCAGGAAGTAAGGGAATTATTTGATCAAATAGCAGAGGATGAGTACTTGTTTGCTGAGACAAGAAAACCTCATGGTAGAAGGCAAAGAGGAGTTCTGGATTTAGATGAGAAAACTTCACTCAATGCAAAAGTCGAAGCCTTAGCAAAGCAAGTGCAAACCCTCAAGGCCACCCAAGCTAGAGCACCCGTATTGTCTTGTGGAGTATGTAAATGGGAGCACTATACTGATGAGTGTTATGTGACAACTGAATCTCTTCAATATGTCAACAATTACAACAACAGGACACAGTACTCAGGGAATTACTCAGGAGGAAACAATAGAAGCTATGGAGGTAATCAAGGAACTTTGGGGCAACAAAACCAAAACCAGGAAGGTTAATATTCTTAAGGGAATGATCAAAGAAGAACTTCTAATCCTCCACCATGTTTTGATCAACAACCGAGTGCACAAGAACAAAGGAAACCATCGGTTGAAGAAATGTTCCATAGGCTTATGGACAAAATGGACAAAAATGAGCAGAGGTTTGGAGGTCTACAAAATACAGTGAAACATCATGAGGAAACTCTCAAGAATATTGAGATGCAATTGGGGCAATTGGCCAATGCTATGTACCACAGGCCAAGTGGTTCTCTTCCAAGCGACACTATCCCAAATCCTAAGGGAAAAGAGGTTTGCAATGCAATCACTTTGAGGAGTAGAAAGGAGCTGCTAGGAAACACATCCCCTGGAGATGAAAGTGAGGACAAAGAAGAGGAGCCAGAAGTTGAGGTGGAGATTGTTACAGAGCCTGAGAAAGTTGCTAAGCAAGAAGCTCCTACTACTACTGAAAAGAAGGAAATTCCAGGAAGAGTGAGGAATGAGATAACTAAAAATTCCAATCCTTTCAATTTCCCTGAATATGCACCAAAACCTCCATTTCCAGAGAGGAAGAAACCTCCACCTCAAAATGGTCCTCAATTCACTCGTTTCTTGGATGTTATCAAACAAGTAAATGTGAATCTATCATTGATGGATTTGGTGACAGCCATGCCCAAATATGCAAAATACTTGAAGGACCTCATTTCAAACAAGGAACAAATCTTAATGTGTGAAGTTTCTATGATGCTTTCTGAATGTAGTCAAGCATAGATGGTACACAACTTACCTCCTAAACTCAAAGATCCATGGAGTTGTACCATTCCTTGCAAGATTGGCACTAGACATTTTGAAAAGGCTCTTTGTGACTTGGGAGCTGGCATCAACCTTATGCCACTCTCCATTGCTATCAATGTTGGATTGGGAGGCAAGATTCGCCCAGTAGCTGTCACACTCCAGTTGGCGGATAGGTCCTTGGTGACTCCTACATGCTTGGTGGAGGACGTTTTGGTGAGAATTGATAAATTCACTTTGCCAGTTGACTTCATTGTTCTTGATATGGAGGAAGATTTAGAGGTACCTTTAATTTTTGGTAGGCCTTTTCTTGCTACTGGAGATGCATTGATTGGTGTTAGAAATAAAATAGTTACTTTCCGCATTAATGATGAACAAGTAGTCTTTGATATCAATTATGCAATGAAGCATCCTTCAGATGTAGAGACTTGTTTTGTGATTAGAACTGTTGCATGCTCTATGCATATGTTTGATGATAATGTTAACCATGTTGCCCATGACTTTTTTTGCACTGATGAATTGGTTATGAACAATGAGGTTTGCAAGATTGAAAAGTTAGATAAAGAAGATTGCATGAATCTAAATGAACTTGAAAACCTTATGGATTGTTGTGTGCTTGAGGAGTCTATATGTGAAATGCAATATGAAGTTGTTGATGTTCAAATGCAAACATGTGTGGTAGAAAATAAGTTACAGGATTCATGTGATGAGAAGTTGGAAGATGAAAAATGCCTTGTTTTTATTAATGAGTTTTGTACTCCTATTGAGGTGAGGAAAGAGGAGAATTTATGCAGGAATGAGAAGTTGATGCCATCTGTTGAAGTACCTCCAAAGCTTGAACTAAAACCACTGCCAACTTATCTGAAATATGCCTTTCTTGGTGGAAATGAAACTTTCCCTGTGGTGATATCTTCCAAATTAGAAGCTTGGCAAGAGGAAAAGTTGATGGAGGTGATAGGGTGAATTATATTCATCCTATTTAGACCGTTTCATGTACTTTTCATGTAACTCTCACGATTATTTGACACGTTTTGTGCATGTTTTGTAGGACATTGAGCAAAGGAGGGCTAGGAATGGAAGAAGTGCGAAAAAGACATCATTTTTTGAAGAAAGTTTTGGAAGCTGAAACAGCGCTCTCCGGCGCGCCGCAGGAACTTGTGCGGCGCGCCGGAGGTGCCAGCGGCGCGTCGGAGTGTCTTATCGCTGAAATGTCATTTTTTGCGTTTTTTGCCCTCCACTTTCAAAGTCAACAAGGGCAAAACTGGTAGAAACGAAATTGTAAAGAGGAGATAAGGGTTTTTGGGGTCTTTAGTTAGTAGTTAGTTTTTACATTAGTTAGAAAATTGCTAGGGCTAAGGAGTTAGACAACAAGAGAACTCTTCTCTTGTGCATTCCTAGAGTAGTGATAGCTAGAGTTCCATTTGGAAGCTCATTCTTTTGTACAAGGAAGGAAATCCATCAATTA
The DNA here is from genome assembly GCA_016586305.1 of Ophiorrhiza pumila. Lineage (NCBI taxonomy): Eukaryota > Viridiplantae > Streptophyta > Magnoliopsida > Gentianales > Rubiaceae > Ophiorrhiza > Ophiorrhiza pumila. The sequence continues at coordinate 28,244,075 of BLIW01000008.1, read as the reverse complement.
TGTGGACAAAGCTTGTAATGAATGCTAACATTGAGGATATCTTTCATCCAAGATTGGTAGTTTTCTTCCTTTAATGTCATTTATTGCTTTGTATGTGTTATTTATTGTTTTCATGATGAATGCTCTAGCAATGTTAGGCTAGAGCCTATTGTGCTCCTTGGGTTGTTGTTGGCTAGGTTGATGCATTAAATGTTCCTTGATAGGGTTGTACCTAGAGGATATCTAGGTGGTAGATTCTTTGTACATTGAATGGAAAACAAGCTAGTTGGTTTAATTGTTGACCAGTAAGTGTTTGATAAAAGGCATGAGTGAACCTTTAAGCCTTGGGATTGAAAGTAGAATAGAGGAAGTGCTTAAGTTGACCTTGCATCCACCATACATGAGGGAAAACGAATAGCATTCGTGCATTACGTTAGTTTGTGCACCTAAAGTCTAGAACTAAGCTAATTCTTGCCTTCACCATAAAGAGGGAGTGAACTTAGGGAGAGATTTAGGAGGGGAGTGACTAAGACCGGTTCTCGCCTTCGCCATAAAGGGGGAACGGGTCTAGAGAGTGGTAAGAATTGGGGGAACATAAGTGCCGCGGTTAGCTAGAATCAAGTAGTTTTGCCTCCGCCATAAAGGAAGACACATTGACCTAGCTAAATCCTCTAGATGAACGCCCCTTTGGCTCTAGCTTCCGCCATAAAAGTGGAGCTCAAATGGATCGCTTGTCCCTAGCCCTAGTAACACTTTAGGTCGAACCCGAGATAGAGAATCCTTAGTAACCATACCTGACAACACCCGGGAGCACGCTGCACCTTTCTTGACTAAAGTTTGACATTTTAGCATATTTTAATTGTTAATTCACTTTCCTTTTTAGCTACTTGTTTTTACGATAGCTAAATATTTCAAAAACACAAAATCTTGCAAACATTGATTCCTTTCCTCGTGGGATCGAACTTTGCTACATTACAACTTTGACCACCTCTTTCGGGTGGGGTGTATGTGTAGTATTGATTAATTTTGCTTGTGTAAGGTTTTAGCAAGTGCAGCGACAGATTAATCCTACTCCATTTTCTTAACACATTTCTATTAATGAGTTTTGTACTCCCATTTAGGTGAGGAAAGATGAGAATTTATGCAGGAATGAGAAGTTGATGCCATCCGTTGAAGTACCTCCAAAGCTTGAACTAAAACCACTGCCACCTTATCTGAAATATGCCTTTCTTGGTACAAATGAAACTTTGCCTGTGGTGATATCTTCCAAATTGGAAGCTTGGCAAGAGGAAAAGTTGATGGAAGTCTTAGGACAACATAAGCAGGCTATTGGATGGACAATCGCAGACGTTAAAGGGATAAGCCCAAGCATTTGTATGCACAAAATATTGCTAGAAGAAGGAGCAAGTCCAATTAGGGATAGACAAAGAAGGTTGAATCCCCAGATAATGGAAGTGGTTAAGAAAGAGGTCATCAAGCTTTTGGACTTTGGAATGACATTTCCTATATCTGACAGTGAGTGGGTTAGTCCACTGCAATGCGTTCCAAAGAAAGGAGGTGTTACAGTGGTAAGGATTGAAGCTAATGAACTCTTGGCAACAAGAGTAGTGAATGCATGGAGAGTGTGCATGGACTATAGGAAGCTTAACACAGCCACCCGCAAAGATCATTTTCCACTCCCTTTTCTTGAACAATTGTTGGACCATATAGCTGGCTTTCTATTCTATTGTTTCCTTGATGGGTACTCCTGGTACAATCAGATAGCCATCGACCCAAAGGATCAAGACAAGACAACCTTTACATGCCCTTTTAGGACCTTTGCCTACAAAAGGATGCCTTTCGGGTTGTGCAATGCTCCTGCAACCTTCCAAAGGTGTATGACGGCTATTTTTCATGATATGGTGGAAGATGTGATTGAAATATTCATGGACGATTTCTCAGTTTTCGGCATGACTTTTGAAGGGTGCCTAGAGAATTTGACTAAAGTGTTACAGAGATGTGAAGAGACCAAGCTTGTGCTTAATTGGGAAAAATGCCAATTTATGGTCTAGGAGGGAATTGTGCTTGGCCATAAAATTTCCAGCAAGGGCATTGAGGTGGACAAAGCAAAGATTGATGTTATTGCCAAACTTCCTCCTCCAACTAATGTTAAAGGCATCAGGAGTTTTCACGGGCATGCTGGATTTTTCAGGAGATACATAAAAGACTTTTCCAAGATTACAAGGCCTTTGTGTAGCTTTTTGGAAAAAGCTGTTAAATTTCATTTCAGTGAAGAATGCTTGGAAGCTTTCGTTACATTGAAGGATAAACTCATAGAGGCTCCTGTGATAGTCACTCCAAATTGGGATGAACCATTTGAAATCATGTGTGATGCCAGTGACTATGCCTTGGGGGCTGTTCTTGGTCAAAGGAGGAATAAGATTTTCCATACCATTTACTATGCAAGCAAACTTCTGAATAGATCTCAATTGAACTATACAAGCACAGAGAAAGAAATGTTGGCTGTGGTCTTCTCTTTTGACAAATTTTGTGCCTATCTCTTGGGGTCCAAGGTTATAGTTCATACAGATCACGCTGCTTTGAAGTACCTATTGTCCAAGAAAGAAGCAAAACCTAGACTAATAAGGTGGGTGTTACTCCTTCAAGAATTTGATGTAAAGATAAAGGATAGGAAAGGATGTGAAAATGTGGTGGCCGACCATCTATCCAGGCAAGAATCAGAAGCTCAAGATGATTCCAAAATATTGATAAAAGAAGATTTCCCAGATGAACAAGTTTTCAAGGTGGAAAAAGGCATCTTACCATGGTATTCGGAAATAGCAAATTTTGTGGTGGCAGGCCTAATTCTTACATATTACTTATATGAACAAAAGAAGAAGTTAAGGAGTGATGCTAAACACTACTTTTGGGAGGATAATGCCTTGTACAAGTCCTGCAGTTATCAGATTATTCGAAAATGTGTCAAGGAAGAGGAAAAGGAGGACATTTTGAGAGCTTGCCATGAAGGTCCTTGTGGAGGACATTTTGGCTCTTCACGAACTGGTTTCAAAATTCTTCAATCTGGTTTTTATTGGCCTAATATTTTTGTGGACTCAAAGATCTGGGTTGGACAATGTGATAGATGTCAAAGGACTGGGAACATATCTTCAAGGAATGAAATGCCCTTGAATAATATTCTGGAGGTTGAATTGTTTGATGTCTGGGGTATCGATTTCATGGGACCTTTCCCAAAATCAGGAGGCATGGAGTACATTTTAGTGGCTATGGATTATGTTTCAAAATGGGTGGAAGCCAAGGCTCTTGTTCACAATGATGCGAGGAGTGTTACAGCATTCTTAAAGGCTCACATTTTTAGTCGTTTTGGAATTCCCTGGGCAATCATAAGTGATGGAGGAACTCACTTTTGCAACAAGCTCTTTGAAGCTCTCCTAGCTAAATATGAAGTGACACATAAAGTTTCTACCTCCTCTCATCCACAAACTAGTGGCCTAGCTGAGATTTCAAACAGAGAAATAAAAAGGGTTTTGGACAATGTGGTAAATCCTAACAGGAAGGATTGATCTTCAAAGCTAGATGATGCCTTGTAAGCATACAGAACTGCATACAAGACACCAATTGGTGCATCACCATTTAGACTTGTTTTTGGGAAAGAGTGCCACTTGCCTGTGGAGCTAGAACATAGAGCCTACTGGGCGATTCAGAAACTGAACATGGATTTGAATGGGGCACAATCAAAATGCATGATGGACTTGAACGAATTAGATGAGTTTAGGTTCAATGCATATGTGAATGCCAAGATGTATAAGGAAAGGACTAAGAGGCTACAAGATGGAAGGAAACAACCTAAGAGCTTTGCTTTAGGACAGAAAGTTTTAATGTACAATTCTAGGTTGAGGTTGTTCCCTGGCAAGCTAAATTCAAGATGGGCTGGCCCTTTTACAGTTGTTACAGTGAAGCCTTATGAAGTAGTGGAAATTCAAAATGAAAAGAATGGCAACTCACGGAAAGTAAATGGGCACAGACTTAAACCTTACTTGCTTCCAGAGGATTGGGATGTGTTTCATGGCGCTAATGCCCCACGGGCATTGTATTTGGATGATCCCATCATTTCCAACTGAGACAACAATTGGTCGGGCTGACGACACTAAACCAAGCGCTACTGGGAGGCAACCCAGTTCTTTTTCTTCTTCTTCTTTTATTCTTCTTCTTTCTTTTATGCTATCTGCTTTTGTTAACCTTTCAGTGTTGCATTTTAGCTTTTAAGTAGACTAATTCTGTTTCTTTTCGCTTATTTTCTAAGTACTAGCATTAGTATCGTATTTTCTTACTCGTATTTGCATGGCATACACACAGAACAAAACATTTTCTTTTCCCTTCTAATAGCACTGGGGACCATTGCTTATTCTAAGTGTGGGGGGACATTCATTTGCACTCTAGTAAGATGTTTTTTTTTGTAATATTGAGTGGATCAAAGATGTCTTAGGAAGATACATGCATAGCACTCATTGTTAATGATTCCGCATGAATTGTCGCATTATCATGTCTACATTGTATTCAAGGAAGTTCAAATGATAAGTGTGTTGTATTTTGGTATAGGATGGTGTGAAAAGCTGAGTAAATGGATTTCATTATTGAACTGGGAAATTGATGACCGTGTGAGGGCTTAAGCATGAAGCTCAATTGATGTGTTGATCAAGGTTTGTAAGACTCACAAACACTAGCATTTAGGCACTTGATGACAATTTGTTACAAGACACAAATGGGGAAGACATTGGGAAATAGCGTGAGGAGTGATAGCTGAAATTAAAAGCTGAAAAAATTTGAAGTTGTTGACCATGCCATGTGAGGGATTTGAAAGCTGAATATTTGATGCATGGCAGGCGTGTAAGTGGTGTTAGTTTATTGTATTGCTGCCCACATTCAAACCAAAGCTATCATTACAGTTCCTTGGGTAGTAAAACAAGTGGCCCACCATGTAACTAAATTGGCATTTAGTAGTTGGGAGTATTAAGTGGGGGAATGAATGAGTGGGGAGTCTTGGGTTCTTTAAATTTCACCAACATCACACCCATTACATTCACGCTCACACTCTATTGTTTAGAAAGTGCATTTCATTGTTTTGGTGTGTTTCTCCCTCTCGGCTACCTCAACATCCCAACATCCTCATTTGGTCATTTTCACTTCCAAGGTATGTGCTTAATCTCCTCCTTTCTTCATAGTGGTTTGGAAGTTCAAGTGTTGAATGACTACACATAATGCTCTTAAAATGTGTTCATTCTTATTATGTGTTGAAGCTTATGGTGACTATGTCAAGAAATGGAAGATATAAACCATGCACCAAGGCCTTACTAGATGCTTAGTGTGGGGGAAAATGGGTTAATGCTTAAACTTTGATTTTTCCAGTTTTGCCATGCTACTGTAAAAACGCTATATCTTGAGCATTTGAGGTCCAAATTGAATGCTTCCAGCTGGAGGTTTTGGATAAGAGACTGGGCTTCATTGTTTATGTTTGTCACTTTAGCTAATTATAACTGGAACGTAGGCTAATTTGGATAGAAAAGTAGAGTACATGCTGGAATAAAATTCTGGAGTTAGTTGAATCTGAAAAGTGTGACAGCTTCGGTATTCTGACCGTAACTTGCTTAGTTTAACTCCGAATTGGTTGATTTTTGTTCTCAATTGTAGTTAAGACCTTGAGGTTCATTTTCGTTGTTGTAAGTTTTGGCAAAATCATTCTGCTATGCATGTTATTTCCTCGTTCTTTATGAGATGAAAACAAGATGTGAAATTTTTTGTTGAAGAAACAGTTGGAGTAGTTGTTGATGTGCCTCGGTCATGAGAGCTTACATGTTAAGCTTTAGTAAGATTGTGATGTTTCCATTGTTTACCTTTATAAATGCAGTTTTATGGTGCTTAAAGAAATGCTTGCTATACCATATTGAGATTCCTCAACTAGTTGCAAAGTACATTTAAGCTGGAATTTGATATAAACTCTTGTGCATTGTGTATTTGAAATAGCTTGTGGATAGTAACTTTGACATAACTTTGACATGATGGCAGTGTTATACATCTTGTGGTTATGCAATGTTGAAACTGTGGTCCTTATCATGCATAATGGGATAACCACACACATGATATTTTGGATAGTGACATAATCTTGAGTTGTGATTGTTATTGAAATATCGAGTGAATAAGCTTAAAGTTGAAATTTTTGGTAGAATCTGTTTTGAACAATGTTTTGATATGTTGAGGTTGTTTTACAGCAATGGCACCAAAGAAGGCCGAAACTTCTCAAAAGGGGAAAGGCAAAGGGAAAGCCAAAGGAAAAGCTCCAATGCCTGTGGGCATAGATTCCGAGTACTTTGCTGAGGACTTGGAAATTTTTAAAGATCCTCATGAGGTCATGATCCACACTCCTACTCCAAAGAAGCGAAAAGGCAGCTCTTTGCCCTCCATTTGGGTAGATGACAAAGCTCAGAAAATGTGGGAAGAGGGCTTGACTATCAAGAAGCTGCATTTGGAGCGAGCCTTCACTGTTGAGAAGGGACCTTTAATGGCTTTAATGGAGTTTCATCGACTTGATGCAAGACTTACCAGTGCACCCGGAGTTCTGTAATGTGAGCATTACACGGGAATATTATGCAAATGGGAAATCTGCCAATAAGGAGGGAGCTGTTTATGTCCGTGGTGTTTGGGTGAAGATCACCAGTGAGCTGATCAACGATTATTGTGGAACACCCAGCTACCCTACGGATCCATTTCATTGCCCAGAAGAGGAAGATGGAGACCAAGACTTGTTAAATGAGCTAGCTCACCCTGGAGCTGAATGGGTCGTGAATGCTAGGGGAGTTCACAAACATGTTCGACACCAATACTTGAGAAGTGATGTGAAGTTGTGGCTCATGTTTGTTTTTTCAAGGCTCATGCCTAGCTCCCAAGTTACAGAAGTTTTGCGGAAAAGGTTGTACCTCATTTCAGCTATCCGAGGGCGGCGATCTATTGATATTGGCAGGCTCAATTTGCATGACATCGAAGAAGGTATAGCAGATGACTATGGAGCCATTTACTACCCAGTACTTCTTGAAGAACTGTGCAAGGTTCAGGGAGTCACGGATGAGCTCGGTGGAGATTGGAGGAAGACTAAACTTCCCATTTCCCCCTCCTTTGTACACAAAGTACTTGAAGTTGGAGAAGGAGCTCTTGCAAGCTCTGGCATCTGGACAAAGTTTTCGACAAGATGATTCCATGCCTGTGGATTATACCAATCAAATGGGGCAGCAGCAGTATCCCTTCGATTTTAGCTCTTTTCACAACTCTATTAATGCACTTCAATAGTCAGTGGACACGCGCTTTCAAAGGATGGATGAGAGGTGGGAAAACATGAATGAACAAAATGATGAAAGGCACCAAGTTTTGGTCACAAAGTTGGATGGTATGTCTTCTTTTGCGCAGCAACAGTTTGAGGTTTTGTATCACCGTCAAGTGGTGATGCAAACTGAGTTGGATCGATGAAATAAAATGTCTGTGTATTATCATTCCAACCCGGGACCTCCAAAACCTCCACCCACTATCGCTCAATTAACTGGGTATAGAGTCCCTAACTTGACCCGAGATGAGATGAGTGGAGACATCAATGAGTTTCCTCCGGGAGTGCCTGCGAGATCATCTTTCCCACCACTGCCAATATTCGGTTGGATTCCAATAAATCCCCCTACGCCAACCTTTCGAGTGGATCCTGAATTCATGCCTGGAACTAGGATTCCGATGTTTGGCACTGGACAACCTCTCCAAGGACCTCTTATTGGACCATTCCATTGGACTGCAACACCATTTAGTGGAGCTTCATTTTCCACTACGGCATTTTTCTCTACACCATCATCTTCGGCTCCTTCTTCATCCCAGGGAGCTCCTTCTCCCTAAACTCTTTAATTTACATTGGGGACAATGTTGATTCCAAGTGTGGGGGAAGGGTGTTATTATTTTGATGATATGCTTTGGATTTAAGATGGTGTTGCTTCTTGGTTGTGCTGTTGTCTTGGGATATTGTTGTGTAGGGGCGGTTGTTGATGCTTGAAGTTGAAGTGGGGTGCACTTTTAAAAATTTTTCTTGCTTATTGTTGAGGTTGCTTGCTTATTACTGAAGTTGGTGATTTCTTGAAGTCCTGTTGAAGTGATGCTACACTTATTGGGGAGAAGTTTCCTATGGTGGGAGCATATTTCTATTTGTGGCTTATTGTTGATTCTGGAGGAATCCGAACATGTGTGCAATTTACCTCTTTTCTGCGTTGAGAGCATGATTCATTCAAGAATAAGTGGTGTTTTAGTGGAATATTGCTTAATCGATTGACATGGTGCAATGCGAATGAAGAATTCTGCTTCTGCTTTTGAAATGCTTTGCCAGTGTTATCATGAATTGTATAATATGTAGTATTCAGTATGTAGTTTTTGGAATGTAGTTTTCCTTTTTAAGTGATGGTTGGGTAGTCTTGAGTGTGTTGATTAGGTAAGTGGAAGTGTGGAGAGTGACATTTGTAATGCATTAATGTGGGCTGTAATTCTTCCTTTATGTGTTTTCAGCTTTCGGATAATGCATCTTTATGTGTGTCATTAATGGTTTTCGGGGTGATGTGTTCCAGTGAGGTTTGTGGTGATGTGTGTCGTTGTGTAAAAGGTGGCAAATGTTTGAGTGAGTGGACTAGAAAGTTAATATCATTCATGTATTTGAAACTTTGTTCCTAGTTCACTATGGCATATTTCAAGTTCATCAATTTACTCTTTTTGATCTTGCATGTGAAAATTTTTATTTTCTGGTACTAAGTTTGAAGGAATTGGTACATTTTGCTGGCTAAGGCACGATGTTAAGGTAAGATAGATATGCCATGCAAAAACTCAAATGACATAGGAGGTAATGTGTATGGAATTTGTTCTTTTTTCTATGCATTTGTCTGGTGTTTCCAGTGTTCGTGCAAGTTTAGTCATTTTGGGACTCTTATGAACATGTGCATGCATAATAAAAGATATGGAGAAAAAGCCGTTGGCAACTGGGAATGAATAGCCACAAGACCCGGGCAGATGAATCTGGGAAAGAATAGCCGCAAGACCCGGGCAGATGAATGGGAAAAAAGAGCCATAAAACCAAGGCTATGGTACCAATGAGTGCCACGAATAAGCACCAATGTGCAGAATAAGGGCAATGTCCCATAGAATACCAATGTACGCATAGGTACCATTGATCTTGTGAGCTGCATGTTCATAAGAATGGACAAGAGATTGGCATGTATTGAATGGTTTGTGAGACAACTTGATGGTGTATAGCAAGGGAATAGATGAAGTTTCATGTTCCTCAGCACACACTTGCACGCATGACATTTTGGTCTTTATTCATTGTGCCTTAGTTGATAATTTGTACTAAAATCTAAGAGTTAGGTGCCAGGAACCTTGGTATAAAAACTTGTGTGGAAATGTTTTGATGAACTTGGATGTGGCCATTGTGGATAAGTGAACAAGGTATCATATGCGGGTGATGAAAATGTATAGAGTGTGCAGCTTTGCTTGAGGACAGGCAAAAGTTCAAGTGTGGGGAAAATTGATAAGTCGGTTTTATACCAACTTATAAAGCTTATTTCACTTAGCTTTTGACATGTAATGCTTACATTTGTGTGGTATTATGTGCTAATTTTTGCATTAATGTGATATGCAACTTGATGTGCGTAAATGGAGAAAAGACCAAAAATGGTTCTGAAAATAGGGAAATGTGTGTTGATGCTAAATGACAAGGTTTAGAGTTCAAAACGACTAGGATAGTGAGTAAGAATTTGGGAAAAACCAAAATGTGCCTTCTAGGTTAGAAATGAGGATTGGGCAGATTTGGTTAGTGAACTTCATCCGAGCATAACTTTCGCAATACAAATTCAATTGGTAAGGTCTTGGATGTTATGGAAAACCCTTTGAATGCACTTTAATTCCTATGTTTTAACTGTCTTCTAAATCTGTGTGAAAAGTTATGAAATGGGAGCTTCTTTGTGAAATGTTACATTAGGGTTTCATGGGATTTATGTTGCCACAGTTTGGTTAATTGTTGATAACTTGAGCTCTAGACATCCAATGATGTTGTTTCTAGAACCATTGGAAAGATGAGAGGAAGATCTATAACTTTAATGTTGATTCCAAGTTCTAATTCGAAATGGAGACGGATGATTTGCAGCCATAAAAGGGATTAGGCTGGAACGCATAAAAGGATTAAAGAATTACACTACGATGAGGTCGTAGGGTTAATTTCACTCTCTCCCATGTTTCAGTATTTTGGTCATAACGCTTTGGTCTGAGCTCCGATTTGAGTACTTCAAAGGGCTATGGAAAGCTGAGATTTGGGGCTACACTTTTGTGTTTTATGTTTTTCCAATTTCCCAACGCATCATACCCGAATATTGGTTGGAAGCAGCTGAGAAGTTGGACATTTTGAGCATAAAATTTACACTACGATCTCATCGTAGTGTAAATGTTTACACACACATTTGTGCACAACGATCTCATCGTAGTGCATTTGCACACCCACACAATTTACACTACTATCTCATCGTAGTGTAAATTTACACACACATTTCACAATAATTCTCACAAACACAATCACTCTTGCTATTTTGCACATTCACATTTCATATCACTCATTCTTTGCTATTTCACAACAAAATCTTTGCAACTTTTCATAACATTCTGAAATCTTCACACTTTGTTCTATTCTTAAACATTTCATAACATTCACACATTTCACAAACACATTCACTCTTGCACTCTTGCACAATTCACATTTCAAATTACGTATTCTTTACTATCTTTATTTGGACTCTCTCATCACATTACAGTTCTTCACTCTTCAATATGTTCACTCTACACTCCACAACACAATTCACCTCATAAATTTCCCTCTACACTCGGCACACAAGCACTTGCACTACGATGCATCGTAGCGATTCATCGTAGTGAAGGCAGTTTGTACCACGATGCATCGCTACAATGCATCGTGGTTATGGTGTGTATATGCTACGATGCATCGTAGCAATGCATCGTAGTTGTGTTGTGTGTATGCTGCTTATTTTTGTTCTACACATTTGTGCTTCACTCTTTGCTTCATTCTGGAGTTCACATTCTTAAACATTTCTTCACCCATTTCACAAACACTTTGTATAATATTTCTGTTTTCCATCTTTTGGTGTTTTCTTTTGACACAAAAGGAATTTACAAACACTTTCACAACACTCTTCATATCGTGCATTTTCATTGCATTCAGTTTCAGATTATTTTGAATACCACTTAAGCATTCCATAAGTTTTATACCACGATGCATATTTTCATTTTGATCTTCATCCTATGCGGTATCCTTGATTTCATAGTCTCGTATGTATACATGGTTCATCAATTTCACAAACACCTTGCACCACAGCCTTGCACTTAAGAGCTCATGAACACACATAATTCCTCACACAATTCACAAACACACACTCGGGTGGATTGCACCATGATGCATCTTAGTGATGCATCAGTGGAATGGAATTTACACTACGATGCATCGTAGCGATGCATCGTAGTGTTGTGATGTTGAATTGCGATGCATCGTAGCGATGCATCGCAAGGTTATTTGGATTCTGGCTGCTAAAGAAATTGGCTAAGTGTTCTGATCGTATGTTCTTGGTGCTAGGTACAAGGAAGCGTGAAGCTGCTGGCTCAGGGGCGTGGAAGCTTGGATGGAGGCTAATAGCTGCTGGCTCAAGGGCGCTGGAACTGGATCGAAGACGCACCACCGATGGCTCAAAGGCGCTGGGAAGGCTTGAAAGCCTTTTATTTGGGATTTTCATACTTGGGCTGATTTTTAGTCATTTCTTTGAAGGGTACTCTTGTAACTTTGTAGTTATTTTACGTTTGCGTATTAGCTACATTTTTTATGATTCTCTATATATAGGAAATGTAGCTAATATGTAAAGGGGATTATTCATTATTCATTTTTTTTATTTTTCTTTCACGTGTAACCGACTTTCATATTTTTAGAGCGGGAATTGTTCATCTCCAGATTTACTTTCTCTCTCTTCTTTCTCTCTCTAGACTCTTTTCTCCGATTTGGATTTTGATCGAGTTTATGTGCCGACACTTACAAATTGAGCTCAATCGAAGAAGCTTTACACATTCCTCTTGAGTATAACCGGTGAAATCTCCCAATTCTATGTATTATGAATGTGTAATGTTGGAATTTGCTAAAATTGAGCTTAATATGGAAATGTCCGGCTAGTGTGTGATAATCTAGGGTACTGAAGGGTGAATGCTTGGTTTATTTGATAATGTGCAGTATCATTAACGATCTAAGAAAAGAAATACAACATTCTCTGAATTGAATTTGTAAACTTGTTAAGTTCATGTATTTGATCTGGATTTGTTGAAATGAGATTTTATTGCGGTTGCCTTGCTGAGTTGAACCTTAATTTATTAGATTCGGCTAAGAATTCATGAATGAGAACCAGAGATTATAAGAGTTCTTAAGCCTGCTCGTATATGTTCATGACTTAGAGCTAGACCTCACCCAAGGAAGCTCTTCGTCTATGAAATCTTAAGAACAAGGTGCTAAGAGATTCTTCGACTTAAATTACAAACTTAAAACCTTGAATCAGGCCTCATCAGAGGAGATTATAAGAGGTATTTGCTGAAGTAATTTGAGTAGAGAATTGAGAAGGCTAAGGTAATTCTTCACCATCCTTGGGCCTCACCAAAGGTTAGGATGGTGTTGGGAGACTAGGATTGAAGTGTGGTCACCATGCCGACTCCAATTTAGGTCTCCAGTTGCTATTCTCCTCAATTGATTTGCGTGTATGTTAATGGTACTGTACAGATAAATGTGAGTGTGCATTCACTTGGAAGAAGCCTAGATTATCAGTTTTAATCATCTGTGATTTTTCTTGTTAATTCATTGTGATTCCTTTGTGATTGTTCATTTCCTGTTTGTTGTGATTTCATTTGATTTACTTACTGTCTTGTGACTATTATTTTTTATTCTTGATTCTACACACTTTGTGACAACAAACCGAGCATCTATCAAAATTTCTCATTACCACCTGTTCCCTGTGGAACGAACATTTCTCATCATTTCTATAAGTAGAGTTAGGATAAATTGACGAGTAGCGATATCTTGTATCAATTTTTGGCGCCGCTGCAGGGGATCTAGGCACGGTTCTTGAATTTGATTTTGTTCTGTTTTTAGTTTTATGTTCATTGTGTGAGTTTGTTCTGTTTTGGTCTATATAGTTCTTAATTTTTTCTTCCCGTTTGCTTACTTTTTCTTTGTGTTGATTCTATTTCTTTTGCCATCTTGTATTGGTTTGGGTTCCTAATTGTTCCATTTGTTCTGTTTCTTATATTGTTCCCTTTCTGGTAGTTTACCATTTGGAGTCTTGTTACTGTCGTTATTGTTTTATTTCTTTTTGGGATATCACTTGTGGTTTGTGTATGCCCAGGTCCGTAAGATCTGCAGGGGAGCCTGAATTCACACTTAACCTTGAATTGCAAAGAACTTTGAGGCAGCAAAGGAAGGAAAAAATGGCTAATCCTGAGGCAAGGCCACCACGATTTGGAGACCATTATGCGGTTAACTTTGACAATGGCTTTGAACAGCAAGAAATTGATGTGGCAAGCTATCATATACCAACTCAAATTGTTTCAATGATAACACAAGGGCAGTTTTTCCAAGGGTTGGACAATGAAGATCCTAATGAACACCTAGACTGGTTCTTAGGCTTGTACAACACTTTTAAGCTCCCAGGAGTGCCTAGAGGTGAAGTCCATCGGATCTTGTTTCCCTTGTCACTCAGAGGAAAAGATAAACACTGGTATAAGACGATTGGAGGCACTCGTGCAGTAAAAACCTTTGATGAGTTGCAGAAAAAGTTCTTGGCTAAGTATTTCCCTCCAGCAAAGTTGGAGAAGTTAAGGATGGATATAATGAATTTTCAGCAGCATGACGGAGAGCCATTCAGTGAGGCTTGGGATAGATTCAACGATTTGATAAGGCAATGCCCCAATCACGACTTGGGGGGAAATAAGAGAATTAAATACTTTTTTCAAAGGCCTTACTACTTAGGCTTCATTAGTGAGGCTTGGCATGAGTGAGTGTGATGGTGCGAAAATCCAAATAAAACGTGCCTGTGTGTGGGCGGGCCCGCCGTGGTTGGCTTGTGCGGGCGCATAGGCGCCCGCACTGTGTGCGTGTGTGCGGCCTGTGCGGGTGCATATGCGCTCGCTCAGTCGTGCGCGGTGTGTTGTGCGGGCTCCTATGCGCCCGCACAGTGTGTGTTGTGCCTTGCCTGTGCCCGAGTGTGGCTTGTGCGTGTGTGGCCTGTGCGGGCTCATATGCGCCCGCACAGGCATGTGTGTGTGTGTGCTGTGCGGATGCATATGCACCCGCACAGTTGTGTGTGTGTGTTTGTGTTGTGCGGGCGCATATGTGCCCGCACAAGTTTACGTATGTTTGTGTGTGTTTTTTTGTGTGTTTTGTGTGTGTGTGTGGGGTCTATGCTTATATGCTGTGTTTGAAGTGTTGCAATGCAAAAATGTGTAAGTGTGTGCATGGCATTCAATTTACTCAAAATGATATCAACTTTGTAGTATTTTCACACAATTAGACATTTTTGCACATTCGTAGAGTTTCTATCATTTCTACACTAATGTTGTCTTTCAAACACATTTCCATCGAAATTCCACACAAAAGATCAAGTATTTAGAGCCAATAAGTTGGTGTTAACGAGACTTATCATGTACCCTACTCTTGTGAGTTGTAGAATGCCATCAACATTGTATCCAGTTTTATATTTCCAGGCATACAAAACCTTGGGATTTGAAATTTTATTAAAAATAATAAAAATGGTTGTTTTGGAAATTTTGAATGCTGGAATTTTTCAGAATAAACATTTTTGAACTGTATGAATAAATTTTTCAACTTTTCAGGTAAAAAGATTTCTTCATTAGGTCCATGAATTCTAAACCAATTAAGAAACCTTTCTGGAATGATTTTGTTAAAATTGGCTTCATCCCTACGAATCCACCAACTATGCTTATATGAAGAATTTTGATATAAGTGGACATGATTAAAACTTTCCACCATATCTGTTTATGAAAATGCATACTCAAAATTATTGTATCTAGAAATAAAATTTTGAGTTCGAATTTGTGAAGAATTCCAATCAGAGTAAGAAGGCATTTTGTGAATATACATCTGAGACAAAGCAATTTCATTGTCTTCAGTTGTTGGATACCAATTTTGGTGTCTGCTGGATCTGGGTTTATCATTGATATCAGCAATTTTAGTGAAATTTAGAAAATCAGCATAAGTATGCTGAGTTTTCAAAGGAAGTGGTCCTCTTAGATTGAAATTAGAATTTGAAGGATTATTAAAATTTTTTTGAATAATTTCATATAGATCTAATTTAAGATCAGTTTCAGAAATGAAAATCGAATGTGCGGTTATTCCATTTTTTATGTAATCATGATCATGATTTGAGGATTCATAAAGGAAGACACTTTTGGCTGTAGGCTTGTGGCCTATTGTAACAAGAGAAGTATTTTTAGAATTGGATTGGTTTGAAGAAGACTGACCTCTCATTTGAGATGACCAGTATAGTGGAGGATATTGGGAATTATAATGGCTAACATAGCCAAAATCCATTTGAGGTCTATGACCTCTTCCACCTCTACCTTGCATTTCCTGCAAAAATTTAAATAAGAAGATTTTAAATAATAATAGCAATTGTTTTTTGAAAATTTTCAAGACAATTCCTCAAAGCTTGATTTTTTATTGGATGTCGTCTAGATTTATGTGTGTGATATGAAATTAACATTCTAAAATAATTCATTTGATGTAAAAATGCTTGTTATTTTATTGATAAAACATTTACATTTTCTACATGATAAATATGTGGAAATTCAGGATCCCGTCGAACCCTTTCTTTTAATGCATAAATTTTTCTAATTTTCGTAATTGTTGCTGGATTTTCAATATAATTTTTAACCATTGTAATTTAAAACTGTCTTCCATATTTTTATTCATCAGTTAATAAAGGGCATTTTCTTTTTATAAAATTCTATATATCTATAATGATCTTCTAAGTATTGTGGATCAATATTTAATTTTTTTTTAAATTTTATATATTCTTAACCATCTATAATATTGCATTTGATGAAGAAAATTTTGATCTTTTAAAGATTCAGTATCATAATTTAATACTCTAATTTCTTGTTTATAATTAGAAGGGTTTTGAAGATAAATTTTTAAATACTCTATTGAAAATTCTTCTTCAATTTGTTCCGTCATAACCTGCAAGAAATTTTTATCCTTGTAAGAATTCTCGTGTAAGAAAGTCAGGTAAAGAATTTAATTCACCTTTGATATAAACAATTTTAAAATCAAATACAGTTAAAATAGCTAGCCATCTAGCAAATATTTGTTTAGATGCAATATTTTTTTACATCCTTTTGTAGTACTTCTTTTGCAGCACTACAATCAACTATAAGCAAAAATTCTTGATTTAATAAATCATCTTGAAATTTAGAAATACAAAGAACTATGCTAAGAATTTCTTTTTTAATTGTAGAATAATTTAATTGAGCATTTTTCCATGTTCCAAAATTATATCTAATTAATTCTTCTTTATTGGTTTGTGGATTCTTTTATTTCAAAATTTCCCCATAACCAATATCAGAAGCATCAGTTTCTACAATTTTATCCCAGGATTTACTAAACTTAAACATGGTAAAAATTTAACCTTTTGTTTAATTATTTTTATTGCATTAGTATGAATTTCAGACCATGCAGGAGGATCTTTCTTCAACCTATCATATAAATGTTTACTATCAATAGCCAAATTTTTATAATATTCACCAATATAATGTAAACTTCCTAAAAATCTTTGCAATTGTTTTTTATCCTTCAATTCATCAGGAAATTTATTTGCAAATTCAATAATTCTAGCAATTTGAATAATTTGACCATGTTCTAATTCATAACCTAAAAATATAATTTTAGATTGAAATAATTTTAATTTTTTGGCAGAAACAACTAAACCATTTTTAATAACAACTTTAATAAAAATATTTAAATGTTTGAAATGTTGATCAATATTTTGTGAAAAAATTAAAATATCATCAATATAAACTATTATAAAAGAATATGGTGAAAAAATATCATTCATTATATGTTGAAATTCAGAAGGAGCATTTTTAAGATCGAAAGGCATTACATTCCGCTCGTAATGACCAAATGGAACAGTAAATGCAGTCTTATATTTATCTTTTTCCGCAATTTGTATTTGCCAAAATCCAGATTTTAAATCAAATTTAGAGTATATCGTTGCTCCAAAAGTTCTATTTAATAGATCTTTTTTATTTGGAATTGGATATCTAATCCATTGTAAAACCATATTCAAGGGTTTATAATTAATTACTAATCTTGGAACACCTCTTCAATTTCTGAATTTTTATTAACATAAAATGTATAGTAGCTCCAAGGAGAATAACTTTTTCTAATTATTTTCTTTTTTAACAAATCATCAATTTCTTTTTTGCAATATTCAACCATTTCTTTATTCATTTGAGATGGTATTGCTTTCGTTGGTATTTTTTGTTCATCAAAATCTTTTTCATATGGTAATTCAACAATATGTTGTTTTCTTTCCCAAAAAGCATTTGGCAATTCACTACAAATTTTTGTAGTAATTTCTTGTGTAATATTTTTAATTTGATTTTCTAGTTTTGGAGATTTTAACTATTCTTTTATTTTTAAAGATAAAATTTCATATGAAAGAAAATCAATTTGATTATTTTTCAATTTTATATTTTCATGTAAATTTAATGAACAAAGATCTCTAGTTTTTGGAGAAGTTATAAATTTAAATGATAAATCAGAATCAATTTTTGACAATGTTTTACCATCACATTTATATGGATGCATTAAATTTAGGAAATGAGTTCCTAGTATTACATGTTGATTAATTGTTTTGGCTAAAACGAATGGACAACATACATAATTATTTTCTTAAGAAAATATACACACATTTGACAATTTATAATCTACATTTATATTTGCACCTTGTGCAGCATTTAATATAACTTGAGTTTTTTCAAAATATTTTGAAGGTAATAATCATTCTCTAATACAATTTAAATCTGCACCTGAATCTATCATTACTATTGATTGAATTTTATACTCTTTATTTATTACAAGAGTTGCAAAAATATAATATTTTTGAGATGTAATTAAAGTCTTTAATTGAGAATTTTGATCAGAAATTTCTTCTATTTTATCAAGTTCTTTTTCTATTAAAGTCTTAATTTTTAATATTTTAATTTCTGTTTTTAATTCATTAATTTCTTGTTTTAATATAGGCGAAGTAATTTTTGAGACTTGGTTTTCTAAATATTTTTTATCTTCTTGTATTTTGAAAGAAGTATCTAATTTATCTATTTATTTTTTATTTAAAGAATTATTATTATTAGATGAAGAATAATAAGAATTTTCTTGAAAATATATTTCTAAATATTGATTTCTTTTTATAGGATTTTTAATATCATTAATCAATTTTAACATCATTTTTTGATTTTAAGTTAATGTAAAAATTTCTAACTGATTTAATTTTTCATATTTAACTATTCCTAGTTTAAGATTGTCTATTTCACATATTTTATCAATATTTTTAGAGTTATTATTTTCAATATTTTCATTTTTTGAACTATTTTCTTCTATGTCCATTTTATTATTTTCATCTTTTGAACTGTTTTCTTCTATGTCAACTTTATGGAAATTTTCTTGTTTTAAGATTTCATTTTTATCAATACATGAATCATTATTATTTTTTATTTCATCACTTTTTTCATTTTCAACACAAGAGTATTTATAATTTTATTTTCTTTTTTGTGTTGTTTTTGCAAAGAATAAATTAATTTTAATAATTTATTATTTAGTAGTTTCCAAATTTGATAAGCTTTATCTATGATATTTAGGCTAGATAAATCATGCATGTAATTTACTCTTTTTTCAGTATAAAACCATGCAATAAATGAAATAATTACCTCAGTATTTTTAATTGAATCATAATATTCATTTTGAATATATTTATGTTGTTTAGAATCATAGGTTCTAAAATACCAAGTTCTAAATAATTTATAGTGTGGAAGATTAAAATCTTCAACACATATTTTACTTATTTCTTTTAGATCCAATTTATTTAATTGCTTATTTTCAATTGAAGACAAAAGATGAGAAATAGAATTGTTAATGGAATACATAATTGAAAATTAATTCAAAAAGATTAAAAAGTAATTTAAGAGCAAAAAGTAATTCAAGAGAGCATCGGGTAGGATTACTAACATAATTTATGGTATATACACATAACTTAGTTCCTTCCATATGGAATCACGTATTGAATATCTTAGATTTTCTCCAAACTTGATATCACGTATTGAAAATTTTATATTTCTCCACACTTGATAACTTATTGTGCTAATGAAACTCAACAAAACATTAGTTTATATGTCAATCCTTTAACCATTTAAAAGTATGTAAGGGACTTACTACTTATTTTCTCTAATCTTGAAGCATTTATCTTCAAGCTTTATGCACAAAACACCAAGGAAACACCAACTAATTACAAAGGAGGGAAGAACTTTTTAACTCCTTAGCATAAACCTGTAAATTATAAAAACTTAAAGAAGAAAGAAGAAGGTAAAGATTGCTTGAAGAAAATAAGAGAAAGTTTTGAAACCAAGAAAATTCTATTGCATAAGAACTCTTGATTACAAAAAGTATTACAAAGAGAGCTTGAGAGCTAACTCTTGGAATGCTTGAAATGTAAAGAAAATTCTAAGGGAAGAAAATCCTCTGCCTTACAACCCATTTGGGTTCCTATTTATAGACTTTCTCAAATACTAAAGTCAACAGACAATAATTCAAAATACAATATTTTAAAAGTTATGTGATCTTCACTTTTTCTCCACTTTGTCTTGTGATGATAATGTCTTCCACCATTTTTGACAATATCTTCCATTTTCTTTGCATTATTTCTTTGATTTTTTCTTCTTTGCAGTCTTTTTGGAACAGGTTTCCTCAGCTTCATCTGATGAAGATTTTCTTGAAATTGATTTAGGAGTATTTGCTCTGGATTTTTCTGAACTGGAATCTAACAATTTTAATACATAGTCTTTATTTTTATAGAGATTATGTATTAATTGTTCAAATTCATTCTTCTCCTTTTCTATCATTTAATCATCAGAATTTGGTCTTGAATTTTCATCAGAGGAAATCTCCAAATCTTCTTCTAGCGTGGATTCCTCATAAGTGAATTTGATCAAATTTTTATCATAATAAGATTTTGAAACAGATGTTTTTATTTTTTCCTTTTTATCCTTTCTTTTTCTTTTTTCATTTCTTTTTTTTCAATTTTTTCTTTTTCTTTTCCTTTTACCTTTTTTCCTCTTTCTCATGTATGGGAGAAGAGACGGCTTTCATTTTCTTTAATTCTTTTTGTAATTTTTCTATTAAATAATTTTTCTCATTCAATTCTTTTTGAGAAGAAATATTAATCTCTTGTGTCACTTTTTCTTTTACAAAAGAATTTTTTGCTTGAACAAGTGTTTTTTCAATTTCATGATATTCTACTTGACATTTTGGCCACCATTTAGTGTACCCTACTCTTGTGAGTTGTAGAATGCCATCAACATTGTATCCAGTTTCATATTTCCCGGCATACAACCATGGAATTTGGAATTTTATTAAAAATAGTAAAAATGGTTGTTTTGGAAATTTTGAATGCTGGAATTTTTCAGAATAAACATTTTTGAATTGTATGAACAAAATTTTTTAACTTTTCAGGAAGAAAAGTTTCTTCTTTAGGTCCATGAATTCTAAACCAATTAAGAAACCATTCGGGAATATTTTTGTTAAATTTGGTTTCATCTATACGAATCCACCAAGTATGCTTATACGAAGAATTTTGATATTAGTGGACATTATGAAAACTTTCCACCATATCAGTATATGTAACTGCATACTCAAAATTATTGTATCTGGAAATAAAATTTTGAGTTCGAATTTGAGAAGAATTCCAATCAGAGTAAGAAGGTATTTTGTAAATATACATATGAGACAAAGCAATTTCATTGTCTTCAGTTGTTGGATACCAATTTTGGTGTCTATTCGATCTGGGTTTATCATTGATGTCAGCAATTTTAGTGAAATTTAGAAAATCAGTATAAGTATGCCGAGTTTTCAAAGGAAATGGTCCTCTAAGATTGAAATGAGTATTGGAAGGATTATTAAAATATTTTTGAATAATCGCATATAGATCTAATTTAAGATCAATTTCAGAAATGAAAGTAGAATGTGCGGTTATTCCATTTTTTATGTAATCATGGTCATAATTTGAGGACTCATCAAGAAGGACACTTTTGGTTGTGGGTTTATGACCCAATGAAACAAGGGAAGTATTTTTAGAATTATTTTGGTTTGAAGAAGACTGACCTCTCATTTGAGATGACTAGTATAGTGTAGGATATTGGGAATTATAATGGCTAACATAGCCAAAATCCATTTGAGGTCTATGACCTCTTCCACCTCTACCTTGCATTTCCTGCAAAAATTTAAATAAGAAGATTTTAAATAATAATAGCAATTTCTTTTCGAAAATTTTCAAGACGATTCCACAAAGCTTGATTTATTATTGGATGTCGTCTAGATTTATGTGTGTGATATGAAATTAACATTCTAAAATAATTCAATTGATGTAAAAATGCTTGTTGTTTTATTGATAAAACATTTGTATTTTCTACATGATAAATATGTGGAAATTCAGGATCCTGTTGAACCCTTTCTTTTAATGTATAAATTTTTCTAATTTTCTTAATTGTAGCTGGATTTTCAATAAAATTTTTTAACCATTGTAATTTAAAATTGTCTTCCATATCAATTAATAAATGGCATTTTATTTTTATAAAATTCCATATATCTATAATGAGCTTCTAAGTATTGTGGATCAATATTTAATTTTTTTAAAATTTTATATATTCTTAACAACCTATAATATTGTATTTGATGAAGAAAAGTTTGATCTTTTAAAGATTTTGTATCATAATTTAATATTCTAATTTCTTATTTATAATTAGAAGGTTTTTGAAGATAATTTTTTAAATAATTTTCTATTGAAATTTCTTCTTCAATTTGTTCTGTCATAACCTGCAAGAAATTTTTATCCTTGTAAGAATTCTCGAGTAAGAAAGTCAGGTAAAGAATTTAATTCACCTTTAATATAAACAATTTAAAAATCAAATACAGATAAAATAGCTTGCCATCTAGCACATATTTGTTTAGATGCAACATTTTTTACATCATTTTGTAGTACTTCTTTTGCTGCACTACAATCAACTCTAAGCAAAAATTCTTGATTTAATAAATCGTCTTGAAATTTAGAAATAGAAAGAACTATACTAAGAATTTTTTTTTTAATTGTAGAATAATTTAATTGAGCATTTTTCCATGTTCCAGAATAATATCTAACTAATTCCTCTTTATTGGTTTGTGGTTTTCTTGTTTCAAAATTCCTCCATAACCAATATTAGAAGCATCTGTTTCAACAATATTATCCCATTCAGGATTTACCAAACTCAAGCATGATAAAAATTTAACATTTTGTTTAATTATTTTTACTGCATTAGTATGAATTTCAGAGCATGCAGGAGGATCTTTTTTCAACCTATCATATAAAGGTTTACTATCAATAGCCAAGTTTTTATTATATTCACCAATATAATTTAAACTTCCTAAAAATCTTTGCAATTGTTTTTTATCCTTCAATTCATCAGGAAATTTATTTGCAAATTCAATACTTCTAGG
The DNA here is from genome assembly GCA_016586305.1 of Ophiorrhiza pumila. NCBI lineage: Eukaryota > Viridiplantae > Streptophyta > Magnoliopsida > Gentianales > Rubiaceae > Ophiorrhiza > Ophiorrhiza pumila. The sequence goes on along the minus strand of BLIW01000008.1, from coordinate 28,221,184 downwards.
AATTGGAGTAATTTTACCATATTCTAATTCATAACCTAAAAATCTAATTTTAGATTGAAATAATTTTAATTTTTTGGCAGAAACAACTAAACCATTTTTAATAACAATTTTAATAAAAATATTTAAATCTTTAAAATGTTGATCAATATTTTGTGAGAAAATTAAGATATCATCAATGTAAACAATTATAAAAGAATATGGAGAAAAAATATCATTCATTATATGTTGAAATTCAGAATGAGCATTTTTAAGACCGAAAGGCATTACATTCCACTCATAGTGACCAAATGGAACAGTAAATGCAGTCTTATATTTATCTTTTTCAGCAATTTGTATTTGCCAAAATCCAGATTTTAAATCAAATTTAGAGTATATCATTGTTCCAAAAGTTCTATTTGATAGATTTTTTTTATTTGGAATTTGATATCTTATCCATTGTAAAACCAAATTCAAGGGTTTATAATTAATAACTAATCTTGGAACACCTCTTTCAATTTCTGAATTTTTATTAACATAAGATGCAGAGCAACTCCAAGGAGAATAACTTTTTCTAATTATTTTCTTTTTTAACAAATCATCAATTTCTTTTTTGAAATATTCAACCATTTCTTTATTCATTTGAGATGGTCTTGCTTTCGTTGGTATTTTTTCTTCATCAAAATCTTTTTCATATGGTAATTCAACAATATGTTGTTTCTTTCCCAAAAAGCATTTGGCAATTCACTACAAATATTTGTAGTAATTTATTGTGTAATATTTTTAATTTGATTTTGTAATTTTGGAGATTTTAACTGTTCTTCTATTTTTAAAGATAAAATTTCATGTGAAAGAAAATCAATTTGATTATTCTTCAATTTTATATTTTCATGTAAATTTAATGAACAAAGATATCTAGTTTTTGGAGAAGTTATAAATTTAAATGATAAATCAGAATCAATTTTTGATAATGTTTTACAATCACATTTATATGGATGCATTAAATTTAGAAAAGGAGTTCCTAGTATTACATGTTGATTAATTGTTTTAGCTAAAACAAATGGACAACCAATATAATTATTTTTTTCAGAAAATATACACACATTTGATAATTTATAATTTAAACATAAAAATTTAAACAAACAAAATAAAGTAAGTAAGGGACTATTTTCTCTAACAAAATAAAGTAAGTAACAAACATAAAAATTTAAACTTATTTTCTCTAATCTTGAAGCATTTATCTTCAAGCTTTATGCACAAAAACACCAAGGAAACACCAACTAATTAAAAATGAGGGAAAAACTTCTTAACTCCTTAGCATAAACCTGTAAATTATAAAAACTTAAAGAAGAAAGAAGAAGGAAAGATTGCTTGAAGAAAAGAAGAGAAAGTTTTGAAACCAAGAAAGTTCTGTTGCATAAGAACTCTTGATTACAAAAGGGAATTACAAAGAGACCTTGAAAGCTAACTCTTGGAATGCTTGAAAGTGTAAAGAAAATTCTAAGGGAAGAAAATCCTACCCTTACAACCCATTTGGGTTCCTATTTATAGACTTTCTCAAATACTAAAGTCAAAAGACAATAATTTAAAATACAATACAATAATTCAAAATACAATATTTTAAAAGTGATGTGATCTTCACTTTTTCTACATTTTGTATTGTAATAATAATGTCTTCCACCATTCTTGACAATATCTTCTATTCTCTTTGCATTATTTCTTTGATTTTTTCTTCTTTGCAGTCCTTTTGGAACAGGTTTCCTCAGCTTCATCTGATGAATATATTCTTGAAATTGATTTAGGAGTATTTGCTCTGGATTTTTCTGAACTGGAATCTAACAATTTCAATACAACCAAATTTACACCAGGATTTAAACATAAAAATTAAACAAACAAAATAAAGTATGTAAGGGACTTACTACTTATTTTTTCTAATCTTGAAGCATTTATCTTCAAGCTTTGTGCAAAAATCAACAAGTAAACACCAAGTAATTACAAAGGAGGGAAGAACTTCTTAACTCCTTAGCATAAACCTGTAAATTATAAAAACTTAAAGAAGAAAGAAGAAGGAAAGATTGCTTGAAGAAAAGAAGAGAAAGTTTTGAAACAAAGAAAATTCTATTGCATAAGAACTCTTCATTACAAAGGTATTACAAAGAGAGCTTGAGAGCTAACTCTTGAAAGCTTGAAAATGTAAATAAAATTCTAAGGGAAGAAAATCCTACCTCTTACAACCCATTTGGGTTCCTATTTATAGACTTTCTCAAATACTAAAGTCAAAAGACAATAATTCAAAATACAATATTTTAGAAAAATAATAATTCAAAATACAATATTTTAAAAGTGATGTGATCTTCACTTTTTCTCCACTTTGTGTTGTAATGATAATGTCTTCCACCATTCTTGACAATATCTTTGATAAGTTGGTTTTATACCAACTTAAATGTGTTATTTCACTTAGCTTTTTACTTGTTTTTTATGCAATTGTGTGGTGCTATGTGACATTTTGTGCATTTATGTGGTTTGCAACTTGACGTGCTTAAATGGTGAAAAATACCAAAAATGATGATAAAATAAGGAAAATGTGTGTTTGAGGTAAATGACAAGGAAAGAGTCTAAAAGGACTTGAATGGTATGTGAGATTTTGAGGGAAACGTAAATATGTCTATATTTTGCTTAGTTTGAAGTTGGACAGAATTGGTACTGTTACTTCATTTGAGTGTAACTTTCTCAATCTTAATCCAAATAAGGAGGTCTTGCATGTTTCGGAAAGCTCTTTGTGTGCACTTCATTTCGTATGTTTTAACGTTCCGCAAATTCTGTGTCCAAGTATGAGAAATGAAAGCATGTTTATGGACACTATTTCGGTTTTGCCTTTAATTCACTTCACTGCCATAGTTTGGTGTAATGTCAATATCTTGAGTTATAGACTTCCATTGTTTATGATGCTTATATCCATGGAAAGCTAAGACTCATGGCTACAACGTGCATGTTTTACGTTTCTCCAAATTCACAACGCATCAAGTCCGAATGTTGATTGGAAGTTGCTGTACATTTGAACACTTGAGCATGATTTTTGCCTACGACTTCATCGTAGCACAACATTTGCACATTCACACATTTGTGCTACGATGCATCGTTGCTTTGAAGGATTTGTGTTGCGATGCATCGCAGCTTTGATTTTACACTCACTCACACAATTGGCTTGCGACCTCATCGCAAGCCAGTTTTGAACACACTCACTCACAATTTGGCTTGCGACCTCATCGCAAGCCAAATTTTGCACACATTCACTTTACACTCACTCATTTCACTTACTCTTACACAAAGCTCTACACTAACACATAACACAATTTCATACACTTCACAAGAGTTGTTCTACGATGCATCGTAGAACAATTCAAGCATTTTTGAGCTAACATCTTAAGCATGAAATCAGCAACATATCATTTCCAACATTTCTCATAACACCATCGTAGAGCAATTCAAGCATTTTTGAGCTAACATCTTAAGCATGAAATCAGCAACATATCATTTCCAACATTTCTCATAACATTTCTTCAACCACTTCACAACATATTTTGTACACACATTTGCATGACTTGCTCTTCACCATTTCGTGTGCATTTTTATTTCCAATCCATGCTTTCTCAGTCACTGTCTTAAGTCTCTAGAATAGCACACTTGTACTAAAGTTCCATTCACTTCACTTCACAACATGCACTTAATTGTTCCTACACTTCTGGCATATTCATTCACATACATTGCACACTACATTCTTGTATATTTCTTCACAAACTTCACAACACTTTTCATTTAATTCATTTTCATAACATTGTGGACACACATTTATAGGCTAGTTTTTTACCCTTTCAGATCACAACATTTCCTTCCATTGATTTTCAACAAACCTCATTTTCACTTAGCTTGATTTCACAAGTTTTCATAACATTCATCTTTCATTTCATTCTTTCATTTTTCATTTTTCAGTTTTCTCTTCTTGCACAAAAACTCACAAACACTCACAACACTTCACACAACTCATAGAACATCACAAACACACTCAAGCAAATTTTACACCACTATGCATCGTAGCTTTGCATCGGTGGTGTGAAATTTGCACTACGATGCATCACCACGATGCATCGTAGTGTTGCGAATTTGCACTACGATGCATCGTAGTGTTGCAATGTTTGTGATACGATGCATCGCGGTGATGCATCATAGCTTTGTTCTATTTGTGCGGCCATGCATCGCGGTGATGCATCGCAAGTTTGTGTGAAGTTTTGGCTGAAAAATCGACTAAGTGTTTGGTTTTGTTCTTTTGGTGCACAGGTACAAAGAAGCGTGGACAGGGATGGCACAAAGGCGCTGGAACTAGGATGGAGGTGCAGGGCTGCTGGCTCAAAGGCGCTGAAGATGACTTGAGGCTTCTACCACTTGGGATTTTTCATTTGTGCTGATTTTAGACATTCCTTGTAGGGGCATTCTTGTAATATTGTAGTTATTTTACGTTTTTCGTATTAGTTACATTTTGTAATCCTCTATATATAGAGGAATTAGCTACTATTTTGGGGGATCGATTATTCTAAAATTGTAACAGACTTTTGATATTTTTAGTGCGGGAACTCATTCTTGAGATTTACTTTCTCTCTCTAGTTTCTCTCTCTAAGAATTGAACTTTGAATTGGATTCCGATCGCGTCTTTGTACCAGAGATTTCATATTGAACTCAATCGAGGGAGCATTGAACAGTCCTCTTGTCTTTAATCGGTAAAATCTTCTAATTTGATGAAAATGGATTTGTTAATGCAGGAAATTGATGAATACGGGTTGAATATGAAGTTTTCTGGCTAGTGTGTGATGATCTAGAGTCTCCGATGGATGAATGCTAAATTTGTATGATGTTGTGCGGTGCCATTGTCAATCTGAATAAAGAATTGGAAACTTTCCTTGATTTGATCTTGTAAATGAGTTAAGTTCATGTTATTGACTCGGCGTGGTTGAGTTGAATTTCAATTGCTGTCGTCATGTTGAGTTGAAATTCAAGTTACCGATATTTGCTGTTAGTTTCATGAACGAGAGCTGGAGTGTTGCATGAGTTTACACACCTACTTGCATGTGTTCATTTTCTAGAGCCAGGCCTCGCCATAGGAAGCTTTTAGACAATGAAATTCTTCGATCAAGGTGTGTAGAGATTCCTTAGCTCGAATGAAGAACTTAGAAGCTAGAATCGGGCCTCACAATCGGAGAATTCTAGGGGATGGTTGCCATAGTAATTGGAGTTAGGGAATTGTGAAGGCTAGGGTTTTAACGCATCATCTTTAGACCTTGCCATAGGTAAAGATGGTGTTGAGAGACTGGATTTGCAGTGTGGATGCCATACCAACTGTGAATTAGGTCTTTAGGTAGCTAATCCTCCTCAGTTGTTCTTGCATGTATGTTAATGGCACTGCATTGGTCATTTAGTAGAGCATTCATTCGGAGGGAACTATAGGTTATCTATGTCATCCATTTGTTATTTCATTTTATTGGTTCTGTTGTTTTAGCTTGTGTGGTTTCAAGTCTTGTTTTTGAGTTGTTCTGACTATCTTAATTCCCTGTTCTTGTTATTACTATCCTTCAATCTTGATATTGCATTCTTGTGACATAATCAGAGCAACATTTGAGTTTCTTGATACTACCTGTTCCCTGAGGAACGAACCTTTCCCTCCACTTCTATAGTTAGAGTTAGGATAAATTGTGAGGTATACGATCAGCCTATCAATTTTTGGCGCCGTTGCCGGGGAATAGCACAGTTTCATGAATTTTAGTTTGCACTGTTTTGACGTTAGCATATCTTAGTGTTTAGTTTAGTTCTTTTTTATAATGTCTGTCGTTTGAATTGAGTTCACTTATTTTTGCTTTGTGTTGATTCTACTCCTTTTGCCATCTTGTGTTGGTTTGGTTTCCTGAGTGTCCCATTTGTTCTGTTTCATTTTGTGTAGTTGAGTGTTTTGTCTGTGTCTTCTTTTGGTCTTAGTCTGTAGTGTTTTCACTTTTGTAGTTTAACATTTAGAATTCTTGTTACTATTGTCTTGTCCTCTTTCTTTTATAGGATATCACTTGTGGTTTGTGTATGCCCAGGTCCGTAAGATCAGCACGGGAGCCTGAATTTATACTTGACCTTGAATTGGCAAGAACTTTGAGAATTCAAAACAAAGGAAGTAGAATGGCAAACCCAGGAGCTAGGGTACCATGTTTTGGTGACCATTATGCTGTCAATTTTGAGAGCGGGGTCGACCAGCAAAATATTGACGTTGAAAGTTACCACATCCCCACGTAAATTGTGTCAATGATAACGCAAGGTCAATTCTTCCAGGGCCTAGACAACGAAGACCCAACGAACACTTGGATTGGTTCCTTGGCTTATGTAGTACCTTCAAATTGCAGAGGGTACCAAGGAGTGAAGTGCATCGTATCTTGTTTCCTTTGTCTTTAAGGGGCAAGGCGAAGCATTGGTTTAAGGCAATAGGAGGCAACACTGCAGCATCTTTTGAGGAAGTACAGAAGAAATTTCTTGCCAAATATTTCCCTCCAGCAAGGCTTGAAAAAATGAGCATGGAGATCATGAATTTCCAACAACATGAGAGTGGGACCTTTCGAGAAGCCTGGGAGAGATTCAATGATCTTATCAGGAAATGTCCCAACCACGACTTAGGTGAGATACAAGAATTGAACACTTTCTTCAAAGGTCTCTCAGCTGAATCGTCAATAATGATCAAAGCCTGCGCTAATAGGGCTTTGAAAGACAAGAGTGTCCCAAAGGTGAGAGAGCTATTTGATAAGATTGCCGAAGATGAATACTTGTTGCCCGAAACCAGGAAACCGCATGGTAGGAGGCAGAGAGGTGTTTTGGACCTTGATGAAGAAACTTCTTTAAATTCCAAAGTTGAGGCTCTAGCAAAGCAGGTGCAGACACTAAAAGCCACACAAGCCAGGGCTCCAGTGTTATCTTGTGGCGTTTGTAAAGGAGAGCACTATACTGATGAGTCTGTTGTGACAATCGAATCTCTTCAATATGTCAACAACTATGTCAATCCACAATACTCTTGGAACTATTCTAGTGGAAACAAGCCTTATGGTGGTAATCAGGGAACTTGGGGGTAGCAAAACCAAAACCAGGGAGGCCAATATTCTCTAGGAAATGAACAAAGGAGATCTACCAATCCTCCTAGTTTTGATCAACAGCCGAATACTCAAGAACCTAGGAAGCCATCTGAATGTTCCATAGGCTTATGGACAAAATGGACAAAAATGAGCAGAGGTTTAGAGGCTTAGAGACAACCGTGAAGCACCATGAGGCTACTCTCAAGAACATTGAGATGCAATTGGGCCAATTGGCTAATGATGTACATCATAGACGTAGTGGTTCCTTACCAAGCGACACGGTTCCAAATCCTAAAGGAAAGGAAGTATGCAATGCCATTACCTTTAGGAGTGGGAAGCTTTGCTAGGAAACACACATCCAGGAGATGAAAGTGTTCATACAAAAGAAGATAAAAAAGATGAAGCTGAAGTGGTTTTGGAACTTGAGAAGGAGGGTGAGCAAGAAGCCATCATAACTAAAAAGAAGGAAGTACCAGGAAGGGTAGGTAATGAGATAGCCAAAAATTCCAACCCTTACAACTTTCCTGATTATGCTTCCAAACCTCCATTTCCAGAAAGGAAGAAACCTCCACCTAAGAAGGGACCTCAATTCAATCGTTTCCTAGACGTGATCAAACAAGTGAATGTGAATTTACCTCTGTTGGATTTGGTGACAGTCATGCCTAAATATGCCAAGTACCTAAAGGATCTCATTTCAAATAAGGAACAAATTTTGAGGTGTGAAGTTCCAATGATGTTATCAGAATGTAGTCAAGTATGGATGGTGCACAACCTACCTCCTAAGCTAAAAGATCCGGGCAGCTGTACCATTCTTTGCAAGATTGACACCAGACATTTTCCAAAAGCCCTCTGTGACCTTGGTGCTGGGATCAACTTGATGCCACTTTCCATCGGCTATAAATGTGGGTTTGAGTGGAAGGATTCGTCCAGTGGCTGTAACACTCCAGTTGGCATATATGTTATTGGTGACTCCTACTGGTTTAGTGGAGGATGTATTGGTAAGAATTGACAAGTTCACTTTGCCCGTTGATTTCATTGTTCTTGATATAGAGGAAGATCCAGAGGTACCTTTAATTTTTGGTAGGCCTTTTCTTGCTACTGGTGATGCCTTGATTGGAGTTCGAAACAAAACCGTTACTTTCAGAATTAATGATGAACAAGTGGTTTTTTATGTGAATTATGCCATGAAACAACCTATGCACATAGAGTCTTATTTTTCAATTAGGGTTATAGAATGTTCCTCAATTCTAGTTAATGATAATGTTAAGTATGGCTACTTTTCTGTTGATAGAAATGATGAATGTGAAGAAGTTGGTTCTAATGAGTTACATGAGGGAGATAAACACATTTTGTCTAAAATAGAGAATATTGTTGAATTTTGTGTCATAGATAACTCAATCCTTGAAGTTGAGAGTCTTGTTGAATGTAATGATTTAGATAATGTGAGAAATGATGCTACATGTAATGTGTTGTCTAATGAGCCTTGTGAACCCACTGCGGTGAGCGATGAAGAGTTTTTGTGTAGAAATGAGAAGCTCCTGCCCTCTATCCTAGTACCACCTAAACTTGAACTCAAGCCACTCCCACCATACTTGAAATATGCCTTTCTTGGTGAACATGAGACTCTGCCGGTGGTAATCTCTTCTACACTCGAAGGATGGCAAGAGAAGGAACTAATGGTTGTTCTAAGGCAATACAAGAAGGCTTTGGGATGGACCATTGCGGACATCAAAGGAATAAGTCCTTCCATATGCATGCACAAGATTCTTTTGGAAGAAAATTCTGTGCCTATACGAGATAGGCAAAGAAGGTTGAATCCACAGATGATGGATGTAGTGAAGAAGGAAGTGATAAAATTGCTGGACTTTGGAATGATTTTTCCCATCTCAAATAGTGAATGGGTTAGTCCAGTGCAATGTGTTCCAAAGAAGGGGCGTGTTACAGTGGTAAGGAATGAGGCTAATGAACTTTTGGCAACAAGGGTAGTGAGTGCTTGGAGGATATACATGGATTACAGGGAACTCAACTCAGCAACAAGGAAGGACCACTTCCCACTTCCCTTCCTGGAGCAGCTCTTGGACTGGATTGTAGGCTACTTGTTTTACTGTTTCCTAGACGGGTATTCAGGGTATAATCAAATCGCCATTGATCCCAAGAACTAGGAGAAGACAACTTTCACTTGTCCTTTTGGAACATTTGCCTATAAGCGAATGCCTTTCGGGTTATGCAATGCACCTGCAACGTTCCAAAGATGTATGATGGCGATCTTTCAAGACATGGTGGAGGATGTAATTGATATATTCATGGATGACTTTTCGGTTTTCGGAATTACATTTGGGATGTGTTTGGAGAATTTGGCCAAGGTGCTACAAAGGTGTGAAGAGACTCACCTTGTGCTCAATTGGGAGAAATGCCGGTTTATGGTCCAGGAGGGTATTGTGCTCGGCCATAAGATTTCCAGCAAGGGAATTGAGGTGGATAAAGCAAAAATTGATGTTATTGCCAAACTTCCTTCTCCAACTAATGATAAAGACATTAGGAGTTTCCTTGGCCATGCTGGATTTTATAGAAGATTTATAAAGGATTTCTCTAAGATTGCCAGACCTTTATGTAGTTTGTTGGAGAAGGATGTCAAATTTCATTTTGGTAAGGACTGTGTTAAAGCCTTTGAAATGTTGAAAGTCAAGCTTGTAGAGGCACCAGTAATAGTCACTCCACAATGGGGTGAGCCATTTGAAATTATGTGTGATGCCAGTGACTATGCGTTGGGGGCTGTTCTTGGATGAAGAAGGAACAAGATCTTTCACAGTATTTATTATGCAAGCAAGCTATTAAATGATGCTCAGTTGAACTACACTACCATTGAGAAGGAAATGTTGGTAGTAGTCTTCGCTTTTGACAAATTTCGTGCATACCTCTTGGGATCCAGGGTCATTGTTCATACAGACCATGCCGCATTGAAGTACTTACTTGCAAAAAAGGAAGCCAAACCAAGGCTAATACGGTGGAAGCTCCTTCTTCAGGAGTTCGATGTGGAAATAAAGGATAGAAAAGGATGCGAAAATATGGTAGCTGACCATCTCTCCTGATTGGAATCAGAGGCACAAGATGACTCAAAGATATTGATAAGAGAGAATTTCCCCGATGAGCAAATCTATAAAGTTGACAAAGGAGGTTTGCCATGGTATTCTGAAATAGCTAACTTCGTGGTGGCAGGACAGCTGCCTTCTTACTACTCTTATGAGCAAAAGAAGAAATTTAGAAGTGATGCAAAATACTTCTTTTGGGAAGATAATGCTTTGTACAAGACTTGCAGTGACCAAATCATCAGGAAATGTGTCAAAGAAGAAGAGAAAGAGGCTATCTTGCAAGCATGTCACGAAGGTCCTTGTGGAGGGCATTTTGGCTCAACAAGAACCGGATTCAAGGTGCTTCAATGTGGGTTTTATTGGTCTCATATCTTTGTGGATTCTAGGATTTGGGTAGGGAAGTGTGATCGGTGTCAAAGGACGGGAAACATAACCTCACGGAATGAAATGCCCCTAAATAATATTTTGGAAATGGAGATATTTGATGTCTGGGGCATATATTTTATGGGTCCTTTTCCAAAGTCAGGAGGAATGGAATACGTCTTAGTTGCTATAGAGTATGTTTCGAAATGGTTTGAAGCTAAAGCTCTCGCACACAATGATGCTAGAAGTGTTGTTGCATTCTTGAAGGCACACATTTTCAATCGATTTGGCACCCAAAGGCAATCATAAGTTATGGTGGCACTCATTTTTGTAACAAGATATTTGAAGCTCTCCTAGCTAAGTATGGTGTGAAACACAAAGTGTCTACTGCTTATCATCCACAAACCAGTGGACAAACCAAAATTTCAAACAGGGAGATCAAAAGGGTTTTGGAAAAGGTTGTCAATCCTAGTAGGAAGGACTGGGCTACAAAGTTGGATGATGACCTTTGGGCATACAGGACGGCCTACAAAACACCAATTGGTGCTTCTCTATTTAGGCTTGTGTTTGGGAAGGAGTGTCACTTGCTAGTGGAGCTAGAACACAGAGCCTATTGGGCAATCCAGAAGCTAAATATGGATTTGAATGGAGCACAATCTAAACGGATGATGGAATTGAATGAGTTAGATGAATTCAGGTGCAATTCCTACGTGAGTGCCAGGCTGTATAAAGAAAAGATGAAGAGACTCCATGATGCTAGAATTCAATCCAAAAGCTTTGCACCAGGCCAATTGGTCTTAATGTACAATTCTCGTTTGAGACTGTTCGCAGGCAAATTGAAGTCAAGATGGACTGGCCCCTTTCAAGTTGTTAAAGTGTTGCCTTATGGAGTGATTGAACTTCAAAATGAAAGGAATGGAAACACATGGAGAGCAAATGGTCATAGGCTTAAACCTTACTTGCTTCGTGAGGATCAAAGAATGCTTCTTGGTGCCAACGTTCCACAAGAATTATACTTGGATGATCCCATCACTTCTGAATGAATCAAGGAATGGTCGGGCTGATGACACTAAACCAAGCGCTACTGGGAGGCAACCTAGTTCTTCTTCTTCTTCTTCTTTCTCTTACGTTTTATGATTTTTGCTAATTTTTGTAAAAACGTCAGTTTAACATTTTAGTTTTGTTAGAATAATTACATCTCTGATTTATCGCGTTTTGTTTTCTCGGCACTTATGTGAGAATGGGCGTAGAAATTGCATGAATAGATTCTTGAGAATGCATTTAGTAAGCTGGGCACATCACAATAGCTAGCTTTCGCGTTAGTGAGCAAGACATACAGCATTTCTTTTTCCTTATCTTAGCAATGGGGACCATTGCTTAGTTTAAGTGTGGGGGACAATCACTTGGTTATTGATATGTTGTGATTAAGATGTCTTGGTGTTACACAATGCACACAATCATTTTTTTTATTGTCCGCATGAATTGTAACACTATCATGTGTACTTTGTACCAACATATGTTAATCGATGAAGTTGAGTGAATGCTCGGTAATAAATGATGAGTTTTTGTGAATTGGTACAGTATGATGACAGTGATGAACGTGTGCAAAGCTGAGAAAATAGGCTTTATTTATGAACAAGAGGAGTTGATGACTGACCGTGTGCATGGCTTAAGAAATGGAGCTAAATTAATGTTTTGGTACAGGTTGGTAAGTCATACACACACAAGCATTTAGGAGCTTGAATAGATTTTACTATAAGACACTAAATGGAAACAATTAAAATTATGGGGAATTGGTGTGGAATATATGGGGAAATGGCGGTGAGGAGTAAGAACAAAGTTGAAATTTCTTGTTGCACATGACAAGTGAAGCTTTAAAGAGAGTAGTGGTATTTGCATAGTGTAAGGGCTGCCAACATTCATAGAAAGGCTGCATTTACTTGGATAGTGAAAAGAGTAGGCCCCACAATGTAAGTAGCTTGTCATGTTGTAGTTGGAAGCATTAAGTGGGGAATGAAGTGTGTAGTCTTAGAGTCCATAAATTCACCATAAACACACAATTCCATTCACGCTTCACCTCCATTGCATAGCAAGTGAACTTCATCTTGGCGTTTCCTTCTCTTTGGATATCATCAAACACCAAAACTTTGCCTTTTGTCTTCTTAGCTTCCAAGGTATGTGCTCTTCCTCTTTTCGTCTTCATAATGATATGGAAGTGCAAGTGTATCATGTTCTACAAGCAATGCTCCTTAGTTGTGTTTAAATGCTCATTATTTTGTGTTGGGTTCATGAAGAATAGGCCAAGATTTTTGAAGTTTAAGACCATGTTCCGAAGCCTAAGTTTATGCTAAGTGTGGGGGAAGTGGTTAATGTTCCAAATGTTTTGTTTCCAGCTTTGCCATGTTTCTGTAATAGTGTTGTATCTAGAGCAGTTGATGTCCAAGTTGAATGATTCTAGTTGTGTGTTTTAGCTAAGAGAATGGGCTAAAATGTTTATGTTTGTCAGTTTTGCTAGTTATGACTGGAATATAAACCAAATTGGATGAAAAGGTGAAGTTCACGCTGGACTAAAATTGTGAATTTGTTAAAACTAAACAGTTTAACACCTTTTGGTACTTTGGCCATAACTTGCTCATCTTAAGTCCAAATTGGGTGATTTTTATCCTCAGTTTTAGTTTAGATCTTGAAGTTCAATTTTGATGTTTTAAGTTCTGGCTAATTCACCATGCTTTGTATGTCATTATCTCAATTTTATTGTGCTGATTTCAAGATGTAGAGTTGTTGTTTAGAACATTTGGAGTAATGATGTTGTGCTTCGGTTTATGTGACCTTGAGAGTAATATTTTGGTGAAAATGTGGTGTTTCCAGTGCTAAATGCATCTTATAGGATACAACCTTTGTGTTCTAGGAAAGATTTATTCTAGCATACTGAGATTCCAATTAGTTGCAAAGTTCCACTTGAACTGAAATAATGATATGAATTCTTGTGTACTCTATACCTAGTGTGGTTTTCGTGCAGTTAATTGGCACTATATCATTACTCATGCTTGTGGCCTTTATTAGTGGATTATATGAAAGTGGAAAGTTTTGTTTCTTGATGCATTTCAATGTAACACTTTTTGGTGCATTCCTTCATGAGATATCTTTGGTTGTGCTATGTTTTTGAGTTGTGGTTGCGATTGTTGAGATGTTGAGTGAATATGCTTATAGATGATTTTGCTGCATTGGTCTTGTATATGCTGAAGTTTTGCTACAGCTATGGCACCTAAAAAGGGAGAGAGTTCTCAGAAAGGGAAAGGTAAAGGAAAATCCAAAGGCAAGGTTCCAATGCACACGGATACGAATTCTGAGTATTTTGCCGAAGATTTACAAATTTTTGAAGACCCTCCAGATGTCGTGATCCAAACTCCAACCCCAAAAAAATGCAAGGGCATTTCTTTACCCTCAATATGGCTGGATGAAAAGGCACAGAAGAGATGGGATGAGGGTTTGACTGTAAAAAAACTGCACTTGGAATGAGCTTTCGAGGATATAGGACCATTCATGGCATTGATGGAATTTCATCAGCTAGACGCGAGGTTGATAAGTGCTCCAGAATTCTGCAATACAAGTATTGCTCGAGAATTCTATGCAAATGGCAAGTTTCCCAACAAGGAAGGAGCAGTCTGTGTTCGAGGTGTGTGGGTAAAAATTACAAGCGAATCGATCAATGAGTATTTCGGTACTCCCAGCTACCGTATGGACCCTTTTCATTGTCCGGAGGATGAAGACGGGGACCAAGAGCTGTTGACTGAGCTTGCACACCCCGGGGCTGAATGGGTTGTGAATGCACGAGGAGAGCATAAGTATGTTTGACACCAGTATTTGCATAGCGATGTCAAGCTTTGGTTAATGTTTGTGCTATCTCGACTGATGCCCAGCTCTCAAGTGACTGAAGTTTTGAGGAAACGGTTGTATCTCATTTCAGCAGTTCGAGGACGACGCTCCATTGATGTTGGCAGAATCGTACTACATGATATCAAAGAAGGTATTAAGGACGACGGTGGAGCAATTTATTTCCCAGTATTTATTGAAGAATTGTGTAAGGCTCAGGGGGTAACTGATGAGCTGGGAGGAGATTGGAGAAAAACGAAGCTCCCCATTGCTCCTCCATTATATGCCAAGTATTTGAAGCTAGAACGTGAGTTGGTGCAAGCTCGTTCAGCTGGGCTTGATATTCGTCGTGATGATTCCGCGCCTATTGATTATAACAACCAAATGGGGCAGCAACCTTACCCTTTTGATTTTGGGTCTATGCACAATGCCATTAATGATCTTCAGCAGTCTGTGGACACTAGATTCCAGGGATTTGATGAGCGCCTTGGGAGCATGCATGAGTTGATGAATGATATGAATCAAGGATGGAATTCGCATGCTTCAGCAATGTCAAGCAAGCTGGATGATTTTTCTTCTGTAGCTCAGCAGCAGTTTGAGTTATTATATCACAGGCAATTGGTTATGCAAATGGAAATGGATAAATGCAACAAAATGGCTGTGTACTACCATGCGCCTCCTGGGCCACCAAAACCAACTCCAACTGCAGCAACATTGACAGGCTACAGAATTCCCAATCTGACTATGGACGAGATTAGTGTAGAAATCCATGAGCTTTCCCCAGGGGTCCAAAGTAGGTCTTCACTTCCTCCATTGCCTACTTTTGGTCGTATACCTCAAGGTCCACCCACTCCTACCTTTCGCATGGATCCAGACTTTATGCCTGGAACTAGGAGACCTATGTTTGGAACAGGGCAACCACTCCAAAGCCCTCTTCACGGGCCTTTTCATTGGAAGGCACAGCCAATTAGTGGAGCTTCCTTTCCACTACAGTATCATTCTCCTCACCCTCATTTTCTGCTCCATCTTCATCTGAGAGAGCTCCTCATCCCTAAAACTTTTACATTATGGGCAATGTTTCTTTTAAGTGTGGGGGATGTAATGGTGATTTAAATATGATGAATATGATGCTGTTGTATTTTGCTATCGCCTTATTATTTCTATGGGTGGTTGTTGAAGTTTGAAGTATGAAGATGGGGTCCTGATTTTTTTTATTTGTTGTTGTTGCTGGAGTCACGTGATTTTGTTGAAGTCTTGCTGGAAGGGGTGCTATGCTTAAGGGGGAGCCTGTGCAAATGTTGGGAAAGTTCTTATTCGTGGCTTTATTAATAATTCTGAAGAAACTAAGCATGTTGTGTTACTGATCTTTGTTCTGAGTTGTGGGCGTAGAAAGCATGTGTGTGATTGGGAGGACTCGGGAAGATTGATGAAGTGTGGTGTGAAATTGCTTAATCTTTGAAGTGGTGCCATGAGAATGAAGTGTGTTGATTCTGCTTTGAAGTGCTTTTATCATTTGTATAATGAGTAGATGTAGTATGAGGTTCTTGAGTGTTTGTTATGTAGCTTTTGAGTGTTTGTTTAGCTGTTTGTTTAGTTATGTGAGTGAGAGTATGGAAATGGAATGTGTAATGACACGATGCAAGTTTGTATTTCTGTTATGAAGTATTCTCAGCTTTTGCTTTTGAATATTGTATCTTGTATATGTTGAGTTTTTCTTTCAATCTCGTATGTTGTGTTTTGAAATTTTTGTGCAAAATTTTACAATTGAGAGTTGCATTTAGTAAGCCATAAAGTCTTTTGAACGTTTGAGAATGAGTGATGGTTTAGAACACAAGTTGACGTTTTTGTGGAGGAACTTTTCTATCTATGGAAAATGCATTAGCACTAGAGTTGGATGTGTGCTCAAAACTGGAATAAACATACTCAGTGGTGACGATAGCTCAATGACTAAGTGGTAGGAGTTAAAATCATAGTGGGAAACTTTGAACTTTAACATAGTTGTAATCAAGCACTAAAATGGCTTACATACAGGGATTGATGAACTTATGTGAAAAGGTGAGAAGTAGAGAAGTGGTCTGAAAATTTTTCATAAATTGAGCTAAGTAATCCTTGGAAACTTGTATAGACACTTAAGCACCAGGGAAGAAGATTTGGAAAAAAAATGGCAAGTTATGCCACATATGCTAAAAGCTAAGAGTGTGGACAATGTTCCAAAAGCTTAAACTAATGAACCACTCCTCTGCGGGACTGCTCTAACGCACTAAGTGTGCACTTAAAGAGAACAATCCGCATGAGTGGGGATGGAATTCAAAAGCCATAAAACCCAGGGCATTATTTGGAAAGGCCAAGGAGTACCCCAGTGTAATAATGTCATGTGCAAACGAAGGTAAAGTACTAAAGGATGACAACCTGGGGGAAAGAGTGGTAAGAAACGAGGGCAACCAATGATCCCTATTAAATGGTGCATTTGTGTCTCTAAAATGTTTCCAGGTTGAGAACTTAAAGAAAGAACTAGTAATGTTCAAATCTGTGTTTACTCTACTATTGCCTTGAACATAAGAATGTCTTGAGATGTATGTAAGCCTTTGCACACAACTCACACATCTATGTTAAAGCTTCAAATGAGTACAGCTTAGTTTTGATGACTACCATGAAGAATTGAGCATATCCTTACCATTAGAGTCTAATTGGTAAATAAGGAAAGTGTCCATCCAACGATAGTGTGAATTGTGCTTGAAATGGATAGAAAGGTTCTTCTACCGAATTCATATATGTAGCATAGTGTGTGTGTGGAGTAATGTTGTGACTGTGTTTTAAATGGTAAGCAAGAGATCTGAATGTGATTTTGTGTTTTGTGTCTTTGCTTGAGGACAAGCAAGAGCTCAAGTGTGGGGGAAATTGATAAGTTGGTTTTATACCAACTTAAATGTGTTATTTCACTTAGCTTTTTACTTGTTTTTTATGCAATTGTGTGGTGCTATGTGACATTTTGTGCATTTATGTGGTTTGCAAGTTGATGTGCTTAAATGGTGAAAAAGACATAAAATGATGATGAAATAAGGCAAATGTGTGTTAGATGTAAATGACAAGGAAAGAGTCTAAAAGGACTTGAATGGTATGTGAGATTTTGAGGGAAACCTAAATATGTCTATTTTGCTTAGTTTGAAGTTGGGCAGAATTGGTAGTGTTATTTCATTTGAGTGTAACTTTCTCAATAGTAATCCAAATAATGAGGTCTTGAATGTTTCGGAAAGCTCTTTGTGTGTACGTCATTGCGTATGTTTTAACTTTCTGCAAATTCTGTGCGCAAGTATGAGAAATAGAAGAATGTTTACGGACACTATTTTGGTTTTGCATTTAATTCACTTCACTGCAACAGTTTGGTGTAATGTCAATATCTTGAGTTATAGACTTCCATTGTTGATGATGCTTATAACCATGGAAAGCTAAGACTCATGGCATCAACTTGCGTGTTTTAAGTTTCTCCAAATTCACAATGCATCAAGTTCGAATATTGATTGGACATTGCTGTACATTTGAACACTTGAGCATTATTTTTGCCTACGACTTCATCGTAGCACAACATTTGCACATTCACACATTTGTGCTACGATGCATCGCAGCTTTGAAGGATTTGTGCTGCGATGCATCGCAGCTTTGATTTTACACTCACTCACACAATTGGCTTGCGACCTCATCGCAAGCCAATTTTGCACACACTCACTCACAATTTGGCTTGCGACCTCATCGCAAGCCAAATTTTGCACACATTCACTTTACACTCACTCATTTCACTTACTCTTTCACAAAGCTCTACACTAACACAGAACACAATTTCATACACTTCACAAGAAATGTTCTACGATGCATCGTAGAACAATTCAAGCATTTTTTAGCTAACATCTTAAGCATGAAATCAGCAACATATCATTTCCAACATTTCTCATAACATTTCTTCAACCACTTCACAATATATTTTGTACACACATTTGCATGACTTGCTCTTCACCATTTCGTGCGCATTTTAATTTCCAATCCATGCTTTCTCAGTCACTGTCTTAAGTCTCTAGAATAGCACACTTGTACTAAAGTTCCATTCACTTCACTTCACAACATTCACTTAATTGTTCCTACACTTCTGGCACTTTCATTCACATACATTGCACACTACATTCTTGTACATTTCTTCACAAACTTCACAACACTTTTCATTTCATTCATTTTCATAACATTGTGGACACACATTTATAGGCTAGATTTTTACCCTTTCAGATCACAACATTTCCTTCCATTGATTTTCAACAAACCTCATTTTCACTTAGCTTGATTTCACAAGTTTTCATAACATTCATCTTTTATTTCATTCTTTCATTTTTCATTTTTCAGTTTTCTCTTCTTGCACAAAAACTCACAAACACTCACAACACTTCACACAACTCACAGAACATCACAAACACACTCAAGCAGATTTTACACCACGATGCATTAAGCTTTGCATCGGTGGTGTGAAATTTGCACTACGATGCATCGTAGTATTGCAATGTTTGTGCTACAATGCATCGCGGCGATGCATCGTAGCTTTGTTCTATTTGTGCTGCCATGCATCGCAAGCTTGTGTGAAGTTTTGGCTGAAAAATCGACTAAGTGTTTGGTTTTGTTCTTTTGGTGCACAGGTGCAAGGAAGCGTGGACAGGGAAGGCACAAAGGCACTGGAACTGGGATGGAGCTGCAG
This sequence comes from Ophiorrhiza pumila, assembly GCA_016586305.1. NCBI lineage: Eukaryota > Viridiplantae > Streptophyta > Magnoliopsida > Gentianales > Rubiaceae > Ophiorrhiza > Ophiorrhiza pumila. Next base: position 28,202,003 of record BLIW01000008.1, on the reverse strand, counting down.
GGCTGCTGGCTCAAAGGCGCTGAAGATGACTTGAGGCTTCTACCACTTGGGATTTTTCATTTGTGCTGATTTTAGACATTCCTTGTAGGGGCATTCTTGTAATATTGTAGTTATTTTACGTTTTGCGTATTAGTTACATTTTGTAATCCTCTATATATAGAGGAATTAGCTACTATTTTGGGGGATCGATTATTCTAGAATTGTAACAGACTTTCGATATTTTTAGAGCGGGAACTCATTCTTGAGATTTACTTTCTCTTTCTAGTTTCTCTCTCTAAGAATTGAACTCCGAATTGGATTTCGATCGCATCTTTGTACCGGAGATTTCATATTGAACTCAATCGAGGGAGCATTGAACATTCCTCTTGTCTTTAATCAGTAAAATCTTATAATTTGATGAAAATGGATTTGTTAATGCTGGAAATTAATGAATACGGGTTGAATATGAAGTTTTCTGGCTAGTGTGTGATGATCTAGAGTCTCCGATGGATGAATGCTAAATTTGTATGATGTTGTGCAGTGCAATTGTCAATCTGAATAAAGAATTGGAAACTTTCCTTGATTTGATCTTGTAAATGAGTTAAGTTCATGTTATTGACTCGGTGTGGTTGAGTTGAATTTCAATTGCGGTCGTTATGTTGAGTTGAAATTCAAGTTACCAATATTTGCTGTTAATTTCATGAACGAGAGCTGGAGTGTTGCATGAGTTTACACACCTGCTTGCATGTGTTCATTTTCTAGAGCCAGGCCTCGCCATAGGAAGCTTTTAGACTATGAAATTCTTCGATCAAGGTGTGTAGAGATTCCTTAGCTAGAATGAAGAACTTAGAATCTAGAATCGGGCCTCACCATGAGAGAATTCTAGGATTTGGTTGCCATAGTAATTGGAGTTAGGGAATTGAGAAGGCTAGGGTGTTAACACACCATCCTTAGGCCTTGCCATAGGTAAGGATGGTGCTGAGAGACTGGATTTGCAGTGTGGACGCCATACCAACTGTGAATTAGGTCTTTAGGTAGCTAATTCTCCTCAGTTGTTCTTGCATGTATGTTAATGGCACTGCATTGGTCACTTAGTGGAGAATTCATCTGGAGGGAACTCTAGGTTATCTGTGTCATCCATTTGTTATTTCATTTTATTGGTGCTGTTGTTTTAGCTTGTGTGGTTTCAAGTCTTGTTATTGAGTTTTTCTGACTATCTTAATTTCCTGTTCTTGTTATTACTATCCTTGAATCTTGATATTGCATTCTTGTGACATAATCTGAGCAACATTTGAGTTTCTTGATACTACCTCTTCCCTGAGGAACGAACCTTTCTCTCCACTTCTATAGTTAGAGTTAGGATAAATTGTGAAGTATACGGTCATCCTATCAATCTTCCATTTTCTTTGCATTATTTCTTTGATTTTTTCTTCTTTGCAGTCCTTTTCTAACAGGTTACCTCAGCTTCATCTGATGAAGATTTTATTGAAATTGATTTAGGAGTATTTGCTCTGGATTTTTCTGAACTGGAATCTAACAAATTTAATACATAGTCTTTATTTTTATAGAGATTATGTATTAATTGTTCAAATTCATTCTTCTCCTTTTCTGTCATTTCATCATCAGAATTTGGTCTTGAATTTTCATCAGAGGAAATTTCCAAATCTTCTTCTGTTGTGGATTCCTCATCAGTGAATTTGATCAAATTTTTATCAAAAGAAGATTTTGAAACATATGTTTTTCTTTTTTCCTTTTTATCCTTTCTTTTCTCTTTTTCTTTTTTCTTTTCTATTTTTTCAATTTTTCAATTTTTTCTTTTTCTTTTCCTTTTGCCATTTTTTCCTCTTTCTCATGTATGGGAGAAGAGACGGCTTTCATTTTCTTTAATTCATTTTGTAATTTTTCTCATTCAATTGGTTTTGAGAAGAAATATTAATCTCTTGTGTCACTTTTTCTTTTACAAAAGAAGTTTTTGCTTCAACAAGTGTCTTTTCAATTTCATGATATTCCACTTGATATTTTGGCCACCATTTAGTGTACCCAACCCTTGTGAGTTGTAAAATTCCATCAACATTGTATCCAGTTTCATATTTCCAAGCATACAACCATGGAATTTGAAATTTTATTAAAAAGAATAAAAATGGTTGTTTTGGAAATTTTGAATTTTGGAATTTTTCTGAATAAACCGTTTTGAACTGGATAAACAGATTTTTCAATTTTTCAGTAAGAAAAGTTTCTTCTTTAGGTCCATGAATTCTAAACCAATTAAGAAACCAACCTGGAATAATTTTGTTAAAATTGGCTTCATCAATACGAATCCACCAAGTATGCTTATATGAAGAATTTTGATATAAGTGGACACTGTGAAAACTTTCCACCATATCTGTGTATGTAAATGCATACTCAAAATTATTGTATCTTGAAATGAAATTTTGGGTATGGATGGGTGAAGAATTCCAGTCTGAAAATGATGGTATTTTATGAATATACATTTGAGACAAAGCAATTTCATTGTCTTCAGTTGTTGGAAACAAATTTTGATGGCGACTGGTTTATGGTCTGTCATTGAGATCTGCTATTTTGGTGATATTTAAGAAATCAACATAGGTATGCCGAGTTTTCAAAGGTAGTGGGCCTTTTAAGCAAAAATGAGAATTTGAAGGGTTATTGAAATATTTTTTGAATAATCGCATAAAGATCTAATTTAAGATCAGTTTCAGAAATGAAAATAGAATGTGCGGTTATTCCATTTTTTATGTAATCATGATCCTGATTTGAGGATTCATCAAGGAGGATACTTTTGGCTATAGGCTTGTGGCCTATTGTAACAAGAGAAGTATTTTTAGAATTGGATTGGTTTGAAGAAGACTGGCCTCTCATTTGAGATGACCAGTATAGTGGAGGATATTGGGAATTATAATGGCTAACATAGCCAAAATCCATTTGAGGTCTATGACCTCATCCACCTCTACCTTGCATTTCCTGCAAAAGTTTAAATAAGAAGATTTTAAATAATAATAGTAATTTCTTTTCCAAAATTTTCAAGACGATTCCACAAAGCTTGATTTATTATTGGATGTCGTCTAGATTTATGTGTGTGATATGAAATTAACATTCTATAATAATGCATTTGATGTAAAAATTTTTGTTGTCTTATTGATAAAACATTTATATTTTCTATATGATAAACATTTGGAAATTCAGGATCCTGTCGAACCCTTCCTTTAAATGTATAAAGTTTTCTAATTTTCTTAATTGTAGCTGGATTTTCAATATAATCTTTTAACCATTGTAATTTAAAACTGTCTTCTATATTTTTATTCATCAGTTAATAAAGGGCATTTTCTTTTTATAAAATTTCATATATCTATAATGAGCTTCTAAATATTGTGGAACAATATTTAATTTTTTTAAAATTTTATATATTCTTAACAATCAATAATATTGCATTTGATGAAGAAAAGTTTGATCTTTTAAAGATTTTGTATCATAATTTAATATTCTAATTTCTTTTTTATAATTAGAAGGTTTTTGAAGATAATTTTTTAAATAATTTTCTATTGAAAATTCTTCTTCAATTTGTTCTGTCATAACCTGCAAGAAATTTTTAACCTTGTAAGAATTCTCGAGTAAGAAAGTCAGGTAAAGAATTTAATTCACCTTTAATATAAACAATTTTAAAATCAAATACAGATAAAATAGCTTGCCATCTAGCAAATATTTGTTTAGATGCAATATTTTTTACATCCTTTTGTAGTACTTCTTTTGCAGCACTACAATCAACTATAAGCAAAAATTCTTGATTTAATAAATCATCTTGAAATTTAGAAATACAAAGAACTATGCTAAGAATTTCTTTTTTAATTGTAGAATAATTTAATTGAGCATTTTTCCATGTTCCAGAATAATATCTAACTTATTCCTCTTTATTGGTTTGTGGATTCTCTTGTTTCAAAATTCCTCCATAACCAATATCAGAAGCATCAGTTTCAAAAATTTTATCCCATTCAGGATTTACCAAACTTAAACATGGTAAAAATTTAACCGTTTGTTTAATTATTTTTACTGCATTAGTATGAATTTCAGACCATTCAGGAGGATCTTTTTTCAACCTATCATATAGGTTTACCATCAATGGCCAAATTTTTATAATATTCGCCAATATAATTTAAACTTCTTAAAAATCTTTGCAATTGTTTTTTATCCTTCAATTCATCAGGAAATTTATTTGCAAATTCAATAGTTCTAGCAATTGGAGTAATTTGACCATATTCTAATTCATAACCTAAAATCTAATTTTAGATTGAAATTATTTTAATTTTTTGGCAGAAACAACTAAACCATTTTTAATAACAATTTTAATAAAAATATTTAAATGTTTAAAATGTTGATCAATATTTTGTGAAAAAAAATAAGATATCATCAATGTAAACAATTATAAAAGAATATGGAGAAAAAATATCATTCATTATATGTTGAAATTCAGAAGGAGCATTTTTAAGACCAAAAGGCATAACATTCTGATAAGTGGGTTTTATACCAACTTATATATATTATTTCACTAAGCTTTTGACTTGATTTTCATGCATATATGTGGTGAAATGTGCTATTTTGTGCTTAAGTGTGATAAACAACTTGTTGTGTTAAAAAGGACCAAAAATGATGATAAACTTAGGCAAATGTGTATTTCAAGTTAAATGGCGCGGAAAGGATTTCAAGAGTGTAAATGATATTTGAGAAGATTGGAAGAAAGCCTTAACATGCTTAAATTGCTAGTTTGTGTTTTGGGCAGAATCGTTGGTGTTTTTCATTTGAACATAACTTTCTCATTACTAATCCATTTGGTGAGTTCTTGGATGTTCTGGAAAGCTCTTTGAGTGTACTTCAATTCTTATGTTTTAACTTTCTTCTAATTCTGTGTGTAAGTATGAGAAACGGGGGCATCTGTATGATTGTACCTTCAGGTTTTCATAATTGAGTTCATATTACCACAGTTTGGGAGATTGTTGATATCTTGAGCTACAGACCTTCATTTGTGATGATTCTTAAATCATTTGAAAGATAATAGGAAACTCTACAACTTTCGTGTTTTACGTTTTCCCAATCACAAAATGCATCAGGACCATAGTTTGAATGAAAGTTGCTACACACATTGTTGCTACACTCTCGCACAGGCATTGCCACACACATGCACACTAGGCTGCCCTCTCGCGCGCCCTCTCGCGCGCACAGGCTGCACATCTCACACACACTCAGGCGCATACTGCTGCACGCTCACGCACACATACGCACAGGCACTACCGCACAAACTCACAGGCCCTGCGAACGCTGTACAGTCCCGCATACCTCGCCGCACGGATGCTGGACCTCGCCGCAGGAGCACGCACACCTCGCCGCATGAAGAGGGACCTCGTCGCACAGGCCTGCACATCTCGTCGCAGAAGTCTTTTCATTGCTTCATTTCACCATCTTCGATTGCACTCAAATCCATTAAACTCCTTTTCGTCTTGTTCATTCATTTTCCAAATTTCACACGACACCCGTCATCTTCTTCACTCCCAGTTTATAACAACCAATATGTTTTGTCATTTCCATTATTCAGCTCACACACTTCACATCACGGCATTCCAGTTTCACTTTTACATGCTTAAGATATGAAGATTTGTGAAGGTTTGAGAATGTTTGTTATTCTTCACAGCCTGTATGGATTTCATTTCACACTTCGTGAATTACATTTCTTCTTGCAAGATAATTTCATAAGCAGTTAAAGTAAAAACAGAAATCTTGAGTTGAATCCTTCAATTGTCAAGCAGGAGCATTCACATGGAGAAGAGGGAGAAAAACGACGAGGTCTCGTCGTTTGACGAGACCTCGCCACCAGACCTCGTCAAATGGCGAGGTCTCGTCGCACTGTTCATCAATGTGAGAGCAAGACCTCGCCGCGAGGTCTCGTTATTTGGCGAGGAAATAGAAAGCTTTTTTGCTGCAAAAATATTTTCCAAGTATTGGGTTCTTATTTTCAGTTTGCAATTTTGCTCCGATTGTGTTCTTGTCATTTTGAAAGTGTTTTGGGTTGTTTTGATCTTGCCAAATCCTTCTAAGTATGGGAATTTCTGTTTTCGCAGACCATTGTTGAGGAAACGAGAGAAGCTTTGCAAGTGTTCTTCACTTTTGTTTTCCAGAAAATTGGCTAAGTATGGGTTCTGAATTTTTCAGTTGTGCGAGGCTGGCGAAGGCATGAAGCTACGGGACAGGAAGGCGTGATCTTCTGATGGCTGGACGGCGTGAGGATTTGCGGCGTTGATGAAGGCGTGGAGAACCCAGGCACAAAGGCGCTGGGTTGTTCTGGTTCGTGCGCCTGGGTTCGAGGAAGTGAAGGCGTGTTTGCTGCTGGCTTGAAGGCGCAATGGAGGACGGCGAGGGCGATGAAGGCGTGACCAGAAGAAGACTGAAGCCGCGAATTTGTTGAAGGAGGTCTTCAAGCTTCGAATTTTCACTCCTTGGGCTGATTTTCCTCATTTCTTTGGAGGACACTTTTGTAATATCTTTAGATAAGTTTAGTTAGCGTATTAGTTACATTTCTACTCCTCTATATATAGGAATTGTAGCTAATATTTAAGGGAGACTTTGGATCCATTTTTTATTTTCATTAAATAGATTTTATTTTGTGTGACCAACTTTGAGAGCTAGAGAGCCGGACTCATTTTTCCAGATCTACTTTCTCTCTCTAGATTCTCTCTCTAGCTTTTGGGCTCCATTTTCACTTCCGATCAAGGAATTGCTCCCGATTATTAGATTTCTCTACTCAATTAAGGAAGCAAATACCAATTCCTTGTGAATTGGGAGCAATTGAAGCATATCATTTGGTAAATTCTTTCCAGATCATGAATATGATTTGCTTGATATTGTTTGTTGAAGATTGTGAATTGGAAATGAGGTTCTTTAGCCAGATCTTGAGATATCCTAGGGTTTGAACGGATGAATGTTTAATCTAGTTGATGTGATGCCTTACAATTGACGAGATTCACTAAGCATGAAATCACACTTGAATGTATACTTTGAACTTGTTAAATTTCACATATCTGCACTGGTTTTGAATGACTTGAACTCCAATTGTGGTCGCCATGCCAAGTTGGAGGTAGAATCACCAACATTTAGTGAAGATGCATGAGATGAGAACGTGATTGTGATTTCTTGAGTCTTTACACTTGTTCTGTTGAATCATTGCATTCCTGAGATTTAGGCCTCACCATGGGAAACTTCAAAGGAGTGAACTATTGGAAGAAGTGTTAAAGAAGCTTTCTAAGATGAAAACTAAAGCATTCAACCCTAGGATGGGCCTCGCCATGGGAGTTCCTAGGTTTGGCATGTTAGAGTAGAAGTCTTGGTTAGTTGAGACGTTGCAGTTTTCAACCACTGATCTTAGGCCTCACCATGGGAAAGGTTAGTGTTAGGGGACATAGGATGTGGTGCGGTCATCATGCCAACTACAGGCTAGGTCCTCAGGCAACTAAGGTCTCCTCTGTTCATACACGATTGTCAATTGTTTTGCATCAAGTCACTGAGAACTCAGGAACCCTAGGATATCCATTCCCACTTGTTTGTTGCATTTAGACTTATTTCCTTGTTTTATTCTTGTGAGTTGTTGAGTCCTAGTTCAATTGAGTCTTATATCCTGTTTGTCACATAGTTGGTAATTGTTACTCTCAATTGTTAAGCTTGTGTTTTAATATTTTGTTTTTGTGACACTTGTGAACAAAATCTCATTTCTTGAATTCTCCTACTTCCCTGAGGAACGAACCTAGCTCACTGCTACTATAGTTAGTGAAATAGGATAAATTATGGAGTAGCGACAACTCGCATCACATTCCACTCATAGTGACCAAATGGAACAGTAAATGCAGTCTTATATTTATCTTTTTCAGCAATTTGTATTTACCAAAATCCAGATTTTAAATCAAATTTAGAGTATATCATTGCTCCAAAATTTCTATTTAATAGATATTTTTTATTTGGAATTGGATATCTAATCCATTATAAAACCATATTCAAGGGTTTATAATTAATAACTAATCTTGGAACACCTCTTTCAATTTTTGAATTTTTGTTAACATAAAATGCAGAGCAGCTCCAAGGAGAATAACTTTTTCTAATTATTTTCTTTTTTAACAAATCATCAATTTCTTTTTTGCAATATTCAACCATTTCTTTACTCATTTGAGATGGTCTTGCTTTTGTTGGTATTTTTTGTTCATCAAAATCTTTTTCATATGGCAATTCAACAATATGTTGTTTTCTTTCCCAAAAAGCATTTGGCAATTCACTACAAATTTTTGTAGTAATCTCTTCTGTAATATTTTTAATTTGATTTTGTAATTTTGGAGATTTTAACTGTTCTTCTATTTTTAAAGATAAAATTTCATGTGAAAGAAAATCAATTTGATTATTTTTCAATTTTATATTTTCATGTAAATTTAATGAACAAAGATCTCTAGTTTTTGGAAAAGTTATAAATTTAAATGATAAATCAGAATCAATTTTTGATAATATTTTACCATCACATTTATATGGATGCATTAAAATTTAAGAAAGGAGTTCCTAGTATTACATGTTGATTAATTGTTTTAGTTAAAACAAATGGACAACAAACATAATTATTTTCTTCAGAAAATATACACACATTTGACAATTTATAATCTACATGTATTTTTGCACCTTGTGCAGCATTTAATATGACTTGAGTTTTTTCAAAATATTTTGAAGGTATTAATCCTTCTCTAATACAATTTAAACCTGCACCTGAATCTATCATTACTATTGATTGAATTTTATACTCTTTATTTATTACAAGAGTTGCAAAAATATAATATTTTGAGATGTAATTAAAGTATTTAATTGAGAATTTTGATCAGAAATTTCTTCTATTTTACCAAGTTTTTTTTCTGTTAAAGTCCTATTTTTTAATATTTTAATTTCTGTTTTTAATTCATTAATTTCTTGTTTTAATATAGGTGTAGTAATTTTTAAGACTTGATTTTCTAATTGATTTTTGTCTTTATCTTTTAATATTTTAAAAGAATTATCTAATTTATCTATTTGTTTTTTATTATTAGAATTTTCATAAAAATATATTTCTAAATATTGATTTCTTTTTATAGGATCTTTAATATCATTAATTAAATTTAACATCATTTTGTGATTTTCAGTTAATGTAAAAATTTCTAACTGATTTAATTTTTCATCTTTAACTATTTCTAGTTTAAGATTATCCATTTCACATATTTTATCAATACTTTTAGAATTATTTTTAATATTTTCATCTTTTGAACTATTTTCTTCTATGTTATTTTCAATATTTTCATTTTTTGAACTATTTTCTTCTATGTCAAAGTTATGTAATTTTTCTTGTTCAATTATTTCATTTTTATCAACACATATATCATTATTATTTTCAGCAACAAATGAATCATTATTACTTTTTATTTCATCATTTTTTTCATTTTCAACACAAGAGTGATTTATAATTTCATTTTTTTTCTTTATGTTGTTTTTGCAAAGAATAAATTGATTTTAATAACTTATTATTTGGTAATTTCGAAATTTGATATGCTTTATCTATAATATTTAGGCTAGATAAATCATGCATGTGATTTACTCTTTTTTCAGTATAAAACCATGCAATAAATGAAATAATTACTTCCGTATTTTTAATTAAATCAAAATATTCATTTTGAATAGATTTTTGTTGTTTAGAATCATAGGTTCTAAAAAACCAAGTTCTAAATAATTTATAGTGTGGAAGATTAAAATCTTCAACACATATTTTACTTATTTCTTTCAGATCCAATTTATTTAATTGCTTATTTTCAATTGAAGACAAAGGATGAGAAATAGAAGAATTCATAACTGAAAATTAATTCAAAAAGATTAAAAAACAATTTAAGAGCAAAAAGTAATTCAAGATAGCTTCGGGTAGGATTACTAACATAATTTATGGTATATACACATAACTTACTTCCTTCCATATGGAATCACGTATTGAATATCTTAAATTTTCTCCAAACTTGATATCACGTATTGAAAATTTTAGATTTCTCCACACTTGATAACTTATTGTGCTAATGAAACTCAGCAAAACATTAGTTTATATGTCAATCCTTTAACCATTTAAAAGATATAACATGTCTCATTTTTAATATAGATGATCTTGCTCGACTGTCAGCGACTTGTTACAGGCTAAAAAGAGGACTTACAACATCATCAACTGCCTCATGAAACGCCGAACGCGACTTGTGTGTCGACCCACAAGATCATACCATAAGAATCATGAAACCGTTCATTCTTTTAAGAGTCATTGAATTTAATATATAAAATAAGTTTCAACTAAGAAACAACGTCTTATTGTTATCAATATGAATAGATCTAAAACTTCTTGTTGTGAAGTCAAATAGGATAGATCTAAAACGTCTTGTTGTGAAACCATATGTTTAGATCCAAAATTACGTTACCAAAATTGCTAGTAATCCCCCCCCGAAAGGAGGCTTAGCCTTCCATGGTTCTGATACCAAATTTACACCAGGATTTAAACAGAAAAATATAAACAAACAAAATAAAGTAAGTAAAGGACTTACTACTTATTTTCTCTAATCTTGAAGCATTTATCTTCAAGCTTTATGCACAAAAACACCAAGGAAACACCAACTAATTACAAAGGAGGGAAGAACTTCTTAACTCCTTAGCATAAACCTGTAAATTATAAAAACTTAAAGAAGAAAGAAGAAGGAAAGATTGCTTGAAGAAAAGAAGAGAAAGTTTTGAAACCAAGAAAATTCTATTGCATAAGAACTCTTGATTACAAAAGGGAATTACAAAGAGAGCTTGAAAGCTAACTCTTGGAATGCTTGAAAGTGTAAAGAAAATTCTAAGGGAAGAAAATTCTACCCTTACAACCCATTTGGGTTCCTATTTATATACTTTCTCAAATACTAAAGTCAAAAGAAAATAATTCAAAAAACAATAATTCAAAATAAAATATTTTAAAAGTGATGTGATCTTCACTTTTTCTCCATTTTGTCTTGTAATGATAATGTGTTCCACCATTCTTGACAATATCTTCCATTTGCATTATTTCTTTGATTTTTTCTTCTTTGCAGTCTTTTTGCAACAGGTTTCCTCATTTTCATCTGATGAAGATTTTCTTGAAATTGATTTAGGAGTATTTGCTCTGGATTTTTCTGAACTGGAATCTAACAATTTTAATACATAGTTTTTATTTTTGTAAAGATTATGTATTAATTGTTCAAATTCATTCTTCTCCTTTTCTGTCATTTCGTCATCAGAATTTGGTCTTGAATTTTCATCAGAGGAAATTTCCAAATCTTCTTCTACCGTGGATTCCTCAGCAGTGAATTTGATCAAATTTTTGTCAAAAGAAAATTTTGAAACATATGTTTTTCTTTTTTCCTTTTTATTCTTTCTTTTCTCTTTTTCTTTTTTCTTTTCTATTTTTTCAATTTCTTCTTTTTCTTTTCCTTTTGCCATTTTTTCCTCATTCTCTTGTATGGGAGAAGAGAAGGCTTTCATTTTCTTTAATTCATTTTGTAATTTTTCTATTAAATCATTTTTCTCATTCAATTCTTTTTGAGAAGAAATATTGATTTCTTGTGTCACTTTTTCTTTTACAAAAAATGTTTTTCTTCAGCAAGTGTTTTTTCAATTTCATGATATTCTACTTAACATTTTGGCCACCATTTAGTGTACCCTATTCTTGTAAGTTGTAGAATGCCATCAACATTGTATCCAGTTTCATATTTCCAAGCATACAACCATGGGATTTGAAATTTTATTAAAAATAATAAAAATGGTTGTTTTGGAAATTTTGAATGCTGGAATTTTTCAGAATAAATATTTTTGAACTATATGAACAAATTTTTCAATTTTTCAGGTAAAAGGGTTTGTTCATTAGGTCCATGAATTTTAAACCAATTAAGAAACCATGATCTTGTTAAAATTTGCATCATCAATACGAATACATCAAGTATGCTTATATGAAGAATTTTGATATAAGTGAACATGATGAAAACTTTCCACCATATCTGTATATGTAAATGCATATTCGAAATTATTGTATCTAGAAATAAAATTTTGAGTTTGAATTTGAGAAGAATTCCAATCAGAGTAAGAAGGTATTTGTGGATATATAGCAATTTCATTGTCTTCAGTTGTTGGATACCAATTTTGGTATCTGCTGGATCTGGGTTTATCATTGATATTAGCAATTTTAGTGAAATTTAGAAAATCAGCATAAGTATGCCTAGTTTTCAAAGGAAGTGGTCATATTAGATTTTTTTTATTTATTTGGCTGAACCTCTTTCATGAGGTGGGTCGACACTCCCTAATATATTGGATGCATTTTTGGGTGATGGACTTACTCTAATACCACCATTACAAAATATAGCCTTTTGAACCCCTTTCCATTTACATGCAAATGGCCTAATGGGGAGGAGTTCAAATTGTTTTAGCAAAAGCATAAATATGGAGGACTTGCTCCATTTACGTAAATCCCTAGCTCTAGGTACACACATAAAGGCTGCCTTGACACAACAACCTAGATTACAAGAGCAAAATAGGGAGATAAAATCAAATTCATCATTTTCTTTGCCCTTCCCCTCAAGATTGGTGTAGAAGGCTGTAAGTTTGGGAAATTGGCCTAACACAGCAGCCAATGCCCCACCAATAAACCACAACAACCATCTATGTAGCAAAATGAGAAGGCAGGAGGGAACCCTTTTCCCTGCCAATTCTAGTTTTTTTAAAAGAAGGCAGATTTAACTTATCCCTTAGGATGTTCTTCATGAATTCCTGGTCCTGATTAGACTGAGCTTCAGGAGGTCCATTTGCAGCAATCCACGCAGCAGCTTTGTTCTTTTCCGCAAGCCTGATGTCCATGTCACATCTGATCCGTAGCATATCCACATTCGATCTTTGGTTAGCCACCATACAGTTCAGTTCAGAAAGGGACCTGATTGATTTGTAGAAGCCTTGATGGCCTGTTTCCAAAATGATGTTGTTCCAGGCTTTCTCACAGCAGTACATGGCCCCCTGATATGCTACATCCAACAGTCCATTGATGGCCGTAATTCCTGCAGGTTTAATCCATTTATATTGGGAATACAATATATTAACAACCTCACCATTATGTTCACGGATGACCCCTGCTGCAGCTAGTGAGTGTTCCTTGCTGTTATAGGCCACATTGATTTTTGCCCAATTCCTAGCTGGTTTCTTCCATTGAAATGTCTGAATCTGTATCCTGTCCTTGTATTTCTGGATTTGATCCCAGAATTTCCCCCAGTTGGTTTCATCCCACAACATATGAGGCAACTTCCTTTTAATGATCCTTGAAGCTAGGGACATAATCTGCTGACTAATGTGAGGGATGTTCACTTGGCAGCTCTCAAAAACTGCTCTGTTCCTTCCCTTCCAGACTTCCCAGCACATGATTGATAGAAGAGCAACCAATAGGTATTTGTGAGCTTCATTTTTTGAAGGAGTGTGCCACCATTGTCTGCAGATTTGTCTGATTGTATTGGATGAGCCGATAACTCCCATTTCAGTAGCAAATGTGTTCCATACCTATCTTACCATTCTACAGCTAGCAAATGAATAGTTAATTTCTTCCTCACTATTGAAACAAAAATAACACATGGTAGGGCCAATAAATTTGAGCCTGTGTAATGTTTCCCCAAGAGGGATTCTCCTTGATAACATGCAGAACATGAAGAATGATATCTTAAGGGGAATCTGAAAACACCAAACCTCATTATAGGGATAATTTGCCTCTTTTCTCTGTCTGACTTGGTGAAAGGCAGATGATAAGGTGAAATTCCCACTCTCACATAAGATCCATTTCAGTTCATCCTTACCTTGGAGGGAAGGAACAGGGATATGAGCATGCCCATTCAAAATTTCTGGGGGTAAAGAAGGGTTCCATTCGGGCCAAGAACCAATCCTGATAAAGTCAGCAAGTTTCTGATATTCAAGAGAGGAGTATTGGATGTCTAAAGGACCACTTCCCACCCAATTATCCAACCACATATGACATTGCCCATCTCCCACTTTAACCATTATGAATTTTTCTGCATTTGGGGCACATTGATCATTCTGCTCCACGTGTGTGAGTCCCCACAATATGGAGCTATTTGTATGGGATGATAAGGGTCACAATACTTTTGATGCATGAATTCAGCCCACAAGGTATCTCTTCGCCTGAATCTCCACCACAGTTTGAAGCTTCGGGCAGAGATGATGTCTTTTAGAGTTCTGAATCCTACCCCCCTTCATTGGTTAGAAAGCATAAATCCTTCTCTTTTATCCAATGATATGCCCTATCCTTGTTGTTTTGCCACAAAAACATAGCAAAAAGGCCTTCTATTTGGTCCAGCACACCTTTGGGAGGGGGGCCTAAAGCCATGGTGAGGTATATAGGCATAGCCGCTAATACACTCTTAATCAAGGTGATCCCGCCCCCCTTGGAGAGGAAATTAACATTCCATGACCCTAGTCTATTCCTGATTTTTTTTATCATTTCTTCGAAATGAGCAGCTTTGATTTTACCATGATGTACAGGAATCCCCAAATATATAAATGGCCATTGGCCTCGCTGGAAATTAGTTGCCCTACCCACAACCACCCTTTTATGACTAGACAACTTGTGATGGGTTAGGAAGCAGCTTTTGCTCTCATTGATTTTCTATCCTGAGATGGACTGATAATGAGATAAATCTTCCATAAGCTGAGTTAGAGTTTGGGTATGGCCTAAAGAAAATATTATGATGTCATCGGCATCGGCTAAATAAGATATCCTTAAGCATTTCCTTGGGACAGAATAACCCCTATTCTCAGAATTAGAAGAATTCAGAATTCTAGAAAGATATTCTGCTCCTAGTATAAAAAGTAAAGGGGAGAGGGGATCACCTTGCCTTAGTCCTGGAGTCATATTAAACCACCCTTGCGGAGAGCCATTTATAAGTATTGAGATCCAAACATTAGATACCAACCTCCAAATAATGTCTAGCCACCTTTCCCCAAAACCCATTGTTCTCATGATTTGGATCAAGTATGGCCAGTGCACCCTATCATATGCTTTCTCCATATCTAGTTTTAAGATAATATTTCTATTTTTGTTCTTACTAGACATAGAGGTTATTAGTTCACTTGCCAATAAGTAATTATCTAATATTTGCCTTCCTTTAACAAAGCCACTTTGCTTACTACTAATTAGAGAAGGCAGCAGGACCCCTAGTCTATTTGCCAAAAGTTTTGACATGACTTTATTCACAAAGTTGCAAAGACTAATTGGCCTGAAATGAGTGAAACAAGAGGGGTTGGGGATTTTAGGGATTAAGACTATAGAGGTAGCAGCCATAGCTTTAGGAATGTTTTCTCCATTCAGAAAGCTTAAGGTAGCTTGAAGTAAATCTTCTTTGATAATATCCTAGCTAGTTCTGAAGAAATGGCCAATAAATCCATCAGGCCCTGGCGCACTATTCTCAACTAATGAAAAAACAATTTCCTTAAGTTCTTCCATAGATGGGTCAGCCATTAGAGTCTCATTCATCTCCCCATTAATCACACATGGGATCACACCTGGCCTGAACTCACCTACAGTCTAAATGGCAGAATACAGTTTAGAAAAATATTGGACAGCCTCCACCTCAATTTCCTTATTCCCATACACCCAGTCCCCCATTTCACCTCTAATCCTATGGATGGAATTCCTAATATGTCTTTGCTTAACCGAGGCATGGAAGAAGGCTGTATTCCTATCACCCTCTTCAAGCCATTTTATGTTAGCTTTTTGAGCCCAATACTTTTCCTCACTCACAGTGGCCAATTTCAGTCTAGCAGCAGCCAGATTTATGACTTCCCTAGGGAGGGGATGGACTGCATCCTCAGTTTCAACTTGACATCTCCTGTTAAGTATCCTTAATGGCATTAAAGACATTACCAAAAACCTCCTGATTCCACAGTTTCAGAGCAACCTTAGTTGCCTTAAGTTTCTCCACCAGTACTCCTAGAGGAGGTCTTGAGATTGGGCTCATCCAAGCCTTCCTAGTCACCTCTAAGAAGGACCTATGGTCTGTCCAGAAATTTTAGAACCTAAAACCTACCCTACGAGTTAGTTTCTCACCTGCCTTAACAATAAGTGGGGCATGGTCTGAAGGGGACCTGATGGCATGTTGCACACAGACTTGTATAGAGGACTTGAGGAATGAGGAATTAATCAGACATCTATCTAATCATTTCCAAACTCTAGCCACTCCCCTACGGTTGTTACACCACGTAAATAGGGATCCTGAAAACTGAGGCTCCACTAAACTTAATCTATCAATGAAATCAGTCAGCTCATAGGTGTCTTTCTCAGAGCATCTTTTCCCTTCTTAGATTGAAATGGGAATTGGAAGGATTATTAAAATATTTTGGAACAATCGCTTATAGATCTAATTTAAGATCAATTTCTGAAATGAAAGTAGAATGTGCGGTTATTCCATTTTTTATGTAATCATGATCCTGATTTGAGAATTCATCAAGAAGGACACTTTTGGCTGTAGGCTTGTGGCCTATTATAACAAGAGAAGTATTTTTAGAATTGGTTTGGTTTGAAGAAGACTGACCTCTCATTTGAGATGACCAGTATAGTAGAGGATATTGGGAATTATAATGGCTAACATAGCCAAAATCCATTTGAGGTCTATGACTTCTTCCACCTCTACCTTGCATTTCCTGCAAAAATTTAGATAAGAAGATTTTAAATAATAATAGCAATTTCTTTTCGAATATTTTCAAGACGATTCCAAAAAGCTTGATTTATTATTGGATGTCGTCTAGATTTATGTGTGTGATATGATATTAACATTCTATAATAATGCATTTGATGTAAAAATGCTTGCTATTTTAATGATAAAACATTTACATTTTCTACATGATAAATATGTGGAATTTCAGGATCCTGTCGAACCCTTTCTTGTAATGTATAAATTTTTCTAATTTTCTTAATTGTAGCAAGATTTTCAATATAATCTTTTAACCATTGTAATTTAAAATTTTCTCCCATATTTTATTTCATCGGTTAATAAAAGCCATTTTCTTTCTAAAAGATTCTATATATCGATAATAAGTTTTTAAATTTTGTGGGTCAATAATATCTGATATTTGCATAATTTTATTTATTCTTACTAATGTAAGATATTTTATTTGATGAATAAAAGCTTGATCTTTTAAAGATTTTATATTATAATATCTTATTCTATCTACTCTTTTAGAAACAGAGGGTTTTTTAAGATAATTTTTTAAATAATTTTCTATTGAAATTTCTTCTTCAATTTGTTCTGTCAGAACCTGCAAGAAATTTTTATCCTAGTAAGAATTCTCGAGTAAGAAAGTCAGGTAAAGAATTTAATTCACCGTTATTATAAACAATTTTAAAATCAAATACAGATAAAATAGCTTGCCATCTAGCAAATATCTGTTTAGATGCAATATTTTTACATCTTTTTGTAGTACTTCTTTTGCTGCACTACAATCAACTCTAAGCAAAAATTCTTGATTTAATAAGTCATCTTCAAATTTAGAAATACAAAGAACTATACTAAGAATTTCTTTTTTAATTGTAGAATAATTTAATTGAGCATTTTTCTATTTTCCAGAATAATATCTAACTAATTCCTCTTTATTGGTTTGTGGATTCTCTTGTTTCAAAATTCCTCCATAACCAATATCAGAAGCATCAGTTTAAACAATTTTATCCCATTCAGGATTTACCAAACTTAAACATGGTAAAAATTTAACCTTTTGTTTAATTATTTTTACTACATTAGTATGAATTTCAGACCATGCAGAAGGATTTTTCTTCAACCTATCATATAAAGTTTTACTATCAATTGCTAAATTTTTATAATATTCACCAATATAATTTAAACTTCCTAAAAATCTTTGCAACTATTTTTTATCAATTAATTCATCAGGAAATTTATTTGCAAATTCAATACTTCTAGCAATTGGAGTAATTTGACCATGTTCTAATTCATAACCTAAAAATCTAATTTTAGATTGAAATAATTTTAAATTTTTATTAGAAACAACTAAACCATTTTTAATAACAACTTTAATAAAAATATTTGAATGTTTAAAATGTTGTTCAATATTTTGTGAAAAAATTAAAATATCATTAATATAAACAATTATAAAAGAATATGGAGAAAAAATATCATTCATTATATTTAGAAATTCAGAAGGAGCATTTTTTAAGATCAAAAGGCATAACATTCCATTCATAGTGACCAAATGGAACAGTAAATGCAGTCTTATATTTATCTTTTCAGCAATTTGTATTCGCCAAAATCCATATTTCAAATCAAATTTAGAGTATATCATTGCTCCAAAAGTTCTATTTAATGAATCTTTTTTATTTAGAATTGGATATCTAATCCATTGTAAAACCATATTCAAGGGTTTATAATTAATAACTAATCTTGGAAGACCTCTTTCAATTTCTAAATTTTTATTAACATAAAATGCAGAGCAGCTCCAAGGAGAATTTCTAGCTTCTAAAGTCTTCATTCAAGTTAGGGAATCTTTACACACCTTGATCGAAGAATTTCATAGTCTAAAAGCTTCCTATGGCGAGGCCTGGCTCTCCAGTGATCGAAGAATTTCATTCAAGCAGGTGTATAAATTCATGCAACACTCCAGTTCTCGTTCATGAAATTTTCGGCAAATACCGGTGACTTGAGTTTCAACTCAGCATGGCGACCGCAATTGAAATTCAACTCAACCACACCAATTCAATATCATGAAACTTAACATATTTACAAGATCAAACCAGTGAATGTTTCCAATTCTTATTTAGATTGTTAATCGCACTGCATAACATCATACAAATCTAGCATTCATCCATCGGAAACCCTAGATCATCACACATTAGCCAGGAAACTCCTTACTCATCTCAATTTCATCAAATCACATCTTTGACAAACTCATGTCCATTCAATTGAAAAGTTTTACCGATTAGAGTATCGAGCTTTGTCAATTCCTTCGTTAATTGAGAGTAAGAAAGTAATTTCCAGTCCACGAACGCGATCGAAATTCAATTCGGAGTACAAATTTTAGAGAGAGAAACTAGAGAGAGTAAATATCGAGAGATAATAATTCCCGCTCTAAGAAATCAAAAGTCTGTTCTGTTCCTCAAAAATGAATCCCCTATTTGTTAACTAATTCTCTATATATAGAGGTTACAGAAAACGTAATCACTACGCAAACGTAAAATGACCAAGATATTACAAAAATATCACTGTAATCCATTTGTACAGAATAACAACTTGGTCAATGTAATAACCACGCCTTCACGCCTTTAAGGATCACGCCAATTTACATATCTGCACCAAAAGAACAAAAACCACACTTAGAAAACTTCTCAAAACCAACACAACAAAAAAAACACACATTCACGCATGCACAAAGCCACGAGGTCTCGCTCTAACATAAAAAAAATCGACGGGATCTCGTGGTGAGGTCTCGCTCTCATATATTTGAAATTGATACGAGAAATCGTGTGCTCGACAATTTATCCTAACTCTAATGTAGTAGTGAAGAGTCAAGTTCGTTCCACAGGGAATTAGGTAGTAACAAGAAATTTGACTGTGTCTAGCTTGTTGTCACAAAAGTTGAAATTTCAAGGATCGAACACAAAAGTAACAAACACAGAGAATCAAATCAGCTAAACAAAGCACAACTAAATGATCACAATGGAACTATTAACGGAGATCAAAAATAATTCGCACAGATAATCTAGGACTTCTTCCGGATGAATGCACATTTACCTAACCAATGCAGTACAACCAACATCCAATCCAATCAACTGAGGAGAAAGGCAAACTGGAGACCTAAACTGCCTTTGGCATGGCGACCCTACGTCAATTTTAGTCTCCCAACACCATTCTATCCTTGGGTAAGGCCTAAGAATGGTGTTTCAAAACCCTAGCCTTCTCAATTACCCAAACTCAAAATTCTCTAGCAATTTCCTCCTAGAACCTTCCCAGGTGAGGCCTGATTCTAGCTTCTAAGTGCATTTTCTGAGTTAAGGAATCTCTATACCTTGTTCTGTGAATTTCATAGTCTAGAGCTTCCTATGACCAGGACTGACTCTAGAAAATGAACACTCGCAAACTGGTTTTTAGAACTCATGCAACTTCCCATTCCCATTCATGAATTCCTAGCTAAACTGGAGAATTGAGGTACAATTCAGCAAGGCAACCACAACTGGAACTCATTTCAACCAATCCAGTTCAAAAAATATGAAACTTAACAAGTTTAGAAGATTCAAGCCGGAAATGTTGTACGCTTTTTGTACGATTTTTAATTATACTGCATATCACCTTATCAATTTAGCATTCATCCGTCAGAAATCCTAGATCATCTCACACTAGCCGTACATTTCCATATTGAACTCAATTTTGGCAAATTCCAATATTACACATTCATTATCCATTGAACTGGAAGATATTACCGGTTATACTCAAGAGGAATGTGTAAAGCTTCTTCGATTGAGCTCAATTTGTAAGTGTCGGCACATAAACTCGATCAAAATCCAAATCGGAGAAGAAAGTTTAGTGAGAGAAAGTAAATCTGGGGAAGAACAATTCCCGCTCTAAAAATATGAAAGTCGGTTACAAGTGAAAGGAAAATGAAAAATGAATAATCGAAAATAATTGGATCCGAATCATCCAAAAAAGCCTTGCATATTAGCTACCTTTCCTATATATTGAGAACCCGGATATGTAACTAATACGCAAACGTAAAATAGCTAAGATATTACAAGAATGCCCCTACTAGGAATGACAAAATCAGCATAAGTGAAATTCCAAGTAGTAGTCTTCAAGCATGCTCCAGCGCCTTTGAGCCAGTGAAGTTCACGCCTCTACTCACTCATCAGTCGCCCAGCGCCTTCAAGCTTCAGCTCTTCACGCCATCACAGCTCAGCACTCCAGGGGGAAGAATCAGACTTGTTCAGCGCCTTTGAGCCTGAGTCCCGCACGCCTTAATCATCCATGCAAGCCTTCATGCTGTCCAGTAGTTACGAGATCACGCCTCCGTGCCTCGGTCCTTCACGCCTTCGGCTGCCTACTGGAACCTGAAAATTCAGAACTCCCATGCTTAGAAAACATTCGGCAAAAGATAGCACAAGAATGCCTTCAAAAATCGACAAGACCTCGCTCTCACAAGAATTGAAAATCGACGAGACCCCGCCAATTGACGAGGTCTCACGGCGAGGTCTCGCCATTCCTTTTTTGCGCAAGTGTGCTAAAATGTGTATTGAAGTGCAAATGTGTGATATAGTTTTAAGGAATGAGAGTGTAAGATGGAGTGTAGAGTGAGAGGTGTAAAGTGAAATGTAATGTAAACAAGAGTTGTGAAGAACATATAGCTCATTCACCTGATCATTCACAAATACTCAAATCCACAACATATGATGCATGCTCAAGAATCTTTCTATGAAATGTAAAGAGTCTCACTACAAAATTGAAGAATTGTATTGGGTGCAAATGATCAGAGAAGAAATGATAGATATCTTAAAATGAAGACATTAAATGCTCAAAGAGAAATGATTATTGCTTCCAAGAAATCTCACCATTCTTTCAAGACATTCAGACTACAAGGTACTTTCAATCATGAATTAGAGCATGAAATTGATATGAAAACAAAGTTCAAACTTTCATGGAAAAAACAAATGTTGAATGGATTTCAATGACTTGTAGGCTGTGTTTTTTTTTTCATGAAGGAACCGAAAAAACCATAACGAAATGTTTGTGTTTAACAAAGTTTAGTGCATAATGTGTGTGAAAGAGAGCTCATCACATGAATCATGCGACGAGGTGTGTGTGTGTGCGACGAGATATGCGCAATCCTGCGGCGAGGTCTGCGCAAGTGCGACGAGGCGTGCACAGCCATGCGGCGAGGTCTGCGCATTCATGCGACGAGGTGTATTTTCGTCACATAAATCATGCGACTAGGTGTGTACATCCTGCGGCAAGGTGTGCACAATAGCGTGCAAGTTGTACGACGAGGTGTGCAGGCTATTGCGACAAGGTGTGCGACTCAACATTCTTCAACACATCATCAGAATTTCAATACAAGTATTCCAAAACTTCTTCAACCTATGACACAAATACTTCAAAATAATCGTCAAATTTTTCACACAAGCATGTTTAAGCCTCTTTCCAGGCTACCTTGATTCTCTACTTGCGCTCAATCCCCAACCACACTGACATTTCTATTTATGCAAAAGTTGTGGTCTTTTCTCTCATTCTTACACCAACAATTGTAAACCTCAACAGTGCACGAATTACACATATCACCACATAAATCGTCATAAAAGCATGGGAAACAAGTCAAAAGTCAAGTTATTTAAGACATATAAGTTTGTATAAAACCCACTTATCAATTTTCCCCACACTTGAACTCTTGCTTGCCCTCAAGCAAGGACACCAAACAAAACTCTCATAGGCAATTCTCGTTTATCAATTGAACACGGTCTCAACTCCACTTTCCTCACAAATACCAAGCTTCATTTAGTGGTCTGTGGTAGAAACACCTTCCTATCCATTTCAAACACACATCACACTATTGTTGGTTGTTCTCATCCTTTTGTAACCAATTAGACTCTATGGTAAGACATGCTCAACTCCTCATGGTAACCACCAAAACTAAGCTGTACTCATTTAACACTTTAACATAGAAGTGTGAGTCGCGTGCAAAGGCTGTCATACTCCTCAAGTCTTACTTATGATCAAAGCAATGGTAGAGAATGCAAAATAATTAATTAGTAGCTCTTCAAAGTCCTCAACTTTTAAACAATGTATAGACACAAATGCACCACATTAGGGATCATTGGCTGCCCTCGTTTCTTACCACTCTTTCCCCCAGGTTGTCATCCTTTAGTACTTTACATTCGTTTGCACATGACATTATTACTCTGGGGTACTCATTGTCTCACCAAATTTTACCTTGGGTTTTAGGGCTTTTGATTTCCATCCCCACTCATACGGATTATTCTCAAAGATGCACACCTTGTGTGAATAGAGCAATCCAATAGAGGAGTGGTTCATTTTGTGTACTTTTGGAACATTTGTTCCCGCACTTATCATCCAGTACAATTTATCATTTGGGATAACCTGTATTTTCTAACCAAGTCCTTTCCCCTAGTGCATAAATATCTCTACAAGTTCTCAAAGAGTACTTAACTTGATTCATGAAAATTTTCAAACAAATTCTATACTTCTAACCTTTTAACATAAGTTTAACAATCCAAGTATGTATGCCTTTTTAGTGCTTATAAACAGCCATGTTAAAGTGCAAACTTTCCCACTATGTTTTAGCTCTCACCACTTAGAATTGAATTAGCCTTACCAATGAGCAATTTATTCCATCCTTTTCAAACTTCACAACCAACTCTAGTGCTAATGTGCTTTCCATAGATAATTAAGTTCTTCTACCACAAAAACAATTTGTGTTCCTTAAGCATTACAGCTTTTCAAAAGTTCAAAAATTTGCATCCCATTGGCTCAAAAGGTCAAAAAATTTTGTGACTCTCTAAATGCAACTCAATCCGTAATTGTGCATGATGAGATGAATTTATTCACCTTTTATCTATTGTTTACACTTGATTCAATGCTTGTATTTGTTCCGTTTGAGTCGTTTTTAGTGTTATTTGTAGGTTTGTGACCATGGTGCATACTTGGAAGGAAGAATCATACAAAAGTCGAAGTGGATGCAAAAGTTGGGGAAAAGATGAGAAAGTCGCCAAATCAGCCATACACGTTGCGGCGTGGGGACCTCTCCCACGTCGCGACGTCCAGATTTCACCCATTTTGAGATTTCATCTGTTGCATACGTCGCGACGTGAGGACCCTCCCCACATCGCGACGTCGGTGGACGTCGTGACGTGCGACAGTGCACGTCGCGACGTCGGGAAGCATCAGGATTTGCGATTTTGCGACTTAATTTTGGAAACTTGCGATTTTGGCCCACTTTGAGTTTCCTTTTCCAATCAGACTTCCATAAAGGACTTATTCACGAATTTCTCTATAGAATCACTATAAATAGGCTAGGGTTTACAGTTTTTAAGGGTATTGATTATTTTTTTGATAAGCAAGAAGCAAGATTTCTTCTTTGTAATAGATAGGGTTTCTTCTTCAGCTATTGCTCAAGGGGAATTTGTTGCCGTTCGGGAACATCATTAACAATTGGATCTATTTATTTTAGAGTAAAGATTTCTTCCAAGGATTTTTGGATTCAAGGTGCTATCTTTCTTTTACATGATGAATTCATTATTGTGCTTTAATTTATATATGATGATGTTTGATTTAGCCATGCTAGGCTAAATCTATTGTGCTCCCGAGATTATGAATAAGGGTTCTTGTGCTTAATTTACATTCTAAATTCTATTCTATGGTCTTTGTTAAATGAGATTTACCGTGTTCTTCATAATTATGCATGATTTAAGGCCTTAATTATGTATGAATATTTACTTAAAGAACAGTAAATTGCTTAGAGATAACTTGTTTTAATCTTTCCTACGACCATATAGGAGGGTTAGAGTAAGTTGTTTGGAATCTATTGTGGGTTGGTTGTGAATTTGTTAGATCAATTTACCTTAATTCTTTCCTACGACCATATAGGAGGGTTTAGGGTGGTTAGCTCGGCATTAGCGTGACTGGTTTCGGCCTTGCCTCGATCATAAAGGAGCGGTTGAACTTGAGGGTTTGGTTGAGTTGGTAGTTGCAATAGATTTCGGGTTAACTAAGGAAGTGAACTGTATAGGAGTGTTCAATGAATTGGTTAATATCTAGGTAGGTAGGTGCATCAATCACTCCTTACCTATGACCATATAGGTGGGTGTGAGTAAGTGTATTTATCCTTAATTTGCATGACCATAGATAGAATGAATGTGTATGTCTTTATGTAATCCTCAAATATAATCTCGGGAGTACACTTGCTTGATTTGATATTTACTCGAATCACCATTTTAGTTTCGTTATTGTCATTATTTTGGTTATTTTCGGTTTAATCATTGTTAAAACATCAAAAGATTTTATTTAAACTTCAACACAGTCCTTTCCCCAGAGAACGAACTCGCTTTACTACCACCTTCATTGGGGTTGTTTAAGCTTATTTTTGAGTAGGGGTGAATAGCAACCACGTGCATATTTTATATCATATTTGCTCCCATCAAATTTTGGCGCCGCTACCGGGGAGAGCAGTCGTGTTGAAGTTTAATTTTTATTCATTTTTATTTATTTTTCATATTCTTTCTACTTTTCCTTATTTTTTCTTGTATGCACAGGACGAGATCATCAGGTCCCGCTGAACATCAGTACGATCCAGAACTTGCTAAGACTTTACGTGCTAAGAAGAAGCCGGATTGTGCGGCAATGACTGGATTAGAAAATCAAGGAAACCAACGTAATGTGGTTGACCCTCTAATGGAACAGCAGGAAGTTCCACCAGCCCAACCAGAAGCACCTCGTCGTCGATATGGTGATCATTATGAGCCTCAAATGGACAACTTGGATTCACCATTTATTAACACTGGAGCGCATTTTCAAATCCCGCCAGCTTTCATCAATTTGATTCAGAATGGTCAGATTTTTCATGGGCTGAGTTCTGAGGATCCACATGCACATTTAAGGACATTCCTTAAAAAGTGCAACACAAGCAATCTCCAACATATCCCTCATGATGTTCTTAAGAGGATGTTGTTTTCTTTCTCTCTTGAAGGAGCAGCTGAGAGATGGTATGACTCTATTAATGGGGCGAGGATTAATACATTTGATGAGGTTGCTAAGAGGTTCATGACCAAATACTTCCCTCCATCCCTTATGGACAAGATCAGAATGGATTTCATGCAGTTTCGTCAAGGTGATGGTGAGTCATTCACAGAAGCTTGGGATCGATTTCGGGAACTTTTCAATAAATGCCCAAACAGTGGGTTGGAGCAAGGACGAGAGTTGAATTTCTTTTGCAATGGACTTAATGTGGACACTATGCATTTAGTGAATCTTTTAGCTGGACGAAATCTGCGAGATAAAACCCAAGAAGAGGTTGAAGAGATTTTTGATCATATAGTAAGCAATGAGCTGATGTTGCCCTCTAGGAGAAGCAACCATGGAAGACGGCAGATTGGTATGTTAGAGTTGGATAAAACAACCAACTGGGAAGCACAGATGACAGCTATGCAGAACCAATTGGCTAGTATTCAAGCAGCCGTGACAAACAAAATCACACCAACTTGTGGTTTATGTCAAGGAGAACATCACATGGATCAGTGTCCTCAAGTCACTAGTGAGCTAGTGCAGTATGTCAACTATGATCGGAATAATAATTCAAATCAGTGGAAGCCTTCCGGGGGGAATCAAGGGTACCAGGGGTATCAAGGAGGACAGAATTGCCAGCAATATACAGCAAAACCAACTTATCCACCTAGTTATGGAAACCAACAGAACACACAGAATGTTAAAGCACAACCTTCAATGGAGGATGTTATTACAGTGTTGGGGGAAAAGATGGACAAGCTGTTTGGAGAATGTCAACAAAGAACAGCCAATTTGGAGAAAACAGTGGAGCTTCAAGGAGGTATTTTAAGGGAGCACTGTGCTATCCTTAAGAATGTAGAGGTTCAATTGAGCCAACTGGCAAAGCAAGTTCATAATAGGCCAGATGGAGCTTTACCCAGTGATACTTTTCCCAATCCGAAGGGAAGAGAGCATTGCAATGCTGTGACATTACGAAGTGGTAAGGAATTGCAATCTCCCAAAAATTCGGAAGAGGATTCTCCAAAGGATTATCAAGAGGCTGTCAAAGTTCAGACGGAGATGAATGATGTTCCCAAGCCAGCAGAGAAGAAGGAGGAAATTGTTTGTAAGTGGCAAAGAAAAAGCCTCCAAGTGCTTTTAATTTTCCAGAATGTGCTCCACCACCACCTTTTCGTCAAAGGCTGCAGCCATCAAAGATGAAGATCTTGTTCAGCAAATTTGCTGAGATGATTAAGCAACTCCACGTGGACATACCTTTGATGGACTTGGTCAAGATATCACCTACCTGCACAAAATTCTTGAAGGATCTTATCTCTAATAAGGAGCAAATTTTGCAATGTGAGGAGGTGGTCTAATTGAATGAGGTTGGAAAATGTCTGAGGAAATCAAATCTTCCACCTAAGCTCAAAGATCCAGGAAGCTGCACCATTCCATGCAAGATTGGCTCGAGATATTTTGCCAGGGCATTATGTGATTTGGGAGCTGGCATTAATTTAATGCCTTATTCTATTGCTGTCAGTGTGGGCATGAGCGAGCTGATAAAACAAGTGGGGATAACTCTTCAGTTGGCTGATAGATCCATCATTACTCTTATGGGTATAATTGAGGATGTCTTGGTAGTTGTTGACAAGTTCACAATTCCGGTGGACTTTATTATCTTAGACATGGAGGAAGATGAGGAGGTTCCTCTCATATTCGGCAGATCTTTCTTGGCTACTGGTGATGCTTTAATTGGTGTTCGCAGCAAGACCATCACATTTCGTGTCAATGGCGAAGAGGTAACATTTAATGTGAATTACTCTATGAAGCATCCTAGAGACATTAATGCTTGCTTTTTCATAGATATTGTCGAATCTACAGTTATTGCATGCAACCCACTGAAAATATGTGGTGTTAATGATAATGAATCTGTGATGCATATTTCTAATTCTGAGCAGTGTAACATTGATGAAATTATTGCATTAGATTTAGAAAAGAAGGTGGAAAGTGTTTTCATAAATGCTTCTAGTGTTGCAATAACTGATGATGTCTGTGAGGAGCCCATTGCGATGAGGCCAGTTGAAGTTCTTGATTGCAGGGAAAAGAAACTGAAACCTTCAGTTGAAGAAGCCCCGAAGATGGAACTTAAACCACTCCCTTCCAATCTCAAGTATGCTTTCTTGGGCGATAACCACACTTTGCCCGTAGTGATTTCCGCGACATTGGAACCATGGCAAGAAGAGAAACTTCTTATTGTGCTGAGACAGAATCAAGGAGCAATTGGGTGGACTATTGCTGATATTAAGCGAATTAGTCCGTCAATCTGTATGCACAAGATTCTTCTAGAATATGATACAGTTCTAGTGCGTGATAGGCAACGCCGGTTGAATCCGGTAATGATGGATGTGGTTAAAAAGGAGGTGATCAAACTGTTGAACTTTGGGATGATTTATGCTATATCTGATAGTGAATGGGTAAGTCCAGTCCAGTGTGTACCAAAGAAAAGTGGAGTAACAGTGGTCAAGACTGAGAATGACGAGTTGTTGGCAACACGGATCATTAATGCATGGCGGGTTTGTATGGATTATCGCAAGCTCAACAAGGCCACCCACAAGGACCATTTTCCTTTACCATTCCTTGATCAATTGTTGGATAGAATAACTGGTTATCTATTTTATTGCTTCTTGGATGGTTACTCCGGATACAATCAGATCACCATTGACCCAAAGGATCAGGACAAGACAACCTTCACTTGCCATTTTGGTACTTTTGCATTTAAGAGGGTGCCTTTTGGGTTATGCAATGCACCCGTGACTTTCCAAATGTGTATGATGGCCATCTTCCATGACATCGTGGAAGACATTATTGAGGTATTCATGAATGATTTCTCAGTTTTTGGTCATTCATTCGATCAGTGCTTGGATAATCTGGCTAA
This sequence comes from Ophiorrhiza pumila, assembly GCA_016586305.1. Taxonomy (NCBI): domain Eukaryota; kingdom Viridiplantae; phylum Streptophyta; class Magnoliopsida; order Gentianales; family Rubiaceae; genus Ophiorrhiza; species Ophiorrhiza pumila. The sequence continues at coordinate 28,173,239 of BLIW01000008.1, read as the reverse complement.
GGTACTTGCAAGATGTGCAGAGACAAATTTGGTTTTGAACTGGGAGAAGTGTCAATTTATGGTGCAAGAAGGAATTTTCCTAGGCCACAAGATCTCATCTAAAGGTTTGGAGGTCGATAAGGCAAAATTGGATCTCATTGCCAAGCTACCTTATCCAATAAATGTCAAGGGAGTTAGAAGTTTCTTGGGCCACGCCGGGTTCTACCGCAGATTCATTTTGGATTTCTCGAAGATCACGAAGCCTTTATGCCATCTTCTAGAGAAGGATGCTACATTTAAATTTGAAGATGACAGTAAGCCTGCTTTTGATTTTCTTAAGGGCCAACTTGTAGCAGCTCCGGTGATTCAATCACCAAATTGGGGTGCCCCCTTTGAGATTATGTGTGATGCAAGTGATTTTGCTGTGGGGCAGTTTTTGGACAGAGGACAGACAGAATTTTCCGCACTATTCATTATGCCAGCCGTCTACTTGATCCAACTCAGTGTAATTACACTACAACAGAAAAGGAGATGTTGGCGGTTGTTTTTGCGGTAGACAAATTCCGTTCTTATTTGTTGGGAGTCAAAGTGATTATTTACACAGATCATGCAGCAATTCGGTACTTAATAGCTAAGAAGGATGCGAAACCGAGATTAATCCGATGGGTTCTACTGCTCCAAGAGTTTGACTTGGAAATCTGAGATAAGAAGGGCGCTGAGAATCATGTGGCCGATCATCTTTCTCGTTTGGAAAAGCATGAGCATTTGGAAGAGGACATTAATGTATAAGTTCACGAGGTCTTTCCGGATGAGCAGTTATTTCAGGTTGGAGAAGCAGCAAAAGCTCCTTGGTATGCTGACATTACCAATTATGTTGTCTACCAGAAAGTTCCGCCTAATTTGTCCACTCAACAAAGGAAAAAACTCTTCCATGATGCAAGCTAATACTTTTGGGATGAGCCTTATCTGTTCAAGGTATGCAGTGATCAAGTGATAAGAAGATGTGTTCCTGAGGAACATCAAACGGACATTCTCTGTTCATGCCATGAATCTGCTTATGGAGGACATTTTGGAGGGCGAATGACAGCTTACAAAGTGTTGTAGTCGGGGTATTATTGGCCAAAGCTTTTCCATGACACTAAAGATTGGATCCAGCACTATAATGAATGCCAAAGAACCGGAAATATTTCCTGGAGGAATGAGATGCCATTAAACAACATTATGGAGGTGGAAATTTTTTATGTTTGGGGTATAGACTTCATGGGACTATTCCCAAAATCTTATGGTAACTCATACATTCTTGTAGCTGTGGATTATGTTTCTAAATGGGTTGAAGCTATTGCATTACCGACTAATGATGCGAAGAGTGTTTTGGGGTTCATCAAGAAGTATATCTTCACACACTTTGGAACCTCAAAGGCTATAATCAGTGATGGAGGCTGTCATTTTTGCAACAAGGCCTTTGAAGCATTATTGGCCAAATATGGAGTCCGACACAAAGTGGCAACACCTTATCATCCTCAGACAAGTGGTCAAGTGGAGGTATCAAATCGGGAGATAAAGAGAATCTTGGAGAAAGTTGTGAGACCTTCTCGCAAGGATTGGGTAATGAAATTGGACTATTCTCTATAGGCTTATCGAACAGCTTTCAAAACCCCTATTGGTACATCTCCATATCGCATGGTTTTTGTTAAGGCTTGTCATTTACCTATTGAGCTTGAGTACAAGACTTTCTGGGCCTTGAAGGAGTTGAAGATGGATTATGGAAAGGCAGCTGAGCAAAGGTTATTGGAATTCAATGATTTGGATGAGTTTAGATTTGATGCATACCATAGTGCATCTCTCTATAAAGAGAGAACATAGAAATGGCATGATAAACGCATCTTACATAAGGAGTTTGAGGCAGGGCAGCTGGTTTTACTTTATAATTCAAGGTTAAGACTCTTCCCAGGAAAGCTGAAGTTGAGATGGACTGGACCTTTTAGGGTGAAGACAGTGTTCCCCTATGGTACAATTGACCTTTTAAGTGAGAAGACGGGAGATTCTTTTATCGTCAATGGTCATAGAGTGAAAATCTATCTTTCTCAAGGCGAGAAGGTTTACCGCACAGTTGAAAAGGTGACTCTTGAAGAGTCACCAAGGGAAGAATGAGCAAAAGGCATCTAGCTATCGACGATAAAAAAAAGCGCTTCTTGGGAGGCAACCCAAGTTTACTTTTATGTCTTTCAATTACAAGTTATTTTAATGTTTCTAGTTAGATTTTAAGCTAAAAATTCCATTTAACTCATAGTTTCTTTTATGCAAATTTATGTTTTGTAGGTTGGAGGAGAGAATAGGGGAAAAAGTAAAAAGCAACGTGGACAGTTGCCCACGTCACGACGTGCACAGTGTGCACGTCGCGACGTCCAGGTTCGTACAATTTGTGAAATCTGACAGTTGCCCACGTCGCGACGTCCATCCATCACGGGCACCCACGTCGCGACGTCGGGCAAAACTATGCTTTATTAAGAACAGTTTCAGAGTTTGAACATACGCACACACACAAATACCCTAAATCCTCTCTTCTCCATCTTTTTCTTTATTGTTTTTTCTGTTCTAATTCGTACCATAGTAGTGTCATAGTCAAGTTTAGATTACTTTAACAACACAACTACACACATTCACCGATTGAAACAAGGAAATTGGCCCAATTTTGAAAATTTTCACAAAACCCAAAAAACTTCAAAATCCGGATTTCAAGTGAAATTCGTGCAAGTTTGGTGTTTCCATTTAGTTCTAGGACAAGTTTGGAAGGTGTAGGGGGTTTCACATCATCACATTACACAAGTATTGTTGAATTTCGATTTTGTCTTCAAGAGGTAATTTTCGAAATTTTTTGTTCTTCATATTGTGATAATCTTGTGTTTAGCCGTCTACCATGTGTTCTATAGCTTCTATTTGATGAGTTGTGATGATGAATAGCTTCAATGTTGGATTGGGTTGAATTTTTGGATTTTTTTGTCACGTTTTTTGTCATGTTTTTGTCACAATGTTGGACAATTTGAAATTCCTTTGATTCGTGATATGGCATACGTGTTGTTATTCATTTACATTGGTGAATTGCATAGTGTGGTTGATTGTTGTGGTTTTGGTTGGGAAAGTGTAGTTGTGAATTGGTGATTAAGAGGATCAAACTAGTAATGCATGCTAGGTGTTTGTTTAAATGCTTCAATGAGTCATATTTAGAATTAAACACACCTATGCATGTTTAGACTATCGTGCATGTTACATGTTTGTTCAATTGCCTATAAGATATCTTTTCTCGCTAGCCCCAACTTTAGATTGGCCCAAGGATGTGAAGATTGTGATTGTGTACTTAGATACATCATGGAGCTCGAATGGTGTGTTTGGCACGCGTTATGTCTTAGTTTTTGTATTTCAATTTTAGTAGTTGTTTTTATGTTTGATTAAGTGTGTCCTGGTTGATGCATTATATGGTGAGGTTTGTGGTTTGGTTTTGCATCAAGTGTGGGGGATTGTTATTAACTCGTGGTGATGTTTAAATGTTGTGATGTTCATAGTCACTTTATTTGGTCAACTGCATTTCTGGTTTGTTCTCATTGTAATCCTATTGATAGGAATGGCACCCAAGCGAGCACGCCGCAATGTTGATGCACCACGACCTCCACCACCTCCACCTCCTCCACCACCGCCGCAGCCAAACCCCGCCAGCTTTGATGACTTCCGATTTATGTGCTTAGACCCGGAGACATTCCATACTGAGAAGCTGGCACTTAAAGCCATGGTGGAGGAGCGTGGTATAGCAGTCACCGCTATGCCCATTGACACTCAGATCCAGCAACGTCGTTGGCAACCACTTTGTCAACAACCAGGCGGCGGGAATGCTACATTGGTGCGCGAGTTTTACGCCAATTATCCTTTTGCCCAGCAAGGAGTCCTGCGCTTGCGCGGAGTTGATGTTCCGATCAGCCGTACTGGCTTCAATAAGTACTATGGCCTGCATGACATTGTTGAAAGTGGTTTTCGAGGCTTGGTCGGCGGTAGTTATCATTCCTCTATTCCACAGATCTACTCACGTATAACTGGCAAACCACTTTCCTCCGTCCGGTCCCACTCCAGAATTACGGAGCTGAAGCTAGCTAAGATGACCAAGATCACTAAGGCTTGGCACTATTTCATCATTAGGAAGCTCATTCCCAGTGTTCATCAGGCTTCTTGTGATAATGACAAGGCGATCCTCAATTACGCCATCCAGACAGGCCTTACCATTGATGTTGGCGAGCTCATGGATATTGAGATCAAGAAGGCCCGTCGTTTTATCCGCACAGGCTTGTATTATCCTTCCGTGATCACGGCCATCTGTTATGCAGCCGGGGTGCCTGCTTTAGTGACTGACGAGCTTTGTGGGGTGCGTTATGTCATCACCACTTCGATGTTCCATGCCTATAAGGTCAGTTCTTATGAGCGACAAGGATACATTCCGGACCCTCTGCCAGAGCAAGAGCAAGACCAGGAGTCAGACCACGAGCACGAGGACAAGGAGCCCACACCACCACCACCCCCACCCCGCCGCCTTTTGACTTTTGCAGGGGTGCATATTCGGTTGGATAAGATGGAGGGGCTTATGACCAAACAGATGACTCACTTCGATGAGCGGTTTGATCAGCTGGCGATGGGTTATGCCACCTTGTCGAGTCAGATGACTACCATTTCCGAGCTTGTTCAGCATATGAGTCGTCCGTGGCAGATCTCTCGAGGTAAAGGCTCCAGTTCGCAGCCGCCTCCGCGTGATGATATGCAGCAGGATTAGGTCGTGTTTCTCCTTTCCCACATTGAGGACATTATGGAATTTAAGTGTGGGGGGGAGTTCTTTGTTATAGTTGTCCTATTTTTCTTGTTTTCTGTTTGTTTTTCTTGTTATTATTTTTGGTTTTTTTGTTTTATTTTGTTTTTGGATGTTATTGTTATTGTTTTGTTTAGGATTTATAAGGTTGTTTTTTTGCTATTTCTGTTGTTAATTTGCGCTTAATTAAGATACTTAAGTTAATGGAATTAGGGTTTACTTTTAGATCCTTTAAATGTCCCATTCATATTAAGTTATTCCCTTGCGTAAATCTTGCCTAGTAAAAGAAAAAAAAGAAGTGATTCTCGAAAGATAATCCATGGTTTTTATATGTTTTTTGTGTTGTGTCTTGTGTCCAATTTTAAAATTTTATCTTGTTCTGATAAGTGTCATGTTGCCAATGATGAGATTTTATCAAAAGATTCGACGTGAGATAGGAAAGTGATATGCTATCTAGAGGAAGTTGGGTATTTGATAGAAATTTTAGCATTTTGAGTCGACCATATTCATGCACTTAGGGGAACTACTGAGGGAATTGATGAGTTTGTGATCATTAAGTGGTTGGAGTGTTTTTAACTCTTTGTTTAGTTGAAACTCATAAAACTCGCTTATAATGTGCTCTTTAATAAATGTACTTGCATAATTGCTTGCACTTAATGCTTTTGCATTACTAAGCTTGTTAAGCTCGTACTATCGTCCCTCTATGAGATTGCTTTTAATAATAACCCTGAGAGAACTCATATGGATGGTAACGGAGATTAGAAGCCATAAGACTCTGGCTTCATATTGTTACTCCTCTGCGAGACTGCTCTTAAACGAAAAGTCAATGGAGAACTTGCATGAGTGGGAATGGGTCTCGAACCCGAAGGTGAGACAGTACTCCAGGTGGATGTCACGGGAATTCCATTGAAACACCCTAATTAAGTGTGACAGTCTGGAGGAACGAGTGTTATTCATAAACCTCAAGGTTTGCCGAGTGAATTCTCATTGATATGAGTGAATAATGAGTTCTTTAATTTGATTAGTGAGAAAAAGTTGAGACAAAGACTTGGTTGTTGAAGCCCTAGCTTATGGCGTGGTTGTGGACGATTTATGAACTAAGGTGGAACCTATCACACACACACACATGGTTGGCTCAACGTGTCTAAATGAGTATGTCAATGCACTTTGATAACTTTTGGAGACTCATATTATGTGTACTGGACATTTGAATACTTGAGATTATGAGGATAATACTTGGCACTTGTTCTTAGATCAGATTTATGAATTGGATGCATTTGTTGTTATGTGTTGGTTTTATTTGTTAAGAGTTTTTTGTGTTAAGTTTTTGTTTTTAGTATTGTCGTGTTTGTTCGGGGACGAACAAAGGTTAAGTGTGGGGGAATTTGATGAGGTGAATTTATTCACCTTTCATCTATTGTTTACACTTGATTCGTTGCTTGTATTTGTTCCGTTTGAGTCGTTTTTAGTGTTATTTGTAGGTTTGTCGACCATGGTGCATACTTGGAAGGAAAAATCATACAAAAGTCGAAGTGGATGCAAAAGTTGGGGAAAAGATGAGAAAATCGCCAAATCAGCCATACACTTGGCGACGTGGGGACCCCTCCCACGTCGCGACGTCCAGATTTCACCCAATTTTAGATTTCATTAGTTGCATACGTCGCGACGTGGGGACCATCCCTACATCGCGACGTCGGTGGACGTCGCGACGTGCGACCGTAAACGTCGCGCGACGTCGGGAAGCGTCAGGATTTGCGATTTTGCGACTTAATTTTGGAAACTTGCGATTTTGGCCCACTTTGAGTTTCCTTTTCCAATCAGACTTCCATAAAGGACTTATTCACGAATTTCTCTATAGAATCACTATAAATAGGCTAGGGTTTACAGTTTTTAAGGGTGTTCATTATTTTTTTGAGAAGCAAGACGCAAGATTTCTTCTTTGTAATAGCTAGGGTTTCTTCTTCAGCTATTGCTCAAGGGGAATTTGTTGCTGTTCGGGAACATCATTAACAATTGGATCTATTTATTTAAGAGTAAAGATTTCTTCCAAGGATTTTTGGATTCAAGGTGCTATCTTTCTTTTACATGATGAATTCATTATTGTGCTTTAATTTATATATGATGATGTTTGATTTAGCACTGCTAGGCTAACTCTATTGTGCTCCCGAGATTTTGAATAAGGGTTCTTGTGCTTAATTTACATTCTAAATTCTATTCTATGGTCTTTGTTAAATGAGATTTACTGTGTTCTTCATAATTATGCATGATTTAAGGCCTTAATTATGTATGATGAATATTTACTTAAAGAACAGTAAATTGCTTAGAGATAACTTGTTTTAATCTTTCCTACGACCATATAGGAGGGTTAGAGTAAGTTTTTTGGAATCTATTGTGGGTTGGTTGTGAATTTGTTAGATCAATTTACCTTAATTCTTTCCTACGCCTTGATCATTTCTTGGAGCAATTGCTCTTGGCGGCTTGGGTGGAAATCGAATTGATGATGAGGCTGAATTATTAGTGCAAGGACTTCGGGTGTGTGCAGGATGGGAGTGTAATGGTATTGATGTGAAAGGGAGTGCTCTAGAATTTATCAGAGTTTTGAATAGGGAGAAAGATGCTCCTTGGAGGATAAGGCACTGGATGGATGAGATTTGGTAGTCGCAGCTTGGTATTTGTTCACATATCTTCAAGGAGGGAAATCGGCCAGCACAGATTTTTGAGGAGTGAGGCTTGGCCGGGCAATACAGAATATAATTTTTTCACTTTTCTTTGCTTCCGGCAAGGGTACAGGACCTCATTCACTTAGATCGTATTCAACTTCCAAATTTTCAGTTTGCACGAAGATAGTTTAGTTGTCTAGTTATTTGCTGGGTTGTAAAAGGGATAGTATCCCTTATTTTTGTAATGTTTAATTGTGATGGTTTTGAATTAATAAAATGATGGGCCTGGCAACCCCAGCCGCTGAGAGGGTTTTTGCCTTAAAAAAAATTGGCATGAGTTTATGGAATTAATGTAAACGTGTGTGAAGTAGTGAAAGTAAAACGAGTAATGAAACCTAAACTACCAACTAGAGAAAAGAACAAATAAGGGATAATTTCATCAAGGATAAAGATTCATGTAATGAAGTGTACCCTTGGAGTATTGGTTTTCCTTAACGATAGTGTTTTATGTGATTTACAAGAATGAGTTAACAAATTAAGAGTGTGACAACATCGATCAAGTTCCACTTTTATGGTGGAAGATAAAACCTAATCACGTTGACACCTACGGGAAATTGACTTCGTAGCTAATCCCCCCTTTATGGCAGAGGCAAGGATTTGCCAATTAAGGTCAACAAAGAGCCCTATGTTCTCCCAAGCTTATCGCACTCTAATTCGGTTCCTCCTTTACGGCGAAGGCAAGAGCCAAACCTAGTCACTCTTTCGAATATCACTCCCTAACCTATTCGTTCCTTTATGGCGGAGGAAAGGTCTAAATTAGTTCATTCTACTCGAATTCACCAACCCTAACATCGGAATCTCAAAGTCCTAACCAATTCCCCCTTTATGGTGGAGGCAAGAAAAGGTTAGAACACTACCACTAGTCAACTACCCACATACTAATCTACCCTAAGCATTACTAGCATGGAATGTTAGATTAGCTTGTAGTTCCTAATTCTTCATTACCCACAACATAAATCCACATATGAAGACGACAATTCAACAACTAATAACCAATCTTCAAGGGCACTAGAATTTAGCACATCAAAACTATTAAGAACACCACAATAATTAATTAAAGCATGGAATTAAATAAGGAAAATACAAAGAGTATCACTCCCCTTTGATGTTCGAATACAAAGCGCCAAGTTTTCTTATAAGTTGGTTGCTGTGAGTTTTAATAAAATTTTTGGGATTAGCATTCCCAACCCGCGGAGAGGGATATTGCCATAAAAATAATTTGGTTTTATACCAAATTAGATGTGTTATTTCGCTTAGCTTTTGACTTGTTTTTCATGCAATTGTGTAGTGTTATGTGTCATTTTGTGCATTTACGTGGGTTACAACTTGGAGTGTTAAAATGAAGAAAAATACCAAAAATGTTGATTAAATGAGACAAATGTGTGTTTTAGGTTAAAGAACAAGGTAAGAATTAGAAAGGGCTTGAAATTATGCTTGTGGAGTTTAAAGAATCTGATAAGGTGATAATTTTCACCTTATTGGACTATTTTTACGTATCTTTTGAGCGTCCTTGTAGCATGTTTCTATGTCATTTTTATGTGTTTTTAATATATTTGTAGGACATTATGGCATGGGATGAGCAATAGAGTGAAGAACGATGAAGAGCACATTTTGAAGCGAAGTCGGATGAGCTTGGCTCTCCGGCGCGCCGAAAAATGGACGAAAAATGCACAAAAAAAGCGCAAAAGTGAACTTTCGTCAGAAGGCTCCGGCGCGCCAGTGGCGATCACGGAAGCCTGCAATTTGACGTTTTTTGCCCTCCAACTTCAAAGTCAACAAGGGTCGCGGCGCACCTGGTCGCGGCTCTCCAACTTCAAAGTCAACAAGGGTCGCCATGTCTTCTTTCAATTTGAATTGGAAGAAAACTTTCACAGAATGTGGTCGCCGCGCATCTGGAATATTTTGGGATTTCAGGCGAGAATTTTCCGTTGGTCGAAGAATTTCAGCCCTGACATTGAATCATCAGTGGCTTCGGTGTGGATAAATCTGCCTCAACTTCCATTGCACCTCTTCGATAAAGACTCGTTATTTGCTATAGCTTCTACTGTTGGAAATCCACTCAAAGTGGATCGTGCCACCGCCTCCGCGAAGAAGATTCTGAGACCTAGTGAGGCCAGGATTTTAGTGGAAATTGACGTTTTAAAGCCTAGAACTCACCGAGTTTGGATTGGAAGCAATGAGTGGGAAAGATGGCAGTCCATCGAATTTGAGGACACTCCGGACTATTGCACGAATTGTAAAAAAATGGGACATTCGGCCATACATTGCAAACCCCCACAGTCCCATAAGGAAGCAAGAGTTGAAAAGATTAGAAAAGGAAAGAAGAAAATGTGGATTCCAGTGGTAAACAGCACAAAAGTTCAGGAACCAAAGGCCGGGCCATCAAGTTCCTCAAACACTGCTGCTGTAGTTGATGCTAATGTAGTTCCTAGTCCAGCAAAAGAAACATGTGTTGATCAGGGAGATAAACAAGAGGAAGTTCATGTCATGAATGAGGTGGAGAGCCCAAAGAAAAAGGGTGTAGAACAAGAGGCAAATGCCCAATTTTTGGCCAATCTTGGTCAATTCTTGGAACTCCTTAACAAGCAAGAAGGGAACCTGTTGAACTTGATAAAGCTGTTGAGCTCCCTTTACTAGCAATCGAGCCTCCACAAGAAGTTCAGAAAGTCACTAAATTGGTATCCATAACAAGGCAGAACACGGAAGCTATAAATGGGACGAAAAGTGGGGTTGAAGAGGAATCGCTATACATCAACAATGCTAGCTCCTTGTCGGAATTAGAAATCCTACAAGCCATCCCAACGATTTTCTGGGACAAAGAAGAATCCTTGTATGCGCATATATTCAATCTTACCAAGGATCTTCCTCGGGAAGGTTTGAAGCCATTGAAGCTGCCTAGCACAGAGCTGAGAAAAGGAGATACCAAAGTTAGGGTTGCGTAGGAAGAAGGGGAATCTTCGACATTACACACAGTTAGCTCAACATCGGATTTAGCGATCTCCAAGCTATACCAACTGAATCAGAAGATAAAGATGATAGCGAAGATCAATGGACGGAAAATAGTTATGAGGAAGAACCCGAAGATGTGTTTGGAAATTTCTTCGAAAAAATGGAAAACTGCCTCAAGCCGCCCGTGCAAACCAAGTACATGGAAGTACTTGTTAGTCACAAGGCCAATGCCTTCTCAGGGAGAAAACTCAGAGATCGGAATCCTTGCATTTGCTATTTCGAAGACAAAATTTGGAATCAAAGGTAATCATGTTAATCATGTTTTCTTGTGAAGGCCCATGATTACTGATGTTTAGATCATTTGGCCAGATGACATTTTAGTGAGATAAATTAGTTACATTGCTTCTGATTGGCATTGAGTGATCCTGTGCGGATTTTTGAGCAAGGACTGGCTGCAGTTTTCTTCATGTAAGGGCAAGCCTATTTGCAGATCATCTATGACTGGAAAATGTTGGTCTGGGTTCTGAATGCGGTGCATCAAACAAGTTCGACTGATAATTGTTCTACTGTGGATTAATGATTGAGCTTGGCTTTGAATGTTTGAGTACGATGGCCACAGCCTACTGATGTTAGGGCTGTTTGCCTCAAAAGTCTCTTCTTTCTGTGGCCTGCTTTGTTGTTGAATTGGTGCGTGTTGCTTTTGTTGAAAGCGAGAGCATAAATGGGTTATGCTGCCAAAATTTTGTTTGGCTGCTCCTGGATTTGATGTGGAAGAGGGGAAGCTCTGATGCAATTCCTTGGGGTTTGTTATTTGGCTCACAGGTGGTACTGCCTGGTTCATATGAATAGTAAATATTTTGCACATATTGATTAGGATGCAACTTAACAGAGTCGAGAGTTATTAGAATTTGATTTGCCTTTTGGTATTCAAATTTTTTGAACTCTTAAACTCCACACGTACTCCTAGTTTTAGTTTCAATATTCAAGTATAGGAGTTTTTGCTCTTCAAATGTAAAGGAGTAGTACTCCTCTTTATGGCTTCCCTTTTGTAACGAGGCGTCGGGTATATCCGGCCTCGTTTTATTTTGTTTATGCTATAATACAGCTGCTGTCTTTTAAAAAATTAAAAAAAAACGTCAAAGTCAACAAGGGCATTTTGGAACGACTTCAACACACAAGGACGCCCTAATCTTTCTCCCATATATATGAATTAGGCAGCCAAGAAGGAAGAGAGAGGGAGAAGAAGAAAAGAACAAGAAGAAGCCATCTTTTTGTTAGTGTAGTTAGTTTAATTTTAGAGTTTTTCTCCCTAGGAACTCCACAAGAACACACAACTAGTGTGTGTTCTTGGTGTAAATAGCATCAAGAGGAGAGGGATTTCATGTAAAGTCATTGGCTCTAAGGACTTATTTGATTGAGGAAGCTTGAAGCTTTGGCTTGGAAGATCAAAGGAGAATACTACTATTTGTATTTCTTTGTTTAATTCCATTATTTTAATTCATTATTGTGATGTTCTTAGTAGCTTTGATGTGCTAAATTGCTAGTGCCCTTGGAGATTGGTTATTGGTTGTTGAATTGTTGTGCTTTTATGTGGATTTATGTTGTGGGTAATGTAAAATTAGGAACTACAAGCTAATCTAACATTCTATACTAGTAATGCTTAGGGTAGATTAGTATGTGGATAGTAGATTAGTGGTGGTGTTCTAGCCTTTTCTTGCCTCCGCCATAAAGGGGGAATTGGTTAGGACATTGAGATTCCAATGTTAGGGTTGGTGAATTCGGGTAGCATGAACTAATTTAAACCTTGCCTCCGCCATAAAGGAAGCAATAGATTAGGGAGTGACATTCGAAAGGGTGACTAGGTTTGGCTCTTGCCTTCGCCAAAAAAGAGGAGCCGAATTAAAGTGCGATAAGCTTGGGAGAACATAGGGCTCTTGGTTGACCTATTGGCAAATCCTTGCCTCCGCCATAAAAGGGGGATTAGCTAGGAAGTCAATTTCCCGTAGGTGTCAACGTTATTAGGTTCTAGCTTCCGCCATAAAAGTGGAACTTGATTTATGTTGTCACAATCTTAATTCGTTAACCCATACTTGTAAACCACATAAAACACTAATGTTTAGGTAAACCAATACTCCGAGGGTACACTTCATTACATGATTCCTTTTCCATGATGCATTTATTCGTTGTTTTTGTTCTTTTCTTTAGTTGGTAGTTTAGGTTATTTCCCTTCTCTTGTTTGTACTTTCACTACTTCACAAACATTCACATTAATTCCATAAACTCATCCCCTCCCTATGGGTTCGATCTCTACTTCCTCTAAGCTAAAAAATGTCGGTGTCTTGATGCACCTTAAATGTCGTGATGATTAGAGTTATAAATGTATTTGATTAGGTTAAGCTTTAGCATTTGACCCTGGCTCCAAAACCGCTATCAAATTGGCTCCGCTGCCAGGGATCCAATTTTGTCTAGGTTGTTTAGAGACTTTCTTGAACCAAACTATATTGACCTACCAATTGAGGTAGAAGAAATGAGACCAACGCCTAGCATATTTGGGAATCCTTATTCCCTAGGTTTTTGGGACCCTAATAGATGTATAGAAATAGAACCTTTAAGATTTTCTACCACTTCATGCTTGAATGATAATGAGTTTAATGATAGATATTCTATGCTTGAGGCTGAAGTGACCAATATGACCAACTTGGTGAATGATATACAAGCTTCTATGAGCTATGAAATTGTATTATCTTGTAGGTTGTGCCGAGGTGATCACCATACTCACCAATGCATGTTAAATGAGGAGTCCAACCAATATGGAAGCATTCATCAAGAGGCTTTCAACCCAAATTAGTGTGGGCAAAATGATAGATATTGGGGGAGTAGTGAACAAAATGGTACATACTACGAGTCAAACCTTCCAATGGAGTTTGAATGTCAACCAAGCCATAAAGAGAAATGGTCAAACCAAGAATAAAGCAATGAAATTATGCAAGTGTTGTGAAGGGTATGCATCCCCCTCCACACTTAGCTCTTTTTATCACTTAATGCACATTTTCAATCTCTCATATTCATTCTTTCACATTTATTGTTCTCTTTGAACTCCTACAAGAAAAATAAACCTAATTACCCTAAAAACACAAAACTAACACAAAAACTAACATGTAAATAAAAATAAAAAGAAATGGCAATAAATTATAGTTCTATGTTTATTTAGTCCCTAGCTAGACTTTATTCTTGTGGTTATTCCCTCAAGATTCGGAATAACCATCTTGGTACCAAAGGAAAGCTCGTTCAACGGCACTCCTTTGCCTTTGTTGGGGCGTCCTTTGGCACCTTTTGAGGAGGCACTTGAGCTCATGTTCATGGGGAGCAACGTCAAAAAATTTGACTTTGTACCACTCTTGCTCCCCCCATTGTAGGCTCCTCATCTCCTTCTTCCACTAAGATAGTTGAGAACCCCAATGGATCATTGCAAACGCACAGGGACACACACGGGAAACGTGTTGGAAAATTCATGGTAACCACCAAACTGGAAAAAGAAAATGGTGAAGGGAGTGCACTTCAAGCTAGTGTCTAGATCAAGAGCAGCCGTCTAATTCAAAATTGCTTCCTTTCACCAGGAACAAATAGAGCAGCTGTACAAACTTCTTGAGTCTCAAAACCCCCCTCTTGTTCATTAGATCAACAGGTAATTCCCTTAAAACTGCTCTCACTAGCAACTCTAATAACCCTGATTGCAAAAAAAACTTTCAAGTTCTTTGAATTTGTATCTTTAACGAATATTCGCAACTTTCTACAAATCTGCCCATTAGTGAATATGGGATGTTCAAAAAGGTATTGCCTGTCAATGTGATAATGGAAAGGATGCAAAAGAAAAAAATCCCTATAATTAATTGACAAAGACTTACAACAATTTCAGTCAACAGGATACATTTTATTCCATAAACAATCTAAAACTGATTATCAATGACAATTAGGGGACAACATTTTGATCAAAGAAACTAATGAAGTCAAATATCACAAGTGTTGTGAGATCTTGCCTGATGTCACGTGAATTCTAAAGTAATCACCTGAACCCTAGCAGACCTGTAACACAAATGTCAGAAATACCCCCGGGCTGTACTGGGGAGTATGCTCCGATGCTTAAGTCTGTTTGGGCCTGAGCAATAAGCGTAATATGTAATTAAGTTGTAGAGAAAGTAACCCTTTCCCATGTGATAACGAGGTTCCTTTTATAGAGTTGTACCTGATAGAGTTCCAATAGGATTAGAACTCCTCAATTCATCAGTAGACTTATCCTAAAGAACTCGGGTTCAGATAGGATATGTACAATAAGAGTCCTAGTACAATTCAACCCTTATCAATAGCCCATCAATCAGTTGAGATCTTGTTATCTCATCCGATCTGATCAATATTGTTTCCATCTTCCACACAATCATGCGTCATCCGATCTCTGAATGGCCTTTGTTACCTTTATCAACCCTAAGTACGCTGGAACTATCCCGGCAACTAATACAAGAATTCCATACTCAATTCAAGATTGGAAGGATAAGTTCCTTTTCGTCGGAGCTCGAGTAGTTGGTGTGGAAAACTTCTTGCTTCCGGAGGAGTCGGTCTCAGATCAGTCGCCCAAAAGTTTTCCTCCTATTAGGGATGATGAGGAAGCCAACGCGAGAAGTCAAGTGGATGATCCATTGACTGGAATTGGAGGTCCATTGACTCGTTCAAGGACAAATAGAATGAAGAGCGCACTACACGCGTTGATTGTGGACATGGTTGATCGTGAATCCGTTCGTGAGGTTTGTGAGAGGGATGTAACCTTTATAATATGTTCGAAAGTGTCCCAAGCGGAGTACTTTAGTGTGGAGGAACATAGTTGAGCGTCGGAGGGAAGAAGCAATAGAAAAGATGGACAATGAGCTTAAAAATCCACACGTCGCGACGTCCAAGGAGTCCACGTTGCGACGTGGAGAAACGCCAAAGAGGATTCAGGAAGAATTCGCCAACGTCACAACGTGCGACCTCAGACGTCACGACGTGTACCAACGTCGCGACGTCCAGACCACTTCCACGTCGCGATGTGATCGTCTGGAAGTTTTGACAAATAAATTCGTTTTCCATTTTAATGCATTTAATTCCCCGCGTCGCGACGTGGGACGTGGAGGTCCCGACGTCGCGACGTCCGGGAACGTGACAGACATTTTTCAAATGTTCAGCAGTTATTTTGTTGAGCTTTTCTAGCCTTTTAATAGGAAGCCTTGTGAACGTTTTTCATTAGATTATTTTGAAATCAAAACTTGAGAGTTTGAAGTTTTCCTTTGTTCTTTGTGAAGAACAATCTATTCCATTCAATCAAGGTTGTGATTGATTCGAAATCCTTGATAGCAAACGTTCTAAGGGCAAGTCCACTTAGGGTGTTTGTTCCTAATCTTGATAGGTATGTTTTTTATTCAATATATTGAATTGGTGGCTACTTCCTTATGTATTTGATAAGCATGTTTTTGATTCATTAATTGGATTGGGGGCTGCTTTGTTTGTGTTCTTGTTGTTAATTCAATTCCAATCCTCAAATTGATCGTGGGTTTACGTTCTATAACCCGTTGGGTGTTTAGTTCGCATCAGATTGGTATCCGAGCCAAGTTGGGGAATTTTTCCATCAAAGAATTTCATCTTTGATTGTTTATGTTTTGAATTTTCTATTTTTAATTGTTCTTGATTGTGTCTTGTTCTTCATATCATTGTTGTGATTTGTGGCCAAGAAGAGAAAAAAAAAAGAGTGCAGAAAACGTGAAAAAAAAAAGTGCAGAAAAAAATAGTGCAGAACTATTAACAAAAAAAAGAAAAAAAGCCAATTTGAGTTTTCAATTCTTGAGTTTCAGTTTTGGTAACATTCAAGGTAACATTCTCACCTTGATTTCGTAGTAACTTTGTGACAATTGTTGTTTTGCAAAAGTGTGCAGAAATTTCTTTCCAATATATGCTTAGAAGTTGTTGCACTAAATCAGTTTGGACTATTACATAGTTTTGTTGGTTTTTGGGGGAATTAATTTTTGTCTTGCAATCTTGTGTCATTGTGTTGCATTTGGGGAAAGTGAACTTGGGTCATTACTGAAATTGTTGAGGCATAAAGCCAATTCTTGAAGTCATTCTTGTTCATTTAGAATCTTTTATTGCCTTTAAGTATTCCTAATTGAATTGCATTCTTGGTTGGTGTGTGAGTATTTGTTTAACCCAAAGAACTTATAACGAAAGCTGAGTGAGTTTCATTCTTTTGTGTGATACCCGAGTGTGAGTGTAAACACTTAGGGAGTGGAAAGGACAACTTATCTTCCTAAATTCATTATGAGTGGGGAAGAAACAAGTAATCCTACAGGTGATAGTAATCCTAAATTTAATCTTGAAGTTATTTTTAAAGCAATTCAAGCACAACTTGATAAAATCAACATGAGGCTTAACTTTTTAGAGTCTAGTGAACCACCATCTACGGATAGAACTGCTAAGAACCCTTTGTTTGATAGTTGTCAGAGGAGGAAGAAGAAGAGGCTTGGGTTAGAAATAAAAATGAGAGGAGAAAGAATAATCACATGGGATCAATTAAGATGAGAATTCCAGAATTCCAAGGGAAGAATGATCCTGAGGTTTGCTTAGAGTGGGAAAGAAGGGTAGATCATGTTTTTGACTGTCATGACTATTCAGAGGAGAAAAAGGTGAAGCTGGCCGTAGTAGAGTTTACCTATTATGCTTCAATCTGGTGGGATCAATTAGTCTATAATATAAGGAGGTATGGGGCAAGACCAATTAGAACTTGGGCAGAGGTTAAGAGGATAATGAGAAAGAGGTTCGTTCCAAATTTTTACCAAAGGGACGTAGTGAGAAAACTCCAAACCTTGAACCAGAGTAGTAAGAGTGTGGAGGAGTATTTTCAGGAGATGGACGTATCTTTGATTCGGGCCAACATAGATGAGGATCCTGAGTTTACTATGGGTAGATTTGTACCGGGTTTGAATAAGGAGATAGCCGATGTGATAGATTTGCAAGAATATGTTGATATGGAAGAGTTGTTGCACAAGGCTTTTAGAGTTGAGAGACTTGTTAAGGGTAAGAGGAAGAGTACTTGGAAGGGTTCTTGGAAAGATAATAAGCCAATGACTAACACCAAATTTGGGAATGCCAATGTTGACTCCAAACCTATGGTAGAACAAAAATGGGGAGCCGAAAAGGATAAGTTTGAGATGAAAACAAATATGAGGGCTAGAGACATAAGGTGCTATAAGTGCCAAGGTATAGGTCACATACAGACCCAATGTCCAAACAAAACGACAATGTTCGTGTTACCTAATGGGGAGTGTGAGAGTGTGCATTCCGATGATGAGGTAATATGCCATGTGTTGAGGAGAGTGATGTAGAGGAAGAGCTACCAATGGGGGGAGAGGCACTTGTCAACTTAAGGGTTTTAAATGTCCAATCTAAGATAGAAGGAGAGTTAGTGCAAAGGGACAATATTTTTCATACTAGGTGTCATGTGCAAGGAAAAGTGTGTAGCTTGATCATCGATAGTGGGAGTTGTACTAACATAGCTAGTACATTGTTGGTAGAGAAGTTAGGGTTAAAGACACTTAAGCATCCTAAAACCTATAGATTGTAGTGGTTGAATACTAGTGGGGAGGCCAAGGTGAGCAAACAAGTGAAAGTTAAGTTTGTGATAGGTAGGTATAAGGATGAAGTGATGTGTGATGTGGTACCTATGCAAGCTGCCCATATCCTTTTGGGGCGTCCGTGGCAATTTGATCGAAAGGTAGTGTATGACGGATACACTAACAAGTATACATTGGAGATGAGCGATCGGAAGCATACATTGGTGCCTTTGAATCCTTGGGAGGGACATGAGGATCAGTTACGCATTGTAAAAGATTTTGAAAAGAAAGAAAAATGCGAATCTAGTGAGAATAAAAGCTGAGAGGAAATCATCGAAGGTTTCCATGGATCAGTTACACCGAAGAATGCCAGTGAGGTCCGGAGTTTCCATGGATTGGCAAGATTTATCGAAGGTTTGTCCAAAACTTTAGCACTATTCCCGCTCCATTGAATGAACTGGTAAAAAGCATGCTGTATTTAAATGAGAAAATGTGCATGAAAAGGCTTTTAACACTTTAAAGGACAAACTCACACAAGCACCTGTTTTAATGTTGCCTAATTTCAACAAAGTTTTTGAGGTTCAATGTGATACCTCCGGGCTTGGGATTGGAGCTGTTTTGATGCAGGATTCGAAGCCGATTGCATATTTTAGTGAGAAGATGCATGGAGTAGTTTTGAACTATCCAACCTATGACAAAGAGCTCTATGCTCTAGTGAGGGCGTTGCAAACTTGGCAGCATTACTTGTGGCCGAAGGAGTTCGTTATCCACTCCGATCATGAACCGTTGAAGCACTTGAAGACTCAAGGAAAACTCCACCGACGACACGCAAGGTGGATGGAATTCATTGAATCTTTTCCGTACGTCATCAAGCACAAGGCCGGTAAGGATAATGTAGTGGCAGATGCACTGTCACGAAAGTATGGACTTTTAACTACAATGCAATCTAAACTGTTGGGATTTGATTTGATTAAAGCATTGTATGTTAATGATAATGATTTTGGTGAAATATATGCTGAATGTGATAGAACTACTATTGATGATTTTTTTCAGCATGATGGGTTTCTTTTTAAAGAAAGGAAAATTATGTTTGTCTAAAAGTTCATATCGTGAATTACTTGTTAGGGAGGCACATTCTGGGGGTCTTATGGGGCATTTTGGTATCACGAAAACACTTGATATATTGCATGAACATTTTTATTGGCCAAAGATGCGAAATGATGTTCAAAATTTCTGTGCAAAGTGTATTTCTTGTCGTCAAGCAAAGTCTAAAGTCATGCCTCATGGTTTGTATACCCCATTACCCGTTCCTAGTCATCCATCGGTCGATATATCAATGGATTTTGTGTTAGGATTGCCTAGGACACAGTCGGGTCATGATAGCATCTTTGTGGTTGTAGATCATTTTAGCCAAATGGCGCATTTCATAGCATGCAATAGGACTAATGATGCATCACATATTGCAAACTTATTCTTTTGTGAAATAGTTAGATTGCATGGAATTCCTAAAACCATAGTTAGCGATCGAGATGTCAAATTTTTGAGTCATTTTTTGCGCACATTGTGGTCTAGATTAGGCACGAAACTTTTGTTTTCCACAGCTGCACATCCACAAACAGATGGGCAAATCGAAGTTGTTAATAGAACTTTAACAACATTCTTAGAGCTTTAATTCAGAAAAATCTGAAAAGTTGGGAAAAATGTTTGCCACATGTGGAATCTGCATATAATAGGGTCGTGCATTCAACTACATCTTATTTTCCATTTGAAGTAGTTTATAGTTTTAATCCACTAACACCTTTAGATGTTTTGCCTATTTCTTCTATTTATATTGTGAGTTTAGATGGCAAAAAGAAGGCTGACCAAATCAAGGAAATGCATGAGAAGGTTCGATCAAACATCGAGCGCCGGAATGAGCAAGTTGCTAAGCAAGCAAGTCGAGGACAGATCAAGGTTTCTTTTGAACCTGGAGATTGGGTTTGGGTTCATATGCGAAAAGAACGGTTTCCAAATCAACGGAAATCCAAGCTTCAACAAAGGGGAGATGGTCATTTTCAAGTTTTAGCAAAAATAAATGATAATGCATATACCATTGAATTCCCTAGTGAATATGGTAATATTTCGAGTACATTTAATGTTAATGATCTTTCTTTGTATGATCTAGGTGATTCGAAGACGAATCCTTTCGAAGAAGGGGGGAATGATGAGGAAGCCAACCCGAGAAGTCAAATCCATTGACTAGAATTGGAGGTCTATTGACTCGTTCAAGGACAAAGAGAATGAAGAGCGCACTACACGCGTTGATTGTGGACATAGTTGATCGTGAATCCGTTCGTGAGGTTCGCGAGAGGGATGTAACATTCATAATATGTTCGGAAGTATCCTAAGCGGAGTACTTTAGTGTGGAGGAATATAGTGGAGCGTCGGAGGGAAGAAACAATAGAAAAGATGGACAAGGAGCATAAAAAGCCCCACGTCGTGACGTCCAAGGAGTCCACGCCGCGACATGGAGAAACGACAAAGAGGATTCAGGAAGAATTCGCCAACGTCACGACGTGCGACCTCAGACGTCACGATGTGCACCGATGTCGCGATGTCCAGACCACTTCCACGTCGCGATGTGATCGTCTGGAAGTTTTGACAAATAAATTCGTTTTCCATTTTAATGCATTTAATTCCCCGCGTCGCGACGTGGGACGTGGAGGTCCCGACGTCGCGACGTCCGGGATCGTGACCGATATTTTTCAAATGTTCAGTAGTTATTTTGTTGAGCTTTTCTAGCCTTTTAATAGGAAGCCTTGTGAACGTTTTTCATTAGATTATTTTGAAATCAAAACTTTAGAGTTTGAAGTTTTCCTTTGTTCTTTGTGAAGAACAATCTATTCCATTCAATCAAGGTTGTGATTGATTGGAAATCCTTGATAGCAAAGGTTCTAAGGGCAAGTCCACTTAGGGTGTTTGTTCCTAATCTTGATAGGTATGTTTTTGATTCAATATATTGAATTGGGGGCTACTTCCTTATGTATTTGATAAGCATGTTTTTGATTCATTAATTGGATTGGGGGCTGCTTTCTTTGTGTTCTTGTTGTTAATTCAATTCCAATCCTCAAATTGATCATGGGTTTACGTTCTATAACCCGTTGGGTGTTTAGTTCATATCAAGAGACTTCTTAGCTAAGTTAGAAGCCTTGGTGGATAAACATGGCAAACTGTGCCTCACTAACATCCCAGAGCGAGTGTTAATGTCTTTAAGATTGAGCCCTGCCGAGCTGGAACCTGACCATCAAGATGAGGTGGAAGAGCTTGGTCATAAGGGTACATGTCTCTTTAAGAATGTCTGTACGTTTTGTAAGATTTGTGTGTTAAGTTTAATAATGATTTCTCTAACTTATCCGCAGTTATGCAGCTCAAGGATATGCTGGATGGAATCAAGACAATGAAGAATCGAGCTTCGAAGACTAAGGCAGCTGGAATGGTACTGGTTCTTGAGTCGACCTCAGCTCCTTCATCCCAACTACTTGGTTGGAATAGCACTCCTGATCCCACACAACAAGAACAACCGAGGTCGGACCTTCCGTTTGGGATAATTGATAAACCTATAAGCTCAAAGGCCGCGGCCAACATTCCCAGCAGTCAACATGTAACCACCTCGGCGCCTGAGACCAATCGAAAAATGCGAGCTGATGAAGCCTTGGCTCAAGCCAATAAGAAAATGAAACAATTTCAGAGTTGCCAGGTCCGTTGCTGTTCGGAGAATTGATGGTTCTGAGGTACACCTTCGGAAATGGTGTTGTTGAAGTTTCTGAATACCTGCTGCTCTCAAACTTGGGGTTGACTGGTAATGACCAACTCTCTACCGACACTGCTCTCGAGTTCGTGATGGAAGCACTCCCACCTAGGGACAAAGAAGCTCTGAAAAGCTTCGAGAAACGAGAACTAAGAAAACGTGATGCCTTAAGAGTTTCCCAGGTTTCCAGTATTTTCGTTTCCCGAGCTCTGATTACTTTCTTCTCGATATATATATATATATATATGTCTATTACAATGTTGTGTTATTTCAGACTCTAGCTCTGGTCGAGGAAATGGTGGCTCGCTCAGAAAATGATGAAGCAGTGGTAAGCAAACTCTCTACGCCGACCTGAAGTCTTCGGAATTGAAACGAGAAAATGCTAAAACGAGTCATTTATCATTACAATAGTTATCAAGTGGAAGTGCAACGAAACGAGCAATTTATCATTGCGATATATGTCAAGTAGCAGTGCAGAGAGACTAGGCATTTATCATTACGATATGTGTCAAGTGAAAGTGCAATGATATATACAATTGAGGCATACTAATAGATCGGGAAATGTGAACTTTAATTTTGTGTGACCCGATCAATTTGATTAGGCACTTGTCATATATTTTCATTATTCATTATTCAAACCCTTGACAATATACAAAAGTTAAAGCTCTGTTTGGATGAGATATTTTTTTGATTTCATAATAGAATCTTTTTTCTTGGAATTTGTTATGAGAAATGAATATTTTGAGAGTATTTGGATTAATGATTTTTTTTTGCTGGAATTTGTATTGAAGATTTTTTAATAAATAAAATTTTAAATTTGAATTAATATTTTATTAGTTTATTTTGGTAGGAATTGTGTTAGAAAGAATTATTTATTATTAAAATTTAAAATTTAAAATTAATATTTTATTAATAAAAAATATTGTAGCAAAAATTATTACTGTATCATTATTTTTTGTTTTAAAATTTTTGATGAAAAAATTGAACAAAATAAACCACTCATTTTGCATTTGTGAAATAAATTACTAAAACAAAAGCAACCAAATAGAGGTCCTGCTCTCTTTTGCTATCTAAAGGATAAGAGCATAGGGCATTGGTGGTTTGTAAAAATATATAGAACTAAAAAAATGTTATAGGATTTATTTTTTTATATAGTTCTTTTATATATTTATTAATGAAATATTAAGTATAAATTTAGATTTTAATTTTTAATACTAATTAATTCTCCCTCACACAATTTTTTACTAAAATAAACTTATAAAATATTAATTTAAATTTAAATTTTAAAATTCTATTAATAAAAATTTTTCTAATATAAATTTTCATCAAAACAAACTCATTAGGTCAAATATTTTCAAAATATCCCTTTCAAATTATTGATCTTTTTATTTTTTTAAAAAAATTAAGTTATAAGAAAGTAATTTGTAAATTTTTAAAACAAAATAAGATTGTGTAGCAAAAGTGCAAAACATTACGCGTTGAAAACAAAAGAGTAGCAGTGGTTGATGCTCAAATCGTGCTCGTATAATATTAAAGTCATTCGTAAATGGCATTAATATTTTAAAGCCCCACGAGGTTTGAAACTTATCGCTTTGTTCGTTTTTGGTCCATTTATTACGGTTAACTTAAACGTTACCTCTGCGATTCTGCGAATGCGATCCCACTTAAATAAGGCAATAATTATTGGAACGTACGCATTGCCCGTACGATTGTGAATAGAAGTTGCCTAAGCTTTGTAGAGAATGAATGAGTATATATGTGACTACGTGAGCATACCCGAAAGAGAAACACCAGCCCGAATTCAAATTGTGTAATCTTTGGAAATAGCAACCCACCCCAACTAATTTTACTTTTAAAATTAATTATAAAATTGCAAAAATCATTCCTCCTATTTTACAATTATTCCCATTTAAAATACACTTCGAATCTTCTGTTACATTCCCTATTTCAATTCCTATTTCAGTTTATAAATAGAAGCCATGTATATTTACTAAAACCCTGACAAATAATTAGTGAACCATAAGGAATAAGTGTTAAATATACGTAGTCTGTATTTAGATAATGAAACACTTATTGAAACAGAGAATGTAACAGATCCACCGACTTTAAAATAATACAAATTAATCACCATATTAGTGAACGCATCAAATTAGACTATAAATTCAACTTGATTAATTTAGTTATCTCATTCTTGACGTACTTCCAATCATTTGTTACATTCTTTGTTTCATTTTATAGATCCACATCACATGTATTAAACTAAAACTCTATCAAGTGACTAGTAAATTTTAAATGATAAGCATTTTTTTTTTGAGAAACTAAGTATTTGCATAGATTAAACAAAAGACAGTGTCGGCTGTACCCGAACACACTATTACAAAAGGGAAGCAAAAAGTGAGGAGTACTACTCATTTACAAAAGCAATCATTGTGAGAGACTAAACAGCAAATAGAGAAAATCTACTTAAATAAAGTAGATAGTCTATGTTTGCCAACAAAGGCATTCCTAACCTAACTAGAGGTCTTAAAAACAAAAAACCTTACTACACGCTAATGGCCATTCAGCCCATCTTCATTCATTTACAGCAAGTAAGGATCATGACCTTTCAGCCCAATTCAACACAGTTCAACCCAAAATTAAGAGCTGAAACAGCGGTGGCCCAGTCCACTCTTGAGCCCTAAATTCAGGCCCAAGAGCTGGACGGCCTGATCACCCTTTAAGCCCGAATCTGCCCAATTTAGCCCATTCAGTCCGAGAAGAATGTAGCCCAATTCACCATTTAACATCCTAAATCCAAAACTAGGCTGCTGTAACCACCACCACAATGCAGCTTATGAGTACAACAGTAACACATCTAAATCCGTACATTCATAATCAGGAATATCCGCCAAGTCTGAGTACAATCAATCCAGGTGCTCAACATTCATATACTTAGCCCCAAAACATGCCATAGGTGCCAATATAAAACATGCATCACAGAGTGCAGGGACAGAATATTCATCCCAGCAAATTAGCAGTGGGTCCCATCAACCAAAAGGAACCAAAACAATCTAATGATCTGGAGATAATCAGACCAAAATTTTGGCCAATCCAACATCCAAGGAAGCAAAAGACAACCACAAAGCAGCAACACCAACAAGTAGAATCATGATCACTCAAGTTCATGCCTTAAACTTCATCAAGGTCTAAACAATTTCAGCAGTAGGACAAGACACAGTGTAATAGACGACAGTTCACCATCCACCATAACCACACAACAGCATAACTAGTACAGATTTTAAACTAGCTTATCACAGTGTTACAGACAACAATTCACTAAACCACAGTAGCCCCAAAGCAGCAAGGCATATCAAGTCCAGACATTTTAATGTAGCGTTTAGAATCATGCATTAACAATTGGCCAATCTGATCTAACATCGATGATCAGGGGCCATCATATACTATAGAACCTTACCCTGGATTCCAGCGTTTCCCTTCCGAGTAGCATATAAACGGGTTCCTGTTTCTAAGCTTCCGATCAGATAACACACTTGCTTTTGGACTTACTAAAGCCTCCATATACTTTGTTTGCTTTGGGGGTTTTTGGCTTTTTTCCATTCTGTCAAGAAAACTGTTTAGCAAATCTTGTGGCTCATCCACAAAGCTATGTTCTGTCCAACACTCAAAATTATCGTTCTCTGGCTCTGAATCAGTTTGGATGACTTGGAGGCGAGCTAGGTCAGATGTGGAGCTGCCTCTATGAATTTGTGACCATTCTCCTTCATTCCACAACAGCGTTGGCATGGCTTGAATAATTTCTCTCTATGTCATAACCCTATCTTTGCCTTTGCTCTTGTTTGAGGGTTCCCCTGGTTCACCTTCCTCCCAGCTGATTGACACACTAATTCCTCCCGAGTTCAGTTCTTTGTCTGACTCCGACTCTGTCGGTGGAAGATCAGTTGGGCCTTCTTTGAATGGCACAATGGCTAAAGGAAGGATCTCAGGAGTATCTGATTCCACTTGTTGGCTATTAGCAAAATCCAAAATCCGACCAAGATTGGCCAAGAATTGGCCCAGGGAACTCTCTTCAGAATTTTCAGTTGAGCACTTTGTACCAGTCTCTTCAGCTACAGCCATGTGCACAGTGGCTGGGATCTGCACACTTTGCAAACTGTCCATATCCATAGGGGCCGATTCAGCATTGGTCTTTTTTAAAACACACTCAGGATCTTTTTCAGCATTTTTTATCACAGGAACCCATATTTTCTTCTTTCCTTTCTCAGAACTTTCATTCATGCGAGAACGCATTGGATTGCACTTGCTTTGAAGATGTCCATTCGCCGGCATTCGGTGCAATAATCCGGGGGGTCTTCAACTTCAATGTGCTGCCATTTCCCCTTATCTTGACTTCCTATCCATACCCGCTGGGGACGAGGGAGACGCACATCCATCTCTACAAGAACTCGTGCCTCACTTGGTCACTGAATTTTGTTCGCGGAGGCAGTAGCTCTGTCCACTCTAAGCAGATTGCCGACTGCTGAAGCTATAGATAGTAATGATTCTTTGTCAAAAAGATGTAGTGGAAGCTGCGGTATTCTAACCCAGACTGGGGCCACTGACGACTCACAATCTGTACTAAAATCCGGCGACCATCTGAAGATTCTTGCCATAAAACCCGAGAAGGTCAAAGTTCGGCGAGCCCACATTCTGTGGAAGTCGCTTTCCAGGCCAAATTTAAAGAAGACGTGCCGGTAATCTAAAAGCCCGGCATAGACCTCACCTGAAAAAGATGCCGCCAGGAGATCTTTCCTGATTGCCGCCATGGAAGGTTTTCCATTGCTAAATTTCCCAATTAGGGTATAGCAGTAGGGTTGCGCGAGGCGGTCTTCCTCTTCCTTGGACAGGATCAAGGCCGGTTCACCCATATGTGAAGATAGTGGCCTGAATTTGGTGGAGAGGAAAGAGGCATCAAGTTGGTTTGAGCATCCGGCAGGAGCAGGGTCCTCGGCTGCTGAGTCGGATACCACTTCACGATAAGACTTTGATTGCTCTGCCACCACGGTCGGCTGAGAAGTAGGTAGGGGGTTTTGGATAGTGGGAGCAGGCAATATTTCCGCCGTTGACGCCGGGGCTGAAAGGGCAGCTTGCTTCCTCAATGGAAGGGGAGAGCTCAACTGTAGAGGAGTTAGAGCTGTAATCCTAGGGTTTCTTCTGAGCATGGACGCTGCGAGAGGAGGAAACGATTCGGGGAGTAGTAGATGGGTTGAAGAGGGGACTTTTAGGGGCAGGGTGGGCGCTGACATAATTCCAGGGTTGGTGGAGCAGATCGGTGCCATTGGGGTAGCCTTCACTGTGGCTGCCAGTTATTTCGAGGGATTGGGGCTCCGGCCTCTGAGGCTATGGTTATCCGGTGTCTCTGAGCTTTCGTTCCTAATACTTAAAATTCCAGCCAAAATAAATCGGGTGAGGAGGAAGCGGGTAAGACGGCGTGGGTCTCTTGATCTGGAGGTGCCGTTTGGGTGGGCAAGAAATGGGTAGTAGGGTTAGGGTTTCAAAAGTTGTGACGTTGTGAGGTAGAGAGAAGGAGGAGCATCGGATGTGAACAATGGAGCCTTCTCCTTGACTTCTGAAAAAACGATAAGCATTAAATACACGTAACGTGTACCTACATAATGAAACACTAAATGTAACAGAAAATCCATTTCTTAGCGTTTTATTATAACTATGACTTATGAGTGACAAATCGACTGGTTTAGACAGATAGTGAATGACTAATGTTTGGCAAATTGACGGGTTCGAATAGATACTAAACAAGTATTAAACATATTTGAAAAAAATGGATAAATAACCACCCTTACCCATTTTGTTGACGAATAGACACAACTGGGTAAAGGATGAGTTGAGGGTATTTACAACCACTTGCCGTAGATAATTTGAGGGTACCCAATGCGGGTGGCCAAGTACCCACATTATGTTATTTAAGAGTTACCCACAAGTACGCAAAATAAATATTTAGCAATTTTTTATTTTTTAAATTTAGACTATTCTTAATTTAAATTTGTAAATTTCATTTTTTATGATAACTTTTAGTTAAAAACTCTACAAATTTCTCAATTTTGTTGCATTTTTTATAATAAGTTTTTTTAAAAAAATTTATATATTTAGTTTAATTTATCATGAAACATCCTATTAAAGAAAATGCATTTCATTTTTACCATTTATAATACAAATATAGTGAAAGAATTCAAAATAAACAATCTTATCTATAATTATTTGAGTAAATTAATGAATTGTTTTTTACTGCATTAGTGACTACTTACCCAATCTTATAGCACTAACAATAT
Organism: Ophiorrhiza pumila; assembly: GCA_016586305.1. Classification (NCBI taxonomy): domain Eukaryota; kingdom Viridiplantae; phylum Streptophyta; class Magnoliopsida; order Gentianales; family Rubiaceae; genus Ophiorrhiza; species Ophiorrhiza pumila. Next base: position 28,145,007 of record BLIW01000008.1, on the reverse strand, counting down.
CTTATTGTGAAATAAAATAAACTAACAAATTAATAGATTTTTAATATATTTTTTAATTTTAATTTATTCTATAATAAGAATTTTAAGAAATGGAATTAACAAGGGTACTCATGTACTACCCCTGGGTAACTTCATATATGTACCCATCCACATACTCACTACAAGAAAAATGATCTTTATTGACTGACACGTTATGGTCACCAAATAAACGAAAGTGGTCACCAAAATGATTTGGTGACCAAAATCTAGTAGTCACCTGGTGGTCAACCAAAGTCAGTCACTAAAGGTACCTGGTGACCACTTTTTGCTGTTGGTCACCAAAGAATACTCTTTGTTGACCGAAAAAAAAACGGTCACCAAAATAGTGACTGAAAATGTGGTCACCAATATGGTCACCAAAAAACTACGTTTCGGTCACCAAATTGCCTTTTTTGGTGACCAAAATTGTGACCACCAATATTGCGTCAATAAATGTCCAATGATCAATGCATGTGACATGATGTTCGTTGACAAAAAATGTGGTCACCAATGAGTATCAATTGAAGACCAAATTATTGGTCAACAAAGGCCTTCCAATGATTACCAATTGCTAACCAAAAAATTGGTCAACAAAAGCCTTAAGTTGCCTAGGTAGTTGACATACTATTGACTGAAAGTATCGTCACCAAAGAGAATGTAGAGACCAAATTATGAACAATGTTAGGTGACTAGTTTTGTGGTCATTAAATGGTGACCAAATATTTGGTCATTAATTGAATAGTCGCAATATAATTTTATTGGCCAAAATAGTGACCAAATTGTTTGGTCAATTTTTTGTTATGGTGACCAAATATTGTGATCAATAGTAAAAAAAATGTGGTCAAAATATTGATTTGGTGACAAAAAATATTGTCATTATAATGGCATAATGATATGTTTATAATAAAATAAAACCTGTACTATCTATTAAATAGAATGCACAACACAAAAAAATCACCAATATATTGGACAAATACTAAAACAAAATTAACCAAAATATACCAATACACTCAAATATTGCACACACTAACAAATATTTAAGTTCAAAAGTATCACAAAATAACACAAGTGCATGAATATCAACTGCGATAATCCAACAAAAATATACCATAAATTTAATAATCTTCTAATATCCAAGAATTATCTAATAAATATAACACAAGAGTACTAATCCACCATATAAAAAGTTGATACTTCAACTCTCTCGTGTCAAGATAGTCCACGATTCCTTTTACATCCATTAGGAGAGTTGACACTTCAACTCTTTAGTTTCCTTCAACCTTCATAGTTCAAAAAAATAGGTTAAAAACAATACATGAACAACAAGTGTACATAAGCCAAGTTCACGCATATTCTTTCATGTTTAATATATTTGAAACTAATCAAAGTATACTTTCAATGTATAAGCATGCAAGTGATGCGGAATATCGCGTACCTTCAATTTATCCTAACTCTAATGTAGATGTGAAGAGTCAAGTTCGTTCCACAGGGAAATAGGGGAATTCAAGAAAATGAGATTCTGTTAACAAGTGTCACACAAACAAAATAGTAAAACAAACAAACAAGCTAAACAGGTAAATCAAGATCACACAAAAGTTTAACAAGAAACAAAGTCTAAATGTAACAATCGAATGTGAATGGATATCCTAGGATTCTTGAGTAGGATGAATGCCTTTCCAGATGATTGATGCAAACAATTGACTCTCATATATGATCAGAGGAGACCTTAGTTGCCTGAGGACCTAGCCTATAGTCGGCATGATGACCGCACTACATCCTATGACCCCTAACACTAATCTTTCCCATAGTGAGGCCTAAGATCAGTGGTTGAAAACCGCAACATCTCAACTAGCCAAGACTTCTACTCTAACATGTCAAGCCTAGGAACTCCCAAGGCGAGGCCCATCCTAGGATTGATTGCTTTAGTTTCCGTCTCAGAAAGCTTCTTAAACACTTCTTCCAGTAGTTTCACTCCCTTGAAGTTTCCCATGGTGAGGCCTAAATCTCAGGAATGCAATGATTCGACAGAACAAGTGCAAAGACTCAAGAAATCACATTCAGGTTCTCATTTCATGCATCTTCACTAAATGTTGGTGAATCTACCTCCAACTTGGCATGGCGACCACAATTAGAGTTCAAATCATTCAAGATCAGTGCAGATATGTGAAATTTAACAAGTTCAAGGTATAGATTCATGTGTGATTTCATGCTTAGTGAATTACGTCAATTGTAAGTCATCACATCAACTGGAATTAAATATTCATTTGTTCAAACCCTAGGATATCACAAGATCTAGCCAGACATTTCCAAATTCAACTCAATTTTAGCAATTTCCAACATTATACAAATCTCATCCATTGAATTGGAAAGTTTTACCGGATAAAGTCCAGAGGATTGTATAAAGTTCCTTCGATTGAGTAGAAAATGTAATGACAGAGCTTTAATTCGATCAAGATCCAAAATGGAGATGAAAATATAAAGAGAGAAAGTAGATCTCTCCTAGAACTCCCGCTCTAAAAATATGAAAGTTAGTTACAAAAATGTGAATAATGGAATAATGGATCGGATCCGGAATCCTCTAAAACTCACTACTAAAAAAACACCCCATAAAAATATTAGCTACAAGTCCTATATATAGAGTTAGGAAAATGTAACTAATACGCAACCGTAAAATATCTAAATTATTACAAGAGTGTCCCTCCAAAGAAATGACTAAAAACAGCCCAAGGAGTAAAATTTGAAGCTTTGAAGAACTCCTTCAGCAATCCAGTGCTTTTGGGCTGTTGCAAATCACGCCTTCACTCCTCGAAAATCCAGCTGAAGAATCAGACCAAGATCACGCCTACAAGCCTAAGTCCCGCACGTCTTCGTCATCCTCGCAAGCTTCCAGCAATCCAACCTTCCGGAAAGTTACGCCTTGGTGCCACTGATTTGCACGCCTCCATCTGCCCGCTGCACTCCTGAAATTCAGAGCATCCATACTTAGCCAAATTCTGCAACTCCACACAACACGAAGCAACCAAAATCTAAGCTCCCAAGGCGACGTCTCGTGGCGAGACCTAGCCTTGCAGAATGGTGTGGGCGAGACCTCGTGGCGAGGTCTCACCTTATGCAAGAGTGTGGACGAGACCTCGTGGCGAGGTCTCGCCTTGTGTCAATGTTTGGGCGAGACCTCGTGGCGAGGTCTCGCCTTGTGTTGTGTGTGTGGGCGAGACCTGGTGGCGAGGTCTCGCCCTTTGTGTGCGAATGTTGTGGAAATGAATGCTGATGAACATGTAAAAACTGATGAATCATGTAGTGTGTGAATTGTGAAAATAAATGCTGATGAACAAGATAAAAATGATGAATCATGATTTGGAGAAATAATGAATGCAAATGCAATGTGTATACTAAGGATGATAAAAGTTGAGAGTTCATGAAACATGATCAAACAAAGTGAAACATAAACTTTGATAAATGCATAGCAAATACCCAATTCACTCTCCAATCTTGAAGTGTACAACATAGCATAAGAAACCATTTTCAAATCATGGATTGCAAAATGTACGCTTTCATGAAGTTCCTAATGTTATAAAGAAAGATATGAAAATGGATGAATCACTTCGTCGCATAAGCTCGTCGCATGGATTATGCGACGAGGTGTGTTTTTGCGCGCATTCCTTGCGGCGAAATGTGCAGAGTCTTGCGGCGAAGTGTAATTCCATGCGGCGAGGTGTACGGTGTCATGCGGCAAGGAGCTAGCAGCGTGTGTGCGTGAGCGTGCAACAAGTTTGCGCGGGAGTGCAGTGTGTGTGCAGCGTGCGTGCGTGAACGTGCAGCAAAGTGTGTGCGCGCACTACTACAAAATAGCCTTTTTAAACCGCCCTTTTTAAAGCGGTTAAACATAATCCGGTGTAATTTATAAAAACGCGATGGCATTATCTTAATATTAAACAAGAATAGTACACTTTTTACACCGGTTAATAAAAAAATCGATGTAGAAGGCACACTTTTTACACCGGTTATAAGAAACCGGTGTAAAAAGTGTGCCTTTTGCACCGGTTTCTTATAACCGGTGTAAAAAGTGGTACCTTTTACACCATTTTTACAACGTGGTAACATAACCACATATTTTTCCTTCTGCTCCAACTTAAGTCAGCATTATCTCTATCGTAAGAACTACGAATGTTTTCCAAAAGCTGCGCACGAAATCTTTTTGAAGGCCAAATCAGAAGCTACAAATTAACTTTCGTTCATTCAACTCAACCATTTGAGGTTAGTGACATGTATATATAAACTGATAACTTTTATATAATTTCTCTTCTCATTCGTCATAGCATTGACATATATATATATATATATCTGCATTTCATTTTTTAAAAAAGTTGTAAAATTGTAGTGAGGCCATGTATATGCTTTATATTTGTAATAAATGTAGTTAAAATGATGTTTTGTAATTTTATTTAGGCGTTCAAGTGTATATTTGTTAGGCTTATTAATACATTTGCATAATACAAATTTATTAATTATTAATGATTTAATTTTGTGCTTCATTTAATTTATGGAAGTAAATATTTTTAGCAATGTCTATTTTAATTAAAATTAGAAACTGATTTTGTTAATTAATTTATATGATGTAATATTATGAACGCATCAATTAATGCAATTATTTTTTGGTTAACATATTTTAATTATTTTTAACCATAATTTAAAGGGTGCGCGATAGTCATGGATCGTAATTAATTAGTTTTTTTAGAATTTAAGTTAACCACCATCTGTGTGGTAATTAATTAGTTTTTCTTCTTTTTATATTGTACTCAACCATGAAAACAACTTCAACAGCAATTGACGATGGAAGACACTCAAACTTCTGATGGACTTGATTCGTTTGTTTCAGAATCAATAGAAGCAAATGACCAACCAGAAAACATCAATCTCCATATTAATGATGGATTTGATTCGTTTGTTTCAGAATCAATAGACGCAAATGACCAATCAGAAAATATCAATCTCCATATTGATGATGGACTTGATTCGTTTGTTTCAGAATCAATAGAAGCAAATTACCAACCAGAAAACATCAATCTCAATATTGATCATGGACTTGATTCGAATAAAATACACTTTGATGAAGGAGAGCTACCTGCCGACCCAGAGATGCGAAAAGAAATTATAACTATGTTGAAGATTATGTTTCCAAAATTTTTCTAATCTGAAATTGGTGTAATCATGTAGAAGTTTTATCATGTGCCTTCGTTCTATGTCATGTGGCTTTTTTCCTTGTTAGTTGCTGGCTTTTGATGGGCAGATGAAAGTTTGTTGTGCGCTTGTAATGGGCAGATGGCTTTTGTAATATTATGAACGCATCAATGCATTTATTTTGTTGGTTAACTTATTATACTTATTTTTTGTATAATTTAAAGGGTGCGCGATAGTGTTGGATCATAATTTAATAAAACAAGGGATTTTATTCCTCCCTTTTTAGAGCGGTTCAACAGAATCTGGTGTAATTTATAAAAAATGCGGTGGCATACACCGTAATATTAAACAAGAATTTAGACTTTTTACACCGGTTGAAAGAAAATCGGTGTAAAAAGTTAACTTTGGTATTTTAAACCTTCCTTTTAGAGCGGTTATAAAGAATCCGGTGTAATTTATAAAAAACGTGGTGGCATTATCATAATATTGAACAAGATTTTAGACTTATTACACCGGTTTTACTAAAACCGGTGTAAATAGGTAATATATTTACACCGGTTCTCGTAAACCGGTGTAAATAAGAAATATAAATATCTCCTTCCAGCTTTAAGTCAGCTGTAAATTTTTCCTTCTGCTCTGGCGACGACCTACGAATTTTTCCACAAAGCTGCGCACGAAGTTTTGAAGGCCAACTCATAAGCTACATTTAATCAACTTATGTTCATGCAACTCAACCATCTGAGGTTTCCTAGTTATATACAAACTGATAACTTTAATATGATTTTGCTTCTCATTTGTCCAATCGGATCTGCATTTTTTTTTCTGTAAAACAGTTGTAAAATTGTAGATTTCAATATATATGCTTTATATGTGTAATAAATGTAAATAAAATGGGGTTTTCTAATTTCCCTTAGGCGTTCATGTGTATATTTTTTAGATTTATTGATACATTGCATAATACAAATTTATTAATAATTAATGATGTAAATATATATTTTTAGCAAAGCCTATTTTAATTCGGCCATTAGAAACAGATTTTGTTGATTTTGTCCTTCTTTTAATTTGTTGATTAATTTATATGATTTCAAATTATGAAAGCATCAACGGATTTAAATATTTTGTCGGTTAACTTATTATAAAATTTTTTTTATAATTTAAAGGGTGCGATGGTCATGGATCGTAATGATATTATATTTGGTGATCAGACAACATCTGCGTATGAAAAAGAGGTTGAGAAATTTATTAAATTTGCTTATAAAAATGCCAAGTACATCTATTGTCCATGTAAGGATTGTAAGAATTTTGCGGTGTTCGACGACCCTGACACTATAAGAGACCATTTGTACTGGAGGGGATTTGATCCAGCTTATAAAATATGGAAATGGCACGGCGAGAGTGTAAATTCTGGATCGCATTTATGAGGCTAAAAAAATCATGTGTCCTATGGGTATGGAGTATAAGAAAATAGATGCTTGCCCAAACGATTGCATACTATATAGGAATGAATACGCAGATTCGTTGTATTGTCCTAAATGTCAGGTTTTTCGTTTCAAACAGAAGCAAATTGGTGATGGCATTGAAGATTATATAAATGTGAAGAAGAAATCATCACCGGTGAAAGTGTTATGGTATCTCCCTATAATACCGAGATTCAAGCGATTGTTTGCCAATTCTGGAGATGCTAAAAATTTGACATGGTATGCAAATCGAAATTTTTCCCCGGAAGACAAGATGATAAGGCATCCTGCAGATTCTGATCAGTGGAAAAAGATTGATTCGGTTTACCCCTTATTTGGTAGAGATGCAAGAAATCTGAGATTGGGATCGTGTACGGATGGGATGAATCCTTATGGTTGTCTAAGTAGTACACATAGCTCTTGGCTAGTAATGTTGGTTATTTACAATCTATCTCCTTACTTGTGTATGAAGCGCAAGTATATTTTGATGTCATTAATGATTTCAGGTCCACGCCAACCTGGAAATGACATAGATGTTTACTTAGGACCCCTAATTGAAGACTTGAAGAAGTTGTGGGATGAAGGGGAGTTGATGTTTGATGCACATCGTCAGGAATCATTCACATTGTGTGCCATGATATTCTGTACTATAAATGACTTTCCTGCATATGGTAATTTATCTGGATTTTCTATTAAAGGACACATGGCATGTCCTATGTGTGAGGAGAATACAGATTCTTGTCAGCTTGTACACGGGAGCAAGACGGTCTATCTTGGACATCGTAGATTTCTGCCTGATTTCCATTCATATCGTCGAATGAAAAGATTTTTCAATGGGAAACAAGAGTTCAGAAGTGCTCCAATTGCCTTGTGTGGGAAGGCAGTTCATGATCGTGTCAAGGATATCAATGTGGAATTTGGAAAACATACAAAGTCTCGCAAGAATCATGATAAAAGGTGTTGGAAGAAAAAATCAATCTTTTTTTATCTTCCATATTGGGAGACACTAGATGTTAGACACTGTCTCGATTTGATACATATTGAAAAAAATATATGTGAAAGTTTGTTGGGTACTATTTTGAATATACCTGGAAAAACAAAAGATGGTTATAAAGCGAGACTTGATTTGGCTGATATGGGTATTAGGGCGAATTTAGCACCTGTAATTCGAGGACATCGCACGTACTTGCCCCCCGCTTGTTACACATTGTCACAGAAAGAGAAACAGAGCTTGTGTGAGAGTCTCAAGAGCATCAAGGTCCCATCAGGATATTCTTCAAATGTAAGTCGACTTGTTTCGATGGGAGATTTGAAATTGGTTGGTTTGAAATCCCATGACTGTCATGTGTTGATGCAGCAGTTCCTACCTATTGCTATTCGATCTATCTTGCCAAAACATGTCAGATACAGCATAACTAGACTTTGTTTCTTTTTTAATGCGATATGTTGCAAGGTAGTTGATCGTGATAGACTTGATGAGCTACAAGATGAAATTGTCGTAGTTCTGTGCCAACTTGAGATGTATTTTCCACCTGCCTTTTTTGACATTATGGTGCACTTGGTGGTTCATTTGGTTAGGGAGATAAAGATTTGTGGGCCTGTATATTTGCACTGGATGTATCCATTTGAGCGATATATGAAAGTCTTCAAGGGTTATGTGAAAAATCGCTATCGTCCTGATGCAAGCATTGTGGAAAGGTACATAGCCAAAGAGGTTATTGAGTTTTGCACTGGGTACTTGTCTGATACCAATGCTATTGGTGCACCAAAGTCTGGCCATGATGAACGTTTCACAGGAAAAGGGACATCGGTAGGTAAGTTGTTTACCCCTTCTAATGATGAATTACAAAAAGCGCATCTATATATCTTGCGCAATTCTGAAGAAGTACAACATTATGTGAATGCTCATATTTGTGAAATAAAGGAGAGTCATCGTGGTTGGACTGACAGATACGTACTCAATGAACACAATCGAACATTTGTTAATTGGTTTAGTGCTGCTGTTCGGGACCATACTGTTACTGAGACATTAAGGTGATTAGCTTACAAGCCAATCAAGTTGTGCTATCATATTCGGGTATGACATTAATGGATTTTCATTTGCTACTAAGACTGAAGACGACAGGAGCCCAACACAAAATAGTGGGGTTATATTAGTGTCTGAGGCATTACATGTGTCTAGTTCGAGAGATAGAAATCCAGTGTATGCCAATATGTCTTATTATGGGGCGATTCAGGAGATATGGGAGCTTGACTATGTTAAATTCAAAGTCCCAATTTTCAGATGCAAATGGGTTGACAACCACAATGGCGTTCGAACTGATGAATTGGGATTTACTCTAGTGGATTTGAACAAGGAAGGTTTCAAAGGGGAACCATTCATACTTGCTTCCCAGGCCAAACAAATATTTTATGTCTCTGATCCCATTGACAAAAAATGGTCCGTTGTCCTACAAGGGAAAAAATTGCATGTCGGTGATGAAATTGATAATGATAATAATAACGATGTGCCGTCATTCTCATCATGTTTTCCCCCAGTGAGCACAATCGAAGTGGGACCGCAATATGGATGAATTAATTCGCCGCACTGATCACGTGGAAGGCATATGGGTTGATGATCCTTTGTCAAAGAAAAGAAAGACCTTGTAGTGATATATAGTCTGTAAGGTATTATTCACGTTTGTGTATTTAGATTTTTCATTGTACATGCTAATTTTGTTTATTATCATATTTGGATAGTTATTTGTTTCACTAACTGTTTTGACTTAATTTCTTTTTTTTTTTTTGTTAATTTTGGTGCAGGTGGATGTCATGGATGATATATGAGCTTCTTGCAACATAGGCTTTACTTATGGCTATTAGGGCTTTTTTTTTGGTTATACTACGTTTATACAATGTACGACGGTGGCTCAAATTTTTTCATATCTTTTAAACTGGAACTTATGCTTGCTAATATTAGTGATGTATATTTATTGTGGTATAAAATTGTATACATTTAATTTATTTTTTGACAGGGAGTTTTGCTTATTTACAGGGGATACCATACAAATTTTTTTTCTTGGTAATGCATGATAGTTGGTTTAATATTAAGGGAAAAATACCATATGAGGGCGCGCTTAATTAGAAACATTATTATTAATCATTTATCATATTATAATCTAATTATGATTAGATTTGTATATTTTGTATATGTGATTGATTGTATTTAATTAGTTTTGGAAAAAATGATCTAATTTCTTATTTTATTTGTTTAGTATTTTTCATTACACCGCCAGTATCTTTATTCTTTAATTTAATATATAGACATATATTAAAATAGCAAATGACAAAATGATACATTTGGGACGCTTGTTTCGAACCACTAAAATTAAAGAAAACACACAAAATTTCACACCGGTTCTTGAAGAACCGGTGTAAAAAAATTGTTTTTTACACCGGTTAATCTTGTAACCGGTGTAAACACTTAATTTTCTACACCGGTTGAAGATTAACTGGTGTAGAAAGTATTTTTTTTACACCGGTTCTCAAAGAACCGGTGTAAAAAAAATTGTTTTTACCCCGGTTCATGAAAAACGGTGTAAAAAAAGTGTTGAAAAAAGTGTTTTGACGGAAAAAATTTTCTACACCGGTTGAGAATAACCGGTTTAGAAAAATTTTTTTACACCGGTTCTTGAATAACCGGTGTAAATAACCTATTTTTACATCGGTTACTCTTATAACCGGTGTAAAAACCACACTTTCTACACTAGTTCTCCTTGAACCGGTGTAGAAAGTGTGTGTAATTAATTGTGGTGGGTGGCGATATTTACTATGTGCTACCAAAAAATATTAAACTCTTCCCCAAGCTCATTACCTTCACTCTAATTCTCACACTCCATCTCTTCCCCAAGCTCATCACCTTCACTCTAATTCTAACACTCCATCTTTTTCCCAAGCTCATCACCTTCACTCTAATTATCCGGCGACACCCCTTCTTGGACCAATTTTGGGTCAGTTTTTCTCTGCCTCTCTACCCGTCATTTCTCTCTCTCTCTCTCACACACACACACTCACATAGTGGGCGGCGGTCTCACGGCGTAGGCGGCGGTCCGAGACTCATAAAGTGAGAGAAACACTAGCAAACGAAATCAAGGTCACAGATCCGAGAGATTGGTGTTGTTTTGGTACGGATGCATTTACTCATTTTGATTCATGTTAAGCATTGAACTTGGTGTTGTCGGTTTTCTTGAGTGATATTTTTCACTTGTTCAATGATAATGCATTGACATTGGATAATGTAGCTTACATTATCCAATTATTTCAATGAGTGGGGAGAAGTCGAGATTTTGAAGTAGACTGGGGGATTACTAATGACGTGAATTTTTTTTGTTTTCTAATTGATTTTGATAATAATGGTGGACATTGTTAGATTCTGAAATTAGTTAGTTATGGTTAAAAGTTAGATTTTGAAGTGGAAATTGAAGTGATTTTAAATATTTTAGTTTGAACTTTATATGTGAGAATATTGTGAATTTAGTTCAATTTAATTTTCATATTGTGGAAAATTTGTGGAGATTTTAGGTGGAAAATTTGTGCTGAATTCAAGTTTTTGGTGGAAAATTTGTTAGAATACGAAATTTGTTAAAGTTATGGTTTAATGTTAGATTTAGAAGCGGCCATTGAAGTTATTTTAAATATTTTAGTTTGAACTTTATATGTGAGAATATTGTGAATTTAGTTCAATTTAATTATCATATTGTGGAAAATTTGTGGAAATTGTAGGTGGAAAATTTGTGTTGAATTCAAGTTTTTGGTGGAAAATTTTTTTAGAATACGAACTTAGTTAAAGTTATGGGTAAATGTTAGATTTAGAAGCGGCCATTGAAGTGATTTTAAATATTTTAGTTTGAACTTTATATGTGAGAATATTGTGGATTTAGTGGAATTTAATTTTCATATTTTGGGAAATATGTGGAAATTTTAGGTGGAAAAGTTGCGTGGAATTCAAGTTTTTGGTGCAAAATTTGGTGTTAAATTTGTTAGAATATGCAATTAGTGTTAGTTATGGGTAAAAGTAAGATTTTGAAGCGGAAAATGAAGTGATTTTAAATATTTTAGTTTGAACTTTATATGTGAGAATATTGTGAATTTAGTTCAATTTAATTTTCATATTGTGGAAAATTTGTGGAGATTTTAGGTGGAAAATTTGTGTTGAATTCAAGTTTTTGGTGGAAAATTTGTTAGAATACGAAATTAGTTAAAGTTATGGTTTAATGTTAGATTTAGAAGCGTCCATTGAAGTTATTTTAAATATTTTAGTTTGAACTTTATATGTGAGAATATTGTGAATTTAGTTCAATTTAATTATCATATTGTGGAAAATTTGTTGGAATTGTAGGTGGAAAATTTGTGTTGAATTCAAGTTTTTGGTGGAAAATTTTTTTAGAATACGAACTTAGTTAAAGTTATGGGTAAATGTTAGATTTAGAAGCGGCCATTGAAGTGATTTTAAATATTTTAGTTTGAACTTTATATGTGAGCATATTGTGAATTAAATTTAGTTCAAACTTGCTCACAAATAAATTGAACTAAATTAAATTGAACTAGTTTGAACTTTATATGTGAGCATATTGTGAATTTAGTTCAATTTAATTTTCATATTGTGGAAATTTGTGGAAATTTGTGGTGGAAAATTAGCGTGGAATTCAAGTTTTTGGCGAAAAAGTCCCTTTCCAATTCTTGAACATTTATAGCGAATGGGTAATAAACGCCGATCACGCACCGGGGAGGGCGAAGATCAAACCCATGGAGCTTATGGAAGAAAAGGAACAAAATGTAACGAGCTTTTGGCAAGGAGGGCAAGGGGATTTAAGACACCTATTTTTTTCGATGACGATGGTGAGCCTACTACTGAAGAAAGACATAATGAATGGATTAGTTAAATTGCGTTGATGGCGCGAAGCAATGTAAATATTGTGCAATTTCAAACATGGCCTGAAGTCGATGCGAATATAAAGGACATGATTTGGGATGACATAATGGTATGTGCTACATAAGTTATTATTAACTTTTGTGTATTTAATGTTTTTTCACATATATTCTTTCAAGGGTTATATTATATTTACGTTCACTAATGTTAGCTATTATTTTTTTATCAGGATACCTTTGAATTTCAGTCCACACCACAACTGAAGAAGTGGTTAGTGACTGCAGGGGAACGTTGGCGGGGTTGGAAGACAACCTTGAGCACCCGGTATATATTTGGAAATAAAAAGGATGAGGACCCATGTTCTATATATTCGTATCTTAGTAGGGATACATGGGAGACGTTCCGCAACATGCGATTATCCGAAGAATGGCAGGTAATATATTAATTTGTTTAAATTTTTGTATTAATTTAATTTGAAGTTAACAATTTGAATGAAATCTAATTCTTTTTTTTGGACAAATAGGCAAAGCGTGTTTGTAGCCAAGAGAGTTCGAACAAGAACAAACTCCACCACACAATGGCACGTGGTGGATATTCAAAGTTGCAAAAACGAATGATGAATGACAAATTGGAGGCAAAAATACAAATGAAGGTTGAATCCGGCATGACAGACGAGGATGCCCGTAGAACAACTTCTCCCCCTTCTCCAATTCCTCGGCATATTCTCTTCAAGAAATGTCACATGAACAAGCATGGTGACTTTTCAACCGACGCGGCTAGAGATGTCAGCTTGACAATTGTAAGTATAATTTATTAAATTAAGTAAAAAGTCTATTAGTATTATTTAATAATGTGAATTATGTTAAGAATATGTTAAGAATAATATTGGATACAATTGATGAGGATGATTTGACCACTCGCGAGAGTCAAGGAGAGTCCGTTGGAGATGGGAAAAATGACATTCTTGTCATTGCTACGGGGAAGAATGATCACCCCGGTCGCATAAGGGGTGTTGGTGGTCGGATATGGATGTCACAAGTTTTTGGTGCCTCATCGTCATGTCGTACTAGGAATGTAGATAGTCACGCCCAATGCAAAGAGGAAATTAGGTTCTTGACCCATGCACTTACGGAGCTATACACACATTTGGGCAAACCAGTTCCACATTTCCCAAATAGACATGGCGGATCGAGTAATCTTTTTCCTAGTACGGATTCGTCATTCAAGCAACCAGAGAAAAGGAATAGGGAGACTATAAGCAGGGAAGGCATGGCCGAGCACATACCGGTACGCTCTGGTTCTGGACAGCCAGATTCATTGGAAGTGTTCATGGTAAGAAATGCAAAAAAAAATATCTTTTAAACTTATTTCATTTTTTTAATTAATTAATATATACTATTCTTGTATATTATTTGCAGGACGGAACTAGCTGTCGCCTCTTTCTCGTTGATCATACTAAAGGGAGGCGTCAAGTAGCAACCGGGTGTCTGTATAATTTATCAATGACTCACGGGAAAAAGGTAACGTCGGACAGAGTGAAGGTAAATATAATTGTCTCGCACGAGGATGATGCTCCATTGCCTTTTCCCGATGATGAGGCCATCACAGTTGGGACCGGATTTGGGATTATGTTAGAGTGGCCAAGGTCATTGGTTGAGATTATCACTGATCCGGATTTACAGGTATCTTCCATATATGATTTTGTTGTCATTTTTTTGTTATAATTTATTACTAAACATCTCTAATTATGGAGTTATTTTTCGAAGGGCCCGGACCAATGTAATAAAGTTTACACGAAAGGTTCAGGAAAGTTGAAGGAAACCCTTCAACTGAAGTCTACTCCAGTTGTGGCTCACCCGCAAGAAATGGATAATTCATTATTATCTACACTTTCAGATTCTTTGCGGAAATTGTACATAATGGTGAGCCAACACCCGACTGATTCTTCCTACACAATCAATATGATGGAAGACATAGCGGGCACGGAGTATCCTATATTTCTTACGAGAGAGACCCTCTGCGAGTTCTTTCGGTGTGATATGGTGACAGGTGATTGCATGCAAGTGTTCATCAAGTAAGTTCAGTAATTAAGTTCGTATGTATTATTAAAGTGTCAACCTTATTTTATTTGTTTGGTTAATTTGCAATATCGTTTAACTAATCAAACGTGTCCGTCTATTTGTCATTGGATTTTGTAGGACAATGTATACGCTAGCTAGATTTCTTGGTCAAACTGAGATAGGGTTCCTATCTCCACATCATATACAACTCCTAGGAAATGACGAACAAAGTAGAGTACAATACATTGTGTCTACTTTGAATAATGGCACCAGGAGCATCTACCTAGCGCCGTATTTTCTAGGGTAATTAAATTTGAAATAGCTTTACTATTTTTAACCGCATTTTCAATAGGTTTATTCATATGATAAGTTCAAATTAAACATTTTATTATTATTGTTCAGTGAACATTGGATGCTAATGGATATCAAACCACGTGATATGATTGTGTACTGGTTTGATCCAGTACACTCAGGGCCACGAGAAGATGCTAGGCATTTGATGAAGCGGTATTTATATTTTGTCATAAATTTTCGAATATATTACTGAAATTATCACATATTTATTTGCTAAATCTTCTTTATAAGCTTTTAAATTGTGTATTTTACAGTGTATCTGAAGCATTGATGTCACAAGATCAATCGCATACGCGTAAAACAATGGAATGGATCGACATAAATGTAAGCTTGTGCAATTGTTCGACATAATGTTCTAATGTAAACAATTTTATTTAGTTATGAAATTATTATGTAATTGTAGCACAAGAGGCAAGAGTCAAATTGGGAATGTGGATATTACGTCATGTGTTACATGCGCAAGATCGTCATCCGAGAAGGCATAGAGCACATGGATTTTAAGAAGGTTGTGGGTTTTGTTTTCTTAGTTCATTATCATTTGAGCAATTTGCTACTCTATTTCTTTTTTCGTTGCATTTGCATTATTATTAATATAATAACTTTTTTTGAATGTATCAGTGCTTCAAAAGAGACAACAAAGCATTTACAAGAAGCGATTTGAATCTTGCTCAAGAAGCGTGGAGTAATTATTTAATTAATCATGAGGAGTTGATCGTGCAACACTGATATAGCTAGATTGGATTCATTATTTTGTTAGGACATTATGTAGAGGTAATATGTGTATGCACTACCTTTGACTTTAGAAATCAATATGTTGTTTTCAATATGTATTTTGGATTGGTGTGTTTATAAACTATTCTGTATTTGGGGCTGTTTTGTTTGGTTTTCTTAGTTGATATGAATGCTAGACGAATAAATAATTCGCAGAAAATGTTTAAATACATACACGGGATAGAAAACAAAAAACAAATTACACTGGTTCAATATAAAATCGGTGTAAAAAATGTTTTTTTACACCGGTTTTATATTGAACCGGTGTAAAAAAGACAAATTTTTTTACACCGGTTCACTTAGAAACCGGTGTAAAAAATGGTTTTATAGTGAACCGGTGTAAAAAAGATAACTTTTTTTTTGCACCGGTTCAATATAAAACCGGTGTAAAAAACATTTTGTACACCGGTTTAACATTTCAACCGGTGTAAAAAGTGTTATCTATATTAAACCGGTTTTTTATTGAACCTGTGTAAAAAAAGATACACTTTTTACACCGGTTTCATAATGAACCGGTGTAAAAAACACTTTTTACACCGGTTTTATATTGAACCGGTGTAAAAAACTGTTTTTTACTCCGGTTTCTAATAACCGGTGTAAAAACCTTGTAACTTTTACACCGCTTGTATATACACCGATTCTTTTTTTGAATAACCGGTGTAAAATCTAAGAAATAACCGGTGTAAAATCCATGTTTTGTAGTAGTGGCAAGAGTGTAGGAAAATGTGTGCAGCAACTTCCATTCAGAATATGGTCCTGATGCATTGTGAAATTGGGAAAACTTAAAGCACAAAAGTTGTAGAGCTTCCTATCATGTTTCCAATAGTTCAAGAAACAACATTATTGGATGTCTAAAGCTCAAGTTATCAACAAACAACCAAACTGTGGCAACACAATCCAATGAAACCCTGATTGCACATTTCACAAAGAAGCTTCTATTGCATTACTTTACCCACAGAATTGGAAAGCAATGAAAACATAAGAATTAAGGAGCACTCAAAGAGCTTTCCAGAGCATCAAAGAACTCATCAATTGGTTTAGAATTAAGGAAGTTATGCTCAATTGAAGTTCACTGACCAAAACTGCCTAAACCCCATTTTAACCTAAAAGCACATTTTGGTTTCTCCTAACTTCCACTCACCATCTTAGTTGTTTTGAACTCTAACTCTCGTCATTAAGTATCAACACAATTTTCCTATTTTTAACCACATTTTTTGTCTTTTTCTACAATTAAGCACATCAAGTTGCATATCACATTATTGCACAAAATAGCACATAATCACACATAAATGTATGCAATACAAGTCAAAAGCCTAGTGAAATAAGATATATAAGTTGGTATAAAACCCACTTATCAATTTTCCCCACACTTAAACTTTTGCTTGTCCTCAAGCAAAGACACAAACGAAGCAAAACAAAACTTTTTCTTCACCCGTATACAAACACATTGTTCATTTATTCACAATAGCCACATCCAAGTTCATCAAAACATTTTTCACACAAAGCTCATTCCAATATTTCCGGCACCAAGTTCTCGGATTTCAGCACGAATTATCAACTAAGGCACAATGAATTAAGACCAAAATGTCATGCATGCAAGTGTGTGCTGAGGAACATGCACTTCATCTATTCCCTTGCTATACACCATCTAGCTTGTTTCACAACCCATTCAATACATGCCAATCTTTGTGTCCACTCCTATGAACATGCAATCACAAGATCAATGGTACCTATGCGTACATTAGTACTTTATGGGAACAATGCCCTTATTCTACACATTGGTGCACATTCGCTTCACACTTTGGTGACTAAAAATAAAGCTTGGGTTTTATGGCTATTTTCTCCAGATTTGATCGCCAAGTTCTTATGGCTTTTTCCTTCCCAATTGCCAAAGGCTTTTTCTCCATATCCTTTCTTGTGCAAGCACATGTTCATAAGAATCCCAAATTGACTAAACATGCACGAACTCTCTGGAAACACCAGATTAATGCATAACAAAAAGAAACAAATCCATACACATTGTCTCCTATGTCATATAAGTTTTGCATGGCATATCTATCTTACATTAACATCGGGCCTTAGCCAGCAAAATGTACCAATTTCTTCAAACTTAGTGCCAAAAACAGAAATTTTCACATGCAAGATCAAAAAGAAGTTATAAAGATGAACTTGAAATAACCAAAGTGAACTAAGAACAAAGTTTCACATACAAGGTGATTACTCATTCTCTCAAATTTGGTTGTTCTGTTCACTCCCTTTTCATTCTTTTCCTCTTCTTGCATTTTTTCCATTGCACTTTAACCATATTTCTTTCACACAACAATTTCAACTCACCCTTAAAACACAAAAAATTTCCACATGCAAGTTGATAAGTTCTAAACAACACCAATTTGTACTCTTTTGCACACAAATTCAAACTTGCACACACCACCACATTCACAAATTTCATTAAACCGAAGCAATAAACACACCAAGAGTCAAGGAAGAATTACAAACTTTCATCTTGACATAATACATTCCATTCCCTTACTCATACTTTCTTAGCTAACAAATTTAAACTACTCACTAATCACTCACAATAAGAAAAGAAACATACTAAACTCTAGACATTCAAACAATACTCAACAACACACAGTGATTCACGGCATTCTCTTCAAGGTTATGCGTCTTGACTTCAACTTATCATGCTCAACTTCAACTTGCCAAACTTCAACTTTTAATTCTACAAACTGAAATGCTCCCACCATTAGCCACGGCTCCCCACTTCATCAAGACTTCAGCAATATGAAAGAAAATCTAAGCACAACTTCAACAAGAATCAAGCGAAAAGTAGGACACCCTTCAACTGTAACATCAACAACCGCCCCCAAACAAAGAAACAAACAAAATAGAACAAAGCAACAGCACCACCAAGCAATCAGCACCATCTTAAAATTCCAAAGCATAGAATTAAAAGTTAAAACAGCCTCTCCCCCATACATGAAAAAAGCATTGTCCCCAATGTAAAAGATTAAGATTGAGGAGCTCCCTGGGATGAAGAGGGAGCAGACGAAAATGGGGAAGAAAACGAGGCTGTGGTAGAGAATGATGCATCACGAAACGGCTGCGCCTGTGTCGTCCAATGGAAGGGTCCATGCAAAGGTCCTTGAAGCGGTTGACCAGTTGCAATCTGTGGAATCCTTTATGCTCGCATGAACTTCGGATCCACACAGAAAGTAGAAGTGGGTGGAAATGGAGGAATCTGACCAAATGTAGGTAATGGTGGTAGCGAAGGCCTACTTTGGACTCCTGGGGGAAGCTCTTGAACGTCACCACTGTTTGCATCCATGGACAGGTTGGGAATTCTATATCCCGATAGGGCTGCTGTAGTAGGAATGGGTTTTGGAGGTCCAGGGGGAGCATGATAGTATACATCCATTTTGTTGCATTTGTCTAATTCCAGCTGCATCAACATTTGCCTATGATAGAGTACTTCGAACTGTTGTTAGGCAATGGAGGACATATCATCCAACCTTGAAACCAACTCTTGGTGCCTATCATCTGCCTGCTCATTTATACTCTCCAGCCTTGCATCCACCTGTTGGAAACGAGTATCCACTGATTATTGGAATTCTTGTAGTGCCTCTTGTAAAGACTGAAAATCATATGGATATCGTGCTTCACTTGATTCATGAGGCGAAGGACCAACTGTATTTCGAGATGATTTAACCCTTTTTCCCTTCGCTTGCTGCATCTCCTTCTCCATACCCAGATACTTGGCATACAATGATGTACCAATCGGGCCCGGATTCCTTCGCCATTCCCCAGCTTCAGTATCAACACCTTGAGCCATACAAATTTCCTCAATCAGGACAGGAAAGTAAAGAGCGGCATTATCAGTGTCAATACCAGATTTTAAGCTCGACAGAATTATTCGACCAACATCAATCGATCTCCGCCCACAAATGGCTGATATCAGGTACAACCGATCGCGGATCACTTCAGTCGATTGAGAACTCGGCATAAGGCGCGACAAAACAAACCTAAGCCATATCTTAACATCACTTCGTAACCATTCTTCATGAATATGTTGAACGCTCTCCCCGCGTATTTAGTTTCCATTTAGCTCCTAGTAGAGCTAACTCCTCCGTTAAAACTTGGTCACACTGATCATCTTCTGGAAATGTCAAAGGATCCTGAAGGAAACTAGGAGTACCAAGATGAGTGTTAATGATTTCACTTGTAAAATGCACCCATTTCCCTCTTACATAGTATGCTCCTTCTGGATTTGGGAACTTGGCATTAGAATAGAATTCCCTTGCAAGACTGGCATTACAAAATCTCGGTGCACTTGTAAGCTTCTGATCAAAACAATGGAACTCCATCAATTCTTGAAACGGGCCACCTTCCACAGCAATGCTCTTTCTAGGTGTAACTTTTTCATACCCATCCCTCGCTCCCAGCGTTTTTGGGCTTCCTTATTTTTAAACACTGATGGTTCCAAAGGTTGCTCAGCGGATCCCTTCCTTTTCTTCGGAGTTGGTGCTTGCATCATATATGTCGGAGGGTCTTTGTAAAGTGGTAAATCCTCCTCGGGATAATAGTCGGAATTCGAGTCCTCGAGAGGTGGTTGTGCCTTGCCTTTCCCTCTCACCGAAGTTTCACCCTTCTTTGGTGCCATTTCTGCAAAACAAGTTCAACATATCACAACAAGACCAAAACAATTCAGCAAGCATTTATCCTCAAGCTCAAGAACTCAATTTCCCGATAACAACATACTCAAGATATTGTGTTTATTCAAGAAATCACGTAAATTGCTATCTCCTCAACATTTCATTCATCTTAGAAAGTAGACATTACACAACTTGTTAACCAAATCCACATTCATTCTGCTATCAAGTCAAATTAATAACCGGAAGCTACTCTAAAAACAAAATGCTCAAGAGAGTATAGCAAATTTCAGCTTCAGTGTCATTTTGCATCTAGTGTGGGAATCATGATATAGGCGAGCAAGCAATCTTCAAGCACCACATTGTGCAATTCTTTTAGCAAGCAATGGAAGACACTATATTTAAGTTGCATTTTCACATTTACATTCTCTCAACTGAACTCACATCATTTAGACCAAGTGCTCTTTTAACAAGAAAGTTCACATTTCTTAGACAACATGAAAACCGAGACAATGTCATTCAAGCCAACGCGAATCAGTCAAAACTTAAAACATCAAAAATGAACATTGAAATCTTAGCTTCAACTGAGAACAAAAATCAACCAATTCGGAGTTAAAATGAGCAAGTTATGACCAAAAAACCGAAGGTTGTCAAAACTGGGCAGTTCTACCCTAATTCCAGAATTTTTCTTTCAGCTTGAACTCCCCTTTTCCGTCTACTTCAGCCTACCTTCCAGTCAACATTAGCAAGAATGGAAAACATGAACTTTGTAGCCTACACTCTTAGCTAAAATCTCCCACTAGAATCATGCGATTTGGACCACAAATGCCCAAGATAGAGCACTAAAACTGAGACATTGCAGAACTGGAGAAAACAAAGTTTGAGCTTTAACCACCAAAAACTACAGCTTTCCTGAATTCAGTTTTTTAACTACGAGTTCTTACAAAAAATGTAGCATCTTCCCATCATTTTCAGCAAAAATGTTCAACATAAACCTGATAGCCAATTGTCTTAACTAAATTATGCCACTGGAATCATGCTATTTGGACAAGATTTGTTCAAGTTATGGCTTCATTTCAAAATCGTGACAAGCTGGGAATAAGGGTTTTCAGATTAAGCCTTCAACAAATAGTCTCCATTTTCAAATTCAAGATATAAACTCCATGAACTCAACACAACTTAACATTTAACATATCTTAAGAGCAGCATTTGAACATGAATCACTTTGCACATTTCATAGCATAATGACAAAGAAAGAAGAAGAGTAGCACTTACCTTGGAGCGTGAAATGTCAAGACAAAATGGAGGGATGGGGCTGCTGAAGTGAGAAGCCGAAAGAGAAGGGTGTTGCCGAGAGAGAAGGTTTTTTTTTCTTGATTTTCAAAGAGAGTGGGACTGAATTCCATGGAGCATGGCTGGAAGTTTTAAAGACTCAAGCCTTCACATTACCCCTTCATTCAAAATCACCAACTACACCATACCAAACCCTTACCTACTCTTTCCTTTTTAGGCAATTTTCAGCTTAATATTGAATGCAAGCAACACTACTCTCTTTAAAAGCTCCTAAGAAATGGATAGTGAAGAAAATTAATTTCAGCTTTCCTCTCATTTCCACCATTTCAAAATCAGCCACTCCATTTTTACAATTTCAGCTTCTTACCTTGGTGTCTAAACTAAGTTGTACTCCTCTTTATGTTAATAGCAATCTCAATTCAATTCCAAAAATTGATAGTGTGTGAGTGAATCAAAATGCTTACCACTTGAGAACAAACCTTACTCAAACCTTTACGCTTTGCCTCGGTTCTCCTTGCCATCATCCAACCTTGACCAAGACACCACGATTATTAATAATGTCATCCTTGATTCAACATGTATTGCTCACAAATTAGATACAACATAATGAAAAACAAGTACTCATGCAAGAATTTGGATTCCAATTTTCACAACATGTTTCAAAAACATCACTTCACAAACATCACTTCTCAGAGCAAAACATCATCCCAAGAATTTTCCTCCCCCACACTTAAAATAAGCAATGGTCCCCCGTGCTAGAAATAAAGGAAAAGAAATTCAATAGTGTGGTGAGTCTAAGAAAAGAAGCATGCAAGTACGATGTTCATGTTGTAATGCCGAGAATCATAATGTGTTGAATGAAAAATTAAGAAATTCTCCCAACTCCTAAAAGTAATGAAAGGAAAACTAAACAAATTCAATACATAAGAGAAGTAAATAAGAGATAAAAACGAAAGAGACATGAAAAGAGTAAAGAAAACTAGGTTGCCTCCTAGTAGCGCTTGGTTTAATGTCATCAGCCCGACCATTTGTTGCCTCAATTAGGAATGATGGGATCATTGAGATATAATTCACGAGGGGCACTAGCACCATGTAGCAAATCCCTATCCTCTGGAAGTAAGTAAGGTTTAAACCTATGGCCATTCACCTTCCATGAGTTACCTCTCTTCTCATCTTGAATCTCCATCTCTCCATATGGCTTAACTTGAACAACGGTAAATGGTCCAGTCCATCTGGATTTAAGCTTGCTAGGAAACAACCTCAACCTTGAATTGTATAACAAAACTTTCTGACCAGGAGCAAAGCTCTTAAATTGTATTCCTGCATCATGAAGCCTTTTAGTCCTTTCCTTGTACAGCTTAGCACTCACATATGAATTGAACCTAAACTCATCTAATTCATTCAAATCCATCATGCGTTTTGACTGAGCTCCATTCAAATCCAAATTGAGCTTTTGAATTGCCCAATAAGCTCTATGTTCAAGCTCCACAGGCAAGTGACACTCCTTACCAAAAACAAGTCTAAATGGAGAAGCTCCAATGGGAGTCTTATAAGCTGTCCTATATGCCCACAAAGCATCATCTAGCTTTGATGACCAATCCTTTCTACTTGGGTTCACCACTTTCTCCAAAACCCTCTTGATTTCTCTGTTTGAGATATTTTCTTGTCCACTGGTTTGTGGATGGTAAGAAATGGAAACTTTATGTGTCACCCCATATTTAGCTAGAAGAGCTTCAAAAAGCTTATTGCAAAAATGAGTGCCACCATCAGATATGATTGCTCTTGGAGTGCCAAACCGTGTGAAAATATGTGACTTCAAGAAAGTTGTAACACTCCTTGCATCATTGTGAGCAAGAGCTTTGGCTTCAATCCACTTTGAAACATAATCCATAGCTACTAAGATGTATTCCATACCTCCAGATTTTGGAAAGGGACCCATGAAGTCAATTCCCCAAACATCAAACAACTCAACCTCCAAAATGTTATTTAAAGGCATTTCATTCTTTGAG
This sequence comes from Ophiorrhiza pumila, assembly GCA_016586305.1. Classification (NCBI taxonomy): domain Eukaryota; kingdom Viridiplantae; phylum Streptophyta; class Magnoliopsida; order Gentianales; family Rubiaceae; genus Ophiorrhiza; species Ophiorrhiza pumila. Next base: position 28,121,310 of record BLIW01000008.1, on the reverse strand, counting down.
GATATATTCCCAGACCTTTGACATTTATCACATTGTCCAACCCAAATCTTTGCATCCACAAAAATATTAGGCCAATAAAAGCCAGATTGAAGAATTTTGAAACCTGTCCTAGTGGAGCCAAAATGGCCTCCACAAGGACCTTCATGGCATGCCTTCAAAATGTCCTCATTTTCCTCTTCCTTGACACGTTTTTTGATAATTTGGTCACTGCAGAATTTATATAAGGCATTGTCCTCCCAGAAGTAATGTTTAGCATCATTCCTCAACTTCTTCTTTTGTTCATAAGAATAATAAGTATGAATTTGACCTACCACCACAAAATTTGCAATCTCAGAATACCAAGGCAAGACTTTTCCTTCAATCTTGAAAATCTGCTCATCAGGGAAATCCTATTTTATCAAAATCCTTGAATCTTCTTGAGCCTCAGACTCCAATCTAGAAAGGTGATCAGCTACAACATTTTCGCATCCCTTCCTATCCTTGATATCCATATCAAATTCTTGCAGAAGGAGTACCCACCTTTTGAGTCTAAGTTTTGCTTCTTTCTTGGCCAATAGGTACTTCAAAGCAGCATGGTCTGTATGCACTATGACTTTGGAACCCAAAAGATAGGATCGAAATTTGTCAAATGAGAAAACAACTGCCAACATCTCTTTTTCTGTTGTTGTGTAGTTCAACTGTGCTCCATTCAAAAGCTTGCTGGCATAATAAATGGTATGAAAGATCTTATTTCTCCTTTGGCCAAGAACTGCCCCAAGAGCATAGTCACTAGCATCACACATGATTTCAAATGGTTCACCCCAATTTGGAGTGACTATCATAGGAGCCTCCACAAGCTTAACCTTCAATGCCTCATAAGCTTCCAAGCATTCTTCACTGAAATGAAATTTCACATCTTTTTCTAGAAGACTACACAAAGGCCTTGCAATCTTGGAGAAGTCTTTTTTGAATCTCCTAAAAAATTCCAGCATGTCCAAGAAAGCTCCTAATGTCTTTAACGTTAGATGGAGGAAGTTTGGCAATCACATCAATCTTAGCTTTATCCACCTCAATGCCTTTGCTTGAAATTTTATGGCCAAGCACAATTCCTTCTTGGACCATAAACTGACATTTTTCCCAATTAAGCACAAGGTTGGTCTCTTCACAACGTTGTAAGACTTTGGCCAAATTCTCCAAACATTTCTCAAATGTCATGCCAAAAAACCGAAAAATCATCCATGAAAATCTCAATCACATCATGAAAGATTGACATCATACGCCTTTGAAAAGTTGCTGGTGCATTACATAATCCAAAAGGCATTCTCTTGTAGGCAAAGGTTCCAAAAGGACAAGTGAATGTTGTCTAGTCTTGGTCCTTTGGATCAATAGCTATCTGATCGTAACCAGAATACCCATCCAAGAAGCAATAGAACAAATATCCAGCAATCCGGTCCAAGAGTTGCTCCAAGAATTGCAAGGGAAAATGACCCTTCCTTGTTGCTGTGTTGAGTTTTCTATAATCCATGCAAACCCTCCAAGCACTTACCACTCTTGTTGCAAGTAGTTCATTTTTCTCATTCTTAACCACTGTGACACCTCCTTTCTTTGGGACACATTGAACTGGACTAACCCATTCACTGTCAGATATAGGAAAAATCATTCCAAAGTCTAGCAATTTTATCACCTCCTTTTTAACTACCTCCATCATTTGTGGATTCAACCTTCTTTGCCTATCCCTTACAGGTAGCGAGTTCTCCTCTAAGAGAATCTTGTGCATGCATATGGAAGGACTAATGCCCTTGATGTCTACAATTGTCTACCCCAATGCTTTCTTGTATTGCCGTAAGACAACCATGAGTTTCTCCTCTTGCCAATCTTCCAATGAAGAAGATATGACCACAGGCAAAGTTTCATTTCCACCAAGATAAGCATATTTCAAATAAGGTGGAAGTGGCTTGAGTTCAAGCTTGGGAGGAACTTCAGTGGATGGCAACAATTTCTCATTCCTGCATAAATTCTCATCTCTCCTCACCTCAATGGGATTGCAAATCGTATCAGTAGAAACAAAGCATTTTTCATCTTCCAACTTTTCATCACATGAATCATGTAACTTATCTTCTACTACACAAGCTTGCATTTGAACATCAATCACTTCATATTGCATTTCACATAAAGACTCTTCAAGCACACAACATTCCACCAGGTTCTCAAGCTCATTAAGAATCATGCAATCTTCTTTATCTAACTCTACAATCTCACAACCCTCATTGTGCATATTCAAATCATCAGTGCAAAAATAGTCATGATCAACTTTATCATCAAGCATATGCATTGAACAAGCAACAGTTCTAATTACAAAACAAGTCTCTACATCTGAAGGATGTTTCATGGCATAGTTGACATCAAAATCTACTTGTTCATCATTAATGTGAAAAGTAACTGTCTTATTTCTAACACCAATCAATGCATCTCCAGTAGCAAGAAAATGTCTACCAAATATGAAAGGAACTTCAGGATCTTCCTCCATGTCAAGAACTATGAAATCAACAGGCAAAGTGAATTTATCAATTCTTACCAGTACATCCTCTACTAAGCCTGTGGGAGTCACCAAAGACCTATCCGCAAGTTGAAGTGTGATAGCTACTAGGCGAATCCTTCCACCTATCCCAACATTGATTGCAATGGAAAGTGGCATCAAGTTGATGCCAGCTCCCAAGTCACAAAGAGCCTTTGCAAAATGTCTTGTACCAATTTTGCAACGTATGGTGCAACTTCCTGGATCTTTAAGCTTTGGGAGCAAATTGTGTACCATCCATGCTTGACTACATTCAGAAAGCATCATAGGAACTTTACACCTCAAAATTGGCTCCTTGTTTGAAATGAAGTCTTTCAAATATTTTGCATATTTGGGCATGGCCGTCACCAAATCCATTAATGGGAGATTCACATTGACTTGCTTGATGACATCCAAAAATCGAGTGAATTGAGGGCCTCTTTTAGGAGGAGGTTTCTTCCTCTCTGGGAATGGAGGTTTTGGTGCATAATCAGGATAGTTGAAAGGATTAGAATTTTTAGTAATCTCATATCCTACCCTTGCTGGATTCTCCTTCCTTTCAGTAATAGGAGCTTCTTGTTCTTCAACTTTCTCAGGTTCTGAAACAAACTCCTCATTTTCAATTTCAAGGTCTTCTTCTTTTTTAGCACTAACCTCTTCAGATGTGTTTCCTAGCAACTCTTTTCCACTTCTCAAAGTAATTGCATTGCAAACTTCTTTGCCTTTTGGATTTGGTATGGTGTCACTTGGAAGAGAACCACTAGGTCTCTGATGTACTGCTTTGGCCAATTGCCCAATTTGCATTTCAATGTTCTTCAAGGTAGCTTCATGATGCTTGACAGTAGATTCTAGGCCACCAAACCTTTGCTCGTTTTTGTCCATTTTGTCCAAAAGCCGATTGAACATTTCCTCCACCGAAGGTTTCCTTTGTTCTTGAGCATTTGATTGTTGATCAAAACCAGGAAGAGCCCTTCTTTGTTCATTCCCTTGAGAAAATTGGCTACCTTGGTTTTGGTTTTGTTGCCCCCAAGTTCCTTGGTTTCCTCCATAGTTTCTATTCCCACCAGAGTAATTTCCTGAATACTGTGGCCTGTTGCCATAATTGTTCACATATTGAATGGATTCAGTAGTAACTAAGCACTCATTAGTGTAATGCTCTCCCTTGCATACTCCACAAGACAACACAAGAGCTCTTGATTGTGTAGCTTTGAGAGTTTGCACTTGCTTGGCCAATGCCTCAAATTTTGCATTCAAAGAAGTTTCCTCATCTAAATCAAGGATTCCTCTTTGTCTTCTCCCATGGGGTTTTCTTGACTCAGGAAATAAGTATTCATCTTCTGTTATTTGATCAAAAAGTTCTCTTACCTCCTGGACACTCTTGTCCTTCAGAGCACCATTTGCACAAGCTTTAACCATTAGAGATGATTCAGCAGTAAGACCTTTGAAGAAAGTATTCAACTCCCTGATCTCTCCCAAATCGTGATTGGGACATTGCCGAATAAGGTCATTGAATCTATCCCATGCTTCACGGAATGGCTCTCCTTCATGTTGCTGGAAGTTCATTATGTCCATTCTTAACTTCTCCAACTTTGCTGGAGGAAAGTACTTAGCCAAAAACTTCTTTTGCAACTCATCAAAAGTCCTCACTGCACGAGCTCCTCCAATTGTCTTAAACCAATGTTTGGCTTTCCCTCTAAGTGACAAAGGGAACAAGATCCTATGGACTTCACCTCTAGGAACTCCAGGTAGCTTAAATGTATTGCAAAATCCCGAAAACCAATCTAAATGTTCATTGGCATCCTCATTCTCCATCCCCTGGAAAAACTGCCCTTGGGTTATCATTGAAACAATTTGGGTGGGGATATGATCACTGGCCACATCAATCTCTTGCTGTTCATAACCATTGTCAAAATTCACTACATAATGGTCTCCAAACCTTGGGAGCCTTGCCTCAGGATTAGCCATTTTTTCCTTTCTTTGTCTCCTCAAAGTTCTTTGCAATTCAAGGTCAAGTGTGAATTCAGGTTCTCCTGTAGATCTTACAGACCTGGGCATAAACACACCAAGTGATATCAAGAAAGAAAAAGAACAAAACAACAGTAACAAGAAATTCCAAAGATAAACTATAAAAGTTACAACAATATAGACTCAAAACTAGAGATAACACATTCAACACTCAATTATACCAAATGAAACAAAACAAATGGATCAATCTGAAATCAAACCAATTCAAGATGGCAAGAGTAGTAGAACCAACACAAGTAAAGAGTAAAAGTACTCAAACCAAACAACTCACTAAACAAAAAGAACTAAATTAAAATCAAAACGAAAAATCACACAAACTAAGAACAGAACAAAACAAATTCCAAGAACCGTGCCTAGTTTCCCCGGCAGCGGCACCAAAAATTGATGCGGAATATCGCGTACCTTCAATTTATCCTAACTCTAATGTAGATGTGAAGAGTCAAGTTCGTTCCACAGGGAAATAGGGGAATTCAAGAAAATGAGATTTTGTTCACAAGTGTCACACAAACAAAATAGTAAAACAAACAAACAAGCTAAACAGGTAAATCAAGATCACACAAAAGTTTAACAAGAAACAAAGTCTAAATGTAACAATCGAATATGAATGGATATCCTAGGGTTCTTGAGTAGGATGAATGCCTTTCCAGATGATTGATGCAAACAATTGACTCTCATATATGATCAGAGGAGACCTTAGTTGCCTGAGGACCTAGCCTATAGTCGGCATGATGACCGCACTACATCCTATGACCCCTAACACTAATCTTTCCCATGGTGAGGCCTAAGATCAGTGGTTGAAAACCGCAACATCTCAACTAGCAAAGACTTCTACTCTAACATGTCAAGCCTAGGAACTCCCATGACGAGGCCCATCCTAAGATTGATTGCTTTAGTTTCCATCTCAGAAAGCTTCTTAAACACTTCTTCCAGTAGTTTCACTCCCTTGAAGTTTCCCATGGTGAGGCCTAAATCTCAGGAATGCAATGATTCGACAGAACAAGTGCAAAGACTCAAGAAATCACATTCAGGTTCTCATTTCATGCATCTTCACTAAATGTTGGTGAATCTACCTCTAACTTGGCAATGCGACCATAATTGGAGTTCAAATCATTCAAGACCAGTGCAGATATGTGAAATTTAACAAGTTCAAGGTATAGATTCATGTGTGATTTCATGCTTAGTGAATTACGTCAATTGTAAGGCATCACATCAACTGGAATTAAACATTCATCCGTTCAAACCCTAGGATATCACAAGATCTAGCCAGACATTTCCAAATTCAACTCAATTTTAGCAATTTCCAACATTATACAAATCTCATCCATTGAATTGGAAAGTTTTACCGGATAAACTCCAGAGGATTGTATAAAGTTTCTTCGATTGAGTAGAAAATGTAATGCCAGAGCTTTAATTCGATCAAGATCCAAAATGGAGATGAAAATATAGAGAGAGAATTTAGAGAGAGAAAGTAGATCTCTCCAAGAACTCCCGCTCTAAAAATATGAAAGTTAGTTACAAAAATGTGAATAATGGAATAATGGATCGGATCCGGAATCCTCTAAAACTCACTACTAAAAAAACACCCCATAAAAATATTAGCTACAAGTCCTATATATAGAGTTGGGAAAATGTAACTAATACACAACCGTAAAATATCTAAATTATTACAAGAGTGTCCCTCCAAAGAAATGACTAAAAACAGCCCAAGGAGTAAAATTCGAAGCTTTGAAGAACTCCTTCAGCAATCCAGCGCTTTTGGGCTGTTGCAAATCACGCCTTCACTCCTCAGAAATCCAGCTGAAGAATCAGACCAAGATCACGCCTACGAGCCTAAGTCCCACACGCCTTCGTCATCCTCGCAAGCTTCCAGCAATCCAGCCTTCCGAAAAGTTACGTCTTTGTGCCACTGATTTGCACGCCTCCATCTGCCCGCTGCACTCCTGAAATTCATAGCATCCATACTTAGCCAAATTCTGCAACTCCACACAACACGAAGCAGCCAAAATCTAAGCTCCCAATGCGACATCTCTTGGCGAGACCTCGTCTTGCAGAATGGTGTGGGCGAGACCTCGTGGCGAGGTCTCGCCTTATGGAAGAGTGTGGACGAGACCTTGTGGCGAGGTCTCGCCTTGTGTCAATGTGTGGCCGAGGTCTCGCCTTGTGTTGTGTGTGTGGGCGAGACCTCGTGGCGAGGTCTCGCCCTTTGTGTGCGAATATTGTGGAAATGAATGCTGATGAACATGGAAAAACTGATGAATCATGTAGTGTGAATTGTGGAAATGAATGCTGATGAACAAGATAAAAATGATAAATCATGATTTGGAGAAATAATGAATGCAAATGCAATGTGTATAATAAGGATGATAAAAGATGAGAGTTCATGAAACATGATCAAACAAAGTGAAACATGAACTTTGATAAATGCATAGCAAATACCCAATTCACTCTCCAATCTTGAAGTGTACAACATAGCATAAGAAACCATTTTCAAATCATGGATTGCAAAATGTACGCTTTCATGAAGTTCCTAATGTTATAAAGAAAGCTATGAAAATGGATGAATCACTTCGTCGCATAAGCTCGTCGCATGGATTATGCGACGAGGTGTGTTTTTGCGCGCATTCCTTGCGGCGAAATGTGCAGAGTCTTGCGGCGAAGTGTAATTCCATGCGGCGAGGTGTGCGGTGTCATGCGGCGAAGTGTAATTCCATGCGGCAAGGAGCTAGCAGCGTGTGTGCGTGAGCGTGCAGCAGGTGTGCGCGGGAGTGCAGCGTGTGTGTGGGAGTACAGCGTGCGTGCGTGATCGTGCAGCAAAGTGTGTGCGCGAAAGTGTAGGAAAATGTGTGCAGCAACTTCCACTCAGAATATGGTCCTGATGCATTGTGAAATTGGGAAAACTTAAAGCACAAAAGTTGTAGAGCTTCCTCTCATCTTTCCAATAGTTCAAGAAACAACATTATTGGATGTCTAAAGCTCAAGTTATCAACAAACAACCAAACTGTGGCAACACAATCCAATGAAACCCTGATTGCACATTTCACAAAGAAGCTTCTATTTCATTACTTTACCCACAGAATTGGAAAGCAGTGAAAACATAAGCATTAAAGAGCACTCAAAGCGCTTTCCAGAGCATCATTTAGTTTAGAATTAAGGAAGTTATGCTCAATTGAAGTTCACCAACCAAAACTGCCTAAACCCCATTTTAACCTAAAAGCACATTTTGGTTTCTCCTAACTTCCACTCACCATCTTAGTTGTTTTGAACTCTAACTCTCATCATTAAGTATCAACACACATTTTCCTATTTTTAACCACATTTTTTGTCTTTTTCTACAATTAAGCACATCAAGTCAAAATAGCACATAATCACACATAAATGTATGCAATACAAGTCAAAAGCCTAGTGAAATAAGATATATAAGTTGGTATAAAACCCACTTATAGTTTAACCAAATTTTCACGATTTAGTTCCAATAATGCCAACAATACACCATAAGAGTTGCACTCAAGCATTTTATGATAAAACAAGGTAGATATCTTAAACCAAATAATACTTGGGCAGAAAGTGTACATAACACATGTTCTTGCATATTCTTTTGGGTTTCACGTATTGTAAACAAATGAAATGCTATTTTGAGAGTCATATCGTGTCAATTTATACAAAGTTTCACAATTTAATCCGACTATTAGTGTCAATACGCTACACGAGCTATATTCAAGTATTTAAAGATAAAAGAATGACAATATTTGACACAAAACAATACACGGACAACAAGTGTACATAAGCCATATTCACGCATATTCTTTCATGTTTAACATATTTTAAACCAATCAAAGTCTACTTTCAATGTATAAGTATGCAAGTTTAATCAAATTTTCACGATTTAGTTCCAATAATGCCAACATTACACCACAAGAGTTGCATTCAAGCATTTTATGATAAAACAAGTTAGATATCTTAAGTCAAACAATACTTGGGCAGCAAGTGTACATAATACATGTTCTTGTATATTCTTTTGGGTTTCACGTATTGTAAACAAATGAAATGCTATTTTGAGAGTCATATCTTGTCAATTTATAAAAAGTTTCGCAATTTAATCCCACTATTAGCGTCAATACGCCACACGAGCTATATTCAAGTATTTAAAGATAAAAGAATGACAATATTTGACACAAAAAATACACGAACAACAAGTGTACATAAGCCAAGTTCACGCATATTCTTTCATGTTTAATATATTTTAAACCAATCAAAGTATACTTTCAATGTATAAGCATGCAAGTTTAACCAAAGTTTCACGATTTAGTTCCAATAATGCCAACAATACACCACAAGAGTTGCACTCAAGCATTTTATGATAAAACAAGGTAGATATTTTAAACCAAACAATACTTGGGCAGCAAGTGTACATAACACATGTTCTTGCATATTCTTTTGGGTTTCACATATTGTAAACAAATGAAATGCTATTTTGAGAGTCATATCGTGTTAATTTATACAAAGTTTCACAATTTAATCCGACTATTAGTGTCAATATGCCACACGAGCTATATTCAAGTATTTAAAGATAAAAGAATGACAATATTTGACACAAAACAATACATGGACAACTAGTGTACATAAGCCATATTCACGCATATTCTTTCATGTTTAACTAGACTAATAATTACAACATTCTTATGTTGAATTTTTTTCAAAATTCAGTTTGTAATATATTGGAAAAACTATTCAAAATTGCTATAATGATTTAAGATCATGTAACATAAATTCAGTATTACCTTTATTGTTTCAAATTGTTATAACTTCTCAACCAATTATCAAACTACTATGAAACCAATACTTTATAAATCTAAAATAAAAATTATAAAACTTTTATGTTATATGAAATCCAAAATTCATTCTACCAATGGCTGTAAAAATTGTTCAAACTTCATTTAAGACTGAAATTTCGTAATAAATTTCACTTCTGCCATAGTAAGTTCAAATGACTATTACTTTGCTACCAAATATCCAAATAACGTGAAACCAAAACTATATAAAAGTAGAATCAAAATGCTAGAACTTTTGTGCTATACAAAACTCCTAGTAGAGGCCTTAAACTAAATTTTCTTTCACATATTTTAATGCAGTTCTAGTAGAGGTCTTAAACTAAATACATTAAAATCGATCCACTACTAACTCATTTGCGCATTATCCTGAAATATTCCAAGTAAAGACTTGTAACCCCCAAAACAACAACTAGACAAATGTAAACAATTGATATCAGGCAGCTTTGAAATCCAAAAAAACATAGAACCAAACAGATTCCTAAATCATCAAATAAATTTTACAATATTTGGAAACATAGAACCAAACAGATTCCTAAATTCCTAAATCATCAAAAGCTTTTCCTGTCCAAATATTGCAAAAAAAAACATAGAACCAAACAGCTTTGTTGAGTTATTCGTAGTTGAATAAATAGTCTAAGTACACATAGCAACCGAACTAAATCTTCAAGGGAGGTACTTCAGCAGCACTAAGCAGTCAAATTGGATGTTATGTTCTGATACTACATTTAGAGGTACTTACTTCACTAAGTAATTTTATTCATAGAACCTCCATGACAAAATGTTTGGTATGTTTATTTTTCGAACTTCTAATAGTGCTTTCATGACAAAATAGTTAGCGCAACCTCCACTTTTCCTTACTTGAATTCATGAACAATCAAAGCACAAATAAAGAGATGTCACAAAGTTTGATTTCATTCCAATCTCCTTGGATATAGCAAGGTAAGTAATCATATTAGTTTATTTACAGCCAATAGGATGAGTCATTCCCATAATTCTAAATTCTAATGCACCTCCAAAAGACAAAAAGTTATTTTGTACATGTAATAGAGATGAACTTCAAAAACTAAGAAATACTTCAGTTATTTATCCTAGCATTCAAGTGGAAAAAAAAGTAATTAAATCATTCTTTTTGAATTCCAACATGCGAGGAGACTTCATTACTCTATGAAAATGTAACGAAATATTTTCATCCTTAGCGTGAGGCATTTAACAGGACAGACCCAAAATTTCCTGGCAATCCATACCATTTCAAGAGATGCAGAATAAACATAAAACAGAATGAGTAACAATTTGATCACAAAACAACAAGTTCATCGAAAAATGCAAATATGGATTGCTCATATAGTAATTACAACTTACAAGAAGGTTAAGTTTGCCACTGAAAAGAGAGGAGACTTTTTCCATGAGCTGTTCTCTTCTCTTGAAGATGCATCACACACTGAACCAATCACCTTAAATCCCTTTGAGGCCTATTCTTGCAAGCGTTCGTTTAACTCTATTTCATTCCTTGAACATGTGGGTATAGTAGCACCCAATTCAGCAACCGCAAGCCTAATAAGTAAACAAACACACGATTCATCGTACATCAGTAATGGGGCATAATCCAATAGAACAGAAAAACAAAAACCCATAAAAATTTTCCAAGAAATGATGATTAAAAAATTAAAAATATTTTGAACTTCACCCAATCCCGAGAGTGCCTCCAGTGACAAGAGCGTTCGTGCCGGAAAGAGACCATCTTGAACTGCTACCTGCAACTTTCGCCATTTTGCTTTTGAAATATTTGGACAGGAAAAGCTTTGCAATAGGAACTTCAAGCAAAACTCCAGCACTTTTGCCAGTCTTTAAGAATTTGAGCACAGTCTTCTAAGCTTGAAAATTCCCTAATGTTGTTTGAATTGAAGTGTAAGGCATTAAATAAATTTTAGATCTGGTATATTGCAAGAAATTACCTCTCATCATGCAACCACCACCAAGCAAAGAGCTGAAGATAGCTCAGGCATGGAAACCTATCCTAGAAAAACAAGAGAAAGGGAAAGAGAAGGAAAGGGGCACGACTGAGAGAAGAAAAGGAGGATGAGTGAGGCGGCTTCGAGAAAACAAAATTTTGTTCCAAGTGTTAGAAGGATAGTTAGGGTTGAAAAGTAAACGACGTAGTTTAAACCTTGCCAAAATCCAAATTGCCCACGTTTCAATATATCTCAAAAGCTAAACCAATATATTATTTTCCCTCCTTTTTTTTGCTATTGTTTTTGGCTTTTAATTTTTTTAGTTACTACTTTTTTAAAGACATAAAGGTTTAATAAAAACTTATCACCACATTAATTGGTATTTTCTTTATTATTCTAGCTATTGAAAATTTATTTTGCTGATCATACATGGTTTACATATAGTGTTTAAATTCATAAAGTATTTTAAAAATATATATTTTTTATTAGTTTACTTAATTTAATTAACATGCAGTATTGGATGCATGATAAAATTCATGTAAATAAATTCATAACATTATGTATGTATAGACTTGTAACAAATAAATTATTAATTTTGGATCAAAATTTATAAGTAACTAGGAGTTTTAGACTATTTAAAAGGTTCAAAATTTATAACTAAAATCATACGCAAATAACATATCAAATACACTATTGTGAAACCGATTCATATATAACACATGAATCATATTTGAAACAAATAATTAATTATCGTTGAAGTCGTGATTTTAATTTTTTGCTACTTTTATTATATGTTGAAATCGCGATTAACTCTTGTTCATATATGAATCCACTTCATGGGAAACCAACCGTTAACATATAGTAGTATCCATGCATAGTTTCCAAATAAATTAAGTATTGTTTGTTATCCTAATACCTACCTAAATAATTAACAATGATAGTTAATTAACTCGAGAGTATTTGCATCATTCTTCTGCATTTCAAGTAATATAGGATATTTAGACAAGTAAAGTTAAAATTAAAAATAAAGAATAAAAGTTTATGATAGATTATTTCTTTATGATTAATTGAGATTGTTAAAAAAAATTGGGTGGGCGGGAAGGGGTAGTATTTTAATTTCTTGTTTCAAGACTTGAGAGTATTACCTGCTGGCCTTAAAAATTTGACCAAACACGAATTTTTAAGTTTTGTGTCAAATCAATTTAAATATACATTAAGAATATTAAACTACAACTCACTCATATTGTGAAACAATGTTTAACATTAAGTAAATAACATACAAATTTTTTAAAAAATAGAATCAAGAAGGATTAGATAAGTGAGAAAAAAAATATAAAAAATATGGGTATTGACATAATGATTAAATTATTAAATGGAATTCAAATATTATAATATAATAATATAATTAGAATAATGGTTGGACTTCAAGTATTAGATATCCTCAACAAAATGTTAAAATTAATAAAATTTAAATAGATTATTTGACTGTTATTAACTAACACTAAATTTAATTAATAAAAAAATCTATGGACTTCAATCAAAATACTATCGGGCAAAAATAAAAATATTAGGGTGTCTTACTATTATTATGAATAAGTTAAGATGCCCAACATAAATAGTAATTCATTATTATGGGTCTAACTAAGGGCCCATTTCATAAATTGGCCCAAAATTAATTATTATCAAATATGACATTTATAAGTCCACTGGTATATTTATATATTTGTGGTCTTTTCTTAAACCAATTAGCCCGCACAAGGCCCAAAACAAATAAACATCTATCTAACCATTTATACATAGATATTATTTCCAATTATTTATTTTCTAACTCCAATGTAGTAAATGCAATAACAACTTCGCCTAATTACTATTGATCTAATGCGATGTAGTAATATTTTAGTCCCACATTTGGTTTTGCTAACTATGTGCTTATTTATGAATTTAATATTAATTACAACTTTAAATCAACTATTTGGGACAATACAAAAATAAAAGGGTGTCATAATAATTATTAGAAGTTTATACAAAAACTATAAATAAAATAAAATTTTCTCAATTAGTGTTATTAAATAATATACTAAGGACTTAGCCAATTTATTATTGTTCAATTCATAATTTATTATACCAACTTAATTAATATTAACCCAACAAAAAAAAAGTATTGGGCCTTTTAATTTATAAGTAATTGTGCTTCCATTTATTCAAATATGACATTAGTTATGAATATAATAAAATATATCTATATTTATTAAGTTTAACATTCATTTAATAATATACATGTCAACATTCATAAATACTTTTGACCCAATTAATATTGAAGAATAAATTAATTAATTATAGTACGAATTTGACCCGATGCGAGTTAGTCATATATTGGTTCTATTTACTATTTTCAATCCACACTAAATTAAATATTGTACCTTCTAATATTATTAGTCCACTAAAAGTAAAACAAACACTAATATAGGCCTATTTACAATTAATAAGACTACATTATATAATTAGGCTTATATTATATAATAATGTAGGCATATATTTATATGTATAGCTTTTGTTTAGCATATTTAACCATTATTTTCTATTGAAACTAAAATAAAGTTTATTTTGAATGAATCACAACTTCTTCAAAATTTACACCATAAATAATATACATACTCTATTCTAATAATTAATATGGTATAGCAAAAGTTTATTACAATTTAAAAAAAATGTTAAATTATTTATATGTTATGTCACAATTTTTAAAAATAATTTACTAATAAATTCTTACTTTTACTTGTGTGTTTAAATATTCAAATCTACTACATTTGGTGGGCAAAAATTTAGTCACCAATATGTAGACACGCACATGACATTTACAAAATTGATTTCCAATTTAAATGATTATGTCAATTAAGTGTGCAAAAAATGCATTCACTAAATATTACATTTGGTGACCACTTCTCTCGTCACCGTAGACCTATTGAAAAACTTTTATTGACCAGTTATTTCCTTGTCACCAAAATTAGTCACCAAAATGTTTCAAATTGGTAGAGTCAGCTGTCCGTATGAGCTACGTTGACCAAAAATTATGGTCACTAGACTTTTGAAATTTATTGACTACTTTTCTGGTCACCAAATCATTTGTACACAATTTTTGTTGACAAAAAATTTTCTAGTCACCGAATGTAGTCACCAAAGAGTGTTCCATTGGCGGGAATTTTTCCCGCCAATGTATTTATTGACCACTTAGTGACCATCTTTTGTTTTGGTCAATAAGTTTTTAGATGTGACTAGAATTTAGTGACTAAATTTGTTCTGGTCAACAAAGGTGCTCTTTGTTGACTGAAATTTTTTTGGTCAATAAGATTTTGGTCATTAAAGCCCATTTTTCTTGTAGTGACTACATGTGCCTATTATTATTATTATAAGGGGACAATTGCTTGCAATTAGTAACACGAGTTGGTGAAGAACAAATGTATTGTAGTCATTTGTTTTTAAATTAGGTGTTTATGGTAAGTTAATTAATAGTGATGTTTCTTATCAAACGAAAATTTATCTGATTGTTCGAGTTAATTTATACACATATTTTTGTGTCAGATTTTTTTTTTTTAAAAAGTAGAGAACCTCAACACTAAAACTCATTTTTGTATTTATACAACTCGATTTAACATGCTAGAGACTTATGTGTAATTATTCAACTATTAACTTACGTACAATCTAACACCATAATAAGTTATTTAAATTAGAGTTGGTCTCCAGTAAGTTTATAGGCAACATATTAAAAAATATTATTCATAAAATAAAAAAATATCACTATAACATTAAAAGTATCATTTTAACACTAAAAGTACTGCTCTAACATTAAAAGTATCAATATAACATTAAATAGTATCATTATCTACTATAAAAGTATAACTATAATTTATAGGGTAAATTACATTTACCACATCAAGATTTATCCAAACTATCAAACAAGTCCTAAGGTTTAATAAAACTACCAAACGAACTCTTGGCCAATCAATCGTATAACAATTTCCCCTTTGACCAACTTATAGTTTCATTGTGTTGACAATTATCCCCTTACTACTAAGACATATAAAATTCATTAGACTAAAATAGTATTAGAGAATATTAAGCCCATATAATAATTTAAATTGAAAAATATTTTTATTTGGGCATATTTAGCTAAAAGTCCTAGTGTCTTAAATCTACTTGTTGTTTTGATGATTAACAAACAATTATGTATACTAAAGTTTTAACAAGTTTCTTGAAGTTATAGGTATGCAAATTGGCAAAGAATGAAGTTTAAAGTGAAAGAAGACATTGAAGAAATAGAAACTAGGTAAATTATGGTAGATTCTCTAACTCCAATCCCTAATTTACATTGTACATTGGCTCATAACATGTTTAATTCATTTAAAAGCTCAAATATAACAAATAAAAAATGAAAGTTGAAAATGTATACAAAATTTGCTTTTCATTTTTCTCAAAATATTCAAAAAATCAAAAATAAAAAAAAATTGAGAAAAAGTGAATTCAGACGACCTAAGAGGAATTCGGACGTCCAAATTAGGATTTTAAATGTTTTTGAAAACTCTCTAAATAATGCATTCGGACGACCTCTTTGAGGTTCGGACGTCCGAATCCATTGATTTCAGAAATTCCAAGTTTTTCTAAAAAGTGAATTCGAACGACTCCTTGGAGGTTCGGACGTCCGAATTTCCCATATTTGTGAGTAACAGCTAATTTTTTGAAAAATAAAATTCTTGTCTATTTTGCCTCACAAATTCTTTATATTAATACCTTGGACTTTCATAACTCTTTTCTAATGATCCTAGAGCTATAACCTTGTCAAGAATTCTCTCCAAAATCTTAAAAGAAAAGAGTTTTGATAATCAACAAAAAGGATAAAAAAAATCTTGAACTTGAATTTGTCTTCATTCATTTTTAGCCAATATTTTTCTCTTGTAAAAATCACTCTTTGAGAGAAATTGTGTGAGAACCTTCAAGTGTAATTATCCACCATATCAAGAGAGTTTTTAAGAGTTGTAAATCTCCTAATTGGTAAGATTGAAAGGTTTCTCCAAAAGGGAGAGTAAAACCAATTTTTAAAGCATTGGTTGCTATTAAGATTGATTCACCCTTGAAGGTTTTTAAAAGGTTTGGGTCTCACATTTTGTAAAGAGATCCTTTTAGGGATTGTTGAAATTCTATACTTGAAGGTTTAGGTAGTGGATGTAGAGTGCTCCAATAGGAGACTTGAACCACAATAAATCTCTTGTCTCCATTTCTATGTTTTGATTTTATTTCTTAGATATATATATATATTGTTGATGTTTATAATGAAATTGTGATGATTACTTAGTGCATATATTTAGTTGAATTAAATTGGTTATTGTGAATTAAATTTGATGAATTGGTGTAAATTGGTTTGATAGATTTAATAGATTTCATACACCTCACAACATTCACACATACACACACCAAGTGTTTGATAAATTTCCTTAAAGAAACATAAGTTTAGGAAAAACAGTTTTAGATAGAATTTTTAATTGTCCAACCTAATTCAACCCGCCTTTGTTAGGTTGCATATAAGGCCAACATTACCTTTCAATTATCATTAGGTGAAAAGATCACAAACTTTTTTTATTGTGAAACACAAAATGTTTGATTTTTTACTCATTATATGTTAGATTATTTAAAAACTCTATTTTTCCTATTTTTTAAAAAAATTTATCAGTTCTATTTTTACTGGTTTTATTGTCATTTTGCAAGGTTAAAGGTTCGTTTGGTAGTTTTATCAGACTTTAGGATTTGTTTGGTAGTTTGGACAAATCTCGAGGGAGTAAATGTAATTTATCCTAATTTATATATGAATCATGTCTTATATATGAACATGTTGTTTTATAGGAATAGTTTTTGTGTTTAAACTATATACGAATAAACATAAGTAGCAATTGTGTCTAAATATTCTTTCTTGCTCTACAAGTATTGTTGGTTTTTAATACATAGAATGTTTTAAACTTTTTTTATAACGCAAAAACTCTTATGAGACCGTCTTATATATGAGATGTAATATAATAATTAAATTTTATTTTCTAATATACTAATTTTTTATATGTTATACGCTAATATTTGATAATTTATACACTAATTTTTTATACTTTATACGTTAAAGTGAAATTCATACACATGCCTCATATATGAGATGGTCTTACAGGAGAATGACCCTTTTTATAATACATATAGTTTATTTCCTAATAATCAACTTTTCTTTTTCTTTTTTATTATACGTATACGTTTATAACTAACTTGATAGATGTCACGTTACCACACAAATATGATTAACATTTCATCCCAAAATGGAGTAAACATACGAAATCTAATAAATTCATACATCTAAGAAATATAAAATATAAAAAGTTTTTATAAATTCTATTGGTGTTTGGATGGGGGATAGAAAATGAGAATGAGAAACGAAATAAAGAATGATGTTTGGTTATAGGTAATGGTTTTTAGGAGAATATTTTATTTCCCAAATATTGAGAAAACAAAAAAACTCACCGGGCTCATTGGGTTCGCATGAATATGGGTTTACAAAGTAATTTTTTTCCTGATTTTTAAATTCAAATGTTTGATTTATTTTTAGAGTTTTGAGAAAGTAAAAAAAAATCCTGCACTTAAGGAAAGTTAGTACAAAATTTCTGGATTCTTAATCGTTATTCCAACATGGTATTCTGATTACTTTCTCTAGAAAAGTTAGTTTAATTTTCATTAAACATTTAAAACAACCTCTTCCATTCTACTACAACCTAACTACAAGCATAAATAGATCATTCTTATTAAACTTTTAATAAAATAACTCGCTTTTATCTAATTTCTATTACAAACATGTTTCTTATTAATTGTAATTTTATATATTTGGTCATCGAACTTTCATAAATTAACTCACTCTTAAAACATAAAAAATATAAATAAACAAACAACATTAATTTTAAAAAAAAATCATCATAAAAATAACTCACTTTTTAAAATGTAAAAAATCTAAATAAATAGACAACATTAATTTTAAAAAATTTATAAAATTATATGCAATTATATTCTAATAACAATAATATTTATATTGTTAAATATGTGATTTACACTTGAATTATTTTTATTTATTTTCTTGTTATAATACATAAATTATATGGTAAAACTTATTTGTGGACACTATAATTTAACAAGTATTTTTGTATATCTTGGTGGATAACAATTATTTATTACACATGAATGAAAATTTTTGAAGAATAACTATAAAATAATTTTTATTGTATAACACTATGTATATCACAAAAATATTTTTGATAATTGAACCAAAAATGCATTGCATCCTTTGGTTGATTAATTTATACGAAACAATGAAACATGAAATTTGTTTTACTTTCATATTAACATTCCTTGATCTATGAAAAGTAAAGTTATTATATCCATTTTTCTAAAACTCAAAATTCTAGAAATCATATTTTTAAAACACTTTACTTTCCTACCAACCAAATGAGCACACCAATATTTCTTCATTCTCAGAAACAGAAAATTTTATCAAATTATTTTCTTTACCCTTCTCTTCTTTGCACTCTCTCACCTCTTCCTTTCTAAATGTAATTCTCAAAAACTCCTTCCTTTTTCTCCTCAGTCTTCACCAATATTTTAGCATTGGTTTTCAAAATATTATGAAAAGAATAATTTATATTTATTATAAATTTGTATATGGAGTCTTTTTTATTGCAAATAAAAGTTGATAATTTTTTAACATTCATTAACTCTTGCACAAATAATTTATTAATATGCAAAAATTTTAAAAGTTAAAAAAATTAAATAAAAAAGTTTAAAAATTATTTTTATAAGATTAACAATATTTTTGAAGTTGTTCAACGTTATTTCAAATAATATTTAAGTACAAAGTCAAATGATAAAAATGTAATTTTATTTAATTTTCATTCCAAAACATTCGCATACGAAACATAAGTATTTCATTACAATTCTGATTCCTTTAACCAAATATTACTATTAGAATATTATTCTTGTTTCCAATTCCATGCAATTCCATTTTCTAGATAATTCACTATAAATAAATTCTATCTAAAATTTCCTAATATTAATAATCCTTCATCCTCTCTAATTCGTATTTTACGATTGTAATTCTAAAACTTAAAATTCTAGCCTTATTAATTCTACACTTGATGCGTGTAAGGTAGCGAGAGATGTTTTGATCCCACCAACTTAAGCAATAATTGTCAGATCTAGCACAGATTTTCAAATAAACAAGTGGAAACAAACACAAAGATATGGAACGTGAGTTTTGGATATATACCAATCTAACCCCCACGCTATTACAAGGAATAAATTTAATCTAAATAATCTTGAATTAAACCTATCCACTTGGCTTGCTCTCAACAAAGACCAGAAATCAAACTTCTAATGTTCACTCCTTAAGAAGGTTGGGTTTTCAAATTAGGTTCACTCCCTAAATTGAAGAAAATAAGCAAAGGTTAATAAATTCCTTATTTAAAAATTTCTTATTCTTCAATCATGATAAAAATGTTGAGAGTAATGCCTTTAAATAGGTTACAATAAGTGTCAATGATTGATATTTTCCCGATGTGGGACAAATCAAGATTCCTAATTTGAATTAGAATTGAATCCCATAATTGTTTCCTAAAAACTATCATTATTGAAGTTTCCTAAAATTAATCCATCACATACCTTTATTATGCAAGATAACTTGGACGATGTGATTATTAACTTTAAAACGAGATTAATAATTAAACAAGCCCAATAAAACGTTTTTGGACTTTAACCATATAATCTAAAGCCCTAAAGAGTTACTTAAAAGCGTGATCCAAAATTAAGACAAAAAGCACACCATCTTTAGGTCTTCATGTGTGATTGATATTCTCTTGAAATATTCTTCAATTAATCCAGAATCTCCATAAGTTCCAAAATGCTTGGAACCTATCTTCTAAGATCGTCAATGAAGAAATATTCCATAAAACTCCTTATGTAGCCGTTGGAGTGATGATCTTATCGAATCCTTTAATAGCCTTGCTAAGCAACCCATTCAAGGCAGCTTTCATTCGTTTGGTCTTAGACCTATTCATGGGCCGCCAATGTAATTTAAAGGATTATCTTTCTTGGTCAGATTCGTATCATTCCCCCTTCCTCGAAAGAATTCATCCTCGAATCACCTAGATCTAACAAAGAAAGATCAGCAACATTAAAAGTAGAAGAAATATTGCCAAAATCACTAGGTAACTCAATGTGATAAGCATTATCATTTATCCTTTCTAAAACTCGGAATGGTCCATCTCCACGAGAATGTAACTTAGATTTCCTCTTGTCAGGAAACCTTTCTTTTCTTAAGTGTACCCAAACCCAATCACCAGGTTCGAACACCACTCGTCGGTGACCTCTATTGACTTGATTTGCAATTTGCTCATTGCGTCTCTCAATGTTGTTTCACACCTTCTCATGCAATGCTTTCACAAAATCTACGTTTCTTTTTCCTTCTTGATGAACAAACTCATTAGTAGGAAAAGGTAAAATATCTGAAGAAGTAGAATGATTAAAACCATAAATAATATCAAATAGGGAGCAATTAGTAGAACTATGAATAGTCTTATTATACGCAAACTCAATATGAGGTAAACATGACTCCCAATTCTTCAATTTTTTTTGAATGATAGCATGAAGTAAAATAGACAAAATCCTATTAACTACCTCAATTTGACCATCGGTTTGAGGATGTGCAATAGTAGAAAATAAAAGCTTTGTGCCCAACTTATTCCATAAAGTACGCCAAAAGTGACTTAAGAATTTAACATCTTGATCACTCACAATACTATGTGGAATTCCATGCAATCTTACTATTTACTTGAAAAATAAATCAGTAATATATTGTGCATCATTGATTTTAGAACATGCAATAAAATGTGACATCTTACTAAACCTATCAACAACAACAAAAATGCTATCTTTACGAGAACGTGACCTAGGCTAACCAAGCATAAAATCCATAGAAATATCAATATCCAAGGATGACTAGGTACGGGTAAGGGAGTATACAAACCATGAGGCATGATTTTCGATTTTGCTTGCTTACATGTAATGCACTTATCACAAACACTTTTAACATCTTTTAACATTTTAGGCCCATAAGAGTGCTCATGCAATATGTCATATGTCTTAGCAATGCCAAAATACCCCATTAACTCTCCACCATGGGTTTTATTAACAAGTAATTACGTATGGAATAAAGTGGAATGCATAACTTATTCTTTTTAAACAAGAAATCATTATGCAAAAAGTAGTCACCATACAGCTTATGCAAACAATAGTCATACACAATTCTGAAATCTGCATCATCAGCATACAAACCCTTAATTTAATCAAAACCAAGAAGTTTAGTATGCAAATAAGTAAGTAACGAATACCTCCTCGATAATGCATCCGCCACTATATTATCTTTACCTGTCTTGTATTTGATAACATATGGAAAGGTTTCAATGAACTCAACCTATTTAGCATGATGTTTGTTCAATTTACCTTAAGATTTCAGAAACTTGAGACTCTCATGATCCGAATGGATGATAAACTCCTTCTTCCACAAGTAGTGCTGCCAAACTTGTAATAACCTCACCAAAACATACAACTCCTTGTCATAAGTTGCATACTTCAAAACTGCTCCATTAAACTTTTCACTAAAATATGCAATGGGTCTATTTTCCTGCATCAAAATAGCAGCAATACCAATCCCGGAGGCATCACATTGAATTTCAAAAGCTTTATTAAAACCAGACAAAACAAGCATTGGAGTATGAGTCAATTTATCCTTTAGCATGTTAAAGGCCTTTTCATGTTCATCTTTCCAAAGAAAAGATACATTTTTCTTAACAAGTTCATTCAAAAGTGCAACAATGGAACTAATATCCCTAACAAACCTTCTATAAAAACTTGCAAGACCATGAAAACTCCTAACATCACTAACATTTTGAGGTCTAGGCCATTCACTAATCGCCTTAACTTTTGATTCATCAACTTTTATGCCATTAGATGTAACAACGTACCCTAAAAAGACAATTGATTCTAAACAAAAAGAACACTTTTTAAAGTTGGCATACAATTGATTCTCACGCAAAACAGCAAACACACTCTTAAGATATAAAACATGCTCATCTAATGATTTACTATAAATGAGAACATCATCAAAATATACTAACACAAATTTTTCAATAAAATGACAAAAAACATGATTCGTTAATCTCATGAAAGTACTAGATGCATTAGTTAATTCAAAAGGCATAATCAACAATTCATACAATCCTAACTTGGTTTTAAATGCAATTTTCCATTCATCTCATTCTTTTATGCGAATTTGGTAGCATCCACTTTTAAGATCAATATTGGTAAATATTTTAGAACCATGTAATTCATCAAACATATCATCTAGCCTAGGGATAGGATGTTTATACTTAATTTTGATTTTGTTAATGGCTCTACAATCAACACACATATGCCAAGACTCATCTTTCTTACGAACCAAAATTACAGGAATAGAACAAGGACTTAGAGATTCACGTACAATACCCTTAGCAAGGAGTTCATCCACTTGCCTTTGAATCTCCTTGTTTCCTCGGAATTTGCTCTATAGGCTGGCCTATTTGTGAAGCTCTTGGAATGAAATCAATTTGATGTTAAATCCCTCGAATAGGTGGCAAACCATCAGGTATCTCGTCTGGAAATCCGTCCCTATATTCATGCAAAAGAGATAAGATAACACTAGACAAATCTTTAAGGCGATCATTGTCAATGATTTACACATCCTTTCGGATCATTAAATACAATGATTCCCTATTGTTTAATGCTTTCTTAATCTCACTTTTTGAAGCAAAAACAATAAGTTTCTTTGGAACTAACTCTAGGCCTACACTAGATTTTTTACCTATGCTAGTTACATCTTTTTGTTTCTCAGACTCCTGTTTTGCATCGAACTCTTTCATCTCAGCCCAAGTTTTTGCAACAGTAGTTTGATTTTCAAAGATCTGCCACAACTTTAATGATGATAAAGTCACATTCAAACTATTATAATAGAACTTATAACAGTTCTTCTTGGCATGATAAATCATATCTCTGTCATATTGCTAAGATCTTCCTAATAACAAGTAAGCTGCCTTTTTTGGTACTACATCATATAAAACTTTATCTTAGTACTTTCTAATAGATAAAGATATTTTCACTTGCTTGTTAACCCTAACTTCACCACTTTGAGTTAACCATTACAACCTATAAGGTTTCGAATGCTTGATGCATATGTCAAGCCCAATTTTTGAACTAGCAATACACTAGCCACATTAGAACAACTTCCACTATCAATTATCATACTACAAATATTTCCTTGAATTTTACATCGATTGTGAAAGATGTTTTCACATTGAACTTCATCTTCATCAACTTAAGGTTGTACACTAAAAATCCTCCTGGAAACTAAGTTAAGTTTGTTAGACTCTTCAAACTCATTTTCTGATTTTTCCTCAAGTGCTGCCATTTCCTCATCATTCGAATGCTCACTAATGATATTACCATTGTTAAGAATGTACATGAGCTTCTTGGTTGAACAATTAGGCTGATAATGCCCGTATTCTTTGCATTTAAAGCACTGAACTTTCTATTGGCTTTGAACAGTCTTAGGCGTTATCATTGGAGTGCTCATAGGTTGTTTGCCTATGACCTTGGAAGCTGTCAGGAACCGCTAATTTTGGTTTAAATGGAGTTTTAGGTGTGAAAGATTTAAAATCCTTTTTTCACATTGCCTTTGAAGAAGAAAAAGCCTGGCCCTTGAGCTTCATGTACTTTTCGATCTTTACAGCTGCATGAAGAGTTTCTTCCATATCTAATGCATGTTGTAGATCCACCTTATGTGCCAATCCTGGATTTAAACCTCTAACAAATTGATCCATGGTGGTTTTCTCATCCTCCTCTATATTGGTCTTTTTTTTCTTTTTTTTTGGCATAACCTCCTTTTAGAGGTGGGGCACCACTCCCATTATATTATCATAATTTTTGGGTGATGGATATACCCTAATATCACCCTTACACAAAAATCCTCTACGAACAAAATCTCATTTACATACCAAAGCCTAATGAGGAATTGTTCATATGGATTCAGAATATTAAACTTGGAGTACTTCCTCCATTTACATTGGATTTCAATTGTTACAACATATGGAGGAATATACTTCCTTTTCTGCATATACAAAATCCCATTTGCTGTCACATATATGTATAGCCTCATTGCATGACAAGCAAAGAAAAATTCACCAGAGGTGATACTATAACAGAACCAGCTATAGCCATAGCCAATGATGGATAGTTCCTCTAGTCCCAGAACTTGAGATCAAAACTTGCTAATCCAAAAGAAGGACGAACAGCTTAACATTAGCAGCTGTTGTACAAAAAACATTCCAACAAGCAACATGCTATAATAGAATCTTAGGAAACAGCCAAACATCAGCAACTGGCCCTCTATCCTGGTACTATTTTACCTTAATTCTTTTGAAATTAGGCCAACCTAGCTTGTCCGAGAGAATGATCTTTTTGAAGTTTTCATGCATATCATCAGACCAAATCTCTGAATCTCTATCAGCTACCCATCTTGCAGCTTGATTGGAGACTTTTAGTATTTTGTTAAATGAAGAATAACTTCTGATTATATTAATTGCTTCTTCCAAATGATAGTGTCTCCAAAATTTGTGTTTTTGGGCCAGGATTCTCTGTAACATGTAGAATCAGATTCTAATATTATATTTGAATAGCCCTTGTTTTTGCATTCCTGGATCCCTGTGGCAGCTGTCATAATTTCCACCTATACTTTTGAGGAGATTAAACAGTTAAATTCAGTCAATAGATAAAACCAAAGCACCTTACCTTCACAATCTCTAACAATCAAACTTCATTGGCCTGAGTTGTTCTTGATCTAGCTGGAAATGTTGATTTTTACCTAGGCTTCAGCTGGAAAAGTCTATTTGATTATTTCTATCCTTACTTTGCTAATGTGATTCATATTCAGGAACCAGAATCTCTCCCAAGAACAAGGGTGCAAGTTCATACAGATGGCAAGTGATTCAAAAATAGATTGGACAAGATCTTCCATCTTTTTTTTTCTGATTATCAAATACTAACCTATTTCGCATGTTCCAAACTTCCCAACAATGATCATAGGATTTTAATTAACATGTTAGCTTTTTTTCTTTTCTTTTTGTGCTTCTGCCAAATTTGGAAATTTGTATTGAGTGACAGTGAGTATCTCACTATTCCTACTTCAACCCCAAATTTCCTCCAGATTAGCCTAGTGAATGGGCATTCAACAAATAAATGGTTTATTGTGTCCCCATTGGATTTGCAAACTGGGCATTGGAAATGCCCATAAATACTGAGTTTTGATAGATTGTTTCCAATGGGTAGTTTGCTTTTCCTCAATCTTAAAAAATAAGAAGGAGATTTTTGTAGGTACTTGATTGTTCCAGAAAACCTCATCATTTGGGTCATAGGAATCATTCATTTGCCTGATTTTTGGTAAGCTGAGGAGAGCATAAATACTGAGTTTTGATAGATTGTTTCCAATGGGTACTTTGTTTTTCCTCAATCTTAAAAAGAAGAAGGAGATTTTTGTAGGTACTTGATTGTTCCAGAAAACCTCATCATTTGGGTCATAGGAATCATTCATTTGCCTGATTTTTTGGTAAGCTGAGGAGAGTGAAAAATTAACATTTTCCTCAGGAGTCCAAATTAATCTATCTTTTTCCATTAAAGATGGAGAATGGCAGAATTTAAGTGCCTCTAACCAGTCAGCAGGTAATATGTTTTGCAAAGCTGCGTAATCCTATCCCTGTTCATTAATGAACTGGGCTAATGTGTGATTTCCAGTGGGAGTAGATATGTGTGCTAGAGTCTCTTTGCCAAGCCAATTATCAAACCATTGACTCCATTTACCTTCATTAGCTTGAACCAAAATAAATTGTTCTGAATACTCAGCAACTTGCAACATTTAGTCCAAATTTCAGAATCACCTTTGTGACTAATGATCTCTGTGGGATGGACATTTTGACAATATTTAAAGTGTAAATAGTTAGCCCAAAGGGTATCTTTTTTTTCTAAATTTCCACTAAAGTTTGATGGATTAAGCTGTGATAATGTCTTCTAAGGCCTTAAAACCTAAGACTCCATCCACTTTTGGATAGCAAAGATTTTTCCACTTAATCCAATGATAGGATTTGTGTGAATCTGTGCTCCCCCATAAGAAATTTGCAAGTAATGATTCTATCTGATGTAAAACCTTTTTTGGAGGATGCAATGCCATAGTGGTCTAAAGTGAAATAGATGACAAAACACTTTGAATGAGAACAATTCTGCCCCCTTTAGAAATAATCTTAGGATTCCAAGATGATATTTTAGCTCTTATTTTCTTGATCAGTCCCTCATAATGTGAAGCCTGGATCCTTTTGTAATGGAGAGGTATTCCTAGGTAAAGAATTGGCATCTGTCCCCTTGGAAATTTAGTCATTTTTCTGATCAAATAGATGTTTTCCCTACTTAGATAATGATGTGCCAAATAACAGCTTTTCTGGGGATTAATTTTCTGACCAGAAACATTTTCATAATGCTGCAGAATGTTCATAACAGTTTTGACTGATTTAGAATGAGCAATAGTGAAGACAATTACATCATCTTCACAATAACTCCATTTCTTTGTAGTACTCCTCAATTGTCATACTACCTTGGACGAAAGTTCGCAAACTCCTTTTTATATTCTTTTGATAATGGGTAAGTACATATCGTTTCCTCATTAAGGATCTCATCTCACGCCATGTTCGGATTGGTGGTTCTTCATTCATTCTCCTGCTTCGAACCAATGGCTTCCACCAAACTCCTGCATAATTCTTAAGGTTTATTCCAACCATACAGATTTTCTCCTTATCATCCAATCCACTGCCCTCAAATATTGAATCAACTGTTCTGATCCATTCCAAGAACAACTCCAGATCATATTTTCCATCAAAGGTAGAAAAATCAACCCTAAAGGTTTGTATTTTAATTTCAGATTTCTTTGTTGTTTTGGGCTGGTGTGGTGTTTCTGCAGTCTCATCAAAGTCAAGATGTCTTGGAGTAGGATTTTCTGCATTCTGTGGTCTGTTGTGCTCCATATTTGCCATGCGAATGGAAAACTCCTTGACCATGTCCACAAGAGATGCAATTTGAGATTGAATATCCATCTGTGTTTTAGAACTATCTTACGCCATAGTATTTGCAATATTAGTGAAAATACAAGAAATAACAATAACAAATTATTAAGATTCCTTCCAGGTTCTCACGTTTTGGGCTGTAATGCACTCCCCTCTTTGTTGGTAGTTTCTTTATTTATCCCTAACTACTCTCACAGTATATACACTAATCTAAAATTCGTCTCTACCCCAAATTGAGAAACAAGTAATAAACAAACCTAATTCAAAACCACTAGAATCAAATTTTAGATTAGAAGCAAATATAAAAAATAGAGTAATTTATGAATGTGCAGGGAATAATTTGGATTAGCAATAAGACCCAATAATAATCAAAAAGTACACAAAATAAGAAGAAGAACAAAAACAAGAATAACTCAAATCGGGTGTAAAACGAAAAAGTTATGGCTGATAGAAATTTTTCTGAAAACTTCAGGGACCAATAAGGTAATGAAAAGTGATAGATTTTGACAAAACTAGGTTCAATGTCACGAGTCAAAGCCTATTTAAATTTGTAGATCTTGTTGACATCTTCGAAATGGTATATTATGGGCGAAAAACAGAGTTCATATGACAAAGTTATGCCCGTTTTTACCAAAAACACATAAAAATCGCTATATATATTGCGTTTTTTTCTTTTTTTTCTTCTTTTTTTTTCCTAGAAACTTTGGCCTCTTTTTTTAAAAAACTTTTGTACAGCAAGAAAACAAATCACAAGAACTAGGGCAACAACGAACAACAAATTTCAGCCAACTTATATTATCAAATACTGAATCAATCACCGTCAAATAATTTTGCCACAAACACAGATATTCAAAATTTGAGTAATGAAACATTTCAGAACGACACAAAAAAATATTTTTTTTTTACTCAAACAAAATTGATCCTTGTAACGAAATTTACACTTAAATAACTAGATGCAAAATAAGAACTAAAAAAAACACAAGAATCACGAAAAAAAACAAAACAGAATTTAAAAAGAACATAATTGTGAGGATAACCTAAAAATTATGCAACCAAAACTCTGATTCCACTTTGATGCATTGAAGCTAGCGAGGGATGTTTCGACCCCACCAACTTAAGCAATAATTGTTGGATCTAGCACATATTTTCAAACAAACAAGCATAAAAAAACAAAAAGATATGGAATGTGAGTTTTGGATATATACCAATCCAACCCCCCCCCCCCCCCATGCTATTACAAGGAATAAATTTAATCCAAGTACTTTTGAATTAAACCTATCCACTTGGCTTGCTTTCAACAAAGACTAGAAATCAAACTTCTAAGGTTCACTCTGTAAGAAGGTTGGGTTTTCAAATTAGGTTCACTCCCTAAATTGAAGAAAATAAACAAAGGTTAATAAATTTCTTATTCTTCAATCATGATAAAAACGTTGAGAGTAATGCCTTTAAATAGTCTACAAGAAGTGTCAATGGATGGTATTTTCCCTATATGAGACAAATCAAGATTCCTAATTTGAATTGGAATTGAATCCCACTTGTTTCCTAAAAACTACCATTAATTATTGAAGTTTCCTAAAATTAATCCATCACATGCCTTTATCATGCAAGATAACTTGGACCATGTGATTATTAAATTAAAAACAAAATTAATAATTAAACAAGCCCAATAAAACGTTTTTGAACTTTAACCAAATGATCTAAAACCCTAAAAAATTACTTAAAAGCGTGATCCAAAATTAAGACAAAAACACGCTATCTTTAGGTCTTCACATGTGATTGATCTTCTCTTGAAATATTCTTCAATTCAAAATCTCCTTAAGTTCCAAAATGTTTGGAACCATTGGATTATCTTCTAAGATCATCAATGAAGAAATATTCCATAAAACTCCTTGTGTAGCCATTGAAGTGATGATCTCATTCAATCCTTTAATAGCCTTGCTAAGCAACCCATTCAAAGCAACTTTCATTCACTTGATTTTGGACCTTGTCATTGGGTAGCCAATGTCATTTAAAGGATTATCTTCCTTGGCTGAATTCGTATCAACACTTTCTTACTTTATTAATTCTTTCTAACTTAAAAGCTTATCAATTTTGTACTTTATTAATTCTTTCTAACTTTATAACCTAATAAGTTCCAATTTGTTGCCTTATCAATTCTCCATTCTTCTTCTTCCTTATTAATTTTTATGGATAACAAGATTCGCATTACTTTTCATATGGTGCGAAAAGGTTGCAATTTGTATATCAGCATCATATGCATAAGAATTGAGAAGGTGAATTTATTCACCTTTTATTTAGTGTTTTGCACTTAATTCTTTAGTCGTTCTTGTTCTATTTAATTTCTTTTAGTGTCTTATTTGTAGGTTTGTCAACCATGGTGCATGTTTGGAGGAGAAAAGTCATATGTAAGCGAAAATGGGTGCAACATGAAGGAAAAGCTGAAGAAATTTCGTGACATCAAAGTGGAGTTCCGCTCCACGTCGCGACGTCAGGGACCTCTCACGTCGCGACGTGCTCAGTTGCTCACGTCGCGACGTGGAGAAAAAGATTAAAAAAATCAATTTTAATATTCATGACATCTTGTGGCAGATTACAGTGACCCACATCGCAACGTCGAGGGCCTTTCACATCGCGACGTGGGTGGACGTCACGACGTTCGACCCTGCACGTCGCGACGTTGGGATTAATTCACGTCGTGACGTCGGGATTAATGCACGTCGCGGCGTCGAGATTAATGAAGACTTTCGAATTAATTTTGGAAAATTGTGTTTTTGTCAGCTTTGAGGTTTCGTGTCTGACAAGGATATCGTGGAGGTCTTATTTGCGAATATTTTTATAGAATCACTATAAATAGGGCTAGGTTTTCATACATAGAGGGTGGTGACAATTTTGAAAGCACTAAGCAAGGGTTTTTCTTTGTAATAGCTAGGGTTTCTTCTTTGGCTATTGTACGGGGAATTGCGGCTGTACAGAATTGGAACATTTGTTATTGAATTTATTTGTTTTGGGTTAAAGATTTCTTCTGAGGATTTCCAATTTAAGGTTTTATCTTTCTTTTCAAGCTATGTTTTCAATAATGTTATTTATTGTTAAACCTATGATGTTCGATTTAGCCATACTCAGCTAAATCTATTGTGCTCTCGGGATTATGAATAAGGTTTTTTGTGCTTAATTTACAGGTTTTATGTTCTATTTAATGGTCTTGGGTAAATGAGTTTTGTTGTGTTCTTCATAAGTATACATGATTTGGCGCGCGAATTATGTATGATGAATATACTCTTATAGTGTAGTAAATTACTTAGAGATAACTTGCTTTAATCTTGCCTCTTACCACATAGGGGGATTAGAGTAGGTTGTTTGGAATCTCTTGTGGGTTAGTTGTGAATTTGTTAGGCTAATTTTACCTTAGCTCTTGCCTCTTACCACATAGGGGGAGTTTGAGGGATTAGTTTAGCATTAGCGTGACTTGGTTCGCCGTTGCCTCTTACCAAATAGGAGTGGTTGGAATTGAGGGTTTGTTTGTTGGTAGTTGCATTAGATTTCAGGTTAATTAAGGAAGTAAACCTTGCCTCTTATCATATAGGAGGGTTTAGCAAATTAGTTAATATCTAAGTAGGTAAATGCCTAAATCATTCATTGCCTCTTACCACATAGGGGGCGTGAGTTATGTTATTTACCCTTGTTTTGCATGACTATAGATAGGATGTGCTTGTGCTATTTAATAACCCTAAAATATAATCTCGGGAATACACTTGCTTAATTGGTATTTTAAGTCAAGTCATCATTTTCGTTATTGTGCTTTGTCATTTACTTTATTATTTTTAGTTTAGTAATTATAAAACTCCAAAAACATTTTCTTAAAGTTTCAACATTGTCTTTTCTCTGTGGGAACGAACTTGCTATACTTACACCATTAAGGGGTTGTTTAGCATTATTTTTTATTAGGGATAGATAGCAATCACGAGCATATTTTATAAGTATATTTAGCCCTGTCAAGAGTAATACCTCCTATGTAGATTCTATCTTTTCTTCATTTATATTAATGATATCTTATTTGTTTGATAAACAAAAGTGTAATAATATATACATATATAATTAGTTACAATAACCAATCTTTTAATTTCACAGATAAAGAATATATTGATATTGGGAATTTTAGGTCGTCTAGTTTCACCTATGAAGAGTATATAAATATTGGAAATTTTAGATTTTAAAATTAGTAGGATCGATTTAATCAAAACCCAAATAAAGATGCATGAACAAACCCTAATATTGCTTATGCTTAATTGTTAAAGCAATATAGTATTGCACATAAACCGAGGAAATCAATTTGGAAGCAACAACAAAACTTTACTTATGGACAAAGTCGTATGGCTTTAACTTAACAAAACTGAGGCTGAAATTTTTCCTCACCTCAACTCCACGACGCAAACAAAGGTGCCGGCCTTTTCTATATTTTTTGGTATTCTTCAAACCCACTATTCTTACACCTATTTATAGGTTAAGAATTTAATATAAACACATAAGGATTTGAACTACAATTCTTTTCTAATACAAATTCATAATTAATTAAAACACCAATTCTATCAGGATTTAGTTTAATCCTAAATTTGCCTCCCTTAAACTAAATCTCCATGATTGATCATATCCAAAAGTTTCTTCAACTTCACGAATGTCTCCATCTTTAATACCTTCGTGAAAATGTCCGCCACTTGATCTTCAAACTTGCAATAGTTAATTGCAATCTACTTGTCTCGTACTAATTCACGTATAAAATGAAACTTGATATTGATGTGTTTGCTCCTTCCATGAAACACTGGATTCTTTGTCAACTCAATAGTTGATTGCTATCACAAAATACTATAGTCGAACTATCTTGTTTATGTTGAAGAAACCCAAGTATCCTCCTTAACCATAATGCTTGAGTAGCACTATTTGCTGTTGCAATATATTCTGTCTCCGCTATAGATAATACAACCACTTGTAGGGGTGTTCAAAGAAATCGAAAAATAGGTAGTCGAACTGGAACCGGTTAACTGGTCCGATTTTCGATTGAAATGATTTTTCAACTAGTTAAACTGGATATCGGTTAACCGATTTAAACTGGTTTTAAAACCGGTTAACTAGTATAAAATCGATAATTAATACTATATATATATAATTAAAATATTTTTTCAATATTCTTTAATTTTTATTTTAATAGTTAAGCTATTTATTATTAAAATTTATTAATTAACTTATAATTTATAAATTATAATTAATCATATATATTTTATAATGTAAAACTAATAATATTAATAATATATTATAATTTTAATACATGAATATCATGGCTAACAATAACATGCTTTAATGATTTATAAATTTAATATGTAACTATTGTAATTCTATTATAATTCACTACTATTATAAAGTTAAAGTTCATAAATAACTTAAGATAGAAATCAAAGTATATTCTAAATTATATTTTGATCTTATAGTAATTTTGTTATATAATTCGAAATATAATAGTGAGAAGACAAGAAATAAACACTAATACTATCATATTGTAATTTATATTATTAAATTTAATAACAATAAAAAGTAATTAAAATAAGTATATTTTAGATTTTAAATAATATATACTATGACTTCATGAATATATGTAATTAGCACATTAACTAAATACATTATATTTATAGGTTGTAAGTAAATTAAACTCTAAATATATGTAATTAACACATTAACTAAATACATTATATTTATAGGTTTGTAAGTAAATTAGACTCTAAATATAAGTAATTAGTACATTAACTAAATACATAAGTATATTTATAGGTTATAAGTAAATAATACTTTAAATATAAGTAATTAGTACACTAACTAAGTATTTTTTTTAACATCAACATATCCTTACATCACATGGACTTTATCAGTTAATATGTTAAATTAAATATTCACTTTTACATTTCAAACATAGATAATTTATTATTAGTTTTTTGTTTTAATTTTTAAGAGTAAAAAAAACTTATCCGATTTTTCGGTTTAACCGGTTAACCGATCGAAATCGGTATAATCGAAACCGGCAGAATCGGTTCCGGTTAGTTAACCAGTTATGGCAAAATTTGCCAAAATCGGTACAAATCGATTAACCAACCGGTTGAACACCTCTAACCACTTGTTGTTTCTTTGAACTCCAAGAAAACACACCTGATCCAGTAAAAAATACATACCCAGAAGTACTTTTTCGTTGAACTGTGTCCAGTGGCTGATCTAGGCGGGGGCGGGAGGAGGCTGAAGCCCCCGCTATGGTCCCCTGAAATTTTTTTTAGGTAGTACTGCCGCCAGAGAGAGCCCCTGCCGCTGCGTTGAAGTTGAAGAAGATGGGTTGAAGTTGAAGATGGGTTTCGTTTGATTATTGTTTTGCAATTTTTTTTTCAAAACACTTAACAAAACGACGTCGTTTTGTTAAGTGATTTGAAAAAAAAAATAAAAAAAATCCAAAAACTGATTGTTAAATAAGAGATTCTGGGCAGCTGACAGATTCAATCATTCAAAAGCTTTTCTTTCTAAATGCCAAATCCTATTTCCAACATTTCCCATCTCCATTATCCCTAATTCCCAAATCCTATTTCCAAATCTAAACATTTCCAATTTGGTTATCTCCCAAATTTTCAAACTCAATTTCCAAATCCATTAGTGAAGAAACTTTCCTTTTCTTCCCTCATTGTCTCTTTTTCTTTATCTCCATTTTTTGTATTCAAGATTCAAGAAATGTTAGTTTTACTTCTTCTTTTTTTATTTAGAGTTTTGTTATTTAAATATTGTTAATTGTAAGTTAATTCTAATTACTAAGTTAATTTGGGTAATTTTATTAAGAATTTTATGGATTAAATATTTAGTGATTTTGAATTTAGATTAGGGTTTTTGAATATAAACTAATATTATGAATTTTGAATTTAGACAAGATATTTTAGATACAAATCATAGTTTAGAAACTCTAGTTTGTTTATTTAATTTTCTTTATAGATTAATAGTGACACGTAGAATACAATTGCCTCCTCTTCGTCACATGACGAAAACTAGTTCATCAAGTGTCAACTAATAGTGCAGTTATGTGTATTTATACATTTTTATTATTTTTATTATTATTTTTAGAAATTTAATTGTTAAATGCATTTATTTAATCGCAACAAAAAAAATTAAGTAAGCCCCCGGTAAAATTTATTTCTGGATCCGCCCCTGGCTGTGTCGCCAGGCCAATCACTATTCGTGAACCCAAAAAGTTCAACTGGATCACCTGATGAATAAAGAATATCATCTCATTAAATACCTTTAATGTACCTCAAAATTCTCTTTGTTGCCTGCAAATGTGACTGATGTAGATTTTTCATAAATGTGTTAATTATGCCAACACTGAAATTGATATCTGGTCTTGTAGAAGTCAAATATCTCAAACTTCCAACTATACTCTTAAAGTATATCGAATTTACAGGTTCTCTTATTCCTTCTTTTGTTAACTTCAAATTTTCCTCAACCGGAGTCAATATTGGTTAGTTCATCCATCTTGAATTTTTTCAATATATCTCCTGCATATTTTTTCTGAAAGATAACTATGCCTTGATCATATTGTAAAACCTCAATTCCAAGAAAATAGGACATAAGACCTAAATCAATTATCTCAAACTATTTAATCATGGCCTCCTTGAATTCAGCGATCATCTCCTGATTATTGCCTGTAAACATCAAATCATATATATACAAGCATATCAAAAGAACATCACCATGATCAGATGATTTCACATATAAAGTATGCTCATATGGACACCTTTGAAAATAATGATCTATAAAGAAAGAATCAATGCGTGTATATCACGTCCTTGAAGATTGTTTTAAGCCATATAAGGCTCTTTTTAACCTGTAAACCTTATCGTCTTTATCTTTTTTTTTGACAAAACCTGTAGGTTGCTCAACATACACTTCTTCTTCAAGAACACCATTTAAAAATGCAAACTTAATATCCATTTGATAAATCCTCCAATTATTGCAGATAAAGAAATTATCAAACGAACAGTATCAAGACTGACAATAAGGAGCAAATACCTCAAAATAGTCAATGTCAGGTTTCTGTTTGTAACCTTTAGCAACAAGTTTCGCCTTGTATCTATCCACTTCTCCATCAGATTTATATTTTGTCTTATAAATCCACTTCACTCCAATTGTTTTCTTCTCACTTAGAAGATATGTAAGCTCCCAAGTATCATTCTTCTCAATGGCATGAATTTCTTCACCCATTGCTTTTATCCAACAATCATCACGAGCATCTTTAAAATCAACTGGGTCACAATTTGCAAATAATGCAAAATTCATAACATTTTCATCAGATAAATCATCATTAGTATTATCACCCACAATATAATCTTGCAATCGAGCTGGTAATTGTCGTTGTCGCTATGGTCGACTAGACTGTGCAGGAGTTCTTTGCACACTTGAAAATGAAGTATCTTGAGATGGTTGTTCAACTTGTTCTGTCTGTTGTTCATTTTCTTCTTCCTCAATTAATAAAGGCAATGGAGGTTGACCAACTAATGTTTTTTGTTCTTTAGAAGACCAATCTCATGTTCACTGTTCATCAAAAGTGACATTTCTACTAACAATTAAATTTTCTGTATCAAGATTAAATAATCTATAGCCTTTTGTCTATAGACTATAGACAACAAAGATGCACTTCTCCACCTTATCATCCAATTTCTTTCTCAAGGCTTTTAGAACATAAGAATATGCAAAACAACCAAATACTCTTAAATGACTGAAATTTGGTTTCTTCCTAACCAAATATCGTATGGAATTATCCCACAATTACACAATGTATAACATCTGTTCAAAATATAAACAACACATGAAACTGCTTCAGTCCAAAATTCCTTTGGCATAGTTTTTGCCACCATTATGGATCTCACCAAATTCATCACTATTCTATCTGCCACCCCATTTTGTTGAGGAGTGTACCTGGCTGTCATTTGATATTTAATACCATGATTCATCAAGAAGTCATCACATACAATGTATTTTGTACCAATATCAGTTCTCAAAGTCTTAATGTAGTACACACTCTGTTTTTCTACATATACCTTGAATTTCTTGAAAATATCACAAGTATCAAATTTATTCTTCAGAAAATAACATGCTTTCCTGCTAAAATCATCAATAAATGTGATAAAATACTTACTACCACCATAAGAAGGTACCTCAACGAAGCACAAGTCTGAGTGAACCAGCCCCAACAGATAATTAGCCCTCTAAGCCTTGCCTTTTTTAAAAGAATGTATGTGTTTCTTTCCCTTTATATAATACTTACACTGTCTAGGAGAAAAATCAATGGAAGGCAGTCCCAAAACAATTTTTTTTTGGAAAGAAAATCCAAGCCACCAAAATTAAAATGTCAAAATCTCATGTGCCACAACCAAGCATCATTAGAAATAGTGGAACTAAAGCAAATAGAATCACTATAGTTTAGAGACATAGGAAATACTACTATGGTTCATATTCACTTTAGCAATTAATCCCAACCTTACATCACTGATCATGCAAACACCATACTTGAAATTTATATCATATCCCCTTTCAGATAATTGGCCAAGATTCAACAAATTTTGGTAAAGGTTGGACACATAAAAGACATCTCCAATAAAACTTGTAGACCCATTTTTCAAAATAATGGGTATTCTCCCATTTCCAAGAACATGTATAATTGTATTATTCCCAAATTTAACTGTGGTTTTAAAAGATTCATCCAGATAAGAAAATAACTCATTTTTCCCACTCATATGATTACTACAGCCAGAATTCACATACCAATTATTATTCTTTATTTGTTCAATTTTAGCAGTAGAAAATAAAATAACATCTTGTTTATCCCCATTCCCATCAGTTTCAGCAACTTGAGCATGCACATCAGATTTTGCACCCCAACAATCTTTTTATAATGGCCAAATTTTTCACAATTATAAAATTATATTTTACTCTTTTGGGAATTATTAGATTGTTGAAAATTAAATCCATTATTTTCTCTTTACTGAAAAAATTGGTTACCTCTACCGCGACTTTGGTAATTATTTCTACTACGTCTACGTTTGAAATTCTGGCCACGTGCATTGGTCTCAACAACATTGGAGTTATTCTTCAATTTATCTGTCTGGGCTTGCAATGCCTTTTCCGTAGTCTCTTTCTCTATAGGATCATTCAACTTTCCATTAATTCTCTGTTCATGTAGAATTCATTAACCTTGTAATTCTTCAATTGTCAATAGAGACAAATCCTTGGTTTCTTGTGTGACAGCCACAACATGGTCAAATTTTATGGGTAGTGCGTTGAAAACTTTCTCAACAAAGATTTCATCTATTAATGTATACTTATTTAATTTCATCTCATCTTTGATCAATAACAGACGAGAAAAATTGACATATCAACCGCCTGGTGAATTTGTGATAACGCCAATCTTTCTTGCATCTTTGTATCTTCATCAAAATCTCTTGTTATTTATTTTTGAACATATTGTAATAAGCCGAAAGCTTCAAGATGGGTTTCCATCATAACCCTCCAATAATAATAATTTTGTTTTTTTCCAAGTTTAGAAACAAAACAAATTAAATCCAAATCTATCATGACTAACAGATAATAACCTAACTTTGAGAAACACCCCAAGATCTTGATTTAGATCTGATACACAATCCAATATCAATTGAACTGGCTTTGATACCATTGTTAGAGATAAAAATATCTTATATGTAACTTTAGAACTAGAAATTAGTTCTTATAGAAACACAATAATATACGAAAGCGTTTTATTTATTTATCACAAGAATATGTATTTGGGAAGAGAGGAATACAATCACAATATTACATGTAAGGCACAACCACCACACAACAACACAATTCGTTGATCCACAGAATTTCTTCAAGCCGTATGGCTTTCTCCACACCTTTTTGAGGTATTTAATCATACTCCTCTACTTCTCTCTACCTCTCTCTACGCTCTACCTCTTGCACAAAGACCTCTAACACTCTCTATTTATATGGTAATAATAAATCTAAAACATACAAGAATTTGGAAAGTGTATCCCTCACAAATTCTAATTTCTAAAGGAAAGCAATCTAATAAACAAAATCATATTAGAAATATAATTTCTAATTAATAAAGTTTAGTTTAATTTCCAACAAAATTAGAGGGACAAAGAAATGAATGGACAGAATGAAGGATTAGAGGTGTTATATAATTTCAGAATTTTTTCCTTTTCATTATATTATTTTATTCACTTAACTATTTATCAATTAATATTTTTTTTTTATTTTTTGTCAACTAAAGTTCCACATTAATGAAATTGCCGAGTCCATTTGATGAAATTGAAAAGTAATTGAATTTGAAGTATAAAACTTAAAAGCAATAAGTTGTTGAATTCATTAATTATATATGTTTGACAATTCAACTGATTTTCACATATAAAAATGTAGTATGTGAAAATAAATGTTGCGCAAGAATTTATAAAGTATGTATAAATTAATATACGGTTTGAAAAAATGTATGTAGTATATATAAATATGTAGCGCGAGTGAAAACATGTGTAATATGTGTAAATATATATATATATATATATTTCTGTACAAATATGCGTAAATTGTATAAAAATATGTAGTGTATAAAAATGTATATGGCATGTGTAAAATATGTATTATATGTGTAAATACGTGTAGTAGTGTGTGAAAATATATATAGTATATGTAAATCTGTATAGTGTATAAAACTATATAGCCTATATAACTATGTATAATATGCGTAAATATGTATAGTGTGTGATAATATCCGTAATGTGTGTAATTATGTGTGAAAAGAAAAAAAATTATGTTGTGTTAATTATATTATAAAAACTCTACAATTGACCAACCATGCTCTAATATTAAATATTAAGCCATATTATATCCTTTAAAATTCTACCATTATTTTACTTACATTCTCAAATCCTCTTTTTATTAAGAGAAAAATTGCGAAAATTTTCCTTCACATTTAATTGAATTTTTTTTATCGTTAACATTTAAAATGATACAATTTCATTATTTATACTAAAAATTTGTCATCGTTGGACGATGTATACATGTATATTTACCGTTAAAAAATTGAATAAAGGATAAGTTTGGTACAATATTTTAATGTGAGTGATAAAATTGCATCATTTTAGAGGCGAGTGATGAGAAAAGTTTTCTCAACAAATATGAATGATGATTTTTACTATATTTTCTTTATTAAGATGGTAATGTATATTTATCAAACAAACTTAATTTCTCATGGGTATGCATGCGAGGGACTTCTCTCGGTCTAAAATCTAAATTTGATGTCTTCAGCTATGGAATTCTAACTAATTCTTGAAATTGTAAAGAATTTCTAACTTCTACAATCTTGATTGATGATAAATCTAAACAAATAAGTCTTGTTGCATAACTCTTAGCCAAATGCATGCATTGAAGCAAAATGAAATTAAAGTAAAATCGAGTTATTTCAGGCATGGAAAAAGAGTGCGTAGACTTAGAATTTTGAAGGATTATGAATTATATGAATAGAGCAATGATAGGGGAGTGAAAACGTAAAGTGATTGACGCGACAGTTATAAAAAGACAAACTAATACCCTAACCAAATGATAAGTGAACCCTAATGGATAAGGGATAAGTTTGTCTTTTTATAACTGCCACGTCAGTCACTTTACGTTTTCACTCTAATTTTTCACTTTGTATATCATTACTCTTATGATTTTTATCTTGGAATAGTGATTCTTTCAATTGGACAAGTCAAACAAAAACCAGCCATTAATTTGCATAACATGTACTTTTTCTTTTTGAGAAAAAAAAATAATTACACACAAAAAGTGGAAAGAACTTTTAAAAAATTATTAAAATTAAAAATATATATTTAATAATAAAATAATATCTTACACAAAAAAAACATCCGTTCTCTTGTGGAGCGGGTTCATATATGCAACGTTAAGTTAATCACGAATTCAACATACTATGAAAGTACTCAGGATCTTCTATTTCATTCCCTGTTTTAATAACATGTATTTAACTAAAACCTTAGTCTACGTTTGGATGAGGGTTTTTTTTGTTTTATGATGAAATTTCTTTTCTTGGAATTTGTTATCAAAAAGGAATAATTTTGGAGTGTTTGGATTAATGATTAAATTTTGTTGGGATTTGTATTGGAGATGTTTTTATTAATAACAGTTTAAAATTTAAATTTGAATTAATATTTTATTAGTTTGTTTTGGTGGGAATTGTGTTAGGAAGAGTTGTTTATTGTTAAAATTTAATATT
Organism: Ophiorrhiza pumila; assembly: GCA_016586305.1. Taxonomy (NCBI): domain Eukaryota; kingdom Viridiplantae; phylum Streptophyta; class Magnoliopsida; order Gentianales; family Rubiaceae; genus Ophiorrhiza; species Ophiorrhiza pumila. Next base: position 28,080,376 of record BLIW01000008.1, on the reverse strand, counting down.
TTAATTATAAAAAATGTTGTAGCAAAAATAATTACTGTAACAGTTTTTTTTGTTTTAAAATTTTTGGTAGAAAAAATAAATGTAACAAACAACTCTATTTGCATTTGCGAAATAATCCATAAAATGATAACATCCAAACAGAGCCTTAGTGATTAGTGAACCTTAACAATTTGTTAGGGTATTAAAACAGATAACGTAATAGAAGATAGGTTGGACTATAAAACGATAGAAAATTTAGAATTACGATTTCAATAACGATTAATTATCCCGATTTCAATAACGATTAATTATCGATTTGATATCTGAATAACATTTTATATGTGAATCGGTTTCAGATGAGTTTTTGTTGAAACCAAACTTATCAATTCAAACACCAAATTCTTAACTAAAAAGTTATTCCTTTTCCAAATTAAATAGCGAGATTTACTTTTTCTTTCCAAAAACAAAAAAAAAACCTTGTCCAAATAGGAATAATACCAAACATGCCTGTCTAATTAGAACTGCATTTGCATATAAATACTCCGAGAATAATACCATGGAAATATCTTCCCATTTTGGGCAATAAATAAAGAGTAATGATATACAGAATGAAAAATATTAGTGAAAATCAATAGTGAGTGACGTGGCAGCTCTAAAAAGATAAAATTATCTATTATGTATAAAAATACAAAATTATGTACCAACTTATAAAAAACTGACACTTGTGCAATCACTTATCCATTAGGGTTCACTTATCATTTGGTTATGGTATTAGTTTATTAAAAAAATTGAGAAAACTAACTAAAATGACACGTGTCAATTTTTTATAAAGTGCTACATGAAAGTTGTACGACATACCCAATTTTGTCTTTTTATAACTATCCATTTTACGTTTTCACCGCTCTATCATTATTCATTCATAAAGAATAAAATATCATCTTAGAAAATGTTCCTACTGTGGTAGACAAATAAAACTCAATTAAACACCTCCACTTTCCAACTGGACACGCGTCAACTTTTCATTGGTAGACTCCATCTAAAACCGCAAAAGCATATTCCAAAACTGAATCAGAACGTTGCCCTTTTTTGTCTTTCACACAATAACATCGCCGTCGAGTCGACGTTTTCCAAACCAAACAAAAGTACGAAAGGAAAAGTCATACAAATTAATATCATCCACCCCTGCGACCTTTCTTTTCCCTCTTTCAAAATAATAAAAAATAAAAAAATCCTCTCTTTCTCTCTTTTCCTTACTTTATCTCTCTAAAATTGTGACGTTTGGGATAAGGAAATAAGGGTTTTCATAATCGCATTCTTTTCTCTCTCTCTTCAAAATCTCGTTTTCAAAATCTCGTTTTCAAAATCTCGTTTTGATGTTCGTTAGAGAGCGCAAAGTCTCTTCTTCTTCTTAACCCTTCCACCGCCGCCGACGACGACAGTCCTCCCCTCCGACCGTTTCGCCGGCCGGTGAAGGTGAGAGAGGAGAAGATTCTTTGTACTATTATATAGTTTAATTTCTTTTTAAGACTTTTTTTTTTAAATACTTTTTAGAGGAAGAGGGGTTTCTCTAGATATGGATTTGATTTCTTCGTCTAAACCACCTACGCCGGTAGTTACTGCGGCCGCAGCTGATGTGGCAGTGGTGGCTCAGAACGATGTCGTTAGAGGGAAGGATAAGGAGGCGGTGGTGTCAATGGTGGATCCTTTTTTGGTTGAGGCACTTCAGAATCCTCGTCATCGTTTAACAAGTGAGTGTCTCTGACGTAATTTTATGGAATTTTAGGGCATTTGAAGTTTAGATCTTTATTTTTTTTTAAAATTCAGTGTGGATTTGGTTGTTGCTTTTCTATATTTTTACCCGTTTCTGTTTTGAATTTGCAAATTTGTTATGGATTTGTTTATGCTAGAGTTTTTTTATAGATCTAGGAAGATATGATATTGAGAATTAATGTTTGAATTATAGCTGATTTGATTTTATCTTCATTATCATTTAGCAAGTGCCTTTGAAGTGTATTTTATGGAATTTAGAGTTAGAAGTTTGGTCTTGTGGCTTTGATTTAATTCTGTGTGGGATGTGGTTGTGTGTTTGCTAGATTTTTGTATATTTCTGTGTTCAACCCACGAATTTGTAAGGTTTGTTGATGCTAGTATTTTTTGACAGATCTAGAAGGTTTAATGTTGGGAATTAGTGTTTGAATTATAGTTGATTTTATTATATCTGTAAATTGGAAGCATTTTGTGATTATTGAATATGTGCGCAAAACTTGATAATTTGTATATTTTGCGCTAGCTTGTCTGAGCTTGCATTTCAATAATTGATATGGATTTGATTCTCTTTCTCTTTTTTTTTTTTATGTTTTTCAATTCCCATACAAAGGCTTATTGAAATGTTTAATTATGTGGTGTGAGTGTTGCAATGTTAATTGGAGATTATCTAGAAAGAATAGTTAGTTTTGTTATTGAGCACTGTCCCGCATATGTTAGATTTTCTCATGCGTAATGCAGTCATTTCTTTATCTTTGAAAACTGATAAATAGAAAATCATGTTATGTTGTTAAAAAACCTAGTGGTAGCTGTAGTAGGGAAGAGGACGTATCGCTGTTGGTCTATAATATGAATAGTGAACCAAAGAAATCAGGATAAAACAATAAGTGAGCCGGGGGCTATGGTGTACATCCTTTGCGAATAAAGCAGCAATTCTATGGCCTTTCACTAAACTATTTGGAAAAAACACCAACAATAATGTCTTTGAGGTTGGGGTCACTAAACTATTTGGATAGTATACTTTTAGCCACTAATCTTTTTTTTGTTTCACTTTAGCCACTCAACTATAAAAAGTGGTATACTTTTAGTCACTAATTTTTTTTTTGTTTCACTTTAGCCACTCAACTATACAAAGTAGTATACTTGTAGATTAAACAAGATTAATAGATTTTGATCTTTTTTCTTTTTTTTTTCACACACCCGCACATGCATTATCCAAGAATTGAACTCTAAACTTGGAGGTTGGGATGCTAACTCCATAACTATTGGGCTAAGCTCCAATAACGATTTATTGAGTAAAAAAATGAAAGAAAAAGTCAAAAGCAACATAAATACAACCATGAATTTTAAGAATAAAAAATAAAAACACCAACAATAATGTTAATAATTTTAATAAGAAAATAAATGTAAAAAAATATAACATATTGAGTTACTTTTATAAAAGTCAACATAACAAAATTTAAAAAACTATTCAAATTTCAATTTCAATTAAGTAAGAAATTCAATAAAAATATCAAACTAAAAAATAATAAATAGGAACTTATACGATCAAATGAATTATAATTTAGAATAAAAATATAAAACTCAAAATATAAATAATAGGGTAAATTACGTCAATCGTCCATTAACTTAGGGGTTGATTTCGAATTTGTCCATCAACTTTAAAATGTTCCATTTTAGTCTATCTTCTTGGATTTGAGTTTTAAATTGTCCTCGGTCTATTTCCACTCCATGTGTAGACAGACACTGTCTCTCACGTGCATGTTAAATGACAAAAAAATGAAGTTAATGAACAGTAACCATGAAATAAATAAAATATAGCATAAAATAAATAAATGATAAACGAAATTAGTTTATCTTACCCTTCGATTTGTCATGTTTCACACACATTAGAGCGGTAGTCTGTCTATAAATGGAAGAAAAGTAGATCGATGATGATTTAAAACTCAAAATACAAGATGATGGACTAAAATGGAACGTTTTGAAGTCAATGGACAAATTCGAAATCAATCCCTAAGTTAAGGAACGATTGATGTAATTTACCCTAAATAATAAACATGAAAAAGAGTTACATGGTTAAAATTCTAACGAAAGCAATCACAATACTAACAGGAATTCATAATCTTGCAACTTGTACTTATTTTCGTTGGTTTATGATTCTTTTTACTTTTTAAGTACAAAACAATTGCAAAAATTCAAAAAATAATTACTTTCACAATTTGAAACAAGCATCAAGATATGATAATTAGAAAAAGATTACTTTCCGAACTCAACTTACTCAAACGAGGCCTTTAAGTCTACTCCGACTTTTGTTTAATTTGATGCAACGGGAAAAAGGCCAACTTATTCTTCGAGCAAATCCCATTTAAACCTGTTCACACAGCCCACGAAGGCACAAATTCAAATTTTAGTCCATCGGGGTTTATTATTAAAAGTTTTTGAGTTTTCCTTCCCGGAGCGATTGGAAATCGGAGTTTCGTAGATTCATCTTCATCTCGTTCGTTTGCCATGTGAGTATTCCCAAATCCTCTTTTTTTTTTGGTCCGTTTTGGTGGTTAACCTTCTTTCATACATGTCCGGATATCAATATTTCTGTTTTAATTCTGTGCACATTTTTGCAGAAATCTGATCTTTGCTGACGATTTCCATGATTATTTTGTTAGTGTTTGAGTGTTGCTAAGGTGTATATCCAACTCAAGTTTCCTAAGAGTTGAATTTTTGAGTTTGACTTACAGTTCTATTAGTATATTGCAAATATGTATATATCCAACTAAAGTCAATTCACAAATTTTAGGAGCATTATATCTTGGCTAGAGTAGTTGATATTATGGATTTTAGCCCTTCCTGAAAATTCTTGATTGTTGATGGGATAAATTACAATTTAGGAGAAAGATAATAATTCTTGTTTTCAAGACTCATATGATCAAACATTTGAAGAAATTTTTAACCAATAGTAGGTAGGTTTGGCACATTTCAAGTTTTATTTATTCTGTGCCAATGCAACAGGTGAAAAAGACTTCGGTAAAATGTTTCTTTATACTTCATGTAAAACAAAACTTAGTAAACTAAATTGGAAATTCTTATAAAATATTATATAGAGAGAGATGAAGACTCTTCGAATAATAAAAAACACAAAAAACTTCCTGAATTGGTCTCCAAACAAATCTTTTCCAAATCATTAAGTTAAAAATAGAGAAAGGAATTAATGCTGGATCATTATTAATGGTAAAGAGAAAAGCTAAAATTGCCAAACCCTTGTGATGGAGCTTCCTCTATTTACACTTTCTTGGGAAGGAAGACGATAGGTGTGATATTGAGCCAGGTCCAAGCTTTAGTGTGTTTGGGCTTTGTTCATTTAATCGAATTTAAAATTCTGTCCGTGTTCGTTTATTTAATAAATAAACGAGTTTGAGTAAGTTTCAACGGAATTGAAACGAGCCCGAGCTTGTTTGTGAACATGCTGCTTGTATAAAAGGGTATAGTTTAGTTAATTCAAACTCATAAAGGTCCAAATTTCATAATCTATTGTGTCAGTTTTACATAAAGATCCAAATTCAATTCAAACTCGATATGTGTGGCTGTATAAAAAATCCAGTTATTTATATTATTTAGTATATATATTGTTTATATTTATAATTAAAAGAGCCAAAATCATGGAGAACCCTAATCAATTTCAGCCATGGAAGCAAAAGACTCGGCAAGTTTTTCAGAAACAAGCGATTCTGAGGGTTATGCGGAGGACTTAAATGATGGCGATGATGATGAAATTTTATATGCATCTGGTGACATACCCAAGCTTCAATTAAGGTTGCACAATTTTGTGGATCATTTCTCTTTTTTGTGTAACCATGGGCTGGTTTATTATGAAGTTTTTCATATGTTTTCGATTTAGCAGTGGTTGTGTTTGCTGCCCTTCAGGAAACATGTATCAAACGCAAGGTGGATCGATGATTTGAAAATGGCTGAGTTGGTGGTGAGTAAGGGACAAATGTGGAGAACTACTGGAATAGTTCGTAATGGCAAAATCTACTTCTCTATCGAAGAAACTCTGTGAGTTATGCAAGTTCTATTAATGTTTTTTTTTGCTGTGTCTTTAGTTTTATAAGGTTTCATTGATTAATTTTGTGCATTCCTCGTTTTTAGTTGAACTAGGTCTTTGTATTTTATCTCGCTGGTAGTTGGTTTTGCTTTAGCACTTCTGAGAATTTTTAGTATAGAGGACATGTATACTGACCATTGATGTTATTAGAGCCAGGGCTTTCAACTGAGGTTGAGTTGGTGAAAATTTTTATTAGCTGTTATTATGTTTCAACATACGTTAACTTGTACTGCAGTTGTTACATCCTTGTGTACTCTTATATTATGTTTGCAGTTGAAGCAAACATTTGTTTTAGCATGAGGTTACACCAAAAAAAGGCAGAGTTACTTGTTGATTTTTTCTGTTTACTTCGCCTTTACTGTTTTACATGCTTACAACATCCTCAATCCTTCTTGGTGAATAAAAGCTGTGGATTTTAGTGTTTACTGGAATTATAGTAACTTTTTTTTAAGTGATTGACTGATGGGTACATAGTACTTTTCAGTATAGTGATTATGCCCTTAATTTAAATAAACAGCCATTGGAGTTTCAAACAAGCATGGAAATTCTCGTGATATAGGACATATTCTAGACCATTTCCCTTTTGGGTTTTTTTTTTCGGGTTGAGGAGAATGGGGGTGTTATTCTCACTGTCCAATATTTACAATTCACAAAAGTTGGAATGGAACTGAATAATGATTTGGTTTATTAGTTTGGACTACTTATTGGATACTTTCTTCAACCAGTTGATGTATCTGAGTCTTTTTCTTTTACATTATCAAATAACTTGTGTATATAGATAAATATACATATGTATAATATAATACTATAAATCTTTTTTTTTCTTTTATATTTTGCTACGTCCAGAAAGAGAGGGTAGTTTGCTTGCTCGAAAGAAAATAGTTACTGAATAGTTGGATAGATGAGAGACTTTTGAATTTTTGAGAATTTTTTGTTTACTTGGAAAGTATTGTGGAAGAGTAAGAGAATACTTGTTTACTAAAACTTAAAAGGTGATCTTAAGCAGGGGAAATTGACTATGGATACTGTACAGAAGAGTGCATGTTGAAGAATCGGATAGTAAAGTTGTGCAGTCATTAACCTTATTTAATGACATCACTGATCAATCTTAGTTTCCTAAAAGGATATTCTTTTCTTTGTCCTATTATTTTCTGGTTTATACAATTTCTAAAGGAATTTCAACAACTGTTTAGTGTTATCAAATGAGTATCAAGATTGAGAAAAAAGAAGGTAAATGTTTAAGCAAATATATGGCACCGGAAGCATACAGTATCTCCACTTTATTGAAATCATCCAAACCTTGAGGTTAGGAGAAAACTCCACGATCTTGTGTTATCTTTTTCTCAAATTTATGTTTAAATAATCTAACAGTTGCAACTAATCAACACAGTGATAGGTACCAGAATGTGTAGCAAATTCAAGCTCAAGCTAAGCAGTTAACTATTTAAAGCAATATATGTTGTACATCCTGACATTGTCTTATCTTATTATGAGTCAAATATACTGCAGAAATGATGGATCAGCAGTATTACATGATGAATTATGTTGTAAGCTTAACTTCATTCTTTCATTAGTTTGAGTTGTAGAATATTTAATTTATATGGTTTTGTCAAAAATATGTCTATTGACAAATATATATATGTTTGACAACAGCATGAGTGATGGAGATGGAGAGGGGGAGGGAGATGAAGCAGGATTTGCTCATTGATTGCAGTTTACTTTGAGTTATTGTGTTTGTTCTGCTTAGGACTGAAATTAGCCTTCAGTTACCATGTAAAAGGAACAAAATAGGGGAAGAAAAGGAAAATCTACATTCCAATTCATGATTTTTCAATACATTGAATATTGCTTAAGCACTTCAGCAATTCAAGGATATATAGATTCAAGGAGGGTGAGGGTAGGGGATTTGGTTGCAATGTTTGGTATAGAGAACCTGCCTTTCATGGAAGACATTGAAGTAACCTTGAAGCAGCATTTTATGCACAAACAGTGTTCTACTATTCCATATTGTCTTTTTTTTTTTGAGAAATTAATATTCATTTTTTTTTGTAGGTTTTTGGCCGAAATCGGGGCTGTTCATCTTTTAGATGATGATAACATCCCCCTTCCCTTAAAAGACATTTATAGTAAAGTTATAGAGCAGAAGAATGGATGCTCATGGGAGTCTTTTGAGGCATATAAGTACCTTAAAAGTCTAGGTTATGTTGTTGGGCGGCATGGTATACCTTGGAGCATGAAGGGCGTTGAACTCAGTTCAACTGCTGAAGGTTCATCAGAAATCAACGAGAAAGTGGATTTACAGTCAAGAGGAAGTTTAATTGTTACTAAGATGTTCAATTGTTTACAAATTAATGAAGTGAGAGCAACATTTGATGTTTACTCTCCTAACAGCAACTTTAAGAAGAAATCTCCTGGCAGACCGTGTTTTGTGCTTTGTCTTGCAAGGTAATTCCTATTGACAAACTCCTTCTGTAATCTATCTTGTGCAAATCTGTAGGAAACTTGTGTTAATAAAAACCAGAGAAAACCCATATTTTGTGCTCTGCTTTACCTGTGTATTGAATGGCAGAGCATTCATGAATGCATTCTAGACTAGAAAACTCGGGGCAAACTTGCTTATACATGTTATATGGTGGTGTGAATTCTTATACTTGTAAGAAAAAGTGTCTATTAGATTAGTGATAAACAGAGAAGAGAGAAGTGGAAAGACACTGAGAATGGTTCAGAAATCAGTGACTAAATTTAAAGAAATGTGGCTAATGGGTAATTCAACAGTTTTATTTTGCTATAAACTTTGATTATTATTACTTTCTTTTTTACTCAAAGGTTCTATAATATTTACTCCATGCAGTGAAATGATATGTTTGTCCTAGTTTTCAGTTATTACCAGTTAATGTTAATTAGTAATCTTTCGGCAGGTCAATATTTTGAAGCAGTTTTCACTAAAATTGCATTTTGAAGGGTGATGCTGAAAATGACGACAGTTAATATATTAGGAGTAAATTTGTTATGATCTTAAAATAGAATAGACAATCATTTTTTTTGTCCTAAGTTGATTTCATGTTCGGACATTTTCAACAATGATATTTTTCCAATCATAACAGTTTACTGGTTGTGATAGGGGCCATCCACCTTCAAAACAAGAAGTTGAGAAGCTCGAGAGACATTGCGGTGGCATTCCTCTAAAGTTCTGTAACGTTAACCATGGACGCGTCGGTTTCTTCTCAATTAATAGAGTAGAGCTTCCTATACTTCCATGATTTTTTCTGTAAATATACAAAATTTTGGCTATGGATACAAAAAGTTATGTTCTATGCCAAAAACAACTAAAAGATAAAGGTTCTGTTGGTTAATTGAAAGAAGGGTAGCAATTTTTGAATTACGTTTGAGTTTATGTTTTTTTGAAGTCAATAACTTAGAACCCCTTAAACCTGAAATCCTTTTCTTGTATATTATGGATGTGGTGCCTTTATTATTATTATTATTATTATTATTATTATGGGTAAAATATATTAAATTCTCTTGCTTGCAACAGTGATGGTTTGCTCTAGGGGGCCCTAATCAAAATAACTAGACTCTCGTGTTTACCTCGCCTTGTGCCTCTTGTGAGGACTCGGAAGCATAGTGATTCGAGTTTGGGCGATACCCCTCGCTTTGTTCAGTCTCTAAAACGATAGTATATAGTAATTCTAATTAAAACAAAACAAGGGTCCGAAGGAAAAAATGCTATTCTCAACAAAGGAATGCAAATAGAAGAGACAGTGAGACGAATACAATCTATTTCGTCCCTAGCCATCCGACTATCCATATCAAGTTCCATTGCTATTCATCTCTCCCCCCAACCCACCTATTTATGCATCTACTTGGCACCCATCGAAAGGAAGACATCTCCATCGATTCTCATTGAAACAGATTGAGATTCAATTGTCTTGGAAGAAAGGACCGGATCTCGTCCGATTAAGATTAATCAGTTCTTGAAAAAAATCTATCAGACTATGGAGTGAATCGGTTGATCAATGAATATTCGAAGAAATGACTTCATCTAATATGATGTGGGTAAGGCACATTTTCACCTAATTAACTGAAGAAGATGCAGGATCCGAAGTCTTCGACTCAGGCTCAGACGAACTGAGAGTCCTGTCTATCCTTAGTCACAGCGAAAGACTTAAGCTTTCGGGAAGGGAAGGAAAGAACTTATAATGGGGAAGGCTTAGAAGTGACAAGGTCTTCGAAGGCGAACCTTCATCTCATGCATATGGGGAAGGAAGCGAAGCTGTTTAAGTAAGAGTTAGCGAGCATAAAACAGCTATCCCACGACCAAGATTCTTCCCTTCCTCGTGCTAATCTAATCACATCTCTCTCTATTTTCGGCTTTGCCGAACTACTGTCCAAGTCTTCAAATTCAGCCAACATAGCTGAGGAGTAATCGACCGCATCTAACCCTCCGAATCGATTGAACTGTGAGTTTCATGGGTAAAAGAAAGTTTGTTTATAGTTTTAATTGAAATATTTAATCCCTTAATTTTCTAATTTTAGAATAATTAGTCTAATATGTTAATTTTTCTTAAATAATTAAACTGAATATATGACTTTATTATAAGATAATAAAATGATAAGATTAAATTCAAAATAAATAATTATTTAATAAAAGTAATTAATAAATGAAAAAAAAATTTCTGACAAAAGAATAAGAAGGAATTATTTTATACTTTTCTAAGGAAGAAATCATGACAAATATTGTAGGATATATCTTGAAAAATCTCTTTTATTGCTTGTGAGTTTCATGTCAATTTATTCTATTTTAGTGTTGTAGGTATTGAACAATTCTAATAAGGTTAAAATTATATTTACATTGGCTCTATTCATTTTTTTAATAAATTAATTATTTGTCACATAAGACAACTAATTTGTTTCCTCTCTCCTATTAACCACAATAAACCCACTTTTTTTTCAAAATAAAATACTTTCAAAAACTTTTTACCAAAATAATACACTTTTCAATTATATTCCCTTAATAACACTTTTTTTGTCATGTAAGTCTTAATTAGTAAATGTGAAAGACAAATTATTATCAAGGGTTAAAAGTACTAAATCCTTTCCAACTAATACATTGGATGCCTATACCCTCTCAATGAAATAAATAAGCACTTATCCCTTATAACAAATTCTTTTAATGGGTTTAACAATTAACTACATATTTACATATATTTGGACAAGAATGCCCATACATTAATTTCTCTATAATCCTCTCTAATTTCTTTGATAATATTTATTTTATTTTTTATTTATAAAACAAGTGCTATATTTTCTTCTTTAATTTTTTGGTATTATAGTTATGGAATTTCTGTTTATAAAATTTCTAATTATTAATCATAAAATATTAGTTTTATATATAATTTCTTATTACAATTTTTTTTCACTCATCAATCAATCATTTGGAAAAAAGATAAATTTGTTATTTTTATATTTGATAATTGATAAATTTGACATTAAATTAAGGGTTAAAAACTTCTCGATTTTATATTTACTATAATGACATTAAATATCAAATTATTGTTAATATTAAATCAATCAGGAAAGCAATTAGAATGTATTTCATTAAGAAAGTGTTTGAATATTATTATTAAAAAAAAACACAAGGTGACTAGTATATGCCAAAAGAGAGAAACACACATTTATCAATTATTAATTATGAAATATAAAAACAAGAAGTTTATTTTTTTGCCAAATGATTAATGAGTGAAAATAAGTTGTAAGAAGGAATTATATATATATATATATACAAGAGCGGAGAGTTAGGCTCCGGGAAAGGAAATTAAATTAAAAGTGCAGAAAGGAAAGTGGGTTGCAGACGGACTGCCACTGAATTGTTAGTAGATCAGTATTAAGTTAGATAACAGAAATTAAAAGACATAAATTTAAATGACAGAAATAAAAGATTAGATAGTTAGATCACAAATAATATGAAAGACATCATGTTTTAAAACATCAAAAGATTACAAATAAAGAAATTACAAGTTCATAAGATTAAGGATCTTACTCCTTAGTCACTCCAAAATGTCTTAAGCTAAGGGATCCAAGCAAAGGTATCCTTGCTAAGGTTTCAAAGCTTAGGAAGTCTTGAAACAAAAGAGAAGAAAAGATGAAAAGAAAAAGAAAGTAGAGAGAAGGGAGAGCAAACTTGCTTAGAGAGAGAGAGTCTAGTGTTTTAGATTGGAATCTAAAAACCTGCTCCTTGCTGCTGAAGAAGGGGGTATTTATAACAGTTTTTCCCTTTTTTTTAAGTTTGACTACAAACTATTACAGTCAAAGTCTTCATTTATTATGGTATTTGGGAGAATATACCATAACAGTCATCTTCGTTTTGTTCTGGGTCAAATAGCAAGTCTTTCTCGTCAGTTCCCGAGATTGGGCTTGCTTGTATTGGGGCAGTGCTGGAGGTACTGGGCTCAGAACTACTAGCTTGTTTAAATTGGGCTAGCAAATTCTCAAGTTGTTTGACATAATCATCTTTGTTGGAAATGGCTGCCAATTTGGAAGCCGTGAGTGACTTCTGCCGGAGAAATTGGCATATTTTTGGATCCGCAGATGAGAGGAATTGTGGATTCTTTTGAAACCATGCAACAATATTTTTTGGATGAATAAAGTCAATGTTGAAATCTTTCCACCATTTCGTATCAAAGCCGGAGGGGGAAGTGGGTATATAACCCGTTGTTTCATATTTTATGGTTATAGATCTTGTAGATCTACTAACTTGTAGGATGATCTTGAACCTTTAATCTGATGCCTGTTGTTTACCAACATGGATATGAAGCAGTGATGAGAGAAAAGGCAAAAAAGACCATTGTTAAGGGTACCAGATTTGATCTGGTGTAGTAACAGATTAAAGGTATGGAGTTTATACTGCAACTTAGCAGATCTACATCATCTTGCCCATAAAGTATGACACAAAGTGTTAGATCTCATGGATCCCGAAGGTGATGTACCAATCGGAGGGAAATTACAACTGGTTAGCTAAATCGCTTATTCTCCTATTGATTCTTTGATTATTTTCTTAAAACTATTTAATTTTCTGTGATTTTGAAGTATGTCTTCTATTTTTAGATCATTTTCAAAAAATTCTTCAAACGCTACTACAAGCTCATCAAACAATATTATTTTCAAAGAAGAAATCAATATGGAAAATATTGAACAATCAATAGACACTTGAAATATTCCTAAAAAACCATCAAGTGAAGTTTACAAAGATAAATGGAATTTGATGTCTGATTATACTGTTACGACAGTAGAACAAGCTGTAAATCTTAATAATGATTATGAAGACATAAAATTGCTCTCTAGAAGAACAATTGAAAAAATATAATTATTTGCATTTTGAACTTGTTCAAGTGGCTGCAAAACCTCTAAACAGAGAAGTATTAGATACATCCTTACTTCTTTGTCTTAGAGATTGTAGATTTTTAAATTTTGAATACTCTTTGTTAGGAATGATTGAAACTAACTTATGTGAAGGACCAGTATATTTTGATTGTTTCCCAAACTTCACTGTTTCTCTGCAGAATAGAAATATTCAGGATGCTTTAACTCTGAATGTTAAAGTTGCAAACTTTAAAGCAAAAACTGGAACCCTTCCAGTAACAATTTTATTCAGGATTCAATACAAGGCTATGAATTCTGCTTTTAATACAGGAGCAGTATGTGCTTCAAAAAAAGGAGAAACAGTAATGTTTCAAACAGATCTAGCTAAATCTAGGTTATTAATCTCTAGAAACATCAAATGGAGTCAAGTGACTTTGCCAGAAAATTGGTTTTTGCCAGAAGCAAACCCACCAGTACCAGTTCAAAATACGGCAATATCAAACATCAGACAATTTTCAAGTGGAGGAGTCCATATCACCTTTGATAGAACTCAAAGCCTTAGAATCTCAAACTCGATAAATAGCCAGACAGGTAGAAGGCTTTTGGAAGCCCAGTCTTCTAGACAACCACCAAGATCTTCAGCATTCTCTGTTGATACACGTATCCATGGTTTAGATAAAACAACTAGGATACCACAAGCTAGACATACAGTAGAAACTCAAACAGATTCACCTGACCATAGCGAAAATAATAGCCTTCCTAGGTCACCAACATATTCTACCATGACTGATAATGTAGAAACAAATTTAGGTGAACTTAGGACTCTTAAAACATATTTCAAGCTTAATAAAAAAATACTAAGAAAAGATTTTTATAGTGACAAAAATCAAGAAAAACGAAAATGGTTTTTAGAAAAATATAAACCAGATATTAGAAAAGAAATACAAGAAAAATATTATGATTTCTTGTATCAACATGAATTGCATTTAGCATTTTTTACATGGTTTGAAAAATATGCTATTGACTATTTTTCAGAATATCCTGTTTCAAATGAAAAAGAGATTTGTGTTACTAAAACTTGTCAGGTTATAGATGGTGAAGCGGTGAGATCTGAACTTCCGCGTTCTACATCATTTACAACCTCTTACAAGACAGTCGAAATCAAGGCAATTCCTTTCAAACATAAGGAAGCAAGAGATACAGATCTAGTAAATGCAAGGGATGTTCAGAGCATTTATGAACAAAACAATTATACAAACAAATATTTACAAGCTATCGGAGAACATCTCCTAGCCAAACCAATCCAAACTACCACTACTCATGTGCCAAATTCCTTTTCTAGTAAAGCTCTATTTAAACCACATGAGATTCCAACAAAAATAGCCAATCAACTGACAAAGAAACCTTTAACTGAGTTAAAGAAAAGAATAGCAAAGATTGAAGAGTCATTTTCAACTCCAAAGTCCAAACAAAAATCGAATGAACCAGCCTCAATCTCAACCTCAGTAAACCAAGCCATGTATGCTCTGGATAAATGAGGATCAACATATGAGGAGCAATCACCACCTGAATCTCCAACTGCAGAAATTGCTAAACTCAGACATCGGAATTCATATGGTGACAAACAAATCTCAAACTAGAAAAGACCACAAAAGTTGTACTATCCAAGGGCAACATATCCAAACATGGTGTTGGAAGAAAAACCCAACATTCTTCAAAACAGCTACAACGCTAACAATATCTATGAATGGAATATAGATGGACAAATAGAGTACAATATGATGACTGCACTCCAACAAATGACCATGGTAGTAACTGCATACAGAACATATCATGCATGCACAGATCAGTTGGCTGCTCACATTTTAGTAGCTGGCTTTACAGGGCAATTAAAAGGTTGGTGGGATTAACATCTCACTAATGAAGAAAGACAAAGTATCATGCATTCTGTAAAGAATGATGAAAAAGGAGAACCCATTATGCAGGATAGTGATACCATTCCAGACGTAGTGTCAACCTTGATTTTTACCATTGACAATCCTTTATTGGTGATCATTTTTGTGACTTTTTGATTTTTTGTGGATTTTAGTGATTATACATATATTGTATGTTTGTGTTTAGTGTTTGAGTGTTGGTATTGGCAACTAAAATGAGAAGTTATGTCTAGTCTAAATTATATGAAATGATTGTTGTGTAGCCAATGATGTGAATTGTTTTATCTTAGAAACTCGACTTGTGATAAGGAAAATAACATGTTAAATAAGGGAAGTCGGGTCATTGATGTAAAGTTTGACATTTTGAGTTTATTGTTAATATGCACAAGTGGGGAACTCATGGAGATTGACAAGTTTAGTTAATAAGATAGGTCGGAGTACCTTGGCACTTGGTTAGTTTAAATCTTGGACTAACTTTCCCTACGAGACATGTGTAGATACTTTCAAGTTTCAATAAATGAATTGGGCATTATATGTTGTTTTTAATATTTCGTTGTTTAAATTGAATAAATTCCTCTCCAATGTGAGACGGCTCCTTCACTAACTGAAAAGGTTGAAGGAGAATTCATATGAGATAGAATGGGAAAAAATAGCCACAAAACCCTTGGCATGTGCTTAAGTTATTTGTTTTACGAATTTTGATGTGAATAAGTTCCCCTCCAATGCGAGACCGCTCCTTTACTAACCAAAAGGTTGGAGGAGAACACATATGAGGTGGAATATGGGTATAAAAAGCCGAAAAAACCCTTGGCATATGTTGTAATAAGAATAAAAGTCCTAATGATCTTGTAAACTTTTTAGTATCTATATAATTGTCAAAGAGGTGATTGTAAGAAAAAGAGTAGAACGAAGCTTAGTTGTCGGATCTCTTACCTATGGCATGGACATGAATAAGTCAAGATCCAAGTGGTACCCATTGCACACACACACACAATGTACTCAACATGTTGAATGTGTACAAAAATGCATTTTGAGGACTCTTGTGAATACATGGAGTGATTACATGTCATTTTAGTCGAGTAAGCTATGAGGCATGTACACATACACTTATCGAGTGCTTTAAATGATTAGACACATTGTTGAGTAATGTAAAATTGCCAATCCTTCATTCTTTGTTGTATATAAATGTTTTAGCATGATTTAGTTGTGTTGCTCGAGGACGAGCAAGGTTTAAGTGTGGAGGGTTTGATAAGGTGATGATTTTAACCTTATTGGACTTGTTTTACTTATATTTTGAGCGTCCTTGTAGCATGTTTCTATGTCATTTTTATGTGTTTTTAATATATTTGTAGGACATTATGGCATGGGATGAGCAATGGAGTGAAGAACGATGAAGAGCACATTTTGAAGTGAAGTCGGATGAGCTTTTTGGTTCTTCGGCGCGCCGAAAAATGGACAAAAAATGCACAAAAAAGCACAAAAGGGAGCTTTGGTCATAAGGCTCCGGCGCGCCGGAGAGCTGAGGCGCGCAAGAGAAGTTTCTCCGGCGCGCCCCTGGCGATCGGGGAAGCTTGCAATTTGACGATTTTTGCCCTCAAACTTTAAAGTCAACAAGGGCATTTTTGGAACGACTTCAACACACAAGGAAGCCCTAATGTTTGTCCCATATATGTGAATTGGGCAGCCAAGAAGGAAGAGAGAGGGAGAAGAAGAGAAGAACAAGAAGAAGCCATCTTTTTGTTAGTGTAGTTAGTTTGTTTTTAGAGTTTTTCTCCCTAGGAACTCCACAAGAACACACAACTAGTGTGTGTTCTTGGTGTAAATAGCATCAAGAGGAGAGGGATTTCATGTAAAGTCATTGACTCTAAGGACTTGTTTTGATAAAGGGAGCTTGGAGCTTTGGCTCTGAACATCAGTGGGGAGTACTACTATTTGTATTCCTTTGTTTAATTCCATTGCTTCAATTCATTATTGTGATGTCTTTAGTAGCTTTGATGTGCTAAATTGCTAGTGCCCTTGGAGATTGGTTATTGGTTGTTGAATTGTTGTGCTTTTATGTGGATTTATGCCGTGGGTAATGAAGAATTAGGAACTACAATCTAATCTAACATTCTATACTAGTAATGCTTAGGGTAGATTAGTATGTGGATAGTAGATTAGTGGTGGTGTTCTAGCCTTTTCTTGCCTCCGCCATAAAGAGGGAATTGGTTAGGACATTGAGATTCCAATGTTAGGGTTGGTGAATTCGGGTAGCATGAACTAATTTAGACCTTACCTCCGCCATAAAGGAAGGAATAGATTAGGAAGTGACATTCGAAAGGGTGACTAGGTTTGGCTCTTGCCTTCGCCATAAAAAAAGAGCCGAATTGGAGTGTGATAAGCTTGGGAGAACATAGGGCTCTTGGTTGACCTATTGGGAAATCCTTGCCTTTGCCATGAACGGGAGATTAGCTAGGAAGTCAATTTTCCGTAGGTGTCAACGTTATTAGGTTCTAGCTTCCGCCATAAAAGTGGAACTTGATTTATGTTGTCACAATCTTAATTCGTTAACCCATACTTGTAAACCACATAACACACTAATGTTTAGGAAAACCAACACTCCAAGGTACATGATTCCTTTTCCATGATGCATTTATTCATTGTTTTTGTTTTTTTCTTTAGTTGGTAGTTTAGGTTATTTCCCTTCTCTTGTTTGTACTTTCACTACTTCACACACATTCACATTAATTCCATAAACTCATCCCCTCCCCATGGGTTCGATCCCTACTTCCTCTAAGCTACAAAATGTCGGTGTCTTGATGCATCTTAAATGTCGTGAGGATTAGGGTTGTAAATATATTTTATTCGGTTAAGCTTTAGCATTTGACCCTAGCTCCAAACCGCTATCAGAATCCCTTAACATACTTATTTTGTATTCGGGCAGAATAGATAGCTTAAATTCAATTGAGTCTATCTTTCTCAATACTACTCCAAATGAGGATATCTTAGATGGTCTGGACAGCTCTTAGAGAATACGTCAATTCTTATTTTTGAACGTTATTCCAATTCAATGTGCAGGTCTGAGAAATGGGGACATCTTTGTGATTGCTACATCAGTTTTTGAGTGTTGAGTGTACTGCCACAGTTTGGGATAATGTTTATATATTGAGCTACAGACCTTGGAAATTGATGCTTAATGAACCCATTGAAAGCCAAGAGAAAGATCTAAAACTCTTATGTTTACCACAAAATCCAATTTGGAAGTGAAGACACTCATATATTGCCTGGAGGTGGGTCGTTGTGCTGAAAATGGAAAAAGTGCACGGCGCAGTTGCTGGAAGCGACCGCGTGGTGCGTGTGTTCGCTACACCACAATTTATCCTATTTCACTAACTATAGTAGCAGTGAGCTAGGTTTCGTTCCTCAGGGAAGAAGAGAGATTCTAGAAATGAGATTTTGTTCACAAGTGTCACAAAAACAAAATATTAAAACACAAGCTTAACAATTGAGAGTAACAATGTCCAACTATGTAGCAAACAGGAAGTAAGACTCAATTAACTAGGACTCAAAACACACAAGAACAAAACAAGGAATAAAGTCTAAATGCAACAAACAAGTGTGAATGGATATCCTAGGGTTCTTGAGTTCTCAGTGACTTGATGCAAAACAATTGACAATCGTATATGAACAGAGGAGACCTTAGTTTCCTGAGGACCTAGCCTATTGTCGGCAAGATGACCGCACCACATCCTATGTCCCCTAACACTAACCTTTCCCATGGCGAGGCCTAAGATCAGTGGTTGAAAACCGCAACACCTCAACTAACCAAGACTTCTACTCTAACATGCCAAACCTAGGAACTCCCATGGCGAGGCCCATCCTAGGGTTGAATGCTTTAGTTTTCATCTTAGAAAGCTTCTTTAACATTTCTTCCAATAGTTTACTCCTTTGAAGTTTCCCATGGCGAGGCCTAAATCTCAGGAATGCAATGATTCGGCAGAACAAGTGGAAAGACTCAAGAAATCACAATCAGGTTCTCATATCATGCATCTTCACTAAATGTTGGTGAGTCTACCTCCAATTTGGCATGGCGACCACAATTGGAGTTCAAATCATTCAAGACCAGTGCAGATATATGAAATTTAACAAGTTCAAAGTATAGATTCATGTGTGATTTCATGCTTAGTGAAATTCGTCAATTGCAAGGCATCACATCAACTGGAATTAAACATTCATCCGTTCAAACCCTAGGAAATCACAAGATCTAGCTAAAGAACTCCATTTCCATTTCACAATCTTCAATAAGCAATAACAAGCAAATCATCTTCATCAAATGGAAAGAAGTTACCAAACGAGATGCTTCAATTGCTCCCAATTCACAAGGAATTGGTATTTGCTTCCTTAATTGAGTAGAGAAATCTAATGATCGGAGCAATTCCTTGATCGGAAGTGAAAATGGAGCCCAAAAGCTAGAGAGAGAAACTAGAGAGAGAAAGTAGATCTGGAAAAATGAGTCCCGGCTCTCTAGCTCTCCAAAGTCGGCTACAAAATAAAATCTAACTAATGAATAATGGAAAAATTCTAGGGATCCTCTACATATTAGCTACACTCCTATATATAGAGTTAGGGAAATGTAACTAATACGTAAACGTAAAATATCAAAATTATTACAGAATTGCCCTTGAAGAGAATGACGAAAATCAGCCCAAATTTGTGAAAATCCGAAGTTGAAGACAAGTTTCAGAAAATTCAGCGCCTTCAGGCTTCTTCCATTCACGCCTTCAGTAGCTCCGCAAGCCTCCAAGAAATCCATCAGCCAACGAACCACGCCTTCCTGCCACCACACACCACGCCTTCACTACTCCTGCCACATAACCTGCAATCAGAACTTTTCATACTTAGTCGAATTTCTTCCTTCCCAAAACAAAGAACAAAGCTGGAAACACAACATCAAGCTAATTTCTGCTCAATCAAAACACATCAAAGCTGGAACACCAAGCCAAATCCTTGCCCACTCAAGACCCCTCACCGTTAGAGAACAACACCAAGCTGCAAACACGACACAAAGCTGTAATGAAAATAGAAAATTTGGACAAAACTAGCAAGGGGAGAACAAAGTCTGGGCGATGCTGCAATAAAGAAAACAAGAAATTCATACTTAGTCTAATTTCCAGCAGCCAAGAAGAACTCATAAGGCGAGGTCTCGTGGCGAGATCTCGCCGTGTATGTGCGAGTGTGTGATGGTGTTTAAGTGAAGTGAGGTGTAGAGTGAAGTGATGATGTGAAATCGTAAAGCTGTAAATTTGCAAGAAAATGGTGGATCAAGGAATAAAGAAATGGTGAAATGCAAGATAAAAGTGCATGAGGGACTATCAATCACAAGTGAAAATGGATATAGCACTCACCCAATTTATTTATCAAACCTGAAATGAACCACATAACATATGACCTCAATTGGTTTGCAAAAGATGTTTACTTTCTTGGATTTACCACTGTTGTAAAGAGACAAAGAATTATAACTCCAAGTGTTGAGTGAAATATGTGCTTTGGAGAATATGAAGAATGTTGTAGAAGAGAAAACTAAAGTGTTGTGATGTAAAGTGTTTGCACAAGTTAAGGTCAAGGAAATGTGATGAAGAGTGAAATAAAGAAGAAGTGAATGTAAAATGAATGTGTGAACATCAACTGAAATCGTGAACAAATGTGCTAATGTTCAAATGCACAAACAAGCAGCTACTTCCAACCAAACTGACATAGATTCGTTGTGAATCTGGAAAAACCTTGAACATCAAAGTTGTAGCCCTATTTCCTAGCTTTCCACAGCTTTTTGAATCACCAAAATCAGAGCTAAGACGAGAAAGTTAGAGCCAAAATACTAGAATGTGGCAAAACTGTGTGTGGTGTGAGAGTTCGCCGCATGCTCATGCGGCGAAGTGTGCGCGTGTGTGCGGCGAGGTGTGTGCAGCGCTCGGCGAAGTGTGCACAGCCATGCGGCGAAGTGTGCGCAGCCATGCGGCAAGGTGTAGCCCGTGCGCGCATGTGTGTGGCAATGCTTGCCCGTGCTCGTGCATGGTGTGGCATGCGTGAATTTTCAGCAACTTCCAACCAATATTCGAATATGATGCACTGGGAATTTTTGAAAACTTAAAGCACGAACGTTGTAGCGTTTTCTCTCATCTTTCCAATGGTTCAAGAATCATTACAAATGAAGGTCTGTAGCTCAAGATATCAACAATCTCCCAAATTGTGGCAATATGAACTCAATTACGAAAACCTGAAGCAACATTCATAAAGATGCCCCCGTTTCTCCTACTTTCACACATATTTAGAAGACAGTTAAAACATAAGAAATGCCGTGCATCCAAAGAGATTTCCAGAACATCAAAGAACTCACCAATTGGATTAGACGTGAAGGAGTTATGCTCGAATGAAGTTCATTAACCAAAACTGCCTAATCCCCATTCTAACCTAGAGAGCACATTTCGGTTTTTCCCAAATTCCTACTCACCATCCTAGTCCTTTTAAACCCTAAACTTCAGCTTATGGCATCAACACACATTTTACCACATTTCTTTACATTTTTTGTCCTTTTTAACCATTTTAGCTCATCCAATTGCAAAACACATTTATGCACATAATATCACAAAACACAACAAAAATGTATGAAATACAAGTCAAAAGCTACGTGAAATAAGATATATAAGTTGGTATAAAACCCACTTATCACCGCGCCACACAAGCAATACGCAAGGCGCGGTCACAGGAAGCGACCGCGTTCTTCCAATTCAATGTGCAGGTCTGAGAAACGGGGACATCTTTGTGATTGCTACATCAATTTTTGAGTGTTGAGTGTACTGCCACAGTTTGGGATAACGTTTATATCTTGAGCTACAGACCTTGGAAATTGATGCTTATTGAACCCATGGAAAGCCAAGAGAAAGATCTAAAACTCTTATGTTTACCACAAAATCCAATTTGGAAGTGAAGACACTCATATATTGCCTGGAGGTGGGTCGTTGTGCTGAAAAGGGAAAAAGAGCACGGCGCAATTGCAGGAAGCGACCGAGCCACACAAGCGATACGCAAGGCACGGTCGCTTCCTGTGACAGCGCCATCAGAACTATTGCACGGCGCGGCACATGAAAACTTGCATACAACGCCGTCAAGCCGTGCGGCCGCGCGATGCGTCAGTGCCATGAAATATCTTCCTCGCTAAAGTTCAGTAATTTGACCATAACTTTCTTTTCCAAGCTCTGAATTGAGTGATTCAAATAGCTATGGAACGCTAAGACATAGGGCTAAAAATTTCATGTTTTAGGTTTTGCCAAATTCACAATTCATCAGGGCCATATTTCTATTTCAATTGGATAGGTTGTTATTTTTCAAAGGTTGAGAGGTAAAAAGTTCCAATCTTGTATCTTTGTGATCTCCTTGCTTCTTTGAGCTGAATTTGATGCATACATTCATTGTTTGTCTTACACGGGTTGATGCCCACATGTTATACACAACACTTTGGAAGTATGTGCACACATGCACTCCACCTTGCACACATTTGCTACACACTTGTGCACATGCATGCACACATTTGCTACACACTTGCTGCACATTTGCTACACACTTTTTTTTTAGTTTGGCATAACCTCCTCATGAGGTGGGTCACCACTCTCCATTTTATTAGATGCTTTGGTGGGTGATGGACATACCTTAAAAACACCCTTACAAAAAAAGAACCCCTTGAACCTAGTCCCATTTACATGCATAACGCCTAATGGGAAAAGATTCAAAATGAAGTTTGAAAACGATAAACTTGGAGTACTTCCTCCATTTACATTCATGTTCTTTCCTACTGTTTTCATATGCATGATACAAAAAACTCCGTAGATCACAAGGAGTGACAAAAGATCCCTTTTATTTGGGACATCCAAACAAGTATTCACCTTTCTGAAGTAGCACACCCTATTCTCTATACGAGCACAGTGGACAGCTTGAAATATCTTGTGTCTTATTAAGGTCAACAACTTCAGCTTCATGCCATGGGGTAGTTTCTGATATTTGATTATGAGGAATATTCTTTTACCCCAGCTTTGCAACCACCTTATGAGTGTATACTCCATTTGAAACAGTCTTGACTTCCTTTGTGCCGCCCCCAGATCTAGTTGTTCCGCTACCAGTGAAGTCCGGCAGAACACAACATGCCAAGCAGCTATTTCCAAGGAAGACAATAGATAGATATACAGACTAGGCAATCCCATCCTAACTACAGCAGATGGGGGCCAAATATTCAGGGTTGGAAATCCAACCCTAACACCAGCAGGTTGGAGCAATAACCATATTGCAACAATATTTACCTGTAGCATAGGAAACCAGGTGGAGATAGCACAATTCCTTTTGCAGTTAGCGACGCATGGTATGCATTCTATGTGTCCTCCTGTGCCCGAAAACCAGTGCTTTTCTTTAACACCAGGACTGGTAATTGTGCCCTGTCTATGTTGAGCAGTGAAAGGAATTGAAGAGAGGACTGAGCTCCTGGATGAGTTGCTAAAAATCTCGCTGGAATGTTAGCTTCCTTTGGGACCGTAGCTCCTGGACATTTGCTACACACTTGCTGAACACTTGCTACACACTTGTTGATGGGAGCAAATATGGTATATAAAATGCGCGTGGTTGCTATTTACTCCTACTAAAAAATAAGCTAAACAACCCCGTAAAGGTGATAGTATAGCAAGTTCGTTCTCTGGGGAAAGGACTGTATTGAAGTTTTATGGAAAATCTTTTTGATTTTTTGATAATTAACAAACTAAAAGCAATAAAAGAATAACAATGATAAAACCAAAACGGTGATTCAATGAAAACAATGATTTAAGCAAGTGTACTCCCGAGATTACATTATAGGGTTACATAAAAGGCATACACATTCATCCTATCTATGATCATGCAAGACAAGAGTAAATAACATAACTCACGCCCTCCTATGTTGTAAGAGGCAAGGAATGGAGGTAAATTAATCTAACACATTCACAACAAACCCACAATAGATTCTAAATAACCCACTATAATCCTCCTATATGGTAAGAGGCAAGATTAAAACAAGTTATCTCTAAGTAATTCACTGCACTTAAAGAAGATATTCATCATGCATAATACTCGCGAAATATCATGCATAATTATGAAGAACATAGTAAAACTTATTCACAACAACCATAAGATAGAATTTAGAATGTAAATTAAGCACAAAAACCCTTATTCATAATCTCGAGAGCACAAGAGATTTAGCCTAGCGTGGCTAAATCAATCATCTTAATATTAACAATTAAGCACAATATTGAAAACATAATTATAAGGAAAAAAAATACCTTAGATGTGATCTCGACTTGTAAAAATATGAATCCAATAAGAGATGATGTTATTCTCCAAGTAATAAAAGAGGTAGAAAACCCTAGCTATTACAAAGAAGAACTCTTGCTTCTTGTTTCTCCCAATAATGTCACACCCAAAATTTGTAAACCCTAGCCCAATATATAGTAATTCTATGAAAGTATTTGCAGATAAATCCTTTACAAAAGTCTTGTTGGAAAAGGCAACTTAGAGTGGGCCAAAATCGCAAGTTTCCAAAATTAAGTCGCAAAATTGCAAATCCTGACTCTTCCCGACGTTGCGACGTGCACGGTCGCACGTCGCGATGTGGGGAGGGTCCCCACGTCGCGACTTGTGCAACTGATGAAATCTCAAAATGGGTGAAATCTGGACGTCGCGACGTGGGAGGGTTCCCAAGTCGCGCGACGTGTATGGCTGATTTGGCGATTTTCTCATCTTTTCCCCAACTTTTGCATCCACTTCGACTTTTGTATGATTCTTCCTTCCAAGTATGCACCATGGTCGACAAACCTACAAATAACACTAAAAACGACTCAAACAGGACAAATACAAGCAACGAATCAAGTGTAAACAATAGAGAAAAGGTGAATAAATTCACCTCATCACTTGTGCACATCCATGTACACATTTGCTACACACTTGCTGCACACTTGCTACACACTTGTGCACATGCATGCACACATTTGCTGCACACAGATGCACACATTTGTGCACATGCATGCACACATTCAGTACTCGCCGCACATCACTTATGCACATGCATGCACACATTTGCAGCAACTCCAGCACACATGCACCACAAGGCTCACTACACATGCACATCAAGGGCACAACTTATACACACATGAGCACCACTTTGTGCAAACTCTCGCTACACCGTGTGCACACTCTTGCTACACTTGTTGCACACCTTATACACTACATGTACAACACAAGCTCACCCAACATGCACTACCTGAACACATTTATTGCAACTCATCCACACAAATGGCACTGAACATTTGCATGCACAACACTTCACACACACACACACATTTGCACCAAGTGCACGATTGTCATGAAATATAAATGGTCTTGCGGCCACGCCATGTAGAATTGTGTGTGGCGTGATCGCAGGAAGCGACCACGCTGTGTATAATTTTGTGTGGCGCGGTCACAGGAAGCGACCGCGCCGTTTATATTTTTGTGTGGCGCGGTCGCCTCCGTGTGTCTTGATTGTGTGGCGCAGTCGCATCGTGGATGTGTACTTGTGGCGCGGTTGCATCACGCAACCGCGCCGTGCGAATGTAATGTGATGATGCTGAAATTTTCTAAGTATTGCAGTTTACTCTTTTAGGTGTGTAGATGTGGAGACACGGTTGCTTAATGCTCAAGAGCATGAACTTTGCTGCGGAAGCGTGGAAAACTAAGGCCCAAAGGCATGGAACTGCAGTTGGGTGCTGACGTGGAGCTTCATGCACGTGCATAGTTTTTGGGACATTTCTATATTGCAGTGGCATTTCTGTAATTTAGTGCTCAGTTTACGTATTGTTTACGTTTTGTAACCTCTATATATAGAGGAATTAGCCATTCTTTTAGGGATTCAGAGACTTTTGGACTTTTACTTCTACAATTTTTACGAGATTTTGAGGAGCGGTAATTTTTTCTCTCTTACTTCTTCTCTCTAGATTTTCTCTCTATAGAACGTGAACTCCAATTGCGATTCCGATCAAGATTCTGGACAGATCACTGTAATTCAACTCATAATTAAGAAAGCTTCGAGCAATTCTTTCACGAATTGAAGCTCATTGTTACAATACAATTGGGAAATTCTTTCCATTTAATGAAATGAATTGGTTGATATTGAAATTTGACTATCGTGAGTCGAGAATGGAGTTTTGTGGCTAAATTCATGATGTTCTAGGGTTTGTATTGGATGAGTGTGTAATTAGACTACTTTAATGCTATGCAAATTGACACGACTTCTATAGAATGGAATCATACTTTGATTAAAATGCATGAATTCTGTCTAAGGTTTCATAAATTCGCAATGTTATTGACTGAATTGAACGTAAATTGTGGGCGCCATGCTGAGTTGATGTGAGATTCACCAATACATGCGGGAATGCATGAAACGAGAACTCAAAGTATGATGATTGAGTCTCTTCACTTGTTTTGTCTGTGCATGTTCTGAGATGCGGTCGGCATGCCGGTTTGAGTGCATTGAAGCTTAAGAATAGAGTGAAGACTGGCTTCTGTTGCTAACTAAAATTAAGAAACCTAGGTCAGGCCTCACCATGGGAGGTTTTAGGAATTACATGCTAGAGTAGTTAGCTTTGGAAAGTCGAGATGTTGCGGTATACATTCGTCACCTCGCCAAGGGACAGAGTGATGATAGGGAGTGTGGAATGTAGCGCGGCTGCCATGCTGGCTGCAGGCTAGGCTCCTAGGCAGTTTGATCTCCTCTTGATTTGCAATGTGTGTCAGGTGCGTAGTTGAAGTTGTCTAACATGCATTCATCTTGTGCCAAAACCCTGGGACATTTGTTTAATACCTGTTTCTACATTACATTTTCTTTTCTTGTTGTTGTTATCACCTGTTCTTGTGACTTAATTTGTGAAAATTGTTAGTTCAAATTCTGAATTCTTGAAACTACTTTTTCCCTGAGGAACAAATCCTATCACCAATACTATAGGTAAGTGGGAACAGAAAAATAGGAAGAGGGTAGAGTAGGTGCCCCTTGTGATTCCTGGCCAGGCCTCCAGTTGGTAGTTTAGGTTATTTCCCTTCTCTTGTTTATACTTTCACTACTTCACACACATTCACATTAATTCCGTAAACTCATCCCCTCCCTATGAGTTCGATCCCTACTTCCTCTAAGCTACAAAACATTGGTGTCTTGATGCTCTTTAAATGTCGTGATGATTAGGGTTATAAATTTATTTGATTTGGTTAAGCTTTAGCATTTGACCATAGCTCCAAAACCGCTATCAAATTGGCGCCGCTGCCGGGGAGGCAATTTGTTTTAGGATTAGTGTTTTTGGGTGTTTTGTCGTTATAAATAGTTTTATTTTCATGTTTGTTATGATTTTAGTTGTTTTTGTTGTTTTCTTTTTTTTAGTTGTTTACCTTTTTTAGGATTTATCCTTCCAATTTTGTCTAGGTTGTTTGGAGACTTTCTTGAACCAAACTATATTGACCTACCAATTGAGGTAGAAGAAATGAGACCAACACCTAGCATATTTGGGAATCCTTCTTCCCTAGGTTTTTGGGACCCTAATGGATGTATAGAAATAGAACCTTTAAGATTTTCCACCACTTCATGCTTGAATGATAATGAGCTTAATGATAGATATTCTATGCTAGAGGCTGAAGTGGCCAATATGACCAACTTGGTGAATGATATACAAGCTTCTATGAGCTATGAAATTGTATTATCTTGTAGGTTGTGCCGAGGTGATCACCATACTCACCAATGCATGTTAAATGAGGAGTCCAACCAATATGGAAGCATTCATTAAGAGGCTTTCAACCGAAATTGGTGTGGGCAAAATGATAGATATTGGGGGAGTAGTGAACAAAATGGTACATACTACGAGTCAAACCTTCCAATGGAGTTTGAATGTCAACCAAGCCACAAAGAGAAATGGTCAAACCAAGAATAAAGCAGTGAGTTGCATCCCGTGCAAGAAATAGTACAATCATTGGAGGATATGCTCTATGATTTCATGGAGAAGGCCGACAAAGAAATTCAAGGAAATGAGATATGGTGTGCTCAATTAGAAACAACCCTTGGAAAATAAGAGGCTACTTTGGAGGCTCAAGAAGACATGTTGAGAGAGCATGAAGCTTCAATGAACAATTTGGAGATGCAATTGGGATAATTAGCTCAAGCTATTCACTAAGACCCCAAGGGTATTCATTTAATGCATTTATGAGCCAAAGTGAGGTACAACTTGACCAATCCCCTCAAACTCTCTCTTATTTTCCACAATATGATTCATTTAGTGATAATTTCACAACTCCTATGGATTATCATTTTGAAGTCAATGATGATTGTTGTGCTAGTGAAAAGAATCCTAAGAGTGTGGAAATTCCTTTCATTGTGGATAAGTTTGAGTCATGCATTAATAGTGGACCCTTGTCAAATGAGTTCAAAGCTAATTGTCTTACAAATGAAGAAACATTGCACATAGATTCATATGTTGGCTTATGTGTAAATGATGAGTTTATATATCAAGAAATGGCTAACATGGTGCAATCTTGTGTAATTTTGACATCATACATGGATTTTCATGATTTAAATAATATGGTTGATGTCATTAGATCAACGTGCAATGAGGCATCTTCACTAGATAATTTTGATGTTCAATATGTTGATAATGAGGAAATGCCTAGAAATGTCCCCTATGTTAGCTTAGATAAAGAAGATTTGCATATTTTTCATGAAATAGCTAATATAGTTGAGAATTGCTTTGTTGATGCATCCATATATGAACTTTCTAATGAGTGTTTTGAGACTGTGGATGAAAGGCCATTGGTTGAGTCTTGTAGGCCAAGTATGATGGAGGTGGAGACTATCTTGAAGGATATTGAGAATCCATTGGGGTTCTCAACTATCTTAGTGGAAGAAGGAGAGGAGGAGCCTACAATGGGGGAGCAAGAGTGGTACAAAGTCAAATTTTTTGACGTTGCTCCCCATGAACATGAGCTCAAGTGCCTCCTCAAAGGGTGCCAAAGGACGCCCTACAAATGGCAAAGGAGTGTCTTTGAACAAGCTTTCCTTTGGTACCAAGATGGTTATTCCGAATCTTGAGGGAATAATGATAAGGCGAAATATGTTCACCTTATATATGCTATTTTCACTTATACTTTGCGCCGTCTTTGTGCTATTTAATGTGTTTTTAGTGTGTTTTGTAGGTTATTGAGCATGAAGGCCAAAATGAGAGGAAAAGATTGAGAAAGATCAAGAAAGATGTGATTTAGGCCAAAAAGGTGCATTTCATCACAAGGAAGCTGGTTTCGTGTTTCACAAGATATTCAAGGTGTTAATTCCAATTTTGATGATCAATCCTATGATTTGAGACCTTGGATATAGTGTCAAATAAGTTCCAAGTTGATCCCATGGAGGCTCGAGACTTCAAGAAGGGTTAACATCGCGAAACATGTGGAAAGGTGATGAAAAACAAATGCTGAAGAAATCTGCCAGTGTTTAGTATTTGGATCATATCTCACTCAATTTAAGTCTGATTGGGTTGATTCAAGTGCCATTGGAAAGCTAAGGGACAGAGCTACAACTTTCCAGTTTTACGTTTTTCCTAATTCGGTCGGGATCATAGAGACAAATGGATATTTCTGGCCGTCGCGACGTGGGATAATCTCCACATCGCGACGTCTGTAACTGCAAAAGCGCGAATAATTTCCTTTTTTCAGTTTTTGACGTTTTTAATATGTCTTTTTGTTATAGGCTGTTTCCTAACTTGTTCCTTACATATTAGGGCCCAAAAATGTGCCATCTTATCAATGTTTGATAGGGTTTCCAGTTGTTTCCTATATATAGGGCTAGGGTTTACAGATTTTGAGTGTGACATTATTGTGAGATTTTAAGCAAGGATTATTCTTTGTAATAGTAGGGTTTTCTACCTCTTCTATTACTTGGAGAATAATATCATCTCTTATTGGATTCATGTTTTTACAAGTCGAGATCACATCTAAGGTGTCTTCTTTCCTTATAATTATGTTTTCAATATTGTGCTTAATTGTTAATATTAAGATGATTGATTTAGCCACGCTAGGCTAAATCTCTTGTGCTCTCGAGATTATGAAAAAGGGTTTTTGTGCTTAATTTACATTCTAAATTCTATCTTATGGTTGTTGTGAATAAGTTTTGCTGTGTTCTTCATAATTATGCATGATATTTCGCGAGTATTATGTATGATGAATATCTTCTTAAAGTGCAGTGAATTACTTAGAGATAACTTGTTTTAATCTTACCTACCGCTATATAGGAGGGTTAGAGTAAGTTGTTTGGGATATATTGTGGGTTGGTTGTGAATTTGTTAGATTAATTTACCTTAATTCTTACCTACCGCAATATAGGGGGGATTAGGGGGGTTAGTTTAGCATTAGCGTGACTGGTTCTGGCGTTGCCTCGGCCATAAAGGAGAGGTTGAACTTGAGGGTTTGGTTGAGTTGGTAATTGCAATATATTCTGGGTTAATTAAGGAAGTAAACTGTGCCTACCGTCATATAGGAGTGTTCAATGAACTGGTTAATATCTAAGTAGGTAAGTGCATCAATCACTCCTTACCTACGACCATATAGGTGGGTGTGAGTAAGTGTGTTTATCCTTAATTTGCATGGCCATAGATAGAATGTATGTGTATGTTTTTATGTAACCCTATCATATAATCTCGGGAGTACACTTGCTTGAACAGAAGTTTTAATTGAATCACCATTTTATTTGTTGTTTCCTTTATTACTTTTAGTTTGTCAATTAGAAAAACACAAAAAGATTTCCCATAGAACTTCAATACAGTCCTTTCCCCAGAGAACGAACTCGCTATACTATCACCTTTACGGGGTTGTTTAGCTTATTTTTGAGTAGGAGTGAATAGCAACCACGATCATATTTTATATACATATTTGCTCCCATCAAATAACCACAAGAATAAAGTCTAGCTAGGGACTAAATAAACCTAGAACTACAATTTCTTGCCATTTCTTTTTATTTTTATTTACATGTTAGTTTTTGTGTTTGTTTTGTGTTTTTAGTGTAATTAGGTTTGTTTTTCTTGTAGGAGTTCAAAGAGAACAATAAATGTGAAAGAATGAATATGAGAGATTGAAAAATGTGCATTAAGTGATAAAAAGAGCTAAGTGTGGAGGGGGATGCATACCCTTCACAACACTTGCATAATTTTTTCTTCGTTTTCACTCTCATGTCAATGGCACACAAACACATTTTTCACTCTAAATCACTTCATGAATTTCAATGTTAAATAGCGTGAGTTAGCATATGTTGTGAGTTTCAAAAGCTTGATGTGTGCAATTTTCATATATGTGGTTAATGGCACATTCATGGTTTACCAAGCATGAATTCATTAGGACTCAAGTGCACATGAGCTTAATGATTGGGATTAGAATTTGAACATGATTGTGATGCACACCTAGCACAAGAGCACTCACATGAGCACATTGTGAAAGTTTCTCATGCATGCCATAGAGTGATTGTGAATATTTTCGTTTTGAGTGATTATGTCTAGTGTCATTTATAGGTTCTTATTTGTTTAAATGTTTTCTTCTTGAACTCATACATGGAATTAGTTTACTTGTTCTCTTTCTTTTATCTTTTTTCAGGTTTTCCATCCATGAGGAAAAAAAAAGAGGCATCTTCACAATGGCCAAGTTCACATTTCAAATGCACAAACGAAGAGATGGCCATAATACATACACCTCGGAGACACAAAGAAATACAAGTTCAATTGGGTGTTTTCTTATCCCTCTCTTACCTTTTGAAAATAGCGCTTATTTTAAGTGTGGAGGGGATGAGATTGGTGAAGATGTTTGAAATTTTGCTTCAATGAATATTTTGTGATTTATGGATGTTGAACTTGGATTTTTAGTGTTTTTCTTGTTTAGGTTATGATTTTTGGTTGATTCTTGTGTCTCTTGATTGCACATTGAGAGTTCCTTGTGTGTTTTGAAATTTTGGAAGTCCCTTGTGTTAAAGCTTGAAGCTCTTGGATAGAAAATCCATTGTTGCTATTTTGGGATTCCATAATGTCCATAATTGTTGTGATTCTTGTGAATTTTTTATTTTTGTGACTTTTTGATTTTTTGTGGATTTTAGTGATTATACATATATTGTATGTTTGTGTTTAGTGTTTGAGTGTTGGTATTGGAAACTAAAATGAGAAGTTATGTCTAGTCTAAATTATATGAGATGATTGTTGTGTAGCCAATGATGTGAATTGTTTTATCTTAGAAACTCGACTTGTGATAAGGAAAATAACATGTTACATAAGGGAAGTCGGGTCATTGATGTAAAGTTTGACATTTTGAGTTTATTGTTAATATGCACAAGTGGGGAACTCATGGAGATTGACAAGTTTAGTTAATAAGATAGGTCGGAGTACCTTGGCACTTGGTTAGTTTAAATCTTGGACTAACTTTCCCTACGAGACATGTGTAGATACTTTCAAGTTTCCATAAATGAATTGGGCATTATGTGTTGTTTTTAATATTTCGTTGTTTAAATTGAATAAATTCCTCTCCAATGTGAGACGGCTCCTTCACTAACCGAAAAGGTTGAAGGAGAATTCATATGAGATATAATGGGAAAAACAGCCACAAAACCCTTGGCATGTTCTTAAGTTATTTGTTTTACGAATTTTGATGTGAATAAGTTCCCCTCCAATGCGAGACCGCTCCTTTACTAACCAAAAGGTTGGAGGAGAACTCATATGAGGTGGAATATGTGTATAAAAAACCGAAAAAACCCTTGGCATATGTTGTAATAAGAATAAAAGTCCCAATGATCTTGTAAACATTTTAGTATCTATATAATTGTCAAAGAGGTGATTGTAAGAAAAAGAGTAGAGCGAAGCTTAGTTGTCGGATCTCTTACCTATAGCATGGACATGAATAAGTCAAGATCCAAGTGGTACCCATTGCACACACACACACACAATGTACTCAACATGTTGAATGTGCACAAAAAGGCATTTTGAGGACTCTTGTGAATACATGGAGTGATTACATGTCATTTTAGTCGAGTAAGCTATGAGGCATGTACACATACACTTATCGAGTGCTTTAAATGATTAGACACATTGTTGAGTAATGTAAAATTGCCAATCCTTCATTCTTTGTTGTATATAAATGTTTTAGCATGATTTTGTTGTGTTGCTTGAGGATGAGCAAGGTTTAAGTGTGGAGGGTTTGATAAGGTGATGATTTTAACCTTATTGGACTTGTTTTACTTATCTTTTGAGCGTCCTTGTAGCATGTTTCTATGTCATTTTTATGTGTTTTTAATATATTTGTAGGACATTATGGCATGGGATGAGCAATGGAGTGAAGAACGATGAAGAGCACATTTTGAAGCGAAGTCGGATGAGCTTTATGGTTCTCCGGGGAAGCCTGCAATTTGACGATTTTTGCCCTCCAGCTTTAAAGTCAACAAGGGCATTTTTGGAACGACTTCAACACACAAGGAAGCCCTAATGTTTCTCCCATATATGTGAATTGGGCAGCCAAGAAGGAAGAGAGAGGGAGAAGAAGAGAAGAACAAGAAAAAGCCATCTTTTTGTTAGTGTAGTTAGTTTGTTTTTCTCCCTAGGAACTCCATAAGAACACACAACTAGTGTGTGTTCTTGGTGTAAATAGCATCAAGAGGAGAGGGATTTCATGTAAAGTCATTGACTCTAAGGACTTGTTTTGATAAAAGAAGCTTGGGGCTTTGGCTTGGAACATCAACGGGGAGTACTACTATTTGTATTCCTTTGTTTAATTCCATTGCTTTAATTCATTATTGTGATGTCCTTAGTAGTTTTGATGTGCTAAATTGCTAGTGCCCTTGGAGATTGGTTATTGGTTGTTGAATTGTTGTGCTTTTATGTGGATTTATGCTGTGGGTAATGAAGAATTAGGAACTACAAGCTAATCTAACATTTCATACTAGTAATGCTTGGGGTAGATTAGTATGTGGATAGTAGATTAGTGGTGGTGTTCTAGCCTTTTCTTGCCTCCGCCATAAAGAGGGAATTGGTTAGGACATTGAGATTCCAATGTTAGGGTTGGTGAATTCGGGTAGCATGAACTAATTTAGACCTTACCTCTGCCATAAAGGAATGAATAGATTAGGGAGTGACATTCGAAAGGGTGACTAGGTTTGGCTCTTGCCTTCGGCATAAAAAAGGAGCCGAATTGGAGTGCGATAAGCTTGGGAGAACGTAGGGCTCTTGGTTGACCTATTGGCAAATCCTTGCCTCCGCCGTAAAGGAGAGATTAGATAGGAAGTCAATTTCCCATAGGTGTCAACGTTATTAGGTTCTAGCTTCCGCCATAAAAGTGGAACTTGATTTATGTTGTCACAATCTTAATTCGTTAACCCATACTTGTAAACCACATAACACACTAATGTTTAGGAAAACCAATACTCCAAGGTACATGATTCCTTTTCTATGATGCATTTATTCGTTGTTTTTGTTCTTTTCTTTATTGGTTGTTTAGGTTATTTCCCTTCTCTTGTTTGTACTTTCACTACTTCACACACATTCACATTAATTCCATTAACTCATCCCCTCCCTGTGGGTTCGATCCTTACTTCCTCTAAGTTACAAAATGTCGGTGTCTTGATGCACCTTAAATGTCGTGAGGATTAGGGTTGTAAATGTATTTTATTCGGTTAAGCTTTAGCATTTGACCCTAGCTCCAAAACCGCTATCAGAATCCCTTAACATACTTATTTTGTATTCGGGCAGAATAGATAGCTTAAATTCAATTGTGTGTATCTTTCTCAATACTACTCCAAATGAGGATATCTTAGATGGTCTAGACAGCTCTTTGAGAATACGTCAATTCTTATTTTTAAAAGTTATTCCAATTCAATGTGCAGGTCTGAGAAATGGGGACATCTTTGTGATTGCTACATCAGTTTTTGACTGTTGAGTGTACTGCCACAGTTTGGGATAATGTTTATATCTTGAGCTACCGACCTTGGAAATTGATGCTTATTGAACCAATGGAAAGCCAAGAGAAAGATCTAAAACTCTTATGTTTACCACAAAATCCAATTTGGAAGTGAATACACTCATATATTGCCTGGAGGTGGGTCGTTGTGCTGAAAATGGAAAAAGTGCACGGCGCAGTTGCAGGAAGCAACAGCGCCACACAAGCAATACGCAAGGCGCGGTCATAGGAAGCGACCACGTTTTTCCAATTCGATGTGCAGGTCTGAGAAACGGGGACATCTTTGTGATTGCTACATCAGTTTTTGAGTATTGAGTGTACTGCCACAGTTTGGGATAATGTTTATATCTTGAGCTACAGACCTTGGAAATTGATGTTTATTAAACCCATGGAAAGCCAAGAGAAAGCTCCAAAACTCTTATGTTTACCACAAAATCCAATTTGGAAGTGAAGACACTCATATATTGCCTGGAGGCGGGTCATTGTGCTGAAAAGGGAAAAAGTGCACTGCGTAATTGCTGGAAGCGACCACGCCACACAA
Source organism: Ophiorrhiza pumila (assembly GCA_016586305.1). NCBI lineage: Eukaryota > Viridiplantae > Streptophyta > Magnoliopsida > Gentianales > Rubiaceae > Ophiorrhiza > Ophiorrhiza pumila. Next base: position 28,044,672 of record BLIW01000008.1, on the reverse strand, counting down.
GCAATACGGAAGCGACCGCGCCATCAGAACCATTGCACGGCGTGGCACATGAAAACTTGCATACAGCGCGGTCACGCCGTGCGGCCGCGCGATGCGTCAGCGCCATGAAATCTCTTCTTTGCTATAGTTCAGTAATTTGACCATAACTTTCTTTTCCAAGCTCTGACTTAAGTGATTCAAATAGCTATGGAAAGCTAAGACATAGGGCTAAAAATATCATGTTTTAGGTTTTGCCAAATTCGCAATTCATCAGGGCCATATTTCTGTTTCAATTGGATAGGTTGTTATTTTTCAAAGGTTGAGAGGTAAAAAGTTCCAATCTTGTATCTTTGTGATCTCCTTGCTTCTTTGAGCTGAATTTGATGCATACATTCATTGTTTGTCTTACACGGGTTGATGCCCACATGTTATACACAACACTTTGGAAGTATGTGCACACATGCACTCCACCTTGCACACATTTGCTACACACTTGTGCACATGCATGCACACATTTGCTACACACTTGCTGCACATTTGCTACACACTTTTTTTCTTTTTAGTTTGGCATAACCTCCTTATTAGGTGGGTTGCCACTCTCTATTTTATTAGATTCTTTGGTGGCTGATGAAAATACCCTAAAACCACCCTTACAAAAGAAGAAACCCTTGAACCTAGTCCCATTTACATGCATAATTCCTAATGGGACAAGATTCAAAAGGAAGTTTGAAAACGATAAACTTGGAGTACTTCCTCCATTTACTTTCATGTTCTTTCCTACTGTTTTCATATGCATGATACAAAAGACTCTGTAGATCACAAGGAGTGACAAAAGATCCCTTTTATTTGGGACATCCAAACAAGTATTCACCTTTTCGAAGCAGCACACCCTATTCTCTATACGAGCACAGTGGACAGCTTGAAATATCTTGTGTCTTATTAAGGTCAACAACTTCAGCTTCATGCCATGGGGTAGTTTCTGATATTTGATTCTGAGGAATATTCTTTTACCCCAGCTTTGCAACCACCTCATGAGTGTATACTCCATTTGAAACAGTCTTGACTTCCTTTGTGCCGCCCCCAGATCTAGTTGTTCCGCTACCAGTGAAGTCCGGCAGAACACAACATGCCAAGCAGCTATTTCCAAGAAAGACAATAGATAGATATACAGACTAGCCAATCCCATCCTAACTACAGCAGATGGGGGCCAAATATTCAGGGTTGGAAATCCAACCCTAACACCAGCAGGTTGGAGCCATAACCATATTCCAACAATATTTACCTGTAGCATAGGAAACCAGGTGGAGATAGCACAATTCCTTTTGCAATTAGCAACGCATGGTATGCATTCTATGTGTCCTCCTGCGCCCAAAAACAAGTGCTTTTCTTTAACACCAGGACTGGTAATTGTGCCCTGTCTATCTTGAGCAGTGAAAGGAATTGAAGAGAGGACTGAGCTCCTGGATGAGTTGCTAAAAATCTCGCTGAAATGTTAGCTTCCTTTGGGACCCTAGCTCCTGGACATTTGCTACACACTTGCTGCACACTTGCTACACACTTGTGCACATGCATGCACACATTTGCTGCACACAGATGCACACATTTGTGCAGATGCATGCACACATTCAGTACTCACCGCACATCACTTGTGCACATGCATGCACACATTTGCAGCAACTCCAGCACACATGCACCACAAGGCTCACTACACATGCACATCAAGGGCACAACTTATACACACATGAGCACTACTTTGTGCAAACTCTCGCTACACCGTGTGCACACTCTTGCTACACTTGTTGCAAGCTCACCCCACATGCACTACCTGAACACATTCATTGCAAATTATCCACACAAATGGCACTGAATATTTGCATGCATAACACTTCACACACACACACATTTGCACCAAGTGCACGATTGTCATGAAATATAAATGGTCCTGCGACCACGCCATGTAGAATTATGTGTGGTGTGATCCTAGAAAGCGACCACGCTGTGTATAATTTTGTGTGTCGCGGTCACAGGAAGCGACCGCGCTGTTTATATTTTTGTGTGGCGCGGTCGCCTCCGTTGTGTACTGATTGTGTGGCGCGGCCGCATCGTGGGTGTGTGCTTGTGGCACGGTTGCATCTAGCAACCGCGCCGTGCGAAAGTAATGTGATGATGCTGAAATTTTCTAAGTATTGCAGTTTACTCTTTTAGGTGTGCAGATGCGGAGGCACGGTTGCTTAAGGCTCAAGAGCATGAACTTTGCTGCGGAAGCGTGGAAGACTAAGGCTCAAAGGCGTGGAACTGCAGTTGGGTGCTGACTTAGAGCTTCATGCACGTGCATAGTTTTTGGGACATTTCTATCTTGCAGTGCCATTTCTGTAATTTAGTGCTCAATTTACGTTTACGTATTGTTTACGTTTTGTAACCTTTATATATAGAGGAATTAGCCATTCTTTTAGGGATTCAGAGACTTTTGGACTTACTTCTACAATTTTGACGAGATTTTGAGGAGCATTAATTTTCTCTCTCTTACTTCTTCTCTCTAGATTTTCTCTCTATAGAACGTGAACTCCAATTGCGATTCTGATCAAGATTCAGGATAGATCACTGTAATTCAACTCACAATTAAGGAAGCTTTGAGCAATTCTTTCACGAATTAAAGTTCATTGTTACAATACAATTGGGAAATTCTTTCTATTTAATGAAATAAATTGGTTGATATTGAAATTTGACGATCGTGAGTCGAGAATGGAGTTTTGTGGCTAAATTCATGGTGTCATAGGGTTTGTATTGGATGAGTGTGTAATTAGACTGCTTTAATGCTATGCAAATTGAAACGACTTCTATAGAATGGAATCATACTTTGATTAAAATGCATGAATTCTGTCTAAGGTTTCATAAATTCGCAATGTTATTGACTGAATTGAACGTAAATTGTGGTCGCCATACTGAGTTGATGTGAGATTCACCAATACATGCGGGAATGCATGAAACGAGAACTCAAAGTATGATGATTGAGTCTATTCACATGTTTTGTCTGTGCATGTTCTGAGATGCGGTCGGCATGCCGGTTTGAGTGCATTGAAGCTTAAGAATAGAGTGAAGACTGGCTTCTGTTGCTAACTAAAATTGAGAAACCTAGGTCAGGCCTCGCCATGGGAGGTTTTAGGAATTACATGCTAGAGTAGTTAGCTTTGGAATGTCGAGACGTTGCGGTATACATTCGTTACCTCGCCAAGGGACAGTGATGTTAGGGAGTGTGGAATGTAGCGCGGCTGCCATGCTGGCTGCAGGCTAGGCTCCTAGGCAGTTTGATCTCCTCTTGATTTGCAATGTGTGTTAGGTGCGTAGTTGAAGTTGTCTAACATGCATTCATCTTGTGCCAAAACCCTGGGACATTTGTTTAATACCTGTTTCTACATTACATTTTCTTTTCTTGTTGTTGTTATCACCTGTTCTTGTGACTTAATTTGTGAAAATTGTTAGTTCAAATTCTGAATTCTTGAAACTACCTTTTCCCTGAGGAACAAATCCTATCACCAATACTATAGGTAAGTAGGAACAGAAAAATAGGAAGAGGGTAAAGTAGGTGCCCCTTGTGATTCCTGGCCAGGCCTCTAGTTCTCCAAAATTGTCCCACCCTAGCTGCTGCGAGATTGATCTTAGTACAAGCGGGGTCTGGGGGGTTCCATTTGATGCACTGCAGGACCGAGGTTCTTCTAACATTCTGACAAATCTCCCAAAAAGTAGGCCAATCTAGTCCCAAGATCTGCACCCCTTTAAACTGCAAATGCATTAGTTCTTTGATGGACATGAAGATTCTTTCCACTAGTGCTCCCACCTCAGGGGTAGCTTCATCATAAGTAATCTTATTTCTAAGCTTCCAAAGCCACCAGCAAATGAAGGATGGACAAATCTTTCTCAGGAATCTCCTGCATTCAGAAGGGGTTTTGTGGTTCTGCAAACAAATATTTAAGGTACCTGCAAAGCATTGAGAATGGTCAAATTTCCCAATTTTTGCCGCAAATATCTTCCAAGGGCATATGAGGGGCCCAAAATGCCCACCTTATGTAGGTTATGGCCAATAGGGATTATATTTGAGATGAGTCTCAACATTAGGAATGACATCTTAACTGGCACTGTAGGGTCCCAAATGAACTTTGTATGAGAGCAAAGAGATCTGCTAACTCCCCTGATGCTTTTGAAAGCTGAATTCAGGCTAAAATTGCCATCCAAGGTAAGGTTCCAAATCATCCTATCAGTTCCTTCTATTTTGATGGGAGTCTCCATAAAGATTTCCCTCGGAATTAGTGGTAGAAGAAGTCAAAGTTTGTCCCAATCCCATCCCTGTGACCCAAGTACCTCTGAAACCTTATAATTCACTTGGCATTCAAAAAAATCAGACAGCTTACCTCTGTGGCACCATTTATCATGTAGCAAGCTAAATTCCCCACTTCCTACCTGGAATTGGATGTGATCCTCTGCAAATGGAGCAGCCCTGCAGAGTCTCTTCCACGTCTGGGAATCACCTCTCCGGGCCTTAATCTCTGAAGGGTAGTGGGAACCACAGTATTTCACCCACATGAATCTGGCCCAGAGGGAGTTCTTTAATCTGAACCTCCACCAAAGTTTAGTAGTTTGGGCTGAGACTATGTGATTAAGGTCCCTAAAACCTAGTCCGCCCTTCTCCTGGGTGAAGCACAAGTCTTGCTAGCTAATCCAGTGACGTTTGGTTCCCTTATCCGCAGCTGACCACAGGAAATTAGAGAGCAAAGACTCTACTTGGTTAATGACTCTTTTAGGTGGATTTAGACTCATAGTGGTGTAGAGGTGGATGGAGGATAGAACACTTTTAACTAATGTGATCCTACCACCTAGCGTAAGAAACTTGGAACTCCAACTTCCTATAGTGTGACTAATCTTCTCTAATAACAAGCTAGGATTCTCTTAAAATGAAGTGGTGTGCCTAGATAGGTAGGAGGGAGAGACCCTCTAGCAAACTTAGTAATTCTACCAATGATGTGTTTCTTGGAGTTAGGTAGCCTTATATGAACCAGGTAGGAGCTCTTGGCTGCATTAATCCTCTGTCCAAAGACCCCTTCACAATGATGTAGTTTTTCCATAATGGCTTTAATAGCTTGGGGTTTTGCAGAAGAAAAGATAATCAGATGATCTGCATAGGCTAGATGGGAGATTCTTAAACATCCTTTAGGGACACAAAAATCCATTTTCTTATCCACATTACTATCCAGAACTCTAGACAGGTATTCAGAGCTAATCACAAAAAGCAGTGGAGAGATGAATTGCTTGATATTGAAATTTGATGATCGTGAGTCGAGAATAGAGTGCTGTTGCTAAATTCATGATGTCCTAGGGTTTGGATCGGATGAGTGTGTAATTAGACTGCTTTAATGCTATTCAAATTGACACTACTTCTATAGAATGGGATCATACTTTGATTGAAATGCATGAATTTTGTCTAAGGTTTCATAAATTCGCAATGTTATTGACTGAATTGAACGTAAATTGTGGTGGCCATGCTGAGTTGATGTGAGATTCACCAATACATGCATGAATGCATGAAACGAGAACACAAAGTATGATGATTGAGTCTCTTCACTTGTTTTGTCTGTGCATGTTCTGAGACCGGTCGCCATGCCGGTTTGAGTATAATGAAGCTTAAGAATAGAGTGAAGAGCGGCTTCTGTTTTTTTTAAGGAAAAGGAAACTTTATACCATTATGAACAAAATACGATGCCGGATATACCCGACCACTCTGTTACAAACATATGAGCCATACATTTGAAGTACTACTCCATTACATGAAACACGATCTAAAGCAGGGAATTATAGAAAAGTCACCTTAGTAACTACCAAACTATCAATGCTCTAATTCCCTCTTGGAAGTATATGTATAATCCTACCAACTTGACTGAGTAATACTACTATGCAAGTCGGAGCTGGGAGGACGGAGAAATTCAACCGAAGGCGGCAAGATATCTCACCAATCATGTAAATGGTTTGCCAAGAACATGAAAAACCCCAAATTCCATAAGCAAACAGAACCACCGGGACCTCTCCTTCAATAATTATCACTCAGTTCATGAGAGAATCCCCTTCATCAAGGTCATTACAATCACCAAATTAACACCAAAGGTACAAAGATTACCTCGGGCATAGTCATCACTTTAAGGTCAGGTGATAGAAGTAGTTGACAAAATCAATCATCAACAGCAAGAACAGAAAAACCAAAATACTGAATCTTCTACCCAAGCATAACCAGCAATTCAAACACATTCAGCCGAATGCTTGGGTTAAAAAACAATTCCAACAACCAATTCCAAAAAAGATAATTTATGCAGCTCAACAATCACCCAGGAAAATGATATGAACCAAAGCAGCAAAGAAACAAATGTCCAAGATTGACCAATTGCAGAATCGGTAAATCTTAACCAAGTGGCAAAATTTAAAGTCCACAATCATTATTAACCAAAGCAGCATATGTCCAAGAAGACCAATTGCAGAATTGGGATTCCAATGTACCAACTCACAGTCACCATATCGTAGTGAGCTCAAATCTCAGCAAAGGGAGCAAACTTGTGAGTCCAAAAAAACATAAATCCTGTCTTTTTGACCCAATGTAAGAAAGAGTAAATGGATGACATCGATGAACAGTAATGGAGCTGACATCGATAAAGAGTGGCTTCTGTTGCTAACCAAAGTTGAGAAACCTAGGTCAGGTCTCGCCATGGGAGGTTTTAGGATTTGCAAGCTAGAGTAGTTAGCTTTGGAAAGTTGAGATGTTGCGGTATACATTCGTCGCTCTTAGGCCTCGCCACGGGAAAGAGTGATGTTACGGAGTGTAGAATGCAGCGCTTTCGCCATGCTAGCTGCAGGCAAGGCTCCAAGGCAGTTTGATCTCCTCTTGATTTGCAATGTGTGTCAGGTGCGTAGTTGAAGTTGTCTAACGTGCATTCATCTTGTGCCAAAACCCCGAGACATTTGTTTAATACCTATTTCTACATTACATTTTCTTTTCTTGCTGTTATTATCACCTGTTCTTGTGACTTAATTTGTGACAATTGTTAGTTGAAATTCTGAATTCTTGAAACTACCTTTTCCCTGAGGAACGAATCCTATGACCAATACTATAGGTAATTAGGAACAAATTGGTACGCACACAATTAACGCATCACTTTCCTTACAAAACAAGCCCTTAGAGTCAAGACCTTACATGAAATCCACTCTAAAGGATGCTATTTATACCAAGAACACACAGTCAATGTGTGTTCTTGTGGAGTCTCTAGAGAGAAAAGCTCTCAAAACCTAACTAAAAACTAACCTAACTAATTGCTAACTACTTACTAAAAATGACTTCTCCCTTGCTATACAAAATTGGAGGAGATATATGGTTGCTCTTGTGTGTTTTTGTCGTTCCTCAAAATGCCCTTGAAGTCTCCAAACATAAGTGCAAAGTAGACTTGTAAATGCTGCCTCGCGCTGCTGAACGTCGTGACGTTCAGTGAGGACCGTCGCGATGTTACTTCAATTGTCCTTAACGTCACGACGTTCAGGGAGGAACGTCGCGACGTTCATCTCCAGTGGTGCGCCAGAGAAGTCGCTCCGGCGCGCTGGAAACATTCGGCAAAAACGATCATTTTCTCCTCTTTCGGAACGTCGCGACGTTCAGTGAGGAACGTTGCGACGTTGCTGAAATTTACCCAAACGTCGCAACGTTCATCTCCTTGACTTGGACAAAGCTCTTTTCATTCTTTCTCTATTCCATTGTTCATATTTTGCCACAATGTCCTACAAAATGCATTAAAATACATAAAAAAACATGTAAAAATGCTACAAGGCTAATGAAAGGTTAAGTAAAAACGAATCTAATAAGGTGAAAATTATCACCTTATCAAAAATTTTAAATTATCACCAGTTTCGGTGGCTACTCATTATATTTTTGCAAATATTAAATATCACAAATAATTGTTCACTAGTGCTCTATTTGGTCTATTTTTTACAAACCTCAATCAAAAGTACGTAATATAGTGATTTGTGCATAAAAAATAGACACCTTCAAATTTTAAAAAATCACCATTTGTACTAGGTTATAACTCACAGTTTTTGGTTAAAAATAGAAAATAGTAAAAAATTGCTCACGGGATTTATTTATATCAACATTTAGAACCCAACATAACTAGAAAATATCTTATCTGATTATTTGTAGCAAAAGTTCTAAAAATTAAAAATTTTATAAAAATCATCATTTTCCTTGATGGAGATATACAACTCACATTCTTTGAAAAAAGGACAGAAAATCGCATAATGTGACCACAAATTTCTTTTTTTGTATGCTTTTTGTATCCAACTTAATAAGAATACATATAATCTTATGATGTGTATGAAAAAGTAAAATATTTCTAAATCACAATTTTTGGTAAGATATAACTCAAGATTTTTCAAAAAAAAACTATTGAAAATAAAATAAAAAATGTTTGGAAATGCCCTTTTTGGATCAATTTTTGCCCGTAATTTGATGAGAAATATATAATCTAGCGATTTGTGTAAAAAAAATAAGAAAATTAAAATTTTTAAAAAATTGCCACTTTCTGTGAGTTATGACTCACTATTTTTTACAAAAATAGAAAATCACAAAACATTATTCGCAAATGCTCTATTTGGCCCATTTTTTTCCCCAACTCAATGAAAAGTATTTAATCTAGTGATTTGTGCACAAAAAAACAAGAAAATGAAAAATTTTAAATTATCACCATTTTCGGTGGCTACTCATTATTTTTTTACAAATATTAAAAATCACAAATAATTGTTCACAAGTTCTCTATTTGGTCTATTTTTTACAAACCTCAATCAAAAGTACGTAATCTAGTGATTTGTGCACAAAAAATAGACAACTTCAAATTTTTAAAAATCATCATTTGTACTAATTTATAACTCACAATTTTTTTGTCAAAAATAGAAAATAGTAAAAATTTCTCACGGGATTTATTTATATCAAAATTTTGAACCCAACATAACTACGAAACATCTTATCTCATTATTTGTAGCAAAAGTTAAAAAAAATAAAAAATTTATAAAAACATCATTTTCCTTGATGGAGATATACAACTCACAATCTTTTAAAAAAAGGAAAGAAAATCGTGCAATGTAGCCCACAAATTTCATTTTCGGTATGTTTTTTGTATCCAACTTAATAAGAATACATATAACTTATGATGTGTATGAAAAAGTAAAATATTTCAAAATTACATTTTTCGGTAAGATATAACTCAAGATTTTTCAAAACAACTACAGAAAATAAAAAACAAATAAATGTTTGAAACTGCCATTTTTTGGATCTATTTTTGTACAAAATTTGATGAGAAATATACAATCTAGCAATTTGTTTACAAAAAAAATAAGAAAATTTAAAATTTTCAAAAATCGCCACTTTCGGTGAGTTATGACTCACTATTTTTGACAAAAATAGAAAATCACAATAAATTTTTTGCAAATGCTCTATTTGGAAAATTTTTTTGCCCAACTAAATGAAAAGTATTTAATCTAGTGATTTGTGTACAAAAAACAAGAAAATGGAAAATTTATAATTATTACAATTTTCGGTGGCTACTCACTATTTGTTTACAAATATTAAAAATAACAAATAATTGTTCACAAGTTCTCTATTTGGTCTATTTTTTACAAACCTCAATCAAAAGTAAGTAATCTAGTGATTTGTGCACAAAAAATAAACACCTTCAAATTTTTAAAAATCACCATTTGTACTAGGTTATAACTCACAGTTTTTGGTTAAAAATAGAAAATAGTAAAAAATTACCCATGAGATTTGTTTATATCAACATAACTAGAAAACATTTGATATCATTACTTGTAGCAAAAGTTGAAAAGATTAAAAATTTTCTAAATATTATCATTTTCCTTGATGGAGATATATAACTCACAATCTTTGAAACAAATGAGAGAAAATCGCGTAATGTAGCCCACAGATTTCATTTTTGGTATGCTTTTTGTATCCAACTTAATAAGAATACATATAATCTTATGATGTGTTTGAAAAAGTAAAATATTTCAAAATCACAATTTTCGGTAAGATATAACTCAAGATTTTTCAAAAAAAATAAAAATAAAATAATAAATAAATAAATATTTGAAACTGCCCTTTTTGGATCGATTTTTTATCATAATTTGATGAGAAATATATAATATAGCGATTTGTGTACAAAACAAAAGAAAATTAAAATTTTGCAAAAATCGCCACTTTCGGTGAGTTATGACTCACTATTTTTGACAAAAATAGAAAATCACAAAAAATTATTCGCAAATGCTCTATTTGGCCCATTTGTTTGCCCAACTCAATGAAAAGTATTTAATTTAGTGATTTGTGTACAAAAACCAAGAAAATGGAAAATTTAAAAAAATCACCATTTTCGGTGAGCTACTCCTATTTTTGACAAATATTAAAAATTACAAATAATTGTTCGTAAGTGCTCTATATGGTCTATTTTTTACCAACCTCAATCAAATGTACGTAATCTAGTGATTTGTGCACAAAAAATAGACACCTAAAATTTTAAAAAATCACCATTTGCAGTAGATTATAACTTACAGTTTTTTGTCAAAAATAGAAAATTGTAAACAATTGCCCACACGGGTTTTTTTTATATCCTCATTTTGCACCAACCATAACTAGAAAATATTTGATTTCATTATTTGTAACAAAAGATTAAAAAATAAAAAATTGTAGAAAATTCATCATTTTCCTTGATGGACATATACAACTCAAAATATTTGAAAAAAGGAAAGAAAATTACGTAATGTAGCCCACGGATTTTATTTCTTGTCTACTTTTTGTATCCAACTTAATAAGAACACATATAATCTAATGATATATATGAAAAAAGTAAAATATTTCTAAATCACAATTTTCAGTGAGTATACACATGATTTTTTCTAAAAACGAGTGAAAATAAAAAATTAAATATTCGAATGTGCTCTTTGTCGATCGGATTTTGCACTTAATTTGATGACAAATATGAAATATAGTGATTTGTGTAAGTGATCTATTCGGTCCATTTTTTTGCCCAACTAAATCAAAGCTATGTAATATAGTGATTTGTCCACAAAAAATAGTCACTTATATTTTTTGAAAACTCACCATTTACTTATATCCATATTTTGCACCCAATATATCTAGAAAACATGTGATCTCATTAGTGGTAGAAAAAGAATAAAAAATTAAAAATTATAGAAAAATCATCATTTTCCTTGGTGGAGAAATACAACTCACAATTTTTTTAAAAACGGACAAAAAATCGCGTAATGTAGCCCACAGATTTTATTTCTTGTCTACTTTTTGTATCCGACTTAATAAGAAAACATAAAATCACGATTTTAAAATCATATTTTTCGGTAAGATATAAAATCACGATTTTTTCTAAAACAATTGAAAAAAAATGTTCGAAAATGCTATTTTTGGTTCGATTTTTAAACATAATTTGTTGAGAAATATGTAATATTGTGATTTTTGGAAAAAAAAAGAAAATTAATTTTTTTCAAAAATCACCACTTTCGGTTAGTTATAACTCACTATTTTTTGACAAAAATAGAACATCACAAAACAATTGTTCGTAAATGCTCTATATGGTGCATGTTTTTGCCCAACTCAATGAAAAGTATTTAATCTACTGATTTGTGCCCAAAAATTAAGAAAATGAAAAAATTTAAATTATCATCATTTTCGGTGGCTACTCGCAATTTTTTAACAAATATTTAATGACAAATAATTGTTTGCAAGTGCTCTATTTGGTCTATTTTTTACCAACTTCAATCAAAAGTATGTAATCTAGTGATTTTTTTTTTATGAAAACCGAATTTATTAGCCTTAATCAAAATAAAGAGGCCGGATGTACCCGTCACCTCGTTACAAAAAGAGGAAGCCATGAGAGTGGAGTACTACTCCATTACATTTTCGATCAAAGCCTCTTTACAAAAAACTATAGAAAGAAAAACAAACAAAAGAACCACGAGTAAGTGCGGGGTTAAGAGTTCCAAAAATTTGATCACCCCATGGTTATGTCAAATTCTAACAAATCTGAATCCCAGTCTTAGCTTCACCTTAAATCAACTGTACACAAAATATTTCCTTACCATTGAAGTTAGTCTGCCCCACCTATGTGCCAAGAAAGTCAAAATGAGTGAAGACTATTAGATTCTGTAGCTATCTCTCATTAATCATCAATCGTAATCAGTTTCAGCAGCCATGGCAAAGTAAGACCAAAGGACGAAAGTGTACAAAATAGCCTCAGCACTGCTTCCCGCCTCACCATAAGAGCCAAATCAACAAGGCTACGCCCATTCAGCATCACAAGTTCAAACAGCAACAACCAAGCAAACAGACATATCAAAAACCTACTAGAGACTTTGCATCTCGCACAGGAGGAGGCTCAGATTCTTAACAAAAGAATTTTCATTGTGTAGCCAAAATACGCTTGACTATACTACCAAAATTTCAGCAGCATTTCCTCTGTTTACACCTTGATTCCAGTTCAATAGTCCAAACAGGAGCAGGGAAATTCTCCACCAGCATCATTCATCAACAAATTCCAAAGGAATTCAACCAAACCACAACACAGTAATGCAGTTCAGAATCATCAAAACCAGCCCAAACATGACAAAAGCACCTCACAAGGTAGGATCCAACACATAATATGATCAGCCAAAGACAGTCATTAAAAGTAGAGTTTGTATATCATGAAACAAGGCAACTGATATAAACTTCAGTAATCATGGCCCTTTCACACTCTAGTACTTATATGTCTCAGCTGTGTTTCCATCTTTTGCCTTCCGAATAGCATATGAAAGGATTTCGGTCCCTAAGCCTTCTCCCCGATGTAAAATTGGGGCTCACTAAGGCTTCCAAGAACTTTGTTTGTTTAACTGATTTCTATTTTCTTTCCATTTTATCAATGAAGTTGTACAGTTCATCTTGAAGATCCTCATCATAGCTGTTCTCCGTCCAGCGGTCTTCTCCACCATCCTCCGATTCTACTTCAGTTGGAATGTCTTGAAGGACTGCTAAATCTGATGTGGACCTGACTTTGTGCACATTGATGAACTCCCCTTCGACCCACCTTAGCGTTGGCATGGCTTTTATAATTTCTAAATCTGTCTTGGGATTTCCTTTATGCATGTTCGATGGTTCTCCTTCTTCCCAACTTGTCATAGCGTTGCTAGCCTCCTTATTCATCCTCTGTGAAGGATTGTTCGGATCTGCTTCACTATTCTCGGTCACATTGTCCTTCTCCAATGAAGACTGAAGATCCATCGGTACAGCAGATTCCCCTTCCTTTCTGTCAATAAGCTCCAATAATTGCCCAAGGTTAGCCAAGAACTGGCCCAAGTTTTTGTCATCATGAATTGGTGGAGGTCCTTCCCTAGCTGTCAAAGCTCGATCAATGATGTCTACTTCTTCTGCTGAAGCTGCAATATCTCCTCCCTCAGTTGTCCTAGTCACCACATTCCCATCACTTAGGGCCTGAGCTAGAGTATTCCCATCTATTTTCGACAGTACTTGAACATCATCTCTTAGGCCAGAAAAGTGGTATGTTTTATTTCCAGCTCCAATCGATGATTCCTGATGGAGGCTTGTCTCTTGCAGAGAAGTAGATGCTACAATTCCTTGAGTGATGACTGATTTTTCTTTATCATGACGATTCACTGCAGCGTTGTTGATGGGAGGTTTGTGGGGATCATTTGTGGATAGCCTGTCCTTCTGCACCTATACTTGCCTTCCTCTGGTTTTTTCTTCTACGAGTTCTGTGGAATTCTCACAATCTGCTGGGAGGTGACCCAACTTGTAGCATTTGGTGCAATAGGTGGGTTTGTCCTCTACCTGTATTGCTTGCCAGAAACCTTTGTCTCCCCTGCCGATCCAAACCCTATCTGGATATCCTTTGGTAAGATCAGCTTCAACGCAAACTCTAGCTATACTTGGCCGGATGGTTTTTAGAGCTGCAGCAGTTGCCATATCAGTCTTCAGAGGTTTCCCCACTACACTTGCAAGACTGACTAACACTTTCTTGTTGAAGCAGTGTAAAGGCAACAGAGGAAAGTTAATCCAAATAGGAGCAATTGGTGATTCCATGTCTGTACTGAACTCAGTCGACCATTTGAAAATCCTAGCTTTGAAACCACGAAATGACCAGCACTGTTTCAACCACATTCTTTGGAAGTCTATTTCTAACTCAAACCTAAATACAACGTGCTGAGAGTCAATTAGGCCAACAAAACAAGGGCCATTAAAACCAGCGGCTTGGACTTCTCTCCGGATTATCACCATTGCCGGTCTCCCCCAATCGAATTTACCAATTAATGTAAATTTAAATGGATCAGCTATCACATTTTCTTCAAGAGTAGATAAGAAAATTGCCGATTCACCTTTGTGTGTTCCGAGAGGGATGGCATGAGCACGTATTTGCTCTAAGAATAGAGTTGTCACCGGCGGCGTAGTTGCCGGAGGGCTGTTGGTAACCGGTGATCCTAAGGTTGTTGCCCCCGGAACCACCATATTTGTAGGTGTTTGAGTGGGATCCACCCCATTTGGATTGGGGATAGGCGTGGCGGCAATTGTTGTCTGGCCATTAAGCACATCCCGGTAGGAGAAGGCTATAGCCGCCGGTCTTTCTGCCGTCATACAGTTACTCCGGCAGTCTGCACGAACCCTAACTGGCAGGAGTAGTAGCTTGTGAACCGATCAACTTGTCTACAGTAGCCTATGCTCCCTTGCTGAAAGGATAAAACCGATCAGTCCGATTGTTGTTCGATCTAGTGACCAGCAGTCAGCTTGTGAACAGTGGACTAAACTGTGGTGTGACCCGCTAGCACTCCAATGCAAGACCTGTAGCTCGATGAGGCTGAGCCAAGGAATGAACCGCAGCTAGGACACCCGATCTTGTTGGATCTGAAACCAAGAAGGGCGGATTGATGAAAATGCTGTTCACCAAGAACTTCCTCTTACGGCTGGTAGAGGGGCTTGTCAACCAGAGCACTAAAGGAGGAGAAAGGAGAAAGGCTCCGGCCCAAAGGCCAGAGCCGGCTTGAGGATGGAGGTCGGTGCCTATGTCCGATCGTGAGGAAGGATCAAGTCTTAGATGACGTGAGGAATGTGTGGTTCAGGAAGAGAGCTTGAGAGCTTGAGAGCACATTATCAACGAAAAAACTTTTATATGTAATCTAGTGATTTGTGCAAAAAAACAGACACTTGCAAATTTTTTAAAATCACCATTTGTACTAGGGTATAACTCATAGTTTTTGGTTAAAAAAATAGTAAAACATTACCCACGGGATTTATTTATATCAATATTTTGAACCCTACATAACTAGAAAACATCTGATCTCATTATTTGTAGCAAAAGTTGAAAAGATTAAAATATTTACAAAAATTTTCATTTTCTTTGATGAAGATATATGACTCACAATCTTTGAAAAAAAGGACAGAAAATCATATAATGTAGCCCACAGATTTCATTTTTTGTATTCTTTTTGTATTCAATTTAATAAGAAGACATATAATCTAATGATGTGTATGAAAAAGTAAAATATTTCAAAATCACAATTTTCGTTATGGTATAACTTAAAATTTTTCCAAAAAACAATTGAAAATAAAAAAATTAATTGTTTGAAACTGCCATTTTTGGATCTATTTTTGCACATAATTTGATGAGAATATTTAATCTAGCGATTTGTGTAGAAAAAAAATTTAAAAATTAATATTTTTCAAAAATCGCCACTTTCGTTGAGTTATGACTCATTATTTTTGACAAAAATAGAAAATCACAAAAAATTGTTCGCAAATGCTCTATTTGGCCAATTTTTTTGCCCAACTCAATGAAAACTATTTAATCTAGTGATTTGAGTACAATAATCAAGAAAATGGAAAATTTAAAAAATCACCATTTTCGGTGAGCTACTCACTATTTTTGACAAATATTAAAAATTACAAATAATGTTTCACAAGTGCTCTATTTGGTATATTTTTTTACCAACCTCAATCAAAAGTACGTCTTCTAATGATTTCTGCACAAAAAATAGACACCTAAAATTTTAAAAAATCACCATTTGCAATAGGTTATATGATAAGTCAGTTCTATACTAACTTATATGTGATAAATCATTAGGCTTTTGTATGAATTTAATGTAAAAATCTTACTTGTTGTGTGCCAAATGTGCATGAAATGATATTTACGGAGATTGTGAAGAAGTGTTGAAAATGTTTTTGAAAAGCTATGTTGTGTACCTCTCAATTTTACCCTAACACTACTGTAGTTGGGGTGAGAAGGATCGTTCCTCAGAGAAGGGTTGGTTGTCTAGTGAATGTTTGTTCAAGACAATCTTCTGTGTAACAAAAGCAAACAGAACAAATGCAAGACAGTATGAATGCAAAATGTTAGTGTCTACACAAGAAAACGAGGTACTGCATTGAGGGATAACAACCGGTACAGATCTCTTCTTATTATCACTGACTAGTGTATATGCATTAGCGAACTTCTGCTAGTTTAATGAGATCAATCATCAGGGTGGTTCTCTCAACCTCAATCCACTGACTCCTCAAACTTCCCCTCGTGGGGCAAATTGTTGCCACAAATTAATAACCCAGATCCCTACCCTTGAGTAACAATTCTAGTTCAATGCACTTCGATAAGTTTTCCCGAGTGTAATGCATGTATAGAGTGCTGATAAGATTGTGCGGTGTATGAGGTGCTTATGGTGTATGCATGTGCTAGGTGAGTGTAGTGTCTTGTGTGTGTGCATGGGGTGCAAGAGTGCTGAGAAGATTGTGCGGTGTACGAGGTGCTTATGGTGTATGCATGTGCTAGGTGAGTGTAGTGTCTTGTGTGTAGTGCTTGGTGAGAGTTGTGAGTGTTAAAAGTGGAGTGCTGGTGTAGTGGAGAGAAAATGTGCAAGTGTGAGTGAGTGTGGGAGCAGGTGTGCGTGAGTGTGTGCGGGCAGTGTGTGAGTAGAGCGGGAGCGTTGCGTACCTGCTGTGTGCCTCGTGTGTGTTGGGCGGGCGCCTGGTGCGCTCACTGTGTAGTGTGTGTGTGGGTGGGTGCCTAGCGAGCCCGCCGTGCAGTGTGTGTGTGTGATAGGCAGGCTCGCCGTGTGTGCATGAAGCAGGGCACGCGTGTGTGTGAAGTGTAGGCGCCTAGCTCGCCCGCCCGTGCATGTGTGTGCTAAGTGTGTGTGCATGTGAAGTGCTTTGATTGTGCTTGTGTGTGTGGCTGGAACTTGTGTACGTGCTTGACACTTGTGAGGCCGCTGTGTCAAGGTGTGTACTTACTTCCAATTCATGCAATAATCTTATCAATTTGTACAACATTTCCACAACTCTTGACGATTTCCTCAATTATCAGTTTATGAACATTTCCACACATAAGTCATGCATCAAGCACACTTTTGACAATAAATGCATGCAAAAGCTCAAGCAATTGTAACCTATGAGTCGAGATAAACCCGACTTATCACTCCCTCACACTTGAACTTTTGCTCGTCCCGAGCAAAATAAAGCATTTACAATCTCTTCATCCACTTTCACATTCGACACTTCCAACACCATCATCTATCCATTATTTAAACAAAATATTAGCATGCAGAAATTCTTTACTCAGTTTAGTCTCACAGTTCATCTAAGTCATACTATTTGTCAACGAAGGTGTAACGAATAAACACCAAACCACCAACGTGATGTGTGTGCTGAGAGTTTTCTATGCTCACTTGCCCTGTTTATGCAAAGTACTCAAGCAAACACTTGGGCAATAATTCTTGCACTACAATCCCTTTGTCCACAGAGACAAACACTTCATACTAAAGATAAAAGATAGAGTTTTTCTTCATATGCTTACTAGGGTTGCCCCCTTATTCAATGCACATTGGTGCCTAAATTTTCTTTCAAATTCATGCAGCATTTTGGTGCTTGGTTGCTAGGGATTTTTAGTTATTTTTTCCCTTTACTTGCCAATGGCTTTTTCTCTTTTGTTTCTTTCCTCAGGCATTCCATGTTCATGTGTGTCTTCAATAGACTATATACTAAAAATTCAAGAACAAGTGTTTACAAGTAGAATTCACAAACAAATTAAGAGATATATACATTCTCTCCTGTGTCTAATAGATCTTACTTTAACATCACACTTTAACATCACATTCTCTCCTGCATTCTATGTTCATGTTAGTTCTATCTTACTTTAACATCACACTTTAGTCAGCAACTTGCATAAATCAAATGAATTCTGTAAACTAAAATTCTTTCGTATGCATGAAAAGTTGAGTAACAACGGTAGATTGGATATTGGTATTGAAAGTGCTGATTGTGCAAATGAATTAAGACAATTTTCACACCACACAACAACAACACTTTCACACTTATTACAACTAAAAATGAAGTATCACGCACCAAGGTCAGTGCTAGTCACTAACTTTTATTCCAACATTTCTCACACTAAATACACCAACACATCATTTTCTTTCCATAGCACACATAACACAAAAAATTTAAAGGCACCACCTACCCAGCACAACTACTGCAAATATCACCACAGCACAACAAACAAGCCAACTCCAGCATGCTAATCAAGCAAGCACATAAAAATAGATGTATTCATGAAGGAAAATAAGCATGTGGAATCCTCGAAGGCATAAACCATAACAAGCATTCCCTTATCCACACTTAAAATTTACATTGTCCCCAATGTAAAGTGAAAAAATAGGTTCAGGAACTCCCTTTTGTTTTGTAGACTGTGATATCCAATGTTTTCTGAGTTGAGTGCCCTTGTCTTCAATTTTTCCTTCATAACTATAGTCCTTTAAACTCAACTTACACCATGCTCAACAGCTTTGGCTCTCATTTGGTCTCCCCTTTGCCCTTGAAGGACCCCACACTTGAGCTCATGAAATCTTGTACCAAAACACACAACTCACGACATAAAGTATAAACATACATTCATGTAAGCACACTAACCATGTTTTCCATACTGAGTAGAACTCTATGCAATAAAAGTGTCCCAATAATGCATTATGTTCATGGCAAGTTTAAACTTTACACATGGTTAACACTTCACATTTTACAATACGCATGAAAACCAACCAACTAGAAAGCATTCACATCAAATTTTAACATGGAAGTTCAACAAGGTATTTCCCATAGAAAATAGATTTCAATATAGCACCAGGGAATGAGCTCATACCTTATATTGTACAAACATGAGTGAATAGTGACATGTTGGAAACTTGGTGTCAAAGTTGTGGTACAACATAACATACTGTGCGTGTGTGTGAATTGTGGCTTGTGGTGTACAAGAGAGAATAGAGAAAAAGTGAGGTATGCAAGTGAGTGCCACACCATTACCTTGGGTCTTGGTGGTGTATAATGGATCATGTTATTAGCAGTTTGGAAACACCCTCACACTTGGCATTTGTTTGGCCTTTGCTTGAAGCTCCTGCACACAAGAGACATGAACTATTTAAAACAAAAAAACAAGAACTCACAACTCAAACAAATATTTATTCATGGAAGGTAGAGTATGTAGTTCTAGATTTATTCAGTCTACAACTAGACTTTATTCATGAAGCCTCCTTTTTCAAGATTCAGAATAACCATCTCCATACTAGAAGAATGCACTTTCATAAGCACTCTTTTTCCTCCAGTAGGGCACTGGACGAATATTTTTAGGAAAGAGATGTTGGAGCTCATGCACATGAGGAACAATTTCAATATACTTTAACTCGAACCATGTATGTTCCCCCATAGAAAACAACTCTTTTACTTCCTTCACCAAACTTGGTTCTGAAATCCTACAAGGCTCAACCACAGTTTTGTGCATCCATGGTCTCAACAAACTCATAAGTAATTTCAAAAATGGATGCATCAACAAAGCAATTTTCCAACATGTTCGCAATTTCTTTACAAAGCATTAAATCTTCATCACATAAACTAACATAGGGATCAATTGGAGTCATTCCTTTGTCAACAAAACAAGGTTCACTATGCACACTTAACAAAGGTATCTCATTTTTCTCTGTTTGCTGGTCACCATTTAAAGCTTTCAATTCATGCATAGTTTCAGAAGTTGGTGCCTCAACAGAGTGCTCAATCATCATGTTGTCATTTTCATTAGCAAGTGCAATGTTGATTTCATTCATATTCACACATGCTTCAATAAGAGATGTCTATGTACAATTCACAGGGCATTCAAGGGAAGAAGAAGTATCTAAAGAAAGTCTACCAATATCATCATTGTGCTCATGAAAACCCGCAGAGTTAAGGTAAGACCACCCTCCATTTTGACAGTGAGAAACCAAAAGGCCCTAAATTCATCATAAGTATGCTCATCACAAGAGACATCATTCTCATCAGAAGAACTCATATGTTCATGCACAAAAGAATCATCAACAGATCACTCATGTACAAGATCCCCAACACTTGTAGACTCCAACTCCCTTGGACACTTTAAACCACAATAAACATTGGCATACATATCAAAATGATTTTCCTCAGGAGTTGGGGTTTTAGTAAGGAGAGATATACCTTCTCAATGGCCTTGAGCATCTACAACTAGTGTCTCAATTTGTTCCCACATGTTGCTCATTAAGGCATTGATTTGGTCAAGTCTCTATTGTTGCCCTTGAAGCTCCTCTTCCATTTGAGCTAACCGAGTTTTACCATATGCATTTCTATCAAGTCTGTCAAGAATCTGAGACAACATGTCTTCCAGTTTTTGTTCTTCTCTGAGATAAGACTCATTACTTTGATGTTGGTTATGCCATGGCTCATAATATATTGGTGGGGAGAAGTTGCCAAATATTCCAGGTGTTGGTCGTGTGTCAACCACCCTATTTGGTGGGCAACCATGATAAGGCTCAACAAAGTCCCCAAACCACCTAGACATACTTAGTCTGTTGTGGTGTGCACAATTCAATCTGAGTGAAATTTCAAATTTCCACCTGCACTTGCCACAAACTGAAAATAGAAGACTACAAAAAATATGAAACTAACTAACACACAAAACTAACAAACAAGAAAGAAGAAAACACAAAAAAAAATAACAAAATCAAAAACACAAACTATCAAGTCAAGAGAACAAACAATCCTGACAACTGTGCCTTCCCCGGCAGCGGCGCCAAAAATTGAAGAGCTATTCGCGTACCACTCAAATTTACCCTAACACTACTCTAGTAGCCGTGAGAGGGATCGTTCCTCAGAGAAGGGTTGGTTGTCTAGTGAATGTTTGTTCAAGACTATCTACTGTGTAACAAAAGCAAACAAAATAAATGCAAGATAGTATGAATGCAAAATGTTAGTGTCTAGACAAGAAAACGAGGTACTTCCTAGAGG
Organism: Ophiorrhiza pumila; assembly: GCA_016586305.1. Classification (NCBI taxonomy): domain Eukaryota; kingdom Viridiplantae; phylum Streptophyta; class Magnoliopsida; order Gentianales; family Rubiaceae; genus Ophiorrhiza; species Ophiorrhiza pumila. The sequence goes on along the minus strand of BLIW01000008.1, from coordinate 28,023,299 downwards.
GGTAACAACCGGTACCGATCTCTTCTTAGTATCACTGACTAGTGCATATAAATGAGGGGACTTCTGCTAGTTTCATGAGATCGATCAACCGGGTGGTTCTCTCAACCTCAATCAACTGACTCCTCAAACTTCCCCGGATGGGGCAAATTGTTGGCACAAATTGAGAACCCAGATCCCTACCCTTGAGTAACAATTTTAGTTCAATCCTTACGTATCTCCCTTGGTAGGGTAGCTACCCAATTCATGCATTCAAATTATTCTACAAGAATAATCCTAAGTCTCTTCTAAAGGTTTGGCTCCAAATGTCAGTGGGTACACATGAAACAACAATGAAAATACATCTTGGAACTCTCACATGGGTGGTTCTCAAATTCAGATCGTGTTGAGTTCAATTTTCTTTTTGTAGATCCAGAGCAATCTCAGTGGGTACCGCAGATCCGATCTAGATTTAAACGTAATCATGCAAGCCCATTGAAATCAAACACTCAATGAATAAAACACACACTAAAACATAGATCTACTGCAATGCAAATGTCTCAACAAGTTAAAATCTATACAAGTCAAACCCTCAAAGCCGATGTTAGAGAGAGAGAAGAGAGAAAGAGAGTCCTAAAACTAGCCTAACTCTAAGAACCCTAATTGCTCTTCCCCTTCGGTGTTTTTCTGTGCGGCTGCTCTCTTTCTCTCTGTTTGACATCGTTTTGCTTTTATATCACGAATTCCTCCTTCTGAGCTGATGTGGCAACATCCTAGTGGTAGCTCATTTTCTCTTCACAAAGATCCATGACATGTGTCCTGCACCAAGGATTGCTTAATTGTTAAGGGAGGAAAATATCAAACATTTAAGAGCACGAATGTCAAAATGCACTTCGATAAGTTTTTCCAAATGTAGTGCATGTATAGAGAATGTGTGCATGCGGTGCAAGAGTGATGAGAAGAATGTGCGGTGTATGAGGTGCTTATAGTGTATGCATGTTCTAGGTGAGTGTAGTGGCTTGTGTGTAGTGCTTGGTGAGAGTTGTGAGTTTTAAAAGTAGAGTGCTGGTGTAGAGGAGAGAAAATGTGCAAGTGTGAGTGAGTGCGGGAGCAGGTTTTTGTGAGTGTGTGCGAGCGCGTGGCGTGCCCGCTGTGTGCGTCGTGTGTGCTAGGCGGGTGCCTGGTGTGCCTGCTGTGTAGTGTGCGTGTGTGGGGGGAGCCCGCTGTGTAGTGTGTGTGTGTGTGTGTGCGCAAGGCTGGCGCCTGGCGCGCCTGCCTAGTGGTATGTGCATGAGGTGCCTGTGTGTGATGTGCAGGCGCCTATGCATGTGTGTACTAAGTGTGTGTGCATGTGAGGTGCTTTGATTATGCTTGTGTGTGTGGCTTGAACTTGTGTGCGGGCTTGAGACTTGTGAGGCCGATGTGTCAAGGTGTGTACTTACTTCCAATTCATGCAATAAACATATCAATTTGTACAACCTTTCCACAACTCTTGACGATTTCCTCAATTATCAGTTTATGAACATTTCCACACATAAGTCATGCATCAAGCACACTTTTCACAATAAATGCATGCAAAAGCTGAAGTAATCGTAACCTATAAGTCGGTATAAACCCGACTTATTAGTTGTACAACTAATGTGAAGTATGCATTGATAAGTTGGTTTTATACCGACTTGTGAATGCTGTTTTCACTTGACTTTTGTGGTGTTTTGGTACAACTAGTGTGAGTTTATGTGCAGATCTATGAAATTTATTGATACAACTAGTGTGAGCATGTAGCAACACTTTGGAGGCAACACTTCTAAAATATTGCAATAGAAGTAGATTTTGAGAAAAGTTGCAATACTTAGAAATAAGTGTTGCATAAGTAAATTTAATGCAACGCTTTATAGGAACATACAACACTTGTAAATAAGTGTTGCAATTGTAATAAGAACATGCAACACTTATATGAGTATTGCCTTTATTAGGTATCTAAAGCAATATTTATAAATTGAATATGTAATATACATTTTATTAGTCACACTTTTATGAGTATTGCCTCTATATATATGTATATATATACTTGCACAGTCTATTAAATAGTCACATATATGTAATATACATTTTATTAAAAGTTTTCTTTATAAGGATAAAAAATAAGAAACAGTAGTATATATATAACTCGTTTTGCTCAGTAGTAACTGTGTCAAGTACTTACTGCAATTGAATAATTAGTTATTCAATTGTTATTGGGCCAAACCAACAATAAATGGGCTCAATATATTACTAAATTTATAATAGTTGTAGTAACACATTTAAATTTTTAAGAATTTGTTTTAAGCATTTAAGTGAAAATGAATTAATAAATATGAATATAATTAGTAAAATTCACAATTAATCACAATTTTTTATAAGTAGGTATCAAACCAATTACTTGTAAATGTAAATGCATAATACATTATTTTGGATGTTGGACCAAAGTTAAATTCCTAATACATTAAAGTTAGAGGATGAATAAATAAATTGAAGAAAACATTTATATATAAATAGTTGGATAAATGTTTATATTTTTGTGTTCTTATCATGTGGCTAAATACATTATGGAGAGCCCACAAATATGTATATATACTATTGGACTTGTAAATATACTATTTGATAAAAATCAAATATGGGCCAACTTAATAACTTGACAATATGATGCCCACAAGCATTTAATGGGTTAAATTATGCCTATAATAATGAATGATTATTTGGGTTAGACCTCTTAACTTATCAATAATGATAGTAAGACACCCTAATATTTATATTTTTGTCCCATAACATTTTGATTCATTGATTAATTTCAATAATAATACTGAAACAATCTATTAAAATAATACCAATATTAAAATACTCTATAAGGCTTAATTAATTTTAATAGTTTGTTGAAGAAATCTAACATATGATAGATTAATGAAAGGCAAAGGATCTTTACAAAGACACTAATTTCGAAGAACTTGAAAAGTGTTAACTAAATAATACTAGGTCATAATAACATACAAGTGTTTTCTTTATTGTTTTAACAAATCCAATCAGGTATTTCAACTAAAAATTTAAATTAATTGTATTTAAATTGGAGGTTTTGTGTTCAATTAACCTCCTACAAATTTAAAATAATAGTGATTCACCTATGCTACAAATTTAAAATAATGGTGTTATAATTTCATATCAAATAATAGTGATTCACTTATGCAACAAATTTAAATTCTTTATAACGTACTCTATTTTTTTCCACCTACATGAGCCAACAACTCTGCTACAAATTTAAATTAATAGTGTTATGATTTCAATAATTTTATTTTTTTGCCAAATAAGCTAATAGGTATGCGACAAATTTAAATTAATCGTGTTATGATTTCAATTTGATATTGTATTCTAATCACACTACAAAATTAAGTTAATGACGTAATGATTTCAAAATTTTCAATTTAGCCATACAAAATTTATAGTACTTGTTATTATTCCAATTTCACCCACAACAGCTGAAGATAACAGCTTAACTCTGGCGCCTCAAAGAACAGGAAGCTCGGGTCGCCCGATAAGTCAGCGGCCTGAAGGTACCTACATCCGGTCAGATCCGCACCCCCTGAATCTGGCTCCTCCTTTTTGGACATCCTTGAAGAGAGCTCTGGTCACGGATGCAGAGTGCTACGATCTGAAATCAACGGAGCGGAACTGAAGCTTGGATCTTGTTTCGCTAGCTGGAAAATGGGAGCGCAACATCCGTTCTATCAGCTCGCCAGCTCGTGAGGCCAGATCCATCTCATCTGACAGCCATGAACGACCATCGAGTTCCCTCCATTATTGTGGCTGCAGTGCTTCTCGCCGATGACAACAGCCGGTTTGTCTCCGTGCCTTGTTGGCTCCGATGCTTCAAAGATTGGCCTTTTCGAACCCAAAATTTCAAGGAATTCAACACTGAAGTTTCTCAGTGGGTGGCTTTCAATTGCTTTGTTGATTTACATACCTGCTGATGGCAACGGCCGATTTTAGTGCTCCGATTCACAGAATGGCCTCCCCGGAATTTCAAGGAATGTGATGAGTCTCGGAAAACTCACGTCGTGTGGCAGGTCTTCAGGTCGTCTCAAGCATCCCGAGCAAGATGAATACCTGCAAAAGTCCCCGGGATTGTTCCCAGGGAATAAACTCTGATGCCTAAGTCAGTTACGAGCCTTAAGCAAAATATCGGTAGCAATTGAGAATACTTAAAATCGAATCCCCCTCCAAAGTGATGGAGGGGAGGTATTTATAGAGAACACATACCTGAAGTAGAGTTGTAATGAAACTCTAACTACATAGCTGGTAAAGGATTTGCTGTAGTATATGAGTTGTAATAGGATTTTAATTCTTTAAGAGTGCACTGAATATGTTCTGAGAAGGAATAGGATTCCAATGAACTGAATAACAGTTGTACTGTGAGTCTATTTCTGAGGTATCATAATCATAGCAGAATTCAACCCTCATCAATAGCCCCTCAGGTCAGATTGTATATGTATGAATCCGATCTGAATAATATCAAGGTTTAATTCCGTCCTCGCATTATACACGTTTATTATTTCAAGTCGTGTCCGAAAAATGAGTTCTCACGTTTTCACTTTCTTCTTCACGAGTTTTGACAAACACGTTCGGCGGCACGTTCTCCCATTACAGCTGTCGTGTCTCTTCGAATTCCCACACCCTTCACCTATAAATAGGGCATCCCAGGGCTCATTTGTTGCTCCACTGATTTAGAGCTTTCGTCTTGCAGTTCGGCTTTCCAGAAATTCTAGAGCATCCGCTTCCAGCTGTCTTTCCAGCTCAACTGCCTTAGATCGTCTCGACCTTCTTTTGACAAGTAAGATATGTCCAATTCAGAACATTCTAATTCTTCCTCTGAAGTTCATTCTGATAATAACTTAGATCACGAATCACCTGCACACGAACCCGCACCTTCCAATAGTGGTGGCTACAAATCATCCAGCTCGTCTGATAACCCAAACACCCAAGGTAATCTAGCCAAGAGTTTAAAAACCACTAAAAAGTATAGCTTAGTTCGTATTGAAGTAGAAGACATGGCTGAAAATGATCATGTAGAATTAGAGAATCCTGCACAAAAGGTAGGTCCCGAGGCAAACATATGTCAACCTAATCCTACTAATATCCCTTTAGCAGTAGAGTTTCCTGAAGACATCCCTTCTTCCAGCCGATCTACTCAGGAACCGAGCAAAGGTCCAGCAATCAAATTAGAGACCCTAAGTTCAATCACCACCTCTTTAACCTTAACCAGCATTGTTAAAGATTTTCATATCAATCCCCATATCGAAATTAGAGCCCCTCTAACAGGAGAAGTAGCCAGCCGACCTCCAAAAGGCTTTATAAGTGTTTTCGTAGAACAACTTAGGGCCGGTCTGAGATTTCCTTTATCTCAGTTCGTAAAAGATATTCTTGCTGACTATGTAATCAGCCTAACCCAGCTAACTCCAAATGCGATCAGAATTTTGGTCGGTTTTGAGTTATTTTTCAAACATCTGAACTTCCAAATTTTAGTTCCTTACTTTAGGCATTTCTTCTGCCTAAAATCTTCTGGAAAGGACCCCGGTTGGTATTATTTCACCCGCCGATCCAAAAAACAACAAATCCTGAGCGGCAAACCCAGCTCTATTCATGAATGGAAGGATAAATTCTTTTTCCTTAACCTCCAGTCATTAGACTGTAAACAATATTGGAAGGAAGCTGGTCGCATGTCTGACCGATCCCAATGAGGAAACTCCCACCAGAACTTGCCGAAAAACTTGAACACGAAAAACGAGTTCTCAACACTAACTTCTTTCGTGACAAGGTGTTAGTGCAAGCAAAACTAAGCCCCGCCATCCTTCCAGCCGACCACCCAGACCATGAGAAGAATGGGAAGAAGGGTATAATTTCAAACCTTATTTCACATCGTCATACTTATGGTGCTTGTTATTATTAAGACGTGTTGGTTTTTATTATTATTATTTTTTTTTAGTGGCCAATATTGAAGACCTCTTTGAGGACTTTCCTGAACCAGTACCAGCGACAGCAGAGGTCGGAGCTCATGCCGAGACCACTATCAATTCAGCCCCCACTAACGAGGTGAAGTCAGATCCAAAAGCTTCTTCCTTGTTAGTGAAAGACAAAGGAAAAAAACCTATTCATGGTGTCGGCAAATCTTTGAAGGCAGTAAATACACTACTTCAAAAAAGAAAAGGCGAATAATCTGCGTCTGAGGGGCAAAAGAAGTCCCGCTTTGCTGAATTTGAGGATGCAGAAGCTGAAGATATTGGGCCTTCATTACTAGGAGACCTTGCTATCCCCTTTTTTAAATTACCAGAGGGCAACACTTCTTACCTTCTAAAGAACTTCCGTCCTAACCCAAAGATGTCCATCAATGATAGGTTCACTGTAGACACAGCACCGAACTTCATCTGGCATACCTGTCCTCGTCGGGATAGAAAGGCGATGAGAAGAGAAGACACTGCTTCTCTCCACGAACGTCTCGCACTTGGCGTTGCTCAGGTATTTGTCCTCTCGAATTTCTAGATTACTCATTATATATTTATATACAATATTCTTTCTAACTACTATTTAGGTCATGGTCCTGGCGTCCGAGGTTATTGATCGCAGTGAGGGAGTTTCTGAAGGTTTAGAAAAACTTTTTGCTGAGAAGGACGCTAATACTGAAGAGATAAAAACTCTTTCCTCCTCGCTTGATGTTGAAAGAAAGAAAACATCAGATCTGAAGGAAGAGAACGAGCTTCTAAAAGATGAGCTAAATACTATCAGAAGCTCAAACAACGAACTTTCTGCTCGTTTATCATTTTTGGAAGGAGATGGGTCTTCTCAACTCATTTCAAATTTCCTGGCATCCGATGAGGGGAGAGACATACTCGTTAAGCTATGCACCCCAGCTTGCAACCAAGGCTATCACTCAGCTTTGGTCGCACTCCACAAAGAAAACCCCGACCTTGACATATCCTCCAAGAAGAGTTACAATCCCAAAGCTGGGGAAGATTTGAATCGAGCCTTTGCAGATCTGAAACTACTGCAAGTGGACGGTTCATACCACCTTCTCAAGAAGCAAACCAGGAGATGGAAAGTTGAGCATGCGAGCTCATATATTTTCTGAAATAGTGCTGTAATGTTTTAAACAACAGTTGACCAATTTTGGTCTTTTTGAATATTATCTGTTATTTTTAATCTTTCATTGATGTCTTCTTATTCATTCTTGTTTATTCAATTTATATTGAATCACCGACTTTCGTATCGTCAGATAATTCCAACGATTTCAATGTTTAAAATAGCGACACGAACTAAAATTAGTCCAACGCATGTCGCAATTCGAACTGAATTAACATCTTCCCTTTTTGCGGAAAATAATCAATTGTTAAGTTAATTCAACCTGAATTGAACTTAGAACAATGTTTTATCTGATTGCATGTTTCCCTTTTTGACGGAAAAGCAATTATACGACCTGAAATCTATTTACTTGAACTGAATTAAATTTTAGATTTGCATTTGGTCCGGATGTTTATCCTTTTTGACAGAAATACATCGCATAATCCGATCAGTGACGTAGTTAAAGAATACGTCATGAAATAGATAATTTGAATACGAACTCAAGTTATAAGAATGAACTCATAAAGAGTTGTTTTATTCATGTGTAGTTTAATTACATTTATTGTAGCATCAAAATGCTTTGAATAACTGAAAAAAGAAACTACGTAATCAAAACTATTGATAGTATCTTCTTAAATTGACAATATTCCACATCCTTGGAATGGTCCGCCCATCAATAGTCTCCAATTTGTAACTTCCAGCCCCGCCGACCTGAATTACCCTATAGGGTCCTTCCCAGTTCGGATCGAGCTTCTTGAGTCCTTCAACTCGGCTTGCTTCATTTTTCCTCAAGACCAGATCCCCAAGTTGTAGCTGAGTTTTCCTGACCCGCCGATCATAGTATCGGGCCATATCAGATTTGTATTTAGCTTCTTGAAGATGAGCCCTTTCCCGTTTTTCGTCTAGTAAATCCAAACTCAATTGCAATTCGTCTGAATTTTCGTCTGAAACGAACTGGATTGTTCTGGGGCTTGGGAGTCCGATCTTCGCAGGTATCACTGCTTCTGAGCCGTAAACTAAGCTGAAAGGAGTTTCTCGGGTCGCCGTTCTTGGGGTAGTTCTGTACGCCCATAGTACGTTTGGCAGTTCTTCAACCCGATCACCTTTAGCTTTTCCCATCCTTGTCTTCAAGCCTTGAACAATTATACGATTGGTGACCTCGGTTTGTCCATTTGCTTGTGGATGGGCTACCTAGGTGAAATGCTGTTTAATGTTCAGCTTTTCACACCAGCTCTTGAATGGATCATGAGCAAATTGGGTACCGTTATCTGACACGATGATGTTCGGTATTCCAAATCGGCACACAATCTGTCTCTAAACGAACTTAACCATAGTTCTCCCGGAAAATTGCACAAGTGGCTCGGCCTCTGATAAGATGGTTTTATACCAACTTAAATGTATTATTTAACTTGGCTTTTACCTTGATTTTCATGCAAATGTGTGGTGCAATGTGCTATATTGTGTGTTTATGTGATTTGCAACTCATAGTGTTTAAATGGTGAAAAAAGACCAAAAATGTTATTGAAATGAGGAAAATATATGCTTGGTGTCAAGTGACAAGGTTTAGAGTTTGAAACAATGAGAATGGTGAGTGGGAAATTGAGGAAAACCGAAAATGAGTTTGATTGGCAAAATTAGGGTTTGGGCAGAATGATGGTGCAACTGGTTTTGGGTATAACGTTTTCAATACTAGTCCAAATGATGAGATCTTGGATGTTCTGAAAAGCTCTTTGAGTGTACTTAATTTCTCATGTTTTAAATTGCTTCTAATTCTGTGCGCAAGTATGAGAAACGGGGGCATCTTTCCAATTGCTACTCCAGGTTTTCATCTTTGATTTCATATTGCCACATTTTTGTAGAATTCGTATATCGTGAGCTACAGACCTCCAATGATGCTGATTCTTAAACCAATGGAAAGCCAAGATAAAGAGCTAAAACATTTATGTTTACCACAAAGTCCAATTCAGAAGTTAAGACACACGAATTTAGCTTGGAAGTTGTTTGTTGGTTCTTAAATGGTGGCATCGCGCACAAGCACACACTCTCGTGCACACATGCATACGACGAAGCATACTTCGCTGCGCACATGCATGCGACGAAGTCCACTTCGCCGCACACACATGCACGGCCATTGCTGCACGATGCCGCACACACGCGCACGACGAAGTGCACCTCGCCGCACACATGCATGGGATGAAGCACACTTCACCGCGCGCTCACTCGCACACACTTGCACAGCTTGACCACACTTCATCATTTTGGGCATAACTTTTTCGTCTTAGTTCCGATTTGAGTGATTCAAAAATCTGTAGAAAGCTAAGATTTGGGGCTATAACTTTGGTCTTTTAAGCTTTTCCAAATTCACGATGCATCATGGTCGAAATCCGGCTAGAAGTTGCTGCCATTTTTGTGATGTTAATGGGTTTCCAGAAAAATGGCTAAGTATGAAAGTTTGATTTTCTGAATTTCCAGGCAGCTGAAGGCGTGAAGTGTCAAGGCTTGAAGGCGTGGTTTCTGTGAATGCTGGATTGCTTGGAAGTTCGCGGAGTTGCAGAGGCGTGATTTGCAATGGCTTGAAGGCGCTGGATTGCTCTGATTTCTTCACTTGAGTTCTGAGAAGTGAAGGCGTGAAGCTTGCAAAACCAAAGGCACTGGCGGTGAACTGAAGGCGCACAACTGTTGGCTTGAAGGCGCGGAAATGCTGAATTTTTCTTCAAACTTGGAATTTTCACATTTTTTGGGCTGATTTTGGTTCTTCCTTTTAAGGACACTTTTGTAGTAGCTTTAGATATTTTTAGTTAGCGTATTAGTTACAGTTCTACTCTTCTATATATAGGAGATGTAGCTAATGTAAAAGGGGGGATTTTTTGGAGAGAGGAGGATTATTGGAGATTTTAGAACTATCTTTGAATTAGAGCGGGAATTCTCATTTTCTCTCTCTAGATCTACTTTCTCTCACTAGACATTTCTTCTCCAATCTCAACTCCGATTGTGAATTTGGATTGGATTCTTCTTTCTTATTCTCAATTGACAAAGGAATCGATAATTCTCTCGATTTAATCGGTAAATTCTTCCAATTAAGTGAGAATGAGCTTATCAATGTTGGAATTTTTTGATTTTGAAATGAGAAAGATGTTTTCTGGCTAAATCTATGATATCTTAGGATTCTTAATGGATGAGTACGTGTTTTAGTAGATTGTATGCTATGCAATTGATCTAATTATTGAGTGTTGAAATCACATTTGAATTGAGCATAAACATATGTTGAATTTCATAATTCCTAGCTAATATTGAATAGATCAAGCTTCAATTGTGGTCGACATGCTAAATTGAGGAGTGATTAATCAAGGTTAGCGAAGTTGCATGAATCGAGAACTAAATTGTGATTGTTTAAGTCCTTGCACTTGTTTTCTGTAATCAAATCAATTCTGAGACTCAGGCCTCGCCATAGGAAGTGTTAATGAATTGAAACATTAGGAAAAGTGTTAAAGGAGCTTTCTGCGTTAACAACGATGATATGTGAACCCTAGGATGGGCCTCGCCATGGGAGTTCTTAGGACTTTGCATGTTAGAGTAGTTAGCTTGGAAAGTTGAGACTTTGCGGAGCTTATACCACCATTCTCAGGCCTCGCCATGGGAGATGATGGTGATTTGGGGGTACAAGCAGTGGTGTGGTCGCCATGCTGACCACAACTTAGACTTTTAGGCAATTTAGGTCTCCATCGCATTTAATTGTTTACTGATTGCATAGCATAGATTTACTAGCCTGTGTTCATCCAATACAAGAATCCTGAGATATCTGTTTCATCCTTGCTTGTTGCTATATTTTGCATCTTTGTTTTCGTTCTTTTGCATTGAATTTTCTTTTTTCCAGTACTTAGATTCTGTGACAAGTCTTTTAGAACGATTTGCTCAATATTCTTGATCTACGCCTTCCCTGTGGATTAAGATCCCTACTTCCACTTCTACATTAGTGTTTAGGGTAAAATTGACGAGGTGCGACACTCGATATCAATTTTTGGTGCCGTTGCCGGGGAAGGCAATCGGTTCTGGAATTTGTTGAATTGATCTTGATTTTTACTTGTTCTTCTTTGTGTTTTTGTTTGTGGAATTTACCTTAGTTTTCTGTCTGTGTTGTTTTAGTACGTGTTGAGAACTGTGATCTGTTTCTGTGTTGCATATTTGAAGTTCTTGTTCTTTTGTTATTACACTCCACAACTGTGTGTTGTGTATGCCTAGGTCTAGCAGGTTTGCAGGAGAACCACAATTCTTAGTGGATCTTGAGTTGGAGAAAACTTTGAGAGCACATTTGAAGCAACAGAGAGAAATGGCAGCTCAAGAAGCCCAAGCACCAAAGTTTGGAGACCATTATGCAATAAACTTCGATAATAGATTTGGTCATCAGGACATCGATGTGGAAAGTTACCACATTCCTCCACAAATTGTATCCATGATCACCCAGGGCCAGTTCTTCCAAGGTCTTGACAATGAGGATCCCAACGACCACCTTGATTGGTTTCTCGGCCTATGTAGCACTTTCAAGCTGCCGAGAATTGATAGGGGTGAGGTTCACAGGATTTTGTTTCCTTTATCTCTGCGTGGAAAGGCTAAACACTGGTTTAAGAGCATTGGAGGAGTCAATGCAGATATGTCATTTGATGATCTACAGAAGAGGTTCTTGTCCAAATACTTCCCTCCAGCTAAGCTTGAAAAGAGAAGGTTGGAAATTATGAATTTCCAACAACAAGAAGGTAAGACATTTAGGGAAGCTTGGGAGAGATTCAATGACTTGATCAGACAATGTCCCAACCATGACTTGGGAGAGATCAGGGAACTAAACACATTCTTCAAGGGCCTAACTCCTGAATCCTCAATGATGGTTAAGGCATGTGCTAATGGGGCACTCAAAGACAAGTCTGTGCCGGAAGTTCGTGAATTGTTCAACCAAATAGCTGAGGATGAGTATATCTTCCCAGAGACCCGAAAGCCACATGGCAGAAAGCAAATAGGAGTCCTGGAGTTAGACGAGGAAACTTCACTCAATGCAAAGGTTGAAGCCTTAGCTAAGCAAATGCAATCCTTAAAAGCAACTCAAGCCAAGACACCTATGTTGTCTTGTGGAATATGCAAGGGTGAGCATTATACTGATGAGTGCTCTGTCACCACTGAGTCCATTCAATATGTGAATAACTATGGTAACAGGACACAGTACTCAGGAAATTACTCAGGAGGGAATAATAGAGGTTATGGAGGTAATCAAGGAACTTGGGGACAACAGAACCAAAGTCAGGGAGGCCAATATACTCAAGGGACTGATCAAATGAGAACTTCCAATCCTCCACCAGGTTTTGATCATCAAGCCAGTACCTCAGAGCCAAAGAACTCATCAGTGGAAGAAATGCTCTGTAGTCTTATAGAAAAGGTGGATAAAAATGAGGAGAGATTTGTTGCTTTGGAGACATCTGTAAGACATCATGATGGCACATTCAAAAACATTGAGATGCAATTGGGTCAACTTGCGAATGCTATACATCATAGGCCTATTGGATCTCTCCCGAGTGATACAATCCTAAATCCCAAAGGCAGGGCAGAGTGTAAAGTCATTACATTGAGAAATGGTAAGAAAGTGCATAAGTCATCTAAGCCTGAGGATGAGGAATGTGTTATTGAGGAAGAAAATGTTCAAATTGAGGAAGAGTATATCAATGAAGACATGGCACAGAAGAAGGTTGGTGAACAAGAAGTTATTGCATCTGAAAAGGATGGTGAGCAGGAGGGTAATGAATCTGAGAAGAAGAAAATAGGAAATGAGATCACCAAAAACTCCAATCTTTACAACTACCCTGAGTATGCCCCTAAACCTCCTTTTCCAGAAAGAAAGAAACCACCACCAACAAAGGGCCCTCAGTTCAAAAGGTTCTTGGATGTACTCAAGTAGGTGAATGTGAATCTTCCTCTGATGGATTTAGTGACATCAATGCCAAACTATGCTAAGTATCTCAAGGATCTCATCTCCAACAAAGAACAAATCTTAAGATGTGATGTTCCTATGATGGTTTCTGAGTGCACTCAAGCATGGATGGTTCATGATCTTCCCCCAAAGCTTAAGGATCCAGGAAGCTGCACTATCCCATGCAAGATAGGCACAAAGCATTTTGCAAAGGCTTTATGTGATTTGGGTGCTGGGATCAATTTAATGCCATTATCTATTGCCATCAGTGTTGGATTGGAAAGCAGGATTCGACCAGTTGCAGTCACACTCCAATTAGCAGACAGATCATTAGTGACTCCCACAGGTTTGGTAGAAGACGTTTTGGTAAGTATTGATAAATTCACTTTGCCTGTTGATTTCATTATACTTGATATGAAAGAGGACCCTGATGTACCTCTCATTTTTGGTCGTCCTTTCCTGGCCACTGGTGATGCATTAATTGGTGTTCGAAACAAAACTGTCACCTTTAGAATTAACAATGAGGAAGTAGTTTTTTATGTGAATTATGCAATAAAGCAACCCATGTACACAGAGTCTTGTTGTGCCATTCAGATTGTTGAATGTCGTCCAACTTTTGTTGAAGAGGGTGTTAAGCATGACTACATTGCTGTTGATAGCATTGTTGAAGATGAAAAAATTGATTGTGATGAGCTTGATGTGGAAGATTGCATGATTTTATCTAACAATGCATCTGTGGTAGATTGTTGTTCAATTTGTCCAATAAAAGAATCAAACTTTGAATTGTCAAGCCAAACTTTGGTAGACCATATATCACAAGAAGCATGTGTTAAGAATTGTTCAAATGATAGCGTAAGTCATGTTTTATTTGGTGATGAAGAAGGTTGTTCTTTTCTTAATGTTTTGATAGATTGCATAGAATCTCATCTGGAAGAACATTGTAATACCGTAAATCAAAGTAATGTGGAAATGGCTGGAACTATTTGTGAAGCATCAATTTGTGAAACTGTGAATGTTACTGGAAACACACAACAATTGCTAAATAAGAAACTCAATGATGTTAGTTTTGATGATCAAGATGTTCGTATTCTGAATGAACATGATAGCATGTTGAACGGATGTGAATTTGAGACTTTTACTTTTGAACTTCCTGATGAACTTGTTGAGACCCATGGATTTGCATTCCTTGGTTGAGCCTTGCAGGACTACTATGGATAGTGTGGTAAAAGAGGGTTATGATGTGCTGCAAATGAATGTGATATTTGGAGAAAGATTTTCTCATGATCCTGTGCTTACACATCTCCTTAACACTCCAATGTCTTCTGGGAAGGATGAGCATGCTTATGAGAGTTCATCTTTTGTGTGGAGCAGAGATGGATTTACTGAGTTCTTTTCATGACCAAGACATATGTTGTGGAAGAATAAAGTCTAGCTGGAGACTATCTAAATCCAGAACTACTTCTTTTCATTTAGTTCTACTAAGTAGTTTGTTTTCTTGTTTTCGTTTTATCTTTACATTTCTTTCATTTTGGAAATCATTCATCAAAACCACTCATGTAAAGGTGTTTGCTCAGGAAGGACATTGCAAGATATTAGCCATGCACCCAAGAGGCTAAGTGTGGGGAAGTGATGCCACGGAATTTTTTTCATATGAGGAAAATGGACCAAGACATCTCCACAGAGCAAACATTAGACTTCATGACTTACCAATATCAAGGAGCTCTTGAACCTATCTCTTTACTTTACATTGAGGACAATGTAAGTTTTAAGTGTGGGGGAGGGAATGTTGCTGTGGTTTGCGTCTTCTTTTTGTGCTTTGTATGCTGTTCTGAAAATTTTAATTTTTGAATTATATGCGTTTTGTTTTGTTTTTTTGTGTTGTGTGGTTTGATTTGTTATGCTTACTTTCTTCTCATGAATTTTTAGTGAAAATATGTGTTGCTTTGAGACTTTTGCTTGTAATGTTAGTTTTGTTGTGTTAGTTTGAGTTTATTACCCGTATGTGTGGTGTTTTCCATGTTTTGTGCAAGTTTTTCATGTATTGAGGAAAATTTAAAAAAAAATTAAAATTTTGGTGGAATTTGAAAATTTGGTGAATAAGTGAAAGTTTTGGTGCGAGTGGTGTGTTTTTAGTGGGATGAAGTTTCTAAAGTGTTAAGGAGTGTGAGTGTGCAATAAGGTGTCAAATGTGTAATGAAAGAAACAAGAGTGTGGTGAAAGTGAGTGCAAGGGCAGTAACACTTTGTGCTATGCTTTGTTCTTTTGTTAGGCTATGTTCAAAATTTGAGTTCATCCAATTTCTATTAATGCTTTGCATGCGAAAATGTTTTTGTTTCCTTTGGTTCCAATCTTGATGAAATTGGCACATTTTGTTGGTCAAGGCATCATGTCAATGTAAGATAGATATGCCATGAAAAATTGTTCTTGGACATAGGAGGAAAATGATTCAATACATTCTTATTGTTGTGCATTATTTCGGTTGTTTTGGATGCTCTTGCATGCATAATCTTTTAGGGACATTTAAGAACTTTTAGTGACACAAGAAATGATATGGAGAAAAAGCCTTCGGCAATTGGGAATGAAAAGCCGAAATACCCTTAGCAAGCATAATTGGAAAAAAAAAAGCCATAAAATTCAGGCAGCTAAAGGGGAAATAGAAGCCATAAAACCCAAGGCAGGCACACCAATGTGTGCAATGAAAGAAAGAAAAAGAGAAATGCACTAAAGTGCAGAAGTAAGTGGAATGGGAAATCGAATATGAAAAGCACCAATGTGCACCATTGATCTTGTGTGATTTTTAGTTCTGGAATGTGGACATTGTGATTGTTATGCAAATAGATGTTTTGGAACAAAAGATATAATGCATGCATAAGAATGGATGAATTAAGATTCCTCACACACACGTGCACCATGACATTTTGGTCTTTATTCATGGTGCCTTGATTGATAACTTTTGTTGAAATTTGATGGATGGGATTAAAGACATGTTATGAATTTTATGCATGAAAAATGAATTTTGATGAACTCATATGAGAACAAACTTGACAGAGGAGTGAGGTATAGTGTTAAGTGGTTTTGGAATATGGGTTTTGTGTCTTTGCTTGAGGACAAGCAAAAGCTCAAGTGTGGGGGAATTTGATAAGATGGTTTTATACCAACTTAAATGTATTATTTCACTTGGCTTTTACCTTGATTTTCATGCAAATGTGTGGTGCAATGTGCTATATTGTGTGTTTATGTGATTTGCAACTCATAGTGTTTAAATGGTGAAAAAAGACCAAAAATGTTGTTGAAATGAGGAAAATATATGCTTGGTGTCAAGTGACAAGGTTTAGAGTTTGAAACAATGAGAATGGTGAGTGGGAAATTGAGGAAAACCGAAAATGAGTTTGATTGGCAAAATTAGGGTTTGGGCAGAATGATGGTGCAACATGTTTTGGGTATAACTCTTTCAATACTAGTCCAAATGATGCGATCGTGGATTTTCTGGAAAGCTCTTTTAGTGTACTTCATTTCTCATGTTTTAACTTTCTTCTAATTCTGTGCGCAAGTATGAGAAACGGGGGCATCTTTCCAATTGCTACTCCAGGTTTTCATCTTTGATTTCATATTGCCACATTTTGGTATAATTAGTATATCGTGAGCTACCGACCTCCAATGATGCTGATTCTTGAACCAATGGAAAGCCAAGAGAAAGAGCTAAAACATTTATGTTTACCACAAAGTCCAATTTAGATGATAAGACACACGAATTTCGCTTCGAAGTTGTTTGTTGGTTCTGAAATGGTGGCATCGCGCACAAGCACACACTCTCGTGCACACATGCATGCGACGAAGCATACTTCGCTGCGCACATGCATGCGACGAAGTTCACTTCGCCGCTCACACATGCACGGCCATTGCTGCACGACGCCGAACACACGCGCACGACGAAGTGCACCTCGCCGCACACATGCATGCGACGAAGCACACTTCGTCGCGCGCTCACTCGCACACACTTGCACAGCTTGACCACACTTCATCATTTTGGGCATAACGTTTTCGTCTTAGCTCTGATTTGAGTGATTCAAAAAGCTGTAGAAAGCTAAGATTTGGGGCTATAACTTTCATGTTTCAAGTTTTCTCAAATTCCTACAGCAGCATATTCGAATTGTGGTTGGGAGATTGCTGAATACTTGAACAACTTGGGCATTCCAATAAGTTTGATGTTTGTGTTTGAAATCACTTTTGCATTCTCACTTTGTACATAATCTCTTCCACAGCACTTTACACATGATCAAAGATGGCGAGACTTCGTCTAAAGTGGCGAGACTTCGTCAAAAGTGGCGAGGCTTCGTAGAAGCTGGCGATGCTTCATGGAGCTGAAACTTCTCTGTGCCACACTTTAGTATTTCGGCCATACCTTTCTCGTCCAAAGTCCGAATTGGATGATTCAAAAGGCTATGGAAAGCTAACACATAGGGCTATAACTTTGGTCTTTTACGCTTTTCCTAATTCACAATGCATCGTGGTCGAAATCTGGCTGGAAGTTGCTGCCAGTTTTATGATGTTAATGGGTTTCCAGAAAAATGGCTAAGTATGAAAGTTTGATTTTCTGAATTTCCAGGCAGCTGAAGGCGTGAAGTCTCAAGGCTTGAAGGCGTGGTTTCTGTGAATGCTGGATTGCTTGGAAGTTCGCGGAGTTGCATAAGCGTGATTTGCAATGGCTTGAAGGCGCTGGATTGCTCTGATTTCTTCACTTGAGTTCTGAGAAGTGAAGGCGTGAAGCTTGCAAGACCAAAGGCGCTGGCGGTGAACTGAAGGCACACAACTGTTGGCTTGAAGGCGCGGGAATGCTGAATTTTTCTTCAAACTTGGAATTTTCACATTTTTTGGGCTGATTTTGGTTCTTCCTTTTAAGGACACTTTTGTAGTAGCTTTAGATATTTTTAGTTAGCGTATTAGTTACAGTTCTACTCTTCTATATATAGGATATGTAGCTAATGTAAAAGGGGGGATTTTTTGGAGAGAGGAGGTTATTGGAGATTTTAGAACTATCTTTGAATTAGAGCGGGAATTCTCATTTTCTCTCTCTAGATCTGCTTTCTCTCACTAGACATTTCTTCTCCAATCTCAACTCCGATTGTGAATTTGGACTGGATTCTTCTTTCTTATTCTCAATTGACAAAGGAATCGACAATTCTCTCGATTTAATCGGTAAATTCTTCCAATTAAGTGAGAATGAGCTTATCAATGTTGGAATTTGTTGATTTTGAAATGAGAAAGATGTTTTCTGGCTAAATCTATGATATCTTAGGATTCTTAATGGATGAGTACGTGTTTTAGTAGATTGTATGCTATGCAATTAATCTAATTGTTGAGTATTGAAATCACATTTGAATTGAGCATAAACATATGTTGAATTTCATAATTCCTAGCTAATATTGAATAGATCAAGCTTCAATTGTTGTCGACATGCTAAATTGAGGAGTGATTAATCAAGGTTAGCGAAGTTGCATGAATCGAGAACTAAATTGTGGTTGTTTAAGTCCTTGCACTTGTTTTCTGTAATCAAATCAATTCTGAGACTCAGGCCTCGCCATAGGAAGTGTTAATGAATTGAAACATTAGGAAAAGTGTTAAAGGAGTTTTCTGTGTTAACAACGATGATATGTGAACCCTAGGATGGGCCTCGCCATGGGAGTTCTTAGGACTTTGCATGTTAGAGTAGTTAGCTTGGAAAGTTGAGACTTTGCGGATCTTATACCACCATTCTCAGGCCTCGCCATGGGAGAGGATGGTGATTTGGGGGTACAAGCAGTGGTGTGGTCGCCATGCTGACCACAGCTTGGACTTCTAGGCAATTTAGGTCTCCATCGCATTTAATTGTTTACTGATTGCATAGCATAGATTTACTAACCTGTGTTCATCCAATACAAGAATCCTGAGATATCTGTTTCATCCTTGCTTGTTGCTATATTTTGCATCTTTGTTTTCGTTCTTTTGCGTTGAATTTTCCTTTTTCCAGTACTTAGATTCTGTGACAAGTCTTTTAGAACGATTTGCTCAATATTATTGACCTACGCTTTCCCTGTGGATTACGATCCCTACTTCCACTTCTACATTAGTGTTTAGGGTAAAATTGACGAGGTGCGACACTCGATATCAGCCTCTACCCATTTTGTGAAGTAGTCTATGGCCACTACCAAGTGCTTAAGCCGTCCAGGAGCTTCAGGAAATGGTCCGGCGATGTCGATTCCCCATTGAGCGAACGGCCATGGACTTTGAATTGTGAACATCTCAGTTTGTGGTATATGTCTGACGACAACATGGATTTGGCACTTGGGGCATTTCCGCACCAAATCATGTGCATCCGAGCTCATCGTAGGCCAGTAATATCCCAACTGCATAGCCTTCTTTGCCAAAGTACGGGCCCCGACATGACTTCCGCACGATCCAAGATGGATTTCTTTCAGAACATACAACGCCTGCTCAGGTCCAATACAACGCAACCAAAGCATTAAATAACCTTTCTTAAACAGTACTCCATTTCTAACAGTGTACCTGGCTGATCGCATGGTCAATTTCCGAGCTGCAATTTTGTCTTGCGGTAATTCTCCATTTGTCAAAAAGTTGATGATTGGAGTTATCCAAGTGTCTCCCAGTTCTTCCACCGCCAGAAATTGCAACTCTTCAATACTTCGGGTCGGCAAGACTTCTACCAAAACTTTCTTGGTAAGATGAACATGTGCTGAAGATGCCAACTTTCTGAGCGCATCAGCTCGTTTGTTCTGAGCTCGGGGTACTCGCTCTATCAAGAATTCTTGAAAACGTTTTTTCAAACTTTGAGTTTTATCCAAATATTTCTTCATATTCGGATCTCGGACCTCATACCCCCCAGTTACTTGATTTACGATGAGTTGTGAATCACTGTAAACCTGTAACTTTTCAACTCCCATCTGAGAAGCTAACTTCATCCCAGTTATTAACGCTTCATATTCTGCCTCATTGTTCGTAGCTTTGAACTCAAAACGCAAAGCATACGTGAACTCTTGTCCATTGGGATTTGTCAATATTAGTCCAGCACCTGAACCGTCTTCACTTGACGCACCATCCACATACAGAACCCAGAAGTTTTTCATTTTCGTACAAGGATTCCGCAGGTCATCTTCTTTTGAAAGATCTTCTTCTGAGATGGAAACTTCTGCTATGAAATCCGCGAGAACTTGACCCTTCACCGCAGTCCGAGGTGAAAAGTTGATGGCATATTCTCCCAACTCAATCGCCCACTTCATGAGTCTTCCTGAAGAGTCCGGTTTTTGCAAGACTTGTCTTAATGGTTTGTCGGTTAAGACGTGAATCTCATGCGCCTGGAAGTACGGTTTTAACCTTGTTGAAGCATTAACCAGAGCCAATGCTAACTTTTCCATGGTTGAATATCTCTGCTCTGCTCCCTGTAGAGCTCTGATCGTATAGTACACTGGCTTCTGAACTCCCTGGTCATCTCTGACCAAAACTGCACTTATTGCAGCATCACTTGCTGCCAAATAAACATACAGGATTTCCCCGTGAACTGGAGTGGATAATACTTGTACGTTTGCAAGATATGCTTTCAGATCTTCAAACGCTTTGTTGCAGCTCTCATCCCATTCAAAGTTTTCTGCCTTCCTTAAAGCTTTAAAGAAAGGTAAACTGCGATCAGCCGATCTAGAAAAAAATCTATTCAACGCAGCTAGGTGACCAGTTAGCCTCTGAACATCATTCAAACTTTGTGGGGGTGTCATATCTAAAATTGCTTTGATTTTTTCTGGATTTGCTGCAATTCCTTCACTCGAAACTATATGACCCATAAATTTTCCTGATCCGACACCAAACGTACACTTCTTCGGATTTAAATTCAACCCTATTTCTCGCAGTTTTGTTAAAGTTTCCTTCACATCATCCAAAAAAGTTTCCATCTTTCTGCTCTTAATCAGCATATCATCAACATAAATTTCCATGTTCCGACCGATCTGATTTGAGAAAACTTTGTCCACCAATTTTGGTATGTAGCACCAGCATTTTTTAAACCAAACGGCATCTTGGTGTAACAATACGTG
Organism: Ophiorrhiza pumila; assembly: GCA_016586305.1. Taxonomy (NCBI): domain Eukaryota; kingdom Viridiplantae; phylum Streptophyta; class Magnoliopsida; order Gentianales; family Rubiaceae; genus Ophiorrhiza; species Ophiorrhiza pumila. The sequence continues at coordinate 28,002,155 of BLIW01000008.1, read as the reverse complement.
CCTTTCTCAGTTATGAAGGTTGTCTTCTCTGCGTCGTCTTCATCCATCAGAATTTGATGATAGCCTTTGTAGGCATGAAGAAAACACAAGACCTCAAAACCGGAGGTCGCATCCACTTTCTGGTCAATTACGGGCAACGGGTAACAATCCTTTGGGCACGCTTTGTTCAAATTCGTGTAATCTATACACATCCGAAGTGAAGCATCTGGCTTCGGAACCATAATTGGGTTGGCGAGCCAAGTCGGATAAAATACCTCCTAGATTATCTTTGTTGCCAGCAACTTGTCTACTTCTTCAGATATGGCCTTATTCCGATCAGGCGCATACTTCCTTTTCTTCTGTTTGATTACTTGGGCTGATTTATCAATATTCAGCTTATGAACCATCAGGTCGGGCGAAACCCCTTTCATGTCATCTGTGCTCCAAGCAAAAACGTCCTTGAAATCTGACAAGAGGTTTACCAATGATCTTTTTGTCTCTTTCGGCAATAATGAACCGATGAGAGCTATTTTATTTGCCTGAGATTCGTCTAAGCATACAGATTCTACTTCTCCTGTCAACATCACTATTTCAGCTCGGTTGTCTGTTTCAACATAGTTCACATTTGCTACCTGTTGCTTTTTGCTTCCCTTCAGAGCAATCATGTGACATTCTCTTGCTAACTTCTGATCACCTCGGATCGTAGCAATTCCTACTTCAGTGGGGAATTTCATGACCAGATGGTATGGAGACCAGATAACCTTTAATTGCACCATAGCAAGTCGTCCTAGAATAACATTATATGGAGAGCTGACATTTAGGACTGTGAACTCAATATATATGAGTCTTTCATTGGGATGTTCTCCCAATGTCACTGGCAGGTTTATCGTGCCGATAGGCATTGACGTTTCTCCTGAAAAGCCGATGAGGTGTGAATGACAAGGTTTTAACTGTTTTTTGTCAATACCCATCTTTTGGCAAGTTTCGTAATAGAGAATGTCAATCGAACTGTCGTCATCTACATATATCCTGTGAACTTCCTTGTTGGCGATGATTGCTTTAATCAGCAATGCGTCGGCATGTGGAAATCTGGTCGGCACAGCATCTTCTTCTGAAAAGGTGATAGTATCTGAGGACTTAAACCGTTTATGAACTGGTTCTTGTTCTGGAATTTCTCTGTTCTTCAATTTTTTGGAGGTCATAGAATCCCCATTATATGGTCCCCCAATAATGGTGTGAATTACCTCTGTAACATTCTTATTCACCTCGGGGTTTCTATCATCACCATTATCCCTTCTTCTCTTATCATCTGGGAGATCCGGATCTCTTTTATCTTCTGGTCGGTTACCAGGATTTTTCAGAACAAATTCTTTCAAATGGCCGTTTTGAATAAGTTCTTCTATATATTTTCTGAGATCTTTACACTGTTCGGTGTCATGACCATGCTGATTATGGAACTTACAGAAGTACTTCTTACTTCTTTTGTTGTCGGGAGCTGTCATCCGTTGCGGATATCTCACATTACCTCGGTTCTCCAAGATTGCAAGTACATCGGTTTGTCTTTTGTTTAACAAAGTGTAATTCTTGTCTTCAACAAATGCTGAGGAATTGTTTTGCACTTTATCAAATGTGTCGAACTTTTGCTTGCGATTTCCAGTATTGGATCCCTTGGTTTTTTCTTCTTTCTTCTTTTCAGGTCCTTTGTCGTTATCTCGTTTAAGCTTTTCAGCATTATCACATTTTGCAAATATTCGAGCTCGTTTCATCATATCTTCAACCTTTGTAGGAGGCTCTTTCACAAACTTCTTATATAATCTTCCAGGTCGTAGGCCATTAGTAAAAGCACCAATGACCATCTCTTCCGATCTGTTCCCCACTTCTAAACTTTCATTTATGAATCTGTCGATATATTGAGTTAGCGATTCTGCCTCTCCCTGCTTTATATTGAGCAGCTCAACATTTGTCTTCTTAAACTTCTGCCTTTGCACAAATCTGCTTATAAAGGCTGCTTTGATTTCGCTGAATCTTCGGAATGTTTTGGGTGGAAGATTGTCATACCATAATCGGACAGTTCCCTTCATAGTTATGCCAAAACCTTTACACAATACCTGATCTGGATAATTATAGATCCTCATGTTTTGCACATAATGATGCACATGTTCTGCCGGATCTCCCTCTACATTATAATATAACAAGGTCGGCATTTTAAACTTGTGCGGGAGGGGATAATTTTCCACATCGGCCACAAATGGAGAACTTATATCCAAGTCGTCATCATTATGCTGGTTTGGTGGTGAAGCCCGTGGCAGGTCGTTTAAACCTATATCTCCGAAACGCATACCTTGATCTCTTGGCTGCTCGTTCATGGTGTACAAGTTATCACCTCTATGATCTTCCGCTCTAGTGCGCTGCCGATAGTGCACTTGTCTACCATTTCTGTTCGGCGATCGTGAATTTCCCCTGTTAGATGAAACCGAAATATGATCCCGATGTTGATCTCGATTTTGATCTCGACTACGATCTTGATTTCGATCTTGACTACGATCTTGATTTCGATCTCGACTACGATCTTGATTTCGATCTCGACTATTTCTGTTTAAACGCTCCTCAGCCCTCAACCTGAGTTCATCAACCTTCAATCTGAGCTCATGTTCTTTCTGGAGCTCCTGTCGAAGATCTCGTTCACGAATCTCTTGCTCCCGATCTTTTCTCTGTTGTGCTTCCCTAGCTTCACGTTCAGCCAAACTTTCTGGAACACGGCTTGCTAACATGGTTTGAACTCGTTGCCCGTGTTCAAGCAGGTACTTGATCACATCTGGTGAATCCAAATCAACAATGGGAATTGGACTTCCTTCTTGATTTCGAGAACCAGAACCTTGTCCATCCTGAAAAGGAGTTCTGGTAGATGAATTTGCAGCTTCTTCTCGCGAGGGAGGATTGTTCTCCCCCCCGACGAGTAGTAGGATTAGGAGGATTTTCATTCGGTTGCTTATCCATCCTAGATGTCTGCAAACGAGTAGTAGGCATATTGCTTTTTGCCCTACGGTGGGCGCCAATTGATGAGTCTCGGAAAACTCACGTCGTCTGGCAGGTCTTCAGGTCGTCTCAAGCGTCCCGAGCACGATGAATACCTGCAAAAGTCCCCAGGATTGTTCCCAGGGAGTAAACTCCGATGCCTAAGTCAGTTACGAGCCTTAAGCAAAATATCGGTAGCAATTGAGAGTACTTGAAATCGAATCCCCCTCCAAAGTGATGGAGGGGAGGTATTTACAGAGAACACATACCTGAAGTAGAGTTGTAATGAAACTCTAACTACATACCTGGTAAAGGATTTGCTGTAGTATATGAGTTGTAATAGGATTGTAATTCTTTAAGAGTGCACTGAATATGTTCTGATAAGGAATAGGATTCCAATGAACTGAATAACAGTTGTACTGTGAGTCTATTTCTGAGGTATCATAATCATAGCAGAATTCAACCCTCATCAGAATGTAAATGGTAATCTCGGATGATTGTAAATAGCTTAATATGTGGATGGATTGGTCTGATTCTATGCTATTTCCCAGCTATTTTGCATTTGAATTGTTACATTCTTATCTCTTTGTTGTTGATGCTTCAATGAATGGATGTTGAATGGACTTGGTCTGGAGCTTTGTGGACTATTTGGTGCTCTGTTGATGATATCTCTGGACCAAATGTGATATATTTGGTGTTTCTGCACTAATTTTGGAATCTGGTGTTCCGTACTGAATTGCGGGTACTGAATTTCAAGGAAAAGGTTTTTGTGGGCTAGTTGAACAGGAAACTGAATGTAGCTTCTTTTTGTAATTCTTAGCTCTCTCGCAGATTTATTTGATGCATAGCTATGTTTTGGTAATATGCTCTTGTAATGATATATTTTTCTTTCATGGACCAAAGTTTTTTCTTTCTTGGTTTTTGTAACATTTGAAGGGCACTTGGATTCAGGGCTCGTGAATTGTTTTATTATTTGAAAGGAGGGCAGGTTGATTATGGAGAAGAACACAGCAAAGCTTGTGGTCACTCCCAATTTGGAAGGACATATGAAAATGGTTCGAACTCCAACATGTTCATTTTTTTTCTTCAATTTTCTTTATTGGGCTGCAGTTAGAGATTTGATTATCAGCAAGTTTTTGATGTTCTTTTCATTGATGGATTATAATTTTTCAGATCACTATCCTGAATGGGATGAGGATCACCCAATTCAATTCGTGTGGCATTCAGCTGGAGTGCAGGTTGTTCGGGTTTTGCAGCAAATGCTGGCAGACCAGGTTTATCTATGTGCTATGATTGGTTTAATAATTCAGCATATTAAGTGTTGCTTCTTTAGTTAAGAACAAATTTATACCAATTTCAGGCATTTAAGGGATATGAAAACACTTAGGCGAACTGGTTTATAAGCATAAATTCATTATTTAGAGCATTCAGTGGGACAACAAGGACTGACTTTGATGGAATTCAGTAAGTCTGCTGACTTTGGTGAAATTGTGACTGCTTTCTGAGCATTTTCTTGTCATTGTGGTTGGCTTAAACTTTGATTGAAGGCTTGGTCATGTGCTTTGTTAGATAACACGCTGATTTTGTGATGCCTTGCTAACTGTGTTTTAGCAACACGGTTGGTTGAGGCTACGACTTTTGGTAATAGAGATTTTGTTATGGTGGGTGGCTACCGACGTATTTTAATTGTGCATCTCTAGATCACCAGCTGTTGAAATAATCCTCTTGATCTTCTCAGAAAGGCAAAATATTTTACATCAATTTTTCACATGCTTGATCCTTTTTTCTCCCAACCTGTGAGGGAAAAATGAGTAAAAGCTCTGATTTTATCTCTTTCATGAATCACATGGTTCTGTGATCTAGAGAGACATAGTTCTCATTCTTTGTGACAGTATTTTGATATTTTTCTTTGCTTGATGCTTTAAGAGATTATGTGTGTGATTGTATTTTCTTCTCTCTTTTTTTGTCAGTTCCTGTCTATGAAGCTTGCAACAGTAAATCCAAGGTTAGATTTCAACATTGAAGGGCTTCTTGCCAAAGATGTAAGAAAACCACCTTTGTGCAGATACCATTTGTTCAATAAGCAAGCTATGACTGTATATTGTGCTAGCTTAATTCATATATCTTGACTGTATATTGTGCTAGCTTAATCTATATCTTGACTGTATATTGAGCAAACAAGAATGATAAAATATAAAGAAAGAAAGCAAGTATACGTCTCATTTTTTACTCATCGTTTTTGGTTGTGCTCGTTTTATATTCAACTTGTCCAAATAACTCTTATTTTTTTTTGTTTTTATGTGTAACAGGAAATCATCATTCTTTTGATAAAGGACGTTTAGTGCTCATCATGCTCGTTTGGATACCCATAAAGTTGTCACTTATAAGAGATGCTTGTTTGGATATTCATGAAATCATCACTTAGTAGAAACATGGATTAGTTATATTAAATTTTGTAAATTCCCTTACGTGTATATAGTTTGGCACTAAATTTCATCAATTACATTTGTATTTGACACTATAAATAGTTTTGTGATATGAATATTATTCTGAATTATATATTTTATAGAATTGCATTTGAATAAATAATATTAAATTTGTAGTAATATATTTGTGGAAAAATAAGTATTGCCATTAATATGGATAAGATGTTACCTTTATAAAAATAAAACACAAATAAAAGTATTACTTGTGTACTAAAAAGTGATGCATTTTATAGGAAAAAGTATTACATTATTGGATAAAAAAAATGTGAAAGTGTTGCATTTGAAGAGAAAAAGTGTTGCAATTGTTTTAAGGTAATAAATAAAAAAGTGTTGCATTTGGAGAAAAAAAGTGTTGCACAAAGAAAAGTGTTGCATATTCTGATAGTTGCAACACATCTAAAAAGTGTTGCTTAAAATGGAAAAAGTGTTGCTATAGATCTAAAGCGATACCTTCTGATAACACACTTTGTAAAGTGTTGCTTTAGGCTTATAGCAACATTTTTAGGGCCTAAAACTACACTTTATGGGTGTTGCTATAGGCTCATTTTGTAGTAGTGTTTTTTCGCAACAACCTAATATATAGTAAGGTAGTATTTATATATAGTTCTATACTATGATTAATTTACACCTTCCGTAAAATCCCTTAAAAGAGTATCGCTTTGGTCTTCTTTCGATTAATTTACATCTCCCATAAAATCCCTTAAAGAGTATTTAATTCTTTGGTCGTTTTTTGGCTTTCACTACAAGAAAATTGATCTTTAGTGACGAAAATCTAGTGACGACAAAAAAACTAGTGACTAAAAATCGTAATTAATCACCAAAATAAATATTGTCATAGTTGGACGAGTATTAATGACGACATATGTCGTTAAAGATGTATTGACGACATTTTAAGTCGTCGTATGTGTACCAACTCTTTGACGACATATGTTGTCATAATGTTGAGAATTAGTGACGACATATGTCGTCAAAGATGTATTGACGACATATTAAGTCGTCAATGCGTGTGTGTGCGTCTCTTTGACGACATATTTTGCGTTACTGTTGAGTATTAGTGACGACATATGTCGTCAAAGATTTATTGACGACATTTTAAGTCGTCAATACGTATGTGTACCAAAGCTTTGACGACATATGCCGTCATACTGTTGAGTATTACTGACGACAAATGTCGTCAAAAACATACTGACGGCAAATGTCGTCAAATGTCGTCAAAGACATATTGACGACAAATATCGTCAAAAACATATTGATGACAAATGTCATCAAAGGCGACTGACGACAAATGTCGTCAAACACATGCTAATTTAAATAAGTTTCAACATCATTTATAAAATCAAAATTTTTTAATTTTTGTTTTGCACTTTTATAATTTTAATCTGACTCACAATAACGTAAATTTTATTTTTAGGAAAAATTATAATTATTTTATCTTAATGATTTTATATTTAATTATTTTTATAAAACTTATTACTTACCATTAATGTTATTATTAACACAAAAATTTGTAAAGAAGCACATAATACGACGTCCTTTTGATAATAACATATATTATCTATTCAACACTTACAAAATAGCTACATTTTTTTCAATCTAACTCCCTAAATGAAATCCTCTCCATAAACAAAAGTCTTTCTGCCTGCAAATTCTTTCAAGAATCGAATTTCTTCTTTTGAAATCCTCTCCTTGAATTTTTTGATTCCTCCATTAAATCTCTCAATCTTCGTTTAAAACCTTGAATTCTCCAACATCTTGAACCCTAGGGCTTCACTGTCGATGAATTTTTTTACGTAGAGTGAGGAAGATGACCATTGAGATAGCAAACAAGGAGAAATTCATTTTGGTGCCCAAGGGTTTCATATCGGCTTAGCGAAGAATAGAGATGAAGGCTCATACTTCACTCCAATGTCAAATCTTCACGATGCCTTCAAATCTTTCTTATTATACAACTTTCGTCGATTAATCGATCTTCATCTAGACTCCTTCATCGGCGCAAATCACTTCTCATTCAATCCTCCAGTCAATTTTGTCGCCGATTACTAGTCCTCCGTGACTCCAGCTAGTCTCGATCACTTGTAAGCGAAATATTACTTTTATCTCATTTTTCAAATTCTTCGAAGATAGATTGTGTTTCGGTGGCTTCTGGATCGCAATTTTTCCATCAAAATAAATTAAACAACTATCTCAAACCTAAAGTTTTCTAACTACAAGTTAATATTCTCAGTTCTGTGTAGGCTGTAAGTTAATTATACATGCGAGATACATCGGTTTGGCACTATCGCGGGCATGAATTTTGGTAATGCTTAAATATTAGGTGGTTCAATTTGTTAGTTTTATTTAGGAAACGTTTTTGTTCTAAAGCTCGATTTCATAGGGATTACTTAGGGAGATTATCGTTGATGTGAGCTTTTGATGTCGGTCCTGTTTCCACAGCCTTGAAGAATTTTTGTTTCCCTTAAAGTGTCTTTGTTCCTTTATTAAGTAATTTTTTCATGTTTACAGTTGTTCCTTTGTTGAGTAATTTTTTCATGTTTACAGAGTATAAGAAAATGTTAAAGATATGGTTGATTGCTTCTGATTATTCAATCGATGTTTCATGAGGAAATTTTCTTCTGACATGACTTTTGTCAATTTAACTTGAGATCTGATAAGTTCTTTATATAACGTCTCATATATGTGGGGTGGTTTGCTTGTGCATTGAGCTACAAAGTCCATTCTGTTACTTCTGTACATGAACAGACATGCATGTCCATATGTTGCTACATTTTGGAGTTTTATTTTTGAACTGGAGGTTTTCCATTGAGATTGAAACTTAGGAGTTCACAGACCCTGGAGGTATAGTAAATATTGTCTAAGAACATTTGATCTAAATGTCACGAAACAGGAATGGGGATTCAAGATGTATATAGTTGTCGTGATGTATTAGTAATTCCTCCAAACCACTGTCCAAGGTGTTCTATTTATGGGCATATCATCTTTGGAAGAAATGTTTTGGGTTGATTTTATTGTGCAGTGTTGAATGGTGAAAAGTTGATGCCTACATGGAGCTGTAACTAACCAAACAGTTCATGACCAAATTCGAGTTGGCAGGTTTGTTTTGTTTGATTATAATTTTAAGATTGAAAAATTAAAAGAGTGAATATCAATTTCTTCGAAAAGGCTCATTTTTATTATATATATTCAGTTTTGATGTTGTTTTAGTACTTGTGATATTTTGAAATAGAATTGTTTTGTTGCTTGAGTTGTGATGTTTAGATTGATTAATTGCACTTTATTGACATAGAATTGCTGTAATTACTAATTTTTAATTTGTATATTAGTTAAAAGTTTTCATTCAATAAAATATATATATATATATATATATTAAAATGAACAAAGTCTGATGAAGCTCGAAAGTCAATCTTCTTAAATAAATAAATGAAGAAGAACAAGCTCAAAAATATTTTTTATGCATTGTTTTTTAAAGGGATTTCTGTTTTATGCCTATTTTTTAAGAAAAAATTAGAAGTGATTTGATTTCCAAGATTTTTTTGTTAACAATTTATTAGGTTAAATCGAATAAGGTTTCTTGAATAACTCAAAAACCATGATCATTTGAATGCCAAGGAATTTGTTTTGGAGAGTCGTTGAATCTTTAATCATTGCATGTCTTTGAGGAATAAAATTAGTCAGGATTCTGGAATTCGAGCTGCTCAGTTTGCTCACTCACTCCCACTAGAAATTTGCCTTCAGCCAACAGTTTGGTGATATTTACTAAAAGGAAAGACACAACAGGCTCTGCAAGATTCGCCATTAATTTGTCCTTTCATGTATTCCAAGTTGAGGGAACAAATGGCTGGTATTATGTGCTAATTGTTCTCTAGGAAATTGCATTTTAGTAAATCTTTAAAGCTGTGCTTATGACTGATGTCAATTTACATTTTCTGGAAATGATGAAATCATACAAGACAAGTAGGCTTCACCTAGCTATATTCACTGCTCTCTCTTCTATTTCTTCGTCTAGCTGTACTTTTTGGGACTCTTGTTGATTGGGATAAGGAATAGGTTCAATGCAGGGCCTAGTTCATAAATTCAGCCAGTATGATTTATTACCATATCTATGTTGTTATGAGTGAAATAACATCACTTCAATCATTGAGAGAACTTGTTGAAGCAAAATTGTTTTCTTGTTTGCTATTTTTTTTCTGTATCAGAAAGAATGAGAGTATGATTTCGTTAAGTTTATGGTTATAAAGTGTGCTTATATGCATTAGGTCAAATTTTAGAACTTTTGTGTTACTGCTTGTTAAAATTAATATGTGTGGACTGTAGAGATGAATCAAAACTCTCTCTTCTGCTTTGTTTCTACAGTAGTGTTAGTGACCATGCAATTTGATTCCTGCAAAAAGGAAGCTTGAAAGGGATCTTTCATGTGTTTCTAATTAGTGTTATAAAACAATGCAAATTATAATTAGTACATTACTAATTATAAAAGATGAGAGAAGCATACTCATACTACTGTTGGGGTTGGGGTTGGGGTTGGGATTCTGCATATATAATGCATTAAAAGGCTGCTAAACAAATGAGTGGAATTGCAGCATCAGAAACTAGTAGTAGCAGTAGAGCAATTTTTTCCTGCTTTGTTTGTAGCAGTAGTAGTAGTATTATTTAACTTTGCTTTTAATGTTTTCTCTTCTTTGAGAAGGATATCCTTTAATGATCTTGTGAACAATGAACCCTTTTATCTTTAAAGCTTTAAATTCTTGTTGGTTTTGTTTTATAGAGTATAATAGTATAACTGCGGCTGGAAGGTACCTCCCGCGGTGCTGCACAAAGGAGATAAAAGCAGTGGTAGTTCCTTTCTGGATCAAAAATTTGGCAAACTCTAGATCTCTCAAGAAGGTAAGTTCTGATGGCTGCTCCTGATCTCTCAAGAAATTTGTTACTTGCACTAGACTTTTTCAGTAGTTTCTCTTCTGGCCCTGAAAAAGAAATTGAAATTATTTACTACAAATAGGATTTCCAAATAGAGGTTTGAGTAGGATAAAACTTCAGGAACTTTCTTCCATCGTTATGTATGTGACATGTGACATGTGTGTGTGCCTGCCGACTTCATATTTCCTAAATGTGAGAAGTAAATCAAACTAAAAGAGATTTAAAAGCTCATAATTGCTTTTAAAATTGATAATCTTCTGCTTGATCAAGTCTTGGATAGATATTCCTTTGTTCATCCATTTACCTCATAGAAAACTTGAGCTAAGAAATTGGAGAATAATTCAAGTTATGGTTCAGCAATCCTGCAAACCAACGTCCTTCTTTTGCTTTAACATAAAAGTAATGACATACATATGATAAAAGGTCTAGAAAACCGTATTTTCAAATCAAATTTTCACAAGTATACTGATGCCCTCCAAGTATAGGGGTTCAGCTTTATCAAATTCTTTTTTAATTCTATATAACTCTGCCTGTAACAATACTGAATTTCAATATCTTAAATAGTATTTTTCATTTTGATGAAACTGAAAGCAGCTTTTCAATTTTTCTCCACCAGAATTATATAGGACATGCATGAGAAAATCTAGATCTGTATATGAACATGTGTATTCTGTTTTCTATCATAATGACTTCATGTGTATTCTGTTTTTTGTATAATAATATTTTGTATTTTGTTATGCATATTCTATGTTGATAGGTCATGGATAAGTCTTGGATGAATATAAGAGACAGAAGGCATGTTTCATATGAACTTGGGGTGGACAATTTTATAAACTTTGCATATAGGAATAAAGACCAAGATAGCAAAATACCTTGTCCTTGCAAGCTGTGTAATAATTTTCGCGACCAATCAAAAGAAGTAGTTAAGGCTCACTTGGTTAGAAATGGTATCCGTACGAGTTATGTTAGATGGGTATATCACGGTGAGGGGTTTGAAAATGACTCAGATGATGACACAGAGGTAGATAACAGTGAGGTGCAAAGTGACGAGGATGATATGCATGATTTGTTGCATGACATTGGTATTGCTAATTCGGGGGATGATTGGCAAGACACTAATCAAGCGAGTTACCTTGGTGAAGCTGACGTGTTTCTTAATTTGTTGAATGACGCAAAGCAAGATCTTTACCCTGGATGTAAAAGCTATTCTAAACTATCATTTGTTGTTAATTTACTCCATTTAAAGTCAATAAGTGGTTGGACAACAAAGTCTTTCGACATGTTGCTTGATGTTTTTAGGAAAGCTTTACCAATTGGAGATTCAGTTCCTAAATCATTCTATGATGCTAAGAAGATCATTCGAGATTTAGGTTTCAAATATGAAAAAATTCATGTATGTGTAAATGACTGTGTACTCTTTCGAAAAGAGTATGAGACATTGAGCATTTGCCCAAATAATTTGTGTGGAGAACCTCGGTACAAATCAGGGTCCAATGTTTATATGCATTCAAAAGTGAAGGTGCCCAAGTATTAGATAGTTTATCTATGAAATGTAGTTTTATGACATGTCTGTTGGGTACTTATAACTGATCTCCATGTTTATTTTTGTTTCTTAGGAAATTGAACTCATGTGTGTTAACGCCATGAATCACAACTGGATAATGCCCATTATCGAGAGCATGGAGAAAGGGAGGCCCATGCCTCTCTTGTGCAAGGTGTAGGTTCTCCAGATAGAGGAGGCACAACTTGCTGAAGCAGCTGATAGCTTGTTAGAAGGACTTGGTCCTTGATTCACTGATTGGTGGGGATATGAACCACTACCTGTTGATGCTGATCTTTTACCAGCAATAGTTCCTGGATACAGGAAACCTTTTCGTTTGCTTTCTTATGGCATCAAGCCCATACTAACAAATGATGAAATAACAATATTAAGGAGGCTTGGTCGTCCTTTGCCATGCCACTTTGCTCTAGGTCAGTGTTTTACCAATTTGAAGGTATAATAATGTGTCTCTGGGATTTTAACACTTAATATATCTCTTCTCTTTTCATTTGTTTCAGGCAGAAACAGAAAACATCAGGGTTTGGCTGCTGCAATTCTTAAGCTATGGGAGAAATGTGAAATTGCAAAAATTGCTATTAAGATAGGAGTCCAGAACACCAACAGCGTATTGATGGCTAAAGAGCTGAAGGTTTGTGACATTTGTTGAAACTATCTAGCTTTATCCATGTTTTGCAATGGTTTTACCAAGGGGCTAGCACTTATACCTTTTTGTCTATAATTCATTTGAAATTCTTTCTTTTTTTTATTTTTATTTTTTATTGGAGGACTTATTCTGCCTGTAACTCAGAAAGTAAATGCTTGCAGCATCTAACTGGAGGAACCTTGCTTTCAAGGGATAAGGAATTCATTGTCCTCTACAGAGGAAAGGATTTCTTGGCAATTGTTGTCTCTTCAGCAATAGAAGAGAGGAGAAAGTATGGACTTGATCGCGGAAGACATGGAGCAGCTAAAAACTCATCTACTGTGAATTCAAATGACAATATACAGTCAACCTCAAAACATGAGAGTAAAGATGAAGATAATGGTACATTAGACTAGAAATTCCCATAGGGAAGGCATCTAAACTCAACAGAAGTAGCTATTGAGAAAACCAGTGCCAAATTGTCCGAGGCATGTAAACGTAATAACTAACTATCATTCAAGCTGTTCTCAACAGTTATCTTTTCCCTAAAAATTAAATATTCTTTAACAGGCACTAGCCAAGAAAGCTGCAGCAGAGAAGCTTCTGGCAGAGGTGGGCAGGAAAGAGACCTCCCAAAATGCCTGAGAAGTTATAAATATTTCTGCGATTAAGGTAAGAAAATTTTAATCTTTTTGTTCTTTGTTGCCTTCAAATTTTTGATCCCTCGATTTGATTTACGCTCTTGTATGATTTTGGGATTCATTCCTTGTTCTTCAATATGAGCATATTATCATGTTGCAGCTGCAACATATGGCTATTTTACTCTGAATTTCATTTTTTTTATAATAATATTATTTGGGTTGAGATTTTGATTGGGTTTAAGGTATATAATGGGGTAGATTGAAGTTCTTTTTATGGGTTTTAGTCATTTTGTGATTATGAGTTGATGGTATATAGCAAAATTAGAAACTTATAATGGGATTAATGGTGAGCTGAAAGCAGAAGAATTTGGAAATGGGAAGAAGCATTGAGCATTTTGTAGTAACTTATGAGCATTTCCTGTGCAGGTGGTGGTGTTGCCCTTCTTTATGCCTCAAAGGAGCCTGGGAAGCTACAAACCGCCAACTTTGATCAGAAGAATGGTGTTCAGATTATTCAGAATGCTCTCAAGGTCTCAACTTGTTGCCTGCACGCTTTAATAAATTTCTTAACGAAGAAAAGAGATTCCAAAGAGAGAGAGAAGTTCTCCAGTTCATTCTAAGTGTATGACTAAGAATCATGAATTGAGTATAGTTGTAGTTGACAACTATAAATACATTGATTTTGTTACCTGATTTTGGTTGAAAAGGTTGCACTATTAGATACTATTATTGAATGAATGAAATATATTTGATATTATTTAGTGCAAATGAGTTTTAAACCATTTGATTTGATATTTTTGTAAATGCATTAATTGGTTAGATTTAAGTGACAATAATTTGTACAAAAATGTGCAAAAAAAATATAGTAGTTGTGTTCAGTGACGACTTTTGTCGTCACTGATATATTTATGCATTGACGACCTAAATGTCGTCAATGTTGCTATTGACGGCAATATGTCGTCACTAATGACCTTCAACGTCAGCATGCCACGTAAGCTTGTTGTCCACGTCATATTTCCACAGTGGCATTAAAATCCACGTAGGACGTGCTATTGACGACTTTGCGTCGTCAAAAAGTGTCAAAGTTTTATTGACTACGATATAAATGTCGTCACAGACTAGATACTGCGTCAGGGCAGTATTGATTATGCAGTGACGACACCAAACTTGTCACTGTTATATTACAGTGACTACATTTTTAGAATTATTCACAATATATGGTCGTCACTGAAGGGCATTTTTCTTGTAGAATTCCTCACCGAGGATGACGAAAACTGATTAGCTGCTCTTTTCAAAATGGCATTGATCAGAGTTTTTTCAACGGCAGACCAAATATGGATTCAATTTAAAATTAACTCAAAGTCAACAGATTCAAGGGTGAAATTAGCATTGGTCTTCTAAGCCCCTGTCAAATTCTCATCAACAGAAGATTTGGTAAGATGTAGGGTAAAGGGTACATGGTTCATCGACTGATTCATGATAAGGACCTTCATTTGGTCGTCAGACAGCAGGGTTGATTCTGCAATCGTGCCGATCTGGATGGCTTGTAAACGTGTCATCAATAAAACTATATTATCTACAAATAATATACATTTAAAACTATATCATCTGCAAATAATATACATTCAATAGATAAAACAAAAAATAAGAAATAAGTTAAAAATTAATGATTTGGACATGTGCTAAAATGATTTCACATTTACATAGGAGATATTTAGATACACTAAAACAAATTAAAAGGGATAGGGGAAGATTTAAAAAATATGATATATTTAAATATAAATAAATATATGTGATAGATAGAACATGATTTCTAAGTATGATCTATGTAGTCGATCTCACATAGTTGTTAAGGTTTTTTTCTGAAAAAAAATGGAAAATGTCATTATTAATAATTAGGGGCACAAATTTAATATATTTATTATATTATTAATAATTAGGGGCACAACTTTAATATATTTATTATTAAAAGCTAAATTAACTTTATTATTTTATATAATTAGTTGTAAAAGACATTGTGTTCCTTTCCATATCGAAACACTATTTACCTTAAATAATTTTGTTGTTAATTTAAACCTTAATTCTTAAAATAAAATCTTGAAAACAAAAATCAATGATAACATCAATTAATGGAGATTTATATACTTGAATTTTCGATAATTTTCTATTCAATCATTAAACAAAATCAAGAAAATAAATCTCAACACAAACTCTCTTCCAAATGTGGTTGTGGATAGAGTCATTACTCACTCTTTCTAGCGTATTTACAAAATTGCTTACCTCTCCAAGGTATTGTATCATAATTGGCCTCTTCTTTCTCCATATCCATAATGCATACGAAACATCTTATAAACCACTACTGAGGTTAAAGAGTGTGTGGTTCTATATCTTTATGAATATGTTGAAAGCAACAAGGATTAACATAATAAAAAGATATAAATATTTATTAAGGTAGTTGTTAGAACTAATTATTTAGAAGTTAGAACTCTTTCGTCATGCATGTGTGTATGTGTGGCAGTATTTGCATGAATCAATTGTCCAAACCACTAAGACTAATTAGCCCAATGGCGGCAGGTGAAATAACCAAGATTGCTAGAATAGAGACAAGGGATACAAAATTGCTAGGATGGAGACAAGGATACAAATCCACTTCCGGCCCTTTTCTACTAACCACCAAGAAACGAGAAAAAGAAAATTTTGGAAAATATCCTATAATGGGTGGAATTTTTTTTTTGATTACATGGGTGGAAGTTTTGTGAATATATATATATATATATATATATGTAAAAATAGTGGTGATTGCATCTACAATCCTAATAAAGAGTTTTTATTTTCCGGCCCTTTTCTACTAACCACTAAGAAATGAGAAAAAGAAAATTTGGGAAAATATGATATAATGGGTGGAATTTCGTTGATTAGATAGGTGGAAGTTTTGTGAATATACACGTAAAAAGAGTGATGATTGCATTTACAATCCTAATAAAGAGTTTTTATTTTCTTACCTTCCTTTAATGATTGAATAAAAAATTATCAAAAAGAAGTAGATGAACCTCGATTAATTGCTGTTATCATTGATTTTTGTTTTTAGGATTTTATTTTAAGGATTAGGGTTTAAATTACCAATAAAAAGTTAAGCAAAACAATGTGTATGAGATAAATAATGTTTAGATATGGAGATGATAATAATGTCTTTTTACTAATTATAAAAAATAATAAGGTTAATTTAACATTCTTAATAATAAATAGAGCAAAATGCCAATTTGGTCACCAAACTATACCAAAATAGTACTTTTAGTTACCAAACTATTTTTTCAACCGAAATGGTCACCCAACTAATTTTTTTTGGCGAAAAAAGTCCCTCCATCCATTTAGGAGGTTTGAGCCAACGGAAATACATTCACGTGACTTGCACACGCGAATTTATAGGGATAAATTTGTCCAACAAAATTTATACCATTAAAAAATATAACACTCTTTGTGTGGACCAGCGAAACGTCTTCAGATCGGGATGAATCCATAATAAGAAAGTCTTTTGCTGAAGTTGATGCCTTAGATACTCGTGCTTCTGGAGTTGTCAGATTCCCCTCAACTGTAAATAAGATTTCTGCTCCTCATGAAGGCTTGCACCAACCTAATGGATCTGCAGAATCGGCAGAAATAAGGTTGGAAAAGATTCCTCATCTACTTGTCAAACAAAGTGCTAGTCCTTTCAGACTATTGCAGGATTATGCCTCTGGTGAAAGTTCAGGTGATGAGGGTCGCCATGTGGATGTGGTCCCTACAACTTTTGTTCCACCTGTTGAAGTTGGTAGCACAAGTCTTGATACAGATGAGGGGGTTGACCTAGATGCAGATCTTGTGACTGAAGGAGTTTTAGAGTCTGATAAGGGGCTTAAACGGCTGCGTCAGTCTTTCAAATCTCAGAGTTCTGCTAAATCAGAAAGTGTTCTGCTGGAGGCTGATATGACATCTGTCACTGGAAAATCAGAGGATTTTTTTATGGAAATCGGGAATCTCTTAAAGATGTTACTCCTCAGGGGAAACCTCAACTGTCGAAAGATGATGGCATTGGAGCTGTTGGTAATATTGAAAAGAAGAAAGACCCAAAGAGTATGTTTTCAATGTTGAAGATTGATGAATTTGGAAGGTTGATCAGAGAAGGTGATAGTGATAGCGACTCTGTTCATTCAGGTGATGATTATGATCGGTATTATTATTAGAGTGGTTCCGGTCAGGAAGCCCGTTGCCGTTGATGCTGTGCTAGTGGTGGTGGTGAATTGCAGAGTTGTTCATCTTGTGATTGGGCGTCGGCGGCTGACCGTTGTTAGAGTTCTGTTGAGTGGTTATCATCTGCTACTGAGACATGAGGCCGACGGGGAAGCTTTGATTGGAGGAGGGTGGTGGTGGTGGTGACAATGAACCATATGTGCTTTGAAAAAAAAAGAGTTGCGAATAAGATCAAAGTCGCTGGAAATTGGAAGACTCAACGAAGGAATTAAAAAAAAAGGAGTTGCGAAGAAGTCGATGAGTTATGCCTTATTGATGGGATTAGATTTTTTTCCTTTAAAATTTATTGATTTTACATTTTTGTCCCTTCAAATTCATGATGTTATAAATTTGACAGTTTAAATTGATAGAAGGACTTATTCCGCCAAAATATAACAGTTGAGTGACCATTTCAGCTGAAAAAATAGTTCGGTGACTAAAAGTACTAGTTTGGTGACCAAATTGGCATTTTACTCTAATAAATATATTAAAGTTGCACCCTAAATAGTAATAATGATGTGAGACATGCTCTTTTTCCAAATTTTTCCTTTTTTTTAGTCCCAAACCCTATCTAGGGGAAGCTTTTTTTTTAGCCATCAAACTTTGTACGCGTGGAGGAGATGTCACTCCCAAATTTTATAAATATTTAAATATATATTTTTGAGGAAGTCTCCTGTGAAACGGTTGCATATATGCAACGGACACGCATTGCATGATAAATATTTATACGCTATACGCAAATTATTTACATGCTATATATGAATCATAATGGTATTAAAACTCTAACATTGATTTATACGGAAACTATTTAGATGTTATACGTGAGTCATAATAGTGTCATAATTCTAACATTGATAATTTATACGCGAATATTTACACGTTATACATGAATCAAAATAGTGTTAGAATTCTAACATTGATAATTTATATGCAAATATTTACACATTATACATGAATCAGAATAATGTTAGAACTCTAACATTGATCATTTATACGCGAATATTTACACGCTTTACATGAATTGGAATAGTGTTAAAACTCCAACATTAATTTATACGTGAACTATTTAGACGTTATACATGAATCAGAATAGTGTTAGAGTTATAACAATTATAATTTATACGGGAATATTTATGCATTATAAGTGAATCAAAATTTTGTTAGAACTCTAACATTGATAATGTATACGCGAATACACAAGAACTATTTACTTGTTATACATGAATAGAAATAGTTTTAGAACTCTAACATCGATAATTTATATTCGAATACGCAAATTGCAATACGCGTGCGAATGGAGGCGTGTCATTAGTCCAGTCGCATAGATATGACGATCGCACAAAAGTTTTTGTGTACATTTTTTGCCTGCTCCTCTTACTTTAGTTGGTAATTCTACTACTAATGCAAAATATACAAAACTTTAGTTGGTAATTCCACCTTTGATGCAAAATATACAAAAGAGTTAATCACTACACTCATTTTTAAAAATAAAATTTATAAATATTTAAATATATATACATTATTTGCCTGTGCCTCTAACTTTAATTGGTAATACTTTAAAAATATCTAACTATACATTATTTACCTGCCCCTCTAACTTTAGTTGCTAATTCTACTTTTTTTTTTTGGCCGAAAATTTCTCTATATATATATACCGGCAATTAACCACCAATTCACCAAAAAAAATTAAAAAATTAAAAAATAATGAGACGGCCGTTGCATCAACTAAACTTTGACCGTTGGCTATCCAACGGCCATAATTTAGGCGGTTGGAAAGCCAACGGTAAGCTATTTGTTTTGGTTTTTTTTATTTTTCTTCTATAAATACCCAAATTTTCTAAATTAATTTTCACACCATTCTCTCAATCTCAATTCTTTCTCAATTCTCTCAATTCTATTAGTTCTTTTAATTATCATTTATATTATCTACTTTTCTTTGTTATCATTAAATTATTTTTACTCATTAAGTCATTATATTCAAAATTTAATTTTTTACTTTAAATTATTTTTTTTATTCAAATCTTTAGCTAATTATTTTAAAAATTATTTATTTTATTAAATATTGAATCCTCATCAATAGTTTTTATTATTTTAATTATTTTAATTTATTTTAATACTTTTATTATAGACTTATAATTCTATTTATTTAATTATTTATATTTATTCAATTACTTTATTTTAATTTACTATAAATTGGATAGTTGTAATAGATATATTGTTGGTAGCTCACAATTTGGTGCAAACCAAAAAGAGCAAATTTTTTGCGGTGGCGGAGAAACCAAAAGCCCCAATATTGAAGAAAGGCTAAAATCGGATATGTTCAAGAAGCATTACACAAAGATATTAGATTCCAACCAACAACTAATCAAGGCGAAATGCAATTATTGTTACGGAAATAAATTATATGCTTTCAAGAAAGGATCGGGCTATGGAACTTTGTCGCGACATTTGAAAGAAAAACATCCACACGAAATCGATATTTCCACCAACCAATCGCAATTATCCGAGTTTGTTTCCTCTACTACTCCTTCTTTTAAATATTCAGATGAAAAAAATATAAAAGAATTAGCTAAATGATAGCCATAGAACATTTATCATTTGGTTTTGGTGAAAAAGTAGGATTTACTCATTATTGTCAAAATGCATTAAATCCACAAGTTAAAAGACTGCCTAGAACAACAATAACAAGAGAATTAAAGAAAATTTATAAAGGTGAAAAACAAATTTTAATTAAAATATTTTCAAAATTAAATGGTAGTGTTTCTATATGTTCCGATATTTGAAGTGATTTATGGCAAATGTATTCTTATATGGGAGTAACTTGTCATTGGATTGATAGTGATTGGAAAATACAAAAAAGAATTATTGCTTTTCGTCATTTTGAAGCAAGACATACCGCAAATAATATATCTAATTTGTTGAATATTATTTTAGATGAATATGATTTATCTAAAAAAAATTCAATTTTGTTTTGATAATGCTTCGGCTAATACGTCTTCGATTAGTCAATTAACAAGTCTTTGTCAACCAATATTATGTGGAAAATTTTTTCATATTAGGTGTGCATGCCACATATTAAATTTAGTGGTACAAGATGGTTTAAAAACACTAAATACGTATATTACGCCTATTAAAGAGGCAATTAGTCTTTTGTGGTTCCGTCCAAATTTAATGAAACTATGGGTAAACTTTTATACGGAAAATGGACGCAAACCTAAAAGATTTAGAAAAGATGTTCCTAATTGGTGGAATTCAACTTATAAATTATTTAATTCATCTGCACAATATAGTACTTTGTTATGTACTTTTTTTATGCAAAATCATGTAGAAAATATTTCTTTGCATCCTAATATGTGGGAAATTTGTTGTAAATTATTACAACTTTTAAATATATTTAAAGATGCTATTGAAATTTTATCGGGTGTTTATTATCTTAGTTCTCATTTATTTATTCACATTGCATGTGATGTTGTTGGTATTTTACAACAATTCAAAGATGACCCTGTTCTATCACTTCCTATATATTATATGTTAATAAAATGGCTTAACTATTACCGAAAAATTCCACCTACATATTTAATTGTTCTGTTTTTTATCCACGTAAAAAAAATTAATATTTTAGAAGAATATATTACTGCATATAATAGTTGTGCAGATTCATTTTTTTCTGATAATGAAGGTTATAAAGCTAAAGATACTAAGGAGATTATAGGAGAAGTAAAATTTCTTCTTCGTGATTTATTTAATGAATTTCATTCTAAATATGGTAGTCAAGTACCTCTTAATATCTGATCTAATATTGATGGTTCTACTAGTAGTGTATCACATCAAAATACTAGTACTACATCAATGTTTTCTATAGCACCACGTAAATTTGGTAAATCTATATATTCTTCACACAAAAAACCAAGATCTGGTACTGAAATGGAACTTAGTAGATATTTAACAACTACTGAAGTTTGTGATGAAGATAGGGGTTTTCACGAGTGGTCCGTATTAGAATGGTGGAAGGAAAAGGAGAAGGATTATCCAATCCTTTCTATTATCGCAAAACATATTCTCGCAATTGTGGCATCAACCGTAGCGGTGGAGGAAGCTTTTAGTGCGGGAGAGAGCATTTTAGATGAGCACCGGTCCCGATTATTACCAAGATCATTAGAAATCCAAGCATTAGTGGATGATTGGCACAAGGCATTTTTGAGAGCACAAGAAATGGACAAGACGGATGATATTGATTTAAATTATGACATCGACATTTCTGAAACGAGCAATGCGAGTACAACCTGATCTTCAACCGGAGTTTCCTATTTCACAGATTTTATCCATCCCAATCCCGATGTTGACATTGAAGAGTTAGATGATTAAAATTTAGGTCAATTAATTTGTACTCAAATTACTTTTATGAATGAAAATTTTTCATTTTAGTAAATGTTGTATCATGATTCATATATGTAAATGACTAACTCGAAATTTGATATTTAGGCCAAAAGTTCTATTTCAATAATAAAATAAGGTATTTTTCAATTATATCAAACTTGTAAACTCATATGTATTATATCAAACTTCTTATTTTTCACATTGTAAATTTGTAAATTTGTGAATTATATCAAACTTCTCTTATTTTTCATATTGTAAATTATATCAAACTTCTTTTTTTTTCACCTTGTAAATTTCTAAATTATATCAAACTTCATATTTTTAATTTTTTTAAAAAGTTGAACCGTGAGAAAATTGTACCAAAACCGGAATCAGAACCGGAATCAGGACGGAATAGGAATCGTGAACCGGCGGTTCGTGAACCGCAACCGTAACCGTGAGGCCAAGGGCCGGTTCAGGTTCCACCTTTTGTGGAACTGTGAATCGGCGATTCACGAACCGTAACCGGCGTTCGTGAACCGTGGTCATGTCTATCTAAAACAGTGTAGGGCGGCTTTGGGTCTCCTATATCACTTCATGTACAACTTTATAAAAAATTGATCTGTATCCTTTTTAGTTAGTTATCAAATTTTTAAAAATTAAACTAAAATCCTAACCAAGTTATTAGTGAAGCATAAGGTATAATAATTCTATTGCTAACGCAAAATATACAAAATTTTAGTTGGTAATTCTGACTTTGAAGAAAAGTATACAAAAGTGTTAATCACTATACTCATTTTTAAAAGTGAATTAGTTGGGATATTCGTCTCCCTAAAAAAGTGTAGGGCGGCTTTGGGTCTCTATACCACTTCATGTACTACGTTATAAAAATTGATATGTGTTCCTTTTAGTTAGTTATATAATTTTTAACAATTAAGTTAAAACCTTAACAAAATGATTAGTGAACTCTACGAGATAAGTGATTGTAATATTATTTCAATTCACTTTTATTATGTATTGCAATAATATTATTAGTTTGCCTTAGGGCTGTCAATTATAACCCGTGACCCGGATTTTGAACCCAACCCGCCCATCAAATTAACTAGTTGGGTTGGGTCAAACGGGTCACGGGTCATACGGGTCACGGGTCAAACGGGTCATTAATGTTTCACGGGTTGGGTTGGGTCGGACTATAGTAAACCCGCGGGTCAATCAAGTTTGTTTGCGTTTTTTCTCCCTCAATCAGATTTTCACTTCTGCTCTTTCCCTCTTGCGTTTTTTCTCTCTACTGACTTCGCATTTTTGCGATTTCCTCACAGCAGCAACACCTCCTCCTTATCTTTGTGGAGATCTTTGTGGGCATTTCTTATCTTGAATTGCTTCAGTATTGAGATCCTTGGCACAATTATTGCCTGAAGAGGAAGGTACATGATTTTCCTCCATAAACTTCATCCCTTTTGCTATTAAAGATTAGTTCTTTTGATTCTTTTAATGTCTTGAAGTATCTTATGCTTAATCTTTCATTTTGATATTTTTCTTTCTCCATTTTTTGGTAGGGTGGGAACAGGGATTGTATTACTTTGATAAGGTTTGTTCTTGGATTAAATTTTGGATTTTTTTGTTCACTATTCTGTTTCTTGCGTGTCTCAGATGTTAGAAGATTGTGTTGGATCATATTTAGATTTTGTAATTTGCTCCATTGCGGGTGTAAATATGAGTTATAGTTGGATTTTTCAGATCGATTTCATACTTCATTTTATGCATTTACGGGAATAGATTGTCAAATTTACATCTTTGGTGACTTTTAATCTTCAGTAAGATTTTTCTCATCAAATCATTCAAGAAAGCAACGGCCTTGATATTAGATTTGTTTCTCTGTTTTGGGTTTATTTTATACTATTTTTGTTGATAACATCTAGGATTCAAGCATGATACAGTTTTTATGTGGTTTTTGCATGAAAATTAGAACATTAAACTTACCATCATTCATGAATAAACACTCATAAACTTCTTTAAATAGGATTAATGAATAAGCTCAAAGTTTCCAAGCAATGCATGCTTACACTCTCATGTCTCTCTGTGGCATTTCTTTTTTAGAATTTGCATGTCTCAGCTGTAAAGGGTCTCTTGTAATCGCAGGTGAAGGTCTCTAAAATCGTGTTTTTTCTGTTAACCAATACACCCTACAGGATTGAAAGGGCTATTTTTGACTATTTTTTTTACGTTGGTGAGATTTTCCAATGGTGTGTTTATGATAATCCTTTCTAATTTGGTAGTGAAAATGTGTATAAATAAATTACGATGAAGAATTAAAAGCTTAATTATTGTCGTTGATGATAAAATGTTCTCGAGATTGGTTGAGTGAAAATATTGGTAAGATTTTTGTAATTCAATTTTAATTTATATTTGTTTGATAATCACTATAATTCAAAGTGTTAAATAATTCTTTTTCTTGTGGTAGTTGTATCAGATGATGTGGTTCAAGGTGGAAAAATTGTCAATGATGAAGAAGACGAAGATGCACTTGGGGTTGATATAAGTAAATTCATTAGCGAACAAGATGCTTTTTCGAATGCTGATTGAAGATAAATACTTTTTTATGTTTTTCAAGGCTGGGTTGGGATTTTAATTGTTCCTTTATCTATAAATAGTCTGACCAAGGACAACTTGTTCTGTTATTGCTAATTGGCCTTGAATTTTTATAAGTTACAACTTGTTCTGTTATTGCTAATTGGCCTTGAATTTTTATAAGTTCTATACTTCACAAAGAGATATTCTGATCACTTGTGCATGTGCTGCTATAGTTTTCCCAAAAAAAAAATTCCGGATACACATTATTAGCATTATTTAATTGTAGAAAGCTGAAATGAATGCATTAAATTAAAAACAAAATATAATAAATTCTAATTGAGTAAAATATGCTAGATTTGGCATGTACATGCACACTTGAGTATTACATTGTTCTATGGTTAATTGCAAACAAAATTAGGGCAATGATGTTTTGCTTAAAATAATACACGTGAAGGCATCCTCTATATATACATTGCACAATTCCTATATATGTGAAAATTTTTACATCCAAAATGCTTCAATAATTTTAATTTATATCAAATGGGTAATCGGGTTGTGGATCTTGGGTCATAGGTCAAATGGATAATTGGGTTGTGAGTCAAATGCATAATCAGGTCATAAGTCAAATGGGTAATCGGGTCATGGGACTGGGTTATTGAGTCATGAATCATTGGATAAATTGGTAATCGGGTCATGGGTCAAATGGGTAATCGGGTCGTGGATCAAATGGGGAATCGATCGTGGGTTGCGGGTCTAGGCCTTGAGTCGTGGGTCTAAGTATGTGGGTCTTGGGTCGTGTTAATCTCTGTAAATTGTATGTATTATGTGAAAATGCGTATAGTGTGTGAAAATGTGTGTAGTATGTGTAAAATATGTGTATTGTGTGAAAATATATGTAGTGTGTGAAAATGTGTGTAGTATGTGTAAAATATGTGTATTGTGTGAAAATATATGTAGTGTGTGAAAATATGAGTAGTGTGTGAAAACATGTGTAGTGTGTGAAGATGCGTGTAGTGCGTGAAAATGTGAGTAGTGTGCGAAAATATGTGTAGTGTGAAAATATGTGTAGTGTGTGAAAATGAGTGTAGTGTGTGAAAATGTGTGTAGTGTGTGAAAATATGTGTGTAGTGTGTGAAAATGCGTGTAGTGTGTGGAAATGTGTGTAGTGTGTGAAAATATGAGTAGTGTGTGAAAATATATGTGTAGTGCGTGAAAATGTGAGTAGTGTGCGAAAATATGTGTAGTGTGTGAAAATGCGTGTAGTGTGTGAAAATGCGTGTAGTGTGTAGAAATGTGTGTAGTGTGTGAATATGTGTGTAGTGTGTGAAAATATGTGTGTAGTGTATGAAAATGTGTGTAGTGTGTGAAAATATGTGTGTAGTGTGTGAAAATGCGAGTAGTGTGTGAAAATATGTGTAGTGTGTGAAAATGCGTGTATTGTGTGAAAATATATGTGTAGTGTGTGGAAATATGTGTAGTATGTGAAAATATGAGTAGTGTGTGAAAATATGTGTAATGTGTGAAAATATGTAGTGTGTGAAAATGTGTGTAGTGTGTGAAAATATGAGTATTGTGTGAAAATGCGTGTAGTGTGTGAAAATGTATGTAGTATGTGGGTCTTGGGTCGTGGGTCGTATGTCGTGGGTCATGGGTCGTGGGTCGTATGTCGTGGGTCTGGGCCGTGTAAAATATGTGTTGTGTGTAGTATTTGAAAATATAATTAGTGTGTGTAAATGTGTATAATAAACATTTAATTTAAAAGTAACAAAAATTAAAAAGAAAAGTTTGAATTAACTAATGTATTAAGGAAAATAATTAAATTGACCCGCGGGTCAAAAAAAAAGTAATACTTAAATTGACCCGCGGGTCAAAAAAAAAATACTTAAATTGACCCGCGGGTCAAGAAAAAAATAGCTAAATTGACCCGCGGGTTGAACTAGTTACAACCCAACCCACCTTTGACCCAACCCGTGCATGACCCGCCAATAGGCGGGTTGAGTTGGGTCATGACCCGCCAACTACCACTCATCACTCAACCCGACCCGCGGGTCGACCCAACCCGCAAATTTGCCACCCCTAGTTTGACTGCAGTGCCGGAATAAAAATAAGTGAATCTACTTTTATAGAAAAAAATACAATTCCTTTAGTATATTAGTTTGTATACTCAAACTAATAGAAAGAAATTTCCTCCAGTATATTGTTGGCTTTTCTTTTGGAAATTTAATATAACCGGTGGAGGTGCACATCAAATCTCCAACCTTTTTTGCAGGGATTTAAAACTTTCAAAAACAAAAAACTTTTAAAGTTCTTCTGTATCCTAATCAAAGCAAAAAATTAGTAAGAAAGAGCTTGAAGAAGAGGCTAATAATCATCACGAAAAATTTGAAGACGGCGTGAGCTACCATTTGTGACCATCCCACTTTAGTTGCTATTTTCTTGCTCATCAATTTGAAGCAGCAATTTAGAGTACTTTTGTTCACAGGCAATTTTTTGACTGCGGCCTTCGCTGGTTTTAGGAAGCTCTTCTATGCACTATGATTAAAGAAAGATGATGTAAAAATATATCAGCAAGATTGAAGAAGAGAAAGCAATTGGAACAGAAAAATAATACACATACACAATCAGAGGGAATTAATTGTTCTCATTAAAGCATTACTTTTGGAATTGATCGAAGATGGAAAAATATGAACAAAGAATCAAGTACTTACGTCATAATATGACTTTAATATGAGTTCATATGGGCATGACAAACTTGAAGCTTTTGATAGCCCAGACTCTGCAATGTTACATAAAAAAAGAATAACACCACTTTTAAATCAACTATATATCCAACAAAATATGCATTCAAGTAGGAAGGCACAAACAAATAATGTGAATTAATTGATGCAATGTTGCCATTAAAGCTGCTACTATTCTATATGGACATGTGTTTCTAAAACAAGGTACGAGAATTGAAGAATCCCATTTAGATTGAGGGATTGATCATTCTGTATCTTTGAATTGAAAGTACGTACAAAGTACACAAAAATTCCTATAAAAATCAGTTCATATATTAATCGTGTTTCATATATGAAACTGATAATTAATATCAGTTGAAATCGTAATTGTAATTTTATTCATATTTTTTATGCGTAATAATCGTGATTAATTCCCGTTTCATATGTAAACATCTTAAGTACATAATACCCTATAGATAAATCAAGTAGCGTAGATAACTGTATTGAATAGTAAACTTTGTCTAAACTTTATTTCTCTATATTTCGTAAATAATATGTAAATGTTTTTACTTTAAGAAAAAAATTCGATGAGTTTTAGGAAACTTAATTGCCTTTTTCGTTAGGCTATATGTAGTGTGTCCTTGACGTCATTTAGCCAATAATTAGAGTGCCTCAGTCTACATTTTTAACGGTACATTTTTTATAGAGAACTAAAATTAATTAGAAGGAGAAGAAGAAATTAGAAAACAGATAAATTAATCTAAAGGGATGAATTTAGCTACCTTGACAATATCTATATCCATCATTGGCCTAACTTTTTTCTGATTCAATTTTCTACAGAATTTTCTGCAACATTTTTTCAATCAATGTTGCAGCAAAGTACTGTTGATTAACTAACTCAAAATTACATACAAATTCAGCAAAATTCATTACAAAGTTTAATTAACTCATCAATTTCTTGGTAATTCTATTTGGACTGTGTCTTGCAAACTTCAGTATACTAATTTGTCAGGTACCAAATAATTGATCAGCAATATTCACTTAATTGGGAAAGAGTGAAATTAATATGATTAACTTCTCAACCATTAAATTAAAATATATACAGAAAAGAGGACAGAATCAACAATCAAAGAAAGAATGGAGTAATTAATATTGACCAGTAATTGAAGAATATATACTTTTGCACTGACTAACAAAATCTTTCTCATTTAGTCACAAATTAATAAGAGAATTTTCTCACATTATTGAAGGGATATATGTGAACATTTAGTCACAAATTAATCAGAGAGAAACTTGTTTACCTATTTCAGCACAATGCTCCAAAACTGAAGCAAAATCTCTACAATTATATCTTTTGATCGAATGGCACTGCAACATAAAGAATGGAGCAAAAGTAACTACCCACAGCTAGCTACACATCTTATTTAATTTTCTATTGAAGGTTAATTCAAAATAACAATAATAATAATATGATCATGAGAAGTAAGAGAATTACACACATCTTTATACATTTCAGCCATGTGCTTGCAAACAACAGGAACCTTGGGTGGAGGTGGAGGTGGCGGCGGTGGGGGCGGTGGCGGTGGCTGCAGTGGAGCTGGAGTTGAAATGTATTTGTAAATCCTCTGAATTCCAACGAAGGCTAAAATTGCCCCAAAAATGTAATCTGTGAACACCGTAACAATTAAGAAAACTCCCCACATGATTTTTTAACAATGTAGAATTAATGCACTTCTTATTGTCAACTGTATATGCAGATCATAAGATCAAATTTTTTTTTAAATAAAAAAACACAAAAATTCCGTACACGAGGATACTAGCCCTAAATTTTATAAATGATAAATGATTAAATTACATACAATCCCATATATACATAAGAATGCTAACCCTAAATTTTATAAATAATGAAATTAAATACAATTAAGTACACCGTAATGCAATTAACTACAATTAAAAAGGAGATTTTGTGTAAGGGTGGTATTAGGGTATGTCCACCACCCAAAACAGCATCTGATATACTAGGAAGTGGCGACACATCTCAAAAAATAGGTTCAGCCAAATAAAAATAATAAAAAAAAAGTACACCGTAATGCTAGCCCTAAATTTTAATTTTTTAACCGGTTAAATTCGACAAAATCTCGTAAGACACGAGGTGGCATACACAATTCAAATATGAATTGAATGGTTGCAGTTTCTTACAAATCAAAGTATTATGTATGCAAACTTTGAACTTCTTTGTGTGTTAAGTGGTCTACTTTACTTGTGGGAAACCAATTGGAAAGTTAAGCATAAGTATTAATTGAGAGTCAAGAGCTAGCACAACAATTTAATGGAAATTAAACTAATATCAATCCTACACATCTCCTTAATAACTCATCAACTAATTAATAAAATTTGTGTGCCGATATATCCATTAGTAATTAATTCTACATTGGACATGCAGGAAATCTAACATGAAAAAAAAAACCCACAATTATTAAATTAACATACATGCATGATGCATCTAAAAAAGAAAAGTCGATTCTTTATCATGAGAGAAACCCATAGAATAATATCTTTTGTATTCTAAACCTTAAAAAAAAAAATTTACTATTTCATTGCACCTATGATCAAAAACTACGTACGTACGTACCGTACCCCCCCCCCCCCCCCCCCCTGAATATATGTAATTTTTTTTCATATTTCCTGTAGAATATCAATAAACTTAGAAGTAATCTCCAAAGAAAAACAAAAGATATATTCCACAATAAAAAAAAAAGAAATAAAAATTAATAAACGAGTCGCTAAACCCAACTCAATTCATTGAGCATCGATCCAATTTGAATACCATGAGATTGATAAAGAGAAGAAATTAAGAAAATAATGAAAATAAAGGGAAGAAATTAATACGAGTGCAAGAACATGTGGAAGGAATCAACGAAGAATGAAATTAGCATTGTTACCGCCATTATTGTTATTACTGGTAGCCATAAGTGGTATTTGGATCTTCTCGGGTAAAATAAGCAATTTGATCAGAAATAAATTGAAAATATACGAGTATATTGAAGACGACATTAATTAAAATTACTTATTTATAGTTTTTTCGATTGATTAACGAGCAAGAAACTAGAAAGTAGAAACTAATCTTTTACCTTTGTATATTGTTGAATAAGTAAAAGACAAAATTGCAAAATACCACCTTGAATATAATTTGATTGTAAAAATGCCCTTTTAAACTTTTCAATGCTAGTAATATACCTCCTTAAAGTGTTAATTTTTCGTAAATTACCTGAATTTAATACCTTCCATGAAATCAAAATAAAACATAAGATATAACTAACCTTTTCCTAAATTTTTGGTCAATTTAAATTAAAGTAATATATAGCGTAAAATTGCAAAATACCACAATATTGGAATATATATAGTTGGATTGTAATATACCCATTAAACTTTCAATTTCGATACTTTACCTTCATAAACTTTTATTTTTATGCAAAGTACAATAAATTCATGAAAAATAAATATTTTAAACCAATTTATTCTTATTGTACATTTTATATTTTCTAAAATAACTTGCAAAGGATTAAATATTATCAATTTTTTCCTTACTGTTGTATTATTTAAATCCTAATCAACCAAAAAAAATGAAGAATTTCATTCACGGAGATTTAGTAAAACTAAAGTACAGAAATTAATGGAGAAAATTGTAAAATATTTCAAAAACAATTCCTAATGATAGTAAGCCTCAAATTATGTTTTTTATTTTAATTTTCATGGGAAGTTATTAAATTGAGCTAATATATAAAAGCAAAATAGTTTAAAGATGTAAAGTGTTAAAATTAAAAATTGAAGAGGTATTTTGCAATTTACCCTAATATATGATGAGTAAGGAGAGTATTATATACATAGAGTTTTAATTAGCATAAAATAGGAAAGATACTTGATTACTTGCCTCCTAATTGATATACAATAGGACAGAACTTATATGATGGATAAATAAGTGATTAAAAAAAATTATAAAAAAACTAAAAATTTACTTACCATCGTCAATCCTTAATTCTATTTAATTATAATATATATTATCTTAAAGTTCATATACTTGACTTATATGCTGGTCTAGACTTGTTAAACAATTCAAAAGTTAACATGTTTTATTTTGTATGGGATGTGGCGTTGACCGTTGAGTGCATGCGTCTTTAGAATTAATTCTCTTAAACTAATAAGTTTTAGAATAAAATTATAGAGAGAATTTGTATTAAAGGCGAACTTCAAACTTTTATTATTAAAGAGAGTGTAACTTTAACCTATTTATTATTAACAGTATGAAAATAATTTAATTAGTTTTTGTAACTAGTAAAATACTTTATTATCCTTTTAATTCCACAACTATAAAATAAACAAAATTATGACAATAAAAAATTTAAAAAAATTAGAAAAAATAAAAGAAAGGTAAACAAATTATTAATCATATTAATGTTAGAACTCTACTCCCACAATTATAAATAAACAAAAATATGACAGTAAAAAAACCAAAAGAATTAAAAAAACAAAAGAAAGATAAACAAAATGATCACTTATTAAGTAATAATAGGATTTTACAATAAGTGGAGTTACAATTCTAATTTATAAAAAAAAACACTTGTACACCTTATCTTTCTGGAAAAGAAAGGGGAAAAAAAAGACCAATCCAGAATCTAATTCATGAAATACGTAGACATAGAAAATTGATTTTAAGAAAGGGCCGGTCTCTCCATGTGGTAATAAAAGAATTACTTATTCTTTAAAAAAGAAACAAAAGATCAGTTTCTTGCTCGTTAAACCATCCAAAATCTTTAATTAAGTAATTTAATATCGTCTTCAGTATTTTATATATATATATATATATATATATATATTTGTTTCTTTCGTAAAATTCTTTGTTTCTTGTTTTCGAAAAAATAACATAATTCTCTGCTCCTTTCGCTAGGGAAGATACATAATAATCAATGGCTTCGAACAATAATGGAGGTAGCAGTGGTACATGTTTCTTCTTTACTTTCTTCTTTTATTATTATTTATTTATTTTTTACACTTGTGTTTAGTTCTTCTCTATATTTTCATTCTTTTCTTAATTTAATTTCAATACAAGGGAAAAATGGAGGAGAAGACTTGAAATTCGAACGTGAAATAAGTTGAATATCAAATAAATTGAATTGGGTTTTCTTAATTTTTTTTATTTCTTGTTTTTAATTAAGCATATTTCTATTCCTGCTTAATTATAAGCTATTCTTTTTCGTTGAATGACTTCATTGAATTATTTTTTTGCTCATCCTTTTCTTTTAATATGTTAATTAGGAACGATGAATTAACAATAATTTAGATTTTTTTTATAAAAAATAAAAAATTTCTTCTGATTATCAAAATTCTTAAATTTTGCAGGCATGTAAATTTTAATTGTCGTGGGTGCTCTTATTTATGAGAAAAAGATACAAAAGTTTTAATTATGGACATATTCTGAAGTGATGTACACAACCCGATTTTATTACTTTTTTGTTTTGTTTTAAATCTATATATATATATATATATATTTGACTCTACGTTTCTTTTTTATACATATTTTACCTTGGAAAAAGAGCACATAATTAAGCCATCCTATTATGATAAGATACATTCTCATTATAGTTTGTGTGTATATATATATATATTGTAATCAGTGATCGATTTCAATTATTTTAGGTTAAAAAATAATATTTTATTTTAGGTAAAATATTATATTACTTTAATGGTGGCCAAGTAATGTATTGATCGATATTGGGAGATCGATATGAGATGTAATTTGTTCGACCAAAAATTTTAAGTTTGGAGTGTAAGGGATATTTTTATATGAATTTTCTTCCATAATAATAATTCACTTAATATATAGATTTATCTCCTGGTGTAATTCTATTGTTTTTTTGGGGTAAATTGCAAATTACAACCGTAAACTATAGTTGAATTGTAATATATCCCTTAAAAACTTTTAATTTTGGTAATTAATTACCTTCTAAAACAATTATATTTTTGCATGTTACTTCAATTTGATAATTTAAGTGAAAATTAAAATAAAAAAAAATCATAAATAGCCTTTTCTATTGTATTTCTAAGTTTTGCAATCACTAACAACTTTTGTTGGAATATTTTTTGAAATATTTAGTAGTTTGTTTTTTTCGCTTTAGTTGGTTGCTCTTGGCTTTAGTTGCATTGTTTTCTTCGCTTCATTTTAATTTTACCAAATTTTCGTAAATGAAATCTTTCTTAATTGCTTGGGTTGACTTGGGGTTTAAATAATTCAGGGAGTATGTGGATGTAAATAAGTGATATTAAGATATTTTAGGGAATACAAAATTAATACTAAGGGTAAATTAATCTAAAATATTTATTTTTACAAAATTATTGTACGTTGCAAAAAAAAAAAAAACTTGAGGTAAAGTATCAAAATTAAAAGTTTATGAGGTATATTACAATCTAACTACTATACGGTAATGGATTTTTGTATTACTTTAATTTATGTATCATTTTTTTGTAGCACTTATAAGATTTTCACACATGTATAATCACTTATACCTTACGGTTCACTAATCGCTTGATAGAGTTTTAGTATTATCTAAAAAAATAAGTGTTACATTTATAAAGAGTGATACGTATATCAAATAATACATAAGATCCAAAGCGAATTCAATGTGCTATTTTGCAATTTACCCCCTTTTTTATAATTAAATAATTGTTGCATTCTTTCTTTTTTTTTTTTTTTTGTTCTAAGCGATATCTTCCTACTTACTTCTAGCCTATCTAACCTACCTACGTTATCTGTGAAATTGTTGTGTTCTTCACTCCTCAATAGTTTTTGTTTTTGTTTTTTTTTTTTTTTTTGCATGCATGCATAATACTATTATTATCTGTATACACTGTAAAAAAAAACATAATATTGAGATCTGCATGTCCTGTTGTTTAAATTATACAAAGTGCATTCTACATTGTTAAAAACATACATCTTTGGGCTCACACTTACATTAATATTCTTCTTGTCATTTTCACAGATTATTTTGTTGGGGCAGCTTTTGCCCTAATTGGACTTGATAAGATTTTGACCTACTTATCAACTCCCCCACCACCGCCACCTCCACCCCCACCTCCACCCCCTCCACCCCCTCCACCCCGTCCATCCAAAAAGTTGCCTGTTGTTTGCAAGAACTTGCTGGAAATCTATTATGATGTGAGTAATTTACTTCTCTAAGTCTATTTAATTCATTGTTCAACACTTTGCCTATGTTTGGTTTTTTGTTTTTTGTTTTAACTAACACACCCTCACATGCATTTTTCAAGAATCAAAGTTTAAACTTGGAGGTCGGGATGTTAAATTTACCATAAGGTTATAAATTTTGTTGCTTAATTCTTATATGTGAAAGCCAAAACAAAAAAAAAATAAAAAGAAAAAGAAAGAAAGAAACACTGATTTTAAGGATTTTATGGAAGATGGAAAGTAATATCATAGTATAGTACAATAAAACTATATATATTACCTCTTTGCCAATAAATAGTATGAAACGTCATATATATATAATAAATATTCCAAAACTCATAATTATACAGGGAGTAGGGAGGCATTATAAATACGCTATTAAATAATTTATGTATTATAACACAAAAATTAAATGGAAAAAAATTATCATATAATATATTAAGCAAAAACAAAATTAAATAAAAGCACTCCAAAATGCTAACAAATGAAATGGACATGTTTAACAGTGTAAAATTTTATAATTTTTTAAAAAGTTAATATTTTTTTATTTAAATTAATTTTTTTACAATTTAAAAGTAAATTATTTTCGTAGGAAAATAATTTTTATTTTGAAAATTAATATTGTTTATTTATTTAAATTTTTTAACCTTTTAGGGTTGAGTTTTTTCATATATACTGAACCCTACAATAGAAAAGAGATAGATTTGTGCAGTAGCGGGAGTTATTTAAATAAAAGTTTAATATGAATGAATTATATAATAAAAGTTATTGTTATTATATGAAAGGATGACGTTGTATTAAATGTTTGATGAGACATAACATGTTGGCCGCTATAGTAAGGATTAAGAATTTCTTAATTTTGTATTAACTTTTTTTATGTGTAAGATTAATTCTTTTTCATAATTCTTCAATATTTTTTCGATTTTGCAGTTCCATGATAACTACTCTACGAAAGATAGTGCCAGTTTTGCTGCATTTGAGAAGCATTGTGCTCTATTAGGTAACAATTTTTTCTCTCGATTCTCTTTCTTATTACTTATTTCTCTTCGGAGCAAAAGGTCAAAATCATCACTAAATTATATTTTTTTAAATCTAGGATTTGATCATCAAACTTTTTGTTGGTATAAAAATTCGTTTACTCTTAAAATGTTGCATAGTTAATCATTTATTCCATCCATTTTGAATGTTAAAAGTTTGATGGAGGCCAAACATATATGTGAGATTCACGCAGTGGCAGATATAACAAAATCTAAAAATTTATATTTTTTGGTTATAAAAAATTAAAAAGTAGTTTTAATTAAATTCTTTAAAAAGTTAGAATTTTGCCCACAAAAATTAAAATATAGTTTCTATTAACAAGGTCATACAATTTTGTGCCCCCTCCAAACTTTATTTCGTGAATCCACCAGTAGAATTAGTCATGTAAAATTTGAAAGGCAAATATATATGTCAAACTGCAATAGTCTTCAATCCTTGGCCATGCAATAACACTTCAATTTATTTTATTTGTTTTGTGAATTCTACTGTTAGAAGCAGCGCAATTTAACAAGGGTTAAGAAGTTAATTAACCATGATTTTTTTAAAAAAAAAAATATTCATATATATTTTGTTTAAAGTTAAGATGATTTTACTATTTCCAAAGTGAATAATCAATTATTTGGCACCTGAACAAAACAGCACAGTGTGCAGCATACATCCCCAAACATTCACAAAAGAATATCTTACTTTTCATCTACTTTATGATCAGTTCAACTTTAATCGTATTGAGTTTAATTGGCTTAACATATGTATATATATATATATATATATATATATATATATATATATCGTTCAAGAACCTGTTCTACTTACAATATTTGAGCTGTCTTTCGCTGAATTTGCATGTAATTTCAAATTCATCAACAGTACTACTTTGCTGCAACATTTATAAATTGTTTAATGCTTTTGCCTAGGAGAGGATTATTTAGATGACTAACTGAATTTGCTGAATAATTTCCCTGATATCATTCCAATTAATTAATGGCCAAAATACATCCATCAATTTGTTCATAGTATTTCGTGTGTGCCTTCCTATTTTATTATTTTTATATATTTATTTGGCATAACCTCGTTTATTAATTAAAAATTTAGAAATGATTGAAATATCCAATGCCATCATTACAAAAAGCAAATCCATATTTAATGTATGCCTTCCTACTTGAAAAGTAATATAATCTCGTCATGGAGATCATTGCAGGGCGAAGAGCAACAAATAAGACTATTGCTCCTGGAGACGCTTCAACTATGCCAAATCCATTTGATCTCCTATTACAGTCGTATGCGGGTGTAAGTAGTTGATTATTTGTTTAGTTTTATAATCTTTTCATCATTGCACTAAAGACCTAAAATGTCTACAATTTGTTTTTAGATACAACATAGCATAGAGAGCAAATCAAACAAAATTAGTAAATCACACCGTGCTAATTATAAATTCATAAAACGTACAGTGCATCAAAATCCCACTCTATATCAATTTTCCCATTTATTCTAGTTCTTTCAATTCCTTTCCATTCCACTAGGGGTATTAAATGATAAAACTACTCATGAATAACTCGGTCAACTCCTCGATTCAAGGAGATCGGGTTCAAATTACATAGGCACAGGTTACTTGAGTAGGTTTTTTTTCTTTAATTTTTTATATTTATATTTATGTTTTAATCTCTAATATTTAATAAATTCTAATTTAATCAACTTATATTTATGTTTAGTCCTTAATATAATAGTAAATTACCATTTTTACTGCATTAATTTTAAAAAAATTGCAAATAAATCTAATAATTTAAAAAAAAATAAAAAAAGAATTAGAAAATAACAAAAAATTCGATCTCGATCTCAATCTTGGTGCTCAGTGAGCTCGAGTTTGATTACCACATTTACTGAGGTCGAATAGTTCAATTAGGTAATCTCTACTGAGGTCGAATAGTTCAATTTGGTGACTAATTGAATTTGACTCA
The DNA here is from genome assembly GCA_016586305.1 of Ophiorrhiza pumila. Classification (NCBI taxonomy): domain Eukaryota; kingdom Viridiplantae; phylum Streptophyta; class Magnoliopsida; order Gentianales; family Rubiaceae; genus Ophiorrhiza; species Ophiorrhiza pumila. Next base: position 27,964,797 of record BLIW01000008.1, on the reverse strand, counting down.
ATTCGATTACGTGCGCACCTAATTTCAACAATGCAGGATCAGAACCCAAGTAGTTGATTCTTATTATTGCTTATTCACTTTTTGAGTGTAGCATTGCATTCTGATCATTGTCTATTTTGTTATGAATCTTATGATGGAATAGCTTTATTTGTTTATGTACATATGCTACTATGCTAGTTTTCTGTTCCAATTGATTTCTTTCTTCTATCTTGTTGATATATGCTAACATCATTTTTTTTTCCGAATTGTAGTGCAAGTCTCGGATTTGGTTTACAGACCTTCAGACAAATATCTGTCAAAAAAAGTATTCTAACATGCTGAGAGAATTGATTGATGCTGAAAGAAAGTAGCAAGAGGAAGTAGTGCAGTCGCAACAGAGATGATACACCATGGCTGCTTCATTTTTTATTTTGCTTTTGTACTAATCATTGGCATCTTCATCATCTAGCTCTTTCTCTACTGATTTGTTTGCTTTCGTGATGGGATGCAGAAGAACATTTACACTTTTTTTGTTTTTAACATTTTTAAAACAATGCAAACATATTGGGCATTTGAATTATCATAGGAAAATACGAATACTACATAAGAAGAAGTTTATTTTTAATTAAATTGAGCATTTCATAAGCTTTTACATTGCTTTTGTATGAGTTTTACTATTTGAGTTAGCATCATGAAAGATATATTGAAAGTGGAAGATGAGAGTGTTCTTGTGATCGTAGAGTGAAATTTTTTGTATTTCTTGACAAAGATGGAAATTAATGTTAATTAATTAACTCATCCTATGAATTAATATCGAATGAATCTGCATCAAAGGCATATTAGATTAATATTTTTGGGAAATAAAATCTTGCTTTTTTTGTCCCCCCAGGTTATCTCTAGTTAGTTTAAGATTTGTATCTATATTTGGCATTTTTTTTTTTTTGAACAAAGTTAAAAAATTTCTTTATAGAATAGAAAAATCATAGATACACAAAGTTTGAGTTACACCAAAAATACCAAAACCATATGTGAAACAGAAATCCTTCCTAATTGAATACAAAACAATTAATAATAACTTCATGATTTAGTCACATTTTTTTATAAATTCTTTGATCAAATCCCCAGCCTTAGCTCCTTTAATTAATTATTACCAAATCCCCAGAATTTATAAATATGTGTACCCTACCCAGATTTTATAGATATTAAAAAGATGTCAGTCTCAAATTTTATAGTTACACATACTAATTCCAAATTTTAATAGATATCATAAATTTTAAAGATATCAAAAGTTTAAAATAACAGTATATATATCAATGACACCAAAGGGATATTAAATAAATAGAATTGGGATATAAAATGGAATATAATGAAATAGAGTCACTTTGAAGTTCCATCCTAAATGAGTCACTCCGATATGATGGATGGAAGAAAGTCACTTCGAAAAAGTTCTGAAGGTCGAAGGAAGCTTCTAACTCATATTGTTTATGGGTTGAGAATAGTAATCGAATTATATGTGTTAGGGAATAAACGAATCTCACGTTGAATCTAATAGCCCAAAAGAATAATAGAGACAGTAACGAGAAAAATAAATGAGATAATGGACACAAAGATTTACGTGGTTCGGTCAATGTGACCTACGTCCACGGCCGGAGGCGGTGCCAAAATTCACTATTATGTGGAGACAAATTTACAAAAGTGGAACACTAATTTCCACAAGACTTTAGAAGCAAAAGAGAACAAAGAAAGGAGAAAATGGCAGAGGATTTAGAAAACTTTGAATGCTTTCGTTTTTGGGGTGCTTTAAACCTTCAGAACTGCCTCATATTTATAGGCCAAAAATCCAATGTGAATTCTCCATTTCAGCCGAAATATTGTACGCGGCCGAATACTAATTCTTCACGCAAATGCAGCCGCAATGATTGAAAATCTTTGCTCCATTCAGTAAGCCGCAATGTTGGACTTTCCAGAGCATTTATTACAAATCTCCACCTTGATCTAGAATCCAAAAATAGCGACGTAATCAAACATACCTCCGGCAAAGCCCCAATGGGCTGAATCACAAAACATGAACACCAATCAAGTCCAAACACTGCTTGAACTTGTATACTGGAAGAGCTTTCGTAAACATATCGGCAGGATTATCCTTGGTATTGATTTTCTGAACAAGGACCTTCTTCTCAGCAATGGTATCTCGAATGAAATGATATTTGATATCAATATGCTTCGTCCGCTCATGATACATCTGGTCTTTAGTCAAATGAATTGCACTTTGACTATCACAGTAAATGGTAGTAACCTCTTCTTGTAGAGTTAATTCACCGAATAAACCTTTCAACCACAAAGCTTCTTTAATAGCCTCAGTGACTGCCATATATTCTGCTTCAGTAGTGGATAAAGCCACTACATGTTGTAGAGTAGCTTTCCAGCTAATTGCACAACCTCCAATGCAAAATACATAACCTGTAAGAGACCTGCGCTTATCAAGGTCACCGGCGTAGTCTGAATCTACAAAACCAACCAAAGTGTTGTTGGTTCTACTGAACTCCAAACAAGAGTTTGAAGTACCCTTCAAGTATCTGAGTATCCATTTCATAACCTGCCAGTGTTCTTTGCCTGGATTTGCCATATACCTGCTAACAACACTAACTGCTTGTGAAATATCTGGACGAGTGCAAACCATTGCATACATAATACTGCCAACGGCACTAGAATAAGGAACACGTGCCATATAACTTTCCTCTTCCTCTGATTTTGGTGATTGAGCAGCAGATAGCCTAAAATGGCTAGCGAGAGGAGTACTGACTGGTTTGGCATCCAACATGCCAAATCTCTCCAAAACTTTCTTAAGGTAACATTCTTGGGTCAGATATAATTTTTCAACTCCTCTATCTCGTCTTATCTCCATACCAAGAATCTTCTTAGCTGCTCCCAAGTCTTTCATTTCAAATTCACCATTTAATAAGGCCTTCAACTGGTGAATTTCTGTAAGATTCTTAGCCGCAATGAGCATATCATCAACATATAACAAAAGATAAATGAATGAATTATCTTTTAACTTCCGGAAGTAAACACAACTATCATACATGCTCCTGGAGAAATCATGACCCAACATAAATGAATCAAACCTCTTATACCACTGTCTTGGAGATTGCTTCAATCCATACAAGGATTTCTTCAACAAACAAACATGGTCTTCCTTACCTTCAAATTCGAAGTCTTCAGGTTATTTCATATAGATCTGTTCATCTAATTCACCATGTAAGAACGCTGTCTTAACATCAAGCTGTTCCAATTCCAAGTCAAACATGGCTACTAATGCAAGCAATACACGAATAGAGCTATGTTTTACAACAGGTGAGAAAACATCATTAAAATCAACACCTTGTACCTGACTATAGCCCTTTGCAACTAATCGTGCCTTATACCTTGCATCGACAACACCTGAATTACCTTCTTTTCTTTTGAAGACCCATTTGCAGCCAACAATTTTCTTTCCTTTCGGCGGCGACACAAGATCCCAAGTACCATTCTTGTGTAGAGATTCCATTTCTTCATTCATGGTCACCACCCACTTATCTGAATCAGCACCTGAAATCGCCTTTGTATATGTGGAAGGTTCTCCATCTCCACCTGTTTCCTGTGCTGCTGATAAAGCATATGCAACTAAATTTGCCAAATTTGCATACCTCTGTGGTGGTCGAATCTCTCGTCTTGGTCTATCTCTGGCTATGGAATATTCTTCTTCTACTGGTTCATCTTCAACAAGGTCTGGAGCTGGTTCATCACCTTGGTCTGTAGAAGATCTTTGAGAAGGATTGAAATTTATGATCTCGAACTCCACCTGTTTCTGTGTGCTATCTTCCTTTTCTAAATTACAAGGATTACAAGACTCTTTTCTAGGATTTAACATAAATGACTCATCAAAAGTAACATCTCTACTAATTACAAATTTAGGTGATTTGGGATCAGGACAAAATAATCTGTATCCTTTCACCCCTGAAGCATAACCGAGGAAAATACATTTTCTAGCCCTAGGCTCTAACTTTCCCTCACTTACATGCATATATGCTGGACACCCAAATATTCTTAAATTTGAGTAATTAGCAGGAGTACCTGACCACACTTCCTCTGGAGTCTTGAAATCAAGAGAAGCACACGGAACACGGTTGACAATATAACAAGCTGTAGAGATGGCTTCCGCCCAAAAGTCTGAAGTCAACCCAGCATTTGAGATCATACACCGAGCTCTTTCCAAAAGAGTCCGGTTCATACGCTCGGACACACCGTTCTGTTGAGGCGTCATTCTAACGGTACGATGTCGAGCAATTCCTTCATTTTTACAGAATTCATTGAATTCTGTTCCACAAAATTCCAAGCCATTATCTGTCCGCAGCCGCTTAATGTGTTTTCCTGTCTACTTTTCAATCAAAGCCTTCCATTGTTTAAATGTTAGGAAAACATCACTTTTATTTTTCAAGAAATGCACCCAAACTTTTCTTGAAAAATCATCAATGAAAGTTAACATATACCTTGCACCACCCTTAGAAGGAACACGAGAAGGCCCCCAAAGATCAGAATGGATATAATCCAGAGTACCTTTTGTTTTATGGACTGCAGGTGAACTGAAACTAACTCTTTTCTGTTTCCCAAAAATACAATGTTCACAAAAGTCCATCTTACCAGTACTTTGTCCACAAAGTAGGCCCCTGTTGCTTAACAACGTTAAGCCCTTCTCACTTAAGTGTCTCAATCGCATATGCCACAATTTTGTGATGTCGGTATCTGATGATACGGAGACTGCTGCAGCACCTGAAACTGTAGATCCCTACAAGATATACAAACTACCAGACTTGCAAGCTTTCATCAATTCAAGAGCACCTCGTGAAATTTTTAAAACTCCACCTTCAACCGAATACCTATACCCGAGAGAATCAAGGGTACCTAACGAGATGAGATTTTTCTTCAAATCTGGAACATGTCTAACATTAGTGAGTGTTCTAATAATGCCATCATACATCTTTATCTGGACTGTTCCCCTACCAACAACTTTACATGGGGCATTATTTCCCATCAAAACAACCCCACCATCATATTTTTCATATGTGGAGAAATAATCCTTTTCAGGACTCATGTGGTAAGAACAACCAGAATCTAGAATCCACTCATCTTTAGACCTAACTTTATTTGTTGTTGCTACAAACAAAGTTCCATCATTCTCATCTGCAACTACACTGGCTTCGGCAGTGCTGCTGTTATTCTGCTCATTTTTATACTTTTCTTTATTTTTCAATTTGTAACAGTCAGCCTTAATGTGCCCCTTTTTCTTACAATAATTACAAACTTTATTTTTATGTCTGGATTTAGACCTACCGTTGGATCTACTACTATCAAAATTTCTGTTTTCAGGTCTCCCCCGTATCACTAATCCCTCTGCATGACTTTCACTAGTCTCCCCTGTGATATCCCTATCAATCTGCTCTTTGGACTTTAATGCAGATTTTACATGACTATATGAGACAGAATCTTTCCCATAAATCATGGTATCACGAAAATGTTTAAATGACTGGGGAAGAGAGCATAACAACAAAATGGCTTGATCCTCATCTTCCATCTTAACATCTACATTCTCCAAATCCAAAATAATGGAATCAAATTTATCAAGATGTGAGATAATAGATGTACCTTCAGTCATTTTTAACATGTACAACTTTTGCTTCAAATAAAGCCGATTCTCCACAGTCTTTTTCATATACATGGACTTTAACATGTCCCACATGCCTTTGGCTGTCTTTTCACTGGTAATTTCCTGCAAAACCTCGTTAGAGAGATTTAATATAATACCTGATCTAGCCTTTTTATCTAGATCTAAGAAACTTTGTGTCGACATTTCTGGTGGCTTTTTCTCTACTCCTTCAAGAGCTAACTCACACCCATCCTGAATTAGAATGGCTTCCATTCTGAGTTGCCATGTACCGAAGTTGATACTCCGGTCAAACCTTTCAATAGAGGTCTTAGTTACTGTAATCGTGGCTAAAAGATCTAAAATGAGATATGGCTCTGATACCAATTTGTTAGGGAATAAACGAATCTCACGTTGTATCTAATAGCCCAAAAGAATAATAGAGACAGTAACGAGAAAAATAAATGAGATAATGGACACAAAGATTTACGTGGTTCGGTCAATGTGACCTACGTCCAAGGCCGGAGGCGGTGCCAAAATTCACTATTATGTGGAGACAAATTTACAAAAGTGGAACACTAATTTCCACAAGGCTTTAGAAGCAAAAGAGAACAAAGAAAGGAGAAAATGGCAGAGGATTTAGAAAGCTTTGAATGCTTTCGTTTTTGGGGTGCTTTAAACCTTCAGAACTGCCTCATATTTATAGGCCAAAAATCCAATGTGAATTCTCCATTTCAGCCGAAATATTGTACGCGGCCGAATACTAATTCTTCACGCCAAATGTAGCCGCAATGATTGAAAATCTTTGCTCCATTCAGTAAGCCGCAATGTTGGACTTTCCAGAGCATTTATTACAATATGAGATAGAATCTCCCATTGTTTCTCAATAGTTTAGTAGTAGAGCGGTCGGCTATTAACCAATTGGTCATAGTTGGGCAGTCAACTGCTAACCAATTGGTCATAAGTTAGAATCCTGCTTGATTCAAATATGAATTATTCAAAATAAATGAAAAGAAAAATACATCAAAATATACAATCATTGTCATCTAACTAACTTCATTTTCATTTTTTTACATTGTGTGAAGAGGGAAAAACGTAATATATGTATCTAACTGCTCTAATGGCACCCATCACATTAGCAAGTAATCTTTGTTGTATCTCATGTTTTTCATGAAGAAATACTTTGTCGTTTATGATGTTTTTGCATGAAGCAATGCATTTTCTTTGCTGTTTTGATGTTTTTACACAAAGGAACGCATTTTCTAATCTCCCTCGGCATAATAAAACTTTCAAATTCTGGTGTTTTTCCATAAAGGAACACATTTTCTAATCCTAACATAAGAAGAGTTTCAAAAGGACATAATAAACGTGTTATGTTGAACCATAAAATTATTTTTTATCCTCCAAATATAATAATAGAAAAGGCAGATAAAAAAAAGTCTAGCTATATTATTTCTTAATTTGGAGAAAAAGAAGTTGCCTCTAGCTATTTTAAGAAATTCTATACTTAACAAGTGATTGAACTCATTCCACATTCCTTACTAAGTAAAAGATGATAAGATATTTGTTTGACATTAAAAGATTAAGGTAGTATTTAGTTCGCCTATCAAAAACGAAAATATTTAAAATTTGAAACCGAAATAATATGCCAATAACAATGTTTGGTTTAGCGTTCGGAATTAAATTTGTAATCTAGTACTAATATTTCGTTTGTGACTGTTTTGAAATGAGAATAAAAAAAATTACATTTTTATCATTTAACATTAGATTGAAACATTACTTTAAAAAACGTTGTACAACTTCATGAATTGTAAATCTTTAAAAAAAATAAAATTTAACCATTTTTATTAAAATTTTCTAACTTAATTTTTTTTGTTTATTAATAAACTGCTTATACAGGAATTAGTTAATGATTAAAAAACTATCAACTTTTATTTGTAATAAAAAAATCTCCATGTATAAATTTATATAAAAATATAAATTAATTTTTTAATATATTAAAAATGAATATTAAAATATTAGTGAAAAAAAGAAGGAGTTACATTTAGAAAGTAAAAAGTGAGAGAGTGCAAATTAGAGAAAGATAAGGAAACCAATATGTTTTCGGTATGGAATGAAAACAGAAAATCTATCAAATTAGTGGGATTTTTATTGTTTCCTTAATATTTGACAAACAAAAAAATTCCCTCAGGAATCATTAGCTCAAATCAAATATCATTCCTTATTCTGTTTTTCATTTTTATTTTCGACTCCGCCAATCAAACATCACCAAAGAGAACAAAATCAATTATGTTAGTTACATATTTATCATTGTCACTATTCTATTACACAATATAAAGCTATTCCATAGTTTTTTTTTTTTTTTAATTTCTGATGCTGTTATAGTTATTGTTGATAATTATTACAATTTAGTGTCTTTAAGGTTTGGATTAATTCAATGATGATAAGTAATGAAATTTTACATTATCAACATCTCACAAGCTAGCTTCCCCAAACATTAATTAATATATTATTACAAATCATAAAAAGTGTAGAGTTAACAAAACTTCTAAACCAATTCAAAAGTAATAATTAAAATTTTGAATTATTAACATCTCACATGAAGCAAAAGAATAATATCCTAAATGGTAAATGAAAGACGACCTAGTGTCTCAATCCACTTGTTTTTAGGATTAAAAAAATAATTATGTATACTAATATTTTAATAAGTTTTCTTGAAGTGATAGGTATGCAAAATAGCAAAGGTAAAGGTCAAAATTGTGGAAACGATGAAGAAATAGAAATTAGGTAAAATAGAGAAAATCTCCAAACCCAGAACGATATTTGCAAGTCAGCTCATAAAGTAGTTAAACTCTTTAAAAACTCATCTAAAAAATGAAAAATGAAAATTTAGTGTTTTTTAAAACAAAAGTTTCATAAAATATATTTTACATTTTTACAAAATAATTCAAAATTTGAAAAATTAGAAATTTGATAAAAAGTTTTAATTCGGACGACCCCATTAGCAGTTTTGGTCATTTGAACCTATTTTTGTAAGATTTGAAAATTTCTGAAATTTAAATTTCAACTACATCTGAGCAATTTGGTCGTGTGAATCTACTTTGACTTTCAATTCAAACTACCCTTGAGCTAATTCGGCCGTCCGAATATTCTTTGACATTATTTGGACGATTTTCTGAAATTTCAATTCCAATTACCCCTACTAATTTGGAAGTCCAAATTACTTTAACAAGTGAGTAACGACTACTATTTTGAAAAATTAATGTTTTGTCTTAATTTCTCAACCCTGATTTCTGACATTGAATCTCTAAAGTCAAAATTATTTTTATTATGAATTATAAATTCAAATATCAACTGCAATATTTGTGGCATGGTAGGAAAGCAAAGTTGGTGACGAATTGGAAAAATAGTAACTTAATAAGAAGCTTTTTCACGTGTTCAATATGGTTAACAAATTTTTCATATCTCTATCGAATCTATTTTTCATATCTCAATTGAATCTATTTTTCATATTTTAATTGAATCTTTCACATGCATGCTAATCAAATTTATAAGGAAAGTGGAGCCTATCAAATTTTTTATATGACATGATCCATAATTGTGTCAAAGATCGAACATCATTAGCCAAGTTGTTTGAGAAGAATTAATTAATACAATTGAAGAATAGATTAAGAGGTTAAAATTAAGGCAAATGCTCAAAGGTTAGATTTGGTAACAGTTGTTATGTGTATTGTATTGCCGATATTAGAGAAAAATATAATTTTTATCCCCAAAGTTTTACGTTGTGATACTTTTGGTCCCAACATTTGCATATAGAGTGACTATTTACTTTATTCAATAAAAAGAAATCCGTCAATTATCTTATATTGAAATTACAATTTAAAACCGGGATGAGATTGAATTGTCCGAAAATAGTTTAAGGACTAAAAATATTACAATCTAAAATTTTGGAGATCAAAATTATAATTTTCTCTTCAATAAATTAAACTGGTAGAAGTGTACGTCAAATATGCAACCCATTTTGCAGGGCTTAAACATTTCAAAAACAAAGAACTCTTAGGGCTCGTTTGGTTGGCAGGGAATCTGGGTTGGGAAAGTAATCTTTTTCCTAATTTCCAAATTCCTGTGTTTGTTTCAAATTGGGAAAGTAATTACTTTCCTAATTATTAAATTCCTGCGTTTGTTTCATCCAGGAAAAGTAAAAAGAATCATGAACCAAGGAAAATAACTGCAAGATTCCAGGATTATGAATCCTCTTTAAAAGTTGGTATTCTGATTCCTCTCTTGAGGATTTTGACTATGTATCTCTTTGTTTATGTTTATTATTTATATTTTAAGTTTCATATGCTTCTTATGCTAAAGTCTAATTCATTTGGTCAAATAATTTTATTTTATTTTTAGTTTGATATTTTTTTATTGACTTTACTACTGAACTAAAATTAAAATTTTAGTAATTTTAAATGTCTTTATATTGACTTTAAAAAGGTAATTCAATGTAAAAAGAGTTAAATAAATGGATGGTATGTTATTTTTTTATTATTAAAATTATTAACATTATGGGGGTTTTATATATTTTTTCTAAAATCTCAAAATTGTATTTATGTTGCTTTAGACTTTTTCTATCATATTTTTACTTAATTAATTTTCAATACTTATTGTTTAATAAATTTGAGCCATTTTTATTAATATTAATTTGTAAATTTATTTTTCATTTATTTAATCAACTATTATTTTTTTAAATAATATTAGCAAGGAAAATTTTTATTTTAACACTTTTATAAGTTGTAGTTAATAGCTTAATTATTTAATTAAATTAAAAATGATAATTTTTACAATGATGAAAATATAAAACATAATATTAAAACATTTATTATAAGGTAAAAATATATAATTAAGTTTCATGATATGATTTAAAATAAAACTATATAAATGGTTATGTATAAGTATAACATACAAATTGAATTCAAATAAGATTATTTGGTTCAATAATTTAAATCAAATAATGAAATAAGAATCATACTAACTTTTTTTAAAAATCTATCCAAACACAGGTTAAGTATTCAGATTCCTCACAATTAAATTCCTAGCAATCAGATAACTAGGAAAAATATTCATTTTCCTTAAAATTAAAATCTCAATAATCACATTTCCATTAAACATTACTTTCCTGCCAACCAAACGAGCCCTTAAAGTTATTGAGTATCCTAATGAAAGAAAAAAATTAGTAGAGAAGAACTTGAAGAGGACAGGCTAATCGTCACAAAAAATTTGAAGCGGGCGTACGCCTCTCATTTGCGACCGTCCCACTTAGTTGCTATTTTCTTCCGCCTGAATTTGAAGCAGCAATTTAGAGTACTTATCTCTACAGGCAGATCTTCCCCTCTCGCTTGGCGAAAAATAGTAAGAGCACTATGAAGAACGCAAAAAATATATCAGCAAGATTGAAGAAGAGAAGCAACGTGAACGAACGAAGTAAAGCTACACAATCAAAGGGAAATAATTGTGCCCATCAACTTAATTTGTTGGTCAGACAAATGGGTAATCTTATTGTCATTCGCGTCAATTCAATTTTTTGTTGGTATGATTGAATTCATCAAAAGGAATGGACATCGTTCACTCAATAGTATTCCTATCATCCTAATCTTTTGTTAGTATAATTGAATTCATTAAAGGGATGGACATGGTTCAGGTTCACTCAATAGTATTTGTCATCATTCTATTCATTTGTTAGTATAATTGAGTTTATTAAAGGAATGAATATCCCTTCACTCAATAGTCAAATGACTGTCATTACTTGTTATTAAAAAATGATTTTAAATTAAAAAAACTCTTCATTTTCTATCATATAACTTTTTATCTTCCTTTTTGCTTTATAAATTTTATTTTCTTTAACATCCCCTTACTCTTGTTTGACTTTAAATATTAAAAATATTTAATTAATCAATGTAGAATGTAAATACGAGTAATATTAATTTTATATCAATGGTGGATAGCCGAAAAAATAGGAAATGAAATTTGTAAAAGATAAACAGAAAACAAAATATACAGGAATTTCTATAAACAAACAAACAAACAAATAAATAAAACTAGAAAAAAAGATTCACATAATCTTCTGCTTAATTATTTTTTATTAAAAAAATAAAAAAAATGTTAATGTAGCAAAATATTAAATATGAATTTTTTTATCAGTTTTTCAAAAAAAAATTCTAATTTCAATTAAACGGTAAATAATATTTTTATATTTTTATTATTATAATTTGTAATCTACTGATATCTTGTGTGTAGGTTTGTTATACGTTATTTTTTTAATTGTTATGTCATGATTTCGTATTTAATGTTATATGGTAGTTTCTAATATCCTTATTCTTACTTGTATTGGATGTATCTAAACATAATTTAAAATTTCTTTAATAATGGCCATCTTTTCTAGATATAATATGCTCAAAATTTTGGATTAGTTACCATTCCTGACTAACAAAGAGGAGGAAAAAAAGCAAAAAGAATCAACTACTTACATCATAATATGACTGAAATATGAGTTCCAATGGGCATGAAAAACTTGAAGCTTCTGATAATCCAGACTCTGTAATGTTCCATAAATAAATAATAACACTTTTAAATCAACTATTTAAATCCAACAAAATCTGTACTAGCAAAGCACAAACAAATATTATGAATGAATGGATGTAACAATATGGTCATTAGAGCTGTTACTAGGGATGTAATTGAGGCAATTAAGTTGACCTCGAATACTCATCTAATTGAACTATTCAACATCATTAGTGGTGATTCCTAAATTCGATCTCGATTGAGCATCCTTTTTGGATCTAGATTGAGCATCTTTTCTGGAATTCGATTGAGCATCCTTTCTGGAACTCGATTTCGAGCACGACTTTGAGTACTGAGCTACCGTTAGTAATTTTTTTATATTTTAATATTTTCTATTTTTAAAAAATTGTAAGATTTATTTGTAATTTTTTAAAATTTTGTTAAGGTTAAATGATAATTTACAATAAAATTAATAAGAATTTAAAAATAAATATAAGTAGGTAAAGTTTGAATTTATTAAAAATATTAGCGGTTAAAATGTAATATACGTAAAAAGTTTTTCATAAAAGTACCTACTCAAATAGCTCACGTAACCTATGTAATTTGAGGACGAGCTTAACTCGAGTTCAAACTTGACTCCAATCAAATCAAACTCGAGTAGTTGATTGACCTACTATAACGACAAGTCGATCATCTAAATGTAAGAGAATTGAAGAGCTCAGCACTTTGGGGTGGGGATTGATATTTTATATTTTTGAAATGAAGACAATACCATTTATGTACTCATGAATCAGGTTGGGTAGTTAATTCTTATGATACCGTATCATATTATGAGACATGATATGTTAAATATATTTTATACGCGAGTTTTTTATATTTTATACGATAATTTTTTATCCTTCATACACTAATTTTTTATACTTTATACGCTAAAGTGAAATTCATACACAAAGCCTCATATATGTGACGGTCTCATAAGAGAATGGCCATTTTATTAAATATAATATTATTGAAAATAAACTATCACTTTTGAGTGCTTTCTTCATATATAAATAAAATGTAAATATACTTAATAAAAAAACAAACAAACAAACAGATGAGTTACAAGTAAGCAACTTGATTGCATTTTTTCGTAAGGCAGCTATACAGTGTGTCCTTGATCACCTCACATTTTTAATCATAAATTATTGGAAGAGAATTAAAATTAAAAGGAGAAGAAGGAATTACAAAACAGATCAATTCATCTAAAGAGATGAATTTGGTTACATTGATTATGTTTTTATTTGTATCCATCATTGGCCTAACATTTTTTTCAATTAATGTTGCAGCAAAGTACGGTTGATTAACTCAAAATTACATGCAAACAGATTATTAACTATTCACGAACAGATTCCATAACAAATTCGGCAAAACTCATCACAAAGTTTACCTAATATTGAAGTAATTGCGTGGTAATAAGATATCTATTTGTTTGCTTATGTTTTACTATAAATCCAATTTGATTTGTTTGTTTTATTCCTTTCTTATACCAAAATTTTTAAAACAAAAAACAAATGGTAGAGTAATTATTTTTTCTATGGTATTTTTTATAAATAAAATATTAAATTTGAATTTTTAATTTTTAATAATAATTTTTTTCCTAACACAATTTCCAATTAATACAAAATCATAATATATTACTTTCAAATTTGAATTTTAAAATTTTATTAATAAAATAATTTTCAATGCAAACCCCAACTAAACAAACTCAATAATCTAAACACTCCAAAATATTTCTTTCCTATAATAAATTCAAAAAAAAAAAAAACCTTTATCATAAAATAAAAACAAAGTACTCCATCTAAACGAAAATTTATTAGTAATTATATCGAGCTGTGTGTTGCAAACTACGCTAATTTGTGAGGTTCAAAATAATTATGCATTCACTTAATTTGAACAGAGTGACATTATGATTATTTTCTTAACACTTAGAATTCATAAATAGAAGATAAAATTAATAATCAAATAAAGAATGGAGTAATTAATATTGACCAATAATTCAAGAGTACTTAGAACAACTATAAAAACTTCCCATTTAATCACAAATTAATTAATAAGAAAATTTTCTTACAGTGAAGGGATATGAAGATAATCAGAGAGAAACTTGTTTACCTATTTCTGTACACCGCTTCAAAAGTGAAATAATACTACTACAATCACTCTTTTTGCGAGAATGGCACTGCAACATCAACAATTAATAGTGCAAAAGTAAACTACACATCTTATTTTAATTTGGTATGTATTGAAGGTTAATAATCAGAAGACAACCAAAAACCTAAAAAAAAAAAAAGACAAAAATTCTTATGAAACCGGTTTATAAATGAAAATATATAAAATGGGTAGCTAATGATGGTTAAAATTGTGATTCTAATTTCCGCCCTTTTATTATGAGTTGAAATTATGATTAGCTTCTATTTTATATATAAACTCATTTCATATGAGACTAACTGAAAAAAAATATATTAAAGGATTAATTAAAGTTAGTACGCTTGAGGTTTGGTGAAGATTTGAACAAAAAATATTTTTGCATTGCTAAATATCCTCTTAAAACTTTACTTGTAATCATTATAATATCGTTATTTACTAAACTGCTCATGTTAATTATTAAAATAAGTAAAGAAAATCTCGTTTTTTATACAAACAAAAATACATAATGTATGAAATCATTTAAAAACGATCTTTCTTTTTCCAAAATAATTCTTTTCTTTCCAAAATTTGAAGATTAGATAGGGAAGGATTTTATAATTAAAGTTTTGAAATAATTTGATAAAATCATTTATAATAAAAAAAATATGAGACTGATAGTTTATAACAAAGAGTTAAAAAATGCAAACAAATCTTTATTGTTATTTCATTTTTGTTCATCTATTTTTAATTTTTTTTTAAGATAAAATAAGTGCTGAGTTTTTGCTCTTTTTATGAATTACGTTAGTCAACTTAACTAACTTAACTTGAGCAAATATCCACTATACGAGGGTAATCGTAATTTTTTGAAACCATAAGGTCCGTATGGTACTTTCATCAAATTAACGTAAGTGGTTGTAAATATAATTAATAAAAAAAAAAAACTACATATCTTCTACCAAAGATTGACAAAATATGGTGCCCTAAAGTGCCTTCCTGTGTTACTAGTGTACCTATATATTTTGCAGTACAATTTTCTCTAAACCAACATTTAGTCCTTGCATGCAACTATCATTCATTTACATCTCCCATAAAATCCCTTAATTAAAGAGTATTAATTTATTTGGTTATTTTTTGGCTTTCTCTAATGAGAGTTAAAGTATCAGAAATTCGGAAACTCACAAAAAAAAAAAAAAAAAAACCCTTAAACCTTAACATATAAAATAGACAATATAATGAACAGTGAAAAACACTTAGAGAAGTAAAAGTACGCACATCTTTATACATTTCCGCCACATGCTTGCAAACAACAGGAACCTTGGGTTGTGGTGGCAGTGGCGGTGGAGTTGGAGGTGAATCTGAAAAGTAGCTCAAAATCTTCTCAAGTCCAATTAAGGCAAAAACAGCCCCAAAAATGTAACCTGTGATTATGAAAACACTTAAGAAACATTGTACTTGGGGGAGCCCAGAAAATGTTTTTAACAATGTAGAATTAATGCAGTTTGTATAATCAAATTAAGTGCGTATGCAGATCATAATATTATATATGCATCTTTAATTACAGTGTATAGAGTCATACAGATCAAAGTATTATGCATGCAAACGTTGAACTTCTTTGTATCCCAAACGATTTTCATAAAATTTGGGGCTGTCATCCATCTTTTACGGATTTTTGTCCATTAAAAAAAAATAAATGGTCTACTTTTCTTTTATTTTTTTTTTTTAATGAAATTGAAATAAGAAAAGAGTGGTCTACTTTTCTTATTTCAATTTCATTGCATCCCAAACCATTTTCATAAAGAGACACTAATTAAAGAGTATTGAGAGTCAAAGAACACAACAATATAATGGAAATTAAGCAAAATTTAACTAATATCGATATGACATAAGATATCGATTAATAACTTATTAACTAATTAATAAAATTTTTGTGCAGCTATACCCATTAGTAATTAATTTTAAATTGAACAAGCAGCGTTTCTAACAAGAAAAAAAGGCAGAATTAACAAATTAACATACATGCATCCAAAAAAGAAAAATTGATTCTTTATTATTTGAGAAAACCATATATGTAATAATATCTTTTGTATTCCAAACTTTAATTAAAACCTTTTGGATATAATTTTTTCACCTATCAAGAACGTAATCTATATCCCCCTTTGGATATATATATATATATATATATATATATATATATATTCGTATTTCTTGTAGAATTAGTATCAATCCACTTAGAAGTACTCCCCTAAGAAAATCAAAAGAGAAGAGTATATTCCACAAAAATACCTAGACTAGTTAATACTAAGAACAATAGATTTAATAAATAAATACAAATATAAATTAAATAAAATAATTAATGGAAGAGTCTCTAAACCCAACTCAATTCATTGAGCATCCAACTTTCCCTTTTGTATTGAAAATTAAGACAAGAATGCAAAATAAAGAGAAGAAATTAATACGAGTGCAAGAACATGCGGAAGGAATTAATTAAGCATGAAAATTAATTACCATTGTTACCGCTGTTATTATTGTTGTTGGCAGCCATAAGTTGTATATCTTCTGGGGTAAATTAATCAATTTGAGAAATATATTATCGTTGAGAATATACGAGACAACGAGTATATTGAAGACGACATTAAATTTACTTATTTATAGTTTTTGTTGTTTCGATTGATTAACGAGCAAGAAACTAGCTCGAAACTTAAATATTTTACCTTTGTATATTATATTGAATAAGCAAAAAATTAAATTGCAAACTACCACCTTGAATATAGTTCAATTGTAAAATGTCCTTTTATACTTTTCAATGCTAGGAATTTACCTCCTTAAACTGTTAATTTTCCAAAATTAATTACCTCAATTTAATAGCTTTAAATGAAATCAAAATAAAACAAAAGATATAAATTATAACCTTTTATATTATGATTAATTGAGCGAATGATCCTTTTTTCTTCCTAAATTTTTGGTGAATTTAAGTTAAAGTCTTATAATAGGATTCAAATGGTAATTTGAACAAATCTCAAGAGTGGTTAGTGTAATTAACCTATCCTCTTTTGATGTTTGTATAATAACAAGAAGCCTTCCCGATGTATCATTTTTGAAAAAGTTTTCAACATGAAAGGTTTTTTTGCACATACGTACGAACCTTGAGGATATTTTGAAATTACAAAGAACTCTAGCTCAAATATTAATTTACCATTTTTTTTAATCCAAGATTAGAGTCCTAATTACGTCACTTCGTGTATCCATACTATATGATCATGAATTATCAAGTAATAATAGAATTTTACCATAATTGGAGTTATAATTCCACATACCTAAATTAAAAAACTTATACACTTTAACTTAATTTCTCAAACATTAAAAGGAAAAAAAAAAGACCAATTAGGAATCTAATTGAGAATTTGAGATACGTAGACATAGAAAATTTATCTTCTCACGACCAAAAAAAAAAGGCTTATTAGGATATCAAATTATAAAAAAAAATTATTTTAATAGAAAACGTAAAATAACAAATTTCTTAATGTATAGATTTAATAAATAGAATTTACATAGTTATTATCCCATAAAAACAGGAGTTATTTTTTTTTTTTAAAATGGAAATTAAGCAAGGGTTTCTCCGTGGTAATAAAAGAATTACTTATTCATTACAAAAGAAATAAAAATCAGTTTCTTGCTCGTTAAAACACCCAAAAACTTTAATTAAGTAATTTAATTTCGTCTTCAGTATTATATATTTGTGTTTCTTTCGTAAAATTCTTTGTTTTCGAAAAAATAACCTCATATATTCTCTGTTCCTTTAACTAGATACATAATAATCAATGGCTTCGAACAATAATGGAGGTAGCAGTACTGGTACATGTTTCTTCTTTACTTCCTTCTTTTGTTATTATTTATTTATTTTTTACACTTGTGTTTAATTCTTCTCTCTATTTTCATTCTTTTCTTAATTTAATTTTGATACATGGGAAAAATGGAGGAGAAGGCTTGAAATTCGAACATGAAATATGTTGAATATCAAATCAATTGAATTGGGATTTCTTGTTTTAAACATATATATATACTTTTGTTCCTACTTTATAAGGGTTTTTTTTCTCGTTGAAAGAATTCATTGAATTATTTATTTGCTCATTCTTTGCTTTAAATATGTCATTCACTTTAATAAGTTAGGTACCACTAGGATGAATAAACAAGAATTTAGACGTTTTTTTTATAAAAATTTTCTTCTGATCATTATCAAAATTCTTAAATTGTGCAGACATGTGAATATTAATTGTCGTGAGTGCTTCTATTTATAAGAAAAAGATACAAAAGTTAATTATTGACGTATTCTGATGGTTAATTAATTACCACAATAACTTTATTATTTTTATTTTTTTGTACACAACCAGATTTTCATACTTTAAAAAAAAATCTGTGTGTGTGTCTATATATATATATATATATATATATATTAGACCTACATTTCGGTTTTACCCATCTTTTACATTGGAAAAGATGCACATAATTAAGCTACCCAAGTTAGGTTAAGATATATACATTCTCATTATAGTTTGTATTAATTGTTTATTTATTTTAGGTAGAATATTAATTATTACTTGAATGGTGGAAAAGTAATGTACGGATGTTTGGAGATCGATATATCCATAAGAGATGTAATTCTTGATGATGGGTTCGATAAAAAATTTGACGTATGGAGTATATATATATAAGGGATATTCTTATATGAATTTTCTCTAAATTTATCTCTTGGTGGATGTTTTATTTATTTATAATTAAATTGTTGTATACTTGATTCCTCACTAGTTTTTTTTTTTTTTTTTTTTTTTGACATTTTGTAACCCAAAATCTCTGTCTGGTGTAAACCTTCGGTGTAAAGTTTCCTTACATTCATTATATGTATCAAATTTTGTAATCTAAATAGAAGTAAAATATAGTACTGAACAAATTATCCTCTATGATCTGTGTATAAACTTTAAAAAAAATGCATAATATTGATGAGATAATTGTACAACAAAAGTTTTTATCACATTTATATTTGAAGGACAATTATCTATATAAGACTTGGGTATGAATTTCACTTTCATGTATAAATTATAAAAAATTAACATATAAAATATAAAAAATTAGCATATAAAGTATAGCATATAAAGTATCAAATATTAACGTACAACGTAATAAAAATTAGCGTATTATTGTATAAGTATAATTCACGTATTATTAGGCGTATGCATGTAAATGGAAATTAGATCAAGTAGGGCATTTTTTTTAAGGGTGATATTAGAGTATATCCATCATCTAAAAAGTATCTAATATATTGGGAGTGGCAACCCACCTCCCAAAAGAGGTTCTGCAAAAAAAAAAAAAAAAAAAAATCATGTATAATACAGTTTCACAAGAGTTTTTGCGATATTTGAATATATGATATCCATTTTTATTGTTTCTTTTTAAATCTTTCATTCATTTCTTAATTTGAATTAATATTTCTCTATTTTTTATACAGTACAAAAGTGCCTTCATGTACATTGTAAAATTCTAGACTTTCAATATTCTCTTCTTCATATTTTCACAGATTATATTGTGGTTGGGGCGGCTTTTGCCTTAATTGGGCTTGAGAGGATTTTCAGCTACTTCTCAACTTCGTCTCCCCCTCCGCCGCCTCCATCAAAAAGGTTGGGTGTTGTTTGCAAGCACTTGGAGGGAATTTATAGAGATGTGCGTAATTTACTTCTCTACAAGTCTCTTTAATTTATTGTTCAAGAATTTGTCTATGTTAAATTAATGTTCAATAGGTAAAAGGTTAAATGTTTGAAATAAGATTCCGAATTCTGATATACTTAATTCTCATATGTCAAAGACAAAAATGAACAAAATAAATACTGTTTTAAGGATTTTATGAAAGCTGTGAAAATGATTATAGTATATTATATGTTACATCTTTGCAATTAAATAGTTTAAAATGTCATATATGTATATATATATATATATATGTTTAATAAATATTCCAAAATTAATAATTAGACAGTGATGCATTATAATTACTCTATTAAATAATTTGTGTTCTATAACAAAAAAATTTAAATAAAAACAATAAAAAAAGTCTTATCATATAATATACTAAAGCAAAATAATTAATCAAAAACAATCCAAAATGCTAACACATGTAAACGGAATGTTTAACATTGTAAACATTATTGTTATTACAATATAAAGAACATATAAATTTTATTTTTTCAAAAACAATTAACATTATTTGTTTATTTAGATTTTTTATATTTATATTTTAAGAGGTAATTATTTTTTAGTAAAATAATTTTTTTGTGAAAATTAATATTGTTTGTTTATTTAGATTTTTAACATTTTAGAAGTGAGTTTAATTTTCCACTAGGAAAGTTCAACCGACATAGAGGTAAAGTTACAATAGATAAGAGTTAGCTTTGCAGTAGAAAGTCGAAAAGTGAATTATTCAAACAAAAGTTCAATATAAATGAATTGTTATTATTACTATGATA
This sequence comes from Ophiorrhiza pumila, assembly GCA_016586305.1. Classification (NCBI taxonomy): domain Eukaryota; kingdom Viridiplantae; phylum Streptophyta; class Magnoliopsida; order Gentianales; family Rubiaceae; genus Ophiorrhiza; species Ophiorrhiza pumila. The sequence goes on along the minus strand of BLIW01000008.1, from coordinate 27,943,914 downwards.
TAATAAGAGTGAATTGCACTAGAGGTGATAGGGTTGTATTCAATATTTGATGAGACATTGTTAGATGAAAAAATGTATATATATTTGATGAGACAGACAAGAAGTGTCTATCCTATTTTTATTATTAAAATCATGTGGAAAGTAAAGATTAAGAATCTTTGAATTTTGTACTAAGTTTCCATGTAGGATTCTTTTTACTTTTTAAAAAGTAAAAAAAAAATGAATTAAATGCTAAAATTTAATAATTAGAAAAAATATTACTTTCCAAAGTTAGATTTCTTGCCAACCAAACTTGCATATATATATATATATATATATATATATATATTTATAAAACTGTTGTAGAAGAAATGTAGTAGGCCTTCCAGTAATTTCCATTTTTTTTCAAGATTTTTTTTTTTTTTTTGTAATTTTTAGTCGTCTTTCTGATTATATATTGACCTCCAATAGAAAAATTGATTTGTGCTTGTTTTAATTACTCTTGCACTATTCTTGGCTACTGTTTTTGATGTTGCAGTTCCATAAGGACCATGGACAAGATAGTAGCAGTATTGTTGCTTTTCAGAAGTATTGTACTCTATTGGGTAACAATTTTCTCTCTCATTTTCCTTCTTATTATCACATATTTATGAGCAAAAGGTCAAAATCATCGCTAAATCTGGGATTTGATCATCGAAACGGTTTGTTTGGATAAAAAAAAAAATCACTAACTCTTAAAATGTCATATTATTGATCATTCCGTTCATTTTGAAAAGTTTGACGGAGGCCAAATACGTGAGATTCATGTAAATTTCGCAAGGCAAATTAATATGCCAAACTCCAATATTATCCTTTCTTCCCATAAATGACAAAACACATTGCAAGTTGTGAAAGATTTTAATTTATTAGCTGGGGCATGGTACTATTTTTCAATCCCTAATCAATATCACTTCAATTTTTATATATTTATAGATATTTTGTTTAATGCTAACTATGATTTTACTCTTTCCAAAGTGAATGCTCAATTATTTGGTACCTAACTTTTGTTACGAATTTTGCTGAATAATTTGTTCAGGAGCCCGTTTTAATTGCTAACAATATTTGAGCTGTTTTTGCTGAATTTGCATGTAATTTCGACATTGGCTAATGCTTTTGCCTAAGAGAGGATATATTAGAGGACTAACTGAAATTGTTGAGTGAGATGAAGAACACACACTGTACAACAGCCTAACAAAAGAAAGACAAGTTGCTTACTGTACGTAACATAATTTTCCCAGTTGGTTTCTTATAAAACATATTTATATATGAAATGACGAGTTAATCGTGCTTTAAACGCGTGATAAAAGTGATAGAAAATTAGAATTACGATATTAACGGTCATTAATTATTCGTTTCATATATGAATTAGTTTCACTGGAGTTTTTGTGTAATTTCCATAAAATTATTCCAATGCCCAAAATGTATCAATTAGTTCATAGCTAGTTTATGTGTGTGCCTTCAATTCCTACGTGAAGGCAGTGTTTTTGGATCTATATAGTTAATTGTAAAGTAATATTATATCTTCGTGCAACATTGCAGAGAATGGACAATCAAATAAGACTATTGCTAATGAAAAAGCTTCAAGTATGCCAAATCCACTTCATTTCATATTACAATCATATGATGGTGTAAGTAGTTGATTCTTTTTTTTTTTCTTTTCTTTTTTGGTTCACAGTCTCACAAACTAACATCACGTGCATAACATATCCAAAATCTCGAACTCTAGTAGACGTAGTAGAATCAAGGTCGGAAGGGACGTAAATGATCCCTGTAATCTTTTTATTACTAGAATAAAGCATTAAAGTGTCTACAAAATGTTTTTAAATACAACATCATAGAAATTAAGCAAATCAAACAAAACTATTTTAACCAAAATATATAATAAACCAAATTAACAACGTTAAATTCATAAATCCGTATATCAAAATCCCGCTCTATAAGCCAAGTTTTCAATTTATTTTGATCCTTTAAATTCCTTTCCACAATCCAGTACGAGAATACAATTGTACTTCATTCTTATTCTTGCTTATTCACTTTTTGAGTGTAGCATTACATTCGCATGATCTATTTTGCCAAAAAAAAAAAAAGCTTTATTTGTTGTTTTCTGTTCCAAATGATTTATTTCTTCTATCTCGTTGATGTATATTAATGTTAGCATCATTTTTTTCCCGAATTGTAGTGCACTTATGAGGCGTATGGAGATCATGGCATTATTAACCCCTGTGGAAAAAAGTACTCTGAGATGATGAGAGAACTCTTTGATGCTGACAAAAGAAGGAACCGTGAGTAGTCATGTAGTCGTAACCGATAATACTCCATGGATGGCTGCTTCAAATTTTTTTTTTTTTTTTGTACTTGTTAGTGTACTAAACTAATCTTAATTAATTAGTAGTTTCTTTTTAATTTCTTTATTAGTTATTCGATTGGATTCAGTTTTATAGTGAATTTTTTGCATGGGTATCCACGGTGATATCAGTATTTTGTGATGGAGCCCTTACCTCTTGGTTCCTTTAATTATTTTGGTTAATTCTTTACTTAATTGAAGTGTAATTAAGATTCCCTCTCAGTTTATAAAATGAGGTTGACATCCGCCACCGCTATAAACAGAAGTGTAGGGTTATTGAAGGCATGTTTGATAATACCACTTAAATGTGAAAATTAATTGATTCACACATGAATTTGTTTGATATTCACAAATTGCTCATCTTAATAGATTAAGAGCGTCTGAAAATACAAGCAAAATTATGATAGAATTTTAAGCGATAAAATCTGGATTAATTTGCTTAATTTGAGAGTATGGTCAAATATAGACTTTTAAAATATTTGTAATATGACATGATTTAAATTTTTTTCTTTTCACACATAATTACACACCTCATACATTATACATATTTTTACACACTATACACATTTTTACACGCTACATATTTTCAGACATAATATTTAAATCTATATACACTTTCACACACTACATATATTTATACACAGTACACGCATTTTTACACATAATATATTCACAAATATTATACATATTTTCACACAATATACATATTTACGCATTCTACATACATTATTTCACACTGCATGTATTTAAATATATTACACACATTTTCACACAATAAACATATATATTTACACCATATGTTTATAGACATTCTATAATTTTTTGTCCCCCACCACATTTTCACATGTAAAAATTAGTTGGACTATCAAACAAATAAAATTAATAAATTTTTCAATTTATTTCATTCATATTTCAAACTTCAAATTTAGTTAGTTTTCAATTCTATCATACGAACTCTGAATTTCTTTGTACCAGAAACATGCAAGAAACTGTCTTTGGCGCATCATTGTGTTTGCGTAGCTATTTTTTTTGTTGATTTTAGCATTTTTTTTAAACGCTATATATATATGTCAGGCAAAATACGGTGCTGGATGTACCCAGTCGCACTGTTACATAAGTAAATGCAGTAAATTTGGAGTACTATTCCATTACATGATATCTAATTGAAGTGATATGTGAAACATAGGAAAAGAACTGCCCACGACTCGTGTAGTGCCTCTCTTATCTCCCGACCAAATAAAGTATCTCAGTTAATGTTTTATCAAGAGATCTATAGATTCGGCATTACCTTATCTCTTGAGATTCATCAATGTAGCAGATGTTTACACAGTGGATGTTCATGAACCTCAATTCCAGATTATCTCAAGTCCTTGCATCCATTAGTGCCCACAGAAGCCAAAACTCTTGCCCTCGAGCCCGAGAGCCTCTCAATTCACAAGCTACCTGGACGACTAGTCTCTCCTATTCTGTTGACCGCCTTTTCCAAAGATAAAGAGAAGAGAAAAGCTACCTTTCGCTTTTGCCCTGAAAATGCCCAGGAACGGTGACCTCCACTTTTTCTATGCAAAACAGCACTCCAGCTCCTCTCATCATTCTACCCCAACAATTTTCCGCATTTACTAAAGATGGGGGCAGAAGACAATTGCAACTAAAGCTATAAAGAATAGAATTTACAGCATCCAAAATCTGTTAAGTTCTAACTTCAGCTGTTAGATCCAAGTTATACCACTATCCAGTTCTATCCCAAGGCACAAGTTCATTGATAACAATGAGACATATCAATTACGCCCCTTTCCAAAATTGTCTCTATCAATCAAACCATGCCTTAGTTCTTCCCTAGACTCTCATATGTCGTGTTCAGTGCAGCACTCTCAATCACTCTAGCCCAATAATTCCCTTTCCTCAAGATATTAGAGGATCAATAAAACTGCAACTAAATATGAGGTGTGGTTCTAACAGGCCAACATGCATATAGATAAAGCCCAAAATTGTCTCTATCAATCAAACCATGCCTTAGTTCTTCCCTAGACTCTCATATGTCGTTCAGTGCAGCACTCTCAATCACTCTAGCCCAATAATTCCCTTTCCTCAAGATATTAGAGGATCAATAAAATTGCAACTAAATATGAGGTGTGGTTCTAACAGGCCAACATGCATATAGATAAAGCAAAACAGATAGAGGAAGGCTGTCATGGATACGTATGGCTTGAGCACTATATGTTATTAGCCTTCAAACAACAGGATCAAAGGTCCAAAGTCCAGTGTATTAACATTAGGAACAGATTAAACAGGAAAACAACACTCTCCTGTTCTTCTCAAAATAAATTCTTGAATAAATTGCCCATCGGTTCAAATCAGAATCATCTCCACGGCAAAACAAATTCAGCCAAGCAATCTCTCACAGAACAAATGCAAATTCTCACATGCGTAATTCACCCTATTCAAAAGCATTTCAGCAACAACCAGGGTAGATTACATTACTTTACCAAGTTCCAATGAGAACAAATGAGTTCCAAAAATAGTGTTTAAAATCGAAGCTAATGGGTTCCAATTTCCATTTACATTCTCTTCATAAACCCAAACAAGTTCTCCAAGAATTCAAGTATTCAAGAAAAGGCCAAGCTGACATAAACTTCAGCAGTCAGGGGCCACTAATAGCCTTACCCATTTTGGCATTTACTGTCCAAACTTTTTGCGTAGCTTAATAAAACTGTTTGCTAGTTTATGGTCTGAGTTTCTTTTGCCTTTACAAACAATCAATACAGATTGTTGTGTTTTCTTTGGGTCATGTTCTTACCGCTTGTGATTATTTTGGGGCAAAATATATTTTGTGGATTTGTTTAGAAATTTCGATTCTACAGTACTGATCATTAGCATCATCATCAAGCTCTTTCTCGATCTATTGATTTGTTTAATTGCTTTGATGAGGAGGCAGAAGAACATTTACATGTTTTTTTGTTTTTAATATTTTTAAACCGTTGCAAATGTGCTGGGCATTTGAATTATCATAGGAAAAAAATGAATACTACAAAAGAAAAAGTTGTTAAGATTTCAATGACAACTGATAAATAATGGAAGTTAACTGTAATACCTCCAACCATTATTCTATTAGAGAGAAATAACGGAAGTATTGTAATACCTCATCGACTTTAGATTGATTGATCGATTATCCCCTGAATTTTACATATATATGTAGAAAGAAAATATTTTAGGGTAGTATTCCAAATTACGGTGAACTTCCTTAAGATAAAAAGTCACTTTTATGAATTCCACCCATCAATAATTTCAATCACTATGTAATCAAAATATTACCTTAAATGACGAAATCTGACCATTATGTCAGTCAAATGATATGGGTGAGCATCAGTCACTTATTTGATTAATTCCGATAGGTTAATTCAATTCTCTTCATTTTGAAATTTTTTACCTAACCAAAACCGAAAAACAAACGAATCAAAACCAAATAACCGAATTCGAATTTGGTCGGTTTGATTTGGTTTTCGTTTTTAATTCTTTAGTTTTTGTTTTTATATTTTTTTTCTAAAAAATGTTGTTTCAATTACTAAAATAATGGGATACTTTATTAATTACAAAAAAAAATTATTTATCAACAAACAAGTTATGTATAATAATGTGTAATTATATATAATTTATTGATTATATTAATTATTTAAGGGTTAATTCCATATTCCATTTTGATTTTGGAAAGTTTCCTTTTATTATCTGGTGGTGGTTTCGTAGTGTTCATATAACTCTCTTGTGCTTTGAACTAAAGTGGAAAATGAACTAAAACTGCCTAAACTCACAGAAGTGTATAAAACTTCTACATAACCCATAAATAAAAGTAAAATAACAACCTATTATTTAAATAGTTTTTTTCTCTCTTACTTTATCTTATTGTCTTTCTCTTTCCTCGCTTTTTTCCTTTTTACAATCACTTTTTTTCTTACCTTAACTTTTTATGTTTGTCTCTCATCTTTATCTCTAACACCATATTATTTCTCATCTTTATCTCAAACACCATATTCTCTTTGCTCTCCTCTCACCAGTTTAGACGGTTTCCACCCGTTTTTTCATTTTATTCCAAAGCACAAGGGGGTTATGTGGATATTATGAAATTACGAGGTAATAAAAGGGAATTTTTCCAAACCATAAGGGGGTAAAGTGGAATTAAACCATTATTTAACTATTCCGTTAATTTGGTTAATTTGATCACCGAATAGCCGAATTCAAACCAAAAATTGAAATGAATTCGATTTGTTCGGTTAATCAAATTCAATTGAAAATTGAAAAATCAATTTCAAATAAGCGAATTGAATTTAGTTCAGTAGGTTTGATAAGTTTTTTTTTTATTTTTTGCTTACCCATACTTGATACTGTATGGTCTACATTTTTTTGGGTTAAATATGATATCTTTATATCATTAAAAAAAACAACAATTTACAGTTCAACTAACTGGTTGACAGTCAACAAGAGTGGCGTTTAACAGCTCATTAGGGAACTGATAATGCCAACTTTGAGAATACATGGCTTTGCAAGCGATCGTCACGAGTAGGTTACTAGCACTATTAAAGTTGCTTCTAATTCATGAGAACGAACAACAATCGAATATATTTTGCAGTGTAAAAATATCCTCAGCTATAGGACAAACAATGTTCTTCTGTCTGTCCTTATTGTTGAGTATCCTTACTATAGCCATGACATCTACTTGCACATCTACTTTCTTCCAGCCTTGCTGTATAGCCAATATCTGAGCTTGTTTGATTGTTCCCAGATCTGCTGCCACTGAAGAGACTTTGTCCTTCCTAGCAATAGACCAGGCTTGAATAATTATGGCTTCTGAATTCCTAGCCATTATGCCACTTTCAATCCACTGATTCTGTACATTTACTTCAGAATTGATATTGATTCTTATGGTCCCTGGCCTTGGAGCTTCCTAGCACTTTAAGTGATCTTTTCTGACTCTCGTTTGTCCATTTTTTCGTTGTTTCCTATCATCTGCTCTTACAAACTCTTCCCACTCTCTCATTGCTTCTTGCACTATTTGCCATTCTATTTTCCTTTCCTCTGAGAAGACCAATATGTTCCTAACTTTCCACAAGTGCTACAAGATGTACGCTGTGATTTCTATCCTGTTGTGCAACTTGTGACCATTCTTAATTACCATTAACTGACTCTACCAATTTCTGAATGAGTCTTTCTATTCTGTTGGTCCATACCAGCAAACAGGGGCCAATTTCCATGTGATCTGAGCCTTGGGGCAATGGAATAGGGCATGTTCTACATCTTCTTCCTTATTACCGCTTGACTTACATATTTCATCTACTTTCATTCCTCTTCGTTTTAGCACACTATTTACTAGAAGATTGTCATGACAACATCTCCAAATAAAGTGTTTAATCTTACCTTTAACCTGCATGTTCCAGAGGTTTTTCCATAGTCCTTGGAATTTTTCTTTCTTCTTGCTTGATTCTGGACACCCCTGATCTTGAGCCTTCCATAATCTGGCCATTTTGTAGCCTGATTGTGCATCATATGTCCTTTTATTTGAGAATTGTCATGCTAGTCTATCTTTAGCTCCCATCTTGTTGGCTGGAATTTACAAAATCAGTTCCGCATCATGTTTGTTAAAAATCTGCCTTAATTATCAGTTTTTAGTTCCATTCAGTCTCCCCATGATTTTTCAATTGCCTCACCTTTTCAATCTCACAGCTTTCTGGTCTTAGGGTCCATAGTTTCCTTGGATAATAGTCATGGAGTCAAGAGTCTTCCCAAATCATAGTATCCTGCCTATCACCCACCACCTTCCTGCAGCCTCTATTTAGAAGATATTTGGCTTTCATCCAGCTCTTCTATATCCAGGAGCTATTATTCTTGGACTCTGCTTTTAGCACTGATTGGTTAGGGAAATACCTCTGTTTCAATACCTTGGCCATCAATAGATTAGGATTCGTAATAACCCTTGAACACTCTTAGATCTCTGATTCCTAACCTTTGGCCTCCACCATTTCTTCCATGATACCTATGCAATGTGCTTCCCTTGTTTTTTGTTTTGCCACCAAAATTGTGCCATAGCTGACGTGATCTTTTTACACACTTGATTAGTAAGCTTAAAACAAGACATTGTATATACAGACATTGCCATGACAATATATTTTATCAAAGTTTCTTTACCAGCAAAGTATAAGAAAATATTCTTTCAGTTCCCAAGCCTTTTGAGCACTTGATCTACAACAAATTGAAAGACTTGCCCTTTTGCTCTTCCCACCACTAGGGGTAGCCCAAGATATTTACTGTTGTGATGCACTATTATGCCTCCTAGTTCTCCACAGATTTCCTCATTACACATTTCAAATGTATTCTTGCTCAAAAAAATCGAGGATTTCTCTAAATTGATAATTTGACCTTTGCATGTAGCATACTTCAGCAAGATCTCCTTGATAAAATTGGTATGGTGCGAATCTGCTTTGCAAAATAATAGGGAATCGTTAGCAAAAAAGAGATGTGTGATCACAAGTCCTCTTTTACATATCTTCAGTCCAGACAAGCCTGTTGTAAGTTCAGCCTATCTAATCAAATTGGAGAAACCTTCGGCACAAATTAAGAACAAGTAGGGTGACAAGGGATCCCCTTGTCTGATCCCCCTAGAAGGTATAACACAGCATTTAGGGCAACAATTTATATTAAATGCAAAGGAAGTGGAATTGATGTAATTTAGGATCCAGTTTATAAACCTTTGATCAAATCCCACATTCCTTATTAGAGCCTCTAGAAAACCCCACTCAACTCTATCGTATGCTTTAGACATATCAAGTTTTAAAGCCATATATTTACCTTTTCCTCTTCTAAGATTGTTAAGATAATGGATGTATTCATGAGCAATCACAACATTATCTAATGTTTGTCTTTTTGGGATGAATGCTGATTGATTATGGCTAATACATTTATGTAAATAGTGCTTAAACCTCTCAGCTAATATTTTAGAAATGATTTTATGCACTACATGACATAAACTGATAGGTCTAAAATGAGAAAATTTAGTGGGGTTTTTTACCTTAAAAATTAGAGTTATCAGTGTATATTTCATAGCTTTTAGCATATAGCCATTTAAAAAGATGCTAGAAACTACTGCACACACATCAACTTTAATAATGTGCCAGTATTTTTGAAAAAAAAATGAGAGACATACCATTGGGTCCTGGAGCCTAGCTGGGGTGCATAGTAAAAAGGGCTGTTCTGATTTCCTCATTATCAACAGGTTTGATTAGGGTCTGATTCTTGAATTCCGTAATAGATTTAGGAATTTCACGGAGCGCCTTCTGCATATTTAATGGAGAGGAAGTACTGAAAAGTTTGGTATAAATGGCTATGATCTCATCAGCAATCCCATTTTCTGTTATAACTTTTTCCTCTGACTCCTTCTCCAACATATTTAGCCTATTTCTTTTCCTTACTTGTCGTGTGCTAGCATGGAAGAACTTTGTGTTCTTATCTCCTTCCTTCAACCATTTGATCCTTGCTCTCTATCCCCAATATTTTCCTCCTCCTGATATACTTTTGTAAGCCTATTTTTTAACATGCTCCACTGTTTCCAGTTTCTGTCTCCTCATTTTTCTTGACATTTCTCCATTGTTGTTTTGATGTATTGGAGTTCTTTTGCTATGTTACTATTCTGTGCCCTGTTCCATTTCATCAACTCCAATCTACATACTTTGATTTTCTGGTGTAATCTGGACATTCGAGATCCTCCCACTTTTGTATTCCATGCTCTTCTAATGACCACTTCCACCCCATTCTTTTCAATCCATCTATTGTCAATGTAGAACCTACTTTTAAATTTATAATGGCAGGGAGTTATATCCAATACAATCCTATAATGATCAGATGATTGTTTGAGCTCGTGGTAGACTATTGCTTGTGGAAACTTGATCATCCATTCAGTTGACCCAAAGACCCTATCTAACCTCTCTTCTATGAATCCCTCATCTTCCCAGTTGTTAGCCCAAGTCTAAGGTTTGCCTTTAAATTTGAGTTCATCCATTTCCATGTCTTGTATGAGCTCCCTGAAGTTATGAAAGTTGTTCTCAGATCTCTTCTTACCTCCATTTTTCTCTTCATGGTTCCTTATATCATTAAAGTCACATCCCATGAACTATTTCTGGCCCCATCTATACTTCCTTGCAACTAAACTATTCCATTGCACTGCTCTTATTTTTCCATCATAATTTTCATATAAAAAAATTCCCCAATTTGATCCACTTTCCCCCCTCAATCTCAAACTCCAATTCAAGGCAGAAGTTAGTTTTAATTATTTGCAAATACAGTGACTCTTTCTGACCATATTAGAAGCAAACCCCCACTTTTATTTTCAGGTTCCACTGTGGTCCATCTATCTCTATATTTCAGTTTTCTGCAGACTATTTCTACAAAGGCTTTTTTTTGTTAATTTTGTTTCAGAAATGAAAACTACATCTGGAAGATGGAGTCTAATCCCCTCCTTGAGTTGTGAATCTGTAGAGGGTCCTCCCAAACCTCTACAGTTTCACACAATTGCCTTCATTGATTGCTTTGGGGCCAGTTCAGGCTAGCTTCCTCCACCTTTTGACTAGGAATCTTGTCTTGGCTAAGAGTGATCTTGATCTTCTTGTGCTCACCACCATCTTTCTCTTTTTGTTCATCTTGTTCCAAATACCTTTTCCTCTCCATTCTGTGTTCTCATGACATGTTACCCCTCCTAGAGCCTTGTTGATTTTAGACTTCCCATCCATTCTCTTCCATTGTTTCCTTTTTTCCTTATACTTGCTACTGTTCTCTGTACCAACCCCTTTTTGGTTTCCACCCAACTTAGCAAGAGGGATTCGTTTTTTAATACTTTCTTTACTTATCTTTTCTTGTTATAGTTCTTATTTAGTTGTTTGGCTAAATACCCAATCCATCATATGTTCATTAGGCTCTAAGATTTTGTTTTCTTGATCAAAGGTCACCACCACCTCACTAAGCTGTTCCCCATCTATGTTTTCTTCTGTGGTAAAATATCCCCGAGTAAGCTCCTTTGATCTCACACTTGCCCCTTTTGTAACTCGATCTTCTCCACTTGTCTTTAAAGAATTGACTTTTTGTTCCTTATAACCCAAGCTTTTAATCACTGCATAAGCATTGGCTGTCCCTCTTTCATGGAGCTTGAGATGGTCTGTCTCAATAGTACTAGGAGGTAACCCGCTCTCCTAGAGCCGATTGGGCCAATTTTGCTGTCAGATTTCCCCTCTCTCATCTTACCCTTATGACTCATTTTGTTCTCTCTACTGTTTGTGGTTGCCCTCAACTATGGACCAAATTGTTCATTCTATTTTATCCCTTCCTGATTCTCCCCCCCCCCCCCCCCCCCCCCCCCCCCCTCCCCTTCTGGTTTTGTGGACCCTCTCAGTGTGTGCAATCTTCCCACAAAAAGAACATAGTTGGGGCAGTTGTTAATACCTAAAATTCACCCAATGAGCTTGATTTGCCATTCTTATGAATGTCCTTCTCAATAAAGGCATAGTGAGAATAATGGACACTAAGAATTTGACATATCTCCCCTCTTTTCTTCCAGCGTCTGGTACAAGGACATCTTGCACATCCCCCAGCAGATTGCCAATCTTCGTACCAGATTCCTTGGATATTCGGTGGTTAGGTAGATCCCAAACCTGAACCAATAATGGGCTTGAAGTGAAAGCATCTTTTTTCTTTTCAATATTCTCCTCTCATTTTTGTTACACCAAGATCTGTCCATCAAACAACCATGGCTTTCCCCTCCATACTTTCTACTTTTTCACTTCATCCAAAAAGATAAATTGAAACAAGTTGTGTCCAATTTCTCTTACCTCGAGCTTTGTAGGTAAGCTTCAGAGTTATGTAATTGTTTTTGTGATTTCCACCACATTTGCCTTTTTTCTCCAAATACTTTTCCTATTAAACTCATGTTCCCCTCCTCGTGTCCAAATTTCACATCCTTAGTCTCTAGCTCGATCCCTTTCTTTTCTGCTACTGATAGATCAAATTTTTCCAGCCTTTTCAGTACTTTATACTCCATCTTTTATAATTGAGACTTGTATCCTTCAGCCACTACTAAGTCCACAAACAGACCACTACTTAAACTTGCAAAGAGAATATCAGCTTACTATCAGGCCATATTTTGAAAAGGTGCTTGATTTTTTTTTTTTGTTTTTTTTTGTTTTTTAAAAATATTTTCCACTTTGCTTTCTTGTTTTTTCCCACTCACTTTTTGACAAATTTTAAATGCATTCCCCCTGACTCCAGTAAACATCTAGACACTGGGATAAGGTTTAGGGGGTAACTTAGTTTTACTGAGATCTATATTTTAGAGTGGGGTTAGTAGCTCTTCAGCTTTACAGGACTAATCAATAGATTTAATAAGATTCTTCGACCATACTGATCAAGGTTTAATAGATCTAGAGGGTATGGGGCTTTTTTTATGTACAAATATAGGTAGGGTGAAGTAAATGTGATTGTTGAGAACTTTGATGGTGGAAGAATACAGATGTTAATGGCTATCGTTTACCAAAGGTTTGAGTTTCATAGACTCCCAAGAAGGAGACAATAAACTCCCGCCTAGTGAGTAAGGAGAGAGAGCAATTACACTATCTACTTGTGATGAAGTGGCTACTGTATAGTCTACATAGTGGATAAAGTATTGAACGTAATCAAGTCTTTATTAAAGAAATCAAATGTTTAAATAAGACAGATTTTAACATTAATAGGAAGAAATCAATAAGATAGATTATAAAATATGTTTCTTGTTTATTAAATCGACCATTCGATATGATTTTACATTACTTTTGTATGAATTTTACTATTTGATTTACCATTGTGAAAGATTGAAACTCAAAGATGATAGTGCTCTTGTATATGAGTAGATGAAATATCTTGTATTTATCAAGAGAGATTGAAAATATTGATTAATTAACTCATCATATAAAATACTGAATAGAGATGAATTTTGAATCTGCATCTCAGGCATATTAGATTATATTTCTTACGAAAAATTTCTTCCTTTTTTTCCAAGTTATCTCTAGTTACTTTAACATTTGTACCTACGAATTTTTTTTTAGTTGGAACAAATTTAAAAATTTTCTTTATAGAATATAGAGAAATCAAGACACACCGAGTTTGTGGTACACCAAAATACCAAAACCAAGTATGAAATAGAATCCTTCTTAATTGATAACAAAACAATAATAACTTCATAATTTTGTCACATTTTTTCCGAAATATACATTCATCAAATCCTCGTGTAACGCTTAGCCCTAGATTTTAAATACGGATAAATTACTTTCGAGGCCATTAAATTATTTAGATTGTATAGTTTTGATCACTAAACGTTTTTTTTTGTTTCAATTTGGCTACTCATCTACGAAAAGTGGTATACTAGTAGTCATTCCATTAAATTTAGCCGTTATCTTTGAAATTTTCCATTAAATTCAATCTTTTTTTTTTATTTTTAAGGTAATTTTATAGCTGAAAATGAGGTAAAGTGAAAGGATTTACACTTTTATAAGATAGTAAGCGTTCATTTAAAAAAGTTGTGCCTAAATTTTACACTTAAAAACACGGCTTAATAAAAAAAGTATTTGAATTTAACGAAAAGATTCAAAGATAATGGTTGAAATTAATAAGACCACCAAAAACCTAAAGGTTCCTCTGCAAGGTTCGCGTTTGCCCTAAACTCAATTCGGGAATCGATGATATGCAGAAAATATCCATTTTATATTATGCTTTTTAGTTCATAATTTGGACGAAATATGTGTTTAATTTAATAAATTCTTTCAGATTATGGAGAAGTGAAGCTTGGGCGATAGAGAAGAGAGGAATGTGGATTTGGAACTTTTCTGGCTTAAGAGGTGCTTTTTGTGTGATGAAGACTTTTGGAAAATTAAGGATTTTTTTCCATTGCCAAGTTGGAGGAAGAATTTGATTAGGAAATTGGCTTGCAAGCTATAGTCTTGGCCGCATGTGGTATATGAATTTTGAAACAAGAATGATTTATGTCTTTAAGTTATTTTAGAAAGTTACTATTATTTTCCTATTAAAGGGGAACGAATTAATTAGGTTAGACAATCTTTCATTATTCAATTTTACGTTTTATAGTTCCTAAAGTGCTGCAGACCAGACCATCGTACGCCAATACGGTGATTGCTTCTGTTAATACAATTTATTCAATTTTAATTTTTTTATGTTTTTGTTAGTTTTCAATTATGTTTATTGAGTAGTTCTTCTTCTGGCAGTAAGGTAAGGAAGCACTAATCGATTAATTAAACTTTTTCGTATTTAATTCCGAAAGTTCTCTAAACCTAACGTTTATGATCTGGATGTCTTAAAGCCTGATCACCTTTAATTGATTTAGATAGAGCCAATTAATACCCTATTACTTCACTGGATTTAGTAGGTGATATTAATTAGTGGTGAAGCTACTGTCTCAGCAGATGGAAAAATTCAGTTAATAAATTGTGATATACTGATCATGATTACAATTTATTAGACTCGGGTTTTTCTAAGTCTTAATGCTTTTGTAACATTAAATCTGGTGTTGGCTGATTCCGGTCGGGTTATGTTAAGATTAGGAAAATAATTGATTAAGTCACTTCTTATCAATTATCGATAAGTTAAGAAAGAATTGGGTTATGACGAAGCCGATTCTTGGTAGCCTATAACTGACTAATTCGTACAAATTTGTTTATCCTTGCATTGATGAACAATGAATAATTGATTAGTGTGGAATTACCAATTTATCGAATTTTCCTTTAATTGAATAAATTTCTGATCTTGCTATTTATTAATATTGTTAATTTATTTCTTGGTTTATTACTTTAATTACAAAATCAATTTGGTGTGACTTACCACGATTTAACTAATTAAGAAGAGAATTGTTATTCTCTGTAGGAACGATCTCACTCCTTTATACTACTAAGTATTGTTAAGAGCAAATTTAATTTTGGCAGAATAACAATACACAAAATTTGGCGCCGTTACCGGGGAACGATAATTATTTTTTATCTTTTGGTGAATTTGTGATATTCTTTGGTTTATGTCTAGATCGTCTAATTCTAATTTGCTTTTCGATCCAAAGATTGAGAAGACAGCTCGTAGATTGAAGAAGAAGTCAAGAGAACATCGCCAAAGAACTGAATCTATTTCTGAAATTGACTCGTCGTTTGCCCAAAAACATCTCGAACAAATGCAGAACCAGCTTTGTCAACTGACGAAACTTTTATGGCTGAATTACCACCTGTGATTCCACCATTGGAGAATGCACAGAGTCAATGTGTCCCTACAATCAACCCATTGGTTTCAATTGAAGCTCCATTGAATAATCGACCATTAAGGGAGTCCAGTAATCCAGTGATTAATTATAGGCCTTCTTGCATTATTTTGCCTTCACTCGCAACTGATTATGAATTGAGTGCGTTTTATCTTAATTTATTGCCTAAGTTTAATGGAGATGTTGGGGAAGACCCTCATAATGTTTTGCATGATTTTCTTAAAGTATGAAAAACTATGAACAATAGAGGAGTATCATAAGAATACATCAAGTTAACAAATTTTTCTTGGTCTTTAACTAGGAATGCTTGTGTATGGTTTAAAAGTCTCACTCCTAGGTATATTACCACATGGGACAACATGCAGAGAATTTTTCTTATGAATTTTTTTCCAACTTCTAAAATTGCATATAGTAGGAAAGAAATAGTAGGCATTAAACAAGACTATGATGAATCTTTAACTACATATTGGACTAAATTTAATAATTTGTGTGAATGTTGTCCTCAACATCAAATCACTGATGAGCTTTTAATTCAATATTTTTATGAAGGTTTATGACCAGGGGAGAAACGAACACTCGATGTTGCAAGTATTGGAGCTTTCATGGATAATAACACAGCCCAAGCCACGAATTTGATTGCTAAAACTTGCAAGTCTCGCCAAAAATACTAGCTCGGTCATTGTTTGACCAAAAATGTTAGTGAGATTAGTAATTCTTCAATAAAAAGTAGACTGGAAGCGTGGACAGCTTGTGTGGGAAAGTTAGTAACAAGTATGGATGTAATTCAGAAAGAGAAAGTGTGCGCAATTTGCAAAAGCACAGCCTATACAACCGATCAATGCCAAATGACTCAAGAAGAACTCAACGACGAAGTTAATACTGCCAGGGGTTATCAACGTCCCCACGATCCCTATTCAAACACTTAAAATCCAGGATAGCAAGACCATCCTAATTTGATCTATAGGAATCGAGCATATCAACAACCAGTTTTGGCTCAACAAACCCATCAGAAACCCGCAGCACCATCTGCCCAAACCAATCCTAGTTTCATCGCAACCACAAGACCTGGATTTCCTCTTGAAGATATGATAGTTAATCTAGCCACATAGGTAACTTTAATGCAGAATAATCAAGTCCAGAATCAAGGAGAATTTTAGAAATTCCAATAGGAAACTAGAGCGGCTATAAGTGCGTTAACCACTCAAATGACCTAGATGGCCAAAAATATCAATGAGATGCAAGGTCATCAAGGGAAGTTATCATTGCAAGTGCAGATTAACCCACGAGAAAATGATGAGGAAGCTCATCCAAGAAGCTTTATGGATGATCCATTGCAAGGAATTGGTGGACCTATGACTCGTTCGAGGACTAAACGTATGAGGAGCGCACAACACACGTTGATCAAGAACATATTTGAGTAAGCACTTGTTTGTGAAGCTCGTGAGGAGGACGCAACCATCATTTCTTATTTGGAAGTGTCTAGAATGGAGTTCAATATTATGGTGGATCGAAATGAGGCAATGGAATGAAGAAGAGAAGTTTCGGACGTCTCAGTAGACTTTCGGCAGTCCGAAATTACCGTCAGAAACTGTTGAAGAAAATGAAGTGCTCTCTGGAGAGTTTCGAACACCTCAGCAAAACTTTCGGCCGTCCGAAACTGCCATCCGAAACTGTTGGAGAAAAAATGAATTTCTCTGGAGAGTTTCGGACGCCTCAGCAAAACTTTCTGCCGTCCGAAACCCTCGTCCGAAACTATCGCTGAACGTTATTTTTGAATTTTTTGTTGACTTTTTGTTAGGGTTTTTGGGAGCCTATAGAAGGCTAATTCATGTACGTTAGCTGCAGACTATTTTTGAAATCAAAACTTGAGAGTTTGAAGCTTTCTTTTGTTCTTTGTGAAAAACATTCCATTCCACTCAATCAAGGTTGTGATTGATTGGGAATCCTTGATAGCAAAGGTTCTAAGGGCAAGTCCACTTAGGGTGTTTGTTCCTAACTGTGATAGGTACGTTTTTGATTCATGTATTGAATTGGGGGTTACCTCCTTTTGTGTTTATGTTATAAATTCATTCCAATCCTCAAATTGATCTTGGATTTACGATAATATCATCCAACGGGTGCTTAGATCGTATCAGATTGGTATCAGAGCCAAATTGGGGAATTTTTCAATTAAAGAATTTCATCTTTGATTGTCTATGTTTTGAACTTTTGTTTTTGATTGTTATTGATTGTTTCTTGTTCTTCATATCATTGTTTGTGGTGTGTGGCCAAGAAGAAATTCAAAAAAAAAACTGCAGAAAAAAAAGTGCAGAAAAAAAAACGTGAAAAAAAAGTGCAGAATTTTTTTTTTAAAAAAAGTGCAGAATCTGTTTTTAAAAAAAAAGGAAAAGAAGGCCAATTTGAGTTTTGATTCTTAAATCTCAGCTTGAGTATTCAAGGTAACATCTTTGCCTTGATTTCTTGGAAGGTTTTCTTGCATTTGTTGGGTTATAAAATTGTGCAGGAATTTCCTTTTTTTTTTCAATATATGCCTAGAAGTTGCTGCAATAAGTCAAATTGGATTATTGCATAGTCTTGTTGGTTTTTTTTTTTTAAAAAAATTTAATTGTGTCTTGCAATTATATGTCATTGTGTTGCAATTATGGGAAGTTGAACTTTGGTCATTGCTGAGATTTGTTGTTTGGCTTAAATACCAAAGTCTTGTGAACCATTGTTTCATGTTTTCTTAAATCCTTTAGAGTCTTTATTGTTAGTGGTGGTAACATTCTTGTTCTTGTTGCCTAATTTTCATTCCATTGTTCAAAAGTTCTTGTACTCTTTCTTGTTCCTTAGAGTCTTTTATATTTATTTCAACGTTCTTAGTCAATTGAATTCTTGGTTGGTGTATGAGTGGTTTGTTCAACTCAAAGAACTTGTAAAGGAAGTTAGAGAGTTTTCAATCTTTTGAGTGATACACGAGTGAGAGTGAAAACACTTAGGGAGTGGAAAGGTTAAATTACCAATCCCAAAATTTATCATGAGTGGGGAAGGTACTAGTAATGCATCATTCAATATTGAAACTGTTTTTAAAGCCATTCAAGCACAATTTGACAAAATCAATGTTAGGCTTGACTTCTTAGAGTCTAGTGAACCACCAAATGGGAAGAGAGCAGGTAGGAATCCATTGTTTGAGAGGGGCAATCATGAGGAAGAGTCGGAGGAGGAAGAAGAGGAAACATGGTGTAGAAATAGGAATGGTAGAAATGATAGGAATGATAGGAGAAGGGACAATCACATGGGGTCCATTAAGATGAAGATTCCAGAATTTCAAGGGAAGAATGATCCTGAGGCTTACTTAGAGTGGGAAAGGAGGGTAGATCATGTTTTTGATTGCCATGACTATTCGGATGAGAAAAAAGTGAAGTTAGTCGTAGTGGAGTTTAGCCATTATGCATCAATTTGGTGGGATCAGTTAGTACACAATAGAAGGAGGTATGGAATGAGACCAATTAGGACTTGGGCGGAGGTTAAGATGATAATGAGAAAGAGGTACGTCCCTACTCATTACCAAAGGGACATAGTGAGGAAATTGCAAACCTTGAACCAGGGTAGTAAGAGTGCGGAGGAGTACTTTCAGGAGATGGAGGTAAGTTTAATTCGGGCCAATATAGATGAGGACCCTGAGCTTACTATGGGTAGATTTGTGGCAGGTTTGAATAGGGAGATAGCCGATGTGGTAGATTTGCAAGAATATGTTGACATAGAGGAATTATTGCATAAGGCTTTGAAAGTTGAGAGAATTATTAAGGCTAAAGGGAAGAGTACTTGGAAGGGTACTTGGAAGGATAATAAACCAATGTCGAACACAAAACCTGGAAATGCTAATGTTGACTTCAAACCTAAAGTAGAACGGAAATGGGAAGCCAGGAAGGAGAAGGTTGAGATGAAAAAAAATGTGAGGAGTAGAGACATAAGGTGCTACAAGTGCCAGGGTATAGGACATATACTTTCCTAATGTCCAAACAAAAGGACGATGTTCTTGCTACCTAATGGGGATTGTGAGAGTGTGCATTCCGATGATGAGGCTGATGTACCATGTGTTGAGAAGAGTGATGGAGAGGAAGATATACCAATGGGGGGAGAGGCACTTGTCAACTTAAGGGTTTTGAATGTCCAATCTATGATAGAAGGGGAGTTAGTGCAAAGGGACAATATTTTTCATACTAGGTGTCATGTGCAAGGAAAGGTGTGTAGCTTGATCATTGATAGTGGGAGTTGTACTAACATAGCTAGTACATTGTTGGTAGAGAAGTTAGGGTTGAAAACGCTTAAGCATCCAAAACCCTATAGATTGCAGTGGTTGAGTACTAGTGGGGAGGACAAGGTGACCAAACAAGTGAAAGTTGAGTTTGTGATAGGTCGGTATAAGGATGAGGTGATGTGTGATGTGGTGCCTATGCAAGCTGCCCATATTCTTTTGGGGCATCCTTGGCAGTTTGATCGAAAGGTAGTGTATGATGGGTATACTAATAAGTACACAATGGAGATGAATAATCGCAAGCATACATTGGTTCCATTGAAACCTTGGGAGGCACATGAGGATCAAATTCGCATTGTAAAAGATTTTGAAAAGAAAGAAAAAGGCGAATCAAGTGAGAGTAAAAGCCGAGAGGAAATCATCAAAAGTAAGGAAGAAAAATCAGAAAATGAAAAAAATAAATTGAATGTATTTGCAACAAAAAGAGAGGTGAAAGAAACATTGAATGAGGGAGAGTGTGTATTTCTTTTATTGTATAAAGATGTGTTCTTGCTTGATGCTAAGATGCTTGATCTTTTGCCTCGAGATGTGGTGTTTTTATTGCAGGAATACGAGGATGTTTTTCCCGAGAAGCTGCCTGAGGGACTTCCACCATTGCGAGGGATAGAGCACCAAATCGATTTCATTCCTGGTGCTTCTATACCAAACCGTCCAGCCTATCGAGCTAATCCGGAGGAGTCCAAGGAGATTCAAACTCAAGTGGAGGATTTGTTGCAAAAGGGGGCTGTGAGGGAGAGCCTTAGTCCATGCGCTGTGCCTGTTATTTTGGTACCCAAGAAGGACGCGAGTTGGAGGATGTGTATGGACTGCCGAGCCGTCAACAAAATTACGGTAAAGTATCGTCATCCTATTCCTCGACTTGATGATATGTTGGATGAGTTGCATGGTGCATGCTTATTTTCTAAGGTCGATTTGAAAAGTGGTTATATCCAAATTCGCATGAAAGAGGGAGATGAGTGGAAAACCGCTTTCAAAACAAAATTTGGTTTATATGAGTGGCTTGTCATGCCTTTTGGGTTGACAAATGCGCCTAGCACATTTATGAGATTAATGAACCATATTTTGAGATCTTTCATAGGGAAGTTTGTTGTTGTTTATTTCGATGACATATTAATTTATAGTAAGTCGTTGGATGAACATGTGTTGCATTTAAGAGAAGTTTTCATTGTGTTACGAGAACATAAATTATATGCTAATTTGAAGAAATGTTCTTTTTGTATGGATTCTATTGTTTTTCTTGGTTTTGTTGTGAGTGCTAACGGCATTAAGGTAGATGAAGAAAAGGTTAGGGCAATCAAGGAGTGGCCTACACCAAAGAATGCCAGTGAGGTCCGGAGCTTTCATGGTTTGGCGGGATTTTATCGAAGGTTTGTTAAAAATTTTAGCACTATTGCCGCACCATTGAATGATCTTGTTAAAAAGCATGCTGTATTTAAATGGGAAAAAGTGCATGAAAAGGCTTTTAACATGTTGAAGGACAAACTCACACAAGCACCTGTTTTAATGTTGCCTAATTTCGATAAAGTTTTTGAAGTTCAATGTGATGCCTCTGGGCTTGGGATTGGAGCTGTTTTGATGCAGGACTCAAAGCCGATAGCGTATTTCAGCGAGAAAATGCATGGGGCTGTCCTGAACTATCCAACGTATGACAAAGAGCTTTATGCTCTCGTGAGGGCGTTGCAAACTTGGCAACATTATTTGTGGCCAAAGGAGTTCGTTATCCACTCCGATCATGAACCACTCAAGCATTTGAAGTCTCAAGGGAAGCTGCATCGAAGACATGCTAGGTGGATGGAATTCATTGAATCTTTCCCTGACGTCATCAAGCACAAGAAGTGTAAGGAAAATGTAGTGGCAGATGCTTTGTCACGAAGGTATGTGCTTCTTACCTTTTTACAGTCGAAGTTGTGGGATTTGATTTGCTTAAGGGATTGTATGTTGATGATAGTGAATTTGGTGCAATTTTTACTGAATGTGCACAAACTGCATTTGAAGATTATTTTCAGCATGATGGTTTTCTTTCCAAGAAAGGGAAATTGTGTGTGCCTAAGAGTTCATATCGTGAATTACTTGTTAGGGAGGCACATTGTGGCTTATGGGGCATTTTGGAATCACAAAGACATTAGACATATTGCATGAACATTTTTATTGGCCTAAAATGAGAAATGATGTTCAAAGTTTTTGTGCAAAATGTGTCTCATGTCGTCAAGCAAAGTCTAAGGTCATGCCTCACGGTTTTTATACCCCATTACCCGTTCCTAGTCATCCATGGGTCGACATATCAATGGATTTTGTGTTAGGGTTGCCTAGGACACAGTCGGATCATGATAGCATCTTTGTGGTTGTCGATCGCTTTAGAAAAATGGCGCATTTCATAGCATGCAATAAGACTAATGATGCATCTCATATTGCTGAATTGTTCTTTCGTGAAATAGTCAGATTGCATAGTATTCCAAAAACTATAGTAAGTGATCGGGATGTCAAGTTTTTGAGTCATTTTTGGCGCACATTATGGTCTAGGTTAGGCACAAAGTTGTTGTTTTCCACAGCTGCACATCCGCAAAAGGATGGGCAAACTGAAGTTGTTAATCGAACACTAACAACCTTGCTTCGAGCTTTAATTCAGAAAAATTTGAAAAGTTGGGAAAAATGTTTGCCACATGTAGAATTTGCATATAATAGGGCCATGCATTCCACTACATCTTATTCTCCGTTTGAAGTGGTTTATAGGTTTAATCCACTAACGCCTTTAGATGTATTGCCTATTTCTACTAGTCATATTTTGGATTTAGATGGTAAGCAGAAGGCAGATCACATCAAGGAAATGCATGCCAAGGTTCGAGCAAACATTGAGCGTCGAAATGAACAAGTTGCTAAGAGAGCAAGTCAGGGGAGAATCAAAGTTTCTTTTGAACACGGAGATTGGGTGTGGGTTCATATGCGCAAAGAACGATTTCCACATCAACGGAAATCAAAGCTTCAACAAAGGGGAGATGGTTCATTTCAAGTTTTATCCAAAATTAATGATAATGCATATGTTATTGATTTGCCTAGTGAATTTGGTAATGTTTCTAGCACGTTTAATGTTAGTGATCTTTCTTTGTATGACCTAGGTGATTCGAGGACGAATCCTCTTGAGGAAGGGGAGAATGATGAGGAAGCTCATCCAAGAAGCTTTGTGGATGATCCATTGCAAGGAGTTGGTGGACCTATGACTCGTTCGAGGACTAAACGTATGAGGAGCGCACTACACACATTGATCAAGAACATATTTGAGTAAGCACTTGTTTGTGAAGCTCGTGAGGAGGACGCAACCATCATTTCTTGTTTGGAAGTGTCTAGAATGGAGTTCAATATTATGGTGGATCGAAATGAGGCAATGGAATGAAGAAGAGAAGTTTCGGACGCCTCAGTAGACTTTCGGCCGTCCGAAACTACCGTCCGAAACTGTTGAAGAAAATGAAGTGCTCTCTGGAGAGTTTCGGACGCCTCAGCAAAACTTTCGGCCATCCGAAACTGCCGTCCGAAACTGTTGGAGAAAAAATGAATTTCTCTGGAGAGTTTCGGACGCCTCAGCAAAACTTTCGGCCGTCCGAAACCCTCGTCCGAAACTATCGCTGAACGTTATTTTTGAATTTTTTGTTGACTTTTTGTTAGGGTTTTTGGGAGCCTATAAAAGGCTAATTCATGTACGTTAGCTGCAGACTATTTTTGAAATCAAAATTTGAGAGTTTGAAGCTTTCTTTTGTTCTTTGTGAAGAACATTCCATTCCACTCAATCAAGGTTGTGATTGATTGGGAATCCTTGATAGCAAAGGTTCTAAGGGCAAGTCCACTTAGGGTGTTTGTTCCTAACTGTGATAGGTACGTTTTTGATTCATGTATTGAATTGGGGGCTACCTCCTTTTGAGTTTATGTTATAAATTCCTTCCAATCCTCAAATTGATCTTGGGTTTACGATAATATCATCCAACGGGTGCTTAGATCGTATCAGAAAATGTTAGTCAAATGACATTGAGAAATGGGAAACAAATCGAAGACCCCCCACGAAGATTGCAGTTGGGAAGCAAGGTAATACAACATTGTCGTTCGACCATACGACGCAGTCTCAAAAATCTAAGGTAAAATTTAATTTTAATTCACCAATATCTGAGATTAAAATTCCTCTCTCTTTCCCCGGCAAGTTTAAAAGAAATGTAAAGGATGAGAATTTGGATGACATCTTGACAATTTTTTGCAAGATTGAAATCAATGTGCCTTTTCTAGACACTATTCGAAGGATACCAAAGTGTGCCAAATTCTTGAAGGATTTCCTTGCAAGAAAAATTCAGTACCCCATTAAGGAAAAAGTCATTGCGAGAGAGAATGTTTCACCTGTGATACAAAAAAAAACTCTCTCCTAAATGCAAGGACTCAAGTATATTTTCTATTCTATGTGTTATTGGGGATAGGAAAATTGAAAGATATGTTAGATTTAGGTGCTTCAATTAATATCATGCCATTTTCTACATATAAAGGATTAAACATAGGTCCGTTAGTTGATACACAAGTTGTTATTCAATTAGCCAATAGGTTATTATCCTATCTATTGAGGGTGCTTGAAAATATTCTGGTAAAGTTCAATGATTTTATATACCTGGCTAACTTTTATATTCTAGATATGGGCAACTCAGGAAAATAATGTTGCAGTTTTGTTGTTGGATAGGCCATTTATGAAAACTACAAAAACTAAAATTGATATGGATGAGGGAACACTTACATATGAATTCAATGGCGTATATATAGCTTTCAACATATTTGATGCTATGAAATACCCCATTGATATCGAGAATGTTCATTCAATTGATGTGACAGAATCCTTAGTCCAAGAGCATCTTGAGACAAAATTTTTGCAGGATAAGTTACAGGTTACCATCACATGAAATTGGACTGAATTTGAGGCCCAAAATCAAATCAATAGCAAAATCTAGGATGCAATTATGTCCCTAAATTCTCTCGAGGAACATTACACCAAATATGATACTCACTGTTTGCCCAAACAGGACTCGAATGATAAGTTTCTTCTATCTGTTATGAAGAGCTTATTTTTGTGCTTAAACCATTACCAGACAATTTTAGATATGTTTATTTAGGTGCTGGAGAGACACTCCCTGTTATCATTAATAGGCACCTTACACAAAATCAAGAGGTCAAACTGCTTTGACTCCTTCGAGAGCGCAAGAAAGGAATTGGATAGACACTTACGGATATTGAATGTATCAGCCCTTTAGTTTGTATGCATCAAATTTTGCTTGAATCAGATGACAAACTAGTACGAGACCCACAACGAAAGCTCAACCCAAACATGAAGAAAGTGGTTCTCAATAACTTAGTATTATCTTTCCTATCTCGGACAGTAAGTGGGTAAGTTCGGTTCACGTGGTTCTAAAGAAATCAGGATTTCAAGTGGTAAAAAATAAAAAGAATGAATTTATACATATGCGTCTCCAAACAGGTTGGCGTATGTGTATTGATTTTTGTAAATTAAATGCAGCCACTAGAAAGGATCATTTCTCGTTGCCTTTTATTGATCAAATGTTGGAAAGGTTAGCTGGAAAAATATTTTTCTATTTTCTTAATGGGTATAGTGATTATTTTCAAATATTTGTGTCTAAAGGTGATCAAGAGAAAATCACTTTTACATGTCCATTTGGAATTTTTGCTTATAGTCGTATGCCCTTTGGTTTATGCAACGCTCCCGAAACTTTTCAAAGATGTATGATGAATATCTTCTTAGATTTAATTGAACATTTTATTGAGATTTTTATGGATGATTTTACTGTCTTTGGTAATTCATTCGATGATTGTCTTGATAACTTACTTAGATGCATTGAAAAGAACTTGGTGTTAAATTATGAGAAGTGTCACTTCATGGTTAGGGAAGGCATTATACTAGGACATATTGTTTCTGAAATGGGAATTCAAGTGGATAAAGCAAAGATAGATTTATTTTTCAGTTACCTTATCTCACTAATGTGCGTGAAGTTCGTGATTTCTTAGGTTATGCAGGATTTTATCGAAGATTTATCCATGATTTTGCCAAATTTGCGCAACCTTTGACAAGGCTATTACAACAAAAGGTTCCGTTTGCCCTTATGACATAATGTAAAATAGCTTTTAATATGCTTAGGACAAGCTGATTTCAGCCCCTATAGTTTAGCCTCCTCGATGAGATCTTTTTTTCGAACTAATGTGTGATGCCAGTGATTATGCATTAGGAATGGTACTTTGTCAGAAATTTGGAAAAGAGAGTCATGTGATATATTATACATAGAAGATATTGAACAATGCTCAATGCAATTACATGACTACTGAAAAGGAGCTTTTAGCCATTGTCTTTGCATTCTGAAAATTTTGATCTTACTTGTTGGGTTCTACAATTGTTGTTTACACTAACCATGCTGCTTTGAAATATCTATTTTCCAAGAAAGAGTCTAAACCACATCTAATACATTGGATTTTACTTTTATAGGAATTTGACTTGAAATAAAGGATAAGAAAGGTGCTGGAAATTATGTTATGGATCACTTGAGTCAATTGGTCCCTAAAGACCACCGTTTGCCCATACGAGAGAGGTT
Source organism: Ophiorrhiza pumila (assembly GCA_016586305.1). Taxonomy (NCBI): domain Eukaryota; kingdom Viridiplantae; phylum Streptophyta; class Magnoliopsida; order Gentianales; family Rubiaceae; genus Ophiorrhiza; species Ophiorrhiza pumila. The sequence continues at coordinate 27,917,323 of BLIW01000008.1, read as the reverse complement.
CTTGAACGAAAATCTTTTAACATTGATAGGTAAGCCAGATAAGAAACCTTGGTTTGCGGACCTAGTTAATTATTTGGTAAGTAAAGAGTTACCCAAAGGACTCGCGCATGCCCAAAGATTAAAAATTTAAAGTGATGCTAAATATTACTTATGGGATGATCCGTATTTGTGAAACATAGGAACTGATCAATTTATAAGAAGATGCATTCCAGAAATTGAAATAAATGATATTTTGCACATTTGTCATTTATTTGAATGTGGTGGTCATTTTGGTTGAAACGGGTAGTTAGAAAAATTCTAGATAGTGGTTTGTTTTGGAAATATCTTTTTCGTGATGCATATTTATTTGAAATAGCTGTCCACGTTGTCAACAGTTGAGAAATATTACAAACTATGATGAAATGCCTCAATTACCTATAATTATTTGTGAGATATTTGACGTTTGGTGTATGAATTATATGGATCGCTTTTCCAGTTCTTTTTCAAATTTATATATCCTATATTAGCCATTGACTATGTTTCGAAATGGGTGGAGGCTAAGACCATCCACACTAATGATTTCAAAGTAGTGGCAGGTTTTTTGAAATCGACTATTTTTACTCGATATGGAGTACCTCATGGTGATAATTAGTGATCAAAGAACTCATTTCTGCAGCTGCACCATTGAAGCTCTTATGAAGAAGTATGGTGTGCATCATCGGTTAGCCACTCCCTATAATTTTTAATCCAATAGCCAAGTAGAAGTTTCAAATCAAGAGATAAAGCAAATTCTTGAAAAAAATAGTGAATACCTCTCGCAAAGATTGAAGTCTTTGACTTGACGATGCCTTATGAGTGTATAAAATTGCCTTTAAGACTCTAATTGGCATGTCCTCCTACTGCCTTATTTTTGGGAAGTTATGTCATCTTCCCGTACAAATTGAGTACAAAGCCTATTAGGTAATCAAACAGCTAAACATGGATGCTACTAAGTGTAGGGATGATAGGAACTATTTTGCAAACCATTCTAGTAAATTAAATGTCATGAAAAGAATTATACAATATGTTCAAAGCTTTTGCATTTAAAGATAAATGTATCCTGTCATTTTCATTCAATTCTTCTCTTCCCTTCTCTCTTCTTAAACCACTCTCTTTATCTAAGATGGACGATTCATAAGTTCCATCTAAAACAATGTACCATGGCTCTAAATCAATAGATTTAAAAAAGATTTCTATTCTATCCTTCCAATAATTATAATTTGTGCTATCAAATAAAGGTGGTCTTTGTAAAGGATTGGCTATCTAAAAATATATCATTGTTGGCTACCATAATTGTTTCTCTAAGGGTTTTAATCCTAAATGTCTAGAGATTAGCCTCTGACACCACTTGTTAGCCCTAGATGCAATTTGGGGAGGGGGGAGGGGGTTGAATTAGGTTGTTGTCCAATTAAAAATCCTATTAAAAAATTATGTTTTTCCAAACTAATGTTTTTCTAGTGAAATTCAATAACAATTAAATTCACCGAGTCCAATTCACAATCGAACAATTCAATTCAAAATATTGAAGTCAAACATACACAATATTAATTTCCAACAACACAAGATTAATATGCAATTTACAATGATCATAATATCAATATGAAAATCAATAAGGCATATTAAGGAAATAAAGCAAAGTATAAAATGGACACAAGATTTATAATGGTTCAAGTCTCCCCTTGCATCACTCTACATCCACTACCTAAGCTCTCAAGTTTAAGATTTCAACAATCCGCTAAACAAAGATCTCTTCACCAAAGGTAAGATCCAAACTTTTATAAACATGTGAGGTTAACCAATCTTATTAGAAACCAATGCTATATGATATGGTTTTACTCTCCCTCTTGGAGAAACCTTTCCAACTTACTAATGTGAAGATTACAACTCTTAAAACCCTATCAAATAGGGTGGATAATTACAATTGAAGCTCACACACAACTCCTCTCAAAGAATGATTTTTACAAGAGGAAATATTAGCTCACAAAGGATTAAGAACAATTTAAACCTCAATATTTTTCTCTTTTGAATGATGAACAAATCAAGAACCTTTTGATATTTTGGAGAATGTTTCTACACTTAATTTTATTGCTCAAATATCAATCAAAATGATTATGTGTATTCCAAGTATTTGCAGAAATCATGCAAAATGGTTATGTATGTTCAAATGCATAACATGATCTATATTGTCTTCAAATGTTGTCTTCAAATGCATGATTTTTGGTCAATTTTTATAGGAATGAAAAGAGAAAATCAAAAGAATGTTTTTGAAATACTCTAGCTACAAATGTCTACTTGTTGGCTGGTTCATACATAATACAACATCCCTTTTGAACAATTTTTGTTTTCAATTGAATTGGCATAACATGATCTATATTGTTATATATTTTAGTAATGTGTCATCATGGGGGAACCCCGGCCCACACATGGAGAGTATGAAATTTTATTACTTTTCATACATGGAGAGTGCAATTTTATTAATTTCAAGACAAAGAACTAGAAGGTAAACAAACCTAACCACTAGAGTTACAAATTAGTGGTCAAAAGATCATATAAAAACCTCTACATCAATTCTCTTGTAAAGTACATTTATACATGGAATCACTAGTTAATCACGGTTTCAATGTGATATAAATGATAGGAAAGTAGAATTATAATTTTAACAACAATTAATTGTCTATTTCATATATAAACCATATCTTAAATATAAATCGATTTCATATGAGTTTTTGTAAAACTTCTAAATCTACATTAAAAACATCATAGCTTTGATACTACAAAACGAAGGAATGTCGAGTCGATCAACTTTAACTTCACCTCTAACACATGGGTAAAGTTGAGCTTATGAGTCTACCAATGTGTCTTTCTTTTGTTAAGGGCAATTTATGTGGAGATAAATGGCATATTATAGGCTGAAAACAGAAATTTCATAGATGCATATATATATATATATATATATATATATATATTACTTGTTTGCTTTTGCTTATGTTTTATGCTGTGGTGATAGTTCACAGGCTGAAAACAAGACCTTGCCTCATGATATTCACGTATACACTGGTAAAGGGTTTGATAAGTAAAAACATAAAATGGAATATGCAAGATGCAAGATGCCCTTGAGTTTGACTGTGTTTTTGAAGGGTCCCTTGACACTTGTCTTAGATAATACAGTTATAACCAATGCAAGTTTCTAAAATGGGATGCTGATTGATCTTTTGTCTCGCTTAATTGTGTCTTTTATTTTGCTCAGCTATTCCCTTCTCCTCTAGCAAGAGAACACCATTGAATAATCTTTGCCAACTAATTAATTTGGCTTTATCAAGTGGACACCAACACAGATTTTAAAAGGTAAAACTCCACTATTGGAATAGGTAATGAATTCGAAATTCTAGCATGATGAATGCCTAAGTTTTTTATTATTATTATTTATTTCTATAAGTGACTTCCATTAATGAGATAAAGCAATAAAGCGAATACAAAGTATTTTTAATACAACAACCCGAATAACAAATCAAGAGAAACTACTTTTATCAAAATAGTAACTCAAATAGTAATAGATTCATTCTCTAAAAATTTGTATATCAAAGCTCCACTCCAAAACAATTTGCCAATTTAGCCTGGTTCTTTCAATTTCTTTCCACAATATGATACTATGACGTAAATCTGCCACAATCACCTCCACTACCATAATGGGATGTATCTTATTACCATTAAAGCACCTCAAATTTTTTTGCCTAAGTTTATATTGGTTTTATATCGATCCAAATGAGTGTCAGTCAATCTCTTGCAAGTTTATCTTAGCTTTAAGTTCTAATGAGTGACATCACTTTTCTAAATTTTATATGTAAGGGTGAATTCCTTTTCTTCCAACCATCGATCTAGTTGGATTAACTTTTAGAATAGGGTTAGATAAATTAATTAGGAGTAACCTATTTGATATCTCTAATGACAAAAAAAAAAGAATAATCTTTGTTGATAAACAATTACGTTTGACAAATGTAAGGAGCGAGTACATTAATTTTGAGATTTGACTAAAAAGTTAATTTTAGTACTCCCTCGTATTCATAATATAGGTCGTTTAACAACTTTTTACGCTTATTAAGAAAGGTTTTAAATGACTAAAATATCCTTAATTATCATTCATTAACTATAATAAATTTATTGAAACAAGTGTAATCTTAGTATTAATTTTTTATTTATTCTATGCAAGTTTGCCTCATGACCTTAGATATAATTATGTTTGTAAATAACAAAATTTCCTTGCAAATAATTTTATACTTATATAGAAAAAATTTAAAAATTATTCTGAAAAAATTGGGATCAATTTATGGATTTTATAAAAAAAAAATCATTACAACAAAATTATATTCGTTAAAGTAATTATATAAGTAAAGTACATATAAAATTATTTGGAAAAAGTTAATTTTTAACATAGATGTTTGAAAAAAAAATTGAAAAAATTAAAAAAAAATTGGCATCCGGACTACATCCGGACGTCCGGACATAAGTCCGGATGAACAATTTGTTATGAACAAAATCATCCGGATGTCCAGATGCCAATTTTTTTTTAATTTTTTTTAAAATTATATAAATTAATTCAGGGAGTCCCTATTCTAATAAATTGTCTTAGAAAGTTTTTTGATAAGGATCCTAGTTTGATAAATCACTCTTCAAAATACTCCGTTAAAAACCATGGAGTATATCAAACACACCATTATAAACCAATGAATTTCTTTGGAGGCAAAACCAAATATTTTGAATTTAAAAGTTATTAAAATTGAAAAGTTCAAAATTTTCAATGGATCCAAAAACAAAAATCTGATGGTTTTCTTTTGCCTATATAAGAAAGATAACTAAAAAATTTACGTACAAAAATTAATCTCAAAATTAATAAATCAAAGAGTTTGGTTGAAATTAGTCTCAGTGGTTATCATTTAAATTTTTCTTGGGTAAATACAGTCTCTGGTGAGTTGTAAAGGTGGAGACTTCCTCGTGAATTGAAACTGCAATTAATATGGATAAACTTGGAAGTAAATTCTAAAACGACTTATATTTTACAAATTATACTATTTCCTAAAACGACCTATATTATGAATCAGAGGGAGTATTTGGTAAATTGCCAAATAGATAAAATACAAGCACAGTAGTGTTTAAACTTTAAACTCCAAGTGCTCTCCAAACAAATGTGCCAAAGAGAGCTCCATGGGAGTTTGGGTAGGCATTTGAATAACATCATGAATTCCATTTTTGGACTAAATACTATCACAATAAATATGCCATGGACATAATTTTCAGGGCTATTATTTATGTCAATGAGATTGAATTCTTTCTATCACAATAGATCATTAATTAAAACACCACAGCTTAATCTAATTAATTAGTTCAACCACAAAAAACTAATTCCTCACAAAATAACAGCCCAATATATGTTGCTGTATTGCTACATTAGTTTGCTGTGCCAACCTTTTAAAACAAGCCAAGAAACATACATGATTAATTGTATGTATGTTTTTAAAAACCATTGACTCTTCCCAAATGCCATTATTGTTCATTAATTCAACTCTCTTCATCAACTGAAAAATTTGGTTCTTTAGGCTTTTGCAATGAGCCAAAAACGTCCAATTCATTACCATATCTTCTACTTTCATCCCTCCTTGGTGCTAATGTAGTCGAATACCTCATAAACTTGGAAGCCCGCGGCGGATACGAACGACACCGTGGAGCAACTGTTTCCAATGAAGCAAGAGTATCATCATCATAACCATCACAATCACCATCGAGTTTTTTCTCCTTAGCCTTAAGTTGAGCTGCCTCTTTTCGCCTTTTGTATCCGAACCAAGCAGCCTGAATAAAACAAGCAGCCCATGTCCTCCACTGATGAGAATGGTACCTAAAAGTATGCCTCAGTTGCTTACTATGCAATTTCCTGAATTGGGATGCTACAAATTTTACATCATCTGAAACCAGTGCAAATGCCTCCACTTCAGTAATGGCTGTAACGGTTCGCGTTGATGAGGGAAGAATGATACTTGGACGCAGGTCTAGTCCCCATGTTAGTAATTCTTCGCCACAAAAATCACCAGGGCTAAGGCGACATGAATTGAAAAAACCAGTGCGGCCACCTCCTGTTGTGGTTGAATCCAAATGGCCTCTGATGATGAAAAGCATTTCATTCACAGGATCGCTTTCTCGTACTAGGCAAGTTCCAGGAGTGCACAAAACAGGTTTTAGCCTTTCGCATATTGCATCCAATGTGCACTCATCCATTTGATTGAAAATTGGAACCTATTTTGCATGCAGAAGCCAAAAGAGCTAGATTAAGTATAGAAGGACAATTCATTTCGAAAGATTCCCAAAATTGTTTAACTGAACTCAGTTTGTTGCAATTTTTTTTCTATAAAAATGGATAGATTTCAACTAAATCATAAACTACTTTGTCAATATGGAAAGGTCAAAAGGATCTCAAACTCACCCCACGAACAAGATCAAGACACAAATGACGTTTAATGTCTCGTCGGAGATCCAAAGGAAGACCTCTGAGAATAGCTTCTTCATTGACTCCCCGAGTTGTCACCCAATCATACAAATCATACTTGCGGACTCTCTCTTTCAGATCATGGGGTAGCTGCCGGTGGTGCATCCATTGTTCTGTATCGTTCTTTCTAACCCTCCATTCTTCTAGCCTTAGAGTATGGGATTGCAAGTAAGCCTGCAGATTTAACACAAGAAATGTACTAGCTTGGTAAATTCTTTTGTAACTCAGCAAATGGTCATGCAGTTGCAAAATTATTGTTCATAGCCTATACTTACTTGCATGTTCCCAATCAGCAAAGCAAAAAGAATCAGTCCCACAATTGCAATGATAATGGCAAAATCAATTTCTCCAAGATATGTAGTAGTGAAGAGATTCTGCCCAACAGAGCTGAAAAAGATCCATAATAGTAATAATGAGAAAAAAATCTATGAAGCCTGCTAGAAAATTTGGATTCAAAGATTAACATCTGTACACTACAAACATTTTATTTGGAGAAGGCAGTAGAAAGTTTACATCTCATAAGTAAAAGTTACAAAAATTTTTTGTTGAAATATTGCATGCTTCAGAATAGGAAAGTCTAATTGAGTTCTTAATTATTTGTAATTACCTGAGACTCCTTAAACCCCACCAAAGACAGTAGGAGAATTTGTTGAGAAAATCAGATGATCCAACTTTAAAAGTCAGTGCATCAGCATAAATTCCAAACTGGAAAAATCCTCCATCAGGAGAACATAATTGTGAGATATTGCTGGATTTGAACCAATCCATCCTATCAAGCTCGTTCATTCTGCCACAATCAAAGAACCGATACTGGCAAATTGGTTGTTGAAGATCACAAACTTTTTTCCAACACTGTTCTTGTCGCTCTATTGCAAGAAGATACCAACTTGAACCAATGACCTTTAAATTAAGAATACAAAATGGTTGTAAGAATATGTATAATTGACACTCAATTAGAACAATATATGAATTTCTTGTTGCGAATTATATATGCTACGAAAATAAGAACTTGTTATGAAGTAATGATAAAGAAAAGTAAAGGTGTGGTAAGGTAGACAGACTTGGTTTACCCTCTTTCACAAAAGTATGTAGTGCGTAAACTGAATGTGTAATTTTTGCTTTCACTCTAGTGTCCAAGTAATTTTGAATTTCATGAACAATTCATTTTTGGATTTCGAGTACCTTTTTTCATTTACCTATTTATAAATTTTGGGATTGCCCTTCCCTCCTTGTATATAGATAATTCATTCTTTAATAAATGTACATTTATTATGAATAAATGAGAAAATGAGTGACGATGGTACGATGTCATCAACGTAAACTTATGTTATTTCAAAAAAAAAAGTTATACTTTCTATCATTATATATATACTTTATTATATCATATTAATTATTTTCCTTGATATGAAATGGAGTTTGATTTAAAATCTAAAAGTACATATCTAGAGGGAAAATAGGAAATAGGAAATAGGAAAATAGTTAAGTTTTCAATATGCTTTCCATATAAGAAAAAAAAAGACATTAATTAATTGTGGGATATTGAAGGAAAACAAGTAATTAAACCATTAAATTGACAGGAAGAAATTGTATATATAGCACTCACATGACTTGCCAACATATAGAGTATAAGGTTATAGGCTGCACCAGCCCATGCAGCTCCAACCATAACCCCAGCAGTCTTAATGATTTGAGATGATAAAGGGAATATCAGGAATAGCCTCAACAAGAACTGTATAACTATTGTTGACCTTAGGAAATTCTTTGCACTCATCTGGTTTGAACCCCTAAGAATTGGGATCAATGCCCAAATCAAGGCCTACAAGAATCAAATATCATCACTCCATCACCTTCAAATAATAAAAAATTTTCATTGTAAATCAAAATTTGATTGAATTCACTACACAGGCTAAATATTTATTCCATTGATTATATGAATCCAATTTTGCTATCATAATTTAAACTCATTTTCACATCTATATGCGGACTTAGATTCATGACACATAAATACTACTCCAATTGGAAACAGTCTTATTTACATGTGACATCCATTTAGACATACTAGTATTGACAAACTTGTATATTAGTGTCAAACGTTAAAAAAACGAAGATAGAATTTTTTTGTAACTATACCTGTGGAAGTGGTAGGGCAGCGAATATGTCAAGCCAGAATTCTTTACGAAGATATCTTGAAGCAATCCTGGATGAATCAATAACAAGTTCTCCTCTCCCAAATACTCGAGACGATGGGGCGACGAAAGCTGTTCGAAATCGAACGAAGATTTGAACAACATAGAAAACATCCACAACAGACCTGATGATTGTAAGAATCACCTCAAATGGAACACTTCCAACCATGCACATCTCTTCCTTAACGCTTGGCATGTAGAAAAATAAGGGATCAATGAAAAGGGAAATCAAACATGCAATTAAGAATACTTTGTTCCACAAGTTCATGAACGATCCACGAGGATCTAATATCTTCCTTTGCACTCCCTCATAGTCCTCAGAGAAGACTCTTAGCAGTTTTTTCTTCTGACGGGGTTTTCCACATCTTGCTGCTGTCTCAAACTTTTTCATGCATGACATATTTGTTTGCTGACCATCCATTTCTGAGTCGAAGCTGTTGAATATATTGCTTGCTTTTCGAGATTCAAGATCTAATATTTCAAGGTCATCTTCAAACCTGAAAATTTTAGAAATGACACTGAATTTAGACAATTAATGGAAGCCTTGTAATGATCATATATAGGAGACAGTGCTGATTTTTTTTTTTTTTTATACTAATACATGCTACTTAATTTGTTCTTTAAAAACAGGTAGGAAACCAAGTTCTCAGAGGCCAGGATGATGTGCAATTTCATTAAAAAAAGACGATATACAATCTCATATTGTGTACATAAATGTGAGGGACTAAAAAAAACAAAATTTTCGATATGAAATGGTTAAGACGTACCTTACAGATTTTGCAGTTGTATATTTCATCGTTGCCTTATTCTTGAAGGTGGATTGAATATGATCTGAAAGATATCAAAGCAACAGTAAATGCCAAGAAACAAGAAACTGCTAAAGAATATTGCAACAGGATCAAGTTGTGCAAGGCAAAATCCAGAAAAGAAAGGGAAAAAAATGAAAAAGGAAAGAAGATTGTGTACAGAACTCGAGTGTAACTGCAATCAATGGCTATAGCAAGACATCAATAGATTTAATGGCAATCCAGGATCAGTCAGATTCTCTGAATAAATTGGAATGCAAGAGTGGAGAGAAATTAATTGAACTTACAATTTATTTTTTGCACTTTCTGAACACAAAAAATTAATCAAAAAATGGGCATGATCAAGTTCATATATATCGAGCAGGCAGAGAATTCTTTCTTTCTGAAGCTATATGTATCATAGAAACAGAAAAATGCTGTAAATAATTATTGGCCTATTCCATTTTCATATATATATATGCAAATGAAACAATGCCTTGAGCATAAAAGTCTTACAGAGAGAACACAACCCTGAATCTCAGTTGCTGCTGAAATACTCGTCTTCCTAGTTGAATTTTATAATGGTGCCTGAATTGTTTCCTCTTTTTAAGAATTTTCAGAAAACTACTAACAGTTTTGGCTTTAGTCAAACAGAAAGTACAATGCTAATCAATTAGTAATAAAGACATGGGAGATTTGTATACTGATTTCAGCCACAAGTAATAAGCTCTCTTTACTTTGGTCCCACCATCATAATTGATATTGACTTTTTTTTGTATGAAATTTCTCATGTAATCTGATTTTGTTAATATGATTTACTATATTTACTCTTGGGGGAAATATTACAAACAGTTAATAATTATATAATTTTTAATATGATCTATATTATTTAACTGACAAAGTTTTATACTGTTGACATTCTAACACAAACTTCCTTCTTTTTTCGAACTTGAGACTAGTTATTTATATGCAGACAAGTTACATATAAGCCGGTAGAATTAATAATTACTGTAAACTAACTTAAAATTTTGCAAGAATTAGAAAATTGATTATAATGGTACATGTAGATATATAGTTTTCATGCTCTTAAATTCAATAGATTGACCACAAAGAGTCAAATGTGCAATACTATGCATATAAGTTTCAAAGATAACTGTTTTTTTTTACTGAATTGTGTCAACTGATCAGCATTTTATGTATGAATAATGTTGTGTTCTTTCATGAAGAAATTTATTTTGTTCTGTTTTTGAATGAAATTTACGTTTAAGACAGGAAAGAGAATCCACTGATCATAAGAAAATAACTTGACTCTGCTATTGACTACACTTTTGGCCATTTATTAAGGGAGTAATTGACTATGCTTTCCTACTATGGTTGTTGAAGGTGTTTTGTGTTGGCAATTTTTGGATGTTATATGACATGTCCATATTTTCTGTTTTGGATGTGTTGTCTTCAGTTATGCTCCACATGATGTTACAACATTCATTTACTGTGGCAACTCAGCATTATCTTTTCAGAAATATCGTGGATTCTGTTGTGATTATTCGAGATATTATTCACGTGTTTTTCTGTTTTGTGGATCGCATTTTTGGTGGATCTTCCTCCTATTTCGTTGGTTTTCAAGAGTTTGTTTTGTAGGTGGTTTTTGAAGATGGTTCTATATAAACTCTGCACAGTTCAACGGTGATGGGTGGAAAAACTCTGGGGAAAGAAAAGTTTTTATTCTTTTGAGTGTCAGTGAAGTTGCAGAGTATGTTATATGTTTCTTTGAGAAGTATTTGATTATTTCTATTATTCTGTAATTGTTGAGAGTGATTTCGTGAGAAATCATTTGTGAAAGTGAGTGGGTCTCAGATTCAAGGGGATCTCGGATTGTATTGACACTGGGTAGTTAGGAACGGGGCAACAAGTAAGAGGGAGTCTTATTATATAAGTCCATTGATACGTTTCTCTACTAGTGGATTACCTTTCACTGGGCAAGGCCCTCCAGATGTAGGTGTAAAAACCGAACTGGGTTACCAATTTTGTTGTGTTCTTTATTTTCATTGCAACACATTTGATAGGTTTATTTTGGTTCACCCATTGATTATTTGGTGTTAATTAAGTTGATTAAAACAAATAATCATCAGCTTGAACTTTCATTTGGTATCAGAGACTGTTCACTCTAATCTACTGAGTGTGAGATCCTGCGTATTTATTTTGTCTGGTTTTTGGGTCATGGATTTCATGAAGGAAGGAGGTGCAGTTGGTCGTCCTCCACTGCTAGATGGTTCAAACTATGCCTACTGGAAGGCACGTATGAAAGCTTTTCTCAAGGCTATTGATGAGAAAGCTTGGAAATCGGTTTTGACTGGTTGGTCACCTCCCACGAAAACAGATGTTGCTGGTCTAGTCACGGAGAAAAGTGAGCTCGAGTGGGATGAGAATGATGACAGGAGGGCTAGTGGTAACTCTAAAGCCTTGAATGCTATCTTTAATGCAGTGGACGTGAACATTTTCAAATTGATCTCGACGTGTGAATCAGCAAAAGAAGCTTGGGATATCCTTCAAACAGATCATGAAGGAACGGATAAAGTACACTTGTCCAGATTACAGCTGATTGCTACCCAGTTTGAGAATCTCAAAATGAAGGAAGACGAGACCATTAGTGATTTCAATGCTAAGCTGTGTGATCTTGCCAATGAGTCATTTGCTCTTGGTGAGAAAGTTCCTGAAGAGAAGCTTGTTCGAAAAGTGCTGCGATCTTTGCCAAAGAGGTTTGCCTATAAGGTTACTGCTATAGAGGAAGCCAAAGATGTAACAAAGATAAAACTGGAGGAATTAATGGGTTCTCTGAATACTTTTGAAATGAGCTTTGAGGAAGATAAGAAGCAAAAAGGGATTGCGTTTAAGTCTGCTATCACAGAGTCAAATCTTGATTCTGAGAATATTGAAGATGAAGACCTTGCTAACTCCTTAACCATGGTGGTCAAAACCTTTGGACGTGTTATGAAGAAGTTGAACGGAAAATATGTTAACGATGGTACACAATATGGTGTATCAGGAAGTCAGAATATTCGATCTGGGAGTTTCCAGAAAAAGTTGAAGTCAGGTGATATTGGTGCTGATCAGAAGCTTAAGAGCAAGGGTATTCAATGTCGGGAATGTGATGGCTTTGGCCATATCCAAGCTGAGTGTGCAAACACTCTCAAGAAGAACAAGAACAAGTCATATACGACTTCTTGGAGTGATGAAGAAAGTCAGGAAGATACTGATGATGCTCCAGACAACTCTAATTTTCTTGCCTTCACTGTGACTGATCTGAATACTCAAGATATGGGAGAACAGATCCTTGATAATGTCACTCTGGGTGAAAATGATGTTTCTTACTTGAAGAGTGATGATGGCGATCTTGCTTATGACGAGTTGGCTGATGCATATCGCGATCGGCATAGCAAGTGGTTAGATATTGTTGGTCTAACTAATAGACAGTCTCAGCAGATCAAGGAACTGCTGAAAGAAAAGGAAGTCAATTGTAAGACAATATTGGATCTGGAGATGGAGGTTCATCGGAGCAACCAAAATGAACTAAACTCAGATTTGAGTTAGATGAGATGATAAAGTCTGTTAGAATGCTAAACTCTGGAACCGCTAACCTAGAAGAAATTCTGAGCATGGGACAAAAGGAAGCATGCGTCGCGGTCTGGGTTTCACAGGTCAATCATCTCAGTCACATACAGTGTTTGTGAAGTCTGCTGCTCATGAAATTGTTTCTGACTCATCATCCTCTCGTAGTAAATCTTTCACTAGTAGTTCCGACAGTAAAAAGAAGGTATGGATTTGTCATTATTGTAAAAAAAAAGGCCATATTAAACCATGTTGTTTCAAGTTTCTTGCAGATTTGATGAAAGGGAATGTTGTGAGAGACTCTCGGCCACGGGTTAACAAGCAGGTTTGGAAACGAAAAACTGACGTTAGATGTAATGTAGCTCTTACTTCCGTGAAGGTAACTATCAAACATGACTGGTATTTTGATAGCGGTTGTTCTAGACACATGACAGGAAATAGAAGTTTTCTAAAGGATGTTCAGCCGTGTGTGAGTCAATCAGTTACATTGGGTGATGGTACTAAGGGAATAGTGGTTGGCAAAGGTTTTCTGAATGTCCCAGGTGTGCCGAATCTCAAGGATGTTTTTTTGGTTGAAGGATTGACAGCAAATTTTATTAGCATTAGCCAATTATGTTATTAGGGGTGGCTGGTGAATTTCACAAAGGAGAAGTGTCTGGTGAATGATTGTGGTAATCGATGTGTTATGGAAGGTGATCGGTCATAAGATAATTGTTACATGCTGAAGATCTCAGATTTTTAAGATTCTATTTATTAGAAAGGTAAAGGGTGATATTCAAATTGCACATAAGTATGTCGATGATATAGTTTTTGGTTTTATGTCTCAGAAAATGGTAGATGATTTTGTGCAACAAATTGACTCTATGCCTCAGAAAATGGTGGATGATTTTGTGAAAAAAAAAATTGATAAATAAACAAGACAGGATTTTTTATTTGGTTTTATTATTTATTTATTGTTCTCGTTCGGTGGTTAGTGGGTTCTCAAAGATTTCGTGGGTCCTTTGTCATTTGTCGCTCTTCAAAGGTGAATTTTTTTTGGTTTTGCTACCATGGCTCGTACTCGTGGAGGAATAGCATCTCGTGGTTCTTCATCTCATGGTTATTTATCGTGGAATTACTTCTCTTTGTCTTCTGGAAGGGATTCTTCTATGATTAGGGTTCCTCCTCCTGCTAGGGCTTCGTCTCCTGTTCGCCCACTTGTGATGGAGGAAGTTCACGTTGTTGATGTCTCCCCTCTAGTTGTCTCTACACCAGGTTGTGTTACTCGATCGAAGAAGAGGATCGAAGTTTCATACCGGAGGAATGTGAAACGCACTGCTCAGAAATCAAAGGCTAAAACATCTGATTCTTCCGATGATTCATCTTCTGAGTCCGAGTCCGAGGACAATTCTGGTATGTTCTCTTCTATTCCATTTAAGACTGAGCATCATGCCTCTTTGTGGAGTTCTTTGTGCCAACGGAAGTATACTCGTGAGAAAACTCTGTCTGTTGAGAGTATGAAAGAATTAGGAATTCACAAATTTTTGGTCTCTGCTGGCTTAATTGGATCTGTCTCTAAAATATCTCCGGTGATTTGTTCTATTGTACTGGAATTTCTTGTCAATTTGTCCCCATCTATTGCTGTTGAAGGCAATCCAGGTTATCACAAAGTCTGGGTCCGTGGGCAGTTTTATACATTCTCTCCGCAAGTCATCAATAAGTTTTAGGAATGTCCCCATGATGGTCCTCCTTGTGATGTACCATCTTCTGAAGATTTGGTCACAGTTCTCACCAGTGGACTATTGAAGGTTTGGCCTAAAGCTCGAGTGTTTCCAGCCTCATCACTGACTGTCTAGTATGCCTTGTTGCACAAGATGGCGTTGGTAAACTGGTTTCAGGACTCGCATCGCTCTGGAGTTTCCATCGACATGGCTCATATGCTGTTTCAGATCGGGATTGGTAAACCTCTGAACATTGGTCACTATATTTTTGCTCATTGTCTTCGACATGCAGATTCCACTTTGGTTCGTCTCTCTGTTGCTTTTCCATCGACGATTTATGGTATTCTGCTGGACCAAAATCCGTCTTTGGCTGATGGTGGAACTTATGACAAGAAGCCGAAGAAGTTCTTCTTCAATGCCAAACTGTTTTCTCCTCCTCATGTTGATGATCTTCTGGGGGAGAGATTTTCTGGTGTTCAGGGGGAGCGAGCTTCCGGTGAACCTGATGTTGTCGATCCCACCGTTGATACTCATGTTGCCAATCTTGAGTAGGAATTGAAGTTCCTGGATGAGCTACTTCTCTCCACGACTACTCGTCGTCGCTCTGTTCTTGCCAATTTATCCTCGGCGAAGGCCTCTTTGTCTCGGCCACCTGCTTGACAATGTTCTGGTAAACAGGGGGAGAGCAAGTGTTTTGATGGTTGTTATGGTTGTTGTCTTATGGTTGTTATGGTTGTTGTCTTATTTTCTGTTTGAAGACTCTTTTTAATGAAGACTGTTTTGTGCTATGTTAAGATTTGTGTTAAGATTTGTGTTTTCTATTTGGATGTTGTATGGCATGTCCATATTTTCTATTTTGGATTGTGTTGTCTTCAGTTATGCTCCACATGATGTTACAACATTCATTTACTGTGGCAACTCAGCATTATCTTTTCAGAAATATCGTGGATTCTATTGTGATTATTCGAGATATTATTCACGTGTTTTTCTGTTTTGTGGATCGCATTTTTGGTGGATCTTCCTCCTATTTCGTTGGTTTTCAAGAGTTTGTTTTGTAGTTGGTTTTTGAAGATGGTTCTATATAAACTCTGCACAGTTCTGATGGTGATGGGTGGAAAATCTCTGGGGAAACAAAAGGTTTTATTCTTTTGAGTGTCAGTGAAGTTGCAGAGTATGTTATATGTTTCTTTGAGACATATTTGATTATTTCTATTATTCTGTAATTGTTGAGAGTGATTTCGGGAGAAATCATTTGTGAAAGTGAGTGGGTCTCAGATTCGAGGGGATTTCGGGTTGTATTGACACTGGGTAGTTAGGAACGGGGCAACAAGTAAGAGGGAGTCTTATTGTATAAGTCCATTGATACGTTTCTTTACTAGTGGATTACCTTTCACTGGGCAAGGCCCTCCAGATATAGGTATAAAAACCGAACTGGGTTACCAATTTTGTTGTGTTCTTTATTTTCATTGCTACACATTTGATAGGTTTATTTTGGTTCACCCATTGATTATTTGGTGTTAATTAAGCTGATTAAAACAAATAATCATCAGCTTGAACTTTCAGTTGTGAAAAGACTAATTTTATTCCAATCTGAGTCTTTTTTTGTCCTACCAAAAACTCATTAAACAAAAAATTAAACCATTTCTAGTGAAAATTTGGTGCATGGATTTAGTATAGAGGGAAGAAGAACCCAGTGAGTGGAAACATTAATATTTCAGTTTGTCTTCTGTGAAACAGCTTATATATGCAACAGTTAGTTAATCGCGATTATAGCACACGATAAAAGTAAAAAAAATTAGAATCACGAATTCAATGATAATTAATTATCCATTTTATATATGAACCATGTATTATACATGCATGAATCGGTTTCATATGAATTTTTATGTTAATATTTTATAACCAACCTGGCTGCAAGCTTGTATGTATTTTATGTTCAACTTGATGAAGTAGGATTTAAGAAAGGGGAAGATTCCTGTACGATTGTCGCATAAATGCGATGGTTATACATCAACGTATATAATTCACAACATCAGTGTATATAAATTCAAAACAAACATCAACATATATAAAATTCAAACATTAACGTATATAAATTCAAACATAAGTAACCACTGTATTAAACCAAATTGTTTAGACAATTACTTCGACACTGCATTTGACTGAAGATAAGGGAGGTACTTCTCTAGTTTGAGTAGTTCTTTTTGTTAAAAAATATATGTGTATCCAACTCAAAACCAATTGACAAGGAGTGGAGTGGCCCATATACCTTATATATTAGTTCAAGAGCTCTTACTTAACCGATGTGGGATATTATTATTTAACACCTCCTCTCAAACATGACTAGGACGAACAATTCTAAACTAAACCGAATGCTAGCCCAACAATGGACCTAGCCCAAATACTGACAATTCTAAACTAAACCAAATGCTAGCCCAACCCTGGGCCTAACCCAAACTAAACCGAATGCTAGCCCAACAACGGGCCTAGCCCAAATTGAATACTAATACCGAAAGAAGAGAGGTGAGAGAAACCCTAGTCATGTTTGAAAGGCCCACAAATTCAAACCTGGCGCTTTGATACCATGTTAAATAATATATGTGCATCCAACTCAAAACCAATTGGCAAGGAGTGGAGTGGCCCATATACCTTATATATTAGTTCAAGAGCTCTTACTTAACCGATGTGGGATATTATTATTTAACACTTTTCTTATCTTCCATACCTTTTTCAAAAGTAATCATGTAATGGAGTAATACTCCAAATTTACTGCTCTTTCTTTGTAACGGTGTGGTTGGGTATATCCAGCACCGTATTTTGCCTATCATATATATATATATATATATATAATTATTTTTGTGGTGAATACAAAGGTAAACTACTCACAGCTGTGACAATGGATGCAAAAAATATCATGTCACTTCCGGATATATAATTATATATAAAATATTTAAACTAATTATATAATTACATATAAAATAATTTAGAAAAAATTTGAAAATAATTCCGGACAATAGTTGTCACCTTCGGATATCATGTTCGGATTCCCCCTGTTTTATCCGGACTTCCATCCGGAAGAGTGAATTATCGTCCGGATGTTTTATGAAATTGATATGGATTTTATAAAAAAAAATGCATTAGAAAAAATTATAATAACGAATATTTAAAGTAATTATATAAGTACATATAAGAAAAAATTTAAACTCGCATTTGGTGAATGCGAGTTCTGTAAAATATATCTGGATCAGTGTTATCACATCCGGATGTGAAGTCCAGATTCCCAGTTTTTTATCCGGACGTAAGTGCCTTAGCATCCGGATGAGTCGTCCGGACATTGTAAATTTTTTACATGGATTTTGTAAAAAAAAAAATTCCTTGCAAATAATTTTATAATTATTTAGAAAAAATTATTTGTTCATCCGAACTTCCATCCGGACGTCCGGATCTAAGTTCGGATGCCAATTTTGTTATTTTAGTTTTGTTTTATTTTTTTCCCTTATATTCGCATTTTCTGAATGCGAAGTTTGCTGAATGCGATTTCAGTGACTTCGCATTCAGTAAATGCGAATTTCCTATATTTAGAATAGGGTTTTAAAACAATCCTATTCTTAGAAAAGTTTTTAAAAAGAATCCTATTTCTAGAAAATACTCAGCAATTAAGCCCAGACCAATGATCTGTTGTTGTTTTCTCCTTTCTGCTCCTATGTTGATTCTAATTGAATCATGCTCAAGTCTCATAAGCCTTTGTTTGCTTATCAGTATCCTTTGGCCAAATTGCTGAATTATACTCATTCCATTGTTTCACAGCCCTTTGTTCTCATAGGATCTTCTGATACATTCATTATTCAATTCTTATTTTAGTCTTATAAATATATGTCACCTATTTGATTTTTATCCCTTGTGATTCATTAATCATTTGATCGAGTTTTAATTAAATATACTGACGTATATTTTAGTTTACTAAAATAGGGATTAAAACAGGAGAATGAAATAAAAGATCCTAACTGTCCTTTGTCCCATTTCTTATTGAGTATTGCTGTGCATTAAACACCATCAAGTTTCTAATTTTTCATATATGGCATATATACCTAGTACATGCATTGTTAACTCAATTAATCTATCCACAAATTCTTGCTCGTGTTTCAAGTTTCTCAGCTCACACCACCAATTTCTGAAACATTTTGTGAGATTTGTCAAGTCCCTGACAGAACTCAAGCTTAGTGATTCTATTTCCAATCCATACAACACTCTATCCCCATTTAAAATAGTGTGAGAACAAAATTGAATTAAAAATAGTATATAAATTTTGCTTGACTACTTGTTTCTTTTATTGAGTAAAAAATTATTGTATTTATAAACCAAATGAATATTGCATCATTTCATGGTATCCAAAATTTTTAACATGCAATGAGAGTTTTTATCTACTTTTCAAATATGACTTGGATCCATTATATATATATTATATCTATATATATATATACATCTTAGGTTTCATTTCATGCGATTTTCGACTATGTCAATAATCTCTTAACTAGTTAACATTAGATTTGAGTTCATTAATTTTATCAAGATTAGACCTGACATTTAACCCTTATTAATGCTTTAGCTGATCCTATCATGTTCTTAAAGAGTGTGTTAAAATTAATATCTTGCATTGGCTTCCTAAAAGATCCCAAATTTTTTTAATACTCTTAAATCACTAAATTCATTACTAATTGATTTTGTATTAGATATAAATTTTTTTTAACAAGTCTAAAAATAAATTTTACCTAATTTTACTTAAATTTCATCATATTTTTTAAAAACTCGATATTGATCATTTTTTTTTCTCTCTCGTCTTACTTATTCAAATTGAGTTATTTTTTTATGCTTCAGTTTATCTAAATGAACACTCGAAAGCAAATCTTCTGACTGCCCACCTTGTTCGGATTGGGGTCACCTCAAAGTCATTTTCTCACTTTCAATCAGAAGAAGAACTACCACAACGAGTCAAAGGTATGGTGAAGTTGGATCGTCTTGTACTTTCACGTTTTTGTTGAAATGTTAATTTCTAGATTATAGTTCAAAATTTTAAACTTGTAATTTAACTTATTGGATATTTCCTTCACCAACGCTTTAATTTAAAGTAATAAAATTTGGGAGTCATGCCCTTCCCGTGCATGGGTTAACCAAAAAAAAAAAAAAAAAAACACTCCAAAGTATATATTTTTTTATTTGCCTATATATATATATATATATCTATATATATATATATATTATACGAGTAGAAATGGCACAATTTACATGTGTGCAATATCTAAAAGATTATTAATAAAAAAATAAAAATTGAAAAGAAATGTGGGATTCAAATTGTGAATAAATAGATATGATCCTGCACTATCAAACACCACTACATCCACGTAGTTAGAAAAATGCTCAATTACACTAATAATATTAATGGATAAGAATTTGTTATTTTTTTTACGCTTTTAGAGTAAATTGCAAAATGGCATATTACTTATAGTTGAATTGTAAAAATTCGAGTTGCACACATTGTTTGAAAGAACCAAACATGCTTCCGGATAACTTAGCAAAACACTCTAGACAAATTATTTTAAATATATATGCTACAATGTAGAAGTGGATCTATCGAATACAATTAGGATGTTATTAAACTAGATAGATTATAACTCCCTTCTTTAAAATATATAAATAATCTAACTCTAATTTTCGAATATTCGTGAATGACTGCATACTTTGTTTAGGATCTACTCCCTAGTGGCTCCATTCTGTGGACCGAATAATTCATTGTTGGATTGAGTTCTACCTCTATTTTGCATGATATCTATAAAATTGAGGTTGATATCCTCGACCGCAAAAGGAGTTTGCCGACCAAAAAAAAACAAAAACTTGTAAAGCCTGGTTCCTTTCTAAAAGAAAAGATCAAGACATATCAAAATTGTTGAAAAATTAAACTACTTAATTAATTAGTAGTTCCCTATTACAATTAGTTTCTTAATTAGTTATTTTTTTGGATTGGGAAATAGTCATTTAGATTGGATTCCTTTCCAAACGAAAGATCAATACATATCAAAATTGTTGGAAAATTAAACTAAACTTAATTAATTGGTAGTTTTCTATTACAATTAGTTTCTTAATTAGTTATTCTTTTGGATTAGGAGATAGTCGTTTAGATTGGATTCTTAAGCTATAAATATGGGGTAAGCTTAATGATTTTGTACAACAACAAAATACGAAAAGAAAATTTGCGTGGTAGCTACGCTGATTTGAAAAGGCCAAACTGCTTTGTTTCTCAGAAATAAAATTCTGTTTGCCTCGTTTTAATTGTTTCATAAATATATTTTGTCTTCTTGATTTTTTTTGTGGTGCTTGTTTGCTTTAACAATTAAGAAATAGGGCTGATTGTTGATCAAATAATTTCTTGCGTTTTGGTTTTTGGGGCTTATTTATTTGGTATTTTCGTGTTAATTCGACCCTACAAAGTTCCATTAACAATGGATCAAGCCTAACGAATTTTTGCCAATACTGCTTGCAACCAAATCCATGAGAGAGGACAACATTCCATGCAAAATTGAAGAGCGACTCTACTTGGGTTCGTTTGGAGCTGCCTCAAATAGAAGTGCATTGGAAAGCTTTAATATCACACAAATTTTGACAATTTTTCGATACCCTAGTTAGGAAAATTGTTGGGTAAATATCGAATCTCACGTTGTATCTAATAGCCCAAAATAATAGATGATAGTAGCAGAAAAATAAATGGGACAATGGATACAAAGATTTACGTGGTTCGGTCAATGTAACCTACGTCCACGGCCAGAGGCGGTGCAAAAATTTACTATTATGTGGAGACAATTTACAAAAGTAGAACACTAATTTCCACAAGGCTTTAAGCAAAAGAAAGAGAAGAGAAAAAGGCAGGGGAAATAAAGCTCTTAAGCTTTCTCTTGTTGAGGTGATTTTAAAACTTCAGCATTTGCTTCTATTTATAGGCAAATGCTTGAATATGAATTCTACACTTTTGCCAAAATACTGCCGAAATGAATCATTTCACACAGCCACAATTGTTGAAGCCTTTCTGCCAAAAGTCCACAAAAACATTCATCAACATTGTTTGAAAGTTGCTGCAACATTTTGTCAACAAAAAACAAAGGAATGTGAGACAAAATGGTTGGCCACAAGTGGGTTGCGGGCCACTTAGTATTACAAATCTCCACTTGGCATGGAACCCGAAAAATAGTGACTTAATCAAGCACACCACCGGCACATCCCCAATGGGCCAAATCACAAGTTATGAACACCAATCAAGTCCAAGCACTGCTTGAACTTTTATACTGGAAGAGCTTTCGTAAACATATCGGCAGGATTGTCTTTGGTATTGATTTTCTGAACAAGGACCTTCTTCTCAGCAATGGTATCTCGAATAAAATGATATTTAATATCAATATGCTTCGTCCGCTCATGATACATCTGGTCTTTAGTCAAATAAATTGCACTTTGACTATCATAGTAAATGGTAGTAGTCTCTTCTTGTAGAGTTAATTCTCCGAATAAACCTTTTAACCATAAAGCTTCTTTAATAGCCTCAATAACTACCATATATTCTGCTTCAATAGTGGATAAAGCCACTACATGTTGTAGAGTAGCTTTCCAACTAATTTCATAACCTCCAATGCAAAATACATAACCTGTAAGAGACCTGTGCTTATCAAGGTCACCGTCGTAGTCTGAATCTACAAAACCAACCAAAGTGTTGTTGATTCTACCAAACTCCAAACAATAGTTTGAAGTACCCTTCAAATATCTGAGTATTCATTTCACAGCATGCTAGTGTTCTTTGCCTGGATTTGCCATATACCTACTAATAACACTAACTGCTTGTGAAATATCTGGACGAGTACAAACCATTGCATACATGATACTGCCAACGGCACTAGAATAAGGAACACGTGCCATATAACCTTCCTCTTCCTCTGATTTTGGTGATTAAGCAGCAGATAGCCTAAAATGGCTAGCAAGAGGAGTACTGACTGGTTTGGCATCCAACATGCCAAATCTCTTCAAAACCTTTTTAAGGTAACCTTCTTGGGTCAGATATAATTTTCCAACTCCTCTATCTCGTCTTATTTCCGTACCAAGAATCTTTTTAGCTGCTCTCAAGTCTTTCATTTCAAATTCACCATCTAATAAGGCCTTCAACTGGTGAATTTCTGCAAGATTCTTAGCCGTAATGAGCATGTCATCAACATATAACAAAAGATAAATGAATGAATTATCTTTTTAACTTCCGAAAGTAAACACAACTATCATACATGCTCGTGGAGAAATCATGATCCAACATAAATGAATCAAACCTTTTATACCACTGTCTTGGAGATTGCTTCAATCCATACAAGAATTTCTTCAACAAAAAAACATGGTCTTCCTTACCTTCAAATTCGAAGCCTTTAGGTTGTTTCATATAGATATGTTCATCTAATTCACCATGTAGGAACGCTGTCTTAACATCAAGCTGTTCCAATTCCAAATCAAACATGGCTACTAATGCAAGCAATACACGAATAGAGCTATGTTTCACAACAGGTGAGAAAACATCATTAAAATCAACACCCTGTACCTGACTATAGCCATTTGCAACTAATCGTGCCTTATACATTGCATCGTCAACACCTGAATTACCTTCTTTTCTTTTGAAGATCCATTTGCAACCAACAATTTTCTTTCCTTTCGGCGGCGTCACAAGATCCCAAGTACCATTCTTGTGTAGAGATTCCATTTCTTCATTCATGGCCACCACCCACTTATCTGAATCAGCACCTAAAATTGCCTCTGTATATGTGGAAGGTTCTCTGTCTCCACCTGTTTCCTGTGCCATTGATAACGCATATGCAACCAAATTTGCATACCTCTGTGGTGGTCGAATCTCTCATCTTGGTCTGTCTCTGGCTATGGAATATTCATCTTCTACTGGTTCATCTTCAACAAGGTCTGGATCTGGTTCATCACCTTGGTCCGGAGAAGATCTTGGAGAAGGATTGAAATTTATGATCTCTAACTCCACCTGTTTCTGTACTGTCCTCTTTTTCTAAATTACAAGGATTACAAGACTTTTTTCTAGGATTTAACATAAATGACTCATCAAAAGTAACATCTCTGCTAATTACAAATTTAGGTGCTTTGGAATTAGGACAAAATAATCTGTATCCTTTCACCCCTGAAACATAACCGAGGAAAATACATTTTCTAGCCCTAAGCTCTAACTTTCCCTCATTTACATGCATATATGCTGGACACCCAAATATTCTTAAATTTGAGTAATTAGCAGGAGTACCTGACCACACTTCCTCTGTAGTCTTGAAATCAAGAGAAGCACACGGAACACGGTTGACAATATAACAGGCTGTTGCGATGGCTTCCGCCCAAAAATCTGAAGAACCCAACATTTGAGATCATATACCGAGCTCTTTCCAAAAGAGTCCGGTTCATTTGCTCGGATACACCGTTCTGTTGAGGCGTCATTCTAACGGTATGATGTCGAGCAATTCCTTCATTTTTGCAGAATTCATTGAATTCCGTTTCACAAAATTCCAAGCCATTATCTGTCCGCAGCAGCTTAATATATTTTCCTGTCTGCTTTTCAATCAAAGCCTTCAATTGTTTAAATGTCAGGAAAACATCAATTTTATTTTTCAATAAATACACCCAAACCTTTCTTGAATAATCATCAATAAAGTTTAACATATACTTGGCACCACCCTTAGAAGGAACACGAAAATGCCCCCAAAGATCAGAATGGACATAATCCAAAGTACCTTTTGTTTTATGAACTGCAGGTGAACTGAAACTGGCTCTTTTCTGTTTCCCAAAAATACAATGTTCACAAAAGTCCATCTTACCAGTACTTTGTCCATAATGTAGGCCCCTTTTGCTTAACGGAGTTAAGCCCTTCTCATTCAAGTGTCCAAATCGCATATGCCACAATTTGGTGATATCGGTATCTGGTGATACGGAGACTGCTGCAGCACCTGAAACTGTAGATCCCTGCAAGATATACAAACTACCAAACTTGCAAGCTTTCATCAATACAAGAGCACCTCGTGAAACTTTTAAAACTCCACCTTTAGCTGAATACCTGTACCCAAGAGAATCAAGGGTACCTAACGAGATGAGATTTTTCTTCAAATCTGGAACATGTCTAACAGTTGTGAGTATTCTAATAATTCCATCATACATTTTGATCTGGATTGTACCTCTACCAACAACCTTACATGGAGCATTATTACCCATCAAAATAACTCCACCATCATATTTTTCATATGTTGAAAAATAATCCTTTTCAGGACTCATGTGGTAAGAACAACCAGAATCTAGAATCCACTCATCCTTAGACCTAACTTTATTCGTTGTTGCCACAAATAAAATTCCATCATTCTCATCTGCATCTACACTAGCTTCGGCAGTGTTGCTGTTAATCTGCTCATTTTTATATTTTTTTTTATTTTTCAATTTTTAGCAGTCAGCCTTAATGTGCCCTTTTTTCTTCCAATAATTACAAACTTTATTTTTGTATCTGGATTTAGACCTGCCATTGGATCTACTATTTTCAAAATTTCTATTTTCAGGTCTCTCCCGTATCACTAATCCCTCTGCCTGACTTTCACTAGTCTCTCCTGTGATATTTCTATCAATCTGCTCTTTGGACTTTAATGCAGATTTTACATGACTATATGAGACAGAATCTTTCCAATAAATCATGGTATCACGAAAATGTTTGAATGACTGGGGAAGAAAGCATAATAACAAAATAGCTTGATCCTCATCTTCCATCTTAACATCTACATTCTCCAAATCAAAAATAATGGAATCAAATTTATCAATATGTGAGATAATAGATGTACCTTCAGTCATTTTTAACATGTACAACTTTTGCTTCAAATAAAGCCGATTCTCCACCATCTTTTTCATAAATGGACTTTAACGTGTCCTACATGCCTTTGGCAGTCTTTTTCCCGGCAACTTTCTGCAAAACCTCGTTAGAGATATTTAATATAATACCTGATCTAGCCTTTTTATCTAGATCTCGAAAACTTTGTGGTGACATTTCTGGAGGCTTTTTCTCTACCACTTCAAGTGCTAACTCACACCCATCCTGAATAAGAATGGCTTCCATTCTGAGTTGCCATGTACTGAAGTTGACACTCCGGTCAAACTTTTCAATAGAGGTCTTAGTTACTGTCATAGTGACTAAAAGATCTAAAATGAGATATGGCTCTGATACCAATTTGTTGGGTAAATATCGAATCTCACATTGTATCTAATAGCCCAAAATAATAGATGATAGTAAGGAGAAAAATAAATGGGACAATGGACACAAAGATTTACATGGTTCGGTCAATGTGACCTACGTCCACAGCCGGAGGCGGTGCAAAAATTTACTATTATGTGGAGACAATTTACAAAATTGGCTTTAAACAAAAGGAAGAGAAAAGAGAAAAGAAAAGGGCAGAGGAAATAAAGCTCTTAAGCTTTCTCTTGTTGGGGTGATTTTAAAACTTCTGCATTTGCCTCTATTTATAGGCAAATGCTTGAATGTGAATTCTACACTTCTGTCGAAATGAATCATTTCACACAGCCACAATTGTTGAAGCCTTTCTGCCAAAAGTTCACAAAAAACATTCAGCAACATTGTTTGAAAGTTGCTGCAACGTTTTGTCAACAAAAAACAAAGGAATGTGAGACAAAATGGTTGGCCAGAAGTGGGTTGCGGGCCACTTAGTATTACAAAAATCATGACTTTGTATCCAGTATAATTGATATTCCAGATAAAGGAGACATGAATATTGTACAGTATTTTGATGAGTGCTTTGAATTCCTTGACGAAGCTAGGAAGAACGGTGGTGCTATTTTGGTTCATTGTTTAGCCGGAAAATCCAGGAGTGTAACTATAGTGGTTGCTTATCTAGTGAAAAAGCATGGTATGAGCCTATCTCAAGCTTCGGAAAACATCACAATTAGAAGGCCAGTGGCATCACCAAATTCTGGTTTTATATCACAATTACGGGACTTCGAGAAAACTCTTGAGAGGACTGATCAGTCTGCAATGTGAGCAAGTTATTGAAGAAGAAGTTTGCCTCTTTAGTAATCGATTCAACTAGGATTACCAGCAGAAGAGACTGCTAAATCAGGTTGTGGAAAGTTCCTCATGGCCATGGGTAGCAACATAAATGGAAAGAAAGTTTTCATTCTATACTAGTTTTTTTGTGAACGTTAGCATTAAAGAGGGATCCTTTTTGTGAGTGTTATAAATATTAAGAGGGATTTTTTTATTTTTATAGTAGAAGTTTTTGAAATTTTTATAAATATTAAGAGGGATATCGCACCATGAACTAAGTTTACATACAGAGAGCACTTGGACAATCTAAGTTGACAAGAATTCAGTTGTGACAATGTATTAGAAAAAAAAAGGTTTAAATATTTCCATGATCATTATATGCTACAAACTAAGTCAATGCCAGTATTAAGAATCACTAGAGAATGATTATTTTTTTTATTGTTCAATTGAAGTGCCCACTTCAATGGGAACTGATTGTTGAGAAACAACTGGTGTTACCTATCTTACATAAGGAAATTTATTTGGGAGTCAAGGTGAACATTGAATGCTTAGATTTGAAAAACAAAGAGTTTAATGGAAGTTTTCAATGAGAAATTATCGGTGTTTACTTATGATGCACAAAAAGATTTATTTGAAATTGGTGTGTGCGCGGGATACACAAGATTAAATATTAAGAACTGAATTAGAATTTTCTAATGGGAATATAAGTGTGATATAGCTTATGATGGATGGATGATTAATTATTTTAAATTGAAGAATAGAGTATTGACATATTTTTAATAATTCTTTGCTAGTATTATGACCTAAATGGTAAGAAGTCGTTGATAGTATTACACTTGTGTGAAGCTTTACATCCTTATGAGAAATTCCCACTATGAGATATTGAATGTTATGTGAACTAGTCAACGTGCAACAATTTGACAATGTAATAGATTTCCATGTTTGGGAGAGTTTTGAAGAATGAATGAGAGCTAAAAGGATAACAATGAAAGAGACGACTTTTGCACATTAAAGTATATGTCAAAAATGAATATAGAATTCAAAGGAAGGATATAGTGGCTTAGAGATATGATCAAATATGGCTCGAGGTATCTATATTATTTTTAAGTTAAAAAGTTGGTGTTGAATGAAAATATATTATTGGTGACTAAGGCACTTAACTGATGCTTACAATTAATATGAAGTGATTATTTAAGAATATAATTTCATTTCACAATACAATATATTGCGGAAATAAAGGTAGGAATGACATACATGATACGAAAATTTAAGCACATTCGATCTAGGGAAATCCCACTAGTTAAGGTCATTTAGAGGAATCATGATGTTGAGAAAGTTACATGGAAAATTGAGGAAAAGATGATAGAAGGGTATACCCTAAACGATTTTCAACAAACGGTAAGAATTTCGAGGACGAAATTTCTTTAAGGGGGTAAGGGTGTGAAATCCCGAAATTTTAATATAATAAATATTGTATTTAATAGTTTAAAATATTACATTTTACGTCTATGAATTTTAGATTAGAAATGAATATATATTTAACTAGTTTTTTTTGTCTAACATATAGGAATTTTGATTTAAAATCACTATGAGAAAAACATGTGTCGATTGTTATTTGTAAGTTTACGAACCAATACGAGAAGATATTGGAATTAATTATATAATCCAAAAGTTTAATCAGACTTAATTGTATAAACTAGCTAAAAGTTGTAGGTTCTAGTTAATCACTTTAAACTCCAAGGACCATGTGGCAACTTAGAAGACTTAAAATATATATATAACCCCACCACCAATGCCAAGCTTGCTGAATACATATAGCCACATGCCATACTGAAAAAGAAAACAAAAAGGATGCAGCTAGTGGCGATATAGGAAGAATCAAGCAGAGAAGAATTTTGGTTGAGTACCTAGGTGAGTAAATACAGGATTTTCAAATTGTTCTATACATCTCTATATCCATTGTCCTTGTGACTAAATTATTCTTCTTTTCATATAAATTTATTGTAAAGTGCTATGATTATTTGCACGGTTTTAAACTGGAAAATTGGTTATGGAATTTTTGTGAGTGGATTGATTTCGGCTTGGAACCAAGGTGTTACAGTTTTAAACTGTAAATTGGCTTTGGAATTTTTGGTGATTGGATTAATTTTGGCTTAAAACCGTTGTGTTGTAGAATTAGTTATGCTCTGTGGGTTTGAAATCTTATTCGTGCCTCTAACCTATTCGGCGTAATGCCTAAAAGAAGTGCGAGCTGAACTTTAAAGCTATGTTCATGATAGAGATGCATATGTGTGTTATTTCAAATTGATTTTCGTCTCAGTTATGTACATAATTTTAAAAAAAAATTAAAAAATAAAAGTTTTAGTACTATAAACCTAGTTTTATATAGTTTTAGTTTCATCCCATTTCGATATCTGCTTGTCAAGTTATGGTCATTTGAAGTAGTTTTGCCATAACAGAACTTTGTGACAGAAATTTAAGGTTTTTGACAGTTTTGAATTGTTTTATTTTCCTTTTTGTAGGCAGAATTTCGAAATTTGTGAAGTACGAGAAATTCTATATATTAAGTCTAGTTTTATACCGATTTGGTTTTATGTTATTTGGACTTTTAATCACAAAGTTATAGCTATTTGAAGCTATTTTGGCATTGAAAATATGCTCCTGCGGTTACAGCCACTGCAGTAACTTTGAACTATTTGTATATCAATTTTTAGATTGAATTCAGAGTTTTTTATAACATAAGAGTTCTAGAATTTGATTCTAGTTTTTCAAAGTTTTGGATTCGTCTCTTTTGGATATATAGTTATTAAGTTACATCAATTTGAAACTACTATGCCAGAACTGAAATATTTTATAGGATTTCTATAATTATAGAAATCATGTCCAGTTTTACACTACTTTCTAGACCGAATCCGGAGTTTTACAGAACATAAAAGATTTAGAATATTTTCCCTAGATTTACATGGTTTTGGTTTCACATCATTTGGATTTTTTATCACAAAGTTATGACTATTTGAAATCAGTATGGCAGAACTGAAATCTGTATGGCAGACGTGAGTCGGGCTTAATCTAACGACTTCGTCGCATTTCCGTATAAGGGAATTGGGCGGGGCGTTACACGACATCTCTTATTTCTCTCTTATTGCCGATTTTCCCACAACCACTTCACCACAATCAGGCAGCTGCCACTGCAACTTCCTCTTCATTCCCCACTCCATCCCCCACCATCACCCCGTCGCTATAATTCTTAGTTTCAAATAAGGTTGTTTTCTTTTCACCTGAGGAAGAAGACAACTTGAAACATCAATTTAATGAGTTAAAATTGGAACAGAGTGCAACTCGTAGGGATGCCTGGAGAAGGTTGTATGGTTGGTTAGGAAAATCACAAACAGTAAATGAAGTGTAAGGCAGATGCCGGCTGAATTCATCAAGAAGCTGCTCATGGAGAAAGAAGCCCATATAAATATTGGGATTTCTCTGCTGCAATATGTTTTGGTGGTAGTTGCTTTATAATCTGGAATTTATTTCTATATATGTTAAGCAATTTGGGAATCACACTCAACGTTAATATGATGGTGGTGGTGAGATTGGCTTTGACATTGTTAATCCCATAAAAGACCCATCAGTAGACCTCATCAGCCCTCATTTTTTCAATGTTGACAGAGAGCGCGAGCTAGATCTTCGAGGGAACAAGATTGCTGTTATTGAGAACTTGGGTGCTACTGAGGATCAATTTGACACCATTGATTTGTCTGACAATGAGATAGTCAAGCTTGAAAATTTTCCATTTGTTAACCGGCTTGGCACTGTGTAATTGAACAACAATAGGATTACTCGAATCAATCCCAACATTGGAGAGCTTTTGCCAAAATTGCATTCATTGGTTCTCACTAACAACAGGCTCACTAACTTGGTTGAGATTGATCCACTGGCTGCGCTCCCCAAACTGCAGTTTCTTAGCTTGCTAGACAACAATATTACAGATTTTGAAGATTGGTGAAAAGCCTGAAATAATTTCTTTGAAGGTTTAAGGTTTTTTTTTTTGGGTGAACATGATATAATTTCTTTGAAGGTTTAAACTTTTTTTTTGGTGAAGAACAATATTTAATTTTGAGTGGGGAAAAAGTTTTAAAAGTTTGAGGAATATAAGTTGAACCAATAGTTCGTCGGCATCGGAGAAATTGGCAGTGCAAATGCCAACCTATGACGGAGGAAAAATTGACAGTGCCTGATTGCAACAGTATGAAAGGAAGGCTTTGCCTGAAAAGATTTTTTTTAGAGGTCATCATGTTCGATAAGTTGGCTGGTCAACCACGAGCTGAGATTGAGGAGAGATATGCAGGCGACAGAGATGGAGTGAGAGAAAAAAGGCCACCGTGAAACAGAGAGAGGGATGTGCAGCGGCAGAGATAGAGTGAGGGAGGGAAAGCTTTCGTGAGATTGAGGGAATGATGTGTTGAAGATGACCGAATTGAGATAATAATAAATTAAACTTTAAAAGACATAAATGCTCTTTAATTTAACAGTTCAAGAAAAAATAAAAGAGCATTTGGACAGAATGACCAAAAGTCATACGTTTAAAGAGTTTGATGACCTTTTTGGCCAACTTAATAGCTTAAGTGACCAAAAGCCGGATTTTGAAAAAGTTGAGTGACCTTTTTTGACTTTTGCTCTTTTATTTATTAAGGCTATATTTGGATTGAGGGAAAGAGAGGGAGATGAAAGGAAAGGAAACGAGTGGAAAGGATAAGAAAGTAGAGTAGAGGAAAATGGTTTCCTTCCAACCTGTTTGGATAAATTGGGAAAGAAAGGAAATGATATACTAATATATATATATATATATATATATATATATATAATTTAGGAAAAAAAGAAAGAAAACCGTAGAATCAATAAAATAAAAAATATATAGACGCAACAATCAAATAAAATATATTTATTTAGATAAACTTGTTATTTTTGTGTGAAAAATCTAAAGTTATTATTTATGAATAGCTTTGATGATGATTTATAGTATGATACTGTATATCTTTATATAAGATGATGATTGAAACATAAATAAAATAATTTTTCTATTATGGATAAATTATTCTAGAGTTTGGATATTAATTCTTGTAGCATAAATTTGGTATTTCAAAGTTCATTAAAATTAAAAATATCGAGATTAGTAAAATTTTATAAATTAAATCAAATTTTAATGGAGTATAACTCTATTATTATTATTATGTGTGACTAGAATTTGTAATAGATTGAAACACTAGTTTATTATGAAATAATAATTTGATAATCTTGCAACGAATTAGAAGTTAACAAAGTTTTAGATATTAAATAAAATTATAATAAATGTAGATAGTAATATCAATTGTATTAGGATTGAAAGTTTTTCTCCAACTATCATAACATTTGTTTATCTTATAAGTTTTGAACCATAGTGTACGTTGTAAAATCAAAGTTTACGTTAAAAGGATAATTTTTTAATGATAAATTATTAATTATAAAGAATTATCCTTTCCTTCCGTTTCCACCCCTTTTAGACGAAAAGAGATATGGACTAAATTAGGCAAATCTAATCCCTCTCAATCCCTCCATTTCCTTTCCTTTCCCTCCCGTAAAAAATATCCAAACACACAAATTCTAATACGTCCTTTTCCTTTCCTTTCTCTCAATCCAAACATAGCCTAAAAGTTAAAATTGGGTGTTGAACATACACATACCTTAAACACGTGAGTCAACGAATTTAAATTAGAATTACTATTCATTTACAATAAACCTTAACAACAAGTAATGGAAAATGACTTCCTCCTTTACCTATGTGTGGCTATCGAGATTTTGGAGATAATATGAATGCCGCTAAAGCTTATAACATTCATGTTATACCCAATCAAGGAGTTCCTCCTTAAAGTGTTGTTACAAAAAGTGTAAAAAGAAAAGCCACATTCTTCTTCTTTTTTTTTTCATTATTTTTCATTTTATGATCTTTACCAAGTATAAAAACTGACCTGAAATTTAGTGGGCTGATTTGCTTGTGAATTATGAATTTCAGTACTTACTCGTCTTTGTTAAGTTTTTATTTCAGGAGAACAAGCAACGGAGAGCTTTCCCCCTTTTTTGCCAGACTTTATATGCAGCTGCTGTTTTCTATTGCATGAGGTTGAACTACATATATAATCCATGGATTTTTTGTGCTCTAATAATAGTACTGAATGATGCTTAGCAATATTGAAGTGATGTATTGTTAATTTCACTTCGATATTTTCTTAATTTGGTGTTTTATTAATTCTTGGGATGATACCTGCTCATACATGTTTATTTTACTGTCCCTATCAAATAATTGAGGCACTTATTTAAGTTATTGATACACTTATTTTGTAGTGCATGTCTTATTATATTAGTTTATCATGACACGTTTTTTAAGAATACGAATGGTGTAACGAGAAATATCTAATAAGATAATGCGCATCGGAAAAAGTTTATTAGGATAATGCGTTTTTTTTTTTTTGCTCAAACTATTAGGATAATGCGTTAATAGAGTGTTATTGTGACATTTCTTTTATAGTGACTTAAAAATGGTGTATTATTAGGTGTTTTTTTTATATTGAGTAATAATATGCATAGGAAAAAAATAAAGTGAAAGTACAAAGTAAATGACGTAAACCAATTAGTAATACATATGTATTATTTAATGTGATTAATTAGTCACATATTCATTAACTAATAATATTCTATTTTTTCACCTAATAATACTCTATTTTTTCACTCATGACCTTCCATTCATCAACTCCTTATGCTATTGTTATTTAATTGAATCAGTCTAATCTGCTAAACTCTTTCCGTTGCTGCTAACGTTTTCTTGTGTAATGAGTATTTTCTTTTTATTTTTATGTTTTTTTAAAATTAATAATGTTTAAATTTTTTTTGTGTATTTTTTTGATTAATTATTGTGATTAAATATTTATGAGAAATATATTTATTTTATTTTAGTAATTATATATAAGGATTTTATGAAAAAAAAAATCTTATATAATTGAACACATCGTAAAAAAATGTTTTTCTAACATTGTCTGTAAGACCATCTTTTCAAACATTGTTTGGTTCCCCTCTTTCCAATGTATAGTAAAAGTTGCCTTTTGAGAAAAATGAAAAAGAAAAATCCTCTTGTTCATGATAAAAAGACATTTAATGATTATTCAGGGGAAAACAAATTCTCTACAACTAAAACTATTTGTAAATATTTGATTTTTCTTCTTTCAAATTAAGAACGAAAATGTCCAAACTAAAATAGGAGAATAGTGTTGTAAACGCGGTGCCGCCTTCCCTAATTTATTGATTTACAAATTGGAAGATTTTCATTTAACGAAAGTATATGAGAAAACCTTGTACAGGTTACCGATCTGCATCAGAATATGATAAGAAAAAGTCTCCAAAAACCATCCTATGTTGAACAAACAACAACTTTTTGGCCAAACAGCTAGCGGTAACTTCAATGAATTAAACCCAGGAGAGTTTTGCTCTTCAAATATATGTGCCATTTCTCGGCCTTGGTGCTTGGCCGTATACTATATTGAATAGATTTGTAAAATCAAAACTACCATTTTCCATGAATAATGCCTATCCATTCCTTCACGTCTAGGTTTTAAACATATAAATACCCCCTCTGAACCAAAGGTTGTCACAAATTCAGTACAATAAAATGGCCAAATCAGCATTCCTAATCCTTGCAGTTCTCACCGTTGCATTTTATTGCAAGCTTGCTGACAATAATGCTGCTCTTGTGAAGGCTGAAGTAGTACAAGATCCTCATTCTTCGATTGCCGGAAGCCGAGGGCCGATTGTAGCCAAGAAGTTTAACAAATTATTATACAATTTATGGAACCAACATAACAAAGAGGATCCACCGGAAGCCAAGGGCCGACCGTAGCCCTGAAGTTGAACAAATTATTATACAATTTATGGAACCAACATAATAAAGAGGGTCGACGATTACCGCAAGAAACAGGTGACCTTTCTTGATGCAATGATTGTGAAAATTTCCCTGATTGCTCCCCTGGAAAATTGTATCAATGGTATTTGTTTCAGAGACCGTTTGCTAGAACGAGAAATTGGATCTCATTCTGTGTTATTCCTTTTAGAGAAAAATGAATAATCATAGCAATTATATATCCATTTCTAATGTTGTGTGTATGTTTTCTTTTAAGAAAGGTGGAAGATCTCTCGTATTTCCTTCGCATAAATGACTTCAGATTTTATTCCGTCTTGCTAATAATAATGGCGGATTGGCCTTTTTATGAAATATTCCAACATCTTTGGTTTGGTTCTTACATAACTTCCTGTTCTAATTTCATACTCTTCATTAAGGGATTTGGATATATCTTCATTTGTTATAAAAATACTATAAAAACTTGTAGTATTATATTATATATGCAACAAGTTGATAATATTATGTCACAACTACTACTATAAAACTATATTTACAAGTATAGAATATGGCTATAATAGTGGATATATTGTAGATAACAAATACAAGATTATGCGAGAAAGGTAAAGAGAAAAGATAGAGAAATGTAGTAAAAAATCACCATCTTTCTTTATTCACATGATCCCTATTTATAGGTGTAAGATTTACTCTTTGAATTGTAGGTTATAATGCCCCTTAATGTATATGAAATTTAGGGAGTTATGGAAGTTACAAAATAATGATATATCATGGGGTGAAAATGGGGTTACAAAATAATGGAGATTCATAATTGTTCATAACACTCTCCATTGGATGTTCATCATTAAAAAAAATACCTCGTTAAAACCTTATTAGGAAAAACCCAATAGGATAAAAACCTAGTGAAGGAAAAGAGTAAATTTTCTATACATAACATTGCCTCGTTAAAAATCTTAA